>OZ020553.1:40609337-43109337 GCA_963971465.1 Lepidochitona cinerea
TTCAGACTATATATATACATACATAATACAAGAAGGAAAAAAAATAATTTAAAACAAAATTTTTAAAGAAAGAATGTGTGTAGACAAGTAGATAAGAAACCTCTTAGCCAAAATTAAGTAGTTATAATTTAATAGTTAGAGTCATGATATGTACACTACGAATAAAAAAAAAAAAACAGCTACACCTCTTTGGTTGGTACATTCACACTTAAGATACTATTTACATTTTTACTGAACCTGTAGCATTGAGACTAATGTACAACTGGTAAATGCAGTTGGTGTATTAGATTAACTCAGTGTTAAATAGCAAAATGAATTGATATTTTATCTAGTCTAGAAATTTACTGTCATTATCAGCAGGTTCCTTGTAAAATCGTCCAGGTACGATAAACACAGTCAGTTAATCCAGCCTGGAAAGTTCATTTAGTGTCACAGATACAAAAGTCAATTTGGGCAGTAAAGTTAGCCACTCAACACAGTCTCTGTATTTTATCATTGTCATTATTCATTCACAGTAGTCATTAAAGGGGCATGAGCTGCCAAAATTCACAGTTTTTTCATAACTTCTGATCGTCACGACAGTAAGAGGCTTTGAAGGCTATCGAAAAACTAAATGATTGGCGTTGGAATGAGAAAAATCCATACAGTATGTGGCCTGTATGAACCGAAAACGTGTTCAAAAGTAAACAAAATTTAAATAACCGGGACGACCATTCATTCATTCTAAGCCAAAGTTAGTTTAAAACAGTACTTTATCGTACATTTTCGAGACTTGAAGCATTAAAAAGCTTCTGAATTCTACCTCTTGAGAAAAATAGCCAATAATTTCAGCATTCTGTTTTAACGTCAAAATATCAACATTTTGGCAGCTCATGCCCCTTTAAAGGCATGGGGGAATGCACATCCAAACGGGGTTCAAGAAGTGGGGTCCCCAACTGACAACAGGTCAAACGGGTACTCACCAGATATCACTTGATGAATTTTAGAATCACAAAGGGTGCTTCCTTCAAGTTGACTATTCTGTATTTTTCCTGATTTTCTTTTGGCATTTCCAGAATTTTTCGGGATAGTTGGTAACGGCGTTGGGCTATGACAGGGGGCAAATCCGGAATTGCACTATAGCCAGTTCCCTTTGGTAATGTCCTCGCCATCTCAAGTAAATGATCACGGTCACTCAGTTTCAGGAACCTCACAATTATATTTTTCTTGTCAACAGGACCCCCTCCAAGTCGATGTACAGCTTGAAATAGGAGATTGTCAACCTTCTGCTTATCAATTTTCAGAATGTCAATAAAGAACGTTTTAACGTGGCTCTCAGTAGTTATTGTATCTTCATTAGACGAGCCTTTGATTCCTTTCACAATAACGTTCCATTTTCTCCCCCATATATCTAATTTAAGTCGTTCGTTACTTTCCTGCTCTACTTTACGACCCAGTTCAGGGAGTTCATGTTCATTTATTTGGGTGATATCAATTTCCACATTTTCGATAGATTTCTCCACGTCAACAACCTTTTTACTCAAAGTTTTTAAGTCTTTCGACATGGAATGAATTTCATTAGCAAGTGACAAATGGAGTTTTACAAAACACTTACTAATATCACCGAAATCTTCCACTTTGTACTCTTTGGCTAAGCCTCTTGTAAGTTCATCATCGCCCACCTGTTCAACGTCCGCCATTGTCGTCATTGAATGATAGATTTCGCTTTCGGAGCTGAGCTTCCTTTTACGCATTTGTAAAAAGAATTAAATAAATATAGCTGGAGACTTTTACAATAACAAACGAAATGTTAGCAGTAAACTTAAAAGCAGATGGTCAAGATAAGATCAGGAATCATATGGATTTTTTCGAGTGGAGGACAAACACGTCTAACCCGCTTCACGTTTTGGCCTGAGTGTGATTCGAACCCGCTCCGCATCGATGGAAGGTCTGTGTGGGACTGAGGGACAATCACTCCATAACCCACCGGACCACCGAGGCTCCAGCATTCTTGTTTGAAGTAACCGCTTCGCTACATGCATTTATATTTTTATAGTGAGAATAATTTCTGCCATACATGATTCCACAGTATACCACGAAGACTATATTCTGATAACTTTTTGTTCTTATTGAAATATGGTTTTCGATACAATGGCATGCACTGGTTTCCAAAAACAATTTTGATATGAAAAACACAAGATGTGATAATTATAAATTTCAAGAGTACAAACAAAAAGTTTTATCGATGTGTACAGTAGGCCTCAATCCCCGAAGTTTCAGAGTGCAGTAGGCCTAATATTCTACAACTATAGCGGTCACAAACTGTTCATTCCAGAGTAAAAGCATGAAGATATGCGAAAACTAGTCCAAAAGATTCCTTGTATTCACTACTACTGGGAGAGTTAGCGGAAGATGCACTGATAATGCGAATTTCCATAGATTCGAAGATCTTGTTCATTCCTTCAATTGTTCCAATAGAATGTTTTCATGCGTTTGAATGAATCGTGTTGTTCTTCTTCCTGTGTTTTTATCGTGCTCAATTTTTTTTATAGACTATAGTTTCTGAATAGTATGAGGGGCTACCACATATATTTGATTTGATTGATTTGATTGTTTGGTGTTTTACGCCGCACTCAGATTATTTCATTTATATGGCGGCGTTGACAGGTTTAGTGGGGAGGGAAAATGGCTCATTGCCCTGAGGAAACCCGACATTCGGCGAGTACCTGGCAACTCTTCCACATACGGCGACCGAGTGAACAATCCACTCAGAAATTCTTGCTATCACATATAAATGGGTCGGAATAACACAGGTGACAATACTATATACCAGATCAAGTTTCCTATCAGATAAAGTTTCAACTTCCACAAATGTATGGTATATTTCTGACGTCTGGGGTCAAGAAAGTCAGCCAAGAACATGGACGTTGTAGGATCGAGGCAACCTAAAATAGGAGTTCATTCTTCTATCAGATACCATGTCTCGGACAGAAAGCGGGACCACTGTTGCCCAGTCGGTTAAAGTCCCTCGGTCCAACACAGGCCTTGCGTCGATGTGACACGGGTTCGAATCCTCCTCAGACCAAATAAAAATCTCTGTGGATTTTTCACTCGATCGCCGTATGTAGTAGAGTTGCCAGGTATTCCCCGGTAGCGAGTTTCCTCCTGACAAAAGCCCCCCGCCCACCCCCTCAAGAAACGTGGCGACGCCCCTACATATTATATTATAAGTGAATCAGTCAACCAATCAATCGTACAGAAAGTCAAGTAGAATGGCACAAAATCTAAATAAGGAATTTCAGAAAAATTAGGGAAGCATTCTTAAATTAAAGGTTATCACAGTTCAAAAACCAAAAAAGGTCAATCAAACGGGGGAAATTGACACTTATCACCTAGTATACTTGAAAAGGAATATACACAAAGAACGTTTGAACCCCATCCTGAAATAGTATCCAAAACGGCGCCTGGACCGAGAACATAAAAATTGGATGTTTCAAGTTTTAGCCTGTATTGACCCGTTGATCTCCCTGAGAGTTAACTAACTTCAACGGAATAACTGAGCTATTCATCATTTCATAATTATTTAAATTTACATGTAAATTTATGTCCCCAACCCCCTCTAATAGACCCTGGGCAATGCACAGGATGCCCCCACCCCTCTCATGTGGCCTGATATTGGGTGTTTTTAGGTGTGCCCCTTGCTTTCTCCAGCTTTCTTGAGCCATTGAGCTCAAGGGGCTTCGATTGAGTTTATTAGTAGCCTTTGTGAAATGTTACATGGTTTTAATATATAAATTTGCAGCATTGCAATTTTCCCATCCATCAGCGGAGGGTACACCATGAATTAACCTACATAAATTCATGGCAATAGAGTGTAAATACGTTTAGATTTTCTTCCTGCACTGATTGGGATTTGAACCTGTAACCTATCAATGGAAGGCTTGCATCGGTGCATAGTGCTCTATCTTAAAACTGAGAACCTTACCCCTCTTCCTGACACACGCATACACACTTGATTTCCGGGACAAACAATTTTAAGTTTAACAAACTCATAATACTTCCAAAAGCGTAAATTCGTTGTAACACACTATCTTCATATATTCAATACCAAAGATTGCATTAAACAGAATCCCGGCTGGAAGAATTTTTCAGTGACCTAAAAAAACACTGCCCAGAGCTTGGTGATTTACATCTATCATCAATTTTAGTATGTGACGTATCGCCTACCTATATCTGAAAACCCGCAATTGATACAGACTGACATCAATTCAATTCAATTTTATTTACTCAGCACCCATCCGGGTAGAGCAAAAACATAAATACAAGGGATAAAAGAACAAGATATAAACAACAATAACAATTGGCAACAAACATAGCATTGACCGTTATATAATCAATTGACAATTGACAGCTTCCTTTTTTGAAGACAAGAGTAAACAAACCAGCCTACTACACAGGCAATAGGACCCGGTGGGTCCAAAAGGAGGAAAAACTGTCTCTCTCTGTCAAGGCCACTAAAGTCTACCCCCAATGATTTAAGCTTAACAAGAAGTGAGTTTCTAATTGGGGTATACAGAGAGCAGTCTAATAAAAAATGCTGCTCATCCTCAACAGACTTGGGACAAAACGGACAGAAACGACAGTCGGGAGGAATATGACTTTTTCCTTTTTTATAACGACCTTTTTCTATTTCAAGGGAATGGGAGCTTAATCTTAGAGATGATAAGGCACACTTGTGTTTTTCTATTTTAATATGAGAGATATAGTCTGCCTGATTTAAGTCTTTTTTAATCAGACCATAAGTTCTTAACTTTTTTCTACTGTTAACATCACCGTTTACCGACTCCAAGAACAAAGTTTCAAACTGCTGTTGCAATAAAGATTTAGCCTTTTGAATATCAAGCTTTGTATTAGATAATCCTAGAGCCAGCTTAATATGGTTAGCCTTCGCATAAATTGAGCAATTTGGCTTACGTCTGCTCAGAAGGATATCTTCGCAAAAAGCATTAAAAATAAGTCGATCAGAAGGGATATTTTCCAATCTTTGCACATACTTAAGTACACCAATGATAAGTTCAAATGAATTAGGTAAGATACCTACCTCACTAAGGACACCAATATTACTGGTACGCTTTGGTACATCAAGAAGAGATTTGGCTATTATAATTAAACTGCGGTTACACGGTAATGAATCCCAATTGTGAAAAATATTCATTTTAGAAAGATTTACCTCTTCCATGTCCCATATTTCATCACCATATGTGGCTATTGGTTTACATACAGACTTGACAAGGTTTATAAGAGCTGGAGTAGGTGTTTCATTGTTACACCTCAGCTTTTGTTTAATTTTAAACCAAGCTCTAAGTGATTTAAAATTAAGCAGATTAATTGCGCTTTTAAAGGTTCCATTTCGATGGATAATAATCCCAAGATAACAATAATATTCAACTTTCTCTACTTCAGCATTATTGATGATGAAATGCATATCAATAGTTTTAATTTGACTACAGCCGGTGATGAGTACCTTAGTTTTTCCAACATTTAGTGAGAGTTTCCACTTGTCACAGAACATTTCAAGATTGTGGAGACTATTTTGCAGACCGGTCTGAGAAGTAGTAAATAAGACCAAGTCATCAGCAAACAACAGATGTTGAATTGGAGTATTAACTAGCACAGGTGCATCAATATTGGGACCATTTAAACATGACTGAATATCATTTAAGTAGACATCAAACAAAAGAGGACTGCAGACACCACCCTGTTTAACGCCAATATACGATGGAATGGATTCGGATACCACAGAGTCACATTTTACAAGATAATTTACAGATGCATACATACTCTCTAAAACTTTAAACACCTTGCCCTTAATTCCCAGAGTAGTTAACTTAAATAGAAGGCCTTTTCTCCATACTGTATCAAATGCCTTGGTGAAGTCAATAAAGGCAATGAAGAGTTTCTTCTTATTAGTTTTGTATTTATTGATGAGGGTTTTGATAATAAAAACATTGTCTGTCGTTCTATGGTCCGGTCTGAACCCATGTTGGGAGGGATCAAAAAGGTTATTAATCTCGAGGAAGTTATAAAGCCTTTTATTAAGAATAGACAAAAATAACAGCTCCCTATGGCAATGCCTCGATAATTATTTGGCTCATCGGGGTTACCCTTTTTGAAAATTGGTTTCAAGAATGAAGATCTCCATTCAGAGGGGAAATGGCCACTTGATAGAATCAAATTGAATAAACGATGTATATGGTCAATAAAAGTAAAAGAACAACATTTTAACATCTCGTTAACTATCATGTCAGGACCACCGGCTTTTCTACATTTTAAAGATTTCACAGCGTCTCTAATTTCAGAAACAGAAATATCTCCATCCAGAACAGTATCATCTTCATTGTATCATCTTCATTGATGATATTACGAAGACAATTATTTATATGAGTAGAAAAAGGGTCATCAGTGTCCTGAGCAACATTGAGTCGTCTAAAATGATCTTCCCACTGGGAGGTTGATATGTTACCGGTTACTTCATTATCTGAATCCGCGGTCAATTTGGAAATGAGTTGCCAATAGTCCCGGGGACTATTTGCTTTTAAGGAATCTAACTTATTCAATAACGTGTTTTTCCATTTACTTTCTTTGGCTTTAATAAGTTGCTTGATACTGCAAGGTAAGGGACCTATTATAGGGATCCATTTTCATTTTATGCGCAATAGCATGCAAAGTTTTATGAAGATCGGAACACTGTTTGTCAAACCATTTTCGTTTTCTTCCTTTACGCTTAACATTTATTGTTCTAAGGGATAATGTAGCTGCCATATTAATAATATTGGTAAAGGTATGGGTAGCAGTGGATACTTCATCGGGGGTACTACTAAAAGGGGTCATTAGAAATTTACTAGCTAAACTTCGTACACATTGTTCTTTTAGAGCCATATTAAACCTAACACAAGAGTTTTCATCCCAGACATACTTAAAAAACTTGTTCTCTCTTGGTGTTTTTTTTTGATAGTATTGCACCTGTGTGTATTAGAAAGGCTACAGGAATACTTGGTACCACTAGGTGGAACAAGTACCAACTGGAGGGGACAATGGTCAGAAAGTGGAGTCAAACAGTGAACTTTCAAAGATTTCACATGTTCATACCAGGGTTCGTACTCTCAAGATGAAAATTTTTTCAAGACCTTTTCAAGACCCTTTTTCAAGGTATTTGCAAGTAAAATTTACAGTCTGTCAGGCCTTGTTAAACATAATCAGACATACGCAGGCGACATTACTTGCGCGTTGATAGAAAAAGTGGTAGCGATTCTGCGCTATTTAAAGATCGCTCTGAAACTGTTGCCGGATTTTTTTCACTTTGTGACTTGCGTATGTCTAACCTATTGAAGCTGTGAAATACTATGTAACATCAGACATTTAAAGCATGCAAAATAAAAGGAATGTCATCATATGCAATGGCCATTTCCAGTTTTGACGAATTAAGTCACACAAGATAGCACAAAAGCCATACCGATCAGACCAATGCTGATAAAGGGTCTTCAGGGCTAATATTTCGAAAAAATTTGCGAGAATCTAAGTATATAACGCTCTCTGTTTAACATGCATACACAACAGCTGTGTTGGATTTTGATAATGTTTTCCCTTATAAAAACATCAAGCAGAAACTTCAGTTTTAGTTAATTATATCTAAAATAAAAAAAATCTAAAAATGTGTATTTACTAATTGTTTTATAAATTATACATAAAATTTTATTGCTCAAAAGTCTTTTTTTTCTCTCCAAAATCTAGGGTGTATATAAAAACATAGACCTACATCTCTCAGTTTATTAAACAAAAAAAATCCAAGAAATCTTTCTCCAACTGGGCTGCAGCTATCAACCTGATGAAACCAATTTTTTGGTCTCAAGAGACTAAACAAAATAAGCTCCACAAAAAAAAGAAACCATATACTACCAGTCTCAAAAAACATTTTGTTAGACTTACAGTTACATGAAACGAAATTACTAATTAATTAAGGGATTAAAAAAAAATTCACTAGTCACTGGATTCAAATACATTTTAATTTGATGCTAATTTCACATATGTGTTAACTATTAATAATGTTTGATATATGTATGGAGTTTTCTCTATTAAAATTAAACTTTTATGAGGACAACTATGTATTTGATGTCCGTGTTGTTGTTGTAACACCATGTCCGTTTTTGTGAGAGTTTATTTCATGCCAAAATTTCAATACTTTTAAAGTGGTCTTTTTCAATTGAACTCACGGTGTTCAAATGAAACCACTCACAAAGTTCTTGGAAATTTTTTTTAGCAGAATTCAAGGGAAGTCAAAAAGAGTTAGCCGAATCTTAAGGGAGTACCGGTAGTTTTAGTTTCATCATGTCCGATGAACAACACTCACTCAGTCTGAAGGGTGAATCTAACCCGAAGTTTTGTTTTCACGCTGATCAGCGGCAGCCATACCTTTACCTTAAATTAAAACCGACACACTTGATTTTTCTTCAAGACCTTTGATACTAAATTCAAGGTACTTTTTTATTTTTCAAGGTAATTCAAGGCCTTGAATTTATTTTTTCCATTTTCAAGGCTTTTCAAGGTTTTCAAGGTAGAGTGCGAACCCTGTCATACATTTTGGGCATACACATGACATAATCAATGGCACTCTGGCCATTATAGGTGAAGCAGGTAAAGGCACCAAATAGATCGCCTAACGATCTACCATTTAGT
Organism: Lepidochitona cinerea; assembly: GCA_963971465.1. Lineage (NCBI taxonomy): Eukaryota > Metazoa > Mollusca > Polyplacophora > Chitonida > Tonicellidae > Lepidochitona > Lepidochitona cinerea. The sequence continues at coordinate 40,618,050 of OZ020553.1, forward strand.
AAACATAGACCAGTAGCCTGACAGAGAGAAACCACTCTTCTACCAAATGTATTAACCAAATTATCAGTATTGTTTCTAGTTGGTACAATAAAATCTGAACAGAGGGAAGGCACAGGAGAATTGTGGGAGTCATTATTAAGTATAAAGTCATTAAGAAGACCTGTTCGAGCATTCATATCACCACCAATAATGACATCGCCAAGTTTTGAAAATACCTGAATATCATCTTCCAACCGCTTAAAGGGATCATAGACCCTCTTTAGCCAAATATTAGAGTCAGAAGGTGGAAAGTAAACTAGGCCAATATATAGGTCACTCGGACTAGAAATAGAAGTCGCCTTAATTTTTATCCACATGACATCTCCATAACTTTTAACACATTTCACATTACCACCAAATTTTTCTTTGTTATAATAAACTAGAAGACCACCTTTATCCAGGCCCTTTTCTCTGTTAGAGATAAAAAAATTAAAAGTTTCAGATAAACATTGAGAACAACTTGCAACCGAATTTTCATCTTTTGACAACCATGTCTCAGATAAACAAACAAAATCGTAATTTTTAACTATGTTACAAAAATCTCTGCAATTGGCAGAGTTATTAATAATTGACTTCAATCCATGAATATTCCAAAATAAAATGGAAACCATGCTACACAATGCAATACTATATTAAAAATACAATTTAACACAGTAAGAATCAGGTGGCCAAAAGTGTTAATTGTGCATGAGTTATATTAGCATTCATATGTATAGAAAACTTAAAATAAAATAAATGAGATAAAATTAAATATCATATCTGTACTTTTAAAGTGACAGATGATGAATCCATTCAGGGTCACAAAATAACCTTCATACATTTATCTAGTAACCAATCAAGTTAGGAAAACAATGATTTCCCATAAGTCTTTGAGAGTTTGGGTAAGGAAAGAACTGCCAAGGATTCCATTGGGGAATTGTGTATCTACCAGGGAAAGAGTTCTGTCCAGCAAAGAACTGATTTTGAGAGTTATGGAAGGGCCCACTACCAGTATGTAACATTGTTGGAGTAGGGACTTGATGGGAAGGAGTACCGAAATTAACAGGCTCATTCAAAGGTGAACCATAACCATGGACATTTTGATCCAAAGATTTTGGAACAAACATGTTAGCACCAACATTAGGGGCCATCATTGGAGATGAACTGTAAGTATCATTGTGGGCCATGGAGGGCACATTTATCTCCTGTCTTGATTCATTTACTTGGGTATGTTTTGAGTTTGGGCGATGTTGGAAGTTTGGTTTATTGTCACAACCAACAGCCTCTGCATAAAGTCGATCATACCGGGGAATGTTTACAGATGAATGGTAAGGTTGATTTTCATAGCTAAACACTTGATTTATATTACGTTGGGAACTCTCTGTGTCAGCCCGATTGTAAGGTTGTATACCAAGAGCTTTAGATAATAGAGTAGTAAGGAGCTTTGATCCTTTGTTATTCAAGTGAGTGTTACCAGAAAACAAATATTCCTTTGGCTTTCCTAATTTGGAGAAATAAGCAAAACCATCAATGACATTGTATTGAAGATCAGTACTTAGCTTAGAAAACTGATCATTGACATGTAGTATTTTTTTGTTTGCATCAGCAAATTCATTCCCAAGACGAGGAAGCATAGAACACACAATAACTTTAGCAGACGGAAATTTCTCCTTAACAAGATTAATGAGTTTCACAAAGTCATTGATTATAAAGTCCGGGTGTTTATCTGAGCAACAGTCATTTGAGCCTATCAGTAGAACCACACCCTCCGTTTCAGAGTGGATCTGATTCATTTTACTAAGCATGTAAATCAGGTCAGGTATATGGCTTCCACCATAAGAACGAATATGGGTATCCCCAGATTTATCCAGGCTCCGGCGATTAACACCTTTTGTCATTGAGCTGCTTAAAACCAGCCTTTTACACTTTAAAGGAGGCATTGGTAGTTTTCTCTCTTGAGGCGGGTATTTCTGGGTGCCACTCATTTTACTGATTGATTGTTTGCTGGTCAAGACTGAAGCTACACTACTTTCAGCTTCACCACTGGGTTCAAGACCTGTTCTGGGACCAGTTGGAGTTGACAGGATATTGCTAGGAGAGGTCACTTCAGCTTCAGAGAGTGGTTGGTAAAAATTATGAGTTGGTATACTAGGGAGCATAGCGCACCCATCCTTACTGAGGGAACCACAATCACCTGGCAAATTGATGGGCTTTAGCTTATAAGATATTTCCACACTTGGTTTGTCTAGGGATTTGGGGGAGTTACAGATCAATGTTTCCATTTCAGAAGAGTGAGAGACTAGACTGTTCTCATGAATTTTTGTGACTGTTTTTTCGACAGAAGATAACTTATCAAAAAAGGTGTGGTGATCTGCGGCTAATTGACACAGTTTGCTATCAAGTTTTGACTCGAGGGCACACACTTTGGTTTTGAGGTCAAAGCTACTTGCATCAGTGTCTATATACTACATATAAGCAAAGGAAAGAAGGTGCTCCGCGGCTCATTTGGTCACAATGGTTATCGAAAGTTATTTGGATACAATTAATTTCTACAGTAAAACCACAGACCGATTAAAAGCCATTTCCTCAGTTACGAAATGCCAAAAGGCTGGGTGACTGTTTTGGTAGACACATACATCTATTGCGAGACCCCAATTTACTTTTGGTACAGGACACAATTGTTAACACTCTTCAAGTTATTGGGCGGAAGGGAATGAAGATATAGACTAAGACAGAGTGCTACATAATCCAATATAGATGCCATATTATGCAACCAAAGAAGTCAAAAGTGGTCCATGACACACCTTCTACCCATAAGGTATATGTTGTGAAAGAATTTTAAAGATCGGATCAAATCTCTTCAAATTATGGAGTGAACGGGAGCGAAGATATAGAATAAAGAGAATGTTACATAATCCAATGTAGATCCCATATTATGCAATCAAAGATGTCATAAATGGTTCATTACACACATTCTTCCCATAAGGTATATGTTGTGAAATAATTGTAAATATTCGATCAAAACTCTAAGTTATGGGGCGGAAGGGAATCCGGGACGTATAAAACTTAAATGCAGGCAATAGGTTTAAAGTAATGGAGCAGACACGAACCCGGGACGGACAGACGAACAACGGTATACCAAGATACGCCCATCACTTTATAAACGAGCGGGAGTATAAAATAAGTGGCTGTCGCCATCAGAACCCCTCGGGTCTGGGCCAAAGAAACCGAAGATATATTTATTTTCCAGACAATTTGTTGCGAGTGAAAAACTACTCCACATACATGTATCACATTTACAAGGTTTTTGGCTGACAGTCATGTAACTTGTAAGGGGCATAACAAGCATAAAAAGCGCGTCGATTTTAAATATGCATCTTGTACTTGCTGTATTGAACAAATGTAGGAGGTCTTAAAAATGTTATTGAAAGACTTTTTTTAGATAATGTGTTTACATTACAAGGCTTTTTACAGCAGCAGTAATGTAAGCAGCAGTAATGCATAACTCTTGAAAAAAAAAAAAATCCGAGCGCGTTGATTTTCAATAGGCTTCTTGCACTTGCTGTATTAAACAAATGTGTGAAGTTTCAAAGTTGTAAGTTAAAGAATTTTTTAGATAATGTGTTTACAAGGCTTTTTACAGCAGCGGTAATGTAAGGGGCATAACTCTTGAAAAAAACATCCGAGCCCGTTGATTTTGTACTTGCTGTATTAAACAAATGTGTTTCAAAGTTATAAGTTAAAGACTTTTTTAGATGTGTTTACAAGGCTTTTTACAGCGCGCAACGAGACCAAGGTGATAAAAGAAGAAAAACAAATTACAAAATGGTCGCCTAGTGGCCATTTTAACATGCAAATGAGCCCCCAAAAATTAGTTGATGCACAACTAAACCGTAGGGGGAACATGCATGTGAAATTTAAAGAAGATCCGACCAGCAGTTCTCTTGGAATCCCTTTAAACCCAGTCATAGGTTATTGTAAAAAAACAAAATCCATGATATTTCATTAGGTTGAACCGTTGAAGACGCATAAGTCCGTAATTTTTTTTCTTTCTGAAATACTTAGTTATAGACATGGACAATTTGTCTGGATTACTACTCCTATATTCATTAAACACGACGTTTCGCTGGATATACCTCCAGTGTCAACGGGCTATGTATAATCAATGATGGAGGCCACCTACTATTTATATGTATATGTACAAGACAGGGGGAAGATTGACTAGTTAAAGCATGTAAAAACAAAAGAATTGTACAACAATATTTCGTTAGGGAAAAAAACATTTCTTTATTCCTGGATCTTTAACAAATTGATGAGTTTAAAAAATAAATAACAAGAACGGGAATAAAATCATACAACCCTTAGAAATATACCATCCATATATTTCCACAGGGAAAACACAATTTCTTAATTACTTTATATTAATCGAATAATATAATTAATTTTACGGTATGTTGTTGTTCTACATCATGTAATGTAGTGAATACAACCATCCTAAACAAAACTTCATATTAAACAAATTGTAGTCTTAAAATAACAATATTACAGCAAAGGGGATGAAATGATACAGTCCTTCCAGTCAACAGAAGGAAATCATTGCCCCAGTCATTTACCTAGGGAAAATGTCTTTACTTCTTCAGATGTTTTAATCTCTTCAAGACTCTTAATGTATTTTCCTAAATCTTTTTCACTTATATCATCTTCTGTTAATTCCTTATTGTCCATATCATGGGCAATGTTAACGTTTTCTGCCTCAGTAATCTTGGCTGAAATAGGACACAGTCTAGCTTTTTTGACACTAGGCGGCAGCAAAGAGCTTTCATACGATCCATTTGTCCGCACACATGCTGGATTTTCCTGCTTATTTTGTTCTTCACTCGTTTTCTTCTCGTATTCATACAATAGGGAGTGTTTGTATCTAATAATATCCTCTAAGATTCCAGGGACGTTCACTGTGCTGACCTGCCCGGTCCGGACCCAAGGAATACTTTCACTTATCTCAAACAAAATTTTCCTCATTTCTGCAATCCGTTTCTTCGTCGCCCCGTTACATACATAGCCCCTTTCTTGACAGAAAGATGTAAATTTTGTTTTTCCTCTGGATCGAAAATCTTGACTAAGCCAAGCAAGGAAAGTAGCAGTTGTGATAAGATGCTCTAGATTCCGTCCCGTTAAAATCCACAGTTTATCCACCAATAATAAAATATCTTGAGTACGATTGATAATCCAATTTGGATTATCCCACTTTGACTTATTTAACGTACTTGCAATTTTCACTCCGATGGAGATTTGGGGGAGGACCAAGTTCCGTTTGGATCGAAGTTCAAGAAAGACTTTGTTAAAATCACTCGCGCTAATTTGTGCCAGATCACAGATTTTTCGTATCAATAGTACTTGACGATTTAGACGACAGACACAGTAGATGCAGACAGCAGCTAAAACCAGCTTAAACTCGCTCTTTTTCTGTATAAATATATCCTTGTAAGATGAAGTAAAAAGCTGTTTACTTTCTTCAATCAAAACAGCTGACAATCCCAAGGCTGCACCGTGCCGGGAAATGTTCTCGAGTCCTGATTTTTTGGCTGCCAGTTCCTTTTCTGTACATAGCATTCTCTGAATTCCACTGGATACAGCCTGCTTATTAAACAACCAATTAGAGTCTGAGCCTTGCACCCCTGGCTCATTAAAACAAAAACTCATTTCTGTAGATTGGATAACGCCACACTCAGCACACACTTTCTGTATACATCCATCTGTCCCTTCATCTTCTATGATAGCATCTTCTCCACACACTTGGCACGGGGACATCCTGTAAGTTTTTGGATATCTGTAAAATCAATCAAAATTAGTTTAAATCTTGAAAAGCGACACATTATTCACTATTCAGCAAATTTTTCATTTTGATGGAATTTTAAAATTTTAATAGATGGGTTGATTGGGATTAAGCTTAGCTAAGGCCTTATGGATATGATAACGAGAAAGAGATACACAGTCGCATAACTCTTATATTTACCTTGAAAACATTGTCAAGATCAGGTAAAAACTAAAGAAGACATGGACAAAAACAGATATTACATAATCCAATTCGTATTACATTACATAGCTTTATCCAGACTATTTTTTTTCTCACTTTTTTAAAGACAATATTAAGTCTAAATCGATTTATTAAATGCCCTAATTTACCCGTAGATAGTTTGTGTGTGTGTTTTTTGTTTGTCTTTCTTTTTTTGCATTTTTTTTACAAAAATAATGATGTACAGCGACTATAGTCTTGACAGTGGTAAAGATGGACAGTTTAAGCATTCAATGGGACTGCTGAAAGGCTGCTATCCATTTAGAGTTTTTTTTGCTTCTCTATTTTGACAGAAAAGCAAATTGAAGTGATGAGAGTGGATTAAAAAAGAAGTTACGGTAAGATCTCCGCTAATTCAAGGACCAGTGATGTGAAAATAACGAATTATTACATTGCTATTTGCCACATTTGGTCTATAAAAACAACAACAGCGATCGTTCAATAGGATTATCTGATCGCTCACTCCAGGAGGTAAGACTCTCAACGAAAACAGTTGAATTTTAAGTGTACTTTTGTTAATGTTTTTCTGGCCCTTGAATTTTTTAGAGTACTTGAATTAGCGGAGATCTTACCGTAGTTATGAATGAAAAATGTGAATCCTTGATACATAACACTTTTAAAACTATAACAGTTTGCAAAGTACATTTCACATTGTCATCAATTAGTTGGGACTGAAGATTGATTGATTGTTTCGTGTTTTACGCCATGCTCAAGATTATTTCACAAATATGGCGGCGTTGCCAGTTTTATTGTGGGAGAAAATCGGGCTCTATGCCCGGAGGAAACACACAGCCTTCTGTTGGTAACGGGCAACCATCCCACATAGGTTGTTCGAGTGAAAACCAGTCAGAAAATTATCCAATTTTTGGGGGGACTGAGTGGGATTTGAACCCACGACCCATAGGTGGAAGGCTGTACAGATTGAGCATCCAACGCTCTGCCTACTGAGCCACAGTGACTGAAGAGAACTAATCTCTAATGTAAGTCTTTCATTAATGGATCTTTTTTGTTTTTGTAGAGTGACGGGAACCAGTTATCGTACATCCAACGTTGAATCTGTTGTGACGTCATTTCTCATGCTAAAAAAGTGCCTGACACGGCCGAAGGCGACTATTCTTGGGTCGACTGACAAATGGAACTCCATAAAAAGTTTTATTTATATTTGGAGGTTGATTTTTGCAAGAAGATGCCTCAATAAGTAAGCCGGATGCAATCGGCGAGAAAGCCTGATCGCTTGGGTTAAACATGCATAAGTGTTGGGTGTACGATAATTGGTTCTGAACGATAACTGATCGGATACCAGTACCTGTCTAATAGTAATACAGTGTAGCTTAGGTTACGCTTCTTCCTGACCGGCAAGTAAGTAACACAGGAAAGAGACACATGAGTGCGGCTAAGGTTACAAACTTACACTAAGCCCCAGGGCACTGTCTAGTATCAGTCTTAAAATTTCTCTTAGAGTTCAGGTGACCTTAAGCTAAAGGGGTTTTGTAAAAGTGTACCTTTCTCTAGACTTAAGGTGTGGCTAAGGGGAAAATTAAGGTCCCTTTCGCTTTGCTTTAGGATGCTTCGTAAAGCTGGGCCCTGACAGATAGGGGATAAGGGGAGGGCACTCCATGTGCCTGTGCCTGTGGTGAAACCGAAAGTTAAGTGGAAGACTAACATTCAATCTCAAGAAAAGTAATTTTCTACTGAGGCCGAGGTACTGTACCGTATGACGCAGCCAGATAGGGCGTTCCCTTTTTGTAGAGACGGAAGGTGCAGTTGTGTAAATCACCTTGAAAAGGCACTTACAACTGCTGCGTGCTTCTTCTTGTCTGCTTCTCTGTTCCGTCGACGAGTAGTTCCAGAATTCTACTTCCGGGCGGGCGAATTTGACATGGCGTCGAAGCGAGCATTGTACAAACCCGTGGTGACAGAAAAAGTAAATAAGAAAAATAGGTAAAATGGAACGAAGAATACATAGTCAAATTGTAAAATGTCATTGCCTGAGATATGTTTTAGTTGATAATATGTACTACAATTAGCCGGCGTGCTGTTCTAATCACTTCTTTTACATAGATTAACAACAACAACAACACCACTCAAGTTTTAACATCTTTAGAATAGAAGTGAATCAAATGTCGAACAGAAAAGATTGTAGTCTACAATGTGTTGAGCATATCGGTGGGTAAACCACCGAACGACGGATAATGGACCCCGTGGATTGGTTTAACTTTAAACAAAAATGACCTTTAATTTTCTCTTTATCTGCCCAGTCGCAGAATTATCATCAAGATTCAAATGTTAATTCACCAAAGTGAAATGTCAGAATGTAGATAACGAGTCGGATTTAACTTGTTGAATTACATCAAATGTAGGCCAACAGCAACTAGTCTGCAATATGTTGAGTGGATTGAAGTAATTCTGATACGCACGGGCGTATCAGAATAACTTCAATCCACTCAACATATTGCGGACTATTAAACAGCAACAAGCTACATGTCTTCTACAACAACAGTGCATGTTGCTAGCTTGTTGCAAATGACTAATTCTACCTTCAATTTCAAAGTCAACTCGCCGCGTTCGCATGTTTCTTAAATGTGTCAAATTGCGCCATTTTAAGTATGTGTTTTAAAATAATTTGAAATATCAATGCTTATGTTTCACATATCAACGTGTAGCGCTCGCTCTGTAGTTTTCAAAAATGACCATGCGGCGAAAATCCAGGTCCAAATGAGGCTGAAATCGTTGGGAAAACTGGAAGCCAAAAAAACTACCCACATGTTTCACCTATCCGTGTGAAGCGCTGGCTCTGTAGTTTTCAAAAAGGACCACGAGACCGAAAGCCATGTTCAAATGGGGCTGAAACTGTTTGAAAAACTGGAAGCCAAAAAAGCTACTCACATGTTTCACATATCCATGTGTAGCGCTCGCTCTGCAGTTTTCAAAAATTACCACAAGGAGTAAATCCATGCCCTAGACCGACCGAACTTGTTAAGAATATAAAGAATATGAAAGCGATCTCTACCAATTATTGAAGAGCCAAGGTCAACTGAGTTTAATCAGACAATATTTTGAGTGCATCTGCTTGTAGTCTTTCATCATGTTGTAATACAGTCACTGTCTCAGTGTCTGCATTTGATTTCCGTACAGACATACAGCTCAGCTTTGTGGTAATAGGACATTGTTGAAATGGAGTGTTCGCTGAACAATTTGTGTATTTTTCCATTCACTTTCACGATCGAGCTTTGTAGACTCATTGTGTCTGCAATTGCCGTGATTGGTTTCTCTGGGCCATTTCATCATAGTAATAAGATTAACCCACTCAAAATCACCTCTATGGTTCTTTCCAGTAGGCATTGCAGGCACTTTTTAATTTTAATTCTAGTGCTTTTAAGTTTGATGCCATTCCATTTTTACCACAATACCATTATCAAATCAGCATTAAAATCCAGTCTCAAGCCTAAATTCTGCCCATAAAACTGAATTTTAAAAATCATATTTTGCCAGTGGAGGTCACTTTTTCATGTGAAAATAGGTTCATTTGAGGCATTTGATAACTTTTTTTATGTTTGTGTTACAAACTTCTTTTTAGGCTGACTTTTTTGCAGCACATGTTTGGGTTTTAGCTTTTTAACTAGTCAGAAAATCTGATGACATCACTCCCATGCCTATTTCCAGGCACCCCAAGTTGTTTTTAAAATAAGAAAACTGGATTACAGGTAGCTGGAACAATCATTGTAATGATTTGCAACTGGTTGTAACTAACGTAATGTTGGAGGTATATGTTGACATGACAGTTAGGCGGCTAGGCCTTGCATTTTGCGTAAATCTTTTGAAAAACAGGCCCAGGTACTGCCCGCACTGGGAATAAACAAAAACATTTTTTACGTGTATATGAATCGGATAATAGACGATAATTAAAACATTTCACAGGGCTTTTAGATATCCTGAAAATCTAGTAAAAGTTTTGTTTATTATGAGGTCTTTGATTTATTGGCTAAACACTGTTATGTCCACCAAAATTGAATAAGCATTCAGGATTTTCATCAGAATTACAGGCCATAGTGAAAAAAATGGTGCTGGAAACGTATAGCCACTAAGCAGATTCAGATCATGCTAAAAGCCCCATACATCGTCATGTGGACACTATGTGGTTGAAAAACTTTACGTTTATAGATTGTTTTCTCCATTTTCCATTTCAGACGACCTTTGGCCCAAGGCAGACTGGTAAATACTACAGGAAAACCCTTACCTGAGGAGAAATTAGGTATGTTAAAACGAATAACAAAATAAAAGAAGACCTTTAATATAATAGTCATTCACGACTTACGAACTGTGGATCATTCTTAATTAATCTGTTAAGCTTATTACTGGAATCCAGATGAATGGTTTAAGAAATACTAGGTTCCCTTTGATTTCTGTGCCTTAATTCGTGCCAATACCATAAAAAAGTTAGGGTTCAAGCTGAAGCAAGGATGCAATAAACGCTGAATTCTAACACATGCGTGGTTTCCCTACATCTTGTGAGATAGGACAAAGCTGGCGTATAAACTAGCATATACACAGAGAACGTTTTTATTGTGACGTCAAACGCCCTGACACTGAACGACGTCATCATTTTAAAATTTTGGTGACGTGATGGAACACGACGTCACTGGATAACGTCATCACCTAAACGCGAGTGGGGATGTCAGGCTGTTGTTTGCCTTGCATTTCGCCTGTAAAACTAACTTATAAACACAGGACAATGTTAATACTCAACGGGAAGACTTGAAAGTGAACTTCCATAAGCTAAAAGTGTAGATATATCTTTAAAAAGTTATCAGGTCTGTTAGTAGACTAAAAAATGATAACACATAAAACAGTAGCTTGAAGCTAGCACCCCTATCATTTTTTAGATATAGATTCGTCCACGAGGCAATCAGGGAAAAACTATTCAGCTTTAACGTAGGGGTTGCCAATTTTTAGTTTGATGTAGAAAATAAGGCAAACTACTAAAATTCAGTTTTTCTTTACATTAAAATTTATGTGTTAGAATAGAAATAATGGATTGATTCTCTGCGTATACGCTGTGATAACTGCAAGAAAAATGGAAGTGTCCACACTTTTTGAAATCAGGCCTCCGGCCCTCGTCCAAAAACAATGGACACTTCCTTTTTTCTTGCAGTTATCACAGCGTATACGCAGAGAATCAATCCATGGCCCGAGTTCAAAAAGTGTGGACACTTCCTTTTTTCTTGCAGTTATCACAGCGTATACGCAGAGAATCAATCCATTATTTCTTAAATTTATTTTATTTCTTATATGTGATCCACAATCTTCTGTTGGAATTGATGGTGATAGATCAGTCAATAAAGGCATAGTTTATCACCATGTCAGACACAATCCTTCCATTGATGGGTTCTGATTAGGTTTTACACTCAGTCGCTCTATATGGAAAAGTTGCTAGGTATACTCGACGAAGATCCGGTCTTCCTTTTGGCAAACAGTGGGGGTAGGAAACCCAGCTCTTTGCCCTGAGAAAACTCCAGATCTTCAAGTACAGCCCGAACAATGGGCCTCTATGGTGCTGAAAATCTAACATACACTCCCTCTCTAGGCCCTGTCTTACAAAGCTGGCGTAAATCAGTGTTAAAACTATAGGAACTTATGTCTTGGGCGCAACTGGTCCATGTTGCAGGCCTATGCGCAAATTTACGCCAGCTTTGTAAGACAGGCCCCAGCTACTTAGAGTACACCTGGCGATTTCGCCATATATGCGAAATAGTGTCGAGTGTGGCGTAAAGCAATCCATCGATAGGTGACTCAGTTCAATTCTGAATTGATTTTTACTTGGTCCTGCTTTGTAGAATAGTTGTCAGGTACCTACCAAAGGTTGAGGGTCTGGTTCAGACATAGACCTATTTCCCTCCCTCTGTAAATGCGGCAATGCCACCATATAATGATAGAAGTAAAATAATCTTGTGAAACTTGATTAAATCAACCAATCGACCCATATGGGATGGATGTCAAACACCATTCAAAATTTCCTGAATTTCCTCTTGGCTTAAAGATTGGTTTCATTCCTGCAATTAAGGTGTTAGGTAATGCATGCATAGTCTAGATCTTCCACAAAACAATTTGTCAATGTTAACTGCAATCCCCCCTTATTCATGTTTCCTTAAAGCAAATGTGGAGAATGCTAATGAAGAGAAGAAAGTGGCCACGCCTAGGGCGCGATTGCAGTCCCGTATTCTGAATCAAGGCACCCAGGATGTTGATAGACTTACTCCACGCAGGTAAAATGAAACACTTTGACATCTCAGCTAACATTTATCATGTATTGAGGCATTACTATAACAAAAATCCATACAGTCTGTGTGTTCTGTAAACCGAAATAGTGACTGTGTCCAAATGAAAACAAAATTTAAACAAGCGAGACGGACGTTAAATCCATTCTGATCCTAAGTTAGTTCAAAAAGCTAAGTTGTATGTCCTCGAAACCAGTACTACTAAAACGCTTCTGAATTCTCAACGCCTTGTCTTGAGGAAAATAGCAGATCATTTCAAAATTCTGTTTTAAACGGAAAATCTCAACATTTTGGCAACCTTGAATGCTGCTTAAGAGCTCATTAAATCGATCAATCAATCAATCCAAAGTTACATTACATGTTTTAATAAAATGATCCTGACTGAGTAAGCATCAGAACTATTTTATATTTCGAAAGCAAGCTGCAATCATCATCAGGGAAATCACTGAATTAGTAAATTTACTAATTCAGTGATTTCCCTGATGATGATTGCAGCTTGCTTTCGAAACACTGACTTCATCACGTATGAAAATTTAAATATACATATTCTAATGGGCTTGATTTAAGCTAATCTAACAAGCAGGGCCGGGTAGCACAGTTGGTAGAGCGGTGGGGCGGTAACCCCAAGTCGTGAGTTCGATTCTCACCCTGGCCCGGAATTTTTTTCGGGTCAATCAGTGTCGGTTAATTTACTAATTCACTGCTTTATATTGTTTTCTATAAATTAGGGGAATCCCCCATCGTCTTGAGCAGAAATCCCCAGCTGTAGTCAGACAGGATACATTGGATGTTAGTGACAGTGATATGGACAGTCAGGTAACTTTACAAAGTTCTCAACTTGTTTCATATAACCCTTACCTGATATTCATAGCCCAACAAGTTATTCTCTGGTACATTAAAATAAGATTTTTGAAGTCAAACTTCACAGCAAAATGGCTGACTTAGTTCAAGTGATAGAAGTTCACGCAGACACTTGCCTGTAAGCCATCCATCAATGGGTTGCAGGATCGAATCCCACTTAGTCCATAGATTTTGATTGCCTTATATGGAATGGTCGCCAGGTATTTGTCGGAGTTCTGGTCAAATTGCCATGTTTCCTCCCTTATACTAAACGTGCAATGCCAACTTATAAGTAAAACAATCTAAGGTACAGTGGAAAGTATCAATTAATATGTCTAGGGCTGTAGGCCCATCCAAGCTTTCTAAAAAGTTCCTATTCAACCCTATTCAATGTATTTATTTTACTGGGAATATGGGACTGCACCTAACCATCCAAAATCTCCAATTGTAGCTTCTATATCCCCCGGCATATAATGCAGGGGATATAGTGATAGGGTTGTCCGTCCGTATTCTTGTCAACGCAGTACATCTTGTATCAGGTTTCCACAAAACTTGGTGGGCATGTTTGTTACCAACATAAACCATACAGGAAATTTATTGTCAGCCTTTCTGAATATATAGACTGTGAGAGTTTGTCATCTCATCATCATCTACAGTTTTTATCGGATTTCCACAAAACTTGGTGGGCATGTTTGTTAACAAGTGAGGTTGCGCACCTCTTATTTTGGTTGCTTTGATTTAATTATTTTTATACTCCCAACTTAAAAAAAGTCGGTCGTATTATGGTATCACCAGCGCCGTCCGTCTGACTGTCCGTCCGTCCCGGATTCCCTTCCGCTCCATAACTTGAAGAGTTTTGATCTAATCTTTACAATTCTTTCACAACATATACCTTGTGGGTAGAAGGTGTGTCATGAACCATTTATGACATCGTCCATTGCATAATGTGGCTTCTACATTGGATTATGTAGTATTCTGTCTTAGTCTATATCTTCGTTCCCTTCCGCTCCATAACTTGAAGAGTTTTGATCCAATCTTTACAATTTTTTTTACAACATATACTCTAGGGGTAGAAGGTGTGTCATGAACCATTAAGAACATTGTCCATTGCATAATATGGCTTCTACATTGGATTATGTAATATTCTGTCTTAGTCTATATCTTGTTCCCTTCCGCTCCATAACTTGAAGAGTTTTGATCCGATCTTGACAATTCTTTCAGAGTATATACCTTATGGGCAGACGATGTGTCGTGTACCATTTCTGACTTCACTCGTTGCATAATATGGCAGCCATATAGGATTATGTAATATTCCCATCCCAACCCTCGCAATTCATCGCGGCAATCGGCAATGCCGTAGAGATTGCCGCCGTAAAACTGCTTTTCCACGGCAATCAAAAATGCCGCAGAGAAAAATAAATATACATCTTGGGAAAAGCTGCTGGGTTACTAGAATACTTTACATGTATGGAGATTTTAAAAAGTAATAGTTTTACCTTTTCTTCAAGGTATATTTAATAGAAACCACTCATTCGTTTGTATTTAATCTGGCCACAATAAAGAGAAGGAATCTGCACGTGAGCTCTATACTGTATACATTGGCCTTTGTGAAGTGACACAATATGGTACAAAGTTCAACTCTCCAATTAGCGCTCTGACTTCTCATTGGTCTAGATTGTCTACAGCTCTGCAGGACTCCGGCTCCAGAATGTCTCCAACTGTCAGTTATGTCTTATTGAGTAAACCTTATTCAAAATATATAGGGGTGTTGCCCGCATGTACATGTTTACTGTTGTTCAAGAAATAGAATTTTACTTTTTATTTAAAAAAAATCGACTTAAAGAGGTTCTAATTTTTATTTAAATAAAAAAGATTTGAAGAGGTGACGAAATAATAAATATATTTCTTGACGACCAAACTTGTAAATAGAAACATTCAAAACTTTCACCCCACAGAAAGGTTAGAGATGGACTCAACCAGGCTTTGTTGATCAGCTGTGCACGTGTCTGTATGGGTTTTGAACTATGCAGTATTACACAAACGATGGCTATAACCTTTACTGCTTTACGATAGGATTTAGAGAATGATTTGAAAAAGAAATGCTTTGCCGAGTGAAGTGACTAATCACCAGGAATATACATTTAACTACGAATTATTTCCATGGAAATACAAGATATTTCATGTGGATTTCATGAGGAAAGAAATTCAAGAATTACGGCCTTTCACAGCCAGACGTAAGACAAAGTTAGCGTTTTTTCTCTATGCTGGTTTCCATGATAATCAAAGAAGAAATTAAAACAATCTTTGTTGAACAGTGATTGACATTTTTTCTTTTGTCAATGCACCTTTTAGATGTCAGTTTTTGCTATTTGCCGCTTTAAATACCGTTAAAAGAGTAGTGAGAATTGTTTGGATAAAAATGCCGTGGTGAAATCACTTTTGCCGTGGAAAATTGACTTTTCCGCGGCAACTTTTTTTTTCTTTTTTGCCGTGATAAAAATCTGAATTGCGAGGGTTGCCATCCGCTCCATAACTTCTAAAGTTTTGATCCGATCTTGACGATTTTTTTCAGAGTATATACCTTATGGGCAGACGGTGTTTCACGTACCATTTCTGACATCACCTGTTGCATAATATGGCAGCCCTGTTGGATTATGTAATATTCCCTTGCGGCTCCAGAACTTCTTTCGTTTTGATATAATCTCTCCAATTCTTTTAGAGTATATATACCTTATAGGTAGATGATGTGTCGCATACCAAATTTGATTTGGGTACACATATTTTTTGTCTGTTTTCAAGAGTTTTTTTTTATCAGAAATGTGTACCTGATGTTTAATATATATATATTAATATATATCAATGCTTTTTGGAGTACACTTGGTCCAGAGTAATACTGGATGCCAATTAATTTATACATTCTGAGACTGTTTTCTTGAATAGTTTAATGTGCACTTTAATAACAAAAAAAGACCATTTTCCCACTTTATTACCCAGCTGGTATTTATCAGAGTGGCTGTTTAAATAGAGATAAGGGGACAATGACATCCAAGGTTTGTATATTTACACACCAGCATATCAGTGGTCAGCCTGAAGATTGTTTGCTTTGTAATAAAACTACAGCCAAGTCCAATAGAACAGTGTCCCAGTGAAAACTGTTAAAATTCAAGAATTGTATTAAAGCTATTGTATTGATTGATAAGAGCAATGTCAAAACAGCCACATTTCAGTTTTTGCAATTAAAATGTGATTGAAATTAAC
The DNA here is from genome assembly GCA_963971465.1 of Lepidochitona cinerea. Classification (NCBI taxonomy): domain Eukaryota; kingdom Metazoa; phylum Mollusca; class Polyplacophora; order Chitonida; family Tonicellidae; genus Lepidochitona; species Lepidochitona cinerea. The sequence continues at coordinate 40,634,514 of OZ020553.1, forward strand.
AGATTATATATGTGTACTATAACGTACTGGTATTTAGTTGCAGCTTCATCAAATTCAGAAAAGAAAAACTTCTAATGTGAACAAGAAATTCTAATTGATGAAATTAAAACAAATGTTATATTAAATGTTAAGTTGTTAATCGTAGCGGTTCGACTTTGCCACGGCGGGCGTATGTTGAGTTTACTAAAACTCTTGTTGAAGTTGTTGCCCTTTATTGACACTTTGTGAATAGATAGATAGTGAGAGTTTGTCAACGCATCTCCTACAGTTTTTATCGTGTTTCCACGAAACTTGGTGGGTATGTTTGTTACCAAGTGAGGATGCACATCTCCTAGTTGGGTTTCTACAGGTATGATACTAAAAAAGTTGAAGTGAAAGACCATGCAAAATCATATGTAAAGTCCATTTAAAGTTGTTAATTTTCTGTGATTTAACTTGCAATGTTATAATAAATGTAGAAAGATTCAAATTGTATTGGCCAATGACGATTATTGGATTATATGGCTCGATAAAATAGAATCAATTAATCCCTAATTCCAAATCGTTTACATATCGAGAGTCATGCTCAAATAGAACCCATAATAATCCCCCCAAAATCGAATATAAACCATGCAGGAAATTTATTGTCAGTCCTTCTTGAAGCAGTAGATAACAGTATTATTTCTTCACATCTAAGGGCATGAATTACGATAATGTAGGGCTGGGGGGATATGTCGTTTTCTGATGACTCGTGTTTCATAAAACTGTAGCTTAAAGGCACACTTGCCGCCGTAGCCTGTTAAAATTTGCTAAGAAAACCAATTTACATGAGCTTACCACGACTAATACCACTAAACTTAAACATAGGACACATAAAACATGTCTAGTTAGCTTTAGAATGTAGAAATGGGGGTGAAAAACAAACGAAGAATCGAAGCCTGATTACAACAACAACGACCAGTGTCGGTCAACTTTCGTGTTGGATTACCCTCCTTTCAGGTCTTTGTAGCTGTGGTTTACACTCAAACAATTATAAGCAGGCTTTTCCAGTCGCTGTTAACCGATCGTCAGTCTGTATTTCTCAGATAAATAGGCCTACGTAAAATTACACTGTGCCGTTAGTTCACTCACTCGACTGAAACATAAAATCGCCAATAGGGGGCAGATTGGTTTGTTTACGTTCCGGGTACCTAACAATTCAAATTTTCAAATTCAAATAAAAAATACAAAGTGACGTCCAAACTTTTAAATTTTGGTAAAAATAGAAAGTTCCTAACTTATATTGTCTGGGAAAAATACAGAAAACGGTCTTTCTTTTTTAATGTAAACAATATTCCTGATTTTCGCGGCAAGTGTGCCTTTAAGAAATGTCATTATTTGCAATAAACAATAAGAGAAGAGAAAGTGTAGAAGTTGTAACTGGACACCCCAAGGGTGCAAGGTCAATTATTCATAGATAGTTAAAGGCACACTCCCCGTCATAGCCTTTCTGACCTTTAAGACACCCAATTGACAAGAGTTTATTGCAAGTCCATTATTTATGTTTTTATAAACACTTGTACGCACTGGCACAGGCAAAAATCTTCTTGACTAAAATAACCATGGAGACAAATTTCTAGTTGTGTTAAAAGATGGTATGTCAACCCAATTGACAAGAGTTTATTACAAGTAAACCCACTAAAATTAACCAATGGTCACATTATGCATGCTCATTGAGGATTAAAATATATAAATGGGGGTGTATCAGAAAAGTTAGCTCCAGTGTTGGATTATCTTCATTTCAGTCCTTTTTGTCTGGAATACAATCTAAAATTTCCTAGGAGGCTTTTTGTGTTTCTCCAAGCATATCCTCCATCTGTATCTCTCAAATGAAGTTTGTAAATTTATTCTGTACTATTAGATGCCCAGGCTTGGAGTTTGTTTGCATTGCAGTATGTTAAGAAACAAATCAAATGTTCAATTTTCAAATTAAAAATACGAAATTATGCAAAAAATTTGAAAACGGTAAAATGAAATAAAAAAACACTATTTTTTATGTGCCTCTGAGTATTTTTAAACTACATGTAATTTGTTTTTTTTTTCTGATCACCAACCAGAAACTGTACATGCAGATGGCAAGTATTTTGTCCTTATTTCGAACACTGTTTGGACTAACAGGTATTTTTTGAAACAGGTATTTGCTACACTGCCACAGCTTCATACTAGAGGATAGTTATTGTACCTTGTTTGTTTCATTCTCATTGCTACAGGTTGGGTCTGGATACAAGGAGATTAGAGGTGCGGAGAATGTTCTGGTGGTAGATGCCCTCAGACAGAGTTTTGACCCCAATCGATCAGAAGTGGATATTGTCATGGGATACACACGATCACCAGCCAAAATCTTTTGTCATTCTCCTGCCTCGTAAGTAAATTTAACGCCGCCATATAAGTGAAATAATCTTGAGCGCGACCAATCAATCGTAAGTAAATTTAAGACAAAAAGTTGACATTGAGCATGAACTTCCAAAATTAGCACTTTAACTTTTAAGAAATATATTCTTGTCGACGATAGGTCATCAAAAAACTAAATAATTGTGTCCAAAAATCCATACAGTGTGGTCTGTATAAGAACCATAAGAAATCTTGGAAAAGTAAACTAAAGTTAAATATCTGAGACGAGCATTTTTATTTTAGACATAAGTTAGATGAAAAATTTTCTTGCAGGAAATTAAACAGTAGCTCCAGATCCCGACGTGTTTTGATCGATGAGGTACCATCAGTCAGTATTTTAACAGAGAGTAATACACCACCCATAGACTCTTTACAAGAAAATTCACCCCCGGCTTTTCAGAAACAAGGTAAGGTTGGTAGGCACACAGCTGGCAAGTTACTGATAAATGAAGGTGACTATGTCCAAAATTCTTTTGGCCTACCTCTCAGCTTTTGAGCAGCCTATGGCTCCTCGGTGCCTCAGTCAGAGTGACAGTCCTTCAGTGCAACACAGGACATTCATCAACGTAGTGCGGGTTCCACTCAGACCTAATACAAATTTCTGAGTAGATTTTTTACTTGATCGCTGTATGTGGAAGAGTTTCCAGGTACTGGCCAATAGTCTGGGGTTTCCATCTGGCAAAGAGCTCTGTTTCCTCCCCCACTAAACCTGGCAACTCTGCCATATAAGTGAAATAATCTTGAGTACGGTGTAACACCAGAAGGTCAGACACAAAGGTTTTTCTCCCCAAGTAAACATAGCAACATTACCATTTCAGTCAAATACTTTTGAGTACAGCCCAAAATATTCAGATCAAATGTTCTCTTTTGCAGTTGTTAAAATGTTGACATGTAAATATCTATTGCTTCTCTGAATGATAATTAATATTTTCGTTCCATATCGTTTGTGGAGTTCTACTGTATCCTAAGATACTTTTACTTCAACTAAAGTTGTATATTCTTTAATTGTAGAACCTGAAGGCAAGTTTGTCATGCCATTAACAGTTGCCTCCCCTGCCAAGCGCCCCCTACCTGATATTCCTGCCAGCCCAAGTCATTATCCTCAACCTAATTTTGATGATTCCTTGAAGTCGATAAGTCCAAACCAGGGGTCTGGTAAAATGGACCAAGCCGACCATTCTGACGATCAGATGTCAGTGATCAGTAATATAAGCACAACCAGTTCACTGAGAGAGGTTCTAGGCAACTCCTTAAAAAAGTAAGCGAAGACTGAAGAAGCATGATTTCTTTTCATTGCTTTAGGGTTTTTTTTTTCTTGCTTATTCCTACACACTATTGATCAATTGTTTTCTGACTGGGTTTTCACTCGAACGACCTATGTGGAATGGTTACCACCGGAAGGTCGTGTGTTTCCTCTGGGCATAGAGCCGGTTTCCAATAAAACTGCCAACTCCGCCATATAATGGAAATAAACTTGAGCGCGACATAAAACACCAGTCAATTGATAAATTGGGGTATTCAAATCTGAAAAGAATCTGCTCCTCCTGTGTGGAATGGTTAAGTAAAAGTCGAATGTTAACAGTTTACTCTTGACACCAAAAAAGGTTCCCTTCCTCGCTTAACTTTGGCAATCCTGCCATATTAGTGAAATAATCTTCAGTGCAATCCACTGACTATACAGCAATTAGGGCAGTAGGTTAAACTTATAAGTATATGTTTCATACGACATTCAAGATTAATTGACTTCTTGGATTGTACAAATTATCAATGAATGGTCATTCCTAAGCTGATCTCTTACAGTTATTTTTTTGCTTGTTTATTTTAGTTCTTCAAGACAAAATGATGGAAGCAGAAAGAAAAAAGGTAAGACATAATATTAGCTAGTCTGGGGCAGTGATTATAAACCTTACTTGAACAAGACTATCTGCTCAAGTGATATTTCTGTGCTTAAGTCAAATTAAGACATCAAAGTTAAGGATATTTTGAAAACGTTTTTGTGCTTGCCCGAGTACAAAACTCAGAATAATCAACCTTGTCAAAGTTAGACTTAACAGAATTTACTCTCATATTACAATGAATCTGCAATTGCAGCTTATTATTGCCCTCAGTTGATCACATTCTCAAAATGTCTCGAATCAAAATGACAATTGTAAGAGTTGCCAGGTGCTCATTGAAGGTCGGGGGTTTCCTCTAGACAAGGAGTTTGGTTTCCTTACCCACTAAATTCTGTTTCTGTTTCAACAAAAGTTTTCCTATATTTGACTTCCACCAATTGGTTGCGAATATGTGGGATGGTTGTCAGTTACCAACGGAAGGTGGTGGATTTCCTCTGGGCATAGAGCCCTGTTTCCTCCCACCATAAAACTGGCAACGCCGCCATATAAGTGAAATACTCTTGAGCGCGGCTTAAAACACCAAACAATTAATCAATCAATCAACCTATATATGACAGCTCATACCACTTTAGGCATTAAGGCATAACCACAAAGTAGGTTTTTGTGTACAACACAAGCTTTCCACACCTGTTTTGATGTCTTTACTAAGTTATCTTTATCTTGATAAAGACACAGGCACAGTTTTCGAAAGCTCGTGTTGTTTACAAAATCCTACTCCGTGGTGATGTCTGGATTATTTCTTATTAGACCTACAAATGTTAATTTATTGGCTGATAGATTAATCCAAGCCTTATGCCTCTCTGATGTACACTCATTTTTTAGCAATTATTCAGATTGTTTTGGCTTGAGATCAAGATAAATAATAGTAAAAGGGAATCTGTTACTAAGTTTCTTTGGTTACTCAAGCATTATTTGGGTTCAGGATGTCTGTGGAGGTTTTTATGTTAAAATTTAGGTGTTTTTATTTTTTTTTTGGGGGGGGGGGGGTCGGGGGGTAAGGACTTTTGGTCAGTTGGTACTTTTGTCGCCATATAACCCAAGCCCAATCAATCAATTTATTTTGATTTCTATTGTGAGATAATCAACCATGATAAATGTAAATGTTTTTCAGATATTTTCCTCCTATTATCTGTTATCTGTTTTTATGTTTTAGCCCATGTGATATCTTCTCGTTATATGCAGAGTGCACATAAATTTAAAATGAACTCCAGTTCCAATCGTAGTAAGCTTAACAAGGTAAGTTACTCTGAATAATATTAATGACTTGTCGGATCTTATGGCCACCATTACCATGCAGGACTTCCTCTTGACACAAATTTTCAAGCCAGTACCAGGATATTCATTTTAATACACGTGATAATTTTTGCATGAATTTTGCGAATTTTTTCACTGGTTTGTTATAAATGTACAGTGTACATCTTTCCAGGATTAAGCTGCAATGTTGATTGATTAATTGATGTTTTCCACCATACTTAAGATTATTTCACTTATATGGCGGCATTGCCAGGTTTTTTTAGTGGAAGAAATTGGGCTCATTGCCCGGAGGGTACCTATCATCTCTTCAAGATAGTGCGATATAGTGAAAAATCAACTCGGAAATATGTCTTTTGCACTGGGTGGCATTCAAACCCAGACCAATCCATGGATTGATTGTTTGGAGTTTTACGCCGTGCTCAAGATTATTTCTCATATAGTTTTATTGTGGAAGGAAACTGGGCTCTATGCCCAGAGGAAACCCACGACCTTCTGGTGGTAACTGGCAACCGTCCCACATAGGTCAATCGGATGAAAAACCCAGTCAGAAAATTGTCCAATTTTGCTGCGATCCATTGCTGGAAGGCTGTTCGGATTGAGCGTCCAACGCTCTACCTACTGAGCCACGGAGGCCCCCCAATCCATGGAAGTCCTGCGCTGGAGTGAGAGACTATCAGTCTTCCGACTAAGCCACCACGGCCCATAAGTTGTAATGTTGAAGATATGGGATTTGACGTAAATGAAAAATGCTTATCGTTTCAGACAACACCGCTGAAAACAACCAAGGCTGCTGATAATGTGAAAGGGTCGAGTAAAAGTAAACACAAGGGAATCCTGAAACCAACCAATGGTCAGATGTCAACGAGTGTACAACAAACCCCCATGGTTAATCAACAGAAGGGAGGAACCACCGGGAAAACGTCAACCCCAACTCACGAAGATGTGACCTTTATTCATAACATTGATACTTCAGCCATTGCCCCAGCTAATATGTCGACCCTAGCCACCTCAATGATTTCATGTAAGTCCATCAGTTTAGTTCTCTCTAGCTAGAGAATCATGCGACTCCATGCCTAATTTAATATTGTTTAAGAAACATGTGCCACCCCACTAATGATTCCTGCCTCCAAATCATCCTAGTTGTCCTAGGTACATGCCAAAGAGTGGAGGTTTCCGTAGGCCTGGTTTCCTCCCCCACTATTAGCTTAATCCTGAACGGCACCGTCATATCAGTGAAATGATCTTGAGTGAGGCCTTAAACAAATAATCAATTAACCAAATCATCCAATTTTCTTAACCTGGTCAAACTTAGAGTAAGATAACCTTTTAAGCATGAGCTGCCGAAATTCGCACTTTTTTCATCATTTCTGATCGTCACAACAGTAAGAGGCTTTGAAGGCCATCGAAAAACTAAATGATTAGCGTTGGAATGAGGAAAATCCATACAGTATGTGACCTGTACGAACCGAAAATGTGTTCGAAAAGTAAACAAAATTTAAATGACTATTCATTCATTCTATGCCAAAGTTAGTTCAAAACAATACTTTATCGTACATTCTCGAGATTAGAAGCACAAACAACGTCTGAATTATACGTCTTGGGAAAAATAGCCGATAATTTCAACATTCTGTTTCAACATCAAAATATCAACATTTTGGCAGCTCATGCCACTTTAATAGAGTGATTGCTGCTTACATGTATGTTCTTTCAAGGGTTGACAGTCTATGTGCTAGGGTATTCAGGCTGTTGGAGCATGGTTCTCTTCTCTCGCCTTACTACCCAGGTTCCTCGCCAATAAACCTGCCATTGCTGTCATTTACCACAGGGCAATATTGTGTGTTGTATTGAACGCCAAACATTCTATGGATGATGTATACTAGATTAGAATCACGTCTATTGCCTGACGGAAACCTGTCGCCTAACACACTTTCAATCCCCTTCTCACCTCAACATTTAGAACAGGAACTGTCAATTTGGATAGTTGTCACAAATGGGGACGTTCAAATTCGGAAATCGCAAATGTTGCTGTGTCAATTGGGAAAGTTTCCTCAACCTTTCAATTGTGATTGTTGTCGCAAAAACGTACCTTTCAATTAGGAAATTTTTCACAAACTGGGACTTTTCAATTGTGATGGTAGTCACAAATGGGGTCCTTTTAATTGGGAAATTTGTCATAGCTAGGATTTTTCAACATGTATCTGTCACAAACAGGGGCCTGTCAATTGAGATACATCTAGCTGTCACAAACAGGGGCCTGTCAGTTGAGGTACTTGTATCTGTCAACAACCGGGGCCTGTCAATTGAGGTACATGTATCTGTCACAAACAGGTGCCTGTCAGTTGAGGTACATGTGGCTGTCACAAACAGGGGCCTGTCAGTTGAGGTACATGTAGCTGTCACAAACAGGGGCCTGTCAATTGAGATACATGTGGCTGTCACAAACATGGGCCTGTCAATTGAGCTACATGTAGCTGTCACAAACAGGGGCCTGTCAATTGAGGTACATGTAGCTGTCACAAACAGGGGCCTGTCAATTGAGATAAATGTAGCTGTCACAAACAGGGGCCTGTCAATTGAGGTACATGTAGCCGTCACAAACAGGGGCCTCTCAATTGAGGTACATGTAGCTGTCACAAACAAGGACCTTTCAATTGAGGTACATGTAGCTGTCACAAACAGGGGCCTGTCAGTTGAGGTACATGTAGCTGTGACAAACAGGGGCCTGTCAGTTGAGGTACATGTAGCTGTCACAAACAGGTGCCTGTCAGTTGAGGTACATGTGGCTGTCACAAACAGGGGCCTGTCAGTTGAGGTACATGTAGCTGTCACAAACAGGGGCCTGTCAATTGAGATACATGTGGCTGTCACAAAAATGGGCCTGTCAATTGAGCTACATGTAGCTGTCACAAACAGGGGCCTGTCAATTGAGGTACATGTAGCTGTCACAAACAGGGGCCTGTCAATTGAGATAAATGTAGCTGTCACAAACAGGGGCCTGTCAATTGAGGTACATGTAGCCGTCACAAACAGGGGCCTCTCAATTGATATACATGTAGCTGTCACAAACAAGGACCTTTCAATTGAGGTACATGTAGCTGTCACAAACAGGGGCCTGTCAGTTGAGGTACATGTAGCTGTCACAAACAGGGGCCTGTCCGTTAAGGTACATGTAGCTGTAACAAACAGGGGCCTGCCAATTGAGGTACATGTATCTGTCACAAACAGGAACCTGTCAATTGAGATACATGTATCTGTCACAAACAGGGACCTGTCAATTGAGATACATGTAGCTGTCACAAACAGGAACCTGTCAATTGAGATAAATGTAGCTGTCACAAACAGGAACCTGTCAATTGAGATACATGTATCTGTCACAAACAGGGACCTGTCAATTGAGATACATGTAGCTGTCACAAACAGGAACCTGTCAATTGAGATAAATGTAGCTGTCACTAACAGGAACCTGTCAATTGAGATAAATGTAGCTGTCACAAACAGGGACGTGCCAATTGAGGTACATGTACATGTATCTGTCACAAACAGGGACCTGTCAATTGAGATAAATGTAGCTGTCACAAACAGGGACCTGTCAATTGAGATAAATGTAGCTGTCACAAACAGGAACCTGTCAATCGATATATATATAGCTGTCACAAACAGGGACCTTTCAATTGAGATCGTAATTATTGGGGAAAACTTGCCAAAACTGACGTCATACACAACCTTCAATGTGTACAAACTACCACGAAGCCTTACTGACACAGCAGAGGTCATGTTTACAACAGAGGTCGTGTTTGATGTTCTATGGATAATTAACTTTCATAAGCATTGTAGAGCAGCAAAAGTGGCATTGAATTTTGTATGTCCTGCAAAAGAAATAAAATTTTTTCTCTGGTCAGACTTGAAAAGTACATGTTTTACAACGCAAATTAGAAATACGGTTTCTTTATATTTTTTAAAACACCTTTTGTTTTTTCATTTAACTTGATAGCTGGGGAAATGTCCTATTCAGCTGCCCCCAAAAAGGTGAGTTATTAATTTTAATTCTTTGACATCTTCTGATGATTTTGTCTGGCTCAGTCCGTTAGTATTTTGATTTGACTTACCACAATCCCTTTTCAGAAGTAATAATTTTCTACCTTTTGTAATAAAGGTTTGTAATATGATTGCCAGGAACAAACAGTTTGTTTGCTCAGAGCACAGCGCCTGCTTCTTTGCTGTGAGCTTTATAAAATGGCAGATGAAATTAAACTTCTTTAAATTCACACAGCTTTTATATTATACCCTGAAATACATCAGTCATACTTTTGAGTTAATTTCAAGTCCAACTGAGTATTTAGTTTACAGATATGGAATACTTTCTTGCTAAATTAACTGCAATTCAGTTTTTTATTGGAATGATTTGAGTTTTTATGGTCAATTGAGGCAGATATTCGACCACAAAACTTGACTTCCATGAATTTCTGAAATTTTACTCCTTTTACAAACAAATTGTCTAAAATCAACTCTAAGATCACATAAAATGTTATTTTGGCTTTGGTTGCTGTGTCACGTGACCTGATGCAAGCCGCTGAGGCCATGCTATGTCTTTTCTATGCACAGTCTCAGCATGCTCATAACATGGTGAGGGTCCAAACAGGTGTATTCTGCTGAATGCTGTGGGCGGTGAATCCAAAGACAATAGCTTCCTCGCCAATAATTATCCTGGCAATTCTGCCAAACTGAGGAAATCCAGAGTGTGACCATAACAAAAAAGAAAGATTTTACTTTGCAAAAGCATAAATGTAAATTGCTCCATCACATTTTAGTATTCTACTGACATTATGCTCAGCAACCTTCAAAACTAAAAAACAATTTTTTACTCAAACTTTTCAAAAGAATATAGGAAGTATGTTGCCCTGTTTGAATTTAATGCTATATCCATATATGTTTTTTATAATAGTGATTTATTTATTTATATATTTTTTAGAGTGAAGAGAATAAGTTATCCCAGTTAGATTTAGATATACTTTACTGTGAATACCTACAGTGGCTATATCTGGATGTTTCTGCTAGAAAATCATTTCATGAACAAGAGAAAAGTGCCATGGTGAGTCCATTTTGATAGAGGCTGGGGAGCTTTTTGTTCATTGTGTAAAACTTTGATCTGTTATCAGATTATCAGTTATCAGTTGTTGAGTTTCTCCCCACTTGACCTGGCAACATCGCTATATAAGTGAAATAATCTTGAGTATGACATAAAACACCAATCAATCAATCTTGTATCCTTAGTTTTCCCTGTTCGCCCCTCAGTCAGCTATTTTGATATGTGGTTGTTTGCCTGCGCAATATTTCTGAAATCATTGTTAATGGGAGGGGTTTTGTGTAGTGTATCTAATTGTGTCATCTGTTAACTGTCTATGTTTCCATCAGCTGAGAGAGGCCTCCGTGGCTGAGTAGGTAGAGTGTTTGACGCTCAATCCGAACAGCATTCCACCAATGGATCGCGAGTTCGAACCCCACTCAGTCCCCCCACCTCAAAAAAAAGAATATTTTCTGACTGGGTTTTCACTCGAACGATCTATGTGGGATGGTTACCAGGTCATGGGTTTCTTCCCACAATAAAACTGGCAACACCGCCATATAAGTGAAATAATCTTGAGCAAACCAGAACAAACTACAACCTTCTGACAAAACCCTCGTAAACATTGATTATGATGCAAAAAAAACACAATTCCATGTTTAGGAGTTTCTGTGTAACCCTGTCCCACCTCCTCACTAAACCTCGTGAAATTATCTTCAGTGTAAAACTTATTGATCACAAAATAAAATCATCTGTTTTCTTGTAGTCTCAGATACACAGTCTTTGGAATGAAGTGGAAAAGTCCCGTCAGAACGACATGGATTTAAGATCAGAGTTACATCAAATCAAACATGCTAATGACCTGGACAAACAATTAGATCTACAGGTTTGTCTCTTCTAGTTCAGTGTTATTTTTTAGAAAGACATTTTGGTACTTAAAATGGCATCACCTGTCAAAATGTTGATATATTTTTCTCTTGAAACAAAATGTTTAAATCATTTGCTACTAGTGAATGAAGCAGTACAAGCAGTACAAATCAGAATAATTATCCCCTCGCGACGAAAGTCGGGGAGGGATATAGCGATGCGTTTGTACGTACGTACGTACGTATGTTCACCTTTTGTCATCACTCTAGCGACTTCATTTTTGAACGGATTCTGACCAAACTTCATATATGTGTCCAGCATAGGAATACCTCGAAAGAGTTCGTTTTTCAGGGTGCCAAGGTCAAGGTCACAGTTACTATTTATAGAAAATCTTTGTCAGCGCTCTAGCGACTTCATTTTTGAACGGATTCTGACAAACTTCATATATGAGTCCAGCATAGGAATACCTCGAACAAGTTCATGTTTCAGGGTGCCAAGGTCAAGGTTACTATTAATAGAAAATTGTACCTACGTATGTTCACCTTTTGTCAGCGCTCTAGCGACTTCATTTTTTAATGGATCCTGACCAAACTTCATATATGAGTCCAGCATAGGAATACCCCAAACGAGTTCGTGTTTCAGGGTGCCAAGGTCAAGTTCACCGTTACTATTTATAGAAAATCTTTGTCATCACTCTTGCGACTTCATTTCTGAATGGATCCTGACCAAACTTCATATATGAGTTCAGCATAGGAATACCTGGAACAAGTTCATGTTTCAGGGTGCCAAGGTCAAGGTCAGCGTTACTATTTATAGAAAATCTTTGTCAGCGCTCTTGCAACTTCCTATATGGGTCCAGCATGGGAATACCTCTAACGCGTCACCGCTTTTGGGACTTCATTTTTGAATGGATCCTGACCAAACTTCATATATGAGTTCAGCATAGGAATACCTGGAACAAGTTCATGTTTCAGGGTGCCAAGGTCAAGGTCAGCGTTACTATTTATAGAAAATCTTTGTCAGCGCTCTTGCAACTTCCTATATGTTGTCCAGCATGGGAATACCTCTAACGCGTCACCGCTTTTGGGACTTCATTTTTAAATGGGTTCTGACCAAACTTCATCCCCATCCCCCGTTTTACGTCAGAGTTCTTGTGTTAGCACGCGAGGGGATTTGTATCGTTTGCGATGCCTTGTTCTTTTACTAGTCTCAAAGAAGTTGTTGTTCGCTGCATCTGTATCCATTTTTATGTTAAATAACTCAATTTAATAAAAAAGTGCACAGAGCATGCTGTGTTAGGCCTGTTGGAGTAGGGTTAGGGCCTTTGATTTGTAAACCAGCGCAGTGAACATTTGAAAGACCACCAGAAAACACCAAAGGTTCCAGTTTTATCGAAAAATACTAAGCATGGTTTTAACCCCTCGGGCAAATTTTGCCCGAAGGGTATTGTAGTTGCCTCCGCCGTCCGTCTGTCCATTGGTCCTTGTAAACACATTATCTAAAAAAGTTTTTAACTTACAACTTTGAAACTTCACACATTTGTTTAATACAGCAAGTACAAGAAGCCTATTGGATGTTTTTTTCAAGAGTTATGCCCCTTACATTTCCGCTGCTGTAAAAAAGCCTTGTAAACACATTATCTAAAACGTCTCACTCACATTTTTAAAACGTTCTACATTTGTTCAATATAGCAAGTACAAGAAGCCTATTTAAAATCGTGTTTTTCAAGAGTTATGCAAGTTACATGACCGTCAGCCAAAAACATCCTTGTAAATGTGATACATGTATGTGGAGTAGTTTTTCACTCGCAACAAATTGTCTGGAAAATGAATATATCTTTGGTTTCTTTGACCCAGACCTGAGGGGTCCTGATGGCGACAGCCACTTATTATATGAATATATTGCTTTTAAGAAGAAAAATAAACATACACCATATGCGTTTTATTCCCTCAATTGTTTCTTTCTTTTAAAAATCACCTAAAATATAGAATATTTTGTTCACAGAGAACTGGATTAGGACCAATTGTGGCCAATTTAAATCAACTTTCAAGTGAACACAGAGTTATGGCCCATGCCCTTGACACAACAAGGCACCAGATCCCCACCAGGGGGATCCATCTACCAACAGACCATGAAGGTTTCCAAGGTAAATTCTTCATAACAATATCAATTTTACTGATTACAAACAAAATAAACCCATTTAATGCATTCTTGAGAATGTGATGTGGTGCAGTTGTGAAAGCCTTTTTTTCTTTCGTATAAGTAAAAAATCTTGAGCGCGGCGTAAAACACCAAACAATCAACCTATTGGAATGGTCTGTATTTGTTTAGAGTATAAACAGAACTGCACTGCTACTGATAACTGTTGCACTTATGAGCTTGATGAACATCAGATTACAATAATGTCTTGCCTTTTTTTCCAGCGTCCTTGGTGTCAGCACTGAACGAGAGTGAGAAGTTACTTGGTCAATTGAGTATTATAACCAGACAAGATACCCCTAAAGTGGCTGAATATTCCCGAGCTATTGAGATGCTGGAGAAGGCAGTGGATAAGGAGTGTAAAGTTCTCTGGGACTGTCAGGAACTGTTAGCAGCGGCTGAATCCCTTACCACGGCTGAGACTTCCCTTAAAATACAGAACATTGAGGCCTCACCAGTTGATGTGTGAGAGATAAAACCTTTTGTGATAACAATTTGGAGTGAGATGCCATACTTTGGAAAGCCATGTTTGTAACATTTCCAGCTCCTCGATGGCTCAGTCGGTTAGAATAACAGCCCCTCAGTCCTTTCATCAATGCAGCTATTTTATAAATAGCCTCCTAAATATTTGGATTTTTCGCTCAATTGACTTATGTGCAAGAGTTGCCAGGTATTCAACGAAGTTCGGGGATTTTCTCATAACACTGCCATATAAATGAAATAATCTTGAGTGCAGCATAAATTTAAAACATCAAATTAACCTTTCTTTTCAAAGGATAATTAGGGCTGCAAGTAGCTGGCAGAGGGTTCTGCAGATCAATAAACCTCTTGATTTCATTGGCTGTAATACATTGCCACAGTTCTTGCACAAAAGGCACTGTTTTGATTTTTTGCTGCTGTATTGTTTTAGGCACATCATTTCAGTAGTTTCTAGCAATGTTTTCAAGAAAGTAATTAGGCATTTATACTATGACTTGCATGATAAGTTGCTGGAAACCCATCAAAGAATCTGCAAAAAAAGCTTGTTGGTATATGACCAATCCACATCCAAAGCTTTACGATAACAAATTTGTTTCTTTCGAGAGGGTCAATAACAATCTCTTAGGATAGATATTAACAGCTTTTATATTTACATCATATACAGATAGATCACAATTGAAAGTTAATAACTTAATCCCATAGTTTACAAGGTTAATAGAGGAGGAATAAATGAGTTTAGTTTCTTTGTGGACACAATCTTAACGACCCATGGACAAAAACATTATAGCTACATGTATGCCAAAAGTTACACTTCACAAGCAATAACAATTAGATAGTGAGTACATTTTAAATACTATTCAGGTACATGTTATGTATGTTTGTGAGAATGTCGCTTAGGTTTTGCATTATTTGATTAGTTAACGGCACTTTGCTGTATAATCTGATCATTACTTATTTGGCAAAGTTAACAGGATGGAAAACATCGTCAAATGCTATGTGATAGCAAAAGATATACAAGTACTTTGAAATGTGACTTACTATTCAGAATCAATGCTTCCAAAAAGTGTTTGAAGCAGGGCTACATGTAGCCAAAACATTGACCATATACAATAGCTCTCGTTTTATGGTCAAAGATAGATCCCATTAAAAAATGTGGGCACAACCCTTCGTGACACCCGTACTAATTTATTCTTCTTTGCGTACGGGGTATTCATTTTTCTGCTTGACCAAGTCTGAGGAACCGGCGAGCGACACAAACTGTACGAGTTGTCTTTTCCTGCCCTATGGTTTAACCGGTAATGGCGGCCGCGAAGTTCGAAGTGGAGTGTGTACCGATCCCAATTGATCCAGACAGACCTTAGACTTGGTCAAGCGGAAAAATGAATACCCCGTACGCGAATAAGAATAAATTCTGAACGGATTGATGTCTGGTAAGATCCATAAACTGACATGTGTATATAGTACGGATGTCACGAAGGGTTGTCCCCACGTTATTTAATGGGATCTATCTTTGACCATACTCAATAGCTCTCGTTTTATGTTCAAAGTTTTGGCTAGGCTACATGTATTCAAGATTTGCTATTCGTTTAATTTAGCAATACAGAAATCAGCATATTTATACATTTTCTGGATATATTTTATGCCCGCTTTACTGTTAGGAGTTTTAAACACCTTCAAATTACTATCAGATCAACTTCTCTGTGTACCCACTGCTTTGAATTGACGTATGAACTAAGTGTTTATATACATGAACCACTAAAGTAATACCCACATAAACCAGATCTTTGGTTGTTTTGCACCATACTAGATTATTTCACTTATACGGTTTAGAAGAGGAGGAAACCCCCAACCTTTGGACAGTACCTGGCAATTCTTCCACTTATAGTGATGAGTGAAAAATACACCAGTTTAGTGCTGTTGGAACTTGCGCCGCTTCAAAGGAAGGCTAGTGTCCGACTGTATTTTGATTTATCGGGCTAATATTAAATGTAACTATTTATTGAAAACATGTTTATTGAGTGAATAAAGAATGGTCACTTCAGCTATTCGCCAACTTAATTTGAATACCTGTACTTCACTTCTTTTGGAGGGAATAAAAAGCTAAGAAAGTGATGTGTGAATATAGCTGAAGATAGTCATAAATATGTTTTTCTTATGAATTGATGTGGTTTGAAAGGAAAGCCTTTGGCCTGGGTTCTGTCTAAAAAAAAAATGAATCTGTTGTGGAAACAATTACGTAGATCTTTAAGCTGGAGCCTGCTTCACAAAGCGGCGTAGCTTAAGTTTTCACATAACTGCCATAGCAACCCATACTGTAGAGATATGTTAGTATGAAAGTTACGCAATAAAATACATCTACGCTGCTTTGTGAAACAGGCTCCTGGTCTTTAGATGAAATCCAGCAATAATTTCCCTGGTTTGAAATAAAGTTGAGAATATAACCACCAAGAACAGGAGAGATAGGATCAGGAGGCTCCATAGACCAGACAACAATAAATAAGCGAGGATGCGTCTTCATGAAGATTGTCTATCAGCCTGAACTGGCAATCAAGTATGAATGAAGATGCACATAATTTCTGCTACAAGCCTTGAAGAGTCAGCTGAAGGCGACGGTTTTCCTGTGAAAGTCTGGCAATCTCTTCCCCTAGGGTATCTAGGTTTTCCTGCAATTCAAAGAAAACATCCAGTTGAGGTTTTATAAATGAACGCCTGTGATGTAACTCTTAAAATTGAATAATTACTTTGTTATTCGGTTGGATTGTTTGGTGTTTTACGCCATGCTCAAGATTATTTCACTTCTTTAGCGGCGTTGCCAGTTGTATTGTGGGAGGAAACCCGGCTCTATGCCTGGAGGAAACCCTCCCACATAGGTCGTTGGAGTGAAAACCCAATCAGAATTGTCCAATTTTGGGACTGAGTGGGATTCGAACCCACGACCCATTGGACAGTTTACTGGAGATGGATTCCATTAGCATGTTGTCACATTACTCCAACATTGATCCATGTCAAGAGACTAATTGTAAATTCTTCTTACAATGCATATTAAGAGAGGAAACCCACCATATAGGTGAAATAATCTTGACTGAGCCGTAAACATCAATCAATTATAAGAGAGGAAACCCCCCAACCTTAATTTCAGATTTCCAAGTTGATTATTACATGTTTGGTTTGCATTGCCAGTTTTTGTCAGAGCGGAAACATTCCATTGTTTTGTTGGGCTAATTAAAACCAGGTTAATAGATTGATTGATTGGTGTTTTACGCCGCGCTCAAGATTATTTCACTTATATGGCGGCGTTGCCAGTTTTATTGTGGGAGGAAACCCACGACCTTCCGTTGGTAACTGGCAACCATCCCACATACGTCGTTCGAGTGAAAACCCAGTCAGAAAATTTTCCAATTTGTTTGGACTGAGTGGGAATCGAACCCGCGACCCATTGGTGGAACAGATTTATAGATAAAATTGTTTCCTGGTAGCTGAAGATCATTTTACTTGTATGGTGGTGATGTCGACAGTTTAGTGCCGAGGAAACCGCAGGGGCATGTCTTACAAAGCTGGCGTCGAGTTGTGCATAGGCGAACAACATGGTCCTGTTGCATCCATGGCGCAAGTTTACACTGATTTACATCTGACGTCACTTACATCAGCTTATACCTAGCCTCAAAGTGAAAGTGAGTGAAACCCCACTTAAATGAACTTACTAGATATATGGTAATCAATCAGAAAGCATTGACAGGACGACCCATGGTGTCTGCCCTTAAATACTAACCTTCAGGGTAATGTTCTTCAGTAATGTATCCTCCAGAACTGATTGTAGTTTTTTATTTATTTCCAGTGATAGTTCTAGGCTCATATGACTGTCTGAGGCATGGGAACTGTAAACGGATGCCATGATACCACCCCTCTTAGACAACTCCGCCTGCAACAGAATAAACAGTTTTCAGCATAAGAAATGATATGCTTTTTCTTGCATCTGAGCTTTTCAATTGAAATATACTTCAAAGATCAACATATAGTATCTAAAAACGTCAGTTAAGGCACACTCGCCGCCGTGGCCTATCTGATATTAATTTAAGTCAAACTCGCCGCTAAAATCTAGAAATATGTTTGTATTAAAAACGCTAGACCATTATCTGTATTTTTCCCAGTTAGAAACTTTCATTTTTCGCCAATTTCAAATGTTTTTAAATTTAAGTATTTTCAATTTGAAAATGAAAATTATTAGGAGGAGCCCAGCAATGCACACATATTAGCGTCTTAAATAGCTTGGCCAATTTTTGGAACCACCTGAGAAATTGAGGGAAACCGAAAGACCTGGTAATTCAAAGCCCGCTTACAGCAACAACAATCAGAATACTTCAGTGTTTTATTGCCCTCATTTCAGGCCTTTTTGTGCCGTCAAACTAGATAACACAGGTCAGGGTTAAAGTTAGTTTAGATTGTGGGTACAAAACTAATCAAATTTTCAATTTCAAATTAAAAATAAAAATACAAAACAATGCCAAAACTTTCCATTTTGGGCAAAAATAGAAACTTCCAAACTTCTTCTGTCTAGGAAAAATACAGAAAGCTGTCCACTGTTCCTAATCTAAACAGTATTCTGGATTGTCGCTTGTTATTGAGATGCGTTGTTAATACCAGGATGAGTTTGGAATTGCAAGTCGGTAACAAGCATTTGAAGAGTGATATTCGCAAATTTAAAAAAGTATGTTTTTGAGTCTGTACAACACAAATCTGTCCAGGAATTAAAACATTAAAAAAAAATTGAAACCTTTTACTTGAAGTAAAGGAGAAACATGTAGTTCTAAGTCGGAATGAAAAAAAAAAAAGGATGGCCAAAATATTCTTTTAATTCTATTTCTACAAGAAACTGAATTATCTGAAGTATGTTTGCCTATAGAGATTTTGATCAAATAAGGCCACTTAAAGTGGCATGAGCTGCCAAAATGTTGATATTTTGACGTTAAAACAGAATGTTGAAATTATTTTCTATTTTTCTCAAGACGTATAATTCAGAAGCTTTTTAGGGCTTCTAGTCTCGAGAATGTACGATACAGTCTTGTTTTGAACTAACTATGGCTTTAGAATGAATGAATGGTCGTCTCGGTTATTTAAATTTTGTTTACTTTCGAACACGTTTTCTGGTCGCATAGGTCACACACTGCATGGATTTTCCTCATTCCAACGTCAATCATTTAGTTTTTCGATGGCCTTCAAAGCGTCTTACTGCCGTGACGATCAGAAATTATGAAAAAAGTGTGAATTTCGGCAGCTCATGCCACTTTAAAGGAAGTTCCTGTTAATCATTACCACCTGACCCATTTGAAATGATGCTTAACAGGAAATTTGTTATTCAGTCTTATACTGTAAATCGTGAAAACAAAACCAGTTTTACTCCGTGTAAATAGCTATATAATAAGTTTCCTCTAATTAACAACATTGAACTACGGTGAAAAAGGTATAATTAACATGCACCATTCCCTGTGAGAACCAAAGATAGTTGAGCCCATGCTTAAGAAATATGGTTGGAATACCAGGTCAAATTCTTTAAAACCATAAAACCCAATGGAAGGAGAGGACAGACACCCAAGAGAGGGTGGTTTGTTGCCATAGTTACCTGAACTCCCTGTAAGCGTTTCTAATTAAAGGGTGAATACTGATTGGTTAATACCTCAAGAAATGAATATTTAAAAACATGCCTTCAGAAGATATCGCTACGCTTGGCTTGATTCATTGATATTTTGCACCGCAATCAAGATTATTCCGCCTATATATGCATGCTTTAGTAGGAGAGGAAACTTTGCACAATGTAAAACTTCTGCAGGATACCAGACAATTATTCAACATAGCTTAGACCCACTTAGAATTTTTTGTTCGAATCCAGTGGGTTTTAACCCATCCCAACACTGTCTACTGACTGAGCCACCGTTGGCCCCATAAGACTCCAAATTAAACAAGCCATGTATTTGGTTGACATTCTGCTGGAATTAAGCGCCTTTGATTCATTTAACAAATAACATACAAACTTTGTAACGGGGAAAGAAAACTAATATTATAATCTTTCAGCAATTTTTAAACTTATCTATTTTCATTAAAATTGTTTTAA
This sequence comes from Lepidochitona cinerea, assembly GCA_963971465.1. NCBI lineage: Eukaryota > Metazoa > Mollusca > Polyplacophora > Chitonida > Tonicellidae > Lepidochitona > Lepidochitona cinerea. The sequence goes on from OZ020553.1 coordinate 40,654,786, forward strand.
AAGTGTTAAACATTATTTAAGCTGTTTGATGAGTGAAACCATGGCAAAAGTCACATATTGCCACGGTTTTATCAAAACAAGAACTGACAAATACATGTAGCCGATTGGGGTAGGAAAAAAGTTACTTTGGCAGTTCACGCCAGGCACTTGAAAGTTCACTTAGCTAATTCTCTTGGCCTCCCCTATGGAACAGAAAATCAACCTAATTCCAGCGGGTGTGAAAAGTCACAAGGAGGTAATGTGTGTTTAAGGGGTAAAGGAAAGATAAAAGATTGGGGTTTTAAAAAACAAACAATCCGGGGTGCTGGGGCCAAGCAGATTAACCAGTTTGCATGTATGGCTATAATTCAACAAGTTACCACAAGAAACTGTGTGGTCAGTGCAGTATAAAAACCATCATATGTTCCTACCTTGTTTAGGTCCATATTTTCTGTAGACAAAATACCTGCCTCCTCCCTCATCACATAGTACTGTATAATTCTATATGAAATAAAACAAATACATTCTGTATATGAAAATATGAGCTATTTATATGCAATGAAGGCGGAACAAAATGTAAGTGACTAAATATTAAGTAGGACAAATATTTCAGCAAAAACGCTACACTACATTTGTTCGACATAAGAACAACTGAACAGAGAAAGGAAAAAGTTTAGGTCAGCTTTCTTTATAAAACATATCTCGTTTCAATAGCACCTAAAACAAGAGTCATCAGAAGATGCCGTATCCCCCCGGCCCCGCATAAGATTTATTATTTATTTTAAGTTATAAGATATCTATGCTATACTGTTGGAAAACGGCAGTAACTCTGTAATTAGACCAGCACCATCAAAATAGGAGGTGCACATCCTTCCATGATATCCAGCATATCCACTAATTTTCCCAAAAAAATCCAATAAAAACTGTGGGAGGAGCTACGATGACCACCACTAATTGTCTATGTCGTCTTATACTGTCGGAAAAGGGCAGTAACTCTGAAAATAATAAAACCAGCGCAGCCAAAATAGAAGGTGCACATCCTCGAATTATATCCAGCAAGTCCACCAAGTTTCGAAAAAGTCTGATAAAAATCGTGAGAGGAGATGCGATGACAACCACTAATTGACCCTACGCGACGCTCCGCCTACTTATGCTAATGAGGTCACCTCGGACAAACATTGAGATTAAACTTGGCCGCTAGTGTTTATGTTGGTTGAACTGTGCACGGTTCTTACCGATAACTTTCTGTCTGCAGTTCTACAGAAGCGCACGACTGTATAAAAAAAACTGTCTGTGCACTATATATGCACGATGTACTGGTGAACATATCGTTCACAGCGAGTGAAATCCATGTGCCTTCGAGTATTTCGGCAAGGTGAAGGTGTTTTTGATGATTACTGTGTCGTACGAAAAAGTGAATCATGAGATTTCAACCACCGATATACATCTGATAGTGGCGCTATGTAGATGTGCGATTGGGTAAGTATATTACAAGAATGATAATTAATGTATTCTAAGTCATTGGTTAAAAACTTTATGCTGTTCGCTTACGGCTTAGTGACGATGCGTCAAATGGTTGATACCGATACAACAACAACTGTCAATGTATTGTATTTGTAATCCTGCGAAGATATGCCTCGAAGACCTGCTGTCATCAGTTTTTCCTCTTACTAATCAAGTTTTTTGTAAGTCATTTGGTCTGCATAGTAAATAGATCAGTTTCGTATTATGAGAACTAGGTCGTTCAGCCGTTAGTGTTACTGTTAGTGTTGATGTATAAAAGTTACAATTAAATGAATACTCTCCACACAACATTTGTTAATGTTAGTCATAATTTAAAAATTAATACTCCAAAATGATATATTATTGTCGATATGTGATATTACAGAATAATAACTCCAAAGGAATAAACTTACAAAGTTGCTGAGCCCAACTTAGAGAAAAAAATTACATGTAATATATCAGAGCAGCACAATTGTAATTTGCTTATTTTGCTTTTTATTTCTTATAGGTCCCTTTGGTATTGCCAAAAGGAGACGTTTCCCTAAAACAAGAGGTGCCTCGGGTCAAAGTACAATATTGTATAAAAACACAGAGACTGTGGCAGGAAAATACAACTTACAAGTGTTCTTTGATACCAAAATAGGTCGGAGAATTTGACGGTCTTCCAAAATTTAAAACCCCTAAAGGTTATTTAAATTTTGTTTACTTTCCGAACACTATACCGGTTCGTATAAACCACATACTGCATGAATTTTCCTCATTCCAACGCCAATCATTTAGTTTTTCGATGGCCTTCAAGGCCTCTTAATACTGTCGTGACGATCAGAAATTATGGAAAAAGTGTGAATTTTGGCAGCTCATGCCACTTTAAGGAAGTATGTCTTTATATATGTACTATGGAGTGGAGGGAAATAATTAAATTTAATCTGTGTGATATGTTTTTCTTTGTTTTAATTTTGTTGGTCACTAGTTTGAAAACTTGTGCATACAAACTCAGCATTGTATCCAGAGTGTAGATTCCATAGATGAAATCTAACTGAGGTTTTAGTGACAGGCCTACAACCTGAAAGGCTGCTTGACCCCCTGAAGTTTCTGGTATATTTTAGTAAATCAATACAGATTTATTGATAGATGTTTTATTTTAGGCATGCTAAAGATTATTTCCCTCTAGTTGGTGTTTGCCAAGTTTAATTTAATTTAGGTCACTAGTATTAGTACCTTCTCGGCATGCCCAACAACAAAACAAAGTATTGAAAGACCTCACAATCTGAATCAGTGGATGTTCGTACATATTTGTACAAATTGTGTACCTTTCATTTCATGTACTGGTATTTGATACCCACAGTCCATAGGGAAAATGGCAACCAAAACTTACTCTTCCATTCATATGAAATTAGCCTATAGTCCAAGCTGAATCTTTTTTCAATGACGACAGATTTTCGTTTAAATCTAACTCAAAGTGCCATTTTTTTTTACCGTAGGCCGTCACGTCTTCACATTTTTGGGTATTGTAAAACTTAGTAAAACTAAAAGTTTTTATCCACTTTCGACACCGAAAAATAGGCAATATAAAATGTGGCTTTAGCTACGGGATCGCGGTAAAAATAAACTACCGTACCCTAAGTATAAATACTAAAATAAACTATCTATACTCCTTGATTGTACCGCTGCTACCGGTAGCCTACCCTACCATCGGAATATATCGACTGTCCGAGGGTAACAGCCGTTAACAACAGTGTGTAACCATTCTTTTTGGTGTGGAAATGAGCAATGATCATCATCCGACTAAATTCTTTGCCGTGTCAAAAAGTAAATAGCAGATAAACGTAATTTCAGAAGAATCCGTTTGACACGCATAGCATTATTCGTTCGCCATTTTTCGCTTTTGTTTGTCCGAGGTCGGTCAGGAGCTGGAGGTGTGGCGGAATTCCGGCAAGCTGATTGGTCGATTCGCTCGTGAGGGGCGGAGTTTGCGTAGGGTCAATTGTCTTATACTGTCGGAAAAGGGCAGTAACTCTAAAAATAATGAAACCAGCGCAACCAAAATATGAGGTGCACATCCTCGAATGATATCCAGCATGTCCACCAAGTTTCGGAAAAAAATTATAAAAACTGTGGGAGGAGATGCCATGACAAGCACTAATTGTCTATGTCGTCTTATACTGTCGGAAAAGGGCAGTAACTCTAAAAATAATGAAACCAGCGCAACCAAAATAGGAGGTGCACATCCTCGAATGATATCCAGCAAGTCCAGAAAATTTCGAAAAAATCTGATAAAAACCGTGGGAGGAGATGCGATGACAAGCACTAATTGTCTATATCGTCTTATACTGTCGGAAAAGGGCAGTAACGCTAAAAATAATGCAACCAGCGGAACCAAAATAGGAGGTGCACATCCTTAAATGATATCCAGTATGTCAACCAAGTTTTTAAAAAATCCGATAAAAACTGTGGGAGGAGATGCGATGACAAGAAATGATTACGGACACACAGACAGACAGACAAGCTGATCGCTATATCCCCCCGCATTATATGCCGGGGGGATAAAAAGCAAACTTGTACTTTTTACTAAAAAATAAATCAGTTGTTACTTTTTCTTTTTCTTGACTTCATTGACCAGTTGGTTAATATGGTCCTCCATAAACTCAATCTTCTCATTTTTCCTGGCATGAGCTTTCTGTAAGCGGACAATTCTATTGACCAAAACTTCCTTGTCAATCTCAACCTGTTCTACTATCACAGGATACTCCTGCAACAAACAATCAGGAAAAGTCTTACAATGACACCAGTCGCCAAATAGTGGGGAAAAATTCTATTAACACAGAATAGGCTAAGGGCTTCCAGTGGATACCATTATCTGTGATGTACGTTAAGGTCGTTTTATAAGCAACAAAAAACCTAAAATGTGCTCATACATCTGGGCTATTTGAATTTTTTTTTCGTACTAAGCACCTAGCACATGAAGGGGTCTTGTTGTGGAGAAAGGGAAATCTACAGAACAGTATACATGTAAGTTTCATAAAGTTCTGAAGTAGGTATATTTCACATTATATTTATGAATACTAAAACACACGGGCACAGGGAAAATCTTCTTGTCTAAAATAGCCACGGAGGGCACAAATTATATAATATTCTACAGCACTTTTACAGGTTGATATATGCTGAACTTGGAACACTTTGTTATCAAAGTATCTACATTAATATCCAAACTGTTTCTATTTTGTATCCTTTTGCATGAGATAACCAGTAAGTGATACAGAGTAACACAATTACATAAATTAGAACGTTGACTGTAATTTCCCCAGTTACTTACCTTGGGTGGTGATTCTGATACTGTGACTTTAGGAACTGCAGCAGGATGTCCACCATTCATATCCCCACTGGCTGTATTCAAGGAACCATTGGAACTAGTTCTGGAGCCCATACTAACACTTTCCTTATTATCTCCCTTGGCATCAGCATTCTCTAGTTTTCTCCTGGCCTGTTGAAGCTGTCTTGTTAGATCCTGTGTAACAAACATTAACATATTGTGTAAAAGGAAGCTAATGAGCCCCACAGTGTTTTTTAGAAAACTTAACAGAGGCTTGCAAGTTACCTGCCAGATTTCGGGATATCTGGTGACAGTTGATGCTATTAAGAAGATTTTGGTGACATAGCAATTCCATTTTGTATTTTAAGGTGTAAGCATCATGTCAGAAAGGAAAACACCAGTCAATTGTGCATTGATAGCATTGATGACAGGTAATTTGTGGAATTCTGGTCTTGCGAAATTTAAGCTCCCTAGAGGCCTAACTTTAGTTATACATTTTATTTGAACCAGGTGGTTCAGAGCAAGGCACATAATGTTATTTTACGAACATGGTCTCATTCCATAGCATTTTTCTTTGCTTATATCTCAGCAAACTGGCTTTATGTTTGGGGATAACTCAGACCTTTCATTAGACGCTAACAACTATCTAAGAAATGTTTGAAACTCTCTTTTAAACGAGGGTTCCATACTAATGATAAAAACTTAAGACATCACCACGTAGTAAGTTGTGTTGTTCAAAACAACTTACTACGTAGTGATGTCTTAAAGGCACACTTGCCGCGAAAATCAGGAATATTGTTTACATTAAAAAAGAAAGACCGTATTCGGTATTTTTCCCAGACAATATAAGTTAGGAACTTTCTATTTTACCAAAATTTAAAAGTTTGGACGTCACTTTGGATTTTTAATTTGAATTTGAAAATTTGAATTGTTACGTACCCGGAACGTAAACAAACCGATCTGCCCCCTATAGGGCCTGGGAGTCTACCGAGAGATTTCGCGATATCCGGTGACAGGTGACGTTTTTTTATGACGTTTTCAGTTCGATTGGCGTTTTTTGTTCCAAAACGTCAGAAATGAGCGTCATATTCGAACGGCAAAAGGCTTCCCACATGCGTAATGACAACGCCGGTGACAGGAAATTTGTGGAATTGTCACGTGACTCCCGCTCCCTATTGGCGATTTTATGTTTCAGTCGAGTGAGTGAACTAACGGCACAGTGTAATTTTACGTAGGCCTATTTATCTGAGAAATACAGACTGACGATCGGTTAACAGCGACTGGAAAAGCCTGCTGATAATTGTTTGAGTGTAAACCACAGATACAAAGGCCTGAAAGGAGGGTAATCCAACACGAAAGTTGACCGACACTGATCGTTGTTGTTGTAATCAGGCTTCGATTCTTCGTTTGTTTTTCACCCCATTTTTACAGTCTAAAGCTAACTAGACATGTTTTATGTGTCCTATGTTTAAGTTTAGTGGTATTAGTCGTAGTAAGCTCATGTAAATTGGTTTTCTTAGCAAATTTAAACAGGCTACGGCGGCAAGTGTGCCTTTAATCAATTATCATTAACAACTAGCTAATTCCAAAGATTGTTTAATTCAATCAGAGTGATGACAGCTAAAAACTAACCTTAATATTGTTGGCATGTTTCCTCTTCAGTGTTTTTATTTCATCCTTCAGTTCCTCCACTGTACGACTCAGTTCTTCACCTGAAATTAACCATTATCATTAGGTGGTGTCCCTTGGGTGAGCAGGGAGGAGAATGTGCTCTCTGACTGGGTGATTGATGAAGTGTTGTACCCCGAGCACAAGATTATTTAATTCAGGAAGCAAGCTGAATGCTGAGTTCAAATCCCTATGTACCATAAAGGTTGATTGAGTGGAAACACTTCCCATCACCTAAAGTCATGGTTTTTCCCTCGCCCCAAAAATATCTGTGTCCTGTGGACTAGCATCAAATAAAAAGTAAGGTACCAAATACATTAAGTTTGGTTGATAGATGTTTTACAACGCACTCAAGATTATTTGACTTAAATGGCAACATTGTTAGGTTAAGTTGCGGAAGAAACCAGACTGTTTGCCCGAAGAAACCCCCAAGACGAGTACAGGCCATAGGATTTCATGGTAACGATCAGTTTCGGTAGCCTGTTGCTCTAAAACTACGGAAACAAAAACTTGTTACCAATCATGAAAGCCAGTGTTTGGTATGATGTAAAACGAAACTAGCATCGGTATCGGTTGGTTCCCAGCAATTCAATATAGAGAATCGATTCAATGTTCCTAACTGACAATGAAATTATATGGCCTGGAAAGTCTTCCACATACTACATGAGGTATTGTCCAATAAGTGTATTGATATGCATTGTAGCTTATTTTTTCATTTTTTGTTCTGCATCCCATGGGACCCATCTCGTTGCGTTATAGGTTTCTAAATGAAAAAATGAGGGTCGGTAAAGTGTTGAAGTTAATAGATTCCATGTCAACTCACATTTTCTAGTTTTTGAGGCCAACGTTTCAGTCAACCTTTCCACATCTGACTTTCTGGATTTCCTTTCCTCTTCCAACTGGTCAGACTAAGCGAATAAAAAGACAATAAAAGTTTTTGAAAGAAATCTAGAAGACAATTGTTTCAAAATATAAGTCACCGACGAGCAAAAAGAGCCTAATAATTTGAAAATAAATTTTGAACATACCACATCTTTTAATTTGGTTTCGAATTCCTGGATATCCATATCTTTTTTCTGGTTATCACTATTTATATTCATAACCTGTAAATAATAAAAAAAACAAAGAACTAGTTAGGCTTTTTCTTAACTGACAGATAATTATGGCTCGTATTATTAACGCTCACCTTGGCAGTCATCTTGCATGCAAATGATCCAGTCTTTGGTGGTACACTCAGGCCTCATATTCTGGGGAAGCCATGTCACAATTTTCTATGAAAGCTTTTTGATATCAGCTATAGCAAATGTAAGCCAAGTGGCTGCAAACATGGGTCCAAAACTACCCATACACCAAATGCAGCAGACTCATTTGCTCATTTAACAAGTTACAATAATTGCTGGAGGTATGGGGAATTTAGTCGAAGAGATTTTTAACTAAGATAATATTTTGTAGGAATGATTTAAAATGTATGAAGTAACAAGAGCCAGCAAGCCAACATGGCAGCTATATATGAAATATTTTGCGTACAGAATGCAATAATTTATCCGATTACATTCATTTCCATTTGAATCCACATAACCGTAAATTATCTAATCAACCGACAATGAAACATCTTTCTCAAGAACGTCCGCTAGCCAGCTGACAAATAATGTCCAAAATTTTGCTTTCCACATACCTTGTACAAGATTATGTTCCAAAGATTCCAAGCAGTTACATTTAGGACAATTTGGAGATGGTTTAATTTTAAGTTTATATAAGAAGCTAAAGATTGGATAAATATTATGTAAGATTTTGTTTCGAGGTTTACTGCATCTTTAAGGTTATTTCCCTTATATTGTAGGTGAGTAACTGCCCATCTGTGCACAGTGTGAAGTATGGTTATATTTAATTGGTGTGGGACTATAATTCCTCTTGAAAATACATTCAAAATATTTGTTTTCCAAACCATTACCATTACCAGGCCAGTTTTAAAAAGATTTTATAAAATACAGAAATACTGCACAATTACCTGACCACTCAAAGTTGTGTTCTCAGATTGTAATTGAGCATTTTTCTCAGTCAGTGTCCTCGTCAGATGAAGAAGATCAGACTCTCGCTTTCGGCAACATTCAATCTCAGTTTGAAGTTCTTTACTTCCAAGTTTCAGGTCCCGGATATCTGCATCAAGAGATTTGATCATGCCCTGAGCCCTGTTGAAATAAAATATGCCTTTAAATTCATAAAAAAGATTAAAAGAAGACAACAAAAACTTGAGTGGTGAACTAACCATATAACCAAATGTCTCCTTAAAAATGTCTGCATAAACAGGGTCTTGCATGGGGCTAAGCGAGATTACCAAGATTAGCAAGTCCACTTTCCACCCAAAATGTACATTTAAAGAGTTACTCAGGGAAGTCCCTATTGTTATTGTTTTCTGTCTGACAGTCATTAAACAAACAGCTGAGAATGCACCAAATGAGCAGCTGTAAAGATTCTGTGCAACGTAGCTAACCCATGGTCCAATCTCATTAACCACAACAAAGGAATCCTCAAATAAAATTCTATCGAGCAGTCCATGAGAGCTAGGAAAGTTACCAATGGCCATCTGGACATTTCATCTTTATTTAAACAGTCTATTAGCACATTTAAAGATATTCCGTTTGGTCACCCAGTGTGGGTTCCGGGGAGATAAGAATAGACCCACAGCCTTCCCAAGGTGCTTGATTGTAAGAGGCGACTAATCCTTGGGCCCCCGTATGGGTTCCGGGGGATAAGAATAGGCTCACAGCTCCCAGGCAAGCTTGATCGTAGGAGGCGACTAACCTGGGTCAAATTTTTAATTGTTATGGTATAAACCTATTTGTTGAATTTACACTCTATAAGAACCTATTTACAAATTTAATAGAAAAATAATTTAGTAGAAAAATAGTTATCTATATAAATCGCATCGGATCTGATCGCATCTTAACTCGACCTGAGCGGGGCTTTACACCACACTTGACCTCTCCTTTTCAGCAAGGGCGGCTTTGGAACGTTAAAAATACAATGATGTCCGAAGCAATGTGGAAACTAACGAGCATTGATGGAAAGTAAAATTGAAGAAAGAAACATAAAGTAACAGATGAGAAACAGTAAAGTTGAGACAATGTATCCAGACCTAACATTGTCAGCAACCAATTACAGCTTTCTTACCTATCAAAATCACTCTGGACATGGAAAAGTTTATCTATCTTTGCCTGGAGTTCTCGGTTTTCTTTCTTCTGGGTCTGAATGATATCTTTATACTTGGTCATAGTTTCTTCATTTGTTAGTCTTTCAGACTCCTGTGCACGAACCTAACAAAAAAACAATCACACAATCAGACCCTACATGTAGCCTATTTTTAATCCTGTATAACTAAAGTAATACTATTCCTTAAAACAATACACATCAACAAGTCGCACATGTTTTGATATTAGAGGGAACAAATGGCATGGTCACCTGGGGGCTGTTTTCAAAACTTAAATGCTTGACATAACTTTGCGCATCGCTGTTATGTTGAAGGTATTTGTTACCATGGCAGTTAGGCCTTACATCGGAGAAACAGATTCTGTTGTGAAACAGTTTTCACGAAGCAGTGAGAGGACAGGCCTTGCAACAATGCAACAGTTTTATGTACATGGGGGAATTAGTCTGCAACTTACATATAACTCACAAAAAAAACATACAAACAACATGGCATGGTCTCCTGTTTTCCCCTTCAATGGGACGGCTTGATTGATTGATGATTTCTACTAATGATTAACCTACAGTGGGTTTTCAATCATATCAACTGTTCAATTTACCTTATCTCTGTATGTGTTTAATTCCTCTAAGTTATCCTTGTACTGTACTTTCAGTGAATCTAATTCTTTCCGCACTGATTGGTATACCTGTAATAAAAATAAGACAAAAATCCAGGCCAAGTGGAACACTTTCAAAATCATCCCAATTCTGTCAGCTAGTCTATTTTGCATTTTGCTTTTTCTTACATTGATTGAATGGTGTTTCTTGTCCCATTCAAGATTTTTCCACTTATAAGGTGGCGTTGCTAAGTTTAGAGGAGATGGGGAGGGGGGGGGGGGGGGGGGGGGGGCGAGTACTTGCCAATTCTGCCTAATAAGAAAATCAAATGAAAAGCTCATTCAGACTGAGTAAGATTAGAACCCGCGACTCAACAATTCAACAATGGGAGGCTTGTAACATTACAACTAGCCAAATTCATCAAAAAGGACTGGCAAGATATTAGTGTAAGGCTTGTAGGTGAGCCTCATGGTTTGTTAAGAAACTATGTAAGCTATTACCCGAATACTAACTGAGTGCCAGACTATTCACTACGCCACCTCCTTCCACTAAGTAGGAGGTTTCCCACAAGGATAAAAGCATGTCCGCTGATAAACTGAAATAATAGGAGTGGCGTCAAACTGGAAGCCTATATAACAACAAATGCATATAATTTCAAATCTACATACCTCTGATTGGTCGGTTTTCTCTCGTTTCTCAAGTAATAATTCTGTTTCTTTTTTCCTCAGACGCTGGTCTAATGTGCTGGATTTCATTTCTTCAGATTCCTAAGGATTTTTCAAAAAATTATTCATTGGTTTAAGTTTATAATTGCAATAAGAAGGAACGGTTATTTTGTTACAAATGAACTAAGGGGATAGGAGATCGGGAATAACACAGTAATCCGGTGAACGAGGCAGTAATATGAGCAATATTGTTAAAAGAAAAGAAAACACACAGAATGATCGAAGCTGGCCATACATATCGGGTAATGCACTTCAGTTCCATACCAATTTAAAAGGGATATTTGCACCAATAAAGAGTTAAACGGCATCTGAAAGTATAGCTATAAATCGGATAGGTGACGCCATTCTCGTGTCTACAAAATACGCGCCTGACAAGGGCTGACAGTCCGGTGCTTTACTATGACGATCTGTATATCTGTTTTTTTTATATGCTCATAATAAAACCAAATCCAGTCGTATACTATGTACTGTAAAATGGGTCATGAACAGTAGAATTAATTTCAAAAATACCTCAACTATAGAATATTGCAAATTTGGATTTAGCGCTAATGTATTTCAAACGGAGAATACGTTCAGTGCAGCCCTTTCCATGAAGTGGATTCAAAGCCAGCTTGGGCTGAAGTGAGACACATGACTGAAATTTACACTTTTATTAGCCCGCTTTGTCAGCAGGCGGCCTGCCAAAAGTTGAATTAAAAAATCTCTCAAAAATAAGCAAAAAACCGTACGAATAAACTGCACACTTCTATTGAAAGCTAGTAGGCTGCTCTATTTAATGAATGTACAAGTTTGGCTGGATTTTCTTTCCTTTTAAATGAAAATTAAGTATATTGTATAGAAAGTAAATGATGAATTTGATCATGTCGGACCAAGCCTTTAACCATGACAAATAACATGGTGTCTCATTGAAATTTTACTCAAAAGTTGGTGTACAAACTGAACCATATTTGTATTTCAACCTCAAAAAAATTCATCTTGTCAAATAGTTACAGCATATCTGTCAGAGGATATTTAACAATGCTGGATTTAACAGTCCATACTTAGCTTTATTGTCGGCAAGTTAACTGGACAGTTGCAATCCTGGTTTGTAAGAGATCAAATAAACAATAACAAACAACCTTAGTGATGGGCAACTTGACTCACCTGGTAAGTTTTGATAATTGCCTGACAGTCCCGACGAATCTGTTCAGTTTCCTCTTTGGCTTCTTTAATCTTCCCATTACTTTTCTCCAGCTCTTTTTTGGTTTCCTACAAGAAAATTTAATTAATGAGTTATGGTCTGGGATTCAGTCCATTGGGAAGTTGACACAACAGACATTTTAGAAAGTCAACATCGAAATTTCTGAAAGGGGGTGGGGGATAACAGCCATGGCATTATTTTGGATTGAGTGGGATTCAAACCCACGACCCATCGTTGGGAGGCCTGTGTATGATTGAAAGACTATCGCTCCGCTGAATAAACCACAATAAACGTTATTACGGTATGGATGCCAGGGATGGAAGCTTGTGCATCCTTGTCTGAAGAAAGATATGTTACCCTTGCAAAGATGAATAAGCTAACGAGAATCCTAGAGTTTTCTCTGAGATATGATCCCCTACCTTATGTGCTTCTAACTCGGCCTTCATTTTGTTCTGTGCCCATTTGATACGAACTTCAGAGGAAGTGATCAATTCCTTATGTTTGTCCAACTCCTTGGTTACATGCAACAGCTCAGCGCTCTGTAAAATAAATATAACAAAAGTTAGCTGGAAATATACAATTGGGCAAACGAATCACAGTACTTGGATAATATATCGTTTACAAGCCCATCGGTCAAGTTATCAAATATATTTAAGCTTGTCCAAAGAATTTGTCTTCAAAGACAGTAGATTGATTGATTGATTGTTTGGTGTTTTACGCCGCGCTCAAGATTATTTCCCTTGTATGCGGGCGTTGCCAGTTTTATTGTGGGGGAAAACGAGCTCTATGCCCGGAGGAAACCCACGACCGTCCGGTGGTAACTGGCAACCATCCCACATAGAAGACAGTAGAAAATACAAGAAGCTGTATGGTCAATATACCTTGGTTTCAAGCTCTGCAGATGTCCTTTGATAATCTGCCTTTAATTGTTTGGCCTTCATCAGGAATATTTCTCTCTCCCTTAGTATGTCCCTTAACGTGCCTTCTGCCTTCTCCGTAGCCTTCTGTAACTCGATGTTCTTGTTTTCAGCCTGAGCATATTTTATCACCATAGAATCTTTCTCTTTACGACAATCATCATACTTTTTTGTTACCTGTAAAATAAAAATTAAAACATTTTCAATTAATTAAAACTCATAAAGCAGTGTTCTCCTAAATCTAAAATAGCTATGATGCTCAGATTATATGCCTTACACAGAAATCTTAAACAGTATGATTACAGGTTAAATTTGTAACTGGTTCTATCACAAAAGCAGAATAAGTGGCTGTCGTCATCAGGACCCCTCGGGTCTGGGCCAAAGAAACCGAAGATATATCTATTTTCCAGACAATTTGTTGCGAGTGAAAAACTACTCCACATACATGTATCACATTTACAAGGAGGTTTTTGGCTGCGTTCATGTAAGGGGTATAACTCTTGAAAAACACATCCGAGCGCGTTGATTTTAAATAGGCTTCTTGTACTTGCTGTATTAAACAAATGTGTGAAGTTTCAAAATTGTAAGTTAAAAACTTGTTTAGATAATGTGTTTACAAGGCTTTTTACAGCAGCGGTAATGTAAGGGGCATAACTCTTGAAAAAAACATCTGAGCGCATTGATTTTCATTATGCTTCTTGTACTTGCTGCATTAAACAAATCTGTGAAGTTTCAAAATTGTAAGTTCAAAACTTTTTTAGATAATGTGTTTACAAGACTTTTGACAGCAGCAGTAATGTAAGGGGCATAACTCTTCAAAAAAACATCTGAGCGCGTTGATTTTCAATAGACTTCTTGTACTTGCTGCATTAAACAAATCTGTGAAGTTTCAAAATTGTAAGTTAATAAACTTTTTTAGATAATGTGTTTACAAGGCTTTTGACAGCAGCGGTAATGTAAGGGGCATAACTCTTGAAAAAAACATCTGAGCACGTTGATTTTCAATAGGCTTCTTGTACTTGCTGTATTAAACAAATGTATGAAGTTTCAAAATTGTAAGTTAAAAACTTTTTTAGATAATGTGTTTACAAGGCTTTTTACAGCAGCGGTAATGTAAGGGGCATAACTCTTGAAAAAAACATCTGAGCGCATGGATTTTCATTAGGCTTCTTGTACTTGCTGCATTAAACAAATCTGTGAAGTTTCAAAATTGTAAGTTAAAAACTTTTTTAGATAATGTTTACAAGACTTTTGACAGCAGCGGTAATGTAAGGGGCATAACTCTTGAAAAAACATCCGAGCGCGTTGATTTTCAATAGGCTTCTTGTACTTGCTATATTAAACAAATGTATGAAGTTTCAAAATTGTAAGTTAAAAACTTGTTTAGATAATGTGTTTACAAGGCTTTTTACAGCAGCGGTAATGTAAGGGGCATAACTCTTGAAAAAAACATCCGATCGCGTTGATTTTCAACAGGCTTCTTGTACTTGCTGTATTAAACAGATCTTTCAAAGTTGTAAGTTAAAGACTTTTTTAGATAATGTGTTTACAAGGATCAATGGACAGACGGACGACGGAGGCAACGACAAAATTTGCCCGAGGGGTAAAAATAATAAAATTGTTGACAAAAAGCAATGAACAGTTTTATTAACTACTATTCAATATCAATATTTGAATCCAAAAATATTTTACATTTGAGCTTTTTCCTGGATTATACGAAATTTAAATCTCAATATTAAAATGAAGGATAAATTTACCTGATCCACTCGGACTTTTAATTCATTTTGGAGGGTCCCGACAGCACGTTTTGCTGCTGCATCATGGGAAGAGAGTTTGTCTTTTAAACCTCGTATTTCGTTCTGCTGTTGGGCAATTGTGTACTCAAGCTAAAATATAAAATTATTTTCCTTTGTAAGAAAGTCTGTGTAATTTGAACCCAATATCAAACTTGGTTTTTAAAACAAAACGATACATGTATTTTAATTAACAAGAAATTTCAACTCCCAAACTTGCAACTAATTAAAAGAAACGGGCAATAGGAAAAACTAATAAATTACAGTATTGACTAAATCAATAAGTTTGAATCAAAATCAAAACCCTTTGAAGAATATTTCAATAGAATGCTGAAGGCATTGAGACCAACACAACAGGCATCTTTTAGAGACTAGATGCAATTTGAGTAGATAATTCTATTTTTTTGATAATTGTTTGACGTTTTTGATACAATACATTCAGAGTTATTGCCTTTATCTCTCGGCATAGCCAGATGTATTTTGGGAGGAAACGAGCCTCTATGGTGTCTATGCCCAGAATCATGCAGACTTTTACCTGTGGGCAAAGTGGATGAAAAAACATTTTTTTCTAATTTAATATGCATGTAAACTTTGATTACCGTAAATGCTCGACCCTTTCGGCGATGCCAGGGGGGATCATCGCCGAAAAGCTAGAGAGTATATGATAGAAACTAAAATGGGGAATGTGGGGATAATCCGTTTCGCAGACTAGAAAAAGTATAATGGCCTACCCACAGGTGGTAAAGAGGTGTTGTGCGCCTAAACACACAATACACAACCCACATGCGATATTCAGAGCGCCTGAGCTCACAGTGACAACGGACTAACCTGCAAGCCAGTCCATTCGTTCGTGAATGTACCGGTTTGTGGCGTGAAATGAGAAAATACGTTCATATATTTTGTTATAAAAAATGAATCTGTAAAGATATGCCAATTAATGCAATTTTCGTTTAGCTTGTTTTCGATTTTGACGTATTTTAATCGATGCTGCTGTTGACAATGTTGTTGTTGTTGTTTTTTTCGATCTAGGCTGTGGTTTATCTGAAAGGAATTTGGACTAATCTCACAAAGTCTGGGGAAAATTGCATTTGATAATGGTTTTAGAAAAACAAAAGGCTATGAAGATTTTGATTGAGGAATGAATTTGAGATTTGTCCCCGTATTAAATTATAACTGTAGTCTGAGTTACCGTTACCGACACGGCCGATAGTAATTTCACCTCGGTAGGCCTATGCGTATTACCATATGTGGTTTTCAAATAAAGTCATACTCATGAAATTTGTTGGTGTTTTTATAAGCTTTAATTTTCAGAAAACACAGAATCTTTCTCATATTTCATACAATTCCAAACCCTAGGTTAATTTGGTTGATTGATTGTTATGCAACTCAGGCTTATAACTATAAGCCTAGGCCGGTGGTTCTACATAAATTCAAATATTTCTTTTATTATCAACAATATATTTTAACTCCGTTGTGTTTTCATGGGAATCGATAATCATAACTTGTGGGAGTATTTTCAATATCGGCATAATTAATGAGTTTGATAATTGCAAGGGCGAAATAACGAAGTACAAGCGGTTTTTATGCATCGGACAATTTGCCGCCTTGACTAGAGTTGAACTACGGGCCGCTTTATATGGATAAAGTAGGTCACTCACTGTGCAGCTTATAGCCCACTTTAATATCCTTGTTGATGGGCGCGCTGTCAGCTCGCCAATGAAGCTTGTGTAAAGCCAGCAAGAGATCGACTAAACACCAGTCAGAAAATATATCGGATATATTGTTTTCGGTACAGCCAGATTGTAAAAACCAAACAAAAGTCTACATCAGATTCATAAGTGTTTATCCAGTTTAAATTTGGGCGATGTCGGCATTTGCAAATATCGATAATATTTCTATGAACACGACCGTTTTACCATGCAACTTTAGTCATATCGGCAGTAAACCAAATTACAACCCTTACGTTTTACGTGATTTCTCATCCCAACATATAAATGTTCCCAACATATAAAAAAAACACAATAGTAAATATTTATTTGGTTTATTAACGGGTAAATACGAGATTTTCCGAACTGAAAGAGTCAACTGGAGGCTGTCGCCAAAAGACGTCAGTGGGATATAGGCAGTTATATAGACCAACACGTGGCTCTCAAACTGGTGCCGCACATACCCCACCTAGCGCGATGTTTGTTCATCTACCCGACACAGGCGTGAAACCAATTACCCACCCCTCTCTAGTCGGCGTCATTGAAGTTTTCGTCGATCGGGAGTAAATAGAAGACTTGAGCTGTCAGAGTCACTCCCCCCCCACCTCCCCATAAAATCGCTGAAAGGGTCGGGCATTTACGGTAGTTCTGCCATAGTTGTGTGGCAGGCTTTTAGCTTATCACAATTTGTGTTAATTAAACATGTCTGTAATGAACAAAACAAATATATTCGTTGTTGAAAAGTCATTGTCTGCTGGTAAGATTAACTCATCACCAAAATAGAACACAGCATCTGATTGGTCTGTCAGTCAATGAGCGTTCATGGTAAAACAATTTTTATTCATTCAGTTTGCCCCGCGGTAACAAGCTTTTAGTTGATTGATTGAGGTTTTACGCAGTGCTCAAGATTATTTCACTTATACAGTGTTGTATGGCGCTGTTGCCAGTTTTATTGTGGGAGGAAACTGAGCTCTAAGCCCGGAGGAAACCCATGACCTTTCGTTGGTAACTGGCAACCATCCCACGTAGGTCGTTCGAGTGAAACCCCTGTCAGAAATTTTCCAATTTTATTTTTTGGACTGAGTGGGATTCAAACCAGCAACCCATTGGTGGAAGGCTGTGCGTAAAGAGCGTTTAACGCTCTACCTACTGAGCCACTGAGGCCCCCAACAAGAGATTTTATCTTTGGGGTCCATGACTGTACATGTATGCCGGGGGCCTCCGTGGCTCAGTAGGTAGAGCGTTGGACGCTCAATCCGAACAGCCTTCTACCAATGGGTCGCGGGTTCGAATCCCACTCAGTCAAAAAATTGGAAAATTTTTGGACTGGGTTTTCACTCGAACGACCTATAATGTGGGATGGTTGCCAGTTACCAACGGAAGGTTGTGGGTTTCCTACGGGCAAAGAGCCCGGTTTCCTCCTACAATAAAACTGGCAACGCCGCCATATAAGTAAAATAATCTTGAGCGCGGCGTAAAACACCAAACAATCAATGTACATGTATGCCTAGAGGAAACCCACAACCTTTATTTGGTAAAGACAACCATCTCAGTCAAGACTAGCTAGTCCCGGTAAGCTAAAAGTGACAGGTTACCGGGTATAGAAATTTTGTGAACATATTAAAAGTTCCTCACCTCTTTGATTTGTGGAAGATAAAGATCATGTGCTTGTTGTTTGGATTTTGAGGCTTCCAGCTGTTTAAGATACGAATCTCTTTCAAATAGCGCGTACTGTAACTTATCATTCTGTAGTGATTTATCACTTTCCAATCTGCACAAAAATACAACATTACCAAGCAATAAATATCAACGACTATGGCAAGATGTTATAAATGACTTCTTTCTAAACGAAACTAAAAAAACAACTGTTTATAGGCTTTAATATTATAAACACACAATAAAGGAGAGCATTCAATCTGTAAAGACAGGGATAGTAAGAGCACTGCTAGCAAAAACACACATTTTAACCCCTAAAACAAGATCAATGATTTGTATTGTTACTCCAGAGTTTTAGATTTTATCATGAAAACGGTTCCAAAAAAAAAAAAAAAAAAATGCTCAGACAACAGGATTGATTGATGTGTTATGCACCACGATTGTTTCACTTATATGGGCATGGGTCAAATTTAAGGTTTTTCTCTATGGCTAATGTGGGCATTTGTGGGTCATACAATACTAGCCCTCCAAAATACTCAATAACCCACTATTTTTTCTTATTCCTAAAAAGATTAAATATAGAAGATTACAAATAATCCTAAAATTGGCAAAAATAAAATATAAACCCAGTAGTCTAATGTGTAATAGACATATTGTAAAGAAACAGTTTCAATTTTGAAAAACAAATCTTTCTTCAATTTCTAGCCATTTAGGGGTATTGTCAATGTGTTTAGTAGTTTTCACTAGCCCTACCCCCAAATTTGCTATCCAGGAGCCTGTTTCACAAATAGCCGTAGCGTAAGTATTGCCCGCTCTATTGTTGGAGGAAATCATGCCCTTTGCCTGCAGGAAACCCCTGACCATCCTTGAGTACCTGGCAACTCTTCAACATCGGACAAATTTTGTAATTTTTCTTTGGACAGAGCGGGGAATGATTCGTAAATATTAGCAATTTTAATCTGAATACTCACTTAATTATTAATGTTTCCTTTTGAGATAATTTGTGTTGTAAATCACCTAACACCTCTCTCAGTTTTTCTTCAGACATTTCACACAATGCCAAAGCAGGTTGCACTCTCATACCATTTATTGGCACTGTTGTGACAGAGTTATTTCCCCTTGACGAAATTGGCTCCAGTTCAGCATCAAGTTCATTCAATAAGTCATCCTCCATGACAGAATTGATACCTGTATTGTTAGTTTCGGTCTCAACCCTGTATGTCCTTGAAACACTTGAGGGCAAAGCATCCACAGAGTTGAAGTCATTGGAATGAATAGCATTTGAAGCGGAATGTTTCTGATTTTCAGCAATAATATTGTTTGATAAAAGCACTGAGGAGCTTGCAGCTGAATTTGTAATATCACAAGACTCAACAAGAGAAACTTCACAAAATTCTTGTTGAGAGCCAATACAATTGTCATTTGATGAAGAAACATCTTCTATGACAGGTAAATCCTCCTCACTTCTAGCATCAGTAATGCTTTGGATGAGGTCTGCAGATCTTGGAAAACCTTCCTGCAAATCGTCCCCTGCGATGGCAGCACATGCTCCACTAGGTCCCAGTTCAACATCTTGGAGCAGATCAGAATTTTGTTGACACAAAGGGAGATCCGGCTGCATTGATGGCTCAACACTTAGACTCTCACTAGTCTGCCGATCACATTCTGGGGCGTAAAGATCAGCATCAGACGGTGAAGTCTGATGCCGAGGAACAGTCTCTTGTAAAGAGCTTGCAGCATCCTGGCACGTAGGACCATCTTCAGGATCCTCCCCTGATGCTAACACATTTTCTCCTGAAGGACCATTAAGGCCTGGAGGATGATCATCACTTGAATTAACTACACAGATATTGTTTTCCAAACTATTCATAGCTCTTTCATTGGTCGCATCTGGAAAGGACTGAGCAGAATGTAAACGGTCACAAGGGGCATTATCCAAATCTTCAGAGATGGATACAGCATCATTCTGAATTAGGACACTGTTTTCTACTGAATTATTTGCATTGTTTGGGTTGTCTATATAGTTTAACTGACTTGAAGAGTCAGCCTCTACACCATCATTGCACATAGCATCCCGGGGTATATTTTCTTCAGTGTCAGACTGTGACAGTACTTCATCTTCCTGTCCTGAACTCCTTTCGGCACATACTAAATTGTCTCCAGATTGATTGTCACTTATTAAAACCCTTTCTGATTCGACATGTTCAGAAAGTCTTTCTGCCTCAGCAGCCAAAGTACAATTAGGAGCTGTATCATTTAAGTCTGAAGAAGACATTGTAACTTGAGCGTTATCAGCCTCAGTACACTCTTGTTCCCTTGATAGCAGGTTTGATTCTAACACACTCTCAGCCTCAGAGTTTATTGCTTGGGCCCTGAACATATCGTCCTCAGCACGCTCTATTTGACTGACTTGGTATGGTGATTCGCCAAAGCCCCCTTCTCTGTAGACACCTTCAACACTGTCCTCTGTCTCGTCACTCACACCTTCTCCCCAGTTCTCAGATTCTGCTTGAACCCCTTCTCCTTGAAGGGACAGAGTATCCCTACCAGATGGATTCAGGAGGGAACGTTGGTATTCTCCATCAGGCACATATCCCCCCTCTGGTTCATCACCTAAGACCTGCAGAGTATCAGAGTCACTGACTTGGTTCCCCCCTGATTCAGATTGTTCATTTATAGTGCTGGAACAAGAGAAGGCACCCTCTGGTAGATCATCATTATTAGAATACATATTTTGGGAACTATCTTCAGGCTGATCAGTGTTAAATTTCTCAGGCTCAGTATTTACAGCAGGTAAATCAATATTAGATTCAGTTCTGTCAAAGCTTGCATTCTCTTCTGGCTGGTCATTAAGGGATTCTATTGCACCCAAATTAGCACTTTCACATCCTGCTTTAGAATCATCTTGATTATGGTCTGAGGGTATATCAGGCTGAGCAGTCACTGATACACCTGCAGCTCCCAATTGCAAGCCAACACCTGAAGCATCATCTTCTCCTTGTTGGTAGTTATTTGATATTAAATTCCTGTGTCCATACTCAACTGCTGCTTCTATATTCCCTTCTGCTTGGCCATTGTTAGATTCTGGTTCATCTGATTGTTGCAGTTGCTCTTCTAAATCTCCATTTTCGCCCCCGCCTTCACACTCTGGGGCAGGATTCTCCCCCATCCCATCTCTTTTGGGCGCTGACATGATGCCTGTTGAAAACAAAAGACACATTATCAGACGGATGTTTCACTTAAATGTATTATCTAATAAAATTTACAGTAGATCTATAAGAATTCTTTGAAACTCTCCTAAAAGGTGGGTTCCATTCTTAGAAATAATTATGGCATCACCAGGTATTTTGTGAACACAAGCTGAAGCTTTCAGCACTTATGCCTAGATTCATAAATGCAATTTATTGTATTTGACATCGACATAGGTGTCAAAACTTATTTTGCTGTGAAACCATAATTATTTCTAATTAGAGCAGATTCATAGCTTTCCAAACTTTTGCTAAAAACAATCAGTCAAGCAGTACCTTCCAGGTTTATAATCAAGAAGCAAGGTTAAGTTTCACTACAGTAGCAGTAGTTGCAATCTAAATGTAGAGGATAGCCAGATGATACATGTAATAGTTGTGATTTGTTTGAGTCTTCTAAAAAGTGAGTATAACAGTGTTCTTGTTTACTTGATAATTAGAGGAAGTTTGTTCAATTTAGTGCTGGCGATAGGTGGCATACTCTGGGGGACGGATTTGATTCTTAGCCAGGTTGTCATCAAAAATCAGTAGAAGAATTTCTGTCATTATTCAAGAAAGTGTAACCGTAAAAGCAAAAATTATTAGTTGACTAGGCTTAGCTTAGAATGCTTTATAAAACAATAAGACCATAAAGTTGACACCCTACATAAAGCATCCTTCTCAATTTCATCACATCTTTTTTTTCTTTTTTGGAGGGGAGGGTAGGAGACAGAAACTAATATTGTTGCTAAATCTGGTTTGCTGATTGGTATTATACAGTGTGCTGAGTTGGGACAAGGATGATATTGCGCATATAAACAACTGGTGACATCTGTTGAGCCTCAGTCCTCTGAGGCTATAAAGATTGATTTGCTTATAAACAAGATTTACATACATATTACATGTAGAAGATCTGTAATCTCCTTTGTTTGATCCACTGGAAACAATCAATAAACATACCATACTAACTTCAAGTCCATTCTAATTTTAATTTGCAGTGCTTTGTATCAACATGGAATCTCATTCAGAACAATCAGATGAAGTGAAATTGATATGATTAATACCTTAAAATAACTTCTTCATTATAACCGACATATGCAGAGCGCCAGAGCCTGAGTTAAATCAGCCATATCAGTCTGCTCTACATTTTCTTGTAAACAATTACATAATGCAAAATTGAGCTCATTGAAATGCAATGTTGTCCTCAACATCCAATGTGCAGCATATGGTTATTCCGGAAAAGAACAAAAAAATCTCTATCTGTAGCCAACCTTGAATCGTATTACAAAGTGATGTCAGTTATAACCCTTTTTCAGCTTACAAAAATGACTAACAATACATACACAACAAGTATCACTTAGTATTCAGAACAATATTAAAGGAATAAACTATGTCAGTCATGGCATGTTGTATGTTGCAATAATTATATCTTATTAATCCAGAGTTTCCGCATTGCCCTGGTATTAGCCTAATAATAATAAGCTTTATTTCCTGAGGGTACAATGTAAATACAAAAAACTCAGTCAGTCTCAGGACTGATTTACCATAAGGGCGGTTGTACTGGTAAATGCGCCCACCCAAAGGCCAATGACATGGCAATGCGCAAAACTATTGATACATGATATTTCTATCAAGTTATTACCGGAAATTAAACTGTGAAAGTGAAGCTGTCTTGGTTGTTTCAGTGTAAGTTTCTTAGATCTGCAGCTACATGTAGATTGTCAAAAGTATACACAAAGAAAAAATTTAAGCACCCCCCTTGGAAGGTCTGCACCGACCGATAAAATCATTAGTGTATGCAAACTGATGTTGCAAAAATAATTGTTTGGTGTTTTACACCACGCTCAAGATTATTTCATTAATATGGCGGCGTTGCCAGTCTTTTTGTGGGAGGAAACCGGGCTCAACCCTCTCACATAGGTCGTTCGAGTGAACACACAGTGAGAAAAACTTTCAATTTTTTTTTGGGAATGAGTGGGCTTTGAATACGTGACCCATTGGTCGAAGGTTGTTCGTATTGAGCTTGCAACACTCTACCCACTGAGCCACGGAGCCCCCACCCCCAACCCACCGCCACAGACACTTTATTCAGCAGCATACAGTTCACCAGTATCCAAGTTAGGTATTATGTGTTATGTAAACAAATCTAATTAATTTTAGAATGGTCAATAGATTTTAATGAGAAAACAACCTATTGCAACCGTCAGCTATTTTGTCATCCCTATCGTCAAATAACCAGAGCATATCGCGACAGTTCTGAAATCATCCAATAGGTGAAATCATTGCCAAGACCTCAAACACAATGATGTTATAATTTTTGTGACAAGATAGAATACTGCTGTCGCTTACAAGAACACACCTACATGTACATGTATCACTAACGTCCACATCAATACATTTGGTATATACAAGTATTATGGTAGTTGAAACCTGCAATTAAAGGTACTTTATTGTCACAGATTTTTCTGTAGGTTTTCTGTAGAATTGCATTTTAGCATTAGTATTATACTCATTTGTTCAAGGAAGCTGCCTTATACGCTGCCAGATAACACAGTGATTGGGAGGAGCATGGAAGCCCATGATTACAGGAATTTTAGTAAACTCAACAAATGACATCTCCTACTCTACTGATTACTCTACATTATTATAGGAAATATTTGCTTAAATTTCAGCAATTGAAATTCTATATGACGTCGTATGTTTATATAAGTTCATCAATTCTCTTTTCTGGAGACTCAGAGGAGTCTGAAACAGATATTTTATATGACGTTATTAAACGCGCAGTCTCACTGTCTTGAATGGATATACCAGATCATATGATATCTGTTTCTTGTTTCTTCCAAGATGAAGAAATCTGTAAGCAGAGGTTAGGTTAGCTTGGCAGGGTCTCATCGAGGGTGCTAAATTCATGGTAATGACTATCATTCGCTTACGAGTGACTAAAACATACATGTACATTGGACAGTTGTTTTACACTAAATGAACCCGAATCTTTCCATCTAAACTAGTCTAACGTTAAAATGTTCTTTCCCTTTAATAAGTGTTTTATTATATAGATTTCTTCATATTGGAAGTATTTTCGTTGTGTAATTCATGTCTCCATTTTCATTAAGTATCTGCAACTCTTAATCTGATAGTTCGTTTGGGTAATGAAACAGACGCCATATATCATGTGATCCATCCAAGACTGTGTGTTTAATAACGTCATATAAAATATATGTCTTGTGTGACTGAACACTATTTAACTGGTCTATATAGGCTGATAGTGATCTTGACAGAATAACACAGCGTTTTGTATTAGCCATTTTCGCTAGCAGGCATTCTGACCTGCTTCAGGCATATAGAGAGGACTTTTTCCCTAAAAGTTAACCACCGATCAGCGGGGTATATTCTGTGTTGTTCGGGGGAGAAGCGGCTGTTTACCCACTGATGGGTGTATGGGTATCCCATCAGTTATCGCACACTTTTGCCGGTTTGTCAGTGCTCAAATTTACATCAGTGTTTGCATTGACAGGAAATTTCACAGAAGTGAAGCGGAGCTCAGCTGACTTTTGTTAATATAGTTTAATTTCTCCCAAGATTCTGAAATTAAGTGTTAGTGACAGGTCATTCACCGGCTTGTCTGCATGTTTTTGTAGAGTGACCGGAACCAGTTATCGTACATCCAACGTCAAAGCTGTTGTGACATCATTTGTCGTCTTAGAAAATTCACAGACAGAGCCGTAGGCATCTATTCTTAGCCCTTGGGTCACCTGACAAATATAACTCAGATACTCCATAAATATTATGCTTTGTGTAAAGTTTCAGAATCGGCAGTTAAGTATTTACTAGTTGATTAATTCTCAATGTTCAACTCTCACAAATTTTTACACAGCAGCAGATTTTTCTAGGCTGAGCGGTCATGTGACTAAAACCCTTACCATAATAAGTTCTATTTCTATTTTGAGGTTGGAATTTTGCAAGAACATGCCTCGATAAGTAAGCAGGCTGTCATCGACAGGAAAGCGTGACCACTTGTGTTAAACATGCATCAGAGTTGGCTATACGATAATTGGTTTTGTACGATAAGTTATCGGATAGGCCTACCCGTACGGTACAACCTGCAGATCGGTGGCTTTCCTTTTAAACCTGCTTAATATGCCATCATCTTAAGTCAAGACAAGGCAGAGAATCAGAGTTTGAGCCTGTGACTAGTCGGACTCAATCTAAAATAGAGCACAAAACTAAATACAGGATACTTTGCGAAGACTTTGATCTTGAAGAGGCGAGAATCTCATATGCAGTCTGACAGTGACAGTGATACTGATACTGATAGTGACAGTCAAAACAAAATTACAAATGTCGTGATTTACAACCAGATATTTACTGAGATTCTTCATGTCGCATGTAAAGTCTGCACATGAGACATAAAACAAAACATATTTCACCAGATCACATATTCACCGATACCTACCTAACCCACACCTCCAACATGAATAAATGTAAACATGATAAATATTTCCTTTCTTTTTTGACACTTCTGCCAGCAAATCGTCCAAAATGGCGTGTTAACAGTGTTGCCACCTAGCGGGAAATCAATATCACGGGGAGACAACTCTAAATAGACATTCCATTTTTGTTTTGTTTTTTTCGTTACAGTTTACATTTGATTATAATCTTTATTAACAAAAACAATAAATGAATATAAAATATATAGGATGATATGGAAAATTTGATATTTTGATATTATCTTTAATACGATTAAGGCATGATAGGCTCAAAGGCAAACCCGCCGCTTAGTCTCATTTGAAATTAAGAATAGACAAGCCTACTTAATAATAATACATTCGAAATTCCTGGCGTAATTTTGTAGCTTTTATTTGAATATGAAAATGTGAACAAACGCGAGCCCCAAATAAGCGCATTTATAAACGCTATATGAGTTTGTGAGCAGTTTGTATATTTATGAACTCTAAGACACACGGGCACAGCTAGGGGAAATCCTCTTTTAAACTAAAATAACCATGGATACAAGCTTCTAACTGTGTTAAGAAGGCGGTATGTCTAATCATCATGTTATACCTAATCATAGGTTGTTGAGAAAAACTAAAACACTAACTTTTTATATTTTGTTTTATTTGGGTTTACTAGACTAGCCTACTTGCCGTAGTTGAAGATCCGTAGCTTACAGCTTTTGTCAATGTATTACAAAGTATTCCAAAATGTTTTACTGACTAATAAGAGCCACACTAAAGCCAGACAAGAGTTGAAAAGATATGAAAATTTAGTGTTTAGAAATGTCCTCTGGAGCTTGTGGAACATATTTTGAGAGAGTGGGTCAAATTGGTAGTTTTATCTTCATTTTATAATGGTCAAAACTAAAAATGTTGGATACCACAATGGATTATGTAACCCATTTTGAAAAACTCGTCAAGCATGGTGGGCTATATATAGGCCTACAGGCTGTTTCTCAAAATAATTACACCCGACGCAAATCATGCGCTAGCCTTAATTTATTATACTGACACACAAATGCAATAATACTTTTTGTCACGACGCCTTCCCGGGTCCAGGTTCAAACCCAAATGGTTAACAGTCTGAACCGATTGAACCCAAGAACTTTCCCTTTCCAAACGTGTGTGTTTGATATTGTTTGCAGCGCAAGTGCGTAAAGGTTTTTTTTCAATGGGCATGATTCCGAAATGGTCCTTAACCGAATGATCACTGGTGTTTCCGTATAAATTCGCTTTCTTCCCAATTATCAAGAAGGCTACGCCCCCCCCCCCCAACCCCACCCCTCCAACCGAAACATTATGCTATGGCAAAGAGCTGTCAGCCATTTGTCTGGTATTAGACTTAGACATGATGTGCCCGTAGCAAAGCGTTTCGCGAATACTATATAAGTTATTCGTTTATGACCATTTCGAATTGATGCCCATTGAAAAAATCCATTTTCTCACTTTCACTGCAGATACCAAACACAAATGTTTGGAGAGGGACAGTTCTGTTATTCAAACGTTTCAAACTATTTATCCTTTTGGTTTGATCTTGCACCCGGGGAGTTGAGAAAAAACTATTTTACCATTTGTGTTTTAGTATAACAAGGCCAACATCGATATGGCCAAGATCATAGTAGAAGAACACAAACTGCTTCAAAGTAAAATGGCTCGACCTCTGACCACAAGGCCAATCATTGCTTATATAAATAACATGTGTTTAAAAAATCTAGTAGTTGCAAACATTGTCAATATATATTACAAAGTGTTCCAGCCAACCTCTTGCCTGTCGTCGTTTTAGTTTATTAGTTATTACAACAACTTATAATTGGGTATAAAGGTCTTAATGGTATACCTTTTTTATACAGAATTAGAAACTTGTCCCCATGGTTATTTTTCGACAAGAAGATTTCCCCTCTGCCTGTTTACTTTAGTGTTTATAGATACATAATCTATCTCAATTTCTAGCGTTTGAAATAAACACATTCTGAGGAAAATAAGGAACTTCAACTTTAATTTTTGACAAACTGTTTTTTTTGTAAGGCCTGAGGGTTTGACTAATCAGCACTAGTTTATTAGGGTTCTGCATGCTTCAAGAAATTCTAACCTGGATGTCTGCATATGGGAGGGGCTGGGGTGGAGCTAAACCTTGTGAGAGACTGATGCAAGAGTCTAGCGATTCAGGAGAAAGAACCCTTAATGCCTAAAGTCAAATGGCTGTATACAGAGTAATCTCTCTTTGACCGTAAATGTTTAACACACAGAAACCGAGAGAAAAAACACACATTGGTTCCAAACGTGTCCATTGTTTATTATTCAATCAAGTAAGCACATGGTGCTGGGGATTAATGATTAACTTCACGAATTATTACAAAACATAAAGTTGACATTGGCCTTAAATGGAAAGTCCTTCAGACAGAAGAAAAATTATTCTTATTGTTAAAAACATAATTAATCACTTAACGTTCAACAAAATAGAGCTTTCAAACTTCGGCTTGTTCCTTTCTCCTTCTTTTCCAGCCACCCCGTTCAAGACTGAACGTCAACTCAGCATATATCTTTGCAACATGGGGAAAGAGTTCGCCAAATATATGTAAAATATAGCGGTCTTTGAAAACATATTTGAATTTCTGGAAACACAAATTTCTGTACGCTAGAATGGATACTTAGTAAACCCACATTTGTAACTTTTAAATTGGTACAATGCTATTGAAGAATAGTTGAAGTGTTAAATTTCTGTTCCAGGATCGAGTTGTCACTTTGTTAAAAATGTTGCTATCTGCAGGTGAGCCTCAACGGTCGTCTAAGATCAACTGCTTAAAATCCACATCAGCAGTTTCAACGACATAAAACTATTTGCAAAAGATTGACGCGTATCTGTACATTATTTCGGATGATATAAAAGAGGATGTGGATTGGTTTCAAAGTGACTTAAATCCCTGGCAAATCCTCTTTTAGACAAAGTATAATAAAATAACATTTCTACCTAATTCAAAAGTGGTAGGCCTACATTAAAGTGGCACGAGGTGCCAAAAATCGGATTTTGATCGTCGATAAATTGAAGTACTTTATAAAAGTAAAGGGTTAGCGTTGAAATAAAAAATGTTAGCAAAGCCGCTTATCCATATGAAACGAAGGTGTGTAATATAATCACGGACAAAATTCAAATAGCCAGGATGTATACATGTATGAGTGCGTTATTGAGGTTTTCGTTACTTAAAAAACTTCCTAAACGTACAAATTCGGGATTGATATCAGCTGAAAGGTCATTTTTTTTTTTTTTTTGAAAGATTGTAACCATTCATTTCTTTCAAGCATTGTAACATAATAAGAATTAAATAAATAAGAAAACATACATGACTTGTTTTTATAAACAAACAGAAAAATAGACCTTCACATATATATAATTTCAACCCCTATTGGATCAAAACGGTACGGTTAACTTAACTTACAACTGATTAATCCAATTAACGTTGTGTCTTATTTTGTGCTTCTCTACAAAATTGACGAACCATTAACTTATTTTGTTTCAGGGACTTTTTGCCTATATCAAGCAGCCCATGCCACTTTAAAAAACTTGACAGAGTGATTTTAAAAATACCCAAGACAATCTCAAATATCATTCAGATATTCTAGAAAGCTGCCAATCGAAGGGAGATCAATATCGGTTTTTAAAGACAGTTCTGAGTTTTCCTCTACGATTCTCATATGATAGGCCGGGTCCAAACACACTGGTAGCTTATCTCCAGGTTCACAACAGCCACTAGCAACAGCACACGACTGTATATCGGTAACAAGACAATGATTTATCTCCCCTTGATCTGGTATATTTCCATCAAGCGGCCGATGTTGCCATGTTAGTTCTAAAGCACAATTGTCAATAGGAACCGGCAATTTATGGGGTCCAGTGTGATATGAAAGGCACTCAGTTAAAGGCGATCTTTGTGATTTAGAAAAGCTGATTTGCCTTGATGGTCGACGTAACTTAGCGGGAGAAGGTCCAAGTACATTTGTGTCGTCAGTATTACAAAAGCCAGGACCACTGTGGAATGGCTCTGCGTATTGACTATGGTCACGGACGTGATATGTCTGGTCTTGTACCCAAGTGTAACCACCTGTAGGATGATGGGTGAAGACATTTCTTACTCGGACGGTTCTATCTTGACCCATACATGGGTGATGATGAGAGGACTGGTGTGGGGAAGGTGGTGGAGAGGGTGGCATACCGAAAGACAAAGCTGTATTAGCTTGTGGATCAACAGAACGTTTATAAAAGCACGGGGGATTTAGAGAATGAAAGGCATAGTCTAACGTACATTGATCATTCACAGACTCACATTGAGAGTTGGTGGGACAGTCTGGAAAGAGATGTGATCCTGGAGGTACACTATGCCTGTAATACGATGGAGGTTGTTGCGTGACTACATGTCTCTTTGAAGGGAGAAGCGCTGGCTGTTCCATCTGAATCCCTTGACGGTGATCCATTATTTTCTGCGGAAGCCCGAAGTCATCTTCTTTCCCGTACATTTGTTGGGAGAAACGTCGTTTTTTGAAGTCTTGAAAATGAATTTGTTTTTCTCGAAGAGAAATTTTATGCGCTACGTGGGTCGATGGCAAAACTGGGGAATGGCGACCAGAAGAGGCGTGCCAGCTAGATGGACAAACACCTAAACTTGGAACGAAGCTATCGATATGGGTTAAAGAACAAGACGGTTTACTGGTTCGATGACCAGTTTTCTTCAGTGTCTCTTGTTGGTCAATGACTTCAAACATGGTATCCGATGGGGAGGGGTTATCTAAATGGTAATTGTTCTGTCTCAGATAAAACAGTTCGTTGATGGAATACCTCTGTCTTAGTAAGATCTCTTGTTGGATATAACCACTGTCTTCTTCCCTTAAATAGAAAATAGCATGTCTTTAAGTTTGACAGAAAAACCATGCCCAATATATAGGCCTATGTTTTCCCTCGCAATTCAAACAATTATAAGGTGTTCGTGTATCGCTTTGATAAAGCCCAGGCAACCCTCTAACATGTTTATTGAAAGCCATCTGGGGAGCGTTTCACGAAGTCGTCGCAAAGTGTGATCAATCGCAATTGCCATGCCGTCGTATCTCTTCAATATGGTATCCAGTGGCAACTAGGCTTCGTTTGCGATGCAACTACTTTGTGAAACGAGCCCTAGGTCTGGCAATTCTAGATAATCTACCAGGTCTGTTGAACGTCGCTAAAGAGTAACTTAATCAGTTTTAGCAATCATATTCGACAAGAAGTACGACGGGAAGAAGATACATCCTCTTGAGTTCCGAATGTACCATAGATGGAAACGATAGGGAACGCTAGACAGGACACTTTTCAAAGATGCCAAACATGTATGATCTTTTTAATCACAATCTCTAACCGATAAATCATACACGAGTGGTGGATAGATGGCACAGCTTGTATGGGTGTCCAGAAATCCCGAGTACTCTACTATATCTCATAGATGCAATATGCTTTAGACATACCATAGAACGTTTTAGTTCTATGGACATACATATGATGAGAGCATGCTTATACTAACAATCAACGTAAGAAAATATGGAAACAACGGGGAACTTTGTTGCCACGTTGAAGTGGTCACAGAACATTGTTATGCAAAAGAGATTCAAGCTACGTTTTTAAGAGAATTGCGTCCAATTAAATAAATATTAAGCAGGGCTGTGTGGATTGAGGACAAACTTCATGGTACCTGCATGTAGTTATGATTATATTTATAAACAGTTAAACGGGCACAGGCAAAATCTTCTTCGCTAGAACAACCATGACGACAAGTTTCTAATTGTGTTAGGGGAGTATGTCATTTAGACCAGGCATATCGCAGTTTACTAGCCTAGATTCGTCTCTTGTAGAGTTTCTAAAAGAAGAAAAAAGTGTATTTTTACCTGACTGGAGAGTGTGAGAACACAATGGAGTACTTCTTTGAGTTTTTCGTTACCACTTTACTTCTGCTGTGCAGCCAAACCCAACCGCCATCTTTGCTGCGGACTCGAAAGTACATAGTCTGAATACTGGAGGTCTCTATCACTAGAAAAGAAGACAGATCCATACATGATCTTTGTGTTTTAACCGTACTTGAAAAGTTGATTGTGTGTTAAGGAGACAAGGTCTAAACCGTTGTTGTAAGAAGTGTGTTGTCATCCACATGGCTTCGCAATAGGTGAGATATATGCATAGACACTAAAACACAGGGAAAATCTTGTTGACTTAAATAACCATGGAGACAGTTTCTAGTCGTGTTAAAAGAGGGTATGTAATTTAGACCTTTATTTCCCAGTCATGGGTTGTTGTAATAAACCAAATCCCATTAGGTTGAAGACAGACAAGAAGATACCAAAAATAAACATAAAAATGTTTCCTTTGGATACATAGGCCCTTTAGGGATTGGGGATAGTTAAATTCTTGTAAAGAGAAAAACTTTAGGTCTAAAACCCTGTTTCATCAGACGATACTTTTGGCAATTGCCAGCATATTTTGTGTGATTTGTCATTTTGTGTAGGGTGAAGAATCTTAACAATCAAGAAATGATATGAAGATATACGTACATGCTTTGTGACACACACAACAAGTGGTGATGTCTTCAGGATGGATCATCTTGTAAAAAGATTCCCCATCGACGTCATCTGTGACGTAACCAATGACATCCTTGGCTCTGAAAAGAAGACATAAATATTAACCCCATATCCGTTTTTGAAGCAAAACAAATCTAGATTTATCCAGATTTTCAAAACCCTGGAAGTTTCATTCTCTTAATGTGTGTTGGCGTCGATGGCATCTTCTCTAAAGATGCTCTTAGATCTCTAGACTTTGCATGTCTTACTCTATAAGATTGCGATGACGGAGATAAGAATGTTGAAGAAAGACGACCTTTAAAAATTTGAACTTGCCAAAAGACAATTGGAAACCTACTGGCCGTGAACTTCTTTTTCTGGAACATAACTTCAAAATCAAGATTAGTTTACTAATATGGTAGCTGCAGGCTTCACAATAAAACCGTGTTGATTCAATCTCATTTATGTCGATTGCGTAAAAGACAACAGTACCGTGCCAGAACTGCTTACTTCTTGTCCAGTTGTTTGAAAGTGAGGTCCAAATCATGCTTTGACCAGAAGATACTCTGTTTGACGTCACATTCAGCGTCTTGACCACTGCTCATGAAGGGGCGACAAAACAGGAGGACGATTTGATTGGATGACTTTGGGGTCTTAGGGAGACTCGAGATACACCGAATCCTTCCCGAACAATGCATTTTCTGCGGGGAAAATTATATTGAATAAACGGAGGAAAACGGTACATATAGTATAATTTACATGGCTATTTCATCTGGCGTATAATACGTTTACTTTGAAAGAGACAAGATATAAATAAGGTTAAAGTTTTTTTACGACCAAGGTTCATTAGTGAATAAGTTTTAAACAATATATCTAATGGGTACTCTATATTCATTTCCGAGTGATTGAATGTTATCCAATTAAACCCATTTTAAATAACAATGTTTTTTTTGAATGGCAACTCACCAGATAGCTGACAGAGGTTCCACAGAACGATCTCATGCGACACAAAATGGACACATTTGTAGATGAATCCCCGTTCCGTCTAGCAGCGGATTTCTGCTAAAAAATGATAAAGACAATTGTGATAAACGCCATGAGTGACTTTGATATGCTCTGAATAACGTATGATTTCGTACATGGATGTTCTGTTTTGGAATAAGGTCAAGACATATTAAGGCACCGATATCCTGATCCCTTTAAAATGATAAACGCAATTTCTAGAATCTCGGACATATGATGAATATGATATGATTTCATTTATATGGATGCTATGCTTTTGAATAAGGGCAATTCACACTGAGATATACTGATATCCCAATTTACATATATCTCCATCGGTCAAATATATATCAGTAGATTTTGGATTAGAAAGGACTTATAAAATAAACGATTTTTTATATGGTAAGTATACTTTGGCCGGTGGTTTCTTAGAAATATATCGCTTTAGACGAATACATCGACACTCTTTCGGTTGACACTTACAGTATGTGACGTCATGTATTGGCTGGGAACGCTCTGTTCCATCACCTGTTTAACATCGTAATGGTCGTCTGGATGTAGGATGCTATACAAACAGCGATGCATCAAATCCACCTGTTATGCGTGGAAAATATATACTAGTATTTTTGAACATTATAATATACACGGACACAGGGAAAGTTATGGAGAATATGCTTTAAAAAACTGAGAATATAAGAAACGAGAAAACTACATCGAGAAATTAAAACGGCTGTTGGTCGTGGACGTCTTTTTCCGAAACATTACGTTGTAACCTAGATTGTTTTAATTATATAATATTTATGAACACTAAAACACACGGACACAGGGAAAATCTTCTTGTCTAAAATAACCACGGAGACAAGTTTCTAATTGTGTTAAAAAGAGGTTTATCATTTAGACCTTTATACCCCATCATAAATTGTTGTAATAAAGTAAACCTATGATATTTCATTAAGTTGACGACTGACAGGAGCTTGACCATAGTCAGTAGAATTTTCTGGAACACTTTATATAATAGATAATAGAAAAAGCTCGGGGTGGCTCCTTCGTTAGCCTCCTCGACCATATAATTCAAGGAAGGGAAGACAGCTTTCAGATTTGTCTCTTACTTTATCCTATTCATCTCATTTCAGTCAAAACAGAAGCGTTTAGCCTATCGTCTGGGGACGGAATTCAGAAAGTGTTAAAGAGACTTCCGATTAATTTGAATCAGGCCTCGTAATCTGGAACAGCTAAAACTGTCTCAACGTTGCATTCAGATGTGTTTATTTTTGTGTGTGTTTTGGTTCCTTTGAGTTCTTTTTTGTGTTTCATCTTCAAACAGTCTTTGTAGCTGCTCTTGACCAACTGAGTTCATGGACGAAAAGACAAACAGTTTGTGGTGTAAATTTCTTTTGACCAACTGAATTCATGGGCTAAACAAAAAGGATTTTTGTTCACAGCTTCCAGAACAAATTGCAGTGGTCTGTAGGAGTTTCTATATTTACCTGATTAAATCCGAGGTATTGTAAGACGCTGTCAGATACATAGAGAATTGTCCCGTCCGTAAGCGCTAGTAAAAGAAACCCATCCAATGCCTATAAACCAACAAATGGAATTTAAGGAGAGTTTTTCCCAAAAAGTTTGTTAGACAGTCCAATTGTTCACCTGGCCTGAACTGCCGAACTGTTAGCAAATGTAAAAATAAAATTCGGAAATTGTTGGATATTTATTTCTCGAAGTGAACAATTTAAATGGATACAAATATCGAGAATGTGCGTTAAAATGGCGTACGTAACTTACTCATAAAACGTATGACTACAGAATATATAACAATACATTTTGTTTACTTCAAGTTTTGTTGAAGGTTCAAGTCGTTCAAGGGTTTGTTTGTGTTGTTCTTGAAACGTCAATGGTTTACTGTTCCAATAAAATCACAAATCCTAGTATTTTCTTAACAATCTTAACGTACTTTAGCATTTAAGATTTAAGAAAAATATCCTCAAATTTCCATTTTCTTTTTGTAAATTATAGACATCGTAGCCGATGGTAATGGTTTTATTTATCAACAATTGAATGATTGGTGTTTTACGCCACACTCGAGATTATTTCACTTATATGGCGGCATTGCTAGGTTTAGTGGGGGGAAGAAACCGAGCTCATTGCCCGGAGGAATCCCCCCGACCTTCGACGAGTACCTGGCAACTCTTCCACAATTAACAATTGAAAGACTTACAAGTAAATGAAGAGTTGTTTGTCGCAGGTACTTTCATTAAATACAGGTGACAGTGCAAAGAGTACACCGATCTATCAACTTGTTTGACAAACAGTTTATTTTCTTAAGGGGTTCCTAACCAAACATGCCTGCATTGACAAACTTTAAGAAAGGCGATTAAAGGAGGTTTATTCACGCCTGGCATCAACTCGTTCGTCACTGTCAAGGCGCCTTAATCACTTCAATCAACAACCCTCACTCCTAAAACTCTTTAAGTATTCAAACACCTTCCCAGAGTACACAAAGTTTCTGATAATAATCTACATAATTACCTGAAGAGCATTATCTCCCCTGGGAAAATCTTCTATGTTACCATTTCCATTTTCGCTCTCTGAAGGTTTGTCGGTTGTTATGGCAACCGGATCGTCTGTAGGTTGGGCGGAACAAGATTCTACAACAGGGTAATACATCACAGAATTTCACTTTGTGACAAAAATTATGATTAATAAGCTAAGCTTTGTTTGTGACTTATACATATCTTTATAAGTAAGCCTATAATATCTCCTTACAAAACTTTAAACAAATTAAAAGGTTAAAAAAGCAATTAGGCAAATTCGTACGAGGTTATTTAGAATGTGCTGATTAAATATTTTCTATATTGCATTTCTAGCAGTCATTTTTCTCCCAAAGTTTTCTGTGATAAAAACTTCACTTTCAAGCAAAAAGCTTGTTTGGAATGTTAGGGAGTCAGTGTTTTAATTTTTTTTTAATTAACACACCTACACAAACTGTTAAGAAAATAAAGGCTTATCACAAATCAATTAAAGTGGCATGAGCTGCCAAAATTTAGATATTTGGTCAATATAACAGAATGTTAAAACTATCGGCTATTTTTCTCAACACGTATATTTCAGAAGCTTTTTAGTATTATAGTCTCGAGTATGTAAAATAAAGCATTCTTTTCAACTAACTTAGGCTTAGAATGAATGAATGAATGGTCGTCCCGGTTATTTAAATTCTGTTTACTTTTCGAACACTAGGCCTACTTCGCTTCGTACAGGCCTCTTACTGTATGGATTTTCCTCATTCCAACGCCAATTATTAAGTTTCTTAGTGTCGTGAGAATCAGAATCTATGAAAATAGTCCGAACTTTGGCAGCTCATATGCCACTTTAACTAAATTTTCACCTTAGAAAACAATGACTTGAACATTAAACTGTCTTCGCAACGTGGTAGTTCGTACCTTTAAAGAGAAATTTGGTTCTGAAGAAAGAAATGACGAGACGGAAGACTGTCTGGCTGTCCAATTTCCTGTGCAACCCTGATCTATCCACTGGGAGAAGTGATTCCAGACCTTTGATCTCCGAGCGAAGTTTGTCCCGATATCTCTTAGATTTGAAACTGGAACAAAACCTGAAATAAACAACAATCACCCATGAGACAAGACAACTAAGAAACACTGTTATATAAGTATGATAATCAGAAATATACCTGGTAAAGCTTACTTAGACAATTGTGCAAATTGTTTGGCGTTATAACTAAAATTCATGGTCAATAGTGAAAGGGAAATCTCAATTCTCAATGATAACAACTTTCTGGTCGAATTGTTTGTTAATTTTCCTTTGGACAATGATACTTTATTTTACTGCGGCTGTATACACGGCTGTTAGAAGGGACTTTTGACAAAGGCATTACAGAGATGGGTTTTAAAACCCGAAGAACAACATACGTGTACCAAATCTGTGTTTCTAGAAAACTATAATTATAACGTGATAGCTGCGAATCTACAAAACGATATAGCTATATTTCAAAATTCGTACGATTCTGTTTTCAGTTTTGGTGGTTTGGTATAAAGAAAAGTCTGATGGCAATAATGTTTCATTTTTCGCTATTCCTTCCGACAACTTCAATCAGTCAATTCTTTTTTCTATCTAATACTATGCAAGATTTTATGAAATACATGCCTCTTGAGACTTTGGTTTTTGTTGATTGTTTTTCCATCCTGTGCAATTTAGTTGGGTTTTATCTCCAGAGAATTTAACTTTTTCAATTGGTTTTTTCAAAATATATGAATTCCAAAATTTAAAATCGTCAACAATTCATATTTCCAAGAAAAACAGACGAGTTACATTTTAGTGTAAGTGTACAGTTGAAAAAAATAGGTCTATTTCATATGTGGCTCGTGCGAACCGGAAGCCTTTTCAAAGGCTAGCTCACGTAAAGGGGCATGAGCTGCCAAAATGTTGATATTTTGACGTCACAACAGAATGTTGAAATTATAGGCTATTTTTCTCAAGACGTATAATTCAGAAGCTTTTTAATGCTTCTAGTCTCGAAAATGTACGATAAAGTATTGTTTTGAACTAACTTTGGCTTAGAATGAATGAATGGTCGTCCCGGTTATTTAAATTTTGTTTACTTTTCGAACACGTTTTCGGTTGGCTTTTTACTGTCGTGATGATCAGAAATTATGAAAAAAATGGGAATTTTGGCAGCTCATGCCACTTTAAAGTGGCATGATCTGCCAAATATAGGGAAAATTTCGTTGAAACAGAATTAGTTAATTTAGTCAATTTTATTAAGAAGAACAAAATAAGAACTTTCTGTTGATAACAATATCTAGGATGTACGGGAAGCAGTTTTTATAAGCACCAAAGATCGTTAATAGCACACATTTTCGATTCGTACAAGTCATTTACCAATATTTCAACGTTATTTTCAACGTCTTTAGTTACTTCAAACGCTCAACAATCAGAATTTATGAAAAAAGTCGTTTTGGCAGTTCATGGCAACTATACATAACAATAATGGTAGAATTATTTTCCCCGTTGATTTTTTTTTTTTTAAATAGGAAAACTATTTTTGATTTTGCTTTTTAACAGTTTTTTTAAATTAGTTGAAAGTGGCATGAATGGACAAATTATATGGAATTAAACCCCGTTTGTAAAGTAACTACAAGTGCTTGAAGTTCATTGAAAAATATCGGTTCATCCTATTAATTGTATAGACTGGAGTTGTCAGTGAAAAGGAAATTAAAACAAGCGACCTGGACAATCTATTTATAAAGGCTTATACATTGCCCTTAGACGTTACGTTAACGTAGAAAGATGAAGATATAAATGCAAAAACTCTACGTTAAAGGCACACTTGCCGCGAAAATCCAGAAGACTGTTTACATTAAAAACAGTGGACGGTTTTCTGTATTTTTTCCAGACAGAAAAAGTTAGGAACTTTCTATTTTTACCAGAAATTGAAAGTTTTGACATCATTTAGTATTTTTAATTTGAAATTGAAAAACAGATTTTTGAGGTACCCGTAATGTCAACAAACTTCGAACCTGATCGTGTGCAAAAGTGCCGTGAGGGTTTGAGTCGTGTGGGCGATCTAACGACACAGTATAATTTTACGAGCTTTAAAGTGGCATGAGCTGCCAAAATTCACACTTTTTTCAGAATTTCTGATCGTCCCGACAGTAAGAGGCTTTGAAGGCCATCGACAAACTAAATGATGAGAGTGGGAATGAGGAAAATCCATACAGTATGTGGCCTATACGAACGGGAATAGTGTTGGAAAAGTAAACAAATTTAAATAACCGGGACGACCATTCATTCATTCTAAGCCAAAGTTATTTCAAAACAATACTTTATCGTACATTCGTGAGATTAGAAGCACTAAAAAGCTTCTGAATTACACGTGTTGGGAAAAATAGCTGATAATTTCAGCTTTCTGTTTCAACGTCAAAATATCAACATTTTGGCAGCTCATGCCACTCTAAGCTTCCTTTAAAATATTTTAAAAAATTATTCCACTATACTCAAACCCCCTTTTATGCCCTATCACCAGGTATCTGGGGAGAGATAAAATAACATTCCCCGCCCATGTCTACATAGGCTATATCTAATCTATATCAAACCACAGATATAAAATCCCACTCGAAATATTTTATAAAATTACCACCCAGCGTAAAAAACTCATCCGAGAGAGTATTCAAAAAAATAAAAATGGAACTAAAATGCAAGCAGTGTCATAGGCTAAAAAATCCGACTTATACTAACAGCAAAAGGAATGACCGAAACGGACAATACTTTATGAACACTTAAACACACAAGCACAGGGAAAATTTTCTAGTCTAAAATAACCACGGAGACAACTTTCTAATTGTGTTAAAAAGAGGTATATCATTTAGACTGTTATAGTCAATCATAAGTTGTAACAAACTAAAACCCATGATATTTCATTAGGTGTTCCATTTTATAATATATCTGTTAAAATGCAAACGTCAAGATTAAAACGTTAAGATATTATAAAGTTTTTACATCGCTCTGTATATATAAAACCCCGACATCAAATATATTCGGGATTCTAGTGCATTGAATTTTCAATCAAATGGGAAAAATATCCCCAATTTAGAGCAGGTTTTTTTAACTGTTGAGATTTTGAATTTCGAAGAATTGTTATTTTATGACAAACAATTTGGTGTAAAAATACCTTCCTTTTTACGTGGCCATAAGACTGAAATAATTCTGAAACCGACGTTAAATACTCACTCGCTCATCATACATGGGAAGCTAGCGTTAAAATACATGTATTAAAAATTGTTTAAAGGTGATTTTGTCTTTTTGACTGGTAACAGTTAATTTTGTGTAAACGTGTCTTCCAGGGTGAAAATGGTCTTTTTACTCAGCAACCTTTCAAATATACGACCACAAAAGTTATGACGATGTAGGCCTATAACTTAAAGTGGCATGAGCTGTCAAAATGTTGATATTTTGACGTTACAACAGAATGTTGAAATTATTGGCTATTTTTCTCAAGACGTATAATTCGGAAGCTTTTTCGTGCTTCTAGTCTCGAGAATGTACGATAACGTATTGTTTTGAACTAACGTTGGCTTAGAATGAATGAATGGTCGTCCCGGTTATTTAAATTTTGTTTACATTTCGAACACGTTTTCGGTTCGTACAGGCCACATACTGTATGGATTTTCCCCATTCCAACGCCAATCATTTAGTTTGTCGATGGCCTTCAAAGCCTGTTACTGTTGTGATGATCAGACATTATGAAAAAGGTGTGAATTTTGGCAGCTCATGCCACTTAAATAAAATAAAAAATTGTAACACACAAGTTGGAGAAGAATAGTTTGTTTTTCATTGTATAGGCCTATACTTTTATTCAATAATATTGTAATCTTTTCAAATACAGAGGATTAGATTTGGAAAGAGAACTGCACGAACTGTTATTCACAGTTATATTCGGCCATCTATATACCCAAGCCTGAAGAGGTACGTGCGTGTCAATTGAAATAAAAAATACACGGAACTCTTATCGTCTGAATTTCAAATCGACAATTCTAACACGAACCTTTCGCCATCTTGTTGACTACTATATAAATATCGAGATTCTATTCGTGTTAGGGTAGAACGTTTTCAGTTATAGGGCTTGCAGGTTTATATGAAGTTTGATTATTTTACTGGTTAATGTTGTACCACTTGGATTATATATACTGTGAAATGTATTCGATTATACGGATTTTACGCTGTGCGGAAATTTCTTTCCTGGACAAAATGGATCATTTTATCGATCTTTAATGGATTATGGAGTTTTATACTTTTTATTTACCACATAATATAGCGGTAAGTTGGTATACTCTGATAATTTCTGTTTTAGCTTTGGGGAGATTAATTGATTTATTGACTGGTGGTTTACGCCGCACTCAAGATTATTTCACTCAAGTGGCGGTGTTACCAAATTTATTTGTGGGGTGGGGGGGGGGGGGGGGGGGGGGCTCATTGCCTGGAGGAAACTCCTGACCTTCAACGAGTATCTGGCAACTGTTTTAATCTACCGCGATTGCATATAAAATCCACTCAGAAATTTGTCAATATTGATTTGGTCTGAGTGGGATTCAAACGCGAGACGCATCGATAGAAGGCCTGTGTCGTACTTAGAGACTATATCACTCATCATAACAACTGAGTCAACGAGACTCCGTTTTATAGGAAGAAATATTCATACTCCCCTAAATGCAGACGAGATTGGGTTTAAAAAAAGCCTATAAATTTTAAACTGTAAACTAAAAACAAAACAACTTGGAAATGACAATTCAGAAACTATAATAACTGTCCTTCATTTCTGACAGTGATTTCATATATTTACACTAAACTTTTGTTAATTCGTTTTATTCACAAATGTCAGAAAGGCAGAGGTGAGTGTTTGAAAGTGTATTTGTGTTCGTCTTTTCTTCTCTCTTCGTCTAATTATCTACCATAATGAACTATTAAGTATATTGGACATAGGTAGTTCACAAAGAAAGTGGGTTTTATATTCATATATACACAGTTATCTATAATTCAGGTCCAGAAATTTAATCAAGGAATTAATCGGCTAAATAAATTTTAAAAACAGCATAATTCAGGAACATTTTCCTGGAGAAGATGAAAATAATGAAAGAAATGAGTCATGAATTTTATATACTGAGTATTTATGAACACACCGGCAAAGGAAAAATCTACTAGTCTACAGTAGTGTGTTATATTTTCGGGGCGAGAATTCAGAAAACAATGAAAAAAATGTAGATGTTTAAAAATCATTTGCCCGTACTTACTTAATTTCTGTTTTGTCTCAACATATTCATATAGCGAAAATATTGCACGTTATATGTTTGAAACTTTTTCTCATACACGGCGTTCAATAAAAATGCATGGAAGTAGACAAAAAACTCACCCTGTCTGACTCTTTGATGAAGACACATGTTTATTGTCCATCTCATCTGAACTTTTTTTTCCATCGTCATCAACGTTTGTTTTCTGATTACTGTTGTTTTCATTTGACATAATGATGCGCATTAGTGAACCGTTTAGCGGTCAGTCTTTGAAGGAACGCGGAGATTTCACGTCAAAGACTTAAACAACACGTATTTAATCCATGTGTGTGAAAATCCATATAAGTTGTTTTAATTCCTTTGGATTAGTTCTAGGCTCTAAAGTCCTATTACTAACTGCACAAAAAGATTCACGAAATATTTAAGTACTAACTAGAATAAAAATAGGCATGGAAAATTTCATACAAATATTTTTAAAAACTCCATCACAAGTTCACAAAAGCAACGTTTGAATGTGACAATAAATTAACAACTAAAATGATTTTCTTTTACAACTGATCCATGTCAATACTACCACAATAAAGATCAAAACAAAATGTTTTTTTTTTTTTCAAATGTATATCGCTGAGGCCTATTGTTTCCACAACAAATAGATACTGCACAATGAGACCAAGTCAGTCATTAAAATGATGCCTTTGGTAGAGAACTGGATCGTTAGATCCTTACGGCGACATCAGTGTTGACATGTATCAAGGATTCTTCAAGTATTAAATTGCCACCATCGAATTCTCTAACAATAAATCCAAAAGCACCGGGTAATATTCCCAACGCCAAAACCACTTGAAAATCAACTCCTTAATAGAGTGCTAGCCCAATATGTTATATACCGGAATCGCGTTAAGATATATTTCCTAATATGAATATATCTTCTCTGTTGTGCCTGGGACCGTTCACGTCAGTCAGCAATAAAGCCTTTAAAGACAGCTCGTTCATCGGAGATTACTTTCGTTAATAGACCGTACAAGTGTGTAAACAAATCAAAAAGTTCATTGGGTGTTGTCTGAGTTTGGATGACAGGAAAAGTGACCAAGGGTATGTACCATACCAGGTTTCTGATCGTTAGGAGTATACTGGGCGCCTTTCTGGAATGCCAGGAGACAGACTAAGTGAGATCAAACGTTTGCTCATCACCACCGCAACAGGTACCACACAGGTAGGCGGATATTTCCCAAGACTGTTCCGAATGCTTGGGTGATGAAATACTTTGTTTCGGATTAGGAACGCGTTACTTTTGTTCTCGTGCGTTCGATCTTCTACTTAAAATAGATTTTGGCATATCACGGTGCCACAAATGGCGGAAAAAGTGTCAATTTCTGTTAAATGAATAGTTGATGAATTCATGAAACTGATAATGCAGTCGAATTCAAAATGTTCAAGTTGAGTAAATAAACGAAATTATCTTCTTTTCATCTCAGTTGAATGCATATACCACAAGATTCAAAGCCTCACCAAATCGAGCAAATCATAGTTTACCGAGGCACATGTAATTGTAGACACAAGAGAATATTTCGCAAACCCTTTCTCTGC
Organism: Lepidochitona cinerea; assembly: GCA_963971465.1. Taxonomy (NCBI): domain Eukaryota; kingdom Metazoa; phylum Mollusca; class Polyplacophora; order Chitonida; family Tonicellidae; genus Lepidochitona; species Lepidochitona cinerea. The sequence continues at coordinate 40,698,695 of OZ020553.1, forward strand.
CCATTGAAGAATAAATCGTAAAGTAAATATCTTACTTTACCTACACCCCCAAAAAGCCTCTGGATGTGCAAACATCTAGGGGACCGTCACTCGGCCATTAAGTTCTGTTTGTTTTCCTATCAGCTAATCAGTCATCGTGTTTACAAACCTATCGACCACCAATCATAGCATTAGAACAGCCCACAAACAGACTTTTACACCATACAGGTAAATCAGCAGACGGATCAACTCAAGATGCCAAAAGTTGGTATCGATATACACCTGAAGTATTATCCAATCATATTCAATATAACTCGATTATTCCACAGCAAAATTGAGAAATTTAAAAAATCCAACCATACGTCTGTTAGGTCAGCCTTTTTTATACTTGCATGACTGTTGAGTTAGTTTTTCTTTTTTTCTATTGGGTTCTGCGCGTCACTCAAGAGTTCAGAGTGTCTCCCCAGTCTTTATAGGGGCGTTGACAGATTTATTTTGGATGGGCATCAATCCTTGAGGTTTCTATTAATGGGTTGAAAGCCAAGCCGTCAGCAGGTACCTGATGCCCATACCGCCGACGTCGATGGAGTAAACGCACCAGAAACCCGAACATTCAGTTACGATTGGGAACCGTCAACGTATTACTAGAAGCATCGTATCCCTTAGTTCAGTTTTACCGATCTTATGGTCATAGGCCCATATTACCAGACGTCAATGAAGTTAATAGAATTCTGATATAACATGTGATATAACCGTAAGTCCGGTAAAATTGAACTACGCTTCTCTGACAGAGGACACAGCTTCTTATACAAAAGAAGGATTACCCGAAACCCCAATGTCGTGTTTTTCTTGAATATGGAGAAAATGGGATGAAGCTTCTCTAGACGGAAGACAAAAGACAAAGTTGTCGAAATGGGCTTTATATAAAAAATAAAACCTTTTATAAAAACCTCAAAAAATCTCCATTGGGTGAAACAGGAGTGGAACTCCAAGTGCAAACGATAAGCCTTTGGATGTCAGGCAAAGTTTTCGGAATTAGCTTCCAATTAAAAATAAAACTTTTTGCAAAAATAAAAAAAACACCGAAAGACAGAAGAAAATCAGAAAATCTCTCAAAGAAGGTCTTAAATAGCGTTTAGGCTTTTATATAATAATGATTGACAAGTTTTCTTTTCTCTGGGAAGGAGAAAATTAATGTGCTGTTAAAGAACTATATTCTTAGTCATTTGTAAACACTATACGGCAATGGAACTGTCTAGAGAGAGGTTGTCTTTTGTCATTAAAACCGATTTATTTGTTTGTTTTAGACGGGATACAGCTAATACATTGAAGTTGAGAAATAGAGAAGATAGTTATGTTGTCAAGCAGACGACACTACGCCTTCTCCCGCTCTATTTGAATATCCCCGGTAACGAGATGTGTTTGTTCTCGCACCTGCCAACAAACCGTCGGCACATACTTAGTGGTGGTTTTTTTTGTGCATACTCTGTGAGAGGAGTCTTCTTTAGACTTTTGCCCAATATAGATGTCTGAGCTCTTTTAAAAAATGACCACCTCCATAAACAATAAGATACGAGAATCGATGGATCTTCATTGTCGTATTCTTTCCCATTCCGGAAACAGTCGGCACATTTTCCTCAAACTTCCAACAAATAGTAGAGAATTGAAAATGTTGCTGGCTGCAGAAGAATTATAAATTTAGAATATTTTTCTGGTTAGTAGAAAAATCAAGCAGATTGTGCGAACCCCGAGTCTGTCTTATTGCCTTAATTTGGCATCTTTCACTGGAATTCGCTATACGGCAATTACAGAAGCTAAACAGTTTTCTCTAACATCGTGCATTGAGTAAAACTTTGAAGGTTTTTCTTCTTTTTATTGATAAATGGTAACTAAGAAGGTATATATATTCATGAACATTAAAACACATGGGCACAGAAAACATCTTTTTGACTAACATTGCCATGAAGTTCAGTTTATTATACTGTCTTATAAAGGTGGTATGTCATGTGTACCTTAATACACATTCATAGATTGTTCTTTTTGGAAGCAATGACTGGTTTGCTCAGATGTCGTGCCATTTTCCTTCGAAGTAGTTTGTATATCATGGCCTTATTATACTGAAACACAAATGGTGCAATACTATTTATACGACACCTTCCCGGATCCAAGTTCAAACCCAAAAGATAAACAGTTTTAACGTTTGAATCCAAAAATTTGTAATAAAAAGAGAATAAACTGTGTAATAACTGGTGAGAATATTTATTGTACCAGTGAATAGAAACCACGTTTACCGTAACAATTGTGTATGGATTGACCACCCTAAATCCCACAAAGACGTCAATCTATAACTAGCAATCGCCCTCTTCCTGCCGCCACGAAAAGATACGTTAAAAGGAGAACGCGAATGGCGCGGATGCCTCGTGAAAAGAACAACCCAGATAAAACTTCCACAAATGATTGACAGCTAAGTTGGTGAAGGCGTTTAAGATAGACTTAGGAAAGAGCGAATTCTTGACGATAGAACCGACATAGTTGTCTTCCGTAGAAACCGAAGAACGTAACCGCGTGTCTTGTCGTTAGACACACTCATGGCAAGGTGAAATTGACATATTGTGTGTATAGCGGCGTTTTGTCCAAGATCGATGGAGTGGTTGGTTGTAAAGGCGGGATAATTCGTACCAGAGTTATGAAAAGTTCCCCCAAGGCCACTGATCTCCTGATAACCTGTGATATAATAGCTGACTAATTTATTTAATATCATCCACTCTAAACAAACAAACGAGATTCTCACATCTTGTGGATTTGCAATGGGTATTTTTGAATGTCTAAAACTAAACCGAAACTTGAAACAAGTTATTCTTCTTATAAAATCATATTACATGTATAACATTTCTGTGGTCATAAAAAGCCATATAAACTATTTCAAGATTTTAAACAAAATATGATTTCCACGCAATCTTTCACAAGCGCCAAGAAAGAGAACGCTTATAGTTACCTTTTACCGCTTCATCGATGTCAAGCTGGACTATCGGTATTTCTTATTTACACGTTACACTAAAGTGGATTGATTGATTGGTTATAGTATACGCGAAGAAGGTTATCTCGTGAAGAAAATATCTCACGTGGAGCAAATTATTGGATTACAAGTACCAAACACAAACACACAAACTATGAGAAAGTGTAGAGAAACACAAAATCAAGTCTATTCATAGCCTGTCTTCAAAAGTTACCATTCCGTTGAGGTATATATTTGAACAGACAGCTTAGGATCTAAGATTGATTTGTTTGGTCTTGGAAGCTCACCCATGCTGAGGGTTAGGGTGTCCTAGTGTAGTGTATAAGGGATTCAAAAATGTGTCGACGATTACAGACATAGAGTAAGCATTTTTTAATCAGTTAATTTTCTGATATTCCTTTCAAAGCTTATGTAACTGTGTATAAAATGAAAGCCGCGATCACACAGGGCAACTGGTTTAGTGCTAACGCGCTTCAATCAAACAACAGGTTCTACCATTCAAGAACAATCGCAATAGCTGCGACCCAAAGGCTAACAATATTTGCAGGGTGTACGTAGTTTTTGTTTCCAAGAAGACACATGTCGTGATAAAGATTTCATATGAACAAATCTTGGGAAAAATCTTGGGAAAGACAAAATTATGTATTTATTTCAGGACTGGTTGTTAACAATAACTAAGTGAAGACATACAATGTTTGGAGAAATTGGCCGCAGCTTTTATTATATATAAACCAAGCAATACAATTAAAGCATGGTGAGCTTGTGAGCATGAGGTGAGCGGAGCTAGCTAAAGTGAAGCAATGACAGCAAATTGTCACATATGGCTGCCGATTAGCCCTGGCTAGCCATGAACAAGGCTCTACCCCCCTCTTAAGGTACCTAAGCAGAGAAAGTAGAGTCAAACCAACCAACTCCCTCCCGGGTACCAGGACAGGAGCCCCCCACCTGCAGTAAACAAGCTGGGGCTGTCTGCCAAAATACCCGTTTGACAGACAGACAAATTCTCATGCAGAGAAAAACATAACCCAGAATCCCTAATATACCACGAGATAAAGGGGGGATAACTCACCTCTAACAGTCAGAGGTATGGGTTACAAACAGAATTGCTCACAAGCACCGCCCACCTACATCCAAATCTAGTAAACTCACCCTACACGAAAGAATTTAACATTGCTGCGACGGATAACTTTACTGCAGTGGAGAACGGAATTGAATCTTCTATATGCCTCAACAATGAATCTCCTGTACGATTCTGAAAAATACAAAACTCAAACAGCATTAATTCCCCCCCCCCCCCCCCTCTCTTCATTTACCAATTTCTTTTAATTTATGTACGACAAACATTAAAAGCACAATGTAATTTATTTTACCTTGTACTACTTATTAAATTGGGTGGGTGGGAAGGGGATTACAATTACTCTGGCTATTTCTACAAGATGTCTTCTGTTAAAGGCGGGAATAGGTCAAGAGGGTGCCTTCAGCCAAAGGGACAGCGCCACCAGCGTTGCCTAGGCGATGTATATACAAAGGGGTCGCAACTCTAGCCATCAGGGCAGATGTATGATGCAGATAGGGCAGCCCAAAATAACCGAATTTATCCTTTAAATCAATGATAAATCTCATTATTTCAGGACTGGTTGTTAACAATAACTAAGTGAAGACATACAATGTTTGGAGAAATTGGCCGCAGCTTTTATTATATATAAACCAAGCAATACAATTAAAGCATGGTGAGCTTGTGAGCATGAGGTGAGCGGAGCTAGCTAAAGTGAAGCAATGACAGCAAATTGTCACATATGGCTGCCGATTAGCCCTGGCTAGCCATGAACAAGGCTCTACCCCCCTCTTAAGGTACCTAAGCAGAGAAAGTAGAGTCAAACCAACCAACTCCCTCCCGGGTACCAGGACAGGAGCCCCCCACCTGCAGTAAACAAGCTGGGGCTGTCTGCCAAAATACCCGTTTGACAGACAGACAAATTCTCATGCAGAGAAAAACATAACCCAGAATCCCTAATATACCACGAGATAAAGGGGGGATAACTCACCTCTAACAGTCAGAGGTATGGGTTACAAACAGAATTGCTCACAAGCACCGCCCACATGTGTGTGTCTTCACACACACATCCCCACCATGCTTCATGTATCGACCATATTTATTACGCAGCCTGCAAATTGACCTCAACTGCTGAATTCAGATCCAAGTTGAAAATATCTAGACCTATGTCTGACAGATGAACTCCATCTGGCCTAAAAAGACCTGGGATTTGGTGAGTTATAAGGTCATGTCTTACAGTATGACCACCCAAACATTGGCATTTTTTAGCAGCTCTTCTGTTAACTTTTTTCCGAGAGAGCTCGATTGCTTTGATGGAGTCCGCCCCACTCCAGACAAGGCGAGGTAACAAGTTAGACCAAATAATCAAACAGGAGGGGAGGAGGTCATGAATAATATCTAAGTCCGCCTTAATTGAATTAATCAAGTCAACACATCTGAGACTTACTAGGTCATTACTGCCAAGATGAATGATTAACATGTCTGGCTTAGGCCAAACATGAATTTGGTGACGAATATAGGGAACTAGCTGGAACCATTTTAAACCCCTGTATCCACCCCAACGAACAAATACATTATTACCGAGACCCAGATTTGCCCCTCCTGGCCTTGTTACTGCTCTTCTGTGTGCCCAGTAAATATGAGAGGACCCCATGATCCAAACTTCTTTATAATCTGAAACAGATAAATTGATTATAACTCCTGTTGATAATTCTAGGAACGGATATATGAATACATAGCGGATGATTTCCAACGACCCAACTTCATTATATAATCCTCACTCATACCACACAGACTTGCAGTAGTACAAGCTCCAATGCGAAAGGAGTGAGAAGAAATGTTTGAATTTGGGACTTTAGCAAACCCAAGGGCAGCTTTTAATACTGCCGAAAACTGGGAGCGAACCAGTGGCTGTTTGTTGAAGTGGCATAAAAATTGCACATGGCCAGGGGTTCTAAGTTTAAGATAGTTTGCCACAGCTTTAACAGGGCAAAGCTTGTTATTAAAGGGAGATAATAATAGATTTGATTGTTTTCCATACTGATCAGTTTTGGAGAAGCGAATTGTAATCAGTAGGCCAGGCCCAGATGTAGTTTGACGAAATGTTATGTCACCAATACTTAAGGCTCGTGCGGATTGGTCATTTGCACTGTCCGCCACCAATTCACTAATTCGGAAAAACCCGAAAAAGGCTAAAAGAAAAGCACACTTGAAAAGAGATGCTTCAAAAACTGTATAGCACACATGGGGAAGGGCTTGTATAATTTTGTTAAGAATATCCAATGTTATAGGAGCACGCCGGTCTTTTCTATCAGAACCACGTCGAAAACCTTGGGATAATTTAGCAATTATAAACTCTTGCATAGGGTTATCCCAACCCATTAGCTTATGGTGGTTTGCTATTCCAGACAAATAGGTTTTTGCTGTTGTATGAGAGAACTTATTTTTTGAAAGATAACCAAGGTAAGTAACTAAATGTGCTAATGGAGCTGGCCAATCCTGTGGTAAACCAAACGTTTGGCGAAATCTCTCAAATGACTGTAAACCAGTGTTATAAGCCTTCCATGTGCGATGTGATAGAGAATTGTGCAGCAGGTTTGAGGCCTCTAACCACAAAGACTCCAAATGCTTTGTGGAACTGGGTATGGGGAGACATCTGCCAAAGGTGCTAGTTTTCGAAACCGGGTGAACTGAAACCGAGAGAGTGAGTCACAAATATTATTTTCAATACCTGGGACATGGATAGCCTTAAATGTGATATTATGTTTAAGACATTGCAGTGTAATAAGTCTTACAAGGGTCATAACTCTAGATGATGAAGATGTTAATTTATTTAATACTGCTACTACAGCTGAATTATCACACCGGAAAAGTATTTTCTTGCTGATAAGCTGATCTCCCCATACTATTAGAGATACAGCAATTGGAAACAGTTCCAAGAAGGTGATATCTTTGCATATACCCCGTGTCACCCAATCAACTGGCCACTTTCCATTCAACCAGTGCCCACTGAAATAAGCCCCAAAGCCAATTGAACCAGCTGCATCTGTAAAAAGCTGAAGATTAGTGTTCGACAACCAAAACCTGTCAACAAATAGAACTACTCCATTAAAATTGTGTAAAAATTCCTGCCACATCAGCAGATCAGCACGCATAAAGTGATGTGGTCTGTGAGCATGCTTTGTAGCATCAATTAACCTGGGTCTCCCTGGTCGTATAGCTCTGCTGGCAAAATTCATACAGCCTATTATAGATTGGAGTTCTTTCAGTCTGACTTTTGATTTGTTGAGACATTTTATTATGTCTAAATACAAACCCTGGAGTTTTGCTGTTGGTAATTTGATCTGAAAATTAACTAAATCTATGGTTAAGCCTAAGAATGTGAGAATCTTTGTTGGACCCTCAGTCTTACCCTCCGCTATCGGTACACCTAACGAATCACACACTGTCAAAAAATAGTCTAATAGTATCTGACAGCTTACTGAATACTCGATCTTTGGCAACAAAAAAAAGAAATCATCTAAATAGTGAACAATACCGTCTTGACCTGATGCATCCTTTACACAGTATTCAAGAAATGTGCTAAATTTCTCAAATATAGCACAGGAGATACTCGCACCCATTGGCATTGCCTTATCAAAGTAGTATTGGTCATTAAACTTAAAGCCTAGCTGATTAAAGTCAGAGGGGTGGACAGGTAGCAAACGAAAAGCAGACTTAATGTCCGCTTTAGCTATATATGGGTCTCCCCCAACCTGGTATATTTTGTCTATAGCGTCATCTAATGTACAATAATGAACTGAACAATCATTAGGATCAATAGACTCATTAAGAGAATTTCCGTCTGGGTAAGATAGATGGTGAATTAAGCGGAAATCATCAGTATCTTTCTTAGGAACTAAACCTAGTGGGGAAACCCGAAACACAGGGAATGGTAGATTGGCGAATGGCCCTACCATCCTATTCAAATCAATCTCTTTTTGTATCTTTGTTTCGGCAACAAGAGGTAAATCTTTGACAGACTTTAAATTTCTAACATCAAGGAAGCTCACGTTAAGGCCCGAACACCGCAGTCTAAAACCATTTTCAAAACCCTCTGACAAAATTTTTGCATCTGCCTCATTAGGGTAGTTAGATAGCATAATTTTCAATTTGTCTAATTTAATGGGTGTTTGGGCCAACACGAAAGGGCTTCTTTTGTAGGTCACCGTTGGTGGTTTTTGTTTTAAGTTTAAAACACTGGTTGATGCTGTGACCTTTAACCCTACAGTTCTCACATACATGTGAGTACCTACAGTTTTGAAAAGTACATTTGCCTTTGTTATAATTGTGACAAACTCTTTCATTTTTGGGGGTTGCTTTGTTGAAATTCATACTGGCCTCCTTAGACCCTGTTGGAGAAGGAATCATGAGAGTCATCCACAGCTCACCGTCCAAAACACCCCATGAGCGAGACGGGTTGCGAGAGAGGCGTATTCGAAAGTTTTGATCATATACCCGCCAACCGAAACCACCATATCGCGATTCAGCTAAACGAATTGTGTTAAGATACTTAAGCAGCTCCCTAGCTTTGCTGGGATGGCATTCCAAATAGATATCCATAAAAATGCAGAATGCTGTTATCCATGTGTCAATATCTGAAACTGGTTTGGATACTACCTTCGGGCGCATAATGGCTTTACCATCATTCAAACCAAAACTTACTGAGTAACTGGGTTCACCTTCTGTATTAGCTTTGAGTAACAAGGAAAATACTCTGGCTATTTCTACAAGATGTCTTCTGTTAAAGGCGGGAATAGGTCAAGAGGGTGCCTTCAGCCAAAGGGACAGCGCCACCAGCGTTGCCTAGGCGATGTATATACAAAGGGGTCGCAACTCTAGCCATCAGGGCAGATGTATGATGCAGATAGGGCAGCCCAAAATAACCGAATTTATCCTTTAAATCAATGATAAATCTCATTGTCCTTACTCGGGGTTTGATGCATAATGCGTAATATGATTGCCAAACAGATAGGGATTTTCCTCCTTTCACTTCCAAGGTGAAAAGACTGCAAGCATCCTTATATGGTTCGAAACCAGCTCGTTTCCATCGCCATTATATGCAACAGAAAGAGGTAAATTCAGTACAGAAACCAAACTGGGGTTTATTTGCGTGGCCAAAATTCACAATTCGATTGATCGATGTTTCATGCCGCACTCAAGATTATTCCACCTATATGGTGGCGTTACCAGGTTTAGTAGTGTGTGTGGGTGTGTGTGTGTGGGGGGGGGGGGGGGGGCTCTTAGCCAAGAGGAAACTTCTCAAACGTCGGCTTCGGCTAGTACCTGACACATACCGCGATCGAGAAAAAAAACCAATCAGAAATCTTCCAATTTCTATTTGGTCTTAGTGGGATTCGATCCTGCGCCGCATCGATGGAAGACTTGTGTCGGATTGAGGAACTATCACTCTAACTAGCTGAGTCACCTAGCCCCCCCCCAACCCCCCCCCCCCCCCCCCCCCCGACCGTATACATTTCAAAGCAGTTAATTTAATTCATTAAAAGCATTCGCTTATAATAGGAACATAATTGAAACCCGTATCTGATTGCATACTGGTTGCTGGTAACGTTGATATTTGACATACCTTCAGACAGACAGACAGACCGACCGACCGACCGACCGACCGAGTGACTTATAGAGCAGCTAGTTGCAGCTAAAACAATCTGCCTTTGGACCACTTTCGATCAGTGTGACTGACCTATTTATTAAACTTTACAGTTTAACAACGATTCGCTATATTGGAATTGATATGGTGTCTGATTACTGATTTTTTCCTGGAAGATATCCTCCCATATATTTGCTCAGAGTCAACAATGGGGGCCTTATCCGAGGGAACAAACGGTATCACGGCAAAGGCGAACCGCCAATCCGGATTCTAAAACCTTCTCAGAGATATGATATGAATTGGTTTGGGTTAGATGCTAGAAACCGTATATACATAAAAAAAAAATAACTTGACAATATAGGCTACTGGTGGAGCTATTCAAGATGATTTTCTTTACCAAGATTTCTCAATTCAGTGTCAATGCATCCTTGAATGTCCATGATTAAAATCTCAACAAGGTCGCTTTAATAGCGAGTTCGTTGAGATTTTAACAGAGCTGGTCATCCGTTTCAATGAACCGAAATCAAAACATCAGGTCCTCAATCTCAAGGCGGCAGCGGAACACTAATGTACATGGGAATTAGCAAGTCCACTTCCAAGAGACTGAACCAAAGAATCGTGCTGGCAATGCAATATGGTGAAAAAAAATTACCTGGAAATTGGTTTGAGAAGGGGAGATCACTCTAATTGACAAATTCGAAAAGGAGTCGAATTGTCCTCGACTTTTTTCTCTTGAAGAGTAACCATATTTACTTAAATTTGTTACCTACAACTTTCATGGAGGAATCATTATCATAGTCAACCTTTATTTTCTAAGACGCACATAACCAGAGGATGGCGCGATCTGCGACTTAATCGGTTTTACGAGATGAAGGGGAGATCACTCTCATGTGCCCCTCTAACTTCATGGCAACATGCCACACTTCTGGTGACTTATTACACCAATTCTGTACCTGTGGTAATTTGATCAATTATTGGCAATTAATATAGCAATGGTTGGGTAACATCATCAATGTTAAATCACTTTATCGAATGATGACATTATGTTTGCCTGCAGAATTAACCATGATGATACATTGATTAGCTTTGTTATTTTATATGCTAAATATTATATTTTCATTTTCTATGTTTCTTAGCGTGGAGTGCGCTTTACAATTTTTTTTAGCCTTTTTAGCATAAAAATCCACTTTTTCTCTCTCGTATCAGGATCAAAATACTATTTTTGGGATATACTAGAATATTACTCCGGAGATAAATACATGTACTTATAATAATTAAAGGCCCACTTGCCGCCGTAGCCTGTTTGACATTTGTTAAGAAAACCAATTTGCACCAGCTTACTACAGCTAAAACCACTAAAATTAAACATAGCACACATAAAGCATGTCCAATTAGAATGTATAAATGACGGGGAAAAACAAACGAAGAATCAAAGCTCGATTACAACAACAACACCGATCAGTGTTGGTTAAAGGCACACTTGCCGCCGTAGCCTGTTTAAATTTGCTAAGAAAACCAATTTACATGAGCTTACTACGACTAATACCACTAAACTTAAACACAGGACACATAAAACATGTCTAGTTAGCTTTAGACTGTAAAAATGGGGTGAAAAACAAACGAAGAATCGAAGCCTGATTACAACAACAACGATCAGTGTCGGTCAACCTTCGTGTTGGATTACCCTCCTTTCAGGCCTTTGTATCTGTGGTTTACACTCAAACAATTATCAGCAGGCTTTTCCAGTCGCTATTAACCGATCGTCAGTCTGTATTTCTCAGATAAATAGGCCTACGTAAAATTACACTGTGCTGTTAGTTCACTCACTCGACTGAAACATAAAATCGCCAATAGGGGGCAGTTCGGTTTGTTTACGTTCCGGGTACGTAACAATTCAAATTCAAATTAAAAATACAAAGTGACGTCCAAACTTTTAAATTTTGGTAAAAATAGAAAGTTCCTAACTTATATTGTCTGGGGAAAATACAGAATACGGTCTTTCTTTTTTAATGTAAACAATATTCCTGATTTTCGCGGCAAGTGTGCCTTTAACTTACGTGTTGGAATACCCTCATTCAAGCTTTTTTGTCTGTGGTTTGCACTCGGCAGGCTTTTATAGTCCCTCTTACTCGATCGTTAGTATGTATTTCTTCGATAAAGTTCGTAAAATTATACTGTGTCGTTAGATCGCCCACACGACTCAAACCCTTACGGCACTTTTGCACACGATCAAGTTCGAAGTTTGTTGACATTACGGGTACCTCAAAAATCTGTTTTTCAATTTCAAATTAAAAATACTAAATGATGTCAAAACTTTCAATTTCTGGTAAAAATAGAAAGTTCCTAACTTTTTCTGTCTGGGAAAAATACAGAAACCCGTCCACTGTTTTTAATGTAAACAGTCTTCTGTATTTTCGCGGCAAGTGTGTCTTTAATAATAGTAGTAAACTAATTGTCGACTAGCAAATGCTCCGAACAGGTAAATAACAGAAGATTCTTCTTTTTTCTTCAACGACACTTTTTTAGTAGAGTTGCCAAATAAATGTCATATGATAAAGTAACTAGAGACACGTACAATTTGTGCGGCAAGACTGGGAACTGTAGTTGATATAGGCCTACACGGAGTTAGTTTATTATGGAAATAATTCAGTGATGATTTTGGGACAAAAACAGTATTTAAAATATACGTAAAAATTAACACCAATTAAATTTGTAATTACTTCTCATTGTTCTTTGCCACACTTAACATTAAAGGGGCATGAGCTGCCGAAATTCACACTTTTTTCATAATTTGTGATCGTCACGATAGTAAGAGGCTTTGAAGGCCATCGAAAAACTAAATGATTGGCGTTGGAATGAGGAAAATCCATACAGTATGTGCCCTGTACGAACCGAAAACGTGTTCGAAAAGTAGCAAAATTTAAATAACCGGGACGACCATTCATTCATTCTATGTCAAAGTTAGTTCAAAACAATACTTTATCGTACATTTTTGAGATTAGAAGCACTAAAAAGCTTCTGAATTATACGTCTTGAGAAAAATAGCCGATAATTTCAACATTCTGTGTTTACGTCAAAATATCAACATTTTGGCAGCTCATGCCCCTTTAACTCGATACAATCGAAATAACTATAAATCGTTAACCTCGCACTGTTCAATTCCTAACGTTTAAGGGGAGATCACTCTCACGGGCAAATTGGATTTACCGGGATACCAAGAAGTTGCTCCCCCCTGTTCAACAAAAAGTGGGCATGAGTGAAAGTTTTAATCGCGTGGATTCCGACGATGGTTTCATACAGAATAACTGAAGAACTAATCAATATGCCAGAGTTTGATTTACCACACGCCATCACCTGACAGTTGTCGTCAATGTGGAAGGTTTTCACTGAGACGGTCTCAAGGAATAGATATAATTTTTAGTCCAAATTAGAATAATTCATCAACCTCAAAACCTTGCACTATTCCAACATCTCATGTTAACTCGGTAATAACATAAATAAAAAGATTCAGATGGTATGGGCGACTTGACTCAGTACATGTACGAGTTGACTATGGACGAGTTGGTCAGTGGACGAGTTGGTCAGTGGACGAGTTGCCCTGATACCTTCCCGAAAATTGATAGATTGGTTGATGTTTTACGCCGCACGCAAGATCATTTCACTTAAATGGCGGCGCTTTCCTTCCACTTGCGGCAATCGAGTGAAAAATCTACATTAGTCATGAACACTTTTCATTGAAACTAGCATTATAAAACAGATAGTCTGAGCAGTAAATATGTAATACTATGTTAGTTAAACAACACAAGAAGTTGCAAAAATAAGTACGGTAGCCAATAATCAACCAAACAGTGTGGATGCTGCCAAAAGGCCCAAAGTTCGTTTAAAAACAGAAACTTACAAGGGCAATTAAACAGGTACAGACATTAAGGTCATTTGTATAACTTCTACAAATGATGAAATTACAATAATATGAAATTATAGAAATGACAGATGCAAGAAAATCTGCAAGGGGCACATCTGTACCAGTTACTGGACACATGTTGCAATTTGTATTGCATGGAGGTAATTAATGGGAAAGTTCATATGAGAGAAACATGACAATTAACTTCCAAATTTAAAAAAATTCGAAATCAAAATAAGTCACATCTTATTTTGTGTAGATGTTGTGTATATTAACATACCTGATACTAAATACGTACCGGTATGTGTAAAGTGGCGTATTTTGATTGTCTTAAAAATCAAAATTTATGAGAAAAAAAACAGCACTTTTTGGTGGTACATGGATGCCACTTAAAATATTTTTTCCCATAGTTACCCATAAAATCTTATTCCTTCACACTTTGGAAACACATTCTTTTGCCATTTAAAAAAGGTACCTCCTCCATTCACTCATTCAATAACCTTTATGAAGAATTTGACAAATCGTGGAACTATTAAATACTGTATGTTGTAATGGGATATTGTTTGTGTACACCCCTAAGTACACATATGTATAAATGTAAATTCTACTGACTAAGGCCAAGGTCCTGTCTGTCAACCTAATGAAATATCATGGGTTTTGTTTATTACAACTAATGTTTGGGTATAAAGGTCTAAATGATATACCTCTTTTTAACACAATTAAAAACTTGTCTCCATGGTTATTTTAGACAAGAAGATTTTCCCTGTGCCCGTGTGTTTTAGTGTTTATAAATATAAATGTAAACACTAGTATATTTGATTTTTGCACCTGTTCTCTTGGACTATAAAGGTTTAATATTATTCCTATAGGTGTGTGATGGAAAAAGATGGACAGCAGCCTATATTATACAGGAGAAAGACTGACTGCCTTCTATTTGTGGCTACAGAGAAAATATTATTAAAAATACACAGAAGAGCCATTGGTATTGAAGTTTGTTTTATTCTCTTTTTCAACAGCACGTTAATATAAACTTACAACAATTCTAACAACTCTTATCAGTAGAGTTTAACAGCCAAGATTTGAGGGTAGCAGAATCTGAGGTATGCAACATACTTTATTTAAAGCAATTAACATGTTTATTTGTTGAAACTATTTTAACATTGAAGCAGACATATTTTCTTTCCATTGAACATTTTTCTTTCGATAACTGAGCTTGATTTTTTTGTTTTGGAAAGTAATCATTATCTCAATTATTGGTATGGGGTTTCATACCTACAGCTACAGATGCCCTATTCTAACATCAGTCAGGCCTCCCAGGATATCCATCTTTTAACATTACATGAACTGCGAGGGAACACCCCCCCGCCCCCGTTTCTACACTAAGACACATTCATATTCAGTATTCATAACCTTCAGGTTTAGCAGGCATTGTAATGTATGATTGATGTTTTACGCCACATTCAACATTATTTCACTTATTTGTCATCAAGTTTATTGGGGGAAGGAAAACCGAGCTCTTTGCCCGGAGGAAATCCCCGACCTTCAGCGAGTACCTGGCAACTCTCCCACATACGGCGATCCATCTATCTAGGCCTCTATAATTAAATAATTATTATCTGATTGCTTTTTTTTTTCAATCGTACACTTAAATAATTATAACAGAAATAAAAATAATCTGTTTGAAATTAATAATTGTAAACATAAATGCAGTCTGAGAGAGTGATTGATTGATTGATTGATGGTTTACGCTATACTCAAATAAACACTGAGCTTCAGACAATAGCTAAGATCTATTCACAAAAATTACACCTATTTACAACATTTACATGCACAAAAAATTAGACATAAAATATATACAACTTGACAGATATAAATCCATAACACAAGTCAACAACTATTTACACCGACCTACAACAATTGTCAATATAATCACTATATACAAATAACACTAGGTTTTTCAAATAGAGGATATTTTAGGCTAGAAATTTGTGTAAAAAAATCTCCTTATACAACTCATTGCTTCCATTAAAGTAACTCATTCCACCCACCCCCACCCAACAACAAAATGATTGGTATTTGCCCAATTGTGGTGTTAAAAAAACAAATATTTTTATTTTGTTTGGCTGGTTTCGTTTCTTATTCCTATGGTATTTTTAGTTTGGCTTTAAAGTCTGAATAATTTGAAATCAAGTCTTTCAGACTAATACGAATTATATGCCTTTATAGCAATGTTTATGATTTCTAATTTGGCCATTGAGGAGTTGATGAAACCAGGCAGAAACTTGGATGACAACATTTTTGGAATTTCAAATAACACAAATTAACTAGACCAATATAACTAGGTGGAAGTTCATCGTCGCTCAGCTATTCGAAAACATGTCCCTTGCACCATTAATAAACACGGCAATGTCTGTAGCACAACCATACTGAGGTAATAGTTCACTTTGGGACAGAAGAGTTCCAATCAGGGGATTCAACTCTCTGTCCTGTTGTCATCTATTGGAAATCGTCTCTGAAATTCTGAAAGATGAATATAAAAAAAAGCTTAAAAGTATAAAACATAAAATATATAAAACAAAAATTTCGCTAAGTCACTATGAGTGCATTAGAACTAAATTAAATGCCCAATAAGCGAAGTCAAACTTACACAATCTTTGAAAGGCAATAAACATCTCTGGCTGAAAATACTTACTGTGGGCACAGGTACTCCCCCAGTGGGTGGGGGGACATTTACACCTGCCTTTCTTACACCGTCCACCGTTAAGACAAGGTGTCATACACAGGTGTTTGATTGTTTTACGACAAAGTTTCCCTCGAGGCCCCGCGGGACAGGTACATTCATCTGGCTTCTCACATACAAACCCAAACTCACATGCTGGTTTACATATTGCTGAAAATCACAAAAATAAATTGATTGATTGATTGTTTGGTGTTTTACGCCCAGGGTTATTTCCCTTCTAATGGTTGCCTAATAATAGTCGCTGAAAGAATTGTGAGAAAAAATCTTACCGTTTTGGCAGTAGGCCCCTTTATAGCCTGGTTTACAGCGACATTGATTCTGAGATAGACAGTTCCCTCCATTTTGGCACTGTGGATTACACAACTTCTTACTGCTTTTTCCTGATTAAAAAAGAAACCATGATAGAATTTTTTTAAATTTGTTAGGATTTGCTTGCATCTGATATTCAATTACGGTAATGATTTTTTAAATTATTTTATCAAATGTGATTAAAGGGGGATAATCAGATTACTGTATATTTCATTAACTGAAAGTCGTGCTTAGAAACACTCCAAAAACCCATAACATTTTACCCAAATTGCAAAGCTGAAATGAACTTGGAGGATTAAAAAGTGATCATTGAAGACCCAATTTCAGACCACACACTATAAATGATTTGATTGATTGATTGTTTGGTGTTTTACGCCGCGCTCAAGATTATTTCACTTATATGGCGGCGTTGCCAGTTTTATTGTGGGAGGAAACCGGGCTCTGTGCCCGGAGGAAACCCACAACCTTCCGCTGGTAACTGGCAACCATCCCACATAGGTCGTTCGAGTGAAAACCCAGTCAGAAAATTTTCCAATTTTTGGACTGAGTGGGATTTGAACCCGCGACCCATTGGTGGAAGGCATCATAAGACAGGGGAAGCTGAGAGTTTGGTCAACAAATAACGGTAACATAATCTAACAGTGTCTTGTACATGTTGAACCTACTCGATTCGAGATTGCCAGAAACCTAGAGTGGTATTCTGAAACAAACTTATTTCGAAGAATTTTTACTTCAGGACATTATACTAACCATGTCGTCTGGATTTCTTCCGACAACACAACGTCCCTGTTACAACCCCTTCTGTAAAGTCACACGTGGAATGTCGTGGGTCGTACACATCAACACGACCGGTGGAAAAACAGGAACTACGATGAAGTCGGATTTTGCCACATTTACTTCCCACTCCGGCCATTTTCTTAGCGTAACACCTGTAAAATCAAACAGGACATGTATTGATCGATTGATGTTTTACTTATACGGTTGTGTTGCCAGGTTGATAGGGGGAGAGGGAAACTAGGCTGTTTGTCAACTCATATAGGTTGATTGAGTGAAAATCTCAGTCAGAAATGTTTCAATTTGTCTTTGACTGAGTGGGATTTGAACCAACGACCCATCAATGGAAGACCTAATCAACCTTGAACCTAAAAGGACATGAAAATAAATGAAATAAAAAATATTACTTTAATTTTGATGTATGTTTATTTCACAAATATAACAGTTTTAAGAACTATGATGAAGTTGTATTTTGCAATATTTGCTTCCAACTCTAGTCATTTTCTTAGGGTTTGCTCCAAATATTGTAATGCGCATAAACTTAGCAGACTTCAGCCATGAAGGTTTATAGCATTGCCAATTACTCTGAAACTTTTATTTCAGTCTTCTGCGGAGGGAGGGAGGCTCACATGGGGGGGGGGTGTTATCTTTATTTTCACTAACCTGTTACATTTATTTCCAGTGTTAGCCACATTGACAGCATAGCAGCCTTTTATACCCATTATATCTGTCCAGGATAACTTCTTCAGAGCGTTCTCATCCTTAGGGTTACACACGCCCCATCCCCGGGCACACAGATGACGGGCATGTTTAACGTGACCAGACCAGCGACCAGCACAAGCATGAATCTCTCTATATCTCAACAGCCCCTCTGTAGAACCGTCAGCACAGCCAGACATATAATCTACGGAAAAGAGGAAAGTTGGATATTATTCTTAGTTATCTTCAAAACTGAGGTTATATTTCACATGTAATCCAAACTGGATTCTGTTTAAGTCTAGTGAAACTAAGATTGTTTGTTTGATTGATTGTTTTATGCCGCCTTCAAGATTATTTCACTTATATGGCGGCATTAAGGCCCGTTCTCACTGTGCGATTTGTCGTACCGACTTGTAGGATGCGATTAAAACGGATAGATTTGATTGGTTGATAAATCATATTGACCAATTAAAAGCATTCATTTTAGTAGCATCCTACAAGTCGGTACGACAAATCGCACAGTGAGAACGGGCCTTTATCAGATGCAATGGGGTATGAAACCGTGTAAGTTTTTGCCCAGACTAAACCCTGACCTGCAAATCTTTCTCATAGGGCAATGGATTGGAAATTCCATATAGAAATTATTACATTTTCTTTTTAACAGAGTGGACTTCAAACTCGCGACACATCGATTAAAGGCCACACATACAACATTTGCATCAACAGGCTACAAGCTTAAGTTACTGTCCTCACTCGTTCAAATCATATATGGTAGAATGAAAATATTTGAAAATTTTGCAAATATATATTAGTCATAATAATCTTGGCTGGTTGATTGATTAACAGAGCGGTTGATCGACAAATTTACTGACTAATTGACAGGTAACTTTTTTGAATGATTGACTTACGGGAAGCAATGTCAGTATGGTTAAGCCATGGTGGTAATAAATAAACAATTAAACTTTGTTCAGTATTTCTTGCTTTTTTTTTTCTCCAGTAATATATAGCCAGTCATTAAAATCCAATTATGCAAGATAAAGCTGCTTAAGAAAGTGTCAAGATATTTTGTAAAAACTGTATAAACCATATAAAATAAGCTGTTAGGCACAATGGGAGCATTGTATTAGCAGGTAAAACAATATACCTTTCTCACACCTGACAGTGTTAAATTGACATGTGTGTCACAGGTAAAAGTGGAAGTAAGACCACACAGACAACTTACCTGTAATTATCACCTGAGATGATGCCGTGTCAACTCCCTGTTTGTTAATAACCTCACAGGTGTAAAGGCCAGTGTCACCAGCACGAGATAATACTACCAATAAATCACCTAGATAAAAAACAATTAACGGCAAGATTGTTTAATCATAAATACTGTTTATTATTCACTTTTATTCTCTATTATTCTTTCCCTGCCTGATTAACAGAGACAAATTAAGTCAAGTTGACCAACAATGTCAATTAGAAGCTGTTTGAAACACTCTTTAAATAAAAGAAAGGGTTCCATTATTATGAGAAATAATGAAGGCCTTACTTGAAAGTAAATGTTTGTGAACAACACAAGCCTTTGACTTTGGAATAGGTATTGAAAGATTGTGTTGTTCACAAAAACTTACTTCGTGTTGGTACCTTAATCATTTCTCATTAGAGTGTCTTAAATTCCACAAATGGAGAAGGATAAACACTTATATTGCAGCTTTCAGTTAATCGCCACTGACCTGACTTTAAAATGGAAACTCTTGAGCTGTTGGAAGGAAGTCGTTTTCCGTCCTTGTACCAAAGTGTCCTGGGTTTTGGAGAACCAGTAGCCTGACAAGTTAGCAGGAAGATATGTCCGCTGAAAATATGCATCTTCTCTCGGGGTTTCACGATAATTTGTGGAGCTTCCTCTGAAGAAGAAAATAAAAGATAATTATTATCTAAAAGATTAACCATTAAGCTTTCAAAAAAACGTGCAAATTGATTTAAATATTATCCTTTCTCGAGGTATCACCAAACTCTCATAATAGGAGCATGCTTTATGCCGCACTGCAAATTATTTCTATTGTAAATTGAACTTCTTTAAGGGAGGAAATCTGGCTTTATGCCACCACGACCTTGACCTCGCACTAATATGCAGAAAAATTGTAAAAACGATGATCCAATGAATACATAATCCAATTCCACGTACTGAGTATGCTTAAAACCCGAAGTCCAGTGGAAGTTAGCTGTTCTGATTGAGTGTGCAATGTTCTGCCTACTGAGACAAAGGCTCACTGGTATTTTTACCAAGTTATCACAAGTTGAAGCCACAACAATTATTTCCTTACTCTCCTCTAAGCTAATTATTAACTTAAACAACAAGGTTGGCACAAGAAACCATTGGAAATGGGAGGAGCATTTATTTCCTCTAGAAATGGTGAATTTATTCTTTGGAGTTTTAATTGGCATTCTGGGTACAAATTATGAAAACACTTATGGTTGGACAAAATATGGATATATGAAGAAATTAAGCTCGGTATACACTGAGAGTTTTGCTACGACCCGACCCGACCGGACTGGAAAATCGTGTCGCGTCGTAGAGAAAAAGTGTAGTGTATACCAGTCTACGAGTCGGGTCGGGAGTGATCTGAACGTGCTAGATATTTGGATTGAGTCGGGTCTGGTCAGACAGTGTATCCACTCTTGTGAGGATCGTCGTAGAGAGTCTGAATCTTTGGGCCAATCAAAACCTTTACTACTGTCACTTGACGCCAAACAAGCGTCTATTTTTACCTTTTTCCGCTAAATAGTTCTGAATGTCTTGTATCCCGATGACTTCAGTTGAACACAGTGTATACCGTTCTACAACGCGACGCAACTCGAGCCAGCTGAACCCGACTCGAGTCAGAGCAAAACTCTCGGTGTATCCGGGGCTTAACAGGATATATTTTCCCATTTAAAACAAGAGCTTCAGACTAACCTTGAGATTTACAACAGAGAACCCCTGTGGTTAATCCAGGTCTGTAACTACATGCTCTTCGGAAGTACGAGTCTACACAACAACTTGCATCAATCCGGCCTCCACTGATACATGACCCATGACCTTCGTTCTGGAAAGGACAGTCACGACCAACACCAGCTATGTCATCCTACAAAAAAAATAGCGTATTTGAGTTAAGAAAGGTAGGGATAATTTTAACCATCTAATTTATTTTTCTCCCAATTGGGTAGGTAGGAGCTTTTAACCAATACAGTGAAGGTAAAAAGAATTTTTTTTTAAAGCACCTGCTATCTACTGATAATCTCCAGTAACCCAGTAATATTAATTTAACATGAACATATACATGCAAGTGATCAACTGACCCCTCCATCATCACCATGTGACCAGACCAAACTTCCAAAAATGTTTGACACAACTGCTTTTTGACATTAAGAAATTCATAATGTCAGAAAGCGGCCATGTTTGATTTGTGGCACCTTTACTTTATAAGTAATACTTATAATACTTTTAGCCTGGCAAGGTGGTGTTGGCAGAGAAATCCCTTAACGCAGTGGAGCTTGCAATATTCTCAGAAATTGAGGGACATGAGTGGGCTAACTATGAATTGGTGACATTTTTCCATTTGATGTTTCAAGTTCCAAAACTTCAGAAATCTGTGAGTCGTTGACAGCTGTATGAAAAACAAGGCGTTATTTAGGAAGCCTATATTATGAATGCGTCATATTTACACAAAACCTTCAAATCGACTCAACATAACACTGATGAGATATTAACAGCACCTTCATGTTAATGAATTAATCTTGAATATGGCCAAAAAAGAAAAACCCTTATAAGAGGTGAGGATTGATATTGGTGAGATCATTTTACATCAATCATTCAATATGGTGGAGTTTCCAGGTTAAGTGGTGGGAGGAAACCAGACTCATTGTTTGGAGGACCCATTCCCCCAACCTTCAGAGAGTACCTGTCAGCTTTTCCAAACAAAAAAGCTAATCAAAATTTTGTTTATTTGGATGAATGGGATACGAACCCAAGGCCCACCAATGGAAGACTGGGTAACTATTGCTCTACAGACTGAGGCCCCACTTTAGGAATCAAGCTATGAATGTCAAAATACTCCATATCTATGACTGACAAATTATCCATCATAAGGTTAATAAATCTTAATGATAATATCACTCTCCTCATTGGACTGTCATTCGTCAGACAAAAAACACTGAACCAGTTTCCATGATGAGCTGACAGAGATTCAGGTCCAGTCTCTAGTCCATAAATCCACTTTCTAACACCTTTATCTTGTATGGCAGCCTTTCATTGGCTGCTGAAAGGTCTAGCCCTCAATTAGTAAAGAAAATATTGGACTTGTAAGAAGATGAATTGTTACCAAATCTAAATAAACTGAATGTATAAGATAACGGTCCCAGGCGACTTTATCCATTCATAAAGTGATATATTACTCTAACACAATAGACACATAATATTGATCTATTACAGAAAAGAGATTTTGTTGGAATCTGAATCGTCGTTGATAAACTTGAATAGAGATAAATGATTTAACTGTGATGACAGAATATGGCAACAGGTTAAAGCAGCAAGAAGGGGCAACTTAAGCCTAATTACTTAATGTAGAAAAGTATGATCCTCTATTGATGTTTATCCACCATCCATCCCATGTGTTCCCAAAGCAATGAGCATCTTACAGAAAATGCCTCTACACCTCTCGGACATTTATAGATTTCATAATTACAATTTTCTATGTCCTACTGCACCAGTTTTGCCATGTTTTGTTGTTTATCTTTCACAAGGTAAAACACAGAACGGGTTTCCTCCGAGCAATGAGCCCGGATTCCTCCCCCACTAAACCTGGCAACATCACCATATAAGTAAAACATCAATCAATCAATCAAATGTAATTATTTACTAATTATTAAAAAAAGACCGTATTTCAACATTTTCTAAAACTTTTGCGAGATACTGACATCTCGTCCAGTAGTTGACTTTAAAAATAACGTCCAGTAGTTGACTTTCAAAATAAAAGTCACAAGGACTCGCTATTGAGATCTTGATGCATTTTACAGTCCAAATATGGCCTGGAATTCTTGTGTATATTCAGTAATGTGTAAACCAGGGATCTTATAGTGAATATACAAATTTTAAAAAAACATTTAATTAAATATAAATCAAATAAATACATTTTTGACAATAAATTAAAAATGTCTTTTTGAAAATGAAGTAACAACTAACCTTAATTTCTCAAGTAATAGTATAAAAACATAAAAATCATGTATTCGTCAGAGTATGTAGAGGCATCCAATGTTAATGGTACCTGTTCACAGTTTGTGGGTAATTTACCATCAAGCACATCAGGGACTGACAGAGTAAGACAGAAAATTAGTGTGTATGTCAGCACAGGGCAATTGGTGAATACCTACTGACTGCTAACGAACATTGACTAACAACTAATTAACATGAAACCATCATTTGTAGATTAGAAGTGTCAGTAAAACAGGATTTGTGTGCCAGTTTAAAGAAAGTCACAGATTAACTCAAACAACTGAAGGGAAATAATGAGGCTGTTTGTCATAGTAAATATCCAACGCCCGCTCTTTTTTAAGGGGGAATACACTATTTGTGTACTATGTTTAACTTATCAGTAAAACTACTACTGGATACTGCTCAGTTATTCAGATGTTTTCTAAAACATTGGAGAAGCGAAGAAAGGAACAAAGATTGTCTTTATCCTCTCGTTTTCTCTTATACCTCCATGTCTTTAGCCTTCACGTTTAAATGAATCTTTAAAGAAACCTTTGATTGATTGATTGATTGATTGATTGAATAAAACGCGGCCATATAATTTCCATATAATCCCTATTGGGAAATTAAAAAACAAAATCCAACTGCTTTCTTTCAAAACCACACGCCACTTAAAATAGCGCTCAGAGGGAGATTTCCCTAACAGGATTTTAGACGGGAAATATTTGGGATAGCATTATGGGCCAGTAAGCATTCATTGGAAATAAGCCGACAGAAACTCGAGGAAGTTTCCACTTGATATAAGTGACTTCATATTGTAGCTATCATTTCATGCGAAAATCCTTAAGAATAAGCAAATCATTTTTTCATTCAGCGGAAAAGATTTTGTTGAGGTGTTACGTCTGACAGATTTTGACATTTATCACCCTGTACTTGAAATGCTTGGCGGTTATTTTAAATGAAGTCAGTGTAATAGATATTGTGGTGGAGTGTGTGTCACTAAAGTAACAAACAGCATCTATCTCAACTATTAAACTACACCTCAGTCATGCGGAACTACATGGGCATTTACAATGTACACGCCAAACATTTTTCTTATATCCACTCTTTATCTGTTTGCAGCCACAAACTTTCTTACCCTTTTTATTAGGACAAATGTTATATTCAATTTTAACTTAGATTGAGGATTTTCATCAATGTTGACAAATTTTGGATAAACCATAAATTTAGTATAAAAACCAAGTTTTTCAATTATAAAATTTGAAATTCTTCATATTTGAAAAAAAAATTAAAACCATATATGACATCTTATCTAAACCAGCATGAGATGCCAAAATTCAAACTTTTTTCATAATTTTTTTATTTTCAGGGCAATAACATTTTAACTTTAAAATGAAAAAATATCACATTTTGGCAGTTATGTCACTTTAATATCAATTCAAAATCAAACACATGTATACTGACCCTTGTATAAATACACGTAGGGCAATATTTGAGGAGTCAAGTTTAATTTGTAACAGAAAATGACTGATACACACGATAGACTTCAGTTAAGATTCCAGGACCCATGACCAATTTTCAAATCAAAAATAAATTCTTTTTTGCCCCATTACCCACAGAAGTTCATATGACCTTAACATTGCTCCGATAAAATTAACTACCCATGTCAATTACTAGCAATGCTTTTAGTATTAACTTTCCAAGACTGCAGCCCAAAATAACAAAGCTTCTGATTTCTCAGTATTTCCGATTTTACACAAAATTATTTCAGCTATATTTAAGGTTTATTGGGCTAACTGGCCTGACGAAATGTCTGGCTTGCAACCCTCCCACATAGACTTAACCAATCAAAAGCTTGGCACAATAAAAAAACGGATTTTATTTAGGACTGATTAATGCGACATGACACTGTATATGCTGAACAGAGCTCGGTTCTCTCCCCACTGTACCTGTCAATGCCGCCATATAAGTGAAATAATCTTGAGTGCAGCCTCAAACATCAATCATTCAACTTGCATTGGTGATATATATTTATGAACACTAAAACACACGGGCACAGGGAAAATCTTCTTGTCTAAAATAACCATGGAGGCAAGTTTCTAATTGTTTTAAAAAGGGTATATCATGGTGATATAGTTGGAAGTAGGGCTCAGCATTCATACTTAATTGCTCTGAATTATTTGGATCGAAATTGTTAAAACTATGGATGAAAGTTTTCTGGGTTCCATGTTACGATCTACCTGTGCTCTACCTGTTAAACCAAACGTGCCTTCATTTAGCTATGGGAGACACCTGTTAGAATTCTGATTAAAATAAATTGAGTACTTACTCGTTGAAGATTATCTGTACATTCCCTGCAGTGATCATCATCTTGTGAAGCATCATACACAAAACAGCCATTTAATTTCCTAGCTTCAGTAAATGTTATATTTTTCAAGATGGCCGTATCCTGCCACGAGCAAACTTTCCATCCAAATCCGCAAAGTGAGTTTCCTTGTCTAACATGTCCGAACCATTTACCAGAACACGCCACTACATCATTTTTGTCCACAAAACCATCTGACGTACCATCAAAACAACCTGTAACACATACCAGACAGTGAATATTTCCTGTATATGTTTTAATATTAGATATCATAACCTAATGAAATATCATGGGTTGTGGTTTATTATAACAACTTATGATGGGGTGTAAAGGTCTGAATGATATGCCCCTTTATAACATAATTAGAAACTTGTCTCCATGGTTATTTTAGACAAGATTTTCCCTGGGCCCGTCTGTTATTTTGTCAAGAAATATTAAATAAAGTACTTCAGCTAATGTTAAACACATCCTCATAGCTTCACCAAGCCATTTTTATTCAAAACTGGGCTGTTTTTAGCCAATCAATGTATTAGGGTGATTTGCTCAGTAGCCTAAAAAGAATCAGGATTTAAGTCCTCACAAAACTAAACCCTGCAACAATGCCATTCAACTTCAAACAATCATTTAATTTTTTTTAAATAAAGTGTTGGTCTCATTCAAAGAAATTTTTAATCCGCCCCCCTTCTACCAAAAAAAAAAATGCAAGTAAAATACATGCAATCTAAAATCAATAATTGTATACAGTTAGAAAGAAAAATAAAGATATTTCATTTATATTCTGGTTTCATCTCAGAAGTTTGTTACAATTTTTCTAATAAGTCATGGAGGAAAAATCCAGTTAAGATTATATTAAAGACAGTTCTAATTCCCTTTGGTCAAATCTACTTCTGACAAATCAAATAACTTGTACCATTTCAACTGAATATAATAAGATTACTGGCCAATCGAATGTCTTCTTACATTTGGAACTAGGTTATAGTTACATTTGCAGCACCAATTTATTAACCAATCAAATTCATCACCCTTGGTTACAGTTTATGAGTGAAACGTCTGAAGCACTAGAAACACTAACCAGCTGAGAGATTTGATAATACTGTTAGATTATTGATTATATCATTTTCGAGACTTTATCCTCAGTCTATATAATCAGATGCACACAAGATAGGGAAGCGGGTTTAAATTAATTAAGGATAATGCATGCCCCAGACGGCAGTATATTTCTTCAAATTCATAGAGTTCTCAATGATTCGATTTGCAAAATAATTAGTAGGACCCACCTCCAGGCCAACTCAATTTTGGACAAACTTATCGCTCTTATTAGTATAGAAATGTAAATAGATTGTCTCATTGAATTTTCTCCGGATCTTCCCTCAAGGTTATTTCACATACATAACGACACTAACAAGATAAGCAACGGAGGAATTGGAGCTTTAATGCCATAGAACAGAGTTTTTCCCAAAACAACAGCACATTTCCAAGCATTTGTAAATCTAGCCCCAACAATTTTTAGGCATATCCTCTACAGCTGTAGTTTAGAATAAAGAACATAAATTTATGATTTTAATATATGTCACTCCTTGTCTTATTGCACAGTAGCTGATTTTGTGTGCCTTTTAATCTCTAAGAATATATCATACTTCTGTTTTAAAGGCCATTGATGGATGGCTCGCAGGTTTAATTCTCACTAAGACCAGACAAAATGGAAAGATTTTGGAGTGTTTCCTACAGACAATGAGCTTGGTTTCCTCCCCCACTAAACCTGCCAACATCTCCATATAAGTGAAATAATCTTAAGTGTGGCGTAAAACATCAATCAATTAACCTTACACATCAGAGAATTGTTCAGAGCACAGAGATGTTCTTTCCAGACAGCTTTACTAACCTGATTGTGCCCGTGTAATGGTTACCATGGAAACAAAGCAGAAGAGGTGTAATATTGAAGGGAGATAATCCCATCTTTTCTCCTCACATCTGTTCACACCATGACACACCATGGCGGCTTCACCCAAACTGCATCACTGGGGAAAAAAGAAACACAAATATTTAGTCCAAGTCAAAGATCTCTAGTGGAACTGTAGGTTTTGTTTCAGATGTTAAGATATCTTAATGATAAAAACGTTTTTACCATCAGCACCATCTGACAACGATTTTTTGTTTTACTCCCTCATTATGTTATTTCATTTGACAATCTTCGTTTCACAGTATCAGAACTGAGCGACATGGTTTAATGCAAAAACGCTTTACCACTTGGACCTTGGACCTTGACAATTCAACAAATTTTCTCAACACTAACGTTACCATGCTCCATTTTTTTTAACCACAGTAGTAAATCTTGTCCACATACAATCAATAATGATAATGAGAAAGAACAAAGCTAACTTGAGTTTGATTTTCACATGTAGAGTAAAACAAGAGATCCCTTAAAGGGATCTTAACGCCCGCGTTCATCTATTCATCTTAAATTGATTGGTTGATTGATTGTTTGGTGTTTTACGCTGCGCTCAAGATTATTTCACTTATATGGCGGCGTTGCCAGTTTTATTGTGGGAGGAAACCGGGCTCTATGCTAATGAGATGATAATGTACGGTGCACAGCTAGAACTTAGGGGGATGATGTGTGTCATGTTTGGCTAAGATCAGGTCAGTAGTTTTCTTGGAATAATGATAATAAGTTTCATTTTCAAATTTGGTTCAAAAACAACATTGCTTCCTGGCGGCCATATTTAATAAGCAAACGAGATGAAAATGTAGGGTGCACAACTAGATCATAGGGAGATAATGTGGGCCAAGTTTGGTCAAAATCAGACCAGTACATTGTAGTTTTCTTGGAATAAAACTAATAAAAGTATTCAATATGGCGGCGAACAGTGCATAACTAGACCATAGGGTGATAATGTATGTTAAGTTTGATTAATGTTAGACAGGTAGTTTTCTTGGAATAAACTTAACAAAGAAAAACAACATCGCCCCCTGGCGGCCATATTGAATATGCAAATCAGATGAAAATGTACAGTACACAACAAGGCTATAGGGAGATAATGTGAGTCAAGTTTTGGTGAAAATCAGACGGGTAGTTTTCTTGGAATAAAGTAACAAAAAAAAATATATCGCCCCCTGGCAGCCATATTGAATATGCAAATGAGATGAAAATGTACGATGCACAACTAGACCATAGGGTGATGATGTATGTTGAGTTTGATTAAGATTGGACTGACAGTTTTATTGGAATAAAGGTAACAAAGGAAAACAACATCGCCCCCTGGCGGCCATATTGAATATGCAAATGAGATGAAAATGTACAGTACAAAACAAAGCTATAGGGAGATAATGTGAGCCAAGTCTGGTGAGTATCAGACTGGTAGTTTTCTTGGAATTAAGGTAACAAAAAAAACAATATCGTCCCCTGGTGGCCATATACAATATGCAAATGAGATGAAAATGTACGGTGCACAACTAGACCATTAGGTGATGATGTATGTTAAGTTTGATTTAGATTGGACTGGTAGTTTTCTTGGAATAAAGGTAACAAGCAAAAAGTTAACGGACTGACGACTGACGACGGACCACGGAAAAGCGATTTGAATAGCCCTCCATCAGAATGATGGCGGGCTAAAAATAGCATTCAAAAACCACACCAACTCATCAAAAAAAGCACCAAAAGATAGAACATAAATGAAACATCCGTGCATAACCATTTCATAAAATGGGGAGTTTGATTGATTGATTGGAGCTTAACATCACACTGAACAGCTCAAGTCATATGGCCACAAAAGTACCAACTGACCAAAGGATCACCCTCCTCAACCACTCATCCCCATTAAAATTTTGACATTAGGCTCCACAGACCAAAGAATGTCTGGAAGACTAATGTATTTGGCATACTTAATATTCCTCCGTACTGGGTCAGCAAACATGGTTAAAGCAAAGCCAAAATGCCTCCATCCCAAGGGTGAGTAGACAAGAAATAATCACAGTTCCACCCCCATAAATTGTATTACAACAATTTAGGATGGGGTATAAACGTCTAAATGATATACCTCTTTTTAACACAATTAGAAACTTGTCTCCATGGTTATTTTAGACAAGATTTTCCCTGTGCCCGTGTGATTTAGTGTTCATAAATACATAAATTGTATATTATTGTGGGTAAATATTGATAAATTCATCCAAATACAGTTATACATCTTTAATGATAAAGATACATACAATGTTCACTAATCTATTCGGAGTTTCAATAAGGTGAAGAATTATTAACTTCTTCATTTATTGTTATCCATAAGAAATTCTTCACCTTATTGAAACTTTTCAACTTCTAAATGCCATTGACAGATTATTCAGGGTTTTACTACTTCAGATTTTGTAATAATAAATCAAATCAAATCAATGAGGATCAGGGTTTTATTACTTCAGATTTTGAAATAATAAGTCCCATCAATGGGGATAATACATGAACCTGTAGTTAATGGAAGATAACAATTTCTATACCACCCACCCATACCACCAACTAAAACAATTTCTAGATACAAACACAGTGTTCCGGACTAAATCAGAAACACATTTCTATAGATATAGTCCACTACAGATGTTTATCTCAACCTCCCCCACAGTAGCCACTTCAAGCTGAGTTAAAAACCATGTTAGCTTTTATCTAAGCTGTTTGTGCAGCTCTAAGTTTTACTATACTATAATACTTTCCAAAAGTTCCAATATAAAAGACTCAATTTGGGGATAATATTTCGATTAATGTAGAACATTTGTTCCAACTTTTCTCAAGGGATTCTCATCAAAGCCAGATTAAGAGAACAGGAATTTTTCTTGAAAAAAAAAATAGGTGACCATTTCACCTTGACCAGTTATGGAATCTATAAAAAATATTAGAGCTACTCATGTCCTATTAACTGTGAAGGCCAATAACTTTTTTAAAGTGGCATGAGCTGCCAAAATTCACACTTTTTCATAATTTCTGATCGTCACGACAGTAAGAGGCTTTAAAGGCCATCAAAAAACTAAATAATTGACGTTGGAATGAGGAAAATCCGTACAGTATGTGGCCTGTACGAGCCAATAACGTGTTAGATAAGTAAACAAAATTTAAATAACCGGGGCGACCATTCATTCATTCTAAGCCAAAGTTAGTTCAAAACAATACTTTATCGTACATTTTCGAGACTAGAAGCACTAAAAAGCTTCTGAATTATACGTCTTGAGACAAAAAGCCAATAATTTCAACATTCTGTTTTTACGTCAAAATATCAACATTTTGGCAGCTCATTAATTTATATATTTTAAATGGCATGAAATGCCAAAATGTTGATATTTTTTCGTGGAAATGGTGTTCTAAATTAACTTGAGTCTTACAGGATTGAATGCTGACCCCTGCTATTTCAATTTTATTGACACTATTTCCATTTGCACAGACTCTAAACTTTACTGATTTTCCTCATTTTACATATGAGTTATTCAACGTTTTCATTTATCTTGTTTATAAAGAAAGTTCGAATTTTGGAAGCTCATGCCACTTTAAAGAGAACGTTTTCCAGGGCCGTATCTAGGACCGTTTTGCTTCCGGAAAACGATAGGGCGCCCAAACGGTCGGGCGCCCACCAAACGGTCGGGCGCCCAAACTAAATGAAGAAAAAATAAATGGGGCTTTATTTTATGTAAAAGGAAAAAAAAAAGGCCCTTAAGACTGTTTTGCACATGGCCTTGTAACACAAGGCAACTAGAAACGACTCCATACTCAGTCTGTTTGAGTTGCATCGCACTCTTGAACGGTACACAGCTACATACGGCACGCAACGAATTGTAGTCAGCGGGACGAACGAAAAGAACTTGTTCCGATGTTGTCAGTATGCCAAGTGGTCACCTGACTTGAGTGAAGTTTCTGATTGGTCTACATACGTCGTCAGCGTGGATACACTGCCTGACTTGACCACGACTCCACCCGATTCTTGAACATTCTCATTCTGCGATTCGATCCGTGTCATTTGAATGCCCCTCTTGTATCATGATGTATATATTTTAAAATATAAATAAGCAGACGCATTTATCACGCAAGTGGCCTCAAAAATCAAGACTACCAACAGTGTCTGTATCACAGTTTGTAAATAAAATGGGAGGAAAGAACGCCTGTCAAAATGAAATCTGCGGACCAGCCATCTCAACCACGTTATACATATCACGTGACAATGAATGACATGCTATGTATTCGTCCACTCTAAAATGTTCATACGCTATAAAAGGTTTATAAAGATGTCAATCATAGCTGTTGGGTTGATTGACTGTTGGTGGGCTGGGCCAATTAAGTATTAGGACCAATTGATTTGCTAGTTTCTCGTTGGGGCCTTATTCACTGATTATCTGCAGAGTGCTGCAAAGTTACGGCCCGTATCCGATCAGTTATGGTACACTTTTGCCGGGTTTTCAATGTTAAAAATTACATCAGTGTTTGCATCGACAAGAAATTCCACAGAGGTGAGGCTGGGCTCAGCAGACTTTTGTTAAAATAGTTTAATTTCTCCAAAGACTCTGAAATGAAGTTTTAGGGACCGGACATTCACCCGCTCGTCTGCATGTTTTTGTAGAGTGACGGGAACCAGTTATCGTACGTCCAACGTTAAAACTGTTGAGACTTCATTTCTCGTGTTCGAAAAGTCCCCGAAATCGGCTGGCGAATGCAACTCGTCTCCATAAAAAGTTTTATTTATATTTGGAGGTTGAATTTTTGCAAGAAGATGCCTCGATAAGTAAGCTGGAAGTAATTGGCGGGAAAATCTGACTGAAAAAAAATGTCTTACACTGGAAGGGGTGGGTTGGGAGGGGGGGGGGGGGGTGTTGGCGGCGAAATTTTCCTTTACTTGAGTTTGGGATCGGAAGCTAGATTTTTTTTCTAGAAACGGCCCTGTTTTCTGTCTTATAATACGAAAAAGATACAATAGCATACCCATATTCAAACTGAGTTTCACTCAACATTTTCCCTTCAATGTTCAAGTAACATTGGCTGCCAAAAATTTTGACTGTTTTCTTAAATTAAAATTTTTAAGAAACATTGGGCATTTAATATTCAATTGAAAAAAAACTATGAAATAAATACAGTGAGACTTACAAAATGTAGAAAAAACACTCAAAATTTACTTCTTTTTTTTTTACTTACCATGCACTTGAGATAGAATAGTTCTTATTTGGACTTCTTAAGAATAGCAAAGATTTCTTTTATTCTGATTTCAAAAACCTATCAAATTTTTTGCAGTTCATACCAGTTTAAAGCATGTGAATCCTTCATCCACATAATCTATTGACAAAGATGAAATTAAGTTCAGTTTTGTTACATGGAATACCAATACAAGGAAAATTTTGAAACATTTTACATATGTGCTATATATGCACCTGGTTTATTGTGCTGAAATCCAATAAATATTTTTCAGCCGTTGTGGATCTTATTCTTAATGTAAGCTGCCAACAGGTATTTTTGATTCGAACCCATGCCACATCGATGAAATGCCTGTGTCGGACTGAGGTAATATCATTCTAGCCCGCTGAGCCACCGAAGGAAGTCCTGCTCTGCATGAACGACATAACTTAACTTCCCCTTGTACCTGTATGTTAACTGGTATGTTTGATTGATTGATGTTTTACACAGCATCATTTCACTTACATTAGGGTGATGCAAGGTTTAGTGGGAGAGTAAACTAGGCTCTTTTCTCGCATGAAAGGGCTACTTGGCAACCTTTCTGCATAAGGCAGTTTTCTGAAATCCTGTGCTATAAAACAGGATGGCTTCTAGTAAAAAGGTGGTCATTTTTTTGTTGTTTTTCTCAGTAATTAGCATGGTCTAAATAGTAGTAAATTGAAAACATATCAATTTAGTGCTGTTCTAAAACCGGTACTAACAAATAGGTCAGAAAGTACTGACAAGATCCTCATATTTGACTGGCTAATGAGGTTACAAGATGATAAGAGATAAAGAGGAGCCGCGACCCAGACAGACAAATTCCATAGTCTATTGTCTTTAATTAACACTGTAGACCAGAGATAGACACGCATAGACACTATTAGAGACAGAAACCTTGAAGAAACTTGATTAGTGAAAACAAGCATCCCTGATAGGAGAGTACTGATCTCAAATCAAAGGTATTCCCCCAGTCTAATTCACTCTCCACTGCAGAGGTGTTAAATTCGACACACAATGAGTTTAGCAGACATTACATGTTGAATTGTCTTGTCACGATAAGACAGAAACAATGTTGAAAGGGTGGTTAAACCCTCTCCCACTTAATGTTAAATTCTTAAGAAATTTCCGAATATTTTCTTCTCCAGCCCCACAAATTTAGGGTGATGAAAACAATTAATTTTCTAAAATATGAATACGGTACCATACATTCAAATTCCTAAATCAAGTTGCAAAAATCTTGATGTTTGACAAAGACAATGGAAATATTGTGGTGGACAGCTTTGAAGAACATGCAAAAGACGGACGTTCCTTTCTCCTTAATAACAGAATCACTTAAATCTAATTGACTGATTGCTTGATGCCACATGGAATTTTTAAAGTGGTATGAGCTGCCAAAATTCAAAAAATTTAAAAAAATTCTGATCACCAAGACAATATTAGTATTTAAAGTTCATCAAAAACTGAATGGCGTTGAAATAAGAACAAGAGATCAGTTAAACTGATCTAGGCGACCACCATAGAACACTATCAGTAAGTGGGGCTGCTTGTAAACGGATCGCAAATTTGATATGTGAAATTTATTTCTTCGGTTGGTGGCTGGCTGGACAAGAAAAAAGTTTCTTCGGTAGATAGTGGCTGTTATCTGAAAACTCAAAACCATCTTTCTTCAAGGAGGCCGCACATTAACGTTACTTACCGGATCTACATAGTAGCCTACATGTACATGCACACAGGCCAGTCAGTGATATCGCTTGTTTGAGTCCTGTACACAATTAAAATTTACAAAATCCAAAACGATTGTACACATGTTACTAAGATGCATTTAGTGTTTCTTTACAAATCAAAAGATAATGTATATCTGTCAAAATTAGCCCGTGAAAAGTGAAGAATGGGTGACGTATCACTCGTCTGATGAGTAAAAATTTACACATGACGAAAGTCAGTTTAAAAATTGATGTCAAAAAATGTCCCGATTCGTTCAGAAATTAGTAAACTCTGATAAAAAAAAAACTTCATGCACGATTTGATATAAATATATGATTGAATAAAAACATTTCAGTTACTTTATTGGTAAATAGCATTTACAATTGCGAAGTCAGTTGCTGTACATAGCTGCCTGAATGCAAATTCGATCGGCAAAATAGTGATTGTACGTTGCCGTGTATTTCACTTCATTTTGAAATATTGCTTCCTTTCACACTCCGAATAATACAATATAGATCTTCTAAAGTGTCTTAGGGAACACTCCTTTAAAAATATTTATTATTGTTACATTTTTGGAAAGAATTTAGGCGTTTAAAATCCCAATTCGAGAAGGCCATTTTACCGACTTCGAACAAGCCGTGGCGGCCGGCAACATGCATAGTAAACTATTTCTTATACTTATAGTCGCCCTTGGGATTCTGAAAGGAGTCGATTTTTATACGTTTTAAAATGACCCGAGGATTGCAATTTCACTCTGGGGTTTATAAAAGCTCCGATAAATGTCTTGTTTTTCACTACCCTGGACTCGGAAATTCCAAAATAACGTCCTCAGTGCCAAAATAGCTTTAACTGGGTCGTGTTTTTAAAATGCCTGGTAGGGTCCCTGTGATTGACAGCGGGAACTCGCACTAGCAAACTTCACCACCCGATTTTAGCACATTTTAATCATAGATATTAAAATATCTCACTCACAGTCAGTATATTGGAGACAAGGAAATACATATTAAGATCTGAAGCTGTAAATATAAGGAATTCCTTTTCTTATTATATACGTATGCTTGAGGTGTCCGTTCTAACCTAGCCAAAGTTGGAAGTTATCACTGAATTACGCGTCCGTTAAAGTAAATTAAACCTCTTTAACCGTATTCGAAGATTGAAAAAACAAAACACAAAGCAACCAACAGATGCAACATGTGATTTTATTTGTTCATTTTCAAAATTAGTTGAAGTTGTAAGAAAAAATAACCATACGGCGTCAGTGGGGTTTTAGCCGACTTTCTGCTGTCGCCATACGATGTCTGCGGTAATGAAGCAGGCTAGCACTCTAACGCCATGAGGCGACAGCGGTACCGAATGTGTTAAATGAAAACATCAACGACAAAAAAAATACATCTTGCATAACTTGACCATATGAGGAAGCAATACAAAAAAATTCATCAATTAAAGATCCACCTGGTAGTTTTCTTGATTCTGCGATCACAAACTATGTAGATAGAAATCACAGAAAAAGCTACCAGCCGCCATTTTTAATATGCAAATGAGCAGTGAGTGCATAGTGCGCAACGAGGCCGTAGGGTTAACCTGCGTATAACATTTTATGAATATCCTTTCATTACTTTAGGAAAACAGTGATAAAAAAAATGGCTAGTGGCCGCCATTTTGAATATGCAAATGAGCAAAAAAGTGCATTGTGCGCAACGAGACCTTAGGGCTAACGTGCGTTAATTAGTTTACGAAAATCCTAGCCTTTCTTTACTTTAGGAGAAAAGTGACAAAAAGAAGAAAAACTAAATGGTCGCCCAGCGGCCATTTTAATATGCAATTGCAAAAAAGTACATAGTACGCAACGAGGCCATAGGGTTAACCTGCGTACAAAGTTTTACGAAGATCCTCCCATTACTTTAGGAGAAAAGTGATAAAAAGTAGAAAAACAAATTGGTCGCCTAGCGGCCATTTTGATATGCAAATGAGCAAACGAAATAGATGTTGCACAACTAGACCATAGGAGGAAAGTGCGTGTGAAATTTAAAGAAGATCCGACAAGCACTTCTCTTGGAATCGCGATCACAAAAGAGAAAAGGGATAAAAAATAGAAAATCAAAATGGTCGCCTAGCGGCCATGTTAATATGCAAATGAGCTCAGAAAAATAGATGTTGCACAACTAGACCATATGGGGAATCAACACAAAAACATTTCATCAAGATCGGTCTAGTGGTTTTCTAGATTCCGCGATCACAAACTATGTAGGTAAAAATCACAAAATGGCCGCCAGCGGCCATTTTATTATGCAAATGAGCAAACAAAATAGATGTTGCACAACTAGACCATAAGGGGAACATGTCTATGAAATTTGATGAAGATCCGACCAGTAGGTCTCTTGAAATCGCGATCACAAGAAAAGTTTACAGACACCGGACGACAGACGACGGACGACAGACGACGGACGACGGACGACGGACGACGGACCACGGACAAAATTCGATTTGATAAGACCACCATGAGATCATGGTGGTCTAAAAATCCATACAGTCTGTGACCTTTGGAAACAATAGTGTAAACAAAAATTAAATTACCGAGACTAACATTCATTTATTCTATGCCTAAGTTAGTTCAAAGCAATATTTTAACACACATTCTTGAGACTAGTAGCACTAAAAACCTTGTAAGTTATACTTCTTGAGAAAAATAGCCGATAATTTCCAAATTACGTATTAATGCATGAATATCAACATTTTGACAGTACATGTCATTTAAACAGGATTTCAAGCCAATTAAAGAATGAAAAGAAATAATTCTGCAGGAAAATAATTTGGCAAGCACCAGACAACTTTTCAACACAGGCTGATCATGTGAAAGACCCGAACCAATTGGAAGTGAGCAACAAAGACTTAAAACAATATTAAAATAAATACCAGAACTATTGTGCGACATGGATTGACAAATGCTTGAGAAAAAACTTGGTGTGTTCATGATAATCATGATGTTCGTAAAACATGGCATAAAATAACATAAGGAAAAATACAATATGGGAGGTCTGTTATGGTGCTCATAAAAAGTTCACCAGGATTAAGTGACAAGATATGATGGGCTGAATACAGAGTTGTAATTGACCTCATTGCATAAGGTTCCAGGATCTCAGTTTGTATATTTAGAGGACGGTGATGTTTTAACCTATCTGTGGTAGGCCATCAGTTTCATTGACAGTCAGTAAAAACATTTATCCAACAGTGAACTCAACTGTTTATGTGAAATGTCTGAAGTATTTATGAGAACACAGTCAGAAGAGCCCTAACTGGGCATGAGTAATTCAATCAGAGTAGCCGAGGAACTATCTCTGTCACAATACCTTTTTAACGCAAAGTCACATGTTATATCCTCTAAAGGAGTTAAGTCTATCACTTGAAAGTCCTACGTTTCATATTGTATAGGACGGATTGGTGTTTTGCGCCACACTCCCGATTATTTCCTTTATATGTCTGTGTTGCATTGGGGAAAAAAAGGCTCTTTGCTTGAGTGAAAAATTAAGTGGAAAGGTCAACAGATTAAAACCAGGGCTATAAGTTCTACTGAAT
Organism: Lepidochitona cinerea; assembly: GCA_963971465.1. NCBI lineage: Eukaryota > Metazoa > Mollusca > Polyplacophora > Chitonida > Tonicellidae > Lepidochitona > Lepidochitona cinerea. The sequence continues at coordinate 40,736,842 of OZ020553.1, forward strand.
GACTTAAGAACACCCACACAAACTCCTTGAAGAACTCTAACAATAGATTTGTCCGAGATGACAGGAAATCCTTGTGATAATTGTGTCTAATGTTGGGTGGAGACTTCCTACAGACTTACTCAGGGTTTCATTGAACCCGTTTAAAGTACAGTATTCCTTAATAAAATGCAATTAAACCTGATTGAAATTGTGAGGGTTTTAGTTAAAAAGCCACCGCTTTAATAAAATGTGGCATTTCTTGAACTGCAATGTATATGAAGCACAAGTAAAGTCAGAGTTCCACAACTTTCCTGTCTCCAGGACTGTCATTTGCGTATAAAAGAGGCTTTGATAACTGTGTGCGGGCGTTCAGATTTTTTGTATCCAAAACAGAATGATATCAACCAATGAACATTTAGTATGAAATCATGTGACTGCGTTCAGAATGGTGACATGCCATTTCAAAAATGAGTTATATGTTGATGTCCCTATACATCTTGACCAAAACTGCAGATGCTTGTGTTTTCGGATAACTTTGATTCAGCTGTGGCAACAAAATATCCTGTTTCCAGAAACAAAAACCACCCGTCTGCGCTTGGCATTACACCAATACATTGCTGGTTTGAATCCAATCAAAGGCTATCAATAAATGTGATAATTATTTCCACCAAGCATTAACACCAATTTCCTCAACCAAGTCACTTCAAACGCTGTCAGAGTTCAATTGATCTGTACGACTAGCAACATATCCCGCATCCAGCCAAGAAAAAAAAAATAAAGAAAAGAACTCTTCAAAGAAAGAAAATATTCTTCAAAGCAAAAAATGTCCACTAAAAACCATGAAACCATAATAATTTTTTAAGTCAATTATATTTGGATAAGTCATTTTATACAGTACCAACATGTTGATGGTTTTTGGCAAACAAAAATATAACATAGTCAAAATAAGTTTAACAGTCTTTCTATTGAAATCCTTATGAAAGTAGCCGTCATCCTTTCTAGTACACTGTCTTATCAATCTCCAATCTCCACACATTAGTAGCTTCCTTTTCAGTTAAAATTCTCATCAAAGACTTGCGTAATTTGTTTACATTTACTGTCTTCTCCAATTTGCTGCCATACAGGAAGGATCGTCAAGGCTAACATTGTTTTTCTATCAATTAACCTATGTGCTTTCCGTCGTATGCTACGAGTTTGACGCCATACTCAAGGTGCAGCAGTGAATTCTCCAGGGCTAGATATTATATGTGGTTAGTTGCCATGGTACCTAAGAAATACATTTATGTTTCAAAAATATTTGAATGCAATCAAAGAATTTCAGTAAACTGGAGCACACTTTGTACCAATAAATCAGCCCCCACCTTGCCTCTCCTAACCCCAAAACTTGGGGAATAAATCTGTTATATTTTTGTCAGAGACTGGTAGTATCCAATGAAAAAACATTCAATTAGATGGTGCAAAAAGTATATCCACTAAAATACCTATTTGAGACCACAAGAAAAGCCTATCAGACCACCTTCAGGAAAGAAAGCATTGCTGTGTTAGAGAATTTACTACAATCTCGAGACAGTGTATAGGATGTGACAGTGTTATCTAAAACAAACACCACCCTCTCCATATTCCTCCTACTGTTTCCAAACTCCTCCAGAAAACTTATCTTTACTTCCTGTACAATCAGTCTAACTCAATCTGCCCTCCTTCCTAATGATATGGTATATAGACAGTAACCAAAAACTCTCTATATTTAACTGAATCAATGGCCGCACACTACCAACAAGCTGTTACAATTACAAGTTCCATAATACACTCACAATGATAAAATACTCTCCCTTTGAAGATCTTTTTAAACGTGGATTCATACAAAATTTACTTCAAACTATTCCAAAATTTACTTCGTCTTGTTGCCTCAAATAATTTCATCAGAATAAATTTGTTCACCGACATTTCTAGTTGGCTACTTCAATGTGATAAATGTTCCACTTTTGCCCAATAAATAAATGTAACAGGTACCACCATTGTAGTTGAAGTTCTTCAAACTCTGTTGCCAAAAGATATTGATGATGGGTGGCAAACAGAGCTGAAGGACCGGCCATATTGGAAAACATGTAATTCTATTGTTCGCGGATTTTTTTTTCAATTTTTCCCAACCGACCCCAACTTTACACACATTCAATTCGATCCTTTAGTTCGCCGTTCCACCAAAAAAAGCGTTCAAACACTCACATTTCTGTTGCATACATTTCCCAAGTTCATTTTGACGGAATCGAGAAGGCCTCGAAAAACGACGATGATGCAACATAAATGTGAGTGTTTGAACGTTGTTTTTTTTTTGTGGTGGAATGGCGAACTAATAGATCGAACTGAATGTGTATAAAGTTTGGGCACGCAGGTTGCGTTGCTTAAATTAGGAGTAAATCTGAGCTCAACTGAGTGTTGATTCTCACTTATATATGTTTTCCAATCATCAATATCTTTTGTTTGAAGAACTTCAACTACCACCATTGTTGCATCTGGAAATTGCAAATCATTTATTTCCCTATTGCAATCTATATGTGTGATTTATATCATGCCCATTATATTCCACATTTAGTGACTTTAGCATTTTAGGTCTTTTTTCTTTTTTCTCTCGAGGAAATTTGTATTGAAAATTATTTAGTCCATTATAAATTCCAGGGAAACAATTCATCATGGCCTAATAAAGTACAATCTATAGATTTAAAAATTCTTACAGAGAAATTTCTCCAAGCTAAGAGTCAAAAGCGGAAAAGAATCTCGAATTACTAGGTGGCCCAATCGTTAGTTCCAACTTCTGAAGAATATTTTTCTTTTTTAAAAAATCTTGAATGGGTGTTCCATTCCTTATCTTCTTTTAACAAGGATTTCCTGACTAAAACAGACTTTTTTGACCTTAGAGATTGTAAACTTTAACCTCCAGACGTGGCTATGATAAACACTTAAGTCGATTAAACACACACTAGACTCTCGAAGCCATTCAAATCTGCCTTTTTTCTGCCCTTTTTTCTTACACATGAATTGCGTATTTTTCATTTTCCCCTTCAAGATGAGATTAAACAGTCTTAGTCAATGGTCACGATGTTTGAGGCGTATCTATACAATGAAACAGCAAAGGAAACATTCTCTATAGAAATATCCATGTAAGAGACTTCGCTGATACACAGTACAACCCATAATGTCACAATCTGTAAGGAGGAAGTCATGCTGATATCCAATACATATTCGCTCCCTTTCATACCAGCAGAATCAAACAACAATGTGCCCCTTTAAGAAAATGCCAACATGGTAGACACAACGACGTACACATAAAACAGAGCTCCTTTACATCTCTCAAGTATATCATGCCTACGTTTTTTCTGACTAATTCAAATATGACTATATATTGTTACAAATGCTAACAAAATTACTTTCAATGGGAGATTTGCCAATTTTTTGCAAATACCGTAATTTAGCCACATAACAATTATTGTCTTAAGAGGTAGACAGGACAAACAATTCGTCTACTGTTCACATAAAATTTTCAGGCATTTTTACAACAGATTTTAGAAATCAAAACCGACATTATAAATTTTTTGATCATACACGTATGAAGTGAATGACAGATGCAAAAGACCCAATCAAAATGTTTCTTCTAGCAAATAGCCCGGTTGGTCACACTCTGCCCTGAGTGTGGCGTAAAACACCACTCAATCAATCAACAACCTGGAAATCATTATAATAACAATTATAGAAGCTTGTCTATAAAATGTTTCTAGTACAAAAATGTTATTTTATGTCCCTGTGCCAGCGTGTTATTAATTCATTATGAAGAATATGACTGACGCAAAAACTTACAGTCAAAAAGTTTCCTCCTGCAAATAGCCTGGTTTCCCATGCAAACTGCAAATCATTGATTTTTTTTTTTTTTTGAAAATGTTCTGAAATCCCTGATTCAGAATACATGTATTTTGAAAGCAGATAGAACTTGCCACGTGTTGGTGATAGCTGGATTTTTTAAAAAACTGGAAGACCTCCAGACAGACATGATTATATAATTTACATGTTGAGTGCCAGATTTATTAACATAACCCTGATCTGCTCCAGGCCAAACTTGTCAAACAGGAACCCTGCACCAATCAGAAACGCTTGTCTAAGATCTGGCAGTCATTTTACAACTACTCAATTAATTATGGTGAGCAAAGTTGTTATTTTCAATTAAAAGAGAATATTACAAATTCAATTAGCTTCTGTCATGAATAAAACCCCATACATTGAAAGATATCAAAAAGTTAACTTTTGGCTGGATTAATTTACAGTTTGATTAATTGATTGACTGGTTTATGGAATAAATAATTGACCACTGTGCCAGCATGACATGTTTAGGCCAAATGTTACAAAAGGTTACACAGATCCAGAGGGTCGGCCTTGGAACGTTACAAATGTACGGATGTTACAAAGCCATTTTACTGAGTGTGACAAACTTATGGAAAGTTTGGTCTAGACACGTGGTGTGGAGGAGACTGGATTGACTAATTAAAGGGCTGATTCATTTTACTGAGTGTGACAAAGTTTGTGGAACGTTTGGTCCGGACACAGCGGATAGGTCAATGGAGTGACTAATTAAAGGGCTAATTCATTGAGCCTGTAAGTTGTGGGTTTGTTGGTTAACTGATTGATTATAATGGTATACTGGTTTGGCTGCTTGATTGAAAAATGTAATATGTTGGTAGGTCATGGAATGGCTTGTTTGTTGGTTGATTTATTATGAGGGTAAAGTTATAGATTGCTTTGTTGGTTGATTGACCAATTAAATATGCTGGTAGGTTGTGGACTGGTTTATTGGTTGATTGACTGAGTATGTTGTTAGGTTGTGGACTGGTTTGTTGATTGATTGACTGATTATGTTGGTAGGTTGTGGAGTGGTTTGTTGGTTGATTGACTGAGTTTGTTGTTAGGTTGTGGACTGGTTTGTTTGTGGATTGATTACTTGGCCAATTTTGGTAGGTTTTGGGCTGGTTTGTTGGTAGTGGATTGATTGATTGATTTTGTTGGTAGGTTGTGGACTTGTGAGTTGGTTGATTGATTGCATGTGATCATGATGAGGTTGTGGACTGATTAAATGGTTGATTGATTGATTGACTGATTATGTTGGTAGGTTGGGGACTGGTTTATTGGTGGGTTGATTGATTATTTCTGTATACTAATTTTATTGATTGGATTAGTGGGGGGGGGGGGGGGGGAACCGGGCTCATTGCCTGGAGGAAACCCCCGACCTTCGGCAAGTACCTATGATTATTGGACAGTTGCATCAATACTACCTGCCTCAGGTGTTTTATAACAACAACAACAATACACACAAACACAAATAGTAAAGTGAAGATTTTTAGAATATGTGAAAAATGAAATATGAGAAATCCATTTGACTATTAAAAAAGCTTTTCATTTTATAAAAATTCTAAAAATTAATGTCAACAGGTAGCATAAAGAAAATCCTGTTTTTAAAATGCTTTCTTTTCTCTTAAATGGCGAGGTGGCTTTAAGAGCCGTCACACTGTCACCAGTTTAGAGTGAACACTTAAAACACTTTTCATACAGTCTAACTGACAGCTATATCATTCAGCACAAAGTTAATTAATGTTCATATATAAAAGACCTCTTAATGACAATTTACTCTGGTTTTCATTACAGAAAAACAAAAAATGGCACCACAGTTGTTTACTTATTATTTGTTTATTAGTCTACCTATCTGGTGAAAATTGAATATAGATAGATATAATAGATATATATATATAATATATCACCCACACACACCCTCCCCCAAATCCCACCTTATTATAACAAAAATAAAAAATAATTTAACCAGATTTCTCCAATTTTAATTCAAAAGGTATTTTATTAAATAAAGGTACACCAAATAAAAAGTTAGCACCATCATCTGCCAAGAAAGTTAAAAAAATAATAATTTAACTTTAAAATTTGAATATATATTTTCCAAAGAATCATTTTAAACTATTTGTCAAACTAAGATTTCCGGTAGTTTCCAGCACTTTAAGAAATACAATGCTAGCATTTCTACATATATTTTCAAACATGTTTTGATGCTTTTTTTTTTCTTCTTAAACCGGTTCAGTTATCATAACTTATGTAAAGACGAAAACCTAGATTTTATTATTTAAAATTTTATTTCAATTTAAATTTTTTTATGTGGGAGTTATCTATTAAATATTGTCTTTGGTGATCTACTTTGCGAAATAGGCGAAGTCATTTTTCTATTCTTATAACAGATAAAAAGATAAAAGCAAAATAGAATTGTCAATGTTCGATGAAAGCCTTACAGGTATTGTAACAGAAGCCGACAAACACCTGTAAGTGTTAAATCAAGGTGTGATTTTTCTCAGGTAATATATGTTGGAGTCAGGTATTAGGGTACCTAAGTAATAGGTGTTAGAGTTAATTAGAGGCAGTGGGATGATTGACACCTTTGGAACTACTGAAGAAAAGAGGATAACATTTCTGAGGCGAAAGGAGACGTGAGTTAGTTGTCAGGTGGTGTACGAAGGGTATCAGGTTATACGCTTACTTCACGAAATTTCTTCTAACAGAAACACAGTTATTTGTGTTTGAATTGCAAGCATCGTTAGAGAAATTACTGGGAAATACTTTAAAAATCTTTCTTGGTCTTTCTGTATCAGATTTTGAACTTAAACATTGTAGATACAAATATCTACATTATCCTTGGTAAATTCTAAATACGCTGATGATAGCCGTGTTGTGATTGGTTTATGGGCTGCCTTCAACTAGATAAAAGCCTGGTTTTTATGGGATACTGGTTCACCAGTTGACCACTAATTAACTTCCCGTTTAACAGTAATATAACATATGCTGATGAGTCTCAAATAGACTGTTTATTGATTATTATCTGTTAGACCCTACACACTAATTAAAAAACTACTGGATTGCAGAAATGCCCGACATAGTTTCTGGCATAACACAAGGTGACCTGCTAAAGTGCTAAACCCATGGCTTTGAGCAATAGTAAAATCCATAGGTGATTGATAGATTGATGTTATACGCTGCACTCAAGGCTCATTGCCTGGAGGAAACCCCGCCCTTAGGCAAGTATCTGACAACTCTTCCACATACGGCGAGGCCCTAAAATCCTTAGGTTAGTCATAGCTACAAAAAAATTTTTTAAGTTAAAATCATAATGCAATGTTGAATATCTGAACTATGGTAAAAATGGGAAAGTCCACAAATGTTTTTGAGGTAAAATGATGGTACAGGAAGTATTTTTTTAAATTCTAGAGATAACTATGAAATCTTTTGGATACCTTTGTATCAGCCTATATAGCAAAAAGGTTAGTCAAAGTGTTTGGGGTAAACATAAAAAAACGATATCAAATTGATTGTCTCTTAATTGGCGTAATGTTTTCGGATTACTTTTATCTGCTTTGAAATTATTTATTTTGATTCAAACTTTGTCATAGAATATATTTTCGCTAACAGGACATTTACCCAAAGAAATAATAGATTTGTAAAACACATTGCTGAATTTATTAAGATACATGTAAGTGGAGGTCATCCACCTTAAAGAGGGCAATACATCTCCTCGTAAATTATATATTCATTTACAGAATTTTAAGGCAGGGGAAATGCCCAATAGGGCAAACATCTGGAAAGGGTATATCCATGGATTCAATATAGTCCCTTACTATCACCATCATGATTTAGGTGGGTATATCTCAACATTTAGAATGGCCTTAGTTTCGTTTAACACAAAACTCATGGTGTAGATACATTCCATTAGCAGTCCTATGTGATTTATTGAGATTTATTAGAGATAGAGACCTGTAAAATCAGAATTTTGCCTGGAGGGAGAATCTCAACAGCCACTTGATAGACATATGAGATCAATCAGCAAGGCCACCATGATTGGAAGGAACACGTAGGACACCCTCAAACTACCCCTGTAGTCTGGCTCTCATTTATAGGCATCCGCTTGTTGCTACAAGCTTAGACAGTGTAAAGAAAACAGTTAGAGCATCTTGAAAGCTAGGCGAGAATCCCCTCCACATCTTAGCTTATCTTACTTAGTCACTTCATTGTCAATTTGTCTCTTTTTGAGGGTGTATTATCAGAAGTCAGAAGCTAAAGTTAGCTGCCTCAGGCCAGACATTGATACCTACAGTTTAGGACCCCAGGCACTCCCACGTCTACATGTAACTCAGTAGGGATTACTCGAACTACAGCTGTGCTAACTTATAATACATTAATTGTAACTGACACAATCCATGAACTTAAATCCATCAAGCAGGAATCAAACAGAAATCTGAACTCAGACAATCCAAGCAGATATAATCCAGTAAATTCAACTTACCACAGTACAATTGTGCTCAGATCAAACAAATGGCCAGGGTAAATTGTGCTAAGCTCAAACAAATGACCGGGGTAAATTGTGCTAAGCTCAAACAATTGACCGGGGTAAATTGTGCTAAGCTCAAACAAATGACCGGGGTAAATTGTGCTAAGCTCAAACAAATGACCGGGGTAAATTGTGCTAAGCTCAAACAATTGACCGGGGTAAATTGTGCTAAGCTCAAACAATTGACCGGGGTAAATTGTGCTAAGCTCAAACAAATGACCATGGTAAAATAAAAAACGTTTAAACATTTTAAAGTAGCTTTCAAAAGTTTCAATTGCTAAAAAAATTTTATGAAACAAGCAGACTCCTACTTATCTTAATACATTTTGTCTCAGAGCTCAAATTCAATTGATAATCTATAATAATCGATCAATCATATATACTAAATATTAAGGAAATTTCACAAAAATAGTAACATTATTTAAAGTTATATTACAGTTACTATGATTAAGGTCACTCCGGGATTCAGTTCATCATAATCCAGAAAAGAAATTTAAAAAACTTTCTAACCGTCCAGCAACCGTCATTAATAATCTGACAATAAATCAAAACAAAAACTACTTAAGGTCCCTAAAAGTAATTGTTGGGTTTTTTTTGCTCAATTATCAGTGAAAATCTGAGAAAGCAAACCTTTTCCATTCTGACATACCAAATGAGGCATGAAATAGTTGTGAGTAAAAAAAGTCCCCAAACACTAATTCAGGGGCGATTATCATTACAATCTACCAGCAGAACACATTAAGACTTAGTGTATTTTAAAGGGTCAGCATACTTCACGTGGGGTAAAATAACAAATATGTTTAGAAAAATAGTACTTTAGTACCAACGAATCACATTAATTCATTACAAGCACTGTGCTACCTTCATTTAACTCATCGTTTTGAGCGGAAAGATTTTTCTAAACCATACTTAAACACATTGATTGACCAGTGTTATGCACTGCATTCAAGATTATTATCTATAAATGAAGACCTTGTCAGGTTTAGGGAGGTATGCACCCCCCGCCCCCCAACCCCCCACCCCCAGTTGACCTTCCACTAGGGATTACTGAACAAAAACTTTTGGACTAAACGAGATTTGACTCCACAATCCAAACAAATAAATTTGTTTAAAAATCTGTAAGCAGAAGGAATGAAATAAATTCAAATCTATTAAAACTATAATGAAATGAACTAAATCGATATTTATGCAAAATAGAATTACTTGATTATTTAAAGTAGAAAACATTATTTTATGTATAGTGGTGAAAAGAAAGTAAAACAACGCAAATTTTTAGTATATTTTATGTAAAGAGAAAATGTCTTAAAAAAACAAGAATTAGATCAAAACAATCAGGGAAATACTGGGATCATGGGCTGGTCAAATAAAAAATTCCTTTGCACTTACCCATTAAGCCCCTAAGTATAATAATGTAAGTATAATAACTTAGTCAATAGGCATTCTTACATCAAAATATTGGGACATGTATCAGGTGTGCTTTGTCTGTACATCATAGCAATGTTTCCTTCAATACTTGTATACTCGAAATATTAGCATAAAATACCAATTAATTAAACAAAATACCATTGAGAAAGATAAAATCACTGTGTGACAATTCACCTGGAAAAAACTAAGTGTGTAAATCAGCCTAATCAAACAGGTATTTATGTGGGTTCGAATATTTACCTGGGCACTTCACCTGAGTGTCATTGGCAAACACTGGAAATATAAACAATACCTGATATGCCCTTCCCTTGTCCCAACACTTTGATGAGTGATTTTTGACCTTAAGAATTGACCCTTCTATTAAGTTGTTTACCCATTAGATTATGATGGATCATGTCCTTAACATCATCAAACACTGATTACAGGTGAAAAGTGGATTTACCTGGCCTTACCCAGGTGCACTGATAGATCACCTGTAGGATGTTCAACTTCAAAGGATTATCAATTAATGCAAACTCAACAGGTAATGTATTCTGATTTTAAGTCGAAATCAACGTCAGAAAGGGGCTGCGACAAATTGGGCAAAATATATTCAATGTAAAAAAAGGGTTTTATTAAAATTTACAGGCAGAGTTTGATAGTTTCATAAGAATAGATACTCCGAATAAAGTAAGACGAGGCATTGCTGACGTTCTCAATATTTCGACTATGCTTTTGCATCTTGCTAAGCTAGTTGGTGGATCAACAAGAGTTTGATAGTTTATTGTCGAAAAAATGTTTTATCCACCAAATCAAAGCATTAAGACCGGAGGGCCATAAAATCAATGTCTGAAACTGTCTCAAATTAAGAAATGTGCCCATCAAAAATTAAGAAAAGCCCTTCAAAAAATCCATGGTATAATACAGAATGTTCAATACAGTGACAAAGTAAAGAAATACAAGCTTACCTGGCAAAGATGAAGCCTATAGTAGTGACATGTGAACATCCAAAAACTGAAAAATCCTCTCCTTAAAGTAAGTTAAAATTTCCAGATTTAGAAATCCCAAACTGTGATAAAATCAAATATCAGTATGTAGGAATCCAGCATGGAACAAAAACACTGATCATCTAGTTGTACAGTTAAGCAAATCGTCCAGGAGTCAAAGTTTAATCCACATGGTAGCAAGTGAAGAAGAGCTCTTATGTTTAAGTAGGGTAACCACTAAACTGGACTAGCTTATGTGAAGGCTTCACTTAGACTGGCCCCTTTAAGTATAGGAGAGAACTAAACCAGCCTCCTACATTTACACTGGATTGGGTGGACTAGTAGATCAAGTCTGAGCCAGGTCTGGGGGAGTCCCTTACTCAGACAGGGGGATTCATCATTCACTAAAATACAACTCCCAATCTCTCTATATGACAATTAATAACCGAAATTTCCGATCAACTTTACATTGAGGTGTAGAAGCTAATTTTAACTCCGGAAAATGATTACAAATGGAAAATAACAGAAAATATTATAACATTTAAAGGTTCTGGCGCTGGGACCGACAATATGATGAAATATCTTTTTGGCTTAAAGGGGCATGAGCTGCCAAAATGTTGATATTTTGACGTAAACACAGAATGTTGAAATTATCGGCTATTTTTCTCAAGACGTATAATTCAGAAGCTTTTTAATGCTTCTAGTCCCGAAAATGTACGATAAAGTATTGTTTTGAACTAACTTTGGCTTAGAATGAATGAATGGTCGTCCCGGTTATTTAAATTTTGCTACTTTTCGAACACGTTTTCGGTTCGTACAGGGCACATACTGTATGGATTTTCTTCATTCCAACGCCAATCATTTAGTTTTTCGATGGCCTTCAAAGCCTCTTACTGTCGTGACGATCAGAAATTATGAAAAAAGTGTGAATTTCGGCAGCTCATGCCACTTTAAATGACTGATTAAGGATGGTTTTGTTTTTGTTTGTTGATTCTTTAATGTGGCGCGGCGGGGTAATCTGTACTCCAGATTATTTGTTTATTCGGGGTGAAAAAAAAATTATACTAGAAGGATTAAAACATTAAAATATTAGAAGGATTAATTGATTTATGTTTCATGTCTCACTCAAAATTATTTCACTTATTAAGAATTGTTCGCAGAATTTGGGGCCGGGAGTAAGGGGCGGGGATCAAGCTCTTTGAGCTGAGGAAATGTAGACCATTCCACAAAGCCGAATCGTATGAAAACCCCGCTCAGAATTTGTTTCAATTTTTATGTTTGGCGGGTCTTCTGTTGCAACCTGGAAAACAACCTTCAGTTCAACTGGGATAACTGCTAGGACATACTGGGACTTATACCAATGGTGGAACAGCTTTTTGATTGAATCAGAATGTTTTTCATAGCACTCAAGATTTTTTTCACTTATATTACATTTGGGCTGAACCTAGTAATCCACAATAGAAGTTTCTAATTATGTGTTACAAAGGTAAGAAGTCGTCAATGACTGTATACCTTGGGAACTGTCCGGTTTTATAGATGTCAACTTTGTACTTTATGAAGGTTGGTCAATCTCTCCCGAGTGAGTCGTTACCATGTCTAGGGGGTTAACTCCTATGGTTAATTATAGCTTTTCTTCAAGGTATAAAAATAGAGCAAAAAAGATTTACTATCAAAGTAAAGTTTTCCTAATAAGGCAAAACAAATCTTGAGGAACATGGTTCTCATCCAAGGCACAAAGGGGAAATATACAAATTGAGACCTTTTTGCTAAGATCCGACTAGCAGTAATGGAGACGCTTTACAACAAATGGGAATCTGCAACTTGTGGTCTGGTAAACACGAAAAGGTGATGGTCTGGTTTATTGGTTTAATAAAAAAAACATTCTGGTGGGAAAAGTTGATCTAACAAACCCGGACAAGAGAAAAAGGTTTGTTCGGAAGGGAACAAATGGTGAACTGGTCAGACAGAAAAAAAGCTTGAGGGTCTGGCAATGGGGGAAAAATTTGTTGGGTTTCAGAAAAGTGTATGTACGTAAGAAAACAATGAAAATGCACAGAATCATTCAGAGCAGAGAAAATAACATTTGCGGGTTTATCTTGTAGAATAAGAAGTTGCTGTTCTGAAATTGTGTCATCGCAAAGGTATCAGTATTTTTGCCTAAGCAGAGAGAGGGTGATATGAGGGAGCAGCTGACCTGCCTTAAGGGCTTACAGTTTTACACCAACTAAGACCTGTTTTATCACCTCAGCAGATCTGAACGACAGGTTAAAGTCAGTGCTTCTTTCACTTAGTGTACACATAACAAACTAACAGAGGGCTTACCTATGCTAACGAGAATCTCTCTAGGTGTAATTGAGCCCCTTGAGGTAATGAAAACAGACGTTAGCTTGTACAACCCACAACTGTTTGATGATCTTATCTAAACAAGTAGCTACTTCTACAATACACAATTAGTGTAAGCCTGTAAGATACAGAATTCCTGAAAAGTCATCCGATCATAGTAGCTTCCCAAGGACAAGGAATTCCTACTTTTTTCCCCCACAGAAAATAACCATTTTTCTAAGCTGCACAACATGTCTTTATTAACCCTTGAACACATGGCTATACAAAAATTAGAAATCAAAATGCAGTTTTGTACAAGCCAATGAAAGAGGCGTCAAATATTCACATAATTGGTCAGCTAAGTTAATTTTATTTTCACTAAAAACATTGAAAACAAGTCTACAAATTTGATACTTGACTAAGAATGAATGGTATTAAAACGAGAAAAAAAAATTTATACTGAAGCCTCAAAACAGATAGTATGGTTGATTCATTGATTGATGTTTTATGCTGTATTCAAGTTAATTTCACTTATATGGTGGGTAGGGATGTGTAAGGAACTGATGTTCTTTTAAAAGGGTTTTGGACGGCAAAGATATAAAGCATTTGATTTTTTTTACTTATAACCATACAACTACTGGTTATTTGTGTTTTGCGCTACACCTAGGAATATTTTCCTGCGGTGAGACTTATTAGGGGGAGGGAACTAGTCTGCATTTAAGGAGAAAATCGCCAAAGCTCCATGGGTACCCAGCAACAATCTCACTTACAGGTATGCTGATAAACTGCGAACCTAGTCAGAAAATTATAACATCCCTGAAATCTTTAAATGACTAAATCAGGACATGTATTTTTTAAAAAAAGCATATGTTTCAAATCAAAATCAAAAGCCTTACCTTACAAATACAGATGATTTTGCTGTAACTCTCACATCAACTGGACAGTGGAATAAAGAGATGGGTTATGGTAAGGAAAGTCCAGTACTAAACCAATCAGCACTAGTCCCCAGACAGCTATAGGGTGATAACTAGATTTATCCCCTGGTCAGTGAGCCCCCTTCAGACCAATAAGCCATCACATTAAAGCCTATGAGAGTAATACTGACCAGGCTCTATGACAACTAGTGTATGTTGTTAATAAGGTTATAAGGAATTACTCAGAAGGACTTCCCCGGAGGTGTTGCTTTCAAGGGGATGGCGTGAAATTCAACTATTTCTCGATGAGAAGTCTCAAGAGCAACAAGTTCTACCAGAAGAGGTATCCAAGTCTTCACATTAAAAATTAGTACACAAAATTGACTCCATGGGAAGTTTTCAACACTGACATTTACCCCACCTGAGATTTGAACTGTGAGAATGTTTTCCCCAAAAGACGAATTGCAATGAAGCCTGTGTAATCCATCCCCCTTGATTAAAAAGAAACCTGTCCAACACAACGGTATACCAAATTTCTTTCCTTGAGATGTGCTGGTATATAGAAGCTTCACTCTTCAATATCATAATAAATCATTATGATGCAATTGTGACAATGAAGTTATCCATGATTTTAAAAAAAGGTTAAATGTAAGAAGGGCATTTTTGTATTAACATCTTTTTTTTCAAATTTAGTTATTTGGAAATATATGTTTTCCTAATTTCAGGTTTATTCTTTAAAACTTTGAACTGTTCTAATGTTCTACCCTTTATTCTAAATATTCAGGCTTTCAAAAACTCCTTTATTCTTTCATTCTTCTACCAGAGGCACTATCCTCCAAGCCCAGTTACTTACATGTAATTTTGTAAAGTTAACCAAAGAGTCTTCTACAAGAGGCACTATCCTCCAAGCCCAGTGACTTAATTTTGTAAAGTTAACCAAAAAGGTCGAAGGTCAGCTACTATCAATGGTAGATAGGTTTATTACAGGTAACCAGTACAAATGTCACAGTCGCTTATTGAAGTAAATGAACAACAATTCTTATTGAGGCGATCAAACCAAGCGGAACCAAACCTGTCGTCAGAGACCGATAAGAAAGACATCACGGAAAACATAATGATGTTAAAGTCTGTAACATTGTAGGGGTAGCAATGACTTCCCATTCATAGCGTGAAATATCAAAAAGTATATAATAAATCTAAAATCCATAGAGTTCGGCTTCGTACCAGTTCCCCTGTCATTCGAGGTTTATCATCGCATCAGCGCCAACGACAAAAATGAACAATGCTGTTATTCAATTCTATGTCACAGTGTGATTTAAATACAAGGCCACCCCGGGTCAGATGATATCACTGTATACTCATTTTCATCCTCCATTCAACTAAATTGAATCCATTCAGGAAAAATATGTGACAAAAAATTCAGAGAGAGAGGGGACAAATCAGATAGTCTTTAATGTACAGGATTGTTGCCAATTCAATCACTTTGGTTCTTCAATCTTCTACATGCAGCCCAATGAACGTGGTTAAACCCAACAATAAAGGCCGAAAGAAATATCAATGATTTCCAAATATTTCAGTCACATGACTGACAATACAAAAACAGATTTTTGTTGTTGACATTTTTCAATCAAAAGAGGGTCTTCTTTACTAATGTCAAAAATCTTTCTTTTTTTTTCAATTTACAGAGGGTCTTCTACTAGGCTAAAAGTTGGATGCTAAATGCAAAAAAATGTTCAGATTACATTACGGATTCAAATTCAATCCTGGAAAAGAATATATTATTATAATGAACATTTATGGTTTGGGTCATTAACGCAATATTCTCTTAGATCACACAAGCCTTTCATTGATGGGTCGCTGGTTCAAATTCTGTTCAGCCCCCAAAAAACGGTTAAAAATCTGAATGGTAGTCTGGTTGATGATGCAAAGAGGTCAGTTTCCTCACAGCCTAATTTAGCATTGCCACCATTGAGTAAATCATCATCTTGAATTCAGCGTAAAACA
Organism: Lepidochitona cinerea; assembly: GCA_963971465.1. NCBI lineage: Eukaryota > Metazoa > Mollusca > Polyplacophora > Chitonida > Tonicellidae > Lepidochitona > Lepidochitona cinerea. The sequence goes on from OZ020553.1 coordinate 40,752,867, forward strand.
TCAATCAATCAATCTTTTTTGGTTGACATGCATGAACAAACCAAATTGTATTTCTTCCAGCCAATGCCCTCCTTCAATAAACCTGTCAAATAATCTTTAATGAGGCATCAAGCACAAACCATTTAACAAAATGATCTGGCCACTATTTTCTTGAGTAAATAACATATCTAAATTAAGACTTCATTTTCACCAGGTTGGTCTATTGGCTATTAAGTTTCAAATTCCAATCTGATTGTGGAAGAGTTGCCAGGTACTCACCGAAGGTTTCCTCCAGGTAACGAGCCCGGTTTCCTCACCCATTATACATGAAGCCACCATATAAGTGAAATAATCTTGAGTGTGGCATAAAACATCAATCAATCCATCATAAATTCAGATGTTCAAATTTGATTAAAGAAACATAATTTTTCACTTTAAAAAAAAACATCCATTGAACTATACAAGGTATAAGCATCAGTGTTAGATTCGACTTGATCGAGTCATTTATCTTTTAGTATTATTAACCTGACCCCTTAGTTGAAGATTTCCGCTAACAAGACGTTTTAAGTACATATGTCTGACATTGACCAAAATGCAATTAGGATTTAGAGGCATAATAAGGAAGTCTACAATGATCTTTAACTTGTCAAATCGGTGATAATAACACTAACATTCTATCCTTGTTTCCGTTGACTTTCACCGATATGGCCGAGTTAATGGCCAATCGAAGGGGAACCATTATGTTATACGAGACACTATTGAAAATCCCATGTTCTCAGTTGTCAATAAGAATGGTCTCACTTTCTGATTGTGTGAAAAAAAATCTTTCAGACCCCTCATTAATTAGTTCAATATACGACCCTTGATGGTCATTTCGATGCTCGTTAGTGATTTCATGGCTACCAACTCCAGTTAAGATCAATATTGTCGACTATTCAGGGATTCATACACGTCCAATTTACTTACCGATATTCGGTTCGTAAAATTGAGTTTAAAACTGAATTTGGTGTTGAAAAACTCAATATTTTCAGTTTAAAATTTCCTTTTGAAAACTAAAATTTCCAAACTCAATTTGGGCGTGAAAAGCAGAATATTGTTTGAGTGATATCCACTGTTTATGATGAAAAAATCTAAGTTCAAGGGAAGAGTTTATTTAGAAACCGCCGTCAAACGATCATGGCCGTCATTCTCTTGTTGTTGTTGTTGTTTAGATACCTCGTTTTTCAGTGTCTCCACAACATGGCTTATTTTGCACTTTGGAAGTCTTTTAAATTACCTAAACATTTCTAAAATAAGCTGATTTTGATGAACTGAGAAATTTTTGGGGAGTAATACCCACAATAATCGTAATAATTCGCGACTTGTTATATTTATTCAGCTGTTTTTGATCGTATAGAAAATAAAAGGGGAGACAACTTGTCTTACAACATGATATAAGTTAGTTACCTCCCCTGAATCATAGTTCTCAAATAGTTCAATTTATTTATAACTAAATCATTGTGTTTTTTTTATTGTTGCACATGAAGAAGAGATTAGGGATAACTTTGATCTAGGTTTGACATTACATATATATTATTATCATTAGTTTTTTGTAAAACCAGATTTTTTTCTTGGAATTCATACTTTCAGGAAAAAAGAAATATTAAATTGGAACTGGTTTGTAACAAAGATTTTAACTCAATTTTAACCCTAAAATGGTCGGTAAATTAAAAAAAAACTGAATTTCGCCTTCTAAGAGACTGAATTTTTCAATTTCGGTTCGTAAATTTTGGACTTCTATGAATCCCTGCTATTTAAACAACTCCTTGGACATTGGAATCCCGAGCTCTGGTAACAATTACAGAATAAAACTCTCCTTGATACCGGAAATTCCTTCAGTTCATTGCAGACCAGTGTCAGAGTGATAAAATCACGGAATGTCCCCCGACCAGGAGAGTTTAGTCTAGAATCAGAAAAAACAGCCCTGATGAGGTTTTTATGCCCACTTTTTTACCCTTTATCATCCAAAGATCTCCCAGTTTCAGGTAACGATCTAGGAAATAACAAGGTTTCGGGTGGTAATAAACTAAACCGAGAGCGTGTCAAATACAAGACTGATTGTTGCACTGACTTGCAGATGTGATTGCCATCTTACAAGATTTTTAAAAATATGGCTCCTCGGGTAGAATTACTGATGGTAAAGTAATGTGCTTAATCCAGTCACAATTTACCATAATACAAATCCTACAGAATATAAAAATTTACTCACATAACTTGACGTAATAAATATCCATACAGACATCCCTAAGTGTTTGAAAGCTCAATTATTTTTAAAAATGTGAAATGATTGGAAGATCGATCAATCAACCTATAGTCCGAACTTTCTACTCCTTGGGTTCTTCGGTGACTTAGTCAGCAGTAATCCCAATCCGACCAAATACAAATTTTGCTTGATTTAAACAACATTTTTTTTATTCGCCTTTGGATAGATAATAAATATAACAGACACAATTTCTGGCTTTGACAAAAAGCTTGAAAATGCTTCAAGAAAGTCAGCTCCATTAAAAAATTGAAATATACCCGAGTTGGTTTTTGATGCAGCCTAGGTACTCCCCAAAGCAAAGCAAAGAGCCTTCATTTTAGTAAACACAAATTTCCGGGAATTCTTTCTCACTAAAACAATGACATAATGAGGTAATTGTGTCCAAATTTTGCCTAAACCTCATTATGCCAATGCAAATGAAGTGTAGCCTAATTGGTTGGTTCAGTGGAGGAAACATTCAACCACTTCAACTCCATCTTGTAAACGAGTTTACCTAGGGTTTTACACGAGATAAATAAACACTTAGGGGTGGGAGAATGTGGGTGTTACAAGAAGGCCACAACCATTGGAGCTTAACACAAATAAACAGAGTGCCTATAACACTTACTCAACAGACAGATTATCCAACAATATGTCAACATTGAACCCTTAAGGCTATTAAGTGCTGGTTACAAGCTTAAATCCAATCAGTTGCCGTAACACAGTGTTTAAACAAATCCAATCAGTTGCCGTAACACAGTGTTTAAACTTCTACAACTATCATATTAAGTTCTATTAAGTTCAAGTTGTTTATTTTTATTGGCGTAGCCATTCCCTAGAAATAAGTTTTAGCATTCTGTGAATAAATGAAGATCAATAGCTGATTGTTTGATTGTGTAATCCGGAAAAATTGGAGGGAAAATATATTTCTGCACTGAAAAGTAATAATGAGCAGTCAAATCTGTCGCTACAATGGCTAATAACAAAGCGGTAAGTACAAAGCCAGAGCCCCTCAAATATCCCCTAATTTTTCAAGTGAAGCCAGAAAACTGTTGACCTTTAGCGGATTGATGATAAGCTTAAAGTTTTTCATTTTTTCTCTAACTACATGTACTGGTTCATTACCAAAAAGTCCAGCAGATGTTACCTCATAAGGGCATTTTCTGCACAAACATTTGTAATACTCTATCAAACAATCTATTTATAGACACTAAAAAAATATGTCCACAAGGAAAATCTTCTTGAATAAAATAACCATGAAGCAAGTTTCTAGTTGTGTTAAAAGAGGGTATGTCATTTAGACTTTTACACCCGTTCATAGGTTGTTGTGATTAACCAAAACCCATGATATTTCATTAGGTTGAAAACAAATAGGAGTTTGGCCTTAGTCGGTAAATTTTTTTTCTGAAATAGAGTTATATATTGACAAAATTGTACACAATATATCGATGGAAAATTAAACCCACAAGTAGTTTCTAAACTTTTTTTGTCAGATTTATACTTTCTTTCATGTTTTGTCACCTAAAAATACCTAAATTTCGATCAATATTTTACAATCATTTACAACACCTTCATAGTGCCCTTAAAAAAAAACAGATTTTTACATAGAAGATTTAAATTGATTTTAAGATTAAGCCAATAAATTAGACAGCGATTTCCTGTGTAGGAAGTGACCAGTGGCTACTACCCTATCCAGACCAGATGTGGGGTAGACTGACCGTGGCCAAATTTCTCACAGTGCCTGACCATTAATTAATCCATGGTATTTCCTGGGATGTACAACTTCCACTGTTAACCTATATATCAACTTCACCTTACTGGGTTGAATCAACAAATCACCCTGATTGATTGAGAAATGGTTGAGGGCATGGGAGAGCCCGAAACAGGTGGATATAACAGTAAATAGATGGCAGCTCATACTTTATACAGAATATTCAGAAAAATTGTCGAATCATAAAAGGGTACACAAAGAAAGACAAAGCCTTCCAAAAAGGGATGGAAAGAAAACTCTGCCCAAAACTAGTTGATTTTTATTTCTTTGGGCTAAGTAAGATTCAGTTCTATGACCATGGATGGGAGGCTTGTGTGTGGGGGTGGGGGGGGGGGGGTGGGGGAGGGGGGAGAAAACCGGGCTCTTTGTCTGGGGAAAGCCCCAACCTTAGGCAAGTACCCAGCAACTCTTCCACATATGGCGATCAAGTAAAAAATACCATCAGAAATTTTTCATTTTTGATTTTATCCGAGTGGGATTTGTATCAATAGAAGGCCTATGTCAGAGTGAGGATGATCGCTCTAACCGACTGAGCCCCCTCTTCGCTGGAAACAATGACATAACTATATTTTCCGATATAGAAGCGTAAATTCAAGATCAAGTATTAACAAAAACAGTTATAACCAGCCTTGTTTGTTGCAAAATGAACACTCACAGTAAGTCTGTAAGTTAAACTTTAGTTTCAATACAAAAACAATCCCTGTTATCATAATCAATATATGTTGACAATAATGTATAGATTATTAACCCACCTTATAGAGTGGCCTTACAGATCTATGAATGAACATCGAGTTAAGGGCGATAAAAAGTCCTGATAAATATCTCAATCGGCTGAAATCACACCATGTTATCTGAAGGAAGTCTGAATAGGAGGGCAACTCTAACAAACCTCCCAGGTGATAAAAACACCTATTATTCAGGTAAAAAAGAGATAGAGTAGATAATCTAGCTGTTTTAATCAATGACACCTGTGTGTGAAATCGACATCAGTCACAAGAATTCTTATCTTGTTCATCGGCCTTTTTCATCTGTCCCACAATCTATTTCTCCGCTCTTTTGTCTCGATCTGATTTTCACGGGTGGCCTAAAGAAATTATGCCGGCTTATCGCCTAAATGTTACAAGGGGCAACTCTTCACAAGGTTCAGAGACCTGTGTCCAAACACCCTTGATCTTAAGGACAGGTAAAAAAGACAGGTGTTCTGTAATTGATATCAGGTAAATTACAGGTATTAGCCCATACAGAGGTTTTGTCAGCTTTGATGACTGACAAAAAGTATTTGACAAATTACAAGTCATCATAATATTGTAGCTGCCTATTGAAATATCAAAAATAAAACATAACAGTTCACCTGTTATGGGAAATTATATTTCCTCTTTGATTGATAGATTGTTGTTTTGTGTCACACTTGAGTCAAGATTGTTTCACTTATATAGCGACATGTCAGGTTTAATGGGGGAAGAAACTGAGCCTTTTACCCAGGAGAAACATCCAACTTTTGGTCAATACATGGCAAATCTTCTATATAAGGCAATCCAGCGAGGGAAAAAACAATCAGAAATTTTAATATATATATATATTTTTTTGTAGATTGAGTGGGATTTCAACTCGTGACACAGTGATGGATCTTCTTTATATTTCTACGGAATTCTACATCTTTTTCTTGCTTCCTCGTACAGGGTTTATGTTTTGAATTTCTGTGTCAGTGTGGTTTGAGCTGCAGACTGTTAGTCTATCGGTCATCTGATGTGTGATAACTGATGCCTCCCTCTGATATATATCTGTTTTAACAAACTTCGTGAACCTTATCTTAAAAAAAAATTATTTTAGCTGAACACAGAACAGACATATGTTTTCCTTGTAACAATAACACATGAGTCACTGGGGATAACAAGATTCTTAGGTAGGTATACATTCGAGTCAAAGAGGACACAAATCTGCAGCCTGAAGAGTCAGCCAAAGTGATTTTTATTGTGGTTTTCATTTTGTATTACTTTGTATTACTTTGAATTGCTAACTCAGTCATAGAAGTATTACACAATGACAAATTTAAATGAAAAACATACCTATATTTTTCATGATGAGAATATAGATGACTTTTTTATATTTAAATCATCACTCAAGATCATTTCACTTATATGGAGCCAAATGGTTGTCAGGCAAATGAGAGAAAACAAAATGATTGACATGGATCTTCAATTGATTAGTTGATTGATGTTTTACGCTGCACTCAAGATCATTTCCCTTATATGGCGGCGCACATTATAACATTCCTCGGACAATTACCCCACGAGAAATAATTTGCCCCCTCCATGCTACATCGTAAATAACTAGATCTTCCATGTAAAAAAACAGATTTTTCTAGGAAAAAAACATTTATTTAAGATTTCTGGAGTGAAAAAAAATCACTACCTATTTTAAAAGACTCTTTCAAAGAAAAACACATTTTCGCTATATTATTAAAAAAATCTTTCTAGCAATAACAACTTTTCGTTGAATTGAAAATGAAATTTTCTTATCTACACACATGTATTTCGAAGTGTCTAGCTAGGTTGGACAAAAGTAATTGGGCAAATACCTGATTAGGCAAGTGTCCATGTTTCAATGTTTCCATACCCTATCTACAACCTTAAATTTTCAAATCCAGTGTCGCTAATTTTAATTATCGAGCCTGAGTGAGCTTATCTGGTCACTTCCGTCTTACAAAAGTTCTCAGACCAGTTTCGAATTTTGTTCACTTCACTGACTGTCAATTTGATTTTCTAAGACTAAGACTTTGATTGAATTAGTTCAGGGGTGTAAACAGCCCCCGGGGCAAGGGGGCTTGAACAGAGACAGGATGCAGTTACCTCTTTGTCTATCTGGGGAGCCATTAACAAGGTATCAAAACACCAGTGCATTCTATGGCCCAGGTAACAATGTCTTAATGCCCTATTGAAGACACTGTGAATTCTTGACATTTAACTTTAAAGTACAAAATAATAGACCCTACCTTAAAGTTACCTATTTAACTAGGGATTATAGAGTATTGAGACCTTGGAGCTCTGATATAACAATAACAATACTGAAAGTGACACCAGACAGCAATCAAACCCATTCCCATGATTGTCTGTTCTCGATCAATGTCCTTTCCTTTTGCGAATTCATTTGTTTAAAAAATCTAATCCACTTTGATTGTAATGTTACAAAGCGTCATTGTAATATCCATTTACATGTACACCCATTCTAGTGTTCAAACAGAAAGTGAAATTTTATATTTATATTTTTAGCATCACAATTAAAATCTAAATGTATTTAAGAAGCTTCTCAAAACGTTTAGAAAATAAACTTTTTGAAACAACATTCAAATTTTGTGTCATATCAATCTGAACCCTACCTAATCTTTGATTGATTGACTGATGTTTTATGCCGCACTCAAGATTATTTCACTTATATGGCTGCGTTGCCAGGTTTAGTGGGGGAGGAAACCCGGTTCATCTCCCGGAGGAAACCCTCAACCTTTCGCTGAGTGAAAATCCACTCAGAAATTTTCCAATTGGGTCTGAGTGTGATTTGAGCCCCCGCCGCATCAATGGAAGACCTGTGCCGCACTGAGGGACAATCACTCTAACCGACAGGACCACAGAGCCCCCAATGTAAACATATAAGTGAAATAATCTTGAGTGCGGCGAAAAACCTCAATCAATCAATGTAAACATAGATAACAACAACACCATGATTGCACTACCTAGATGTACCAAATAGACCAATGCAGCATTTTGTCCTAAAGAATTAATTTTAACTGACCCTCTTCCTTACTGTTACTGGTTAAGAACTGAAGATAAGATATCTATAACAGTGTAACTGATGATAAAAAATTGAGACATCACCACATAGTTAGTTGCTTTTGAACAACATAAGGTTTCGACACCTAACTGATGTTAGGAACAGAGGTCTAAGTGGACTTATTGCCGAGATGACATAACCAATGAATGGGGATCTTAACTACATTAATGCAGTTAATTCAATACAATGTCACAGTTAAAGTGAAGGCATTCAATAAATGCCAATGACAGAAGTCACAATCTATGTATGGACTTCGCTTTAGGAACATAGTACTGTGATTGCTTTATATGAACATGTCGGTTCACATTGAGGGGTCTAAATGGCTTTATTACAGCCTGACCAGATCAAGAAACAGTTTGCTTCGAAATTCAGGTGAAACATTATGAACATCATTATTAGCACTGCATTAAGGACGGTCTTCCATATGAGTTGCTAGGTGCTCGCCAAAGGTCAGGTGTTTCGAGGAGTATCTGGCAACTTTTCCATTGAGAGCGATCCAGTGAAAAATCCACTCAGAAATTTATAAATTTGAAAAATAATATCTATACTTTTACAACTGATACTACGGGAAGTAATGCTCGAAAATTAAACAACAAAGACAATTACTGTTTCAATAAAAAAGCAGTATAAAAACATTTACAAGTATGAACAATCTTAGAACTTACCCTTCCTAAGATTGTGGTTAAAACTCTGCTCCCATCCCTAATTTTACGTTTTCTTAACTGCTGGAGATTTTCAACCAAGCAGAACTTTTCAATTTGGTGAGCTGACAATCCATGTAGGACTTAAGTCAGACAAGTTGATTTAATGGTGACAAATGAAGCCAGATGGAATGGCGGAATTAGAAGATTATCTCCCACAAAAATACCCCAGGAATTTTCATTACCGGTAGTAAATTTTTCAAGGTTTCAACACAACACTGATTTAGTAGAAAATAATTCACCATATCTGTACAGTGGACACATCCAGAATGGTAATTAAAGACATAAAACTGTTAACTCTGTGTCAAGCTGCCTAAGAAAAGCAAACCTCAAACTAGAGGAGTGAAAATTGTCCTCTTGAAAACATTTGACTTAAAACTGGCAAAATAAATAAGTACATACAGTGTAGGCAAAGTATTGATACAATTGTTTTCATTTTTTTGCAATTTTACTGCATAGATGTTTTGCATAAAAATGTACATATACTAAACCACACACATTTTTATCTAAAATGAAGTGGGTATTTAAAGGCTTGTCAAGCATAATTTTTATAATAAAATAAATGAAATTTAAAAAAAAAAAACAACGATTTAACATAAGTATTTGTCTGCTTAAATAACAATATTAGATGATCTATATGTAGGTTGATCAACCATTTTTTTGTCCACTTTCTTGATTGATTATAAAAAAAATAGTTGCTGATATCAATGCAGTTACATGTATATTCCTAATTTTGAAAACAAAGCCAACGATAAATGAATTTTGAAAAAAATCTCGATTTTGTCACAAATAATGAAATTTACAAGGCTCTTTAAAACCGAATCCGGATTGGTTGATTGAGTACATCGTAAAAACTTAACTTGTCTAATACAGGAAATGGGCTTTCAACTGAGAACCTAATCTACTTTGGCAGAATATTTTATGTGTGGAAGCTAATCACGTTATTATCTTACAAAAACAACAAACCACATAAGGAATCCCAAAACAAAAACAAATGACATTGAACAAAGATATTAAGCCTCTGGGTAACGTTGTCAAGAATTGTCATAAAACTCAGACTCACCACTATTTGGTAACAAAGTTTAGTTTTATGTCTCCTTTTTAATGTCAATCATAATATTTGGAGACATTGTAGAATTTTAAAGACTTTCAAATTGAAAAAGAATCTGTGGTAAAATCATGTAATTAACAATTTATAAGTTATGTGAACTGCTGAATCATTCAGACAAAATGTGAGAAAAGGGGAGCGAGTCGGAAAATTTCAGAGTTTTTTCAGCAATTCTGATTGTCAAGAAAATTGAGTGTTCATTGAAAAGTGACATGAAAATTAAATAAATGATGTCGAAAAAAAATATTGCTTTCAAAGGAAAAAGGATTGATGTTATGTGGTGGAGGAAACCAGGGGCCTGGTGGAAGTAGTAATTGATTGATTGGTTTTTAGATTGACTGATTTATTGACTGGTTGGTTGGCTGAATATGTGATCGTCAGAAAATAGTGATCAGTTTGATTGAAAGCTACCTAGCAAAAACTTCATTAATTTACCAACACACTAAGGTCATAAATAAAATGACCAACAACTACAATATAGGAGGACAGATTTTGTAAGGAATTAACCCCCATTTTCCAGGTATGTTGATTAATGCTTAACCTGTGACTTTGACAGGGATTGTCATTAATACCCCTACCTGGCTTAAACAAGGATGACAGAAACCTCGCCTGATTAAACAGTCTTAATAAGACCCACATAAACCACGGCCGTAATTGTACAGACAAGAAGCTGGTCCACTAGATACGCTGAGATTACAGAAAATTGCCGCCTAATTGTTTCCGCACAAGGCAAGATTCAAAGTGTGAAAGCAAGCCTCAGATGGATGCCATTGATAAGAAGGGAAAATTTGTCAAGCGCTTTCAGACGAATGTCTTAGCAGTGATAATAAAATTGCCTTGATGGACGAAGTCTTTGAAAAAGCTCCTGGGACATTAGGCAGAAATTTGCAGAAGGTAATCCAAGGCTTTTGCCAAAATAAACTCTGATATTTCTGATGATGTAGACTACACAACAGCTTTGACATGGAGTTAATAAAATTAAAATACAACAAATTTGATCTGAACATAACAGAACTGTTCTCTAGTTTCTTTCGTTAGCCGGCGAGACATAAAATGCCATAATTGAGATGAAAAAAGGCTCCTGTGAATAACGTATCCATAGTTAATGATACTCTATATTTACACAAATCTATACAACCATCGTCAGATCTTTTTCAGACAAATAATGTACATATACTATCTAATTATATGCCAATCAACTCTGAAAGTCAGACAGGCTAGTGGTGAAAGCTCTTTTCATACTGTAGGTGGCGAGCATAACAATATGACAAGCAGACATTGGTGACGAAATGTCAAGGCCATTCAGGGGGGTTTAAAGAGCTTTAAGAAATTCCAATCTTGGAAGACTGATTTTATTACTGTGAGAAAGACATTGTCGGCTCAAAACCCATATCCTTACTGCCTAACTTTCAATATCCAATAGCCATTCAACAAATTGTCAAGTCTTCCTTTTTTAGACGGTCGTAGAAATTAGATTGCTTGTCCCTAAACTATAATCCTTTGAATAGGACGAGACAAAATTTGGAAAACCAATCTCGCGATCCCGTCAAGAGAAAATGAAATAATTTCATCTCATGTACAAGAGAAGAAGCTTAAGATATGAAGGAAATTAGTTACAGTTGGGATATAAAGCCGTATAATATCCTTGTGGTATTAAGCTAAAAATGCCAGACAGTGTCTTCAAATAATACATTAAAATAAATGAAAATCATCTTCAAATGCTCGTTGAAGTATACTTTTTTTTTCCGTTAAAAATTAACCAACAAAATTGGTCATCATCAAGTTATAATAAAAGTTTTGCTGACTACACCTCTCTCTCCATGTTTTATTCTTCACGATGAAATTAAATCCGAAATTAATAAAAAGCGATTATAAATTATAAGTTATATAAATTTTAATTTATTTAGTAAAATTAATCTGAGAAAAAATGAGTTATTTTGTGATGTATCATAATCTATAAATCTGAAACCTTGAAACACAGCAAAATTGAAGAATGAAAGAAAAGTGTGTCATTTACAATATCATATTTTCGATTAGACATTTTCCATACATACAAAATAGTACCAAAAGTCTGGCATTAATTTAAAACATGAAAGAAGCCTTAAAGCAGCTTACCTGGCTATAGCCTTTTCCAGGAATGTGGTTGTTGTCACAGAACCCAAAGGCCAATGTAAAGACGACTCGGGCAGATCATGGAGCTCATCCTTTTGTATAGATTAGTCAGTTTGACCAGTGGTCAGTCAGTAGAGTGTGCCTCCATGCAGTGACCATTGTCCAGGGTGCCACCACCCTCTTATCACTGCACACTTCAGCCAGGTCTGTAACAAAGGCCATCAAAGTCATTCAAATAGCAGTACATTAATTTAGTATCGCTTCATACAATAAATTACACTTAAAACAGGGTTATCTGTTAACGTGTACAAGACACACAAACAGTATCATTAAGTGACTGTTACTTTAACATTATGCTATAATCACAAAAATGTCAACATGTTCTACCAAAAGGCGCAGAAATGGCTTTTCTGTAAACCGGCATATATACCATCCAAGACAGTTTTTCATATATGCAGCCTGTTTCACAAAACGGCGTAGATGTAAAAACCTGTAAAAACTTACGCTACACTGCTTTGTGAAACAAGCTCCTGGAGCCTGTTTCACAAAACGGCATAGATGTAAAAACTTACCCTACGCCACCTTGTGAAACATGCCCAAGGTATTCCATTTTTTTGTTATACGAAGAAAATTTCATCTGCGAATAGTGATTAAATATTGATTCAACGAAATTTTCTAGATAACAAAAAATAACCTGTCACAGGATTATGCATGAGCTGCTAGAGTTCTTTTCATTATTTACCAAAAATAGATCAGAAAATTATTTCTTTTATACTTTAGATTGTTTTAGGGTTTAGGTTTATTTCACCATATACAAGAGTGTCTCACTTATATGGAGTAAAAATTAAATAACCTATCTTTAGTCAAAAGAGGGTTAATTAGCCTCAGGTCGTAGAGGGAGTGGAGGGGTAGGGAAGAGGGAGTGGAGGGGTAGGGAAGAGGGAGGGGGGGGGGGTGTAGGGAAGAGGGAGGGGGTGCAGGTCAGCTGAGCTTGTTACCAGCACTATCACTAAGAAGACAAAGATAATTTACTGAGTCAACTTTTCACTATTGATTACATAAGATTACACATTCTATGTGGCTTTAGGACATTTTCCCTCTGGAGGCATCAACACACCTGGTAATTTCGGAAACCCTCTTCATTACCAATAAAACAATATTTAAAGGACATTTTGAGCAAAGATTTTGCTAAGTTGTACATGCCTAGAAAAATTCAAAAATGAAACTTGGATATGTTGAAATATTGCATATATTCAACAAAGTCTTCCTGCTACCAAATCAGAGCAAATACTAACAAAGGTCAAAGGTCAAGTGGAATCTTTGGTCTAAGGTTTCGCCTCTATGGCTGAATATAATGCAATCAAATGGTCTTGTGCTGAGACACAATGGTCCCTGGGGGTGTTGGAAGGAACAGTGGGGGTAGGCACCTTTCTTTGTAAGTTGTACAACTGTTATCTCGTTACACCCAATGCTATCATGTCACCTTTTGTTATTTGAGATCTGGCTGATTTTTTAACCCCCTTAACCTTATCACCATTAGAGATCAAAAAGATTTTACTTGGACAAATCACACTGAATGATTTGGTAAAAGACATGGCATTATGGGCCTCCTATGAGATCTTAATCAATTCTTTATCATGCCACTTTTTCTCCTGTGTGATAAACTTTATTTCAGACAAAACCCTCGATCACATTACAAATTGAAATCGGATAAACAGCATTAATGGTCAAATGATTGCTTGACTGATTTGTTGGTTAAATGATCTTGAGATAGCAATGAGAAAAAAAGAGAGTTTTAAACATTTCTTAGACCTTGAAATGGCCATTACCCATAGAGTACAAATACTTTATAATAGGACAAATTGCTATGAATGGCTTTGCAAAAGATCTACATGTATGATATCGTGTGACTTGGTGAGATGTGGTCAAGCTGATTTAAGACAAAGTCTTTAAATATACGACACTTTAAATTCGGAATAAATGGCTGATTGATTGATTGATTGATTGATCAATCAATTGATTGGTTGATTGATGTAAGCTCAACAGCATATGGACATGGCATATTTTATTAAAATCAGATGATCATTCAAGTTGAAAATTTATTTAAATACAAAACTGGACCAGTCAAAACTCCGAGAAAGGACCATCAAGGTATGCTACTCAAGAGTTATGAATTTGGTCTGATTTATCAAAAAAATTTGGGAGAATCATAGCATAAAAGTTAAATACAAAGTTTGTATTACCGTAAACTCGCGGATAGAATCGTAAGTTAAAATTGTCAAGAACGTTCCTCAATGTCAACAAGGACTCTTGAGAGTCAGTATTGTATGAGATATTGATCAGTCGTACAGAAATCAATTATCTTCATCACAATCTAGACAAGAACCATGTCATGTTTTACAAGTAGACTCATCAATTAACCAGTCAATCGACATAAACATCAAAGTCACAGCAGTAAAAACTTGACGGGCCTAAATCTCTGATGTGTTCAGGTTTTCCTACACTTAACTCATGACTTACTTGATAGAGTGAATAATAAATAATTGTTTTGATTGATTGATTGATTATGGTTTTTTAGCGGTGATTTTTTTTTGTTTCTAAAGTCAGATATCTCCAGTTGGAATTTTTTTTTTCTTTTGCTGGTTTTTCTTTGATCAAAGAGTAGGTTATCTCCGCTACTAAACCTGACAATGCCACCATATCCGCGAAATAATCTTGAGTGCTGTGTAAAACATCAATCAATCAATCTATTTTTTGTATATACAAATAAATTTATGTTAAAGTTAAAAAAATGATTATTTGCTTGTGTTAATAAGATTAAAATAAGAAATGAGATATCTGTAATTTAACTAAAACTTAGATTTGAATCAAAAACGTTTTCAAGTTTAGCTTTTATAATTAATCAAAAACAGAAAAACAAATAAAAGAAAACAAAAATGCTTAGATTAGTGGTTAATTTGACACAGGGATCGCCTTGTGTCTTTAGGTATGATTTAAATATTCAAACATTTTTACAGTACACCTCATCAATCATAATCCATTAAAACGACAGAGGACACATAAGACAAGTGAATAAAACAAGTAAAAATTTGCAAACTTTCATAGATTTGGGTAAAAAAACTAAACTGGGCCATTGGAAAATTATCTGTCCATGTCAATGAGACCATTGTAAACATCAGAATCAGTTCTGGTTTTCACAAAATAAATTAAGATATGTACATGTATTTTGGAGCCCAAAGAGCCCTTTTCCATAATAATCCCTCAACCCCATCTATAAGTTAAGTCACCTTCTCACACTTTACCCCTGAGTAGTGTGAGAGAAAGATTATCCAACTGGAGTCAATGTGTTCAAATGAATACCGCTCTCCTTTATTAATTTCCGAAGTCACAAGCCTTTAGAGACCTTTGTGATATTCATCATAACACACTGGCTCTGGTTAGATAACCTCTATATAAAAGTGGTTTTAATCACTAATTATTCTTGGGTGGAATAAGAGAAGTTCATCATTATAAACAATGTCATAGGTTTAGTTTATTACAATAATTTATGATGGGGTATAAAGGTCTACATGATATACCTTTTTTTAACACAATAAGAAACTTGTCTCCATGGTTATTTTAGACAAGAAGATTTTCACTGTGCCCTGTGCCCTGTGCTCAAATTTTAGGAAAACTGACTTCGTAAATTCTTGAGAAACAATGTTAAACTTGTAAGTATAATCTTAGGCTCGTATGATTTAGTGACTTTACCAATATTTTTTATTTCATAGTTAATCCTTTAGTTTTCCAAGGTACTTCAAACACTCAACATCTCTTGACAACCAGAATTTATGGGAAAAAAAACGAATTTTGGCAGCTCATGTTACTTTAGGGAAAGGTATTATTAAAATTGATTGATTGATTGGGGGCCAAAAATGGTGACAAATATTATCTCTGCATTGGTTGAATCACTGCTGTTAAAATATCAAAGATACTAATAGCCCTAAAATGAAAAGGCAAATTAAGAAAGTAAATACATATAATTTATTCTGTTCGAGAAATAGGCATGTCTTTTCAACATTTTGACTGTGAATTGACCTTCAAATGATAAACTAAACATCATTTCTGTCACAATAGCATGTAAAAGTATAATATCATTAAAAGGCCACTTCTAACACTCAGGCTACTAATGTATATATGTGGAGTCTGGACAGTGTAAAAAGCAGTGATTTATGTATATAAAATGAGTTGATGTTTTGTAGAGAGCTAATCCCCATTAAGTGTACACTCGACAACTAATGACAGCTCATATATTCCCATATTAGACCAGGTAAAAATCAGACAAAACTAGTCCATTTAATCTACTTATCATTAAGACACTTTATCATTTCCATAAAGGCTTTCTCTAATTAATTTGCTTTCACTGTAGGGGCATAAATTAGCATGGTTTGAAACGCGTTCATTTTCGTGTTCAACTTGTGTGGTAGCTTTATACCCTCAGGTAATTTCTACAATGACATTGAGACAAACAAATGTAAAACACAAGGCTTAAATCAACAGAATTATATTACTAATTTACTGAATCTATTTTTTTTTTTTGTTTTTACAAATAAAGAGATTTGGATTTTTTCTTTTCGTAACCGATGCTTTATTTTGTGTGCAAATGTAGAAGTTTAAGACATTTAAGAACAACATACTGTCTAACTTAAGTAAAATACTTCTTATCTGATTTCCTTGACCATTTAAAATAATGAATATACTATCATGATCATGGAGTTTTGTAGAATAGTTTTACTTATTTAGTTCAAGATTAGGAACAAGTATTTCATTACTGTATTCAAGATTATTTTAATATGGCAGCCAGGTATAGGAAGGGGGGGGGGGGATATTGACACTGTACGAAGACAAAAAAATGCTTGTGTTGGCATGATCTGGATCATATTTATAATATACGATTAAAAAATAGCCCAATAAGATTAATAAGATTATATTTGGTTTTGTTCACTTCTCTTTTAAAAAGAGCAAAAGAAAAACTTATATTTATTAATTTAGATATAAGAGACATGAAATACACTACCAATTATTGCCAATGCAGAAACATCACATGTATTTTCACTCATTAACTTATTCATGAGCTGACAAAATTCTAGCTTATTTAATAAATTCTGATTGTCATGACAGTAACAAACTTTGGAAGTCAAACTAATTGATTGACGTTATAATGAGGAAAATCCAAAGTCTGTGTGCTGTAAAAGCCGAAATAATGTCGGAGATGTAAAAAAATTCAAATAACCGGAACAAACATACATTCATTCTAAGCCTACTAAACTACTTTAACGTACATTCTCGAGACTAGTAGCACTAAAAACCTTCTGAATTGCAAGTTTTGAGAAAATAGCCGATTATGTCAAATCCACATTCTGTTTTAACGGGACAATTATAACATTTTAGCATTTCATACCCCTTTAAATATTTGTGTATTTAGTCAAAGGGCATGGCAGCAGAATATTAACTTAAGTGTCTTTCGAAGTTAATGCTGTTGTATGCAAATGTAAAGGGTACATTCCATAATGAATATAAGAGGTTGGTATTAATTAAAATTGTTAGCTCAGCTTTCAATTGTCAATACAAAAAAAATCTGTACTTTAATAAAAATAAAATAAAAAAAATCTTCCTAAGATAATAAAGAAAAAAACAACAAATTTGTACCATAACATGTATGTACCTTTAAATGAAATTGTTTTTCTTTCATTCATCTTTGCTTATGATTAGCTAGAAACCTTTGAATGAAATTGTTTTTCTCTCGATCTGTAGTTATCTTCAGTTACTTTCAATTAAAATCTTACCGTTGAATAAATGAGTAAGACGTAACGCTTATCTCGAATATTTAATTAATTAATATTACATCGTTAAAAAGAAGTAGCTTGACAGGTAATCAGAGAACTGTGATGGATCAAAGGCAAAACTTGACAAATATCGCCCCGTTTTAGTTTATATAGAGCCATCTACACGGGGGTTTGTTTCTAATAATCAAGGTATGATAAAATAATTTAAAAAACGCAAGTATTTTAATAGACTTATTACAGATGTGGTTTTTATTTCAGTGCAAGAGACCTTTGTTCTAAAGTGAAGAGTCTTTCTTTTTTTTTTGGATAAAAGTGACGGCATAAATACTCAAACAGTGATAACATACATATCAATGTCAAATACCACTCAGATTGAGCTACAGTCATTGTTGTTGACAGAGGTTGATTGATTTACATAATAATATACGTCATAATCAAGACAACACATGATATGATGTATCATAATTTATTCCTATACTTTTTAACTAAATTCTCATAGATTGACATATTTGGATTACTTTTATATAATAATAATTTATTCTATATTTCAAGAAGGTAATGTTACGAGATACACTCAGTCAGCTGGGTAGCTGTATTGTTAATGTACATGTACCAAGAAGACTGAGGTGGTGAAAGGGGGGTGGTGAAAGGGGCAAGCTCACAGTCAATTTTCATGTCTATGATGATCAGAATACTAGGCGGAGAAAAAGTTGTGAAATGCGGTGGGTTCAACTTACTGATATCTGGTACACTGTTTATAGTTCCATGCTCAACGCATATAAATTGCTCATAATGTAAATAACTAAATAATGTGTCTGTTGGTCTAATTTTATGACATTTTATTAACAATTCAATGCTGGAATGGATTCAGTTTATCAGGCCCTCGGTGGTCCAGTGGGTTTAGAGTGATCGTCCTTCAGTCCCACACAGACCTTCCACGGATGCTAATGGTTGCCAGTTACCATTGGAAGGTCGTGGGTTTCCTCCGGCCATAGAGCCCGGTTTCCTCCCACAATAAAACTGGCAACGCCGCCATATAAGTGAAGTAGTCTTGAGCACGGCGTAAAACACCAAACAATCAATCAATCAATCCACGGATGCTGTTCAAATCTCACTCAGATCAAATAAATATTGAAAAATTTCTGAGTGGATTTTTCACTCAATTGTCGTATATGGAAGAGTTGCTAGGTACTCGCCGAAAGTCAGGAGTTTCCTCCAGACAATGAGCTCGGTTTCCTTCCCAACTAAACCTGGCAACGCTGCCTTATAAGTGAAATAATCTTGAGTGCTGCGTAAAACATCAAATCAGTCACAGTAACATTTGTATGCTGGGTAACAATAAACAACATATTAATACCAATAGAATACCTCCCAGATAGAGAGCATTATTCAATTGAATGCAGCAGATTCAATGGTCCATTGGGAGATAATGTAGAACTAGAAGAGTGACTTGTAGATGATTCTACTAAGGCCCCACAGAAGGATGAATACAATCTAACATGTCTATACTGTCCCTAAGATGGCACCATTGTTACATTAAACACAATTAACAATGCAATGTCAGTCCATTATACTGCAGTTATGGTCCACGAAAAGCCAGCCTGGTAGGGTGCCTTATAGGGAAGGTTTCAGCCTCAAGGGTGTGCCCTGGGGTGATTTTAAACATATATACTATAAACGAGAGATACATTTTTGAAAATGAAGTCACACTGGAACAGGGAAATAAATAAGAATGATCTTGTTTACTAGGAATGCTATTTTAATATACAGGTATAATACAGATATAATGTCCCCAACCTTAAAGTGGCATGAGCTGCCTAAATTCACATTTTTTAAATAATTTCTGATCGTCACGACAGTAAGAGGCTTTGAAGGCCATTGAAAAACTAAATGATTAGCGTTGGATTAACCTGTACGAACCAAAAACATGTTCGAAAAGTAAACAAAATTTAAATAACAGGGACGACCATTCATTCATTCTAAGCCAAAGTTAGTTCAAAACAATACTTTATCGTACATTCTCGAGACTAGAAGCACTAAAAAGCTTCTGAATTATACGTCTTGGGGAAAATAGCCGATAATTATAACATTCTGTTTCAACGCCAAAATATCAACATTTTGGCAGCTCATGCCACTTTAACATTTCGAACACAAATGCCAATACTGCTTTTAGATGATTGAAGTAGCACTTTTTTCACTGATAAAGTTTTTACAAGTGTTTCTGTGATAGAAAAAACAGTATTTATGTATTTTATAATTTTTCATTGAACAAAATGTGTACCAAATTAGCAATTAATAAAAACAAACTTAGATACTAATAAGCGTTTGTGAAACAGGGGAAAAAAGTCAGATTTACAAGACAAAATTGACCCCATGTCCAAAACATAGGTGACCGTTCAAGAGGGGGCGCCGCGGGAGTGGGGAATGAGACGTGTGGGCATTGAGAGACAGGTATAAAGGGTGTTGAAAATAGGTGTACTTTGTTAGTAATATCTACTTGACTGACCACATCATGTTACTGTCTCCGTCAGATTTCAGTCAGACAATAGTCGGAGAAATCTTCTGACCACTTGAGACATGTTGAACACACCCTGCACTAAGAAATAATCTCCCCTGGCTATCCTTAACAAGTTGTTGAGTGATTAGTTTGAAACCATCCTTGACAAGGGGGTTGAAATGAGTGAGACGATATCACGCTGTTAAAGAAAGACAGCCCAGAATCATCATTATTTACAAGACAGTGACTAAAGGATTACCAGCAATTAACAATAGATGTTTTGAATTAGGCAGGAAATCAGAGCGATTTGAGCGTAAAAAAAATACTCCATCAGCCTTCTGATGACAAATGAGTAGTAAAAGGTCAGACAACTGTTTTTTTTTTCTACCACAAAAATGTGAATATCTGATGAAAATACCTAAGTAATAAATAAGACATAAATCTCAGATTTCCTGTCAAAATGCCAATAAGATGGATAGATCAAAAGTCAGTTTAACTGAACACAAGACAAATCGCTAATTGTTCGACAACTTAAAAAAAAAAGTGATTCAGAGGTCGACCCTTTTCTCTCTTCTTTAAACAAAGCTCAAACTAATGTGTTGTTTACAAGTAGGCCTTAATACTATCAAAAAATTGAAATTCAAATTAGCATGCGTTGTTTGCCGTTTTGTTTTATTTTACAGTGTAATTTTTGGTTGAAAATAAGCTTTTACTTCAGGTCAGGAATTTGAGGCAACCTGTTATGGGCAAGTTTGTTTAATAACGGTTAGGCCTGGTACCAATATCTTCTTCCAGGTATGTCAAGACTCATTCTGGTTAACCTGTATTTTAGTCCCATTAGATCATTTGTCTTGGTTACATTTAAAATATACAGCAGTTTCCTTTTTCTTTTTTTAATTTCTGGAACATACATGTAGTTTTCCAAAAAATAAAATAAAATAATCAAATTAAATTAACAAAAATGTTTGAAAATAAAGGCATTAATTATTTAAATTTTGTGTTTTTTTTTTTCTCTTCTTTTCATTCTTTTTAAAAAGTGCTCTAAATTAACTTTTCCAAATTGGTAAGTAATAGATATTTATTCAGGATACCAAGTAGGTTCGGTCAACCTTAAGTGTTTTGACAAACAGCTGTTGTGTTTCGACAATAATCCTTAATTCTATGGCCTTTTATTGACTATGATTACTTCTAATGGCGAAACCCTCCTGTTGAAATTCCAAGCTCACTTCGAACAGATCAGATGACCCTTCCCACGAGAGAAACACAATCTGCCACATTCAACGACAATCGAAGAGAAAACAAGAAGCGTCTGTCAAAGACAACGATCTGTCGTCTCTTCGGATAAGTGATAGCAAAGAAGCCCGAAAGCTTATCGGACGTTCCATATCAAAAGTTACTCTAATCGTGCTCTTGTCGGGTCTTGAGTCGAGGTAAAAAGCAAACGGAAGGGTCAATGGTTAACCTGTTCTTGTGTTTGTCAGGATCTGTTGTTGATATATCAGTGTACTGTAAATAATGACATTATACTGTGTCTCCTGTACACCAGGTCTTCTTTCTTCATGCTCAATATCAACACAATGCTAGAGGTTTCCAGCGAGGCCGGCTATTACAATTTACACTTAACGCAGGACATACTTCACACACTGTCACAGCTAACAAAGTTTATATAGAATCATCAGTAGTAAATACTCACTTAAGGCCACCAGGTACTATGAAGTTCTGTAGTTCCATTGATAGGTCTAAGCTTAATAAGATATT
This sequence comes from Lepidochitona cinerea, assembly GCA_963971465.1. Classification (NCBI taxonomy): domain Eukaryota; kingdom Metazoa; phylum Mollusca; class Polyplacophora; order Chitonida; family Tonicellidae; genus Lepidochitona; species Lepidochitona cinerea. The sequence continues at coordinate 40,774,724 of OZ020553.1, forward strand.
TGTATCCATTTGAAGAATTGATTGACTGATGTTTTAAACAGCACTCAAGATTATTTCCCTTAAATGGTAGAATTTGCCATGTTTAGTGGAACCAAGCTCTTTAGTCGAAGGAAATCCTCAACCCTTGTAGAGTACATGTACCTACCAACTCTTCCACATAAGACAATAGCGAAAACCCCACACAAAAAATAGCAATTTTTATTTGGTCCAATTGGGTTTTGAAACCTGCGACTCAGCAATGGACTTATACGGTGGCGTTCACGGATCTAATGGGGGAGTTACGTTTGGCGAGTACCTGGGAACTCCTTCACATACAGCAATCAAGTAAAAAATTTTCATTTTTATTTGGTCTGAGTGGGATTTGAACTCGTGGCCCATCAATGGAAGGCCTTGGCCAGACTAAGAAACTATCACTCAGCCGACTGTCCCCAGGCCCCCAGTCTTCATTTGAAAAAGCTTTCATCTTTCAAAACTTTCATCTCCATATATAGACTTTTGTCTAGAAACCCAGGGGCCTCGGTGGTCCAGTCAGTTATAGTGATCTTTCCACAGTCCGACACAGGCCTTCCAGATTGATTGATTGATTGCTGTCTTACACAACCCAAGAAAATGAGTGAAGATGTCAACTATTGCTGAAGCAATTAACCTTGTGGGTTTAGACCAATTTCTAAACTGCCTATTGGACGATAGAAGGGTAACTGGCTAACCCACGCGGATACCATTCAATCCAATCAACATATAGGTGCATCAGATTTCATACAATTGATAAAAAAAATTCCATTTTCAAGGCACTTGTGTTAATGCCACAATTAACATACATGATACAGCCTACATTTAAAATTATTTAACATTATTTAAATTTCAAGGGCAGTTATTTTCATTGGATTGATTTCAAGGTGTTAAATCTTTTTCTTCACACCTGTCAATTTTGTCACGGCAACAGGTGAGAAACAGGTGTTTTCAGATCTGACACCTCGTTAATAATTCTACAGGAGCAGTCATAATGACATTATAAATCTGCAAACTGTCACTGTACATCATTTGAGGTTAGCCTAACAGACCTTGGTCACGCAAACTGTTTCCAGAAATTACACACAGTAGACTTACAGCCGTCAATAGGGTCACTCAATTAAACTCACTCAGGTGTCACGACAACAGAACTGAAATTCAACCCAGTGCAATTTCATTCTTGGCTTCCGCTATGCGGATACTTCTATTTTGTAACTAAACCTAGATTTGCCCTGGAAATTTAAAGAAAAAAAGAAATACGCTTACATGCATATTTTTTTAACAAAAGGCTCCAAAATTAATATTGTTGGCTATATGGCTGGAAGTGAATTGTAGACCTCGTGGGAAAACATCATGATCCAGATTCGAAGGTCTATATCAGCAGATTAAAACAATTCTTAGGACAACGTGCAAAAAAATGTTGCAAGAAATATGTACGAGAAACTCAGAATTCTCTACAACAGCCAACAATTTATTTAAAAAACCTGTCTTGGTTACCTGTGTTGCTAAGTAAAGGGTCAGTGGCGGAAGATACCACTATTTGAGGGCGATGGGGGAAACTCGTCTCCCAAGAAGATTTTCCCTGTGCCCGTGTGTTTTAGTGTTGATAAATATGATTTATTTGTGCATCGCCTTTGAAAAGCTTTTTTTTCTGGATGGTCCCTATAATAATATCCCAAATGTTCTGTGCCCCATAGCCAAATTAAATTCATTTTTGGGTAGCAAAATACATACATGTTGATTGATTGTCTTCTATGCCCTCTCTTCAGGAATGTGGGAGAGTTGCTCGGTACTCGCCGAGGGTTGGGGGGTTTCCACCGGGGAATGATCCTGGTTTCCTCCCCTATTAAACCTGGCAACGTCGCCATATAAATGAAATAATCTCGAGTGCAGAGTAAACATCAATCAATCTCTTTGGAAAGGTTGTTTTAACAGTTCTTCATTAGGGTATGTATAGGAGGTTCCTAAAACATGCTAATAAATCTGTACCCGTGTGTTTTAGTGTTTATAAATAAATCTGCATGTACGATAAAACCTTTGACTGCGAGAAGTAAACTTGAGGTACACAACTCAAGAGCTTCTGGACAAAGCAGTTCAAGAACTTTCAGACTGTGTCTGGTTTTAATCTCTTCTAAAGTCAGCATTCAGAAATTTGACTTTGATTTCAAGCCTTGCATCATATTATGAGGAAGTGTTGAATATTATCAAGTCCAAATCATTACGGATAACATTATAGCCATGATTTCATTCATACAACTAGAAAAACAACATGGTCAGAAATTAGCTTCAAGCCTTTCCTCAGTCATCTTTGACCCTTGCTTATTAGGGATACATGCTCCAGCAAAAAAACGTCTTTGGCACATTAGATTTTGATTTTAATTTTTTTTTCTAAATATGTATAAAATGCTATGCAATTTTCTGGAATTTTTTTTTTCTCATTTCAAAGAAAATAGGGCACGAAATTTGCGACTGACCCAGGTGTTCGAAAAAAAAAACAATAAATACCACCGCACTTAGATGAGACCTCTCTATCAGCCTTTAGTTTATTTCATCCCCCTGATCCCAGGACAAGTTGTAATGTTTTGAAAAAAACGCATGTCTTTATCTACGTTTCTTTTGTAGTTAGGAAGAGGCTTTTTTAGGAATAAATAATATTGTTTGTACACCTGCGCTGTGTTTGTAATGTAGTTTGAATAGTATCCAAGTGAGAACGGCCACTAATCTTCAAACAGCAAACGAAATAAAGCACAGGTAAATACTTCCTCAAAAAACACAGGATAGTTCAAATTCAACAAGGGCATCCCAAAACTATTTTATACATCTCAGATCTCGGGTTTAGCAAATAAATGTTTATCTGAGAAAAATTCACAGATTTTGTAAAACAAATACCAGCGTGTGGCCAGTTTACAGATGTCTTTTTCAAAAGGAGGTAGCGAAGATCAAACAGATAAATTTAAATTTTAGATAATAGAAGGGTTTACCTTGACACAAAGACGACAACCAACAATCTTAATGCTCATCTGTAAATTTTTACTAACAATTTAAAAGAATTGCATTCCGTAACCTTGCAGTGAACATTATAATGAAAATTTGTAACTGAATATTCATGTGACATGCTATAAATCTAATTAAAGAATAATTCTCAAAGAAATTAAACAAAATAATTTTAGTTTAAATGTCGTCTAAAATTGGCAGAAATTAGTGGGGATTTGACTTAACTTGCATCCTTCCGAAACGGACATTTAGTGCAGCCCACAGGTCACTTTAATAGGGTCACAAGGTCAATATGCTTTAGGTATCACGCAAAATTGCTTAAAGAAGTTCTGCCATTTTTCAAGAAAAACTAATCCCCTAAAAAAAGAGATTCCAATCCTGTAAGAAATATATTTATAACTGATAAATGTTTGGTAGAGTAGTATGCAACTGCGGTGACGATTAACCTTCAAAACTTCATTAAACCTGAACCAGAATTGGATTTGGGGTTGAGATTTGAGACACAGTAACTTCTAGTGTAATTCAAGGCTTGAGGGCCAACCATCAAGGCCAAAAATGAAAATATGGGGAGGCCAAGCAGGCGAGTGTTTTGAGGTCACCTACCAGTCACCTATTGATTGATTGTTTGGTGTTTTACGCCGCGCTCATGATTATTTCTCTTATATGGCGGGCATTGCCAGTTTTATTGTGGGAGGAGACCGGGCTCTATGCCCGGAGCAAACCCACGACCTTTCGGTGGTAACTGGCAACCATCCTAATAGGTCACATATATAGAGCAGATGCCCCGTTTAGCAGAAGGTAAAAATCGTGCTCTTGACTTATTGGGATTCATCCATGGAAGACCCTACTAATTGAGCAAGCGGTTGCACATAAAACAGCAGTTTTTCCTTTAATACTATGGGGTGTAAAGGTCTAAATGATATACCTCTTTTTAACACAATTAGAAACTTGTCTCCATGGTTATTTTAGACAAGAAGATTTTCCCTGTGCCCGTGTGTTATAGTGTTCATAAATATAAACATCCTACCTGAATAAAAGCCCTCCGGAAATGAACTAGTTTCTGGTCTTTTCAAACAAAATCTGTCGAGGATTTCTTAGGCATAAAGCTGAGGAGAACTTGGTATGGAGTCTAGGTCGATGGCATGGGCTTGGAAATTCTTCAACAACCATTTAAAGCCGGTAGCATGACACTGCGGGAAAAGGAAAAATAAAGAAGTTTTGATTACTCTTGCTGGGACAACACTTTACAACGTTTACAAAGTGGAATACAAAATGCTTCTTAGCAGTTGTCATGACGTTTGAACAGCTTGTTTGACACACGTCTGTGATGCTTTATAAATAAACATCTAATCTCGCGTCAACATTGCCAAAGAGTCGAGATGCGGAAAGAAGTCCCCTAAAGCAAAGACACCCGCATGTAGTTTCAAAACCCTACTACGCATCGACAGAAAAAAAACATGGCAAAGACGATAGCCGAGGTTGTAAGTAACAAATACAAAGTGATCCTTCACTAAGGAATAGAAGCTGACCTGTCTCTGCTTTAAACAAGTCCTTCAAATAACAGCTGATCTAATAGACTTTAAAAACCCTGCCAAATCCCAGAGCAAATTTTCAAAGGGGATTCAGACAGGTACAGAAATAGGATCATTGACCATGTTATGCTGATTTAAGTGGACAAGTTTCCAAAAACAAAATTATATATACTCCAAAGCTGCTTCTTAATTAAAAACAGAGGACGCTTTTCTTTATTTTCCCCAAACTATAGTTGAGAACTTTCTATTCTGGCAAAATTTGAAAGTTTTTGCATCATTTTATGATCTGTTGCATACTCCCATAAGCGCCTTAATGATTTGAACTTTGTAAAGGAAAATCATTTCATACATCTTCAGAAAAAGCTCTGCTTTAGACAAGCAACCACCAATAAAATTATCGGAATTAGAATTGATTGATTGGTGTTTTACGCCACACTTAAGACTATTTCACTTATATATGGCGCGTTGCCAGGTTTAGTGGGGGAGGAAATCGGACTCAACTCTTCCAGTTTTATCAGTATGAATTTTTCTTATTTAAATGTGATAAACCTCCTACTTTGAAAATCAAAATTGAAAATAAAAATTCAGGGGAAAAACGTAAAATTTGTGCAGGTCATGCAACATTAAACTTAACATGCACTGCCCTTAGAGACAGAAAATTGGTAAATAACAATATTTCACTTACATTTAAGTCTGGCTGAGAGTTCAGGCAACTTTCCACATAGGGAAAACCACTCAGGACTTCTTCCATTTTTCTCAGACAGAGTGGTATTCGAACCTGCAACCTTCTGTCCATTGGAAATCTGCGAGTAGAAAAATAGCAAACCGCTACTTTGAAATATTGAGTTAACGCCAAAATGGCAATAAAGAACCGCAGAAACCAGAAATACCGGCATAGTAAGTCATATCAGAAGTTCTGGTAATATAACACACTTCCAGACTGATTTGATTGTTGTATATACGTATGCTTACATTGGTATATACATTTACTCATATGGGCAAGTGATTACTAAAATCTAGAAAAGCCACATCGACATGTTCTGTAATACGTTCTATTTCCATTAGTAGAACTCTTCAAATTGGAAGTGCATTTGGTGGTACGAGTGAGACAGCCTCCTTCTCGTTACAATGCAAAGCAATACAAACAATGAAAGAGTTCTATTTACCGATAATTTCGTTAGGTTATAATGAATTATTTATATATTTTTATTATTACTATCTGAGGTAAAATCCAAAGAAATATTTTGATCTGATAGCCTGTCAACAGTTTTCTGTACAATTCACCATTCATAGTTTGACATAACACGTACAAAACAAACAAAAATCTAAAAAAAATTCTGAGTGAATCTTTCTCTAGATAGCCATATGTGGAAGAGTAGCCAGGGCAAAGAGCCCAGTTTCCTCCACAACTAAACCTGGCAACGCCGCCATATTAGTGAAATAAGCTTGAGTGCGACGTAAAGAATCAATGGATCAATCAACAAATAAAGTGTGTCTTTGAGACTTAGCACATAGGTTCAATTTATGACAATAAACCTAAACCTCTGGTATAATGTGACATTGTGAGGTAAAACGAAAATAAATCTCATAGTTCTCTTAGTTCTCATAGTAAAAAGTCATCATTGCCAACCCTTAAATCTCAATATCACAATTTACAGACACAGGAATTATACGATGAGCTGCCAAATATAGGGAAATTTTTGATGAAACATAATAAGCTAAGTGTTCGTCCTTTTATTCAAGGAGTACAAAATAAAAGCTTTGTGTCACTATCCATCTTGGAGATGGTTTTGAAAACCCCATATATGGGCTTTTGGGCGTCTGCAGTTTGGGCGCCCAAACCAGAATAGGAGAAAAAAATTGTTTTGATTGTTGCTTTAAATGTTGAATACAAGTAAAAACTGCTCTGCAAAGTATTTAGAACATATATATTAGGTATATTAGGGACAGAAATGGTAGTTTAAAGTAGAAGCTAGTTCTCTCCATGAAGCCTTCATGTGCCCTGGGATGGTATTGTCAAGCCACAATATGGGTGTCCAAACTTTTGCCCTGAAGAAGTAAATGATTTTTGTCTGACATACTCCATTCTTTCAGCTTTGTGATACAATATTTTTCATTTCAATATTAATCTTTTAGTTTTCCGAAGTAAGCCTACTTCAAACTCTCAACTTCTCATGACAATCAGGAATAATGACCAGAGTCTGAATTTTGGCACTTTAATATTAACATTGTCTTCCGGTGTATAAAGGCTTAAATGATTACCGAGGTATATTTTTCTAATTAATGAATAAAGTTCATTACCAGTATACTTAGTTTCATATGGCCGTACACAAGTGGCTCTAGAGCAGCTGAGATGGTTTTTAGCTCTCTCATCCTGAGATGTGTTTAATGTTGTAAATCTTAATACAATATTTCAGAATTCATGATGTACCTGAACGGCTCTCGGACACTCATAGGTAATAATGTACCTGAACGACTGTCAGACACTCATAGGTAATGATGTACCTGAACGACTGTTGGACACTCATAGGTAATAATGTATCTGAACGGCTCTCGGACACTCATAGGTAATGATGTACCTGAACGACTGTCAGACACTCATAGGTAATGATGTACCTGAACGACTGTCAGACACTCATAGGTAATGATGTACCTGAACGACTGTAGGACAACTATAGGTAATGATGTACCTGAACGACTGTCAGACACTCATAGGTAATGATGTACCTGAACGACTGTCAGAGACTCATAGGTAATGATGTACCGGAACGACTGTCAGAGACTCATAGGTAATGATGTACCTGAACGACTGTCAGAGACTCATAGGTAATGATGTACCGGAACGACTCTCGGACACTCATAGGTAATGATGTACCTGAACGACTGTCGGACACTCATAGGTAATGATGTACCGGAACGACTGTCAGAGACTCATAGGTAATGATGTACCTGAACGACTGTCAGAGACTCATAGGTAATGATGTACCGGAACGACTGTCAGAGACTCATAGGTAATGATGTACCTGAACGACTGTCAGACACTCATAGGTAATGATGTACCTGAACGGCTCTCGGACACTCATAGGTAATGATGTACCTGAACGACTGTCAGACACTCATAGGTAATGATGTACCGGAACGACTGTCAGAGACTCATAGGTAATGATGTACCTGAAAGGCTGTCGGACACTCATAGGTAATGATGTACCTGAACGGCTCTCGGACACTCATAGGTAATGATGTACCTGAACGGCTGTCGGACACTCATAGGTAATGATGTACCTGAACGACTCTCGGACACTCATAGGTAATGATGTACCTGAACGACTCTCGGACACTCATAGGTAATGATATACCGGAACGACTCTCGGACACTCATAGGTAATGATGTACCTGAACGACTGTCAGACACTCATAGGTAATGATGTACCTGAACGACTGTCAGACACTCATAGGTAATGATGTACCTGAACGACTGTCGGACACTCATAGGTAATGATGTACCGGAACGACTGTCAGACACTCATAGGTAATGATGTACCTGAACGGCTCTCGGACACTCATAGGTAATGATGTACCTGAACGGCTCTCGGACACTCATACAATGTAGGTAATGATGTACCTGAACGACTGTCAGACACTCATAGGTAATGATGTACCTGAACGACTGTCAGACACTCATAGGTAATGATGTACCGGAACGACTGTCAGACACTCATAGGTAATGATGTACATGAACGACTGTTGGACACTCATAGGTAATGATGTACCTGAACGACTGTTGGACACTCATAGGTAATGATGTACCTGAACGGCTCTCGGACACTCATAGGTAATGATGTACCTGAACGACTGTCGGACACTCATAGGTAATGATGTACCTGAACGACTCTCGGACACTCATAGGTAATGATGTACCGGAACGACTGTCGGACACTCATAGGTAATGATGTACCTGAACGACTCTCGGACACTCATAGGTAATGATGTACCTGAACGACTGTCAGACACTCATAGGTAATGATGTACCTGAACGACTGTCAGAGACTCATAGGTAATGATGTACCTGAACGACTGTCAGACACTCATAGGTAATGATGTACCTGAACGACTGTCGGACACTCATAGGTAATGATGTACCTGAACGACTCTCGGACACTCATAGGTAATGATGTACCTGAACGACTGTCAGACACTCATAGGTAATGATGTACCTGAACGACTGTCGGACACTCATAGGTAATGATGTACCTGAACGACTCTCGGACACTCATAGGTAATGATGTACCTGAACGACTGTCAGACACTCATAGGTAATGATGTACCTGAACGACTGTCAGACACTCATAGGTAATGATGTACCTGAACGACTGTCAGACACTCATAGGTAATGATGTACCTGAACGACTGTCGGACACTCATAGGTAATGATGTACCTGAACGACTCTCGGACACTCATAGGTAATGATGTACCTGAACGACTGTCAGACACTCATAGGTAATGATGTACCTGAACGACTGTCAGACACTCATAGGTAATGATGTACCTGAACGACTGTCGGACACTCATAGGTAATGATGTACCTGAACGACTGTCGGACACTCATAGGTAATGATGTACCTGAACGACTGTCAGACACTCATAGGTAATGATGTACCTGAACGACTGTCGGACACTCATAGGTAATGATGTACCTGAACGACTGTCGGACACTCATAGGTAATGATGTACCTGAACGACTGTCAGACACTCATAGGTAATGATGTACCTGAACGACTGTCAGACACTCATAGGTAATGATGTACCTGAACGACTGTCGGACACTCATAGGTAATGATGTACCTGAACGACTGTCGGACACTCATAGGTAATGTCTAATGATGTACCTGAACGACTGTAGTAGTGTAGACATTTGACATTAATTTTTTTCATGTTATGACCCCGCTATATACATGTAGCTATTATAGGTATGGAAGCCTATTAGTGCCATGGGTGGAATTTTGATATTTCTGGGTTTTTTAGGACGTTGTCATATTTTAACCCCTGTAGTGACTTTGTTTTGATTGATTGATTGATTGGTGTTTTACGCCGCGCTCAAGATTATTTCACTTATATGGCGGCGTTGCCAGTTTTATTGTGGGAGGAAACCGGGCTCTGTGCCCGGAGGAAACCCACGACCTTCCGCTGGTAACTGGCAGTTTTTGCTGTTTTTGGTCTGAGTGGGATTCGAACCGGGACCCATTGGTGGAAGGCTGTTCGGATTGAGCGTCAAACGCTCTACCTACTACTTTGTTTTGAAACAGTCTCTGTATGTTTTAGTAAATCAGTTCTAGTACCGGTTATAAAATATAAGGGAACCTTTCCAACGCAGTGAAAATGTTTCCACAGCGGTTGAAATGTTAACACTGCAGAGAAAAAGACTTTTCGATGAAAAATTATATGATGTCTAGAAATCATTGGAATTTTCTCTGCGGTAAATTTTTTTTTTACTGCGGAGTATAAGGTTTCATGACCATTTTACAAATTCAAGGCTTTGACCTATACCTTCGACACTTCTAATTCTATCTACCCTCAATGTTAGGTTATTGTCTTATGGTCCTAAAAAAACTATTCATATATTTGTACTAGAACTAGTACTAAATAGAACTATTAGTATTACCAGAAGTCTATAATAATAATAATAATAATAATACCTTTATTTTAAGAGGGTGTATATACATAATATATCTCGTCAGCAAATTTGCTGATTTTCACGAGGCCCTCTGGGCATAAAAAAAAAAGAAAAAGTTATACAATATATATATACATTTCTAGACATAATACAAAGTACACAAATACAGTAGAGTTCCAAGACTATTTACAATATTTAATTAATGTGTTTTAATTATATCATTTAATAATGCTTTTAGAAATAAAAATCAATGAACAAATAAATAAATTAGCAAAAGAGAAGAAAAAATAAAAGAATTGAGAATTGCATGTACTTGAGTGATTACATAATTAGAAATTGAAATCATAAGACTTTATCTGTTTCATGGATTCGAATTTAAATTTTTGCAATGTTTCAGCAGATTTGGTTTTTTCAGTCAATGAATTCCATAAAACTGGACAAATGTGAATGTGTTCATAGGCTTCTGGTATTACTAATAGTTAGTGATACTAAAACTAATAGAGGTGCACGTGGCCAAAAATATAAACTGATGAAATTGAAATGGGGGGGTCGACTCCAAGTTCAACATCAATGTTCATTGTTGAATTTAGCGTAATTGCATATTAACGTCATTGCATATTTAACGTAATTAACGTAATTAACATATTAACGTAATTGCGTAATTAACGTAATTGCATATTTGCAACTGCAATCATGTATACCTAGTGATGGTGACTCTTCTGCTTTTGTCTTTGATCGACATTGCTATTTTCGTTGCGAACTGTTCGTTTGTTTCACGTTTGACAGTCGTTGACAGCTTTGACAGTCAGTGAAGGGGAGATAAGCAGGTGAACAAAGTAGAGCTCTTTATTCAAGAAGGCGAAAATGGTATCATTGGCGGGAACTTGTTGTTTCATAACATCGGGGGCTGTTAAATAAGAGGTCAACTCGCGGTAAAACCAATCACTATTTACTCAGTTGAAAATCTCCTTGTTTAATCTCAACCATGAAGGTAACCAGACGATCCAAACGTTTTAAGGACTCGCCTCTCGACGGAAGTACAATTGATTCCAAAAGAATTAAACTGCAAAGTCCAACGGTAATTTTTTTTTTGATTGACGTTTCAACTTGGGATTCCAAAAGTCCGATGAAAGGGCAGAAGTTTATGCAGTATCTGTTTATCTGTCAATCTACACGTCTATGCTGTTTTCATTATTTTAATGAGTTCTAAACCTTTTTGTTTTCTAATGCCCTTCAGTTCACTTAATATTAACAGTTAACTTCTTCAGGTTAACTAATAGAAAAATAATAAGTACAGTCACTCGCCCTAAATCGGGACACTTTATATTTTCATCACATGATTCAAAATACTAAACTAAAAGTTGAAATATTTTTTTTCTGAAGATTATAGCCTTTATTAAATGATGGAATTATCAATTGATTTTGTCTCTCTAAGCAGCTTTCTATTTGAAAACTCATCTTAAAAAATGTGACTGTTTCCCCTAAAACGGGACAACCCTTCCTAAATCGGGACACGGAATTTCATTAACAAAAGTTACCGATTATGACTAAATGAAATTTCTGTTTTGCAATTTCGTATATTTGCATAATACCTTAAACATTGTAAATCCATCTAAGAAAGAAATCACTTATAAATTCGAAAAAGTTAGCTTGATCTTCCCCAAAACACCGGGTCATGTTTTTAGTGATTGCATCATTGCAGCATGCGCCGTTTTACGGCAGTGTCGTATGTCGTAAAGTGACTGTCCCGATTTAGGAAAAAATCATGTTGCACGAACTTTGCCTGTGTGGTTTTAATTCGACAGTAATATTCATGAATGTCACATGCCTTGATACGTAACAGATTACTAAAGTAAACAGATAGTGAAATCTGCATATCCAAGACAAGTTTAGGAACTGACCCGTACTTACGCGCGGCAATGCTTACAGACGACAAATTACGTGATCCGACTGCATAACCTCTATTAACTTTGCTTTAGAAAACTGACTGCAACGCGAAAAAAAAATTAATGCAAAATGTTTTAAATTTTTTAAGATGAAAGTCTAATGTCGCAGCATCAAACAGTTGTTTTGTGAAAGTAAACCATCAAGTAAGATGCTGTAAAAATAAGGTAGAAGTCATAACTGTCCCGATTTAGGGTTGTCCCGATTTAGGGCGGGTGACTGTAATCAATTTCGAATGAAAGGCGAGGACAGAATCTTGAATAATTGGTCCGTTTGCGATTTTTTGATAACCATTGAACTCACGACTTATGATTACTGTCCAACTGCTCTACCAACTGAGCTACCCGGCCCTGGGGTTATTTACTAATTCAGTAATTTGCCTGATGATGAATGTTCATTTACAGAGTTGCTTAGGGAATTTCCTGGTGCTATTGTTTTTGTGTTTGACACAGACAGTCATAGCAAACAGTGTAATGAATCGCACACGTAGACTAGTTGGAGAACTTACAGCTTTCGCAGAAAACCCAGGTGGATTCTAAAAAATCTCATAACCACCAAAAATAGACATAAGGATTCCCAAATAAAACTCCATATCCAGTGTTCCAAGGGAGCTACATATAGGAAAGTAACCTGTGGCACTGGGCATCTAGAAACCTCATCTTTATATAGACAACTGGCTAATAGCATTATGATTATTGTTCCGTTGACTCTGAGCATGTCCCTTTAATTGGTGGCCTGTCAAACCTCAACAATTCTGAATATAAACTAAAATGGTAATACTCAGACAAACAAATTCAACAACTTCAGAGAAAGTTGTGAAAAGTATCAGACTGAGCCTTGAAAACAATATCTTAAACAAGCATATTCTCAGCTTCGCCCCCCCACCCTTCATCAGAAGGCCTTTTCTTGAAACTACTTAGTTAAGATTTGTGGGTGAAGATTAACACCGATGGCTGAAGAATCAAATGATTGTATCATTGCATGCTTAAAATACTCAAGCCATGTTTTCTCCCATTTGAAGATTTTAACCCCATGTTATTTATAATCCACAAGAAAATGAGTTTCTGTTTAACAATAATATTTTCTTGTACTTTTATTCAGTTTGACAAAGAAAATGATGTAGTTTTCCAAAAGAAATATGCCGAAGAGAACGAAAATCTGCAGATCAAAAAGGTATTAACCGTATTTATAAAGTTCAGCAAATATATATATTACTTTGGAAGGTGTAATAATCTGTCATATTAGACATTAGTATGCTCTCTACATTGTACATTAACTCTAAAGAGTGTAACAAGTTCTGTCTGTCTTGCTACTGAGTGTTGTCAACGGCATTGTTTCCTCTACCCATTGTACGTCGTATGTGGAAGGTTTGCCAGGTACTTGCGGGCGCCGAAGGTCTGGGGTTTCCATCGGGCAATGAGCCCGTTTTCCTCCTCCGTTAAACCTGACAACGCCGCCATATAAGTGAATTAATCTTGCGGTGTAAAATAATCAATCTACCCATTGTAGACTAAGATAGACCCTGAGGTGGGGGAAATTGAATACATTAGCCATTTAATATGCCCAACACCACCTTAATGAAAAATTTGTTCATCTATTTTCAATTTTAAATTTCTCCCTGACCCTCCAGAATCGTTTTCATTTAATTTTAGACACAGGTTTTTGGATTTACTTACATATTGTTAAGATAGAAAAATCCTATGATTTCTTAAGTACAAAGGAAATCTTAAGTGCGGCGGAAAACATCAATCAATCATAAAAGATAATCTGGGAAAGATTTAGGTCCATATGTGCACATGCACTGGCCACCTGTGACTAAAATAAGCATATAAAGAAAACCGAAATCAACCAATTAAATGTATACATACATAGTTTAGTTGTTATAAATTTCTAATGGACATTTAAATTTCTAATTTCAGATTGAGGAAAAAGTATTTAAGAAGGAGGAAGTATCAGATACTGAACAGAATCTGGGGGTAAAGACTCGTATTAATAGCTGTATTTCAACATTTGTTATAAGCACACAACACCGATATTCAACTCAGACAAACAATTACTGTAGACTAGAGGGCTTGTTTGCCGCATTGTCATATTGAGGACAAAGCTCAAATTGAACAGCATGTAAATCATAAATTTAACCTTCAAAGATCTTATTTGATGGAAGAGTGCAAGTGCCATACATTTTGATTGGCTGTATCCCGAGTTGAACCCTCTTTTTTCTGACAAGGTAAAACATGGAATGGCAATGGAGATTTTACCTTGGCTTGATAAGATGCCAATAAACTTGCCAATTGCACCTTTATGAGAAGTTTCTCAAAATCTCTTATTATTTTACTAGTGTCCTTTATTACTATACAGTGTATTACTCATCTGAGTTTTCTAAATAAATTTTGTACTTTTTCGTATTTCTTTATTCTTGTTCAACTGAAACCATATATATTTATTTTTGTCAAGGATGGAGTCACACCATATGAAAAACTTATTCAGAAAAACAAACAAGCCAACCAAGATTTCTTGTCAAATCTGGGAATATTTCAGGTAAAATCTTTGAATATTTTTTTTGCTTCCTTTTTATTCAGATTTCTTTATAAATCCCGTTTCTTGTCTCTAAGGCATATAAAAATATTTTATCTTTCATGAAAAGCAGAAAGAAAAATACATTTTTTTATGAGAGAAATGTAGAAAAAGACAAGCTAAAATGATGACCTTCATTTTTATTCTGTAGGCAAAGGAGGACTTACTCAGAAGTGCAGAGAAACCGAAAGTGAAACCATCTCAAAGAGGAATTAAGAGGTATGCATTGAGCATGTTAAAATAGCCGCTCTCCAAAGATCATCAGCAAACAAGTTAATCATACAAAACATTTCTTACTGTTTGCTGCTTGGGGATAAATCAAGAACATTTCATTTTTAGAACATCTTCATGCCGTCATTTCATTCAGTGTTATATGTTAATGCTACAACTCAGTTACCCATAAACATGACTTGCGATACATATGCACACTATAAGAGTCTGTTAAACTCTCGTTCGTTTGTTTTAGAGAGAAGAGTCCGCCCCCACCTCGACGTTCCAGTCTCCGATTGATGAGGAAAGATCCTACAGGAGAAACCCTCCCTGACATCCCTGAACCCACCCCTGTTATTGATGAACATGTGAGTGCCCATCACTATGCTTACTTCTTAACCTGTTTACATAACATATAATGCTATGTTTAATACTTTATTGCCATGGTTACCCATACTGTACAGATCTGTTGATATGACAGTTACGTAAAAACCTATGCTTGGTTTTGTGCAACAGGCTCAAGACCACTGGAACTGCTTTATCCAATCGTATCATTCCTCAGGAGGCGATTTTGTGTTCCGGTTTCCTACCCTACTAAACCTAGCAACGCTACCATATAAGGGGAATAATCCATTATAAAACATCAATCAGATTCATTATTAAACTTGTATCATATTATGACGAATTTAGATCTTTGCTTAATTTATCAGAAGTTGTCAGATACGTAAAATATTTTTTCCTAGCACCTGTTTGAAGAGCTGTGACCCTTTCCATTCATGAATTTCATTTCTGTATTTTACCAGGAGAGACCCCCTTCTGGACCCTTACAGATGTCTGACTACCTATATGGCGCCACACAGATTACACATAGTGATACGTTCTCTCAGAAAATACAGAGTGTTGGTGAACAAGAGGCTTGTGATATCAAATCTGACTCCAATTTAGACAGGTAGAGATCATCTTTGTTATCACCATAAACTAGAACTTATGCTAGTTGATAACAGTTTGAAGTCACCTTTGTTTTTCATTATGACTGAAGTGTGGAATAAAAGGCCTTGTAGAAATCTTTTTAGCATTTTTTTTTTTCATCTTTTTATTCATTGTGCACCTTGGGTGACGTAAAATATTATGGCGACCTCTCAAAATTGAAGATATAGCCTACCGCCCCTACTGATGGGTGGTTTCCCCTTTTGGCCATGTAAATTTCTGACATAGATTTTACAACTGAGTTAAAAGTAACACCATCAACCAACCATAATTTATTTAGACCTAAAGAGTTTTATTTAAAACTAACTTACACAGCTTACATCTACGATAAGAATTCCGCTAATTCAAGGACTAGCAATGTGAAGTTAACAAATTATTAAACTGCTTTCTGCCATGTTTGGTCTAAAACAACAACAATAGCAATTGCTCAATAGGATTATCGGTCGCTCAATGCAGGAGGTAAGACACCCAACGAAAAGTCTCAAACTTTTAGAGTGCTTTTCGTAATGTTTTGAGTACTTGAATTAGTGGAATTCTTACCGTATGCATGTTATTTAGCAATGATTACTTAACTGTTTTTTTCACAGTTTTATCAAAAGTTTGTCTAAGCTCAAGTTGACTGATGACCAGGTTGCTAAAGTAGTCCCTGATCGTATATTTTCTGTGGCCATCCACCCTACCAGGAGTAAAGTGATAGTAGCTGCAGGGGGTAAATGGGGTACTGTTGGTGTTTGGGATGTGGTAAGTAGGTCTTCCAAGGGGGACAACCACGGTCTAATTTCACTCTTTTTAACTTTTAACAAATGATGTTCACAGCTGTGCCTAAAATTATTCAATAATATTAAACCTAAATTGAAGTGGCAAGAGCTGCCAAAATCCAGACTTTTTTCTACAGAAATTCTGATTGTCAAGAATAGTTGATCGTATCTTGAAGAATTAAACTAGAAGATTGACGCTGTAATTAATATTATTGATAAAGCCAATAACCCATGCAAACCGAACATGTGTCAGTGTGCTAATAACGTACAAAATTCAAATAACTGAAATGTACAAGTATATTTGTTTTTCATTTAAACTACCTTAACTTTGATCCTTTAGATTGGTATGAACAAAAGACTTATTTTGTACTTTTTAATAAAAATGATGATCAATTAACTAACGAAATTTTACTTATATTTGGCAGCTCATGGCACCGCACTTTAACGTGGAAACTAAATGGCACATAACTCAAATACTTTCCAATAAAGTTTGTTTCTCACTATTCTAAGACCTTTATTGGACAAATGCATGTGAAGTAAAAGTCTTTTATTACCATTTGTTTGCTATTCTTTTTCTCCTTAAATAAGGTCACCTTAACAGATTTTTGGAAGAAACAATGTTGAATGTCAATGTTTTTGCAATAATTCTACTGATGTTGATACATTTTGTTAACTACAGGAAGATGTGGCAGATGAATTAAATGGTGTTGTCACCTACTCTCCCCATTCCAGACCAGTGGGTCACCTGACCTTCTCTACGTGGCATCAAGATAAACTCTTCTCCTGTAGCTATGATGGGTCATTGAGATGTGCTTATTTTGAAAAAGGGGTGTTTGATGAGGTATGTAAATTTTGATAATTGTTGTCTTTTTATATCTGTATTATTGATTTTAAGATATGGTTTTATAATTATAAGCTTTCAGATATCTCATGAACAGCCACCTGTTCAGACCTCTTCATTAGCCAATCTTCAACATATTCTTTTTTCCATAATACCTCTGTAGCTATCCAATCTTGGTCTACAATAAAATTATATTTATCTGATTTTTTTTTTTTGTCACTTCCTACTCTTTTACCTTGAGTGATGAAGATATATATAAAATCATTTTATTCTCACCAGATTTACTCCGTGGATCGGGATGAGTATACCCTTCTGCGGACTTTTGAGTTTTTGTCCGCGGACACCATGTTGGTGTCTCAATCTGACGGATGTGTAGCTGTTGTTGATACTAGAACATCCGGGTCAGTATTATCAATGTCACTCTATTAATAATCGTACTATTACCTATAACTAGTATATACCTAAATGTACCATCTTTCACCATTAAGAAGTTCTTATGAGGAAAAGGGCCCTTGTGGCTCTGCTTTAGCCATGTATGCTGACCCAGCAAGGAGGAACATTAAGTATGCCACATACATGAGCCTTCCTGACGTTCTATGGTCTGTGGAGCCTAATGTCAAAATTTAGATCTGGGTGGGGGGAGGGGTGATCTTTTGGTCAGTTGGTACTTTTGTTGCCATATAATTGTAGTTGTTAATCAATTAATCAATCAGGAAAAGGATTTTTTCAAATGGCTTGATAATCCTCAGGTTTATTTACTGGCTGGATTGAATGCCTCTTTTAGAATTTCCTTTATTTGTTTCGTTGTTGGTTTCAGAAATGAATCCAGTAATGTGTACAGAGTGAAAGAAAAGTCCCTCCGATGTGTGAGCATTCATCCTGTCAACAACAACTACTTCCTTACTGCATGTTCTAATGGGTGAGTGGAGATATCTGGTAATGTCATTCTAATTGATTGATGTTTTACGTTGCACTCGAGATTATTTCACTAATATCGTGGCGTTGATGACAGGTTAAGTGGGGAAGGAAGCCGGGCTCTTTGCCCAGAGGAAAGCCCCAACATTCGGCGAGTACCTGGCAACTCTTCCAAATATCGTGATAGAGCAATTTGAAGAAATCTTAACATCAATATTGTTTATTTACCAGGCACTTAAAATGGTGTTATTAAGTGATGTCACTACTAGACCTACAGTCCTAAAGTGTAGACTGGACACACAATCTGCCTAGGTTAACAAGTTTCCAATCAACTTGTGTGTGTTTGCCGTCAGAGTTCCGCGTTAATCTCAAGTCATAAAATGGGCAGCATCAATAGATAATGGAAACAAAAAAATATATATTGTATTATTTAGTTTTAGCTTTTCTTCCCCCATTAAACCTAGCAAGGCCGCCAGAAGTGAAATAATCTTGAGTGTGGCGTAGAACATCAATCAATCCATCAGTTTTAGCTGCCGTATATTTTGATTTCATTTTCAAATCCTTGTAACGTTTAAACGCCCACTTTAATTTTCAGAGATGCTTCAGTGTTTGATCAAAGGATGTTGAAAACTGGGAAAAAGTTGAACTCCAATGTGGCAGAAGTTCATCACCCAAAGACTATCAGCTCCGCTTACTTCTCTCCTGTCACGGGGAAATATATACTCACAACTTGCACAGATGATAGACTACGGTAATATAATATGGACTTAATATCAATGAAGCTGCAATCATCATCAGGGAAATTACTGAATTAGTAAATAATCGATAATTTTGCGGGTCAATTAGTGTCGGTTATTTACTGATATCAATGAACTATATACATGGAATCGCAATGTCACATTGGTTAGCTTGGATCTAAAATTGTTGTTTGCCGCCATTCCACATATGTTTTTCATTGGTTAATACCCATTGTAATAGAGCTGATGCCAAAATTATTCCTGATTTGTTGAAGTAGACTGTTTGATGTTTTTTTAATTTGACTTTTTAACAAACATGATTTGTGTTTCTCTCTTAAAAGGTGACTTTTCCACTACATGCACTATTCTTTCCCTTTTTTTTTTTTTTTTTCTTTTCAATATGTCTGATGAGGTATCTTACTTCAAACAGTTGTACGTTTATAATTATAGTTACACTGACGTATTGTTGTTTCAAAAATGACAAAATTTCATGGTAGTTCTCTGTGTAGCACCAGTTTCTGGAAATGTATATTCTACTTGAGTTTGTATTCTATTTTTTTAGACCACCATGATCTCATGGTGGTCTTATCAAATCGCTTTTTTCCGTGGTCCGTCGTCTGTCGTCCGGTGTCTGTAAACTTTTCTTGTGATCGCGATTCCAAGAGAACTACTGGTCGGATTTTCATCAAATTTTACAGACATGTTCCTCTTATGGTCTTGTTGTGCAACATCTATTTTGTTTGCTCATTTGCATATTAAAATGGCCGGTGGCGGCCATTTTATGATTTTTACCTACATAGTTTGTGATCGCGGAATCTAGAAATCTACCAGGCCGATCTTGATGAAATGTTTTTATATTGGTTCCCCATATGGTCTAGTTGTGCAACATCTATTTTTCTAAGCTCGTTTGCATATTAAAATGGCCGCTAGGCGACCATTTTGTTTTTCTATTTTTTATCGCTTTTCTGTCTTGTGACCGCGATTCCAAGAGAAGTCCTAGTCGGATCTTCTTTAAATTTCACACGCACGTTCCTCCCATGGTCTTGTTGTGCAACATCTAGTTTGTTTGCTCATTTGCATATTAAAATGGCCGCTGGCGGCCATTTTGTGATTTTCACCTACATAGTTTGTGATCGCGGAATCTAGAAATCCATCAGGCCGATCTTGATGAAATGTTTTTGTATTGGTTTCCCATATGGTGTAGTTGTGCAACATCTATTTTTCTAAGCTCATTTGCATATTAAAATGGCCGCTAGGCGACCATTTTGTTTTTCTATTTTTTATCGCTTTTCTCTCTTGTGACCGCGATTCCAAGAAGAAGTCCTATTCGGATCTTCTTTAAATTTCACACGCACGTTCCTCCTATGGTCTAGTTGTGCAACATTTATTTCGTTTGCTCATTTGCATATCAAAATGGCCGCTAGGCGACCATTTTGTTTTTCTACTTTTTATCACTTTTCTCCTAAAGTAATGAGAGGATCTTCGTAAAACTTTGTACGCAGGTTAACCCTATGGCCTCGTTGCGTACTATGCACTTTTTTGCTCATTTGCATATTAAAATGGCCGCCGGGCGACCATTTTGTTTTTCTTCTTTTTGTCACTTTTCTCCTAAAGTAAAGAAAGGTTAGGATTTTCGTAAACTAATTTACGCATGTTAGCCCTATGGTCTCGTTGCGCACTATGCACTTTTTTGCTCATTTGCATATTCAAAATGGCGACCACTGGCCATTATTTTTTTATCACTGTTCTAAAGTAATGAAAGGATGTTCGTAAAATGTTATACGCAGGTTAACCCTATGGCCTTGTTATGCACTCGCTGCTCATTTGCATATTCAAAATGGCGGCCGGTAGCTTTTTCTGTGATTTCTATCTACATAGTTTGTGATCGCGGACTCAACAAAACTACCAGGCGGATCTTGATGAATTGTTATTTGTGTTGCTTCCTCATATGGTCAAGTTATGCAACATGTATTTTTTTCGTCGTTGACGTTTTCATTTAACACATTCGGTACCGCTGTCGCCATTTGGCGTTAGAGTGCTAGCCTGCTTCATTACCGAAGACATCGTAGGCCTATGGCGACAGCAGAAAAGTCGGCTAAAACCCCACTGACGCCGTATGGTTATTTTTTCTAACAACTTCAACGGATTTTGAAAATGCACAAATAAAATCACATGTTGCATCTGTTGGTTGCTTTGTGTTTTGTTTTGTCAATCTTCGAATACGGTTAAAGACGTTTAATTTACTTTAACGGACGCGCAATTCACTGATAACTTCCAACTTGTCTAGGTGAGAACGGACACTTCAAGCATACGTATATATATCAAGAAAATGTTAAATTTGACAATAAAAGCTTGTGGAATTCCTTATATTTACAGCTTCAGATCTTAATATATATTTTCCCTGTCTCCAATATACTGACAGTGAGTGAGATATGTAAATATCTATGATTAAAAAGTGCTAAAATCGGGTGGTGAAATTAGCTAGTGCGAGTTCCCGCTGTCAATCACAGGGCCCCTACCAGGCATTTTAAAAGCATGGCCCAGTTAAAGGCAAATAAGCTATTTTTGGCACTGAGGACGTTATTTTGGAATTTCCTAGTCCAGAGTAGTGGAAAAAATGCATTTATCGGAGCTTTATTAAACCTCAGAGTGAAATTGCAATCCTCGTGTCATTTTAAAACGTATCAAAATCGGCTCCTTTCAGATTTCCAAGGGCGACTATAAGAAACAGAACTTTATATTATCTATGCATGTTGCCGGCCGTCACGGCTTGTTCGAAGTCGGTAAAATGGCCTTCTCTAATTTGGATTTTAAACGCCTAAATTCTTTCCAAAAATGTAACAATAATAAATATTTTTAAAGGAGAGTGTTCCCTAAGACACTTAAGAAGATCCATATTGTATTTTTCGGAGTTTGAAAGGAAGGAATATTTCAAAATGAAATGAAATACACGGCAACGTACAATCACTATTTTGCCGATCGAATTTGCATTCAGGCAGCTATGTACAGCAACTGACTTCGCAATTGTAAATGCTATTTACCAATAAAGTAACTGAAATGTTTTTATTCAATCATATATTTATATCAAATCGTGCATGAAGATTTTTTTATAAGTTCACTAATTTCTGAACGAATCGGGACATTTTTTGCCATTAATTTTTAAACTGACTTTCGTCATGTTTAAATTTTTACTCATCAGACGAGTGATACGTCGCCCGTTCTTCACTTTTCACGGGCTATTTTTGACAGATATACATTATCTTTTGATTTGTAAACAAACACTCAATGCATCTTGGTAACATGTGTACAATCGTTTTGGATTTTGTAAATTTTAATTGTGTACAGGACTCAAACAAGCGATATCACTGACTGGCCTGTGTGCAAGTACATATAGCTCCGGTAAGTAGCTTAATGTGCGGCCTCCTTGAAGAAAGTTGGTTTTGAGTTTTCAGATAACAGCCACTATCTACCGAAGAAACTTTGTTCTTGTCCAGCCACCCACTAACTGAAGAAATAAATTTCACATATCAAATTTGCGATCCGTTTATAAGCAGCCTCACTTTCTGATAGTGTTGTATGGTGGGCTAAGATCAGTTCACTGATCTCTTGTTTATAGTTCTGTACCTATCAGTTAAAAAAATTCAGCTATCATTTTTTTGTTTCATTTGCAGTATTTACGACAGTTCCAATTTATCATCAGAAATCCCAATCTGCAGAAGTATCAGGTAGGCTCTTTTTCTGACTACAGGGGGCTGTTTCTCAAGACATTTACGCCCGTCCAATACAAGGCCTAACTGTCATGGCAACATATACCTTCGACATTGCGTTACGACAGGTGTAAATGTGTTGTGGAACAGCACCCAATTTTCTTTATTTGTTGTTGCCTTAAATACTTGATCTGTCAACATACTTAGACATTCTTATGCATGATACACCATGAACAAGGAAATTATAAATATACTTTTGGTTAAACTTCCTTGTAACTTACAGTAGTAATTATTTCTTTTGAAGAATAGGAGTAAATACTCTCATTATTTTCCAGACATAACAATTTCACTGGACGCTGGTTGACCCCATTCCGGGCTGCATGGCATCCTTCCCGGGAAGATGTGTTTGTTGTGGGCAGTATGGATAGACCAAGAAGGGTGAGTTACTGTTCTTTAAAGGTCTTAAGCTGTTACCATGCTTGTCAAGTTTTCAGGTTTAGCTGTTACCATGCTTGTCAAGATTATTTCACTTAGATGGCGGCGTTGCCAGTTTTATTGTTGGAGAAAACCGAGCTCTATGACAGGAGGAACCAGCGGTCGTTCGAGTGAAAACCCAGTCAGAAAATTTTCAAATTTTTGTTTGGACTGAGTGGAATTCGAACCCAAGACCCATTGGTGGAAGGCTGTTCGGATTTAGCGTCCAATGCTCTATCTACTGAGCCACGGAGGCCCCATAGTTGCCAGGAAGCCACTGATAGAGTGATAGTCTCTCAGTCCGAATTAGGCATTCCATTGTTCGGTCGTGGGCTGGAATCTCTTAAGTCCAATGCAAAATTAACTGATTTCTGAGGGGATAAAACGAATAAACCGTATGATGTTGGGTAGGTTTAAATGTTATTCTATACAGAATGTTTTTTTCTTACAGATTGAGTTATATGAGACAACAGGCCAACTTGCTCATGCTCTGACTAATCCAGATTATCTGGGATCTGTGTGTTCCCTGAACGCAGTCCACCCTACAAGAGATATTGTAGTGGGCGGGAACTCCAGTGGTAGACTTCATGTGTTTATGTAAGACAAACTCTGACAGGATGATTCGATGTGAATCTCAAACCCTCACTTCCACATCATTGTGAACCTGAAATGTGAAAACCCACGATGATTCGATTTGAATCTCAACCCCTTGCCTGAACTGAAATCTGAAAACCCACTCAGCCTTGGACTATCCTAACAGGACTCTTGGATGTGTATTACTAAAATGAAACGTCCATATACCAGCATGTCTTGAAACGAAAAATATGCCAGTTTAGAGAGGTGTTTGTTTATGCGAGTTTTAATATTCTATATACATCTTAATACTGAAGAAAACCCGACATTGGTTGGTTTAGACAGTATCCTGGGTACCAAAGCGGCGTAGATGTATTTTTTGCAGAACTTTCTAATTAACGTATATATCTACAGTATGGGTTGCTATGGCAGTTACATGAAAACTTACCCTACGCCACTTTGTGAAACAGGGTTCTTATTTGTGCTTAGTCTAAACCCACGATTAAATCTTACACTTACGCTCACTTTACAAGCTTTTGGAGGATTTTTCCCTGGACGTCGGGGATGGGTTTATAAAGATGTCTGTTAGACAGGTTTTATTGTATTACTATATATAATTCTTGAAGAAAGAGGAGTAGCAACCATTGACTCTACTCATATGTAAGACAGAACTGTCTCCAAAAATATTACCTTCATCATTACGGCCAATCGAGCGCGGTGTAAAACACCAAACAATCAATCATTACGGCCAATCAAAGAGTTACATGGGGCATTAAAAATTTAGGAAACTCGCTGAAGCTGAGGATTAAAGAGTTTCGATTTTTACCAAGATTTGAATCCAGATATATTCACATCATACAATTAACTGTATTTTTTTATACGAACATGTGATGATGGATGGTAGGATATGTATATATACTCAGGGAATTTTTTGGGATACCAATTAATATTGTGAAAGTGCTTGATCTGGATAGTGTGTGGTTACGGTCTTAGACGGTTTTATATATATATATTCATGCAGAGAACGGTATTGATCTCTCCCTCGTTAGATTGATTGTTTGGTGTTTTACGCCGCGCTCAAGATTATTTCACTTATATGGCGGCGTTGCCAGTTTTATTGTGGGAGGAAACCGGGCTCTGTGCTCGGAGGAAACCCACGACCTTCCGCTGGTAACTGGCAACCATCCCACCCCTCGTTAGAATGTCACCATGTGGCCTTAAAAAACTGAAGGCAAATCTTGCATGGTTGGTGGCTTTGTTATATACAATTGAATGGGTCTGTTGTTGCAATAATTGTTTACTTTTCTTACACTCAAAGAAAAAAAATTCCACGCAATTTTAGTCTTTCATCTTATTCTTGCTATCATTGACTTAAATATAAAACATTAACCAATCACTATTCTTCTTTTGTTCTTCATAATGATCATTTATTTTCTTCATGTTGATATGTCACTCCACTTCTGATCCATCATTTCCTTTTATTTTATTCAATCATTTCCCATAATTCTAATCTTGCATTTTAACCTCATTCTGGTCCATCATTTTTACTTCATTTTGATCCACTATTTCCCTTCATTCTGATCCATCATTTTTACTTCATTCTGATCCACAATTTTCCTTCATTCTGATCCACAATTTCACTTTATTCTGATGCATTATTCCCCTTCATTCTGATATGAGTAAAATTAATACTGAGTACAGCATAAAACATCAATCAATCATTCTTAATTCTTCATGCTTATAGATATAAGATTTATCCGGTACACCTTGTCCATGTATATAATCAGTCCATGTACAACGATTATATCATAAAATGTAATGTAAAAATTTATTTAGTTGTTTTGTTATGTTCTTGAAGATTGAGCATTGAAATGAGTTTAATATACAATGGGGCTGTTTCTCAAATCATTGCGCCTAGTTGTAACGTACCGACCGTTGTAGGTATAGGTTACCATGACAATAAAACCTTGCATTACTTACATGCGACGTGAATCAGTTCAGCTTTGCTTCTGCTTGTTTCTGAACCGTGCCAACGTTGTAGCAAAAAAGTTAGAGCATGCCGAAGTTCAGACCATTTCACAAAGAGGTCAACTTATGCCAGTGTCAATTTCCATTGAATTCAATAATAGCTGGTTGTTCATTGCACCAGCCAGGTTAATACAGTACAGAAATCGCTTAAAATGGTATGTGCTGCCAAAATTTGGATTTTTTTTTTCTCGTTTAAACAAAATTTCTAAAATATTAGCTGTTTTTCTCAAACAGAACGTTTAAAGAGCTTTTCGTTACTAACAGTCTCAGCTATTGTTTAGAAATATCAAACACATAAAAATAAACTACGGAAACTCATGTATCCCGACCAGTGTATCTCCATAGATAGATCACCCAATCGACGAAAACAATGCGTTAGAATAAGTAAGAATATCGGGGAAATATTCCAAGCCACGAGAAAGGATTCTCTCAGCAATCTGGGGGTAGCTATATTGGGACCAATAGGCGAAACTGCTTGGAGGAAGATAGCCCCATCGCATAGTAGGTCTACTTATGAGCAAACAAATGGCCAGCCTTCTTTTAGTTTCAAAACTAACAGTGGTAATTTCTTCAAGTTACTACCCTCCCATCGATGCAGCGCGGGTTCAAATCCCACTCAGACCAAATAAAAATTTCTGACTGGATTTTTTCACCCGATCACCGTACATGTGTGAAAGTTGCTAAGTACTCGCCTAAGGTCGGGGGTTTCCTCCAGGCACAATTCCTCCCCTAAACCTGGCAACGCCGCCATATAAGTGAAATAATCTTGAGACGTAAAACATCAATCAAGTTACTACAGAGTATAGGCTCATTGAATATTTATACGCCCGGCTTGATAAGCGGGTAGTATTATGGTATCATCTCCGGCGTCCGCTGTCCCTTCCGCTCCATAACTTTCAAAATTTTGATTCCATCTGCACAATTTTTTCTAAGTATATACCTTATGGGTAGAAGGTGTGTCGCAAACTATTTTTAACATAACTGGTTACATAATATGGGAGTTATATTGGATTATGTGATGTTCCCTTCCGCTCCATAACTTCCAAAGTTTTGATTCCATCTGCACAATTTTTTCTGAGTATATACCTTATGGGTGGAAGGTGTGTCGCGTACTATTTTTGACATCATACATTGCGTAATATGGCAGCCATATTGGGTTATGTAATATTTACTTTTTCTCTACATAACTTTAACAAATATGATCCGATGTTTTCAAATCTTTCATGTTACATACCATATTAACAGACAGTGTGTAAAAAAATTGTTTATGATATCAACTATTGCAAATTATTGGATTATGTACATTCCCTTTTATTCTTACTTTCATTTTCATGAAAATAACCTTTAAATTATAAAAGGGCTTCTACTTTTCCGATTCTCATCAAAAAAGGATTTTTTTCAAATTGCAATAATGTTTCTAAATTGATTAAAACTATTCTTAAATCAATATATTACGTTTTAATCAAATGAAAAATACATATAAGGATTAAAGTTTTATCTACAGACAAAGAGATAAGTAACCCAGCCTTGTTCTATTTACATACTCTATTTAAACCTACTCTAAGTCTCTTATCAATACAAGTGTTGACAGTTTTATGGTGGTCCTCTATACCACATGGCCATGCCATGCTCAATTGTTTTTTTTTTTGTAGCCAAATAATATAGAAAAATGATATTATGAGAAAAAATTTCAAATCTACTTGAATTGGTGTGAGCTGCAAAATTGCCAATTAATTGCATTTGTTTAAGTATGATTGGTAAATTATAAACTACTCTTCTAAAAAAATTGAAACATTTTTGTCCAAACTATATTGACAACAAGCAATGTTTAACATCACGATTTAACAGCAGCAAGAATTGATGACTTGTACCGAGTACAAATCTTGTTTATAATCTTTGATCCAAATAGCCCATTTTAAATTGATACAGATGGATTTTAAAGGTTTTAGTGGTAACATTTCATTTTGTTGACATAACATCACCTTTTACCAAGCTTCAATTAAATTTAAATAAATATGGAAGGATTTGTTTTGGTATGGCCGCAGTTATTGTGCCTTTCCGGGCGTATTTTGGGTTTCCCGAAACTCTTGTTTTTTTATTCTGTGGGGTGGGTTAGTTTTTCAGTGAACTGCAAATCCACTCTTTCTCTCGATAATCTTAATTCATAAAACTATCTAATTTTGGCAGCTCATGCCATTTTAACGTTAAAGTATCCAATCTTGTTCTCGTGTCATTCTACGAGATCATCTACATGATACATGGACGAATGGCAGGAGATCAATCGCTATTTTAGATTGTAAAGTATCTAGGCCTATATAGCTTCTTCTTTCTTAATTTAAATCGCGTCCTTCCTACGCCTTTGTTTTTTGGATTAGTGAATTTCCAGGAATTGCTGAACACTCGAACATTAGGCAGCTAAGGCGTTTTCCATTTGAAATCGTAACCTATGTATACGTCTCGTGCTCTGTACACGCGAAACATGCATGCAACGTCACGAAGGCTAATAAATGAAACACGCAAAAGTATGGTGCTTGATTTAACCAAGCGAAAACGCGAGAATAAGAAATGGCACAAACCCGCCACCATAGAAAAGGCCCAGCACGAAAGCAAAAAGAGTAGCGACCTCGTGCATGAAACACATCCACTATAATTTGTCCAAAAAATCGCTAAATGAAAGCATGTTTCAGCACATTCAGCGAAGCTATTCAGCTATGATCTGATAAATTTTTATTTGCGCCATTCGCTACCCTGGGTAACGTTTTACAAAGAGGGTGTAATATGCGCGTAAGTCTATGACGTGGACAGTTGTATAGGTTGTGAGTCCCTATAGTTTAAACATGGATTTGCGTCAGACGTAATTTACACCTGCTTTGTAAAACCGGGCCCCTGCTTAGCAGACTGCGGGCAACGCACCCAGCTCATGAAGAATGGTAGCCTACTATAGGGCCTGGGAGTCTACCGAGAGATTTCGCGATATCCGGTGACAGGTGACGTTTTTTTTATGACGTTTTCAGTTCGATTGGCGTTTTTTGTTCCAAAACGTCAGAAATGAGCGTCATATTCGAACGACAAAAGGCTTCCCACATGCGTAATGACAACGCCGGTGACAGGAAATATGACGCTCATTTATGACGTTTGAGAACAAAAAACGTCAATCGAACTGACAACGTCATGAAAAAAACGTCATCTGTCACCGGATATCGCGAAATCTCTCTGTAGACTCCTAGGCCCTATTTCTTTTCAGGGGCCTCCGTGGCTCAGTAGGTAGAGCGTTGGACGCTCAATCTGAACAGCCTTCCACCAATGGGTCGCGGGTTCGATTCCCACTCAGTCCAAAAATTGGAAAATTTTCTGACTGGGTTTTCACTCGAACGACCTATGTGGGATGGTTGCCAGTTACCAACGGAAGGTCGTGGGTTTCCTCCGGGCATAGAGCCCGGTTTCCTCCCACAATAAAACTGGCAACGCCGCCATATAAGTGAAATAATCTTGAGCGCGGCGTAAAACACCAAACAATCAATCAATCAACCTATTTCTTTTCAATCCAAAATCGCGTGCTTGGCGGGGTCGCCTGAGAGGTTAATTCTTTAGGCTATAGCTTTGGCGACCTCGGCCTACGTGATCCTCGCGAACTGTTTTCAACGTGTTTATCGAGAAAGTCTCGAATGAAATAGGACCGGGACATTCTCACTCCCGCCAGCCATGCCAGGACAGCCGAGGACGCGAATGAAGATATGGGGAAAAAACCCAGTTTTTTTTGGTTATTTTATCGATTAGCGACCTAAAACGTCTGCATCTGGTTACCGTAACGTCAAGATGCTTACGAACAGAGCCATTCAAATAGCAACGTAACAGAAGCGCCATGCTGGCCTTTTCGAACGTTGGACGTCTATATTCCGCCGAGGAAGACGTCAATTACGTCATAATGACAAGACGGCTTAACAACGACTGTTGTAGCAACACCATTGTTTACGTTTTGCACACGTTGGACTTCACTGTGGCCGCCTGCCTTCAAGCATGAAGCTCAACCTCGGATAATCTGGAATGTTGTTGGAAGGAGGTTTCGGCTAACTTCAACTGATCCAGATCACTTTTATGCGATTGTTTTTTTTTTTATGTTTGACTTTTTTTAAGTCATGGAGTTTGTTGACAGCATGACAAACAGGTCGTCCGGCACACAACGGGTACGTTCCTACACCAGTCAGTCGTTGGAGTCGTTTCATCGGACTTCAGAACGTCTGCTCTTTGAATGTATCCATAGCATCACGGATCTGATCCACAGGCAGATTGAACGATTTTCCCGCCAAAGCGAATTGCTTTCCAGTGACAGCTCGGCAGAGGGCAGATCCCGATCACGCTTCAGCATATCACCAGAAGTTCGATCCTCCATGAGGACTTTATCAGCTGATGCATGGTCTATATTTAAGTCGTTGACGTCTCTCATCAAAGAGCGAGCTTTTACCAGTAGATCGGCGTCCCAGGATGCACAAGCCATTCAGTCCTCACAGATTGACGGTAAACATATAGCTAATTGATTTAATTTTTTGTAATAAACCCTAGGCAACCTGTATTATTGTTTGGTTAAATCCACAATTAATGATGTTTTCTTACTTCTCGAATTAGGTCTTTCTCTTTCTCAATGCCCCCAAAATGACATTGTTCAAACTGTAAGCCTAAATCAAAATTTGCAACAGTCCAAAACCACTTTCAGCCAAATGCGAAAGACATTAGTTCCATCTGGACACAGCTCTTGTTAATCCTCCTTGCGTAGGCCTATAATCCTTTTCAGTTAACCTAATCTGACTTAATGAAAGCTAATCCGGAACCAGACATAAATCATTTCAGTCCGATCTTTCTGGGTGATTTCAGGCGACGAGTTGCAGCAGCAGTTAGAGAGACTTCTGTCAAGAGTTCATGAACTGGAGACTTCTCATCAATCCGGGCTTAACGTCGATGGCAGTTCCAATGGATTCAAGAATGGAGAATTGGGCGATTACCCCGAGAGACTGAGGGAAAAGTCAAAGGTAAGCAATGTACTCATGAGCCAGAAAACTTTGAAGGAGTATAGCCTGACGATCCTTGGCTTAAATTTGATTTCCTCTTTATTCTGATTTTAAAAATATACAGGGGGCCTAGTTTCCTATTTTTCCTATCAGTTTTTGAAACAGATAACATTTTCCTCTGAATCAGTTGTTTCTTCCATTCACTTTGCGCCAGTAAATCATTTATTCCATGGTGCTTTGAACTTCCATGGTGACGTTTGACTTGATCCACGCTCTATCTGTGTCGGCAACACGGTCTATTGCTCTTATTACCGTCAAGATTGCTGTTCTTCGGCAATGCAAAATGGTCTCGTATACGATATATATAATGCCATTTCACTCTCGGTATACGACAGGCTCAAATGAAAAATATAAACAATAATTAAACAGTTTACCAGATGTCATTTCTCTTAGGTTTTCTTGAAACAGTGCATTGATTGATAATGTGTCATTTGAAGAAGGAAAACAAAGTAAATATGGATTACAACTTCTTGGTATACTGTGGGGCAACGTTTCTACCTAGCCCCTTGGATAGTTATCAACCCAATGAGATTTTGAATATCAAGCAGAATATAAAAATCATATTATTTACATAACGTTCCTTCTTCGTGGGTCTTCAACTACTAAATGCCTCTAAAACAAATGTGTCATTTGTTTGATAGAGTCAATACGGCGGTTCCAGTTCTGAGCAAATTGAGGAAAACCAGACTGGCCCTGAAGAAAACAACTCTTTGGAAGAAGTGACAGAGTTTATTGGCGAGAAAAATGCTTTGCAGAACATGGCAAGGGTGCTTACTGAGCTGGATAGCCTGGTGAAAAACCTTGACGAATCACGGTAAGTTTATCTCTTTCTGACATCATTCTGCGCTTATAGAGTTATTTGTCTTACAAAAAAAAACTAATTTTACCTTTGAGGAGTTTTGCTTTTACTTGTCTAATTACCCCACGTCTCTTATCCAGACACAATTGTTTAGGATAGTAGCACTATAGGATGCATGCATCTATAATGTCAATGAAAAGAGATTCCTTGGTAATTGTATAAGCGTTAGGTCGCTCTATCTGCTTACAGCGTCATTTTCATTTATTTACAGTGAGTGCAGCGATAGGGAGCAAAGTTATGATGGCGAGTGGAGTGAGAAAGTCTTGCCGCCCAAAAAAGGTCGCCATTTGTTGGGAAACACAGCTACAAACCCAGATAATGGTTTAGACTGGGTAGACGGTGGAAGACTCAGTTCTGCTTCGAACGATAGTCGGGCGACTCAATTCAGTATTCGTAGTGGAGAAGGTCGAGATTGGGATCATTGGAAGTCTAAACTGGGAGAAACAATATCTCCCGGCAATTGGTTTGCTAGATACAACAAAGAGGAACACCAGAGGGAATTGTTACCAGATAATTTTGACGACAGTGGTATAGAGACTCTCAATGTATCCAATGGAGAATACCAAAGGGTAGCCTCTGCTCAGATTTCCGACATCCAGAAAAGATCGTTGGTTGGAGTGTATTCGACAGACACGGATGAAGGTTATCGCACTGGCCAATGTCGACCAAGCCTTGAAAGTGAACCACAGAAACTGATCAAGTGTGAACCGACCCAGTTCTCTAAAAGCTCTGAACTGGATGACAGTAGAGATGGTCTTGATCGAACGTCTGTAGAATCCATATCAGACCCGTGGGAAATAGCAATAATGAGCGCTTCTGGAAATGCCGACTCGTCCGACATCTCCTTGAAGACAAATTTCAGTACGAAGTCGAACAGAAGTACCAAATCGTTGGGTACAGACAAAGGAAATGAAGGGGGGAGCAAAAAGACAAGAAGTAAACTCCACAATGTATCTTCAGACGAGAGTCGATTTTCTTGGCTGCCTAGTATAACGTTAAATCCCGAAGAGATCACACAAGAAGCACCAAGAATAGACGGGAAAGACAACGTTAGTGGCAGCTATTGGAGGAAGAACCATGCTAGTCTGGTGAATGTGTCTCTTGCTAATTCGGATTTTGCTGATCTTTATAACTACGAAAAGGCGCATTATATTGACTCGACAAGTAGTGATGAGGGCTCATCTGAAGCACAACTCGGCAAAACAGAGACCGAACCCATTACAGATTATCCAAACAAGGAAACAGATTTTAAGGATCCTTTCGAAAATAATGAATTTACAATGGAAAATTATATTGGGGCAACGAGTAACAACAGTATACTCCTGGAAATTCCAAGTTCTACCTCTCGTAAAAGTAGCTTAGAAAAAGTAGCTCAATCTGTGAAACCAAACAACAGCTTTGTCAGTATTAACCCTTCCTTATTCAGGAGCTGCCTTGAACAGGTCATCAGTAGAGAATCAAGTAAGTTAGGACATACCATTGACCCTAGTCAAATTCAGAGTGACATTTCTTGTCTAACCAGCGATTCTGAGAACAAACCACTTAAACAAGTCGATGGCTATATGTCATTCATAAATTCTGCTGATCTCCAATATGATACAACTATCAGCCGAAATTTACTTGCAGTAGATTTTTACAACAAAGCTGTTCAGCTACTGAATGATATAGTAGCCAAACAAAAGAATAACCCATCTGTCTCGAGTAAAAATGGAAGTAGCGTAACGAGGGGAGATGTCTCTACTTCTGATCAACATGGTTCACAATCTGAAAGCCAATCATCTTTCGCCCACAGCATCAATATGACTCGGGAGAAAGCTGGCTCTGTCAGTCAGCGGAGTAAAGCGAGCATTTCTGGAGCAAAAGACAAATTGAGTATCAAAGATTTATCAAAGACAGAATGTCAATCGTGTCGAAGTAGAGATAGGTACTCTTCCCGGGTTGATATGTCCAGCCTTGATAAACAAGAAGAGAACAAACCTGACGAGACTCAAAGCCGATCCTCAAACTCGTCATTCAAGAGTCGACCATCTAATAGTAGCACACGAAGTCGTAAAAACAAAAGCAAGCGAGAGTCCGTACCTTTTGGAAATAGTAGCAAAGGCACCGCGAAGACCTCAAGTCGAGCCAGCTGTAGGTCTGCTCACACCACTGATGAAATACAACCCCTTGAATGCAATTGTACTATGAATGAAAAAAATCGGTATAAGGACTCAAATGAAATTAGAAGCTACAGCAGCAGAACCGAAGATAATGCTCTGCCTTGTGTGGACGACGAAACTCTTGCTGAAATTTTGGAAGCAACATTAAACGAAAGTTTGGGGGGTATGGACGTGCCATACAATGCATCAGAAATAGTTAGCATTTGTGGATCAAACGTAATCGACTATCGAGAAAATAACACTTCGAACGATGACGACACTGCATTCGACCAATCTCGTCCAAATTTGGCGAAATCCTCTGTTAGTTCAATTAGAAGTCGTTCTGTAAAATCAACACTTCCAAAGGAATCGGTTGAAGATGTAAGGTTTTCTCATTCGAATGATCTCAACGATCCTGTTGTGTCCAGGGGAAACTCGTATGGTTCTTGTGAAGACGGTAGTTTCCCGGGCATGGACGTCCCATACAACGCATCACAGATAGTGAGCATTTGCGGATCAAACGTCATTGATTATGACGGAAACAAAACTCATAACGATCCAACTATATTCGATCAAGGCCACTCAGCTTCAATGGAATCGTCTATAAGATCAGCTAGGACTCATTCTGTAAAATCGTGCCTTCCCAAGGAATCTGATAACATCACTTGTTCTTCATCGTGCGTCTCAAAAGGTTCTGCTGTAAGGTCAATGGCCGGGGCCACCTCGTATGATTCAAGAGAAAATCAAAGTTTCGCAGGCTCGGATGTTCCCTACAACGCATCTCAGATAGTGAGTATCTGTGGTTCTAACCTTATTGACTATGGAGCTGAAACTCAAGACGATCCCACCATTTTCGACCCGACTCGTCCAGCTTTGGTTGAATCTGCTACCAGTTCAGCGAGAAACTTGTCTGTGAAATCACCGGCTCCAGAAGATGCGATGTTTTCTTCATCGTCTGTTTCAAAAGGTTCAGTTGTGACATCGACGTTTGGGGCCAACTCATACCGGCATGATTCATGCGGTAGTTCAAAATTCAAACTCGAGCCCAAGGAAACCGCATCAACAACATCTAACTCCTTCCAGTATACCAAGACTGGGCAAAACCAAACCATGACACCTGAAATCTTATCACAAAATACAGTCGGGACACAAGAAAACCAATCACAAAAACCAATCTTGACCCCTGATAACATGTCAACTATTTCTCGCAATGGTTTTCAGTTCGATGATAAAGACGGCTGGGGTAGATTTCCAACGGCTAGTCGATCCTGCCCCTCGTTTATCACACCTCCGGCTAGCAAACACAACCAACGGCCAATGTGCTTAAATTCATCATCAGCTGAAATTAGTTGGAAGAAAAATGTAGCCATCATATTCGGATATGCGTTCGCCTTTTTCGTTTTATTTTCAGTTTTGTGTACAGCAATTGAAACTCACCGGCGCACGTTTGAAGGTTGTGCTCTAATGATTCTGGACGATTTATACAAACATTTAGAGGTCCACTATGAGGGACCCGCTTTTGTGTGATCGTTTGTGTTTTGACATTTTTCTTAAAAGGAAAAGAACAATTTGCAAATTATGAATAATATGTCATATTACTTTTATATTTAAACAAAAAGCTATGAATAATGACCAATAATTAATTCAATCAAAATTACCCAATCATGAATAAATAAATATCTGTCATTTTGAGTAAATCTTTATGTTTATCATAAATTAATTTCTTGTTTTTTGTTTTCTGACGCATTTCTCTACGCAACATATCATAATACTGACAATCATTATAAACAAGCGAAACCAATATGAGCATCGGCTGTGTGTTCACACAGAAAGGTTCTTCGGCCTACCCGTGTAGAAAAGAAAGGGAATTTCAAGCGATACCAGGTTAGCGTAAACACAAGGATAGTCAACGAAAAAAGGGACATTATCTGTAACTAGGCCTATACTAAACAAAGTCGACACCCCTTTGAACGTTGTCAACATCCGATCTTCCAATTGCATTTAAGAGATGGCCGAGCACAAGAGAGCCAGAGAACTTCTTGTGGATAACAACCTTTTGGTTTGCCTGGCGAGTACGCTTCCATGTATGTCTTAAATCGTTATCTAAGTCAATTATACCCGGGGCCTTGTTTCACAAAGCAGTCGCATCGCAAACGAAACGTAGTTGCCATTGGATACCATAGTGAAGAGATACGACGTCACGGCAACTGCGATTGGTCACACTTTGCGATGGCTTCGTGAAACGCCCCCTGGCGTAAGTTTGCGCATAAGCCTACAACATGGACTACGATTTACGTTTGGCGTAACTTACGCCAGCTTTGTAAGACAGGGCCTATGGATGGTCTATGAATGGGCTTCTGAGTATACATACAACAAAAGTTATGTAACAGTTATGTAACAGTTGAACAAGCATACATCGAAACATTGTGACCCAATATCCAGGAATTCGATAAATACTATTTCACCATGAGTTATGAACATGGTTAATTTCCATAGACAAATAGAGATGGATGATAATGAGGGGAAATGGTTTATATGGCGTCACAGACGACATTCAAACGCTGTCATAAACGTTTCAGACAATCCTGAGATCTTGAGTGTTGAAATAGAGACAGGCACGGATACTTTTGCCGTGTTCAACCATGCAGTGCAGAGGATTTTCTAAAGCCATTTGGTTCCAACTGTAGGCCTACGTCAGAATACGGTGTTGCATTTTTAAAACGAGTCTTCTTTTGCCCTGCTGATCCAGTGTTTTTCAGTTAAATTACATGTAGCTTAAAGTCAAACATCCTTTAACCAAAATTGTCTACTGATTGTATACACTAAATTTAGAAACGTTTATTAATGTTTAAGTTACTCTTGAAAGGAGGGGGAGGGGGGGGGGGGGGGCGGGGTGGTTCTTGTCCACCGATATATACATATACAGCTGACGAAAGTTCCGACTAGAAGCATGCGATAAAAATGGATGTATTTGATTGGTTGACAAATCGTATCAACCAATTAAAAGCATCCATTTTAATCGCATGCTACAAGGCTGTCCGACAAATCGCACTGTGTGAGCGGGCCGTTATAGGCCCTAGGGGCTGCGTCTCAAAAAATTTAAGCATACGCCCGACGGAAGGCTAATGTTTGTTAGCCGCACATGTGTGACTAGCACTGCGCATTGCAGAGCCGCACATATAACTCCCTTCTGTTGAGCGGGTTACAACTTTTCCGCTTGGAAACAGAACATTTACATCTATAAGCGGTTATTTTGCCTGCGACATTTTCCATGTTTTAATACCCACACACATAAAATCAGGGCCTGTAAAATGGGTGTAACGAAATTCGAGTTTGTAAAGGAGAGATGACTCTGAGATGTAGGCTAATTCAACATGGCGACGGTTTAAAAATCAACAGGGATTTCTAAAAACTGTGCTTTACCACAAAATAACATCAACGCTAATATGACAGAAGGAAGCGAAAGTGTTGTCTGGACTTCCCATGTAAAATGTCAATGAATTTTATAGACGTTTTGATGGGGTTGATCTGAAGCCGGTCCTATTGAATGCATAGTTGAAGTTCTTCAAACTCTGTTTGACATCCATCATCAATATCTTTTGGCAACAGAGTTTGAAGAACTTCAACAAATTGAATGCAAGGTTCCGCTCGGGTCGAGTTAAGGGGCTCGTTTCACAAAGCAGTTGCCTCTCAAACGAAGCCTAGTTGCCAATGGATACCATATTGAAGAGACAACTGCGATTGAAAACGTGAAACGGCCCCCAGATCTGATTCGGTTGTCCGCAGTTGAATCTTAAAGATCATATGCAAATAATTTTAATCAACTATCACTAGCCGCTCTACGACTACGGTATATAATATATGAGTATAGTACATGTACTGTATTCAACGCTCTGTTCAAGAGATGCTGTTCTTCTGTGACGTCATAAACTCATAAAAACTAAGGGAGATAAGCAAGTTAAGATCAGAAGCGCTGGTAAAGATAGATCCTTTAAATCTTCAGTTCCCGCTGAATTCCGAATGTTGGAAGAAAAAAAATGATTCAAAATAACATTAAGTGTAATCATTTTCTATGATCTTTAAGGCCGTTTCTGTCGACGGAGACTGGTTCATTTATCACCCTACCGATTCAAAACTTAATTTAAGTCTTAAGCTCCGCTCAGGTCAATGTAATGAGTTTATCAGAAGAGAACTTAGTCATCACATTATGCAGAATTGCACCCGACTAGGAATGACCTAACAAAACAATGTCATCGAACGCCGAGAAAAAATGATCACGTGATGAAAAAAAGGTCGCTGATTGGCTGCGACCTTAAGACGGGTCGGTAGAAAATAGAACATGCTCTTTCCTTACGATCGTAGAACTAATCAGTCTGCCGCAGATCGGAGGTCTTAAGGCCGCTCAGGTCTCATATTTACTGCCGACTGGAGCTTAAGACGATCGGATCGGATCTTACATATGTAACTCGACTTGAGTGGGGCCTTAAACGTTTTAAGAAATAACCCCCTGAACATGCATATAATAGGTCTACCCTAATCCCTTCACCCGACAAAGTAACAAATATGAATTGTCAAAATTAAACGTTTATTTTTCTCTCTTTTTACCAGTGATGTCATGCTTAAGTTAGAATTTATCAATAATATTTTGAATGCTTTTTGAGAAATCTTGAAGTAGCAAGTCCAGGTCGTCCTTTGACGGCATGTTGGTCATGTCGACAGTCATGTGGTAAAAAGCCATCAGTACGACCAATCCCAAAGCTACATATAAAAAGTATGTCAGTGATTTATGTCGGGTTCGGTTTCCTAATTCTTGCATCTGTAAGCCTTTCTGATCTGTGGTGCCAGGAGGAGATGTGGTTATGGCGGGACAGGAGTTTGTTGCAAAAGGCACATCCAAATCCACAGACGAATCCTGAAGTATGGTCTCCTCGTCGTGACATTCTTGTAGATCAGTGATAGATGCTCTCCTATCTAAGTCCATAGGTTGATCGATGTCCAAGGAATCTTTACTCATGTCATTCGACTGTCTGTCTTCAGCACATTGGCCAGGAGCTACATTATTCTCTTCTCCCTCCATTAACATAGACTCTGAGTTAGAATCGGGAGTCGACATTAGATTTGTCAAATCCTCTGTTACCGTTACCTCTTGGACCGAATCCCTTTCTAAACTATCTGCGTATCTTTCTTCAGAATCCAGTTTGCAGACTTCTCGAGATTGTGAAGAAAGTCGTTCGGACGGGATGCTACTGCTGGAAGTCTGCGTGGATTCAGAGCTTTTGCAAGATGTGGTAGATGACTTATTTGGACCCTTCTTCTTTGAGGATTTTCGTCTGGTATTTTGCAGGCTCTCTATCTGAACCACCTCAATTCCATCAACTGAGGTTCGAACAAGGGTATCACTATGTTTTCCTCGTCTTGTTACTTTGTCATGTTTATCCTTTGGAGGTTCCGCTTGAGCATCGAGCTTTTCTGAACTGGGGTTGGCTGCGGGGATTTTAGATTTAGGCTTCCGTTCTTTTGGGCTTTGTCGAGTCTTGTTCGCAGGGACTTTGACTGCGTTAGATAACTTAGAAGGGGTATAGTTCGCCATCGAAAGTGAACTTGGGGCTACTTTGGTTAACATCGTCCCTCCGTTGTCGAAATCATTGGCAGATCTGAAAAATTGTAAATCAATATATCTGATATATTTTTAACGAACGAATATATATAATCATAACTTCACTATTTTTATAAAGACATAGAGCTGACCTTAATAGTAACAAAGTAAGGAGAAAAATCGAACACTTTAATTAATAAATCAACTTGATGTACAGAGAGGCCTTGTTGTTCAAGGTTGTCACGTACATGTATGGCCATATTATTGTGATTCTGACAACCTATGGCTGCATGGGTATTATAAAGGTCAAAATGACATAACTTTAACACAGTTAGAAATCTAAAGCTGACTCCGTGGTTGTTTTAGTCAAGAAGATTTTCGCTGTGTCTGTGTTTTGTACAAGTAAAATAATCGTAAGTGTGACCACAGCGCAATAGCTTCATGCCGTACAAAGTTTTCAGCATTCTATATGGATGGTCATATTAATACCCACCCTCGAGATGCTCCTGTATCTGTTTCTGCCAGAACCAAAAGGCTGTCCAACTCTGTAAGGACTCTACTAAGGCGTTTTAAAGGACAGTCTTGATCCGTATACATGGTAAGTTCATGGGCTGCTTTGAAGGTGTCCTTTATCTTCGTGTTCAGTTCCCACATTTCCACTGTCATCTAAAATACCAATCAGAATGAAATTGAAAATGTGTAGTTTATACAAAAAAAATAATAGACAAAATGAGGTTAATATACTAATTATTGTTTAGCACTGAGGAATGTATAAGTGGACGCTAAAGGGAAGTTATTGGTGACCATGGTAACTGACAGTAAATTAATGTGACTCTATATGGTCCACCCCCTCCGACCCTTAAGACGCATTCAGACACATTTGCGATCACGTTTTTTGTCGCCCGATTTTATCGCAAAGAAAATCGTCTAGTGTACGACGGGCTTTAACCCATAAAATTAAAATATCTGTGAATATCAATTTTGCATGGAGCCGTAAAAGGGACATTCAAAAATTTAAGTCGTGCAAACAAACCCTTGCGGGAAATTGGAAATATTTTGCGTAGAACTAGTCTAAAATAGTTCGTTATTGCTTTCTGATATACCAGCAATATGGTATAGTTACAGTCAACAGTCATTTTTTAGGGCCATTTCCAGTTTATAATTAATTGCTATTGGCTGCATTAGGCCTATACAAATGCTAGACTTCATCAAAAGTATCTTGATCGCACGACTTAATTTTAAATTTACATGCCCCTTTTACGATTCCATAGATAACACTAAAATCTCTGTCAAAGTATCTATGTTAATTATATCAACTCGATATTTGAACCCTATATCAAACTTGGTCTGTTACGCGGCTTGAATTAAACAAAAATATATTTTACTAAATCTCAAAATTTAATTCAGCTTACTAAATTTAAACGGACAATATAGCTAATTTGCTGCCAATGCACTTAAGTCTTAACACCGGAACAACCATATAATAATGGTATAATACTTGTATGGGATCTGACCTGATTGTTAGCGTGGACTGGCGGCTGAATCATCCCCTCAGACATGTCTCCTCTACTTATATTCGGTGCATCTCTCAGTCGCGATTTTAAAATTTCCAGATGGAGGCTCAAACTGTGTACTGCATTTTAAAACAAAAGCCATCCACAATTATATATAGACCCAAAAGAAAATTTACAAATTCATTTACATACAGCATTAAGTTTAGAAGTAATCATGCAGAAGGGGGCAATTTATCCCGGTTTTTGATGGCAAGGAACCCTTACTCCGAAATACGACCGTCAGATGAAAAAAATAGTCACTTAGGAAACTCGGACGAGTAAGCCTATATATCCTATGTGTTGTTTCAACATAATTATCATAATATTTAAACTTAGTTTATTGCAGCAATTTATGGTGTATAAATTTAGGTCTAAATGATATACCTCTTTTTAACACATTTAGAAACTTCTCTCCATGGTTATTTTAGAAGATTTTCCCTGTGCCCGTGTGTTTAGTGCTCATAAATATAGGCCTATACTCACCATAATGGTTGGCCCTTGCGTCTATTTTCTGTCCATGCTCTGCCGAATGTTGTTTTTTAGAGGCATCTCGATATTGGAATAAATTCGTAATTGACTGAAATATGGCCCAGGCATCTTCTGAGAGAGTTCGCATTGATAGCTTCTCTTCGGGTCTGATTCCATATGAAATACGTCCGTCTGGGTTTGGTTTGTCCATCACTAAGCCTTCTAAATGCCTTTGTACCAAATATCCGACAGCAATCAAACAGTCTGTTACCACACGCCGTGATGAAATCGGCAACAGTGGACTGTTTTCAACCGAAGCCACGTTTGTGCCATGTTTTCGCATTGGCCTGGCCATATCCGAACTGAAGCAAGATCCAACGCTCAAATCCTGTTCATTGATGAGTCAAGCATTTCACTTGCTGTGGGAGATACTATAACCTGAATCTTCAACAAATGTGAACTAGTATTTCTGTTTACTACAATTAACGTCGTCGTCAACGGCGCGTCGTGGTGCATTGACGTAACAGACGGAAAACGTCACGGTCTTCTGGGCTGTAAAATTTATGACGTTCATCTTGATTTGTCGCCAAGGGATGACGTCAAGACTTTTATTAAAATCGTAGCATTTATAGGCTGCAAGCTAAAATAGAAATTGATCCTACTGCCATTCGTTGAGATGGAAGATCTTGTAGAATGGCACGA
The DNA here is from genome assembly GCA_963971465.1 of Lepidochitona cinerea. Taxonomy (NCBI): domain Eukaryota; kingdom Metazoa; phylum Mollusca; class Polyplacophora; order Chitonida; family Tonicellidae; genus Lepidochitona; species Lepidochitona cinerea. The sequence goes on from OZ020553.1 coordinate 40,817,058, forward strand.
GATGCAGCCGGAAAGCACATTGATGTAAAGGGCACGTTTCTTTAGTCCAATACAGCCTACTAACAGAGAACATATTTCGTTGTCACCAAACGTGCGACTTGGTATAACAAACAATAACACGTCAAAAGTTGTATAGTAACTCAAAAAACCTTATATAATGCCTTTTTTTTTTACAATATTGACGTAATGATGGCCTCCTATACAGAGGCACATTAGTGCCATGGGTTGATTTTTTTTTTTACTTTTTCAGTGTTTTTCCGTCTTTAATAGCATTTTGCACTAGTGGAAAGTTGGTTTTGAGACGAGAGATTCTGTATGTTGAAGAAAATCAAGCGTGTATCCTAAGAATCATACCTTTAAAGTGGCATGAGCTGACAAAATGTTGATATTTTGACGTTAAAACGGAATGTTGAAATTATTGGCTATTTTTCTCAAGACGTATAATTCATAAGCTTTTTAGTGCTTCTATAGTCTCGAAAATGTGCGATAAATTATTGTTTTGAACTAACTTTGGCTTAGAATGAATGAATGAATGAATGGTCGTCCGGGTTATTTAAATTTTGTTTACTTTTCGAACAAGTTTTCGGTTCGTACAAGCCACATGCTGTATGGATTTTCCTCATTCCAACGCCAATCATTTAGTTTTTTGATGGCCTTCAAAGCCTCTTACTGTCGTGATGATCAGAATTTATGAAAAAAGTGTGAATTTTGGCAGCTCATGCCCCTTTAAGTAAAACTATTTGCAGAGAAAGTCGAAAAAAGCATATAAACGTTCAAATCACAAGGGAAACATTGCCATCGCGGAGAAAACTTTTCTCCGCGGTGGAAATGTTTCCCTTGTGATTCGACCGTTTACGTGGGTTTTCGACTTTCTCTGCAAATTGTTTTACGTAAAGGGATGATTCTTACGATAAGACTTTGATACACATTTTCTTCGACATACAAAGGTATATGATTCTTACGATAAGACTTTGATTCACATTTTCTACGACATACAGAATCTCTCTTCTCTAAACCAATATTCCACGTGTGCAAAATGCTGTTAGGCCTAAAGACGAAAAAACACTGGAAATGTAAAAATTCCACCCATGGCAATAATAGGGCTCCGTAGCCTCCTCACCCAAGTGTTAAAATGGAAAACACACTTCACCCGTGACTGGGCGTTTATCTTAATTATATAGATAGGCTATATACAGTTACCTCTTGAACAAGAGCCACAACTCGCCCGACCGAATCCACATGGGTAGTGTCCCCTTAACAAGAAAAGTCAGGTGGACAAAGACCTAAAACTACCCGTGTTATGTTTAGACATCAAATGATTGATTGATTGTTTGGTCTTTTACGCCGCGCTCAAGATTATTCCACTTATATGGCGGCGTTGCCAGTTTTATTGTGGGAGGAAACCGGGCTCTATGCCCGGAGGAAACCCACGACCTTCCGTTGGTAACTGGCAACCATCCCACATAGGTCGTTCGAGTGAAAACCCAGTCAGAAAATTTTCCATTTTTTTTATAACTGAGTGGGATTCGAACCCGCGACCCATTGGTGGAAGGCTGTTTGGATTGACCGTCCAACGCTCTACCTACTGAGCCACGGAGGCCCCAGACATCAAATAAAAAATACATTCAAGGTGTGTATTTAACCTTTCAATGAAAATACCTTTCCATAATTTCTAAATTCGGCCACGCATGTCCGTTTACCATCAATTAAAACACCTTCTGTATGCTGTACTTTGGGCCCGTATCTTCTTTAAATCTGGGTTAAATTGTCTGTAATAGGTTGTTGCTTTTTTGTTTGGGGGGGGGGGGATTTTTTTTGTCAGTTACATTAACGAATAATAAATCCGGGTACGATCCACGGAGGGTGTACTTACATTAATATGTCCCAGGGGTATATTGTTATATGTACATGTATATTTTTAGCAGGTTAGTCAGTTCAGATCAGTACAGGTTATTTATAGCTCTATAATTATGATCCGTGGTATTTATATGCTAACATATCAAATGAAACAGTTTATACATGACAAACTCCTATAGTTCACTGTCACAAAACACTTCCTTGATCGACCCTTTCACATTGGCATTTTTGTGGGTCCATACCAGTAAACTGAGCTACGTTTGTGTATAGTTAATAGCGTGGTATGAGCCTACGTGTCTGAAAACACAGGATTAACAACTTGTGAAATTCCATTTCCATTGCTTCATAAAAAGAATTGGCATGAGCTGCCAGGATATTGATATTTTGATGTAAGAACAGAATATAACGTTTGAAGGACATTTAGAAGTAGGGCAACAGAATAACATAAGAGTGGTTTTCTGGATAAAGTATTCTGGGTTACTCGTGTATAATAAACACAGAAGTAGTAACCCAGAAAACCACTCTTATGTTATTAAGAACAGAATGTTGAAATTAGCGGTTATTTTTCTCAAGACGTATATTTCAGATGGTTTTAGTGCTTCTAATCTCGAGAATGTACGATAAAGTATTGTTTTGAACTAACTTTGGTTTAGAATGTATGAATAGTCGTCCCGATTATTTAAATTTCGTTTACTTTTCGAACACTATTCCGGTTCGTATTGGCCACCTACTGTATGGATTTTTCTCATTCCAACGCCAATCATTTAGTTTTTCTATGGCCTTCAAATCCTCTTACTGTCGTGACGATCAGAAATTAGGAAAAATGTGTGCATTTTGGCAGCTCATGCCACTTTGTCAGTCAGAGGGGTTGAGGGGCAGGCCTGCGATTTTCTAGTCGGGTCGGGTCGCAGCAAAACTCTCAGTGTATACCGGGCTTATCGCGATCGCCCAGTCTACGAAAAAATATATGATTATCCCTTATATTTATAAATTCACGAGCTATACTGAGTACCGATACATTTATACGGCCAACATCTACCAGAATTCCATGCAGAAATGCCCCCAGAACGCCATCCAGTGGTCCAGTATGTAGAAACTCAAAATTGTTAATTGTGTAATATTAGGTCAAATAAAGACTAAAATCTAGTTGATTATATTTGAATAAAAGCACGATAATTTTATCTATAAATTAATGCAGTTTGTACAGTTATTGATAAGCATAAGTATATTTATAGACATATTATTTGTTATTTTAGACAAGAAGATTTTCCCCGTGCCCGTGTGTTTTAGTGTTCATAAATATAAATTTACTTTGATTTACACCATGCATTGAAATCTTGGTAAATAAATGTGAAAGAAATAGAAGTCATTAATTTGTAAATTAAAAAATATGGTACACAGATTGAAGGTGGAATCATTTGATTTTTTTTAGGGAATGGTTCATTTCAAGTGGTAGCAATGATCTACGTTTTAATCATAAAGTATCCGAATTTGGAGGTTGTTGAAGAAAGAACAGTGGTCTGGAGTCAAACATGTGTGACTCTAGTACTGCGATGGTTCTTCACTTGGGCAGTGCAGAAATGAAAACAAAACTTCAGACTTGCTAAAATTTGTTCCAACAATAATATTCAAACTTCGGCAGCTAATGCCACTTTCTGGTCACTGATTGATTGATGTTTTACGCCGACCTTCGGCGAGTACCTGGCAACTCTTCCACATACAGCGACCGATCGAGAAATCCAGTTATCCACTCAAACAATTTTCAATTTTTATTTGGTCAGAGTGGGATTCAATGCAGCTTCGATGAAAAGTCTGTGTGGGGCTGAGGGGCGATCACTTTAATACACTGAGGCCCCTCACAGAGTTTTGAAAAGCTACTGTTAGACGGCATAAAACCATGCAATAGATAGAATCAGTGGCCAATAAATAAGCCTAAATTACTCCGTCAATTATTCAGTTCTAACATCTGATTGGATAACCCAAAGGAAAAAATGGCATAATTGGAGATGGTATAAAATGAAAATGTGTGCTTTCATAATCATTAAATAAAATTCATGAAATATTGAAAATAAATACCCACAGCTTCAATAATTTATTCGAAATTATGCATAAACAGAAAAGATGCTAGATACGTAAAAAGTTTCACGGTATTAGAAAAAAGCTAGGTGTACCGTGGAATTTCAAAATTTTCTTAATTAATAATTTGTGTGCCCTAGGTTGGATAAATACATTACTGGGCATGATGATGTGAAGTTTATTGAACATAAGTTATATTGTGTGACAAAGATGCCAAAACACACTTTGGCTTTGCAGTGTTAACGTGACAAATTAACTAGTATCTGATTTTTTACCCAGACAATTTCTATAAAAACTATGTAACAAGATCTGGCAGAACTTTAACCACAGGCACTAATCTCTTGGGACATCCTATGGGCAAAATTAGGCTCTTTGGGGACCCCCATGTTAAATTAAGATTGGACTTTTTCAATGCAGTGTAATTAAAAGTAATTTTTCAGGTCATTGGTAGGCACTACATGTAGGATATAATTTTGAATACAAAGGCTCACTTTTCGCTGGAATATGGCAAATTATTGCTCCCGTGATATTCTCATAAATTATAAAGATGGGAATCCAGTTTCAAAAGTCACTAATGATATTAAATTTCAGAAAAGGCAATAATTATCTAAATCTGGTAAATGGATTAGGGATTGAGTTAGGACATGGGTTAACTCAAATCAGTAGGCTCACATTTCTGCATTTTCATTGGTTTTGGAAAAAATAGATTCTCATGGATTCCAGGCTATATCGCCTGGTGGCAGAAATGCAACTGGATTCACACTAAATTTAAGGAAAAGTGAGCCCTGGAATGGATAACATGACATTTTAGCATGGGGCTATCTGTCTAAGAAACGCAGCCATCCGATGACTGGGGCAAAATACAGGGGCTAGAAGTTCTTCGGATTCATCTATTCTGCGTTGAAATCTTTGCCGATCTCTGGCATATTCTTCCCATGGGCCTTTGCGGGCAGCTCTGTATGCATAGTCCCATGCAACTATATTGTGGACCGAGGTCAGTTGGTCTTCTGCAAACCTCACCTGTAATAAAAACTTTAATTTTTAGTGATTTGAACATTTTTAACGTCCTGAGCTAAATGAATTAAGTGCATTACAATAGGATTTAGGATTATGCTAGATACTGAAAAATTCCGCTTATTCAAGTACTCAAAACATTACGAAAAGCACTCTAAAAGTTTGAGACTTTTCGTTGGGTGTCTTACCTCCTGCATGGAGCGACCGATAATGCTATCGAGCAATCGCTATTGTTGTTGTTTTAGACCAAACATGGCAGAAAGCAGTCTAATAATTTGTTATCTTCACATTGCTCGTCCTTGAATTAGCGGAATTCTTACCGTAACTACATCTAAGCAAATAAAATCATTGAATTTCAAATTCAAAAGGGCTATTCTGATTATTGTTGATAATACAAAGTTCAATTTCCAATGAATTTTTAGTTTCCAATCAGAGACTGTACGATATCCAATTATGAATTCCAATTCAGAAAATAAGTTTTACCAAAGAACAATTAAAGTGGTTCTATGGTTTTATCAAGGTATTGCATGAGTGGGATTGGAACAAATGTTTTTTTTTTCCTAAAGATGAAATCTCAAATTAACCTCAAAACAGCCTCTCGGTTAAAGGGGCATGAGCTGCCGAAATTCACACATTTTTCATAATTTCTGATCGTCACGACAGTAAGAGGCTTTGAAGGCCATCGAAAAACTAAATGATTGGCGTTGGAATGAGGAAAATCCATACAGTATGTGCCCTGTACGAACCGAAAACGTGTTCGAAAAGTAGCAAAATTTAAATAACCGGGACGACCGTTCATTCATTCTAAGCCAAAGTTAGTTCAAAACAATACTTTATCGTACATTTCCGAGACTAGAAGCACTAAAAAGCTTATGAATTATACGTCTTGAGAAAAATAGCCGATAATTTCAACATTCTGTGTTTACGTCAAAATATCAACATTTTGGCAGCTCATGCCCCTTTAAGCAACAGTTGTACAAAATTAGTTACACTGGAAAACAGCATGTAACATAAACACACGTTTTTACTTTAAAAAATTAACTTCTTTCTTGGTTCCAAAATGAGACCTTTAACTGCAGTACAGTGCAGTGCAGTAGTATTTATATAAGATCTGACCCAGTCAGTGTGAGACTAACATCAATAAAAACAGCTGTCACCACATGTCACCTAAAATATTATATATGATATATTCATAGTTCTTTAGTCTGACAGCTGGTCACTTTGTCTGATGTAATAAAAGGAAATGGTCAATGCTACTTAAAGTACTGTCTGTGCTGTACTCAGAAAATCTTCAATCTATTCAACATGTTCCAGAAGTCTGACAGTGCATGTTAATGAAATGCAATGCATGGCTGCTACATGTACATCAAGGCCATCTTGTTTTAACCAACAAACATTTATATTAGTCCTTACTTTAGGATGAAAACAAATGTAATCATTCAACATTCAATGTCTGATATAATCAGAAAAAGTTTCAAGAAATTGGAATATATTTAACTTTTGCAAGATTATTTCAGTTCACTTAAAAGAGTATTCAAGTCAGTGGGCTAGCATTAGCAGGTTTCTGAATGATTCAACAAGTTATTTCAGAGTGAGACTAATCTGATATTTTCTGGTCGCCTGACAACAACATGATTATTAGGTGAATTAGTTTAATATGCACTGATGTGAGGGTAGTTCAGGGTACCAAGCTAAACAGAACTTAAATAATTTGATATGATAAAAATTGCCAATATTGCTTAAAATAGCACCAACCTTTTTGGTGGATTTAGGATTTGATTCTGAACAGGGACTGGTACTACATGCCCATGAAGCATTAATTTCATCTAGTATGGAGTTGGTTTGGAATGGTGAGACTGGACCAGGTGGACTGAGTGATATTGAGAAGGTGAAATTGAGCGGATTGAAAAGATCTCCACCATTCGGAAGAAAATCACATTGATATAAAGATATATCAAAATTAGAATCACAGTCATCCTCTGAAAAAACAGAGTCCTCATTATCTACATGTACAGAAACTTTATATGACGCCTGTGTCAGAGAATTATCGATTTCGTCAATGCCTAATATGAAAGATACAGGACAAGAGGAAGCCGAGGCTTTGGTACCAGCACACACAGGTGTTGGGCCTGTATCCGTCGTTTCCGTGCTCCTCATACAAGAATTTGACTCGTCTTGGTTTGAACTTTCTTGAATTTCACAGGTTTCATGTAGATATCTTTCTTTCCTTGCTTTTAACCGCCTTCGTTTTCTTGACTGGCGTGAACGTTTATGCTTTTTTTTGGGCGGCATGGCTAAGGGTGAAGCTTTATCAGATGAACCCGTGTTAAAGCAATTAGCTTCGACCTTTTTCACGCAAGGCATTTTATTGCACATATTGTTGGGATTTTCAGTCCTATCACAGAAATCATGATCATCTCCAATTGTTTTTACAACTTTTTCTGCAGCATTTTCAGGTAAAAAATCACTATCTTTAGAGACAGTAAAAGGAATGTTCTCTATTGCAGCGACAATACTGCTTATCTCCATCTTGTGACCTGTATTATTATATAAACTCATCTGAATTTTCTTTTTTTCTGATAAATTGTTCTGACAGGTCACAGCTTTATTCTGATGATCAAGTGCCATGCTTTCAAAACAGGAGTTTAAGTCTCCTATAGAAAACGGTTTACTCAACTGCCGCGTTGGTAAATTGTCCTTTGCATCCGAAGTCATACAAGCTTTAGAAGGCCAAGATGGCAGAAGTGTACTGTTACTACTAATACTACAGTTATACACTCTAGGCTCTGCAATAAGGTCCATTGCTTTAGAAATAATTGATTTTGAAGCCCTTTCACGAGTAAAGTGCCCAATATTTGTGTTGTCCGACGTTGTTGGCATGTTATTAAAATTGAACAAATCTAGTAAAGTTGTGATACTAGCTGGATTTTCTATGTTCATACTTGCATTGAACATATTTCTTTTATTTGCTTGAAGACTCCATCCTCGATGGGATGTTTTTAAATGAAAACCCCCCATCATCATCTTAGATTTTTTCACAGGTGGTTCACAAAATGACAGGTTTCGTGTCATTATTTGGGACTTGGTATATAATTCATCTGATGAAATGTCTCCTGTGCTATTTAGGCGTAAAAGTTTGAGTCCTTGATTTGAAGTATTGCGTTTCTGGCCTACGTGATGTGTCACATGGGAGTTACGTGCCCTTTGATACGAAGGTGTTGCCGTCCATACGGTGCCAATTGAAGTCGCTTTCAGCGAACTAAAAATGTCCATTTTGTCTAACAATGACAAAAATTACGAGCTTACACCATCTTTTATCATCAATGATTTGTATTAAGAATGAAAACAAGCAGAAACGAGGTTCAATCTGTCCATAACGTGTGTGGGCGAACCGGTTAAAAACAAGTGTTTCTGGTGCTCTCTCCAACTCCAAGTACAACTTGTCGGAGTTAACAACTTACAACAGATTTTCGAACAAATACCACCAAAGTTTGGTTCTCCGGCACAATATTGTCCACTTCTTAAAGATCTGTTATAAACACGGTAACAATTATTCCCTTCAATAATTGACAATTCTGATGAATACATTTTCTTTTCGAACTGGAATCACATGTATGTTGTCTCTTTGAATGTTCAGTTGATAATGACCCGGAAAACGTTCTTCGTTTAATAGCGCATGACCGATGGATTTTCCAGAAAAATCACTCCGCGTAACAAACTAGATCGCTAGTTACCTTACGCAATGAACTTGACCTTACGTTCCTGTTTCGAACCTGTAAAGAGTTACAAGATAGAAATAATAACTGGATGGTTTTAAATCGTCCCTGGATGTTCTTTATTGGTTAATTGTTTTTTTAAATGATTGAGCACGATTTCATCTTTCGGTCAAAGGTGAAGGCCAGTATAGCCCTAAGTTTAAGTTGCATCATAAAATAGAAAATGCTGCAGATAATTCTCTAATGTAGTTTTCTGTATCCAATCGATTTATTTATTGGGAATGGTTTATCTTTCGTTCTGGGACGAACCAGAAAATGTGGTTAATTCCTAAATCGATCAAAATGATAGAAACGGAAACAGGGTGAAAGTATTCTTGCGCAAAATAACCATGTGACGTCAAACATTTGTAACCAGTCACAGGGCAGCTTTTTGTTTATCAATATTTTCAAGTACACAGAATGTTGCTATTTATAGCCATAGTGGTAATCAGAAAATAACTTTTCGTATAATTTTAGTTTGGAAATATCCAAGTATATTGATGTTGCGTCGGACAGTATTTTTTGTTGGGTATGTTTTACTGGTCATTACAACATCAAAATACTTACCAAAGAGTTTGAATATTTCCAATTAATCCAATTTTAACAGAAGAAGTGATACTGATACTAGATTATAGATAGTGATACAAGGCCGTAGCCTACGTTTTATTGGAAATACATTCAATTTTCAGTTTATAACGAGGAAAATTTCCGGTAGTATCAAAACTTAAACGCAAAAAAAAGAAGCTGCTTGTTTAGAGTTCAATGGTCAACACTTTTGAAGTAAACAAACTAAAATCGATAAGCATGTTACTTCTTGAGTAATGTGTTACCTACATACGAAACAAAGTTGTTTATCGAAAATAAAAACTATTCATCAACGAGAAAAACATTCTGTTTTACCTTTAGGCTTAGCCTGCATGTGATGCACTTTTCACTTAACTTTTAATGGCAGGAAACCAATGATTATGCTGACCATTATAAGAAACTTGTCTCCGTGGTTATTTTAGACAAGAAGACTTTCCCTGTGCCCGTGTGTTTTAGTGTTAAAATATATATCTAGGCCTATATAATCAACTATATCCTTATGTAATTATTTTGTGCATGGTTTTGCTTTTCACAAACAGTTTGTCCCAGGAGGTGATTCTGTAGTTCAATTTACCGAACTTATGGGTGATATTACATATACCAACATACGTATATGTAATATTACCATAAGTTCGGTAAATTGAACTAGTGATTCTGCTGCAATGCCAAAGTTGTTCAAAGGTGTAGTATTAGGCTTAATTACAGGTCCAAATGACGTTGCGTAACAAAGAAACTCAATTGTGATATTACATAAAAAAAAGCCTAATACACTTTTGAACAACCGGCCCCTGGGATTAATATTAATCTACATACATGTATATTATCCCATAATCCCACATCTTCTCTAGCCAAGATAAAACCTACATGTCCCCATTCCCAAACACAGAATGGAGATATATGCAGATTTTAACTTGGCTTGCAAAGATGATAATCCCAGGGCTGGGGGGGGGGGGGGGGGTGAAATGAGCTCCGTCTGACTCAATTTAGTTTCTGGAGCATATCTCGATAATTATTAGACATGACTCAAACTTGATGTATGGAACAACCATCATGTGCAAATGTGCCATTTGAGATTTTTTTTTTTTAATCGTTTTCTTTAAAGGGGCATGTCAAAATGTTGATATTTTGACTTAAAAACAGAACGTTGAAATTATTGGCTATTTTTCTCAAGACATATAATTCAGAAGCTTTTTATTGCTTCTAGTCTCGAAAATGTGCGATAAAGTATTGTTTTGAACTAACTTTGCCTTAGAATGAATGAATGGTTGTCTCGGTTATTTAAATTTTGTTTACTTTTCGAACACGTTTTCCGTTCGTACAGGTCACATACTGTATGGATTTTCCTCATTCCAACGCAAATCATTTCGTTTTTCGATGGCCTTCAAAGCCTCTTACTGTCGTGACGATCAGAAATTATGAAAAAAGTGTGAATTTCGGCAGCTCATGCCACTTTAACTTAGAAATTTAGTTTTCCAGAGAAGACCCCCTGGATAATCAAAGAAGGGAGGCCAGACCTATCTTTGACCCCCTAAATAATTGGCCTATTAAAAAAATTATGGAGTTTTCAAATACAATAGTTAAAGTGGCATGAGCTGCCGATGTTAAAACAGAATGTTGAAATTATTGGCTATTTCTCTCAAAACGTATAATTCAGAAGCTTTTTAGTACTTCGAGTCTCGAAAATGTGCGATAAAGTATTGTTTTGAACTAACTTTGGTTTAGAATGAATGAATGGTCGTCCCAGTTATTAAAATTTTGTTTACTTTTCGAACACATTTTCGGTTCGTACAGGCCACATACTGTATGGGTTTTCCTCATTCCAACACAAATCATTTAGTTTTTTGATGGCCTTCAAAGTCTCTTACTGTTGTGACGATCAGAAATTATGAAAAAAGTGTGAATTTTGGCAGCTCATGCCACTTTAAAGGGCAGTTATGTGATTATAGGGTAGAAACAGTAGAAAACGGAGGTTTAGAAAAACAGAATTTTTTTTAGCTGCTTTGCCGCAAATCTTATGTTCATACAGTAACTATACAGTTTCTGAGGGTTTAAAGAACAAAACCTCCCCCCACCACTCATCTGATCTCCTTATCACAATATTTGCTGCTATAAATTTGATTAAGTGATTGTTTGGTGTTTTACGCTGCGCTCAAGATTATTTCACTTATATCGCGGCGTTGCCAGTGAAAGGCACATTTGTCCCTAAAATCCAGAATACTGTTTACATTTACAGCAGACCATTTTCTGCATTTACTCTTAAAGAAGTCAAAGTTTTTCTCATTTGGTTGATTGATTGAAGTATGGAAGTATACGTCCGATGTCAGCATAAATAATAAAATAAATTGGCAAATTACCTATTGAAGGCTAATGGAAGGACAGACAAACATACAAACCCCAAAACTTATTCATTTTCAGAAATTTTGGTCCGCGCTTCAGCAATCAAGCCGTAGTGTATCCTTCCAACATATATTAGGGATGGGGGACTTAATTTTTTGAATTGTAGTTGAAAGATCAGACTTACCAACAGACCATGTTTGATCATTTTTGGCGGTTGGATGAAAACGATATTTATGACCCTGGAGTATTCTTCACATTTTTGATAATTCAGAAAAATGAAAGAACACAATCGGTTGTATTTGTAATTATGATTCCACCTTTAATTGAAGGTTTTGTAACAGCACTTTATATAAAAAAAATCCTGTAAGACATTTCATGTATTATATCATATCTTCTAAGACACTTTTTAAGCCCTAACAAATCAAATGAATTTAAACATCATTGCCCCCGATAATGGATAATGGATTATTTATTATCATACTACTGGTCTTAGGCTCTTATTGATTATTTCAATAATATAGGTGAAAAATATATTTTATCGGGAAAGGGCAAACAGTTTTTTTCACCGCATTTGTCTGAAATTTTCGTCAATTATCAATTGTGCAACGATGCTCTCAATACATAAGGATTGAACAGTGAAACCAATAAGATATTATTCATGTTATATTTCCAACTTTGTATGTGTTAAACAAGTCAAAGTTATAAACCACCTGAGCTAGAGTCATCCATATAATAATTGATTTAATGCCACACTTCACCTGGTACCATATAGACAAAACAAAGACTGCCCCTTGCCTAACATTTTCTTGGTATCTCGCAGCCACATATGTCAATCAATTAAAGTCTTTTTCAGAATACATCCAGGATCTGAAAATATGGTGTCCAAAATAGCCATTATTGCCTTCTCCATAGAAAATGACCTACTTTTTTTTATCTTGACCATCTTATATTGCTGGATTATTGGGTGTCCAAATAAGATAAAAATTCTTGCCACAATTTGTCCAAAAGACACGTGCACACCCCTCTTGAGGAACCCTTGCCTCTCAGCATACAGAAGAACGATTGGTTCCCAAATTTGCTTAGCACTATTTCGATGACCGTTCAAGTAATAATAAATTTTTAAACACAGCAACTTTACAAAATGACTCTATTTAAAAAATCTAGTCTGCAATATTATCATCACAAAAAGCTTAAGCCGATACCAAACTGGACCCCTGGGTTTGTACTGAAAGGAAAAAGAAAATAGATTAATTAGTTGTCTGGTGAGATTTTTTTACCCAGGCTATTGGAGAGCTTCCCCTTAACCAATGTGCAATAATATCTCCGAAAACTATAAAAGTTGATTGATTGGTGTTTTACGCCGAACTCAAGATTATTTCACTTATATGACGACGTTGACAGCTTTAGATGGAGAGAAAACCGGGCTCATTGCCCGGAGGAAAGCCCTGGCTTTCGGCAAGTACCTGGCAACTCTTCCACATACGGCGACCGAGTGAAAAATCCACTCAGAAATTTTTCAATTTGTATTTGGTCCGAGTGTGATTCAAACCCGCGCCGCATCGATGAAAGGTCTGTGTGGGACTGAGGGACGATCCCCACCAAGACCCCTGCTTGTGTCAGAAGCAAAATTTTAGTGAAAAAGCTATTCAGACATTGGTATCCATTTTATTTATTTGTTAACCCACAGAAAAGCTGTTAAACAACCGTCAAATGGCTACATTTAAAATAATGAGACCACTAACCTGTCTCCTCTTTGAACCCTCATAGGGATGACATAGTTTAGTTCCAGCCTGGCCACTCGCCCCATCCTTAGCACCACACCACCACCATAGGACCACCTTAATGTTTCAGCCAGTTCAAACACTTTCTCTTTCATACTTCCATCTGGAAAGACACAAAATGACGAAATATTAAATGGCAAGATTTTAAGCCTCCTTATTGAGAAATAGTAAATGTTTTATAAAACACATTCAAGCTTACCCCACCGTTTCATGAAATACATTCAAGCTTACCCCATTGTTTCATAAAACACATTCAAACTTACCTCATTGTTTCCTGAAACACATTTAAGCTTACCCCATTTTTTCTTGAAATACATTCAAGTTGACCCCATTGTTTCCTGAAATACATTCAAGCTTACCCCATTTTTTCATGAAATACATTCAAGTTTACCCCAATGTTTCATGAAATACATTCAAGCTTACCCCACTGTTTCATGAAATACATCCAAGCTTACCCCATTGTCTCATGAAACACATTCAAGCTTACCCCATTGTTTCATGAAATACATTCAAGCTTAACCTACTGTTTCATGAAACACATTCAAGTTAACCCCATTGTTTCATGAATTACATTCAAGCTTATCCCTGTGTTTCATGAAATACATTCAAGCTTACCCCATTGTTTCATGAAATACATTCAAGTTGACCCCATTGTTTCATGAAAAACTTAATCCACTGTTTCATGAAATACATTCAAGCTTACCCCACCGTTTCATGAAATACATTCAAGTTGACCCCATTGTTTCTTGAAACACATTTAAGCTTACGCACTTGTTTTATGAAATACATTCAAGCTTACTCCACCGTTTCATGAAATACATTCAAGTTGACCCCATTGTTTCTTGAAACACATTTAAGCTTACGCACTTGTTTTATGAAATACATTCAAGCTTACCCTATTGTTTCATGAAACACATTTAAGCTTACACCATTGTTTCACGAAACACATTCAAGCTTACCCCATTGTTTCATGAAACACATTCAAGCTTACCCCATTGTTTCATGAAACGCGTTCAAGCATACCCCATTGTTTCATGAAACGCATTCAAGCTTACCCCATTGTTTCATGAAACACATTTAAGCTTACACCATTGTTTCATGAAATATATTCCAGCTTACCCCATTGTTTCATGAAACACATTCAAGCTTACTCCATCGTTTCATGAAAAACATTCAAGCTTACTTCATTGTTTCATGAAATACATTCAAGCTTACATTATTGTTTCATGAAACACATTCAAGCGTACCCAATTGTTTTATGAAATATATTCAAGCTTACCCCACTGTTTCATGACATACATTCAAGCTTACCCCACTGTTTCATGAAATACAGTCAAGCTTACCCCATTGTTTCGTGAAATACAGTCAAGCTTACCCCACTGTTTCATGAAATACATTAAAGCTTACCCCACTCTATGGGTGACATTTTTAGGGGGGGGGGGGGGGATCTGGACTTTGATCCGAGATAATATGTGATAACTGCGATTAATTCATTGATTGATCTTTAAAACTATACTGACATTATTTTTTTATCTCGTGGCATTGCCAGATTTACCGAGGGAAGAACTCCGGCTCTGTGTAGAGATCTACAAAACATTCCACATAGGATAATCGATGTCAAAAACCCACTCATATTTCATCTTCTGGCCTAAGTGACATTTGAACCCGAGATCAATCAATGGTAGGCTTGTGTAGGAGTTCAAAACTATCGCTTTAAAACAGAATGAGCCATAGAGGTCCTAGTGCCATAATCATAAAATTGAGTGTTTATAGTGAACGGAGGAACAACATGCCTACTTATTTGTGGAAGGTTTGAGCCATGAAACAGATTTTGTCAAGCCATAGACGCTCTAGTTGGAAGTGGAATTCAAAGCTTTTCCAGGCTCAACCTAAGAACTGTAGGTTATTCAAGGTCTTGAAAAGCCATTTAAAAATCCAGGCTTTTCAATGTGTTGCCCAGTACAAACTATGGCTCCATTAACTGGTTGTGATCTTTTCCTGCTTGGCATAAGATAAAGAAAAGGGCTAAACAACCATGTTGTGAGAATTGATGTGCATACCGAAATTCAAGTTTCCCAGGTTTCCTGCATTTACAAAGAAATGACTTCTGAAAAGTTCTCCGAATCCACCCTTTCCTGGTCTGAATGGAAGTGGGGTATACATATGGAATGCACATAGCCAGTATGTATCAGCACCTAGAGCATCACCTGAATGAAATAACCAAATTAAACAAGTTATAGATAAATGTTCCAATAACTGATACATAAAAGATATTTCAGTAGAGTCAGTGGGCATAGAGTCAGAAACAGTTTTTCTCACACAATTTCTCTGAAATTTTCCTCAATTGGCAATTGAGTAAATTTGAATAGCCTAAAGAAAATCCTCACGGTAGCATTTGTTTCTGTTTAACTTTTTTTATGTTGATTTCTTGAAAATGGTCAGAGGCAAGGTTTAATCCAGGATCACACTGGTGAAAGGCCCAGTCCATCAGAAAAATTCTAACGAACTTATTTTGGACGAAGTGAGTTTCCAACTTGTGATCAATCAATGGCTAGTGTTAAGATGAGACTTTCACTTTAGCCACTGAGCTACCGAGGCCCCGACTTTTTGGGGACTGTAAATGCAATTTATAGTTTGAAGCTTCATGCTACCAGTTTTTGGATGGCAGAAAAACCCAAAACCTCAATATTTCTGTCAATTTAATTTAAATCACCTACAGCAAATTGACAAGCTTATCCCATTTCAAGAAAAGGATTACTCCGACTTACTTAGACTTTGTATGGTATTTAGGTAGCAATGCTTACACTCACCATCACTATGGGGCCCTACACCCTTGAGATTGAACCCCCTCAAAGTTAGGGGTCCCCCCAGCATAAATCGGTCATTAACTCTTAGATCACGAGTAGGATCTAATGACTTCATTATGCCACCAGCCATTGATATTTGAACGACCTGAACAACAAGAGCAAAGAATATGTAAAAGCCAATTGTCAAACTAGATTGAAAAGTACATACATATGAGCAATATGTGCAGGTTTGCTTATATTTTTATGCCAGAGATATTTCATTTATATTGTCAGCACGGTGTCTGCAATCCTCAAACTATATGAGTAACTGACTCGCGGGTCTATTAGATGTTACTCTCACAGTCTGAATCAGTTATGTGATAAGAGGCATCTAAATTAATATCTATATTCTAGGAGTTTTACGCCGGGGTACAGAGGATTTCACATTATTTGTGAAAGAAACTGCAAGTATTTACAGGAAATTTTCCTATCCATCCTTATTTCCTCGCCGTGGAAATATTTATCATAAATCAGACCAAGCTTAGATGTTTTCCAGACAGCATATTAATTGCAAATATTAAATTGATTGATTGATTGTTTTGGTGTTTTACGCCGCGCTCAAGATTATTTCACTTATATGGCGGCGTTGCCAGTTTTATTGTGGGAGGAAACCGGGCTCTGTGCCTGGAGGAAACCCACGACCTTCCGCTGGTAACTGGCATCCATCCCACATAGGTCGTTCGAGTGAAAACCCAGTCAGAAAATTTTCCAATTTTTTGACTGAGTGGGATTCGAGCCACGGAGGCCCCGTGCAAATATTAAAACCTTCAATCCCAACAAGCACTAGGTCTTAATCTATGATCAGTAACTATATATTACTGTGGATCAATAATTGTACTTGACATTTTGCTTCTTCGGTCATAAAAAGGTAAAATAGGTTACCACATTTCAAAATAGAATATCATATTTTTCTTAAAAGGAAACCTAAAAAAACTGCACAACCCTTGTTAGGTAAGATAATTTACTCCCACACCCGATAGAAGGTTCGCTCAATTGGGTGTGTTCCTGCAGGTTGAAATGACAAGTTCTCGCAGATCTGAGGTAAGTATGTAGACAACCAAATTACTTTTAACATATAACCTGCAAAAAGTATACTTCTATAGGGATATTTAACTTACTGTGTCTAAAATAAGAGATTTATTTATCTGAAATTCCAGGTCGTGTTTGACAAACTCCACATTGCCTCCAACTCCAGCATATTCCTGCCAACAAACAACACAACAGAATAATACATAAACAAATAGTGAATGTTTCAAAAAGATAGACATACGTCATTCCGTTATGAAAAATTTCCAAGCTAAAATGAATATATAATTGAATAAACTAGAACCCCTCAAGTTTTAGCACAAGATAAACTATGAAGAACAGAACTACCAACTTAATCCAAAATCAATTGGGCCTCTGAAGACCCACTGATATTGCAATAGAGAAAAACATATGCATTCTTGTTTACCTGAACCAGACGGAGTAGTGTCCCTTTATTTGGCAATACTGGATCGTCTCTCTTGTCTCGAACAAGAATATGCTAAAATAAGCACGCAAATAGATTAACATTAGTATACATGTGGTGATATTTATATCAATGGCTCTTAATAGTTTAAAAGAGAAGTTATTTTATTAATTCAATTTTGCAGCTTGATAAGGGCTTAAAACATCAAATGCCATATCTAGACTCAACAGCCAGACAAAATACAGTAGGACCCACTTAATCGAATTGCGGTTAAGCGAATAGCCCGCTTATTCGAATAAAATGTCTGGGGACGGAATCATTCCCTATACCAGCCTGTTGTTTTAAGTCCTGATAAACGGTTATCGGTTAAATGCATAAACCGCTTAATTGTATAACAAACATCCTGTGGTTTGAGAATTTACCCGGATAATCGGCAGGTGAGATCGAAAAAACTACGTGATTAATCCCAACTGCCTACGAAACCGGCTTTCACAGCTGGACTGCACACACAGTGTACCACGTGACGTACCACTCAGCGGGCCACTGTTGATAACTAAAGCCAGGGAAATAGCACAGCAGCTTGAAATTGTAAACTGTTAGGCAACGAGTAAAACAATCTACAATAACAAATTTCTTTGTCCAAAAGTAAATTTTTATTTTATGTATTATTATGAAACCAGGAAATAAATCCATTTACAGCAATCTATTGTCCTAGTCTTACTTACGATAGTGCATGAAGTCAAGGGGTACAACTGCGGACGTCCAAATTCGCTAGCTTCGTTTAAACGGTTAACCCGATTAATTGCATATTTTATGTCCGGACCAAGCCTATGCGTTTAAGCGGGTCTTACTGTATTATACATGTAGACACTTGAGAAAAGGGACGTACTTTGAATGAAGATTTGACTGAATGTCCGGATTGTTCTCTGACAGCGAAGGAAGTTGTTGGTGATAACGATCTCAGGTCCCTCCATACTCCTTCCCACTTCACACAGTGAGAACCCAACAATGACGGAAACTAAAGTAACAAAAATATAGTCATCTCATTTCATCATTTCTTTTCATAATTCTAAAATTTTACTCTTGATACATAATAATATCAGATCATCATATCTTTTGGGGAAACGGGACCATTCTGATATTTTCATCTCTAAATAAAGTTTTCAATCATTTATTTGAAAAAAGTTAATCACATTTACTCAATTTTAACAAGTTTTGTCCTTCAATAAAACTGAAATTTCGTACTTACAGTCAGATCTAAAGAGACTCCACGGTCTGTTTCTTTATAACCACTCCAGGGATACTCTCCATGCCCCTGGTAAACTCCAGAACTCAATCTAAAAAAACAACAAAGAGTAAACTAGTTTGATATCATCTATGTAAAGAAGTGTTGTGCAGTAGTTTAAGATTGTTTATGACTTTATGACAAGCTTACATGGTCAAGGACCCTGTTAATCCTGTGTGTTTGGTGAATTACACTGAACCTGTGATTTATTTGTCATCAGTTTATTGTTTCAGATAAAACTGTGAATTTTGCACCTTGTTCAGGTCAAGTTAAGATCCGATCCGATCGTCGTAAGCTCCAGTCTGTAGTGAATCTGCGATCAATCAGTCGGAGAACTTTTTTACGACATGAGCGGCCTTAGGACTCTTCAGATCGGTCTCAGACTGACCAGTCTTACGATCATAAGGAGAAACATGTTCTATTTTCTCCAGATCAATCTTAAGGTCACAGCCAATCACCGACCCATACTTCATCACGTGATCATTTTTTTCTCGGCGTTTCGAAGATGTTGTATTGTTACGTCATTCCTAGTGGCGTGCCAGTCTGCAGAATATAGTGACGAAATTCCCTTCCGATCAACTGATCGCGTCGACCTGAGCGGGCTTAAAGACTGATCAGTCGGTAATCGTTTGGCTGAACGATAAACCAGTCTCAGTCGACATGAACGCTCTTAAGATTCAATCGTAGACAATCGGATCGGATCTTAACTCGACCTGAGCCGGTCTTAAGCCACCAAGCCCCCATTGTTATATTACTTACATTGATTGATTGATTTTTGTACTACGCCTTACAAGGCGGCGTTGCCAGGTTTAGTGGTGGGGGGGGGGGGGGGGGGGGGGGGGGAAACGGGGCTCAATGCCGGGGGAAACCACCAACCTTTGACGAATACCTGGCAACATGTATTACTTACACAATATCTGGGTTACCTCCCAGGGGTTTACTGATAAACAAGTTATATCCTCGGTTTTTCTTGGTACCATGGGTGTATTCCATCTGAACTTTCTCAGCTCTTCCCAGAATATTTGGTAAGCGAAGGTTGAACAACTATAGTCAATATATGAAAAAGAAATCAACATTGAGCGCTCCAGAATAATCTTCCATTATATTTTTGATTGGTTTAATGGATTATTTGTTTACCAGATATTAAATTCAAATTGAACATTTTTTTAGTGGGCACACTGGAAATAATGGAAAAGAATTTAACTCTTGCGCTACCCCAAGTGGCTAACCTTCATTCCCTCAAGCAGATTAACCTGCTTTGTCAGCCAATCCTGTCATTTCACTCATTTGCTCGAGAAAAGACGTAAATGAAATAATGTACGAATCGGTAAAACTACTAAAAGGTTTCGATTTCCTAAAGTATTATATTCCAACGAAATTTACTTTTATTTGTGACTTAGGCTTTTATTTCCAAACTTTTCATCAATTAAAACAAATGACGTTTGTAGAAATCTCCAGAGTTTGATGAGGTTAAATTGAAAGGAGCTACAACAGTCTGTAGAAACATAATGTCGAGATTTTACTCCTGCATGAATTTCTGCTTGGAAAACAAATAAGAAAATAAAATCTCAGAGTATTATTATCTTGGACTTTTTACTTGTCTGTTTGTCAAAAATGGATTATACTTCAACTCAAGTAATCCAGTAATGATGAAATCATGTCAAACAAAAGTGAACAGAGCAAAACGAAAATGGATCAAGGAGTTTTCCAAAGCCATCTGATCTATTAATATGATTATATGATTGATTGATTTTTATACGCCCGACTTAAAAAAAGTCAGTCGTATTATGGTATCACCAGCGCCATCCGTCCGTCCGTCCGTCCGTCCGTCCCGGATTCCCTTTCGCTCCATAACTTGAAGAGTTTTGATCTAATCTTTACAATTCTTTCACAACATATACCTTGTGGGTAGAAGGTGTGTCATGATCCATTTATGACATCGTCAATTGCATAATGTGGCTTCTACATTGGATTATATAGTATTCTGTCTTAGTCTATATCTTCGTTCCCTTTCGCTCAATAACTTGAAGAGTTTTGATCCGATCTTTACAATTTTTTTTACAACATGTACTCTAGGGGTAGAAGGTGTGTCATGAACCATTAAGAACATTGTCCATTGCATAATATGGCTTCTACATTGGATTATATAATATTCTGTCTTAGTCTATATCTTCATTCCCTTCTGCTCCATAACTTGAAGAGTTTTGATCCGATCTTTACAATTATTTTTACAACATATAGTTTAGGGGTAGAAGATGTGTCATGAACCATTTAGAACTTTGTCGATTGCATAATATGACTTCTACATTGGATTATGTAATATTCTGTCTTAGTCTATATCTTCGCTCCATAACTTGAAGAGTTTTGATCCGATCTTGACGATTCTTTCAGATTATATACTTTATGGGCAGATAGTGTGTCGTGTACCATTTCTGACATCACCTGTTGCATAATATGGCAGCCTTATTGGATTATGTAATATTCCCTTTTGGCTCCAGAACTTCTTTCGTTTTGATATAATCTCTCCAATTCTTTTAGAGTATATATACCTTATGGGTAGATAATGTGTCGCTTACCAAATTTGATTTCAGTCCACATATTTTTTGTCTGTTTTCAAGAGGTTTTTTTTTATCAGAAATGTGTACCTGATGTTTAATATATATATATTAATATATATCAATGCTTTTTTAAGTACACTTGGTCCAGAGTAATACTGGAAGGCAATTAATTTATACATTCTGAGACTGTTTTCTTGGATAATTTAATGTGCACTATAATAACAAAAAAATACCATTTTCCCCACTTGATTACCCATCTGGTATTTATCAGAGTGGCTCTTTAAATAGAGATAAGGGGACAATGACATCCACCAGAGTAGTACACAAGGTTTGTATATTTACACGCCATTGTATCAGTGGTCAGCCTGAAGATTGTTTGCTTTGTAATAAAACTTTTACAGCCAAGTCCAATAGAACAGTGTCCCAGTCAAAACTGTTAAAATTCAAGAATTGTAAGCTAAATTGTATTGATTGCTCCTTCCCAATTATGGAACATAACAGCAATGTCAAAACAGCCACAATATTTCAGTTTTTGCTATTAAAATGTGATTGAAATTACCTGAACAGATAATATATATGTACTATAACCTACTGTGGCTGTTTAAATAGAGATAAGAGTATTTATAACGTACTGGTATTTAGTTGCAGCTTCATCAAATTCAGAAAAAAAAAACTTCTAATGTGAACAAGAAATTTGAATGGATGAAATTAAAACAAATGTTATATTAAATGTAAAGTTGTTAATCGTAGCGGTTCGACTTTGCCACGGCGGGCGTATGTTGAGTTTACTAAAACTCTTGTTTGGTGTTTTACGCCGCACTCAAGATTATTTCAATTATATGGTGGCGTTGCCAGTTTTATTGTGAGTGGAAACCGGGCCCTATGCCTGGAGGAAACCCCCAACCTTCCGGTGGTAACTGGCAACCATCCCACATAGGCCGTTCGAGTGAAAACCCAGTCAGAAAATTTTTTGGGGACTGAGTGGGATTTGAACCTGCTAACCATTGGTGGAAGACTGTTCGGACAGAGCATCCAATGCTCTACCTACTGAGCTAATTAGATTGAAAAGTGGGAAAAAGGCTTTGAATTATTTCAAATTTATGTGTACGAGAAAAAAAACCTTTTAAAAATGTTTGTAAAATTTTTCGATGGCTGTACTGTTTAAAAGAAAAGAAAACATACAGAGTGATCGAAGCTGACCATACATATCGGCGTAATGCACTTTAGTTCCATACCAATTATAAAGGGATATTTGCACCAATAAAGAGTTAAACGGCATCTGAAAGTATAGCTATAAATCGGATAAGTGACGCCATTCTCGCGTCTACAAAATATGCGCCTGACGTATAAGGGCTGACATTCCGGTGCTTTACTATGACGATCTGTATGTCTGATTTTTGATATGCTCATAATATTCAGTATTTCATCACTTGGCGTATAAAACCAAATCCAGTCGTATACTATGTAGTGTAAAATGGGTCATGAACAGCAGAATCAATTGCAAAAACACCTCAACTATGGAATATGGCCAATTTGGATTTAGCGCTAATGTATTTCAAATGTAGAATAGCAATCAGTGCAGCCCTTTACATGAAGTGGATTCAAAGCCAGCTTGGGCTGAAGTGAGACACGTGGCTGAAACTTACACTTTTATTGGCCCCGAATGGCCCGCTCCGTCAGAAGGTGGCCTGCCGAAATCAACATGGCTGATCTACTGTTATTGTCGTTTTACTGGTAAAGTCGAATAAAAAAACTAAATTTCATTTGTGGCACTTGCCTTAAGCACATAGCTCACGTTAGCGGTGAACTTTTGGTGAGATTTTCGTCATTTGTGGTGCTGCGTCAAATATCCAATGTGTTTGATAATTTTGTTCATTCATGCAACTTACCTCTCGTGTGCGGTGGACGTGAGCTATCTGCTTACGACTTTTTGCAACGTCATGACGTCACGAGACTACCAGCGACCTTACCGCTATTGGGTTTGCCACTGTAATTTACACATATTTTAAATAAAATTGAATGTTAAGTTATATTCCTCAACAGTAGAATCTGAGGCGTGTAAACGTGAAATATTCAACACTATATCAATCAAAACTACTTATAGTGTTGAATTATTCAATTATTCGGGATTTGTGGTTCAAATATCACATATAGGCCTAAAAAGGGGTAGTCCAACAGTATTTTGCCACTACAGCTTGGGGAAAGGTGGAGCCCATTATACGAGGCTGCTGGTACATGTATCATAGATATCTTAATATAAGACATATATAGCTGGTACTTCAGGACGTCATGACGTTTCAAAAAGTCGTAAACAGTTAGCTCACGTTCACCGCACACGAGGGGTAAGTTGCACGAATGAACAAAATTATCAAACACGTTGGATATTTGACGCAGCGCCACGAATGACGAAAATCTCACCAAAAGTTCACCGCTAACGTGAGCTATATATACAAATGATTCCTCTGAGCGAACCCCGTGGATCTATTTTTCATGTCAATTATAGAACTAAGATTTTATGTGATGAGATTGTTTCAACTTTCAAATTAGGCAGTGTAAGCTACACTGTATAGCATTCCACAGTTTACACTGACCGACTCTCTGCTGGGAACATTGTCTTTTATTAAGAATAACATTTTCCCTGAATTTTCTTAATGTCACTTCCTCACCAGACTAGCATCATTGTGACCAATCAGAGTGCTGATTCCTCCTGCTACTCTGCGTAATTCCTGAACTTGAAAAATCACTTCGTAACCATCTGGTTTGGCATTAGGTCCTGCCAAAAAATGTATTAACAAAAACTTAAGTTTCTCAAAGAAAGGTAAAAAAGCATGAATTGAAACACTCAATTGATTGATTGATGTTTTACACCAAACTCAACATTATATCTCTTACATGGCCGCATTGCCAGGTTAAGCTGGGGGAGGAAACCGGGCTCTTTGCCCGGAGGACACACGTCAACCTTCGACGAGTACCTGGTAACTCTTCCACATACGGCCATCAAAAGAAAAATCCACTCATAATTTTTTCCAATTTTGATGTGATCTGAGGTGGGATTGGATCCCGTGCTGCATCGATGGAAAACCTGTGTCTGATTGAGGGACTATCACTCGAACTGTCTGAGCCACCAAGGCCCCTGAAATAGTCGATCAATCAATCCAAAGTAAGTTTTCTCTTTATGAAGAGGAGAAAAGTAAAAAAAAATCCAGAAAAAAAAATGATTCAAACCTTTGCTTGTGTCAATAAAGAGGGTGATGTTTTTGAATATTCCAAGACGATCGAAACGCAGTTTAACTTCATGACTTCTTCTTATCATCTGTAACAGTTCAAAAGCCTTATACAATAATCCTTCAATATTAAATGGTTGTACAAAAACCCTGAAATTAATCCGCAAGAGAGCTTTATTTTTATCTTTTGAAAAAACAAAATCAACTCTGACCTCTTGAAAGTTGTCCGCCTTAAAAATGTCCTTGACCTCTTTGACAATGAGGTCATCTTTTGTTCTTCCAAGGCCGTCCACAATGACACGTTCCACATTTGCCTGTAAATACAACAACTCAAATTGACCGGCTAAAAGTTCCAACCTGAGAAATCATGATCTTTATGGATTGTGCTAAAATATAATGCGGACAATGGACCGATCACTTAATGACGTCATCTGCGCATAAAAAAGAACTCCCAATGGTTAGCTAAAAAACAGACAAATTAATAGACACTGGTATCCAACGACTTAATCTTGTTACACAATGAATTGCCAAATTATTTCAAAGTGAAGAAAAGGGAAAGGTATGGTCTAAACTTACAGGTAACTGTTTAAAGTCTAATTCATCAGGTTCCTCCATGGCTGATTGGATTCCACCACTCTCCTGGACAGAATAAGATGAAGATATTAAATACAAAGAATAAAAACAAGCCTTTCAATATGAAAAAAGAAGATTTTCTATTTTCCTCTAGTTACTAGCATGATAACCTCCATAGCAGGATTTTAACCAGGCTTGTAAAATGATCAGGTTCAGTAAATAAGTAAATCTTTGGATAAAGTGACCGTCACCGACATGTACATGTACATATTATAAATATATAAATGGTGACCAAATGGAAACAAGCAGAGATATTCTGGTTCAGAACAAGATTCTCGGCCTATAATTTGACAATAGGTGAATGGATACCAATACAGAAAAGGTTGAACATTAATTTAAGCCATTTAAAGTTATAGTATCTGTTATAGTATCTGGGAATGCAACTTTTCGGGACAAAACAGAAACGACTTGGATTCATAAACCGAAGCAATGAACATGATATGTAGCGTTATCGAGAGGCCGAAAGGGTCGAACGCTACTGGAAGTAGCCATTTGTAAACTAGTACAATTCCTATCAGCTGAGATTAGAAAATATGGCTCTGTGTTTGCCGTAAATTGCTCCAACCTGGGCTAGATGTAATGCTATAAGTCTGGCCTATAATTCGACAACAGGGGAATGGATATCAAGACAGAAAAGGTTGGTCATTTATTTCAAGTCATTGAATCGATGAATGCAATTTTTTGGAGAAAAAAAAAAACGGCACAGGGGAATATAATTAGTGGAGGCTTTCAAGGCTGTAAAGGTGCAATGGCAACTGCTCTACAATCCTCGAGCTCCTCCTAGCTCATTAGAGGATTGATTACGACAATTAGCATCAGTCCATGCACAGTGCGAAAATATCAGCAAATTTGGCCACGGAGCAGGATATTTTCTAACCGGTAAAGTAAGTCAAACAGGATGAGACACATTTTAATTGTGCTGCTAGATATTATTATCCAGTTTCATTTAATTTTAAGATTAAGTCGAAGAGAATTATTTACAATAAAATAAAATTCTTTATTGCTCGACTTCGTGGTACCCAGAATATGACAAGAAAAAGGTTAAGTAAATAAATATGAACAATAAAAAGCTTCAGAAAATAAATAAATAAAAATTAAAGGAGAAAAAAAAAGTGTTTGTGATGCCTGATGGTACATGTAACATGATGGTAAATTACAACAACAACGCCTGTTGTTGGTGCAACCAAAACTACTTTGCAAACCTGAGATCAAGCGAATAAAGCTATATCAAGCTTGATTAAATCATGAATGTTGATCATTTCTAACCTTTGCCTGTACCGTGCCCATTGTACTAAGACGCTTTGATTGATTTGTAATCGTAAAAAGAGATACCGGGTGCTTCTACATATGTGGAAAATGTCACGACCTTTCAAAACCCTAGGGAAGATAACTCTCACAACTCTGATTAGAGAGTTATCCAAAGATTGCAAGTATTAAGCGACCTACAAAATAATAATAATAAAGTTTAAAAACACAGTTTTACTACTTTCATAAAAAATGGAAACAAATATTGAGAAAAAAAATTAATTGAAATCCAGCATTCACAATGCTTGTGAATTATTTTAATTCACCAGTATTTTCAGTAATTCACTTCCAGCTGAAAAAAATTGCATAGCTTGAAATTAATGCAATAATGGTATCTTGGATTAATAAAACTGAGAATCCCACATGTTAAGTACTACGCCTTAAGGCCTACTGTATCTACTTGTAGTTACTCGCAATGAACACTGCTGGGGTTTGTTTATGTCATACTTCTTTGAATTTTTTCTTTATTTCTCTCTCTTAAAAGTTATTTTATTTTAAATTAGTAGTGAGCAAAATCACAGGTTTTTTGACGTCCTTCAATTTCAAATTCAATTTCATATGCCAAGTTAGTATTCACTATTTGGCATCTATGTCAGATATAGCATTTTGCAGTCAGAGCCATCAATGGTTTTATCTAAGTGTATAACACTTGAAGAAGTTTAATTTGTGTTAGATAAATTTTAACATCATTTTTGGGTTTGTTTTTGTTTTTTGGATAATACAATATAATTCTTTATTGCTCGACTCAAGATATACAGAGTCTCTCAAGAAAAGGATAAGCTAAATAAATAAGAACAGTATAAAAAATATAATTTAAAGAAGAGGAAAACAAAATTAATGTTTATGATGGTAAATAAAAGCATTTGTTTTCAACAGGAACTTGTATTAAATAGTACATAATTTATAGGCATAATTAAAGAAGAAAACTTTATTAATAATTAACACCTTAAGCTTATAATTCTTAAACAAATTTTTGAACAGAGAAGATATTTCACACATATAGTTAATGGGTTGAAAGTTTCTTGGTTACATAGCCCACTGGCTGGATCAACAAGTCGACACAGAAGCGAGTTATGTGCCCTTTTGACAAATGACTTATTTTTCCAAGGCGTTTTTAGCCAATCAATGCACACTTTATTTTAGTTTCCGATCATTCGTTCCGCTTGTGAGAACAACATTCAAAACTTGAATGCAGCATGTTTCATATTATAAAAATGCAGCTGAATGATTCGAAATCATGAATTCTTTCAACGCAGGATGGCAATTTGCCGGATTTTCTTGCGTCTGACGTGAATTCAAGCGTCGGATAGTTACTTTACTTTCTTGGTTATTGAAATACGACAGTGTGTCATCCCTCTTCTTGACTTACGTCGTCCGTCAAAATGTCAGAAACTGCGAGAAAGAAAGATGAGGATGCCACTGGCGTCAGAGTGGCTGTGAGGTAAGGCTCATTAAAATCCAGAGTATAAATTATCACATAATGCCATTATTGGTTATATTGGTTCCGTAGTCTATGCGAATACATGTGCAAAATGCAAATGAATGATGTCCCATACTACTGAGTACTGTAGTGTAGTACTAGTAGGCCTACTGCATCTTGTACCTAGGCTATACTATACTCTATAGAATATTTATGAGCACTAAAACACACGGGCACAGGGAAAATCTTCTTGTCTAAAATAACCACGGAGACAAGTTTCTAATTGTGTTAAAAAGAGGTATATCATTTAGACCTTTATACCCCATCATAAATTGTTGTAATAAAGTAAACCCATGATATTTCATTAGGTTGACGACTGACAGGAGCTTGGCCTTAGTCAGTAGAATTTTCTGGAACACTTTGTATTGCATTGACAATGCTTATGCATCTTAAGCTTTAGTAAGAATATCGTCAGACTATATATTATGGGCCTATGGGGTCATGGGATAAGACAGTGAAAATTACCCCATCCCCCCCCCCATACCCCTTTCCCAGAAAACCTAGGTAGAAGGCAGACAGGGGAGTTTAGCCCTGACCAGTATGTCTTTCAAACTCTTGTTCTTTTTATAAGCAATGACTGGCCTTTGGGTCAGAGGTCGAGCAAGTTTACTTTGAAGTAGTTTGTATTCTTCTACTATAATCTTGGCCATAGCAATGCTAGCTTTGTTACATGTATACTGAAACACAAATGGTATTATAGTTTTTTCACGACATCTCCCGGGGTCCAAGTTCAAACCCAAAGGATAAATAGTTTGTAATGTTTGAATCCAAAAACTTTCCCTTTCCAAACGTTTGTGCTTGGTATCTGCAGCGGAAGTGAGAAAAGGGATTTTCTCAATAGGCATAATTTCAAAATGGTCCTTATAGAATATAGTATACTATAGTATAGGCTATAATTCAACAAGTTAAATCCGACTCGTTATCTCCATTCTGATATTTGTTGGTTGTTGGACGACATAATGAATAGCAGATTATTTAATTCAACAAGTTAAATCCGACTTGTTATCTATATTCTGAATTTGCTGGTCGTCGGAATTTAACATCTCCGACACCTTTTCTGTAATGCTGTTTTGGACAAATATGAAACTTTACCTCAAATCAGAATTTTCGTTTCTTAAGATTCCTGTGTTGATGACAACATGTTTCATAGTTTTCGAGTGGTTTTTATCGGTAAAATTCCGAAATATTTGTTGTTTTGTTACAGACAATTTCAAATCGTGTCTTTCAAAAAAACAACGGCCACAAACACAGCGAACTGTTTAACCAAAAGGGGGGTAATTGTCTTGTTCAGTCTCGCGATGGCTGCACACTTTCAAGCTATCCGATAAATCACTGAAGCTGGCGATACCATGTGGCTGCCAAAAATGCAAAATGACAGATTTTTTTATTTTATATTTCATCAAATAAGCAGATAATGTTCCTTTTACATTCTTTCAACACAACCTCAACCCCCTACGAATATTGGGGTCGCCGAAGTCAACCATGGCAACCGATCTTGATCATGCGCAAAGATATTTTCATCCCGTTGGACTATAGTCGGTTCATAGCATTACGGGATAAACAATGGCGGATAGTGAATTCCGCTTTGACGACATAATGAAAATCAGTTTATTGAACAAGGAGGCGGAAAAGGAATTCACTTTGGTGAATTACAGATTATTAAACAGGGAGGTAGGTAAGGAATTCACTTTTGGTGAAAAAAAAGTGGCGCACATCATTCATCATTCATACGAATGGACGCACCAATAAGCTAAAACAACCAACCAACTGTTGGTGAATTATACTGCCTAGTGCCTACTGACTTCTGGGAGTGTATAATCTTGGGTTGCCTAGGCCTTAATTTTCACACAAATGATTGTTTGGGTACGGGGAGGTAACTCTAAAGAAATTCATAGGAGCAATCAATGTTCACGCAGGATAAATCGTCAATTTTAAAAAAAATATCAAAAGCAAGAAAGAGTGAAATACATGTATGTTATAGAACCACATCGGTTCCAACAATGCGACTTTCAGTTGTCTGTTTTGAAAAGCAAAGGTAAACTAACATACAGCAGCCTCTGCCGTACTGGAGCGTACCCGTACATTGAAATGAATGGGAAACAGCCAGTCTGCATTCCCTCACCTTTGCTACAATCTGTCCACTGCTAATTGCTATGTCGGGGGAAATTCCGGGAATATTTAAATATTTTACTAAGAAAGGCAACTCAAATCCGCTAAAAAGCGATTAAGAACTATTTTAAAAGGGTAAGAATGAAAAAGTTTAAATAAAACAGTTTACAAAACTTTGTCCACAGACTACCCGGTAGCTCAGTTTAGTGCTCGTTAGCATCTGACCGTTTTTATACGAAAGCTGTCTTCAATGTCAACTGAAATTTCAATGTAACTTATTTACTAGTCCGGGTTTCTGACTACAAAATTACTATTTTTTTATACTGACGGTCGTATTTTGGAGTCAGGGTTCACTGCAATCAAAAAGCCGGAGTTGGCTGCCCGCTCAGAAGCGGGCAGTATATCATAGACTGATCCAGAGACATTTTGATACCTGTATACAGGTATGGGCGCCCAAACTCACAAGCAAAAAATCCGCCCAAATTCTTAAAACCAACATATTTTAATGTCAAAATAGCATTTAATGTTGAATTTTGGGCCAGAGATGTTGTTTTTGTCTCATTGTTGGAATATTTTGAACCGAAATGGTATGCCCAAATTTTCCCTGGATCAGTCCCTGTATATGGTCCGATTTGGACAAAGAAATGGCAATATAACCTACTCAGATCGTGTCTAAACGCTCATCACGTTCATAGATAATTTTGCTACCTACCCGTGTGTGATATGGACGAGCAGGATAGGCCAGTAAACATTATTCTTCCCCTGAATTCACTTTTGCCTTCTCCAGTCTCAAACTCTCCGCCATTGATGACGTAATACTATTTAGCCGTTTTTCAGTTTTTAAACGTTAAATTCACTTTACAAAAGGCTAAATTATTAATGAATGACACTATTTGAGTTAGTTATGTTGTTATTTACTTTCTAAATCTGACCGCAAACTGCCCGATCAGAAGCGTGCGGCCAACTCCGACTTTTTGATTGCAATGATCCCGGACTCCAAAATACGGCCGTCAGTATAAAAAAACAGTAATTTTGGATTCAGAAACCCGGACTACTTATTTACGTATCCTTTTCTTTATGAAGGACGATTTTTGAAATTGTCGCTTTTTCTTGACCAAATGTGTTGAATTTTAAGGGACATGTTAAGCTTGAGCCGCAGAGAGACATGACTGAAACTTGCACTTTTGTTGGCTGGGCAAGAACATGTTACTTGAGTGGCTAATGCAATGTAAAAACGAACATTAAAGTCTTAGCAAGAGAGTCTAGAAAAGTAGATTCATTAAATGTTTAACTCCACTTATAAATATATATATTGTGCTGCTTTTACCAGCTTAATAATAACAAGCTTTTGCCAATTAAAATATTTAAACGGTGTATAATGTATGTTGTACATACTGTATGGGACACCGATCTATATAGATACACTCATACTGAAACTACTGATGTTGGACAGCTGGTCGCTTCAGACTAGTATAAATCATCTGTCATTTAATAATTCAAGTATATATCTTGAATTTAAATAAATTGATATACATGTAGATATCTGATGCTGCATTCTCCTGCAATAAAATAGAAAGATGTATGTATTCATTGTAAACTTGGGAGACTCTAATGTTGTTGTGGCTTGCAGATATGTGATTGTATTTTCAAGAGAACAGATTGAATCAATAAGAATTGATTTTAAAGTTGAGAGCTGTCAAAATCAGGAGCATTATTGCAGCTCATTATTGATTCGATCGTGTTTTTTTTTTCTCCATAGAGATAATCAAATTATGAATCCGAATCAGAGGTTTTAATATAATTACATGTACAGTTAGAAAGAAAAAAATCAATGTACAGTACCATTGATATTACTTCTCTACAAATTGAATGTACATGTACACCTTATTTCCTGTATTCACATCTTTTTTGACGGCTCCTTCCTTTGCCAATTCATTCAGGAATTTTGTACATATTTTTGGGGTTTTTTTGCTTTAATCTTTTGTGCTAACGTACTGTTGTTGAAAAAATACAAATTGATGACGTACTTCATTATTATAAAACCCTCCCTTTTAATTTACCACAGAATGTTGTAGAGCAAGATTCACCCTCTCAGTTTATACAAACACAAACACAAATTGGCCAATCCTCCAATCTAACTATTTATTTTAGACAAGAAGATTTTCCCTATGCTCGTGTGTTTTAGTGTTCATAAATAAACAAAGAACAATTATTTTCCCAAATACTGGGCCCCCCCCCCCCAATTTAGTGATTTAAATGTTGATATGATTGTAGGCAGTGTACATGTACTCTTCTTATATTCTGACCACTGGGGACCCTTCTGGCTTAACATGGCATTTTTTTTTATCAAAGTTAGTATAGGGTCAGATAGGTCATTCTGGCCTCTTAGCCATGAACATGAATACCTCAGTATGAATACTGACTGCTCACACTTACATGTATCAAACACACAATATTAAGACGAAGTGTTAAGCCTGGCCATTTATTGATGCATGGGTTGCTATTGGTTTCCTATGATGGGAATATAGCTCGGCTTCCTCCCCCTATAAACATGGCAATGCCAACATATATATATGATATAAGTGAAATCATCTTGAATGTGTCCCAAAACTTCAGTCAATCCATCTAGTTTGTTTCTATGACTACATGTACATCTAGTTTGACCAATAATGTTACATGTAGTTTATCCAACCAGCATGCTGGTTTCTGATAACTTCCTGTTATTTGTTGAAGTCGTTCAAATCTCTATAGACAGACCGGTATTTATGTTGACCAGAAGTGACCAGCCATAATGCTAAAGGATCAATCTATATAATGAGGAGGCAAAGTTCCACACACAAAGCAGAAAACATGTTCCGTATTATAAACTGAGCTTTTTTTTAGACCAGATAAATACAATGTACTAAACCCTGTGTTACTGCTTCAATGACAGTTTCTTTCACGGTGGATTAACCAATTTTAGTATCCTCTGTGATTTGATCAACTGGTATGTGTTGTAAATGTGTGTGAATGATGAATTAAATGACTGATGTAGATACCATTGATGGCAAGCTGACCAACAGCTGACGTGACCGGTCACATTTTGATAAGGTCACGGTCAACCGGTATCAGTAAACCAGGAACCAGTCTGAGGGCCCCTCCGCCGGACAAAAGCCCCGCCAGTTGAAAGACCACACAGTATAAAAGTCCCATGCAGCATAATTTACATCCTATAATTTTTGACTACATTGTATCAGTAGCCTTCCATATCCGATATATTAAAATTCGCAGTTTTGTGTGTTCAAAATAGACAATTTTACCAAACTTGAGAAAGAGCCACAAATAAAATAAAATTTGCATAGTTACAACAATAGGGATATAATAATATATATATATATATATATAATTTTGTCCTGCTGTGTTTTTGTTTGGGATTCTAGTACACCAGTTTTAATGAAACCAGAAAATCTAATGGGTCAAGATCTCACACTCAGTACAAAACCAATTATGATTTATGAAAAATGCGTGATCTGGTCAAAACTTTTCAGATATTACAGGGGTCAAAATGTTTGTTCTTTCATTCATTTTACAATTTCAAGAAAATTATGATGAATGCAAATTGTGCCTAGATTGTCATATTGCGAAACGCAAACATTTATTTATTGATCGTTGTACTTGTAAGAAACCCAGTTCTCCAAAGTTGTTAAATTTGTACGTTTTCAGAATTGAGCGATCTGATAGCTCTTACAGCTTATCACTACTCATAGATTTGTTGTTCCGTGTTGCGAGTGTATTAGTACAACAGAATACCGTTTGTTTGATTCTTGCGTCTCATTCTCAACCGGCATGTGATTGTACATGTAGCTTATATGGCATACCAGGTATTAAAAAATATTTTAAAAAACATGTCTATAAAATATATATTTTTTTTTTACCCTCCATGTTAAAAAATCCAATTATAGCTAGGTAATTTTTTTAAAAATTCATCTTACATGTAAGTGATAATACTAATATCATCTAATATCTTAAAACATTTGCTACATACATTCATAATTTACTAGAAGGACAGGTTTAAATATGAAATGAAATTGTAACCTCCTATATATTGGTGGATCAGAGGAAAGCTGATCTTGGTTAATAATTTGCACTTTGTTCAGGAGTTTTCATTGAAGAGTGTCTGTTACTTTTACTATTTCCTATTGTTCCAAAGTTGACATTGTCCATGTTGCTTAGAAAAAGGGTCGTCCAAAAAGGTTTAATTTCTAAAGTACCTGCCCACATTGACATGGGCACATGGAGATAGCAAAAACACGAATCTAACCAGTTGATTACATCAATTGTTTGTGTTTAAGATGATAAATGGGGCTGAAAACAGGGTCACAATTTTGCATTTAATTGTTTTAATCAATACAGGTATACACCTTTGCTTCGTCAAATGCTCATCTCCATAATTTTGAAGTCTTCTTTTTTGATATTTAGACACTTCATTTGCATGTTCGTGTGTGTTTTAGTTGAGGTTTTACATGTACCTTTAATTACCTGGGTGGCTTTAAACACCACAGGTATTTGAGTCATTATGAGGTATTGTGTTACACATAGATGACCTACTGTATATGCTAATCTACTTGAAGTAAACTCCCTAAAATAGTTAAGTGTTAAATAATTACAGTGTAAGTTCTAAACTACTTGCTGGTGGTGCAATTTAGAATTGTTTTCTTACCTGAGATTCAAAACCTCTCCTTTTTAGTTTCACGTATGATTTAAAATGATTGATTGATGCTCAAGATTCCTTCATTTGTATGGCAGAATTGCCAGGTTTAGTTCAGTTGTGCAGGAAACAGGGCTCTTCTCTCTGAGAAAACTCCAACTCTCGCCGGGTACCCTGGCAACCCTTCAAGATACATTATAGGGCTTTTAAGTGGAAAAGCCTGCAGAAACTGCAATATACTATAATATTTTGAAGTCACTTATTTTGGATGGTTTGTTTGTTTGGTTTTTAAAATATTTGTTGTAAATTTTGAAAGCATTGTACAGCGTAAATAATATTTATGCCGTCTCTCCTAAAGGCCCATTCTCACAATGCAATTTGTCGTATCGACTTGTAACATGCAATTAAAATAAATGCTTTTAATTTTATCGGTACGATTTGTCAACCAACCAAATGCGTTCATTGGAATTGCAAAGTGAGAACGAGCCTTAAGAGGACAGAACATAATTTTGAATATACTTATAAAAGGCCAACCTAGTGAAATATCATAGGTTTAGTTAATTACAACAATTTATGATGAGGTATAAAGGTCTAAATGGTATACCTCTTTTTAACACAATTAGAAACTTGTCTCCAGGGTTATTTTAGACAAGAAGATTTTCCGTGTGTTTTAGTGTAGGCCAATAATCCTACATGTATTCATTGCAATCTGCTGTCGTATGACTTTGAAAATACATTGTTTTCTTCAGTATGATCTGAAAACAAAACCTGAATAGGGTAGGGGTTTCTTTCTCTTTTTTTTCCCCCCTTTTACGATTGTTAACAGGAAAGTAGGTCGTTCAGGTTATATTCAATAGATTACGGTACATGTGTCCAAGGATTGAATTAACCTGTTGTCTGTACTGTGTGTAATTAATAGATTTAAGGTAGACTTTGGCTGTATTTATTTAAGACTTAATTCAACCACACCTGGTCAGCTCCAAGTACTTTCTCGATCTTTCTCCAACCTGATCTGGCATATTTGACTTTTTTTGAGTAATATTCTGTTGAAAAAAATCCATAATTTTCCACTTCCCTTTATATTTCATTCATAAATTGTAAACAAATTTCGCATATGGTTAAGATATTAGATCTATTATGTTCAAAGTATGTACATGTGGCGTGGCTTACTACAAGTTCCTCTGTAATGTTTACCCAAGCATGTTAATGTTGTTTTGCTTCATTTAAGCTTTTTCTCGTGACATGTTTAAACTAGTGAGGGTGTATATAATATGATGACGAGATACCCCTCACCATCTGGTACCATATTTACTCGGATTTGTCTTCTAAATGTTCACCAATTCCTCCCCCTTTGTGTGTCGCTCAGTGTAACAATAAACCCATTAATTCTTTTAATTGAAAGAAGATTAGTTAATCCAACGTCCTAAAGACTTGGTATTATAAAGTACATGTATGTAGTATTATAATTACTTGTATTATATTCTGGACTAGGAAATACAATACAAAAAGCCACAACTGTTTATTTGGATTACATGTATTCTATGAACTAAGGCCACGCTCCTGTCTGTCATCAACCTAATGAAATATCTGACATATGTTTTAGTTTATTACAACAACTTATGATTGGGAGTAAAGTTCGAAATGATACATGTATACCTCTTTTTAACACAGTTAGAAACTTGTCTCCATGGTATTTTAGACTAGAAGATTTTCCCTGTTCCCGTGTGTTTTAGTGTTCATAAATATATATGTACAGAGACATTTTTATACATTGTACTGTATAATACCAAAAATAATACGTCTAAAAAAAAAAAATGTTACATGACACATCGCTGAATACTTTTGCACATACTTTCTTTGATTTGATCAATTCCATTGATGTGGCGCGGGTTCAAATCACACTCAGACGAAATAAAAATAGAAAAATTTGTGGATTTTTCACCAGATGACAGTTTCCTCCCCCAATAAAGCTGGCAACGCCGCCATATAGAATGTTAGTGAAATAATCTTGAGTGCGACACCAAACATCAATCAATCAATAATTTGATCAAAATCATATTTACAGGTAAGCTGTGTAATAAATGTATCATCAGCAGGTTGACTTTAACACACTAAACAGGCCAGCAAGATCCTTTACGTCAGGTCCATCCTGGTAAACTAAGCCCGATAGTTTTGGGGTTTTTTTTTGCGATCTGGGAAGTAAAATATACCCTGATCATTATTCAAAGAAGAACCTGGAACGAAAAAAAATCCTGAATAGTTTGACAATGACATTTAAAGGACGAGAGTTGACAGTAGCCTGACAAAGCTTCCGCTCCACTGTCTCTTCTTTAACTCATTCACCAGCTGACATCGAATTTGTACCAAAACTCAGTCTGTCAAATTTGCATTTAATTACATTCTAATTC
Organism: Lepidochitona cinerea; assembly: GCA_963971465.1. Lineage (NCBI taxonomy): Eukaryota > Metazoa > Mollusca > Polyplacophora > Chitonida > Tonicellidae > Lepidochitona > Lepidochitona cinerea. Next base: position 40,854,448 of record OZ020553.1, read on the forward strand.
GACGGAACCACACTATTTTGAAAATTTAAGGAAAACCTGCAATGTTGATTTTCTTTGCAAATCTGGATTTTTGATGCTGTGAATGCATGTAGAGAAGCTGAACATCAGTCAGACGATGCGTTTTGTATTGAATGGGTTAACATTGACTTCATTATTAGAACAGGTAAAACTCGGTCATCACCCACACAATTATATCCATCCCTACACCTGGCAAGGGGGATCGGGGTTGTGGTTACATGTAGTTCTTCAAAAAATAAAAATTGTGAGCTTTTTCCACATTTCAGATATCAGATATGTACATTGTACATGTAGACTTGAAATGCGTACCTGAAAATGGGGTTGTTTTGATTAAATTATGATAAATAAAGCATATATCCCTGTACACTGTTTATTTACACGTATAATCAAACAATAGCTTAGAGTTAGTGGCCATGCTTTTCCATATTTCATCTTTATAAATCCATGTATTTTATAAATAATGTATTAGGGCTGAAAGTTTAAACAGCAGCTTTTCTATGGGATCAAGGTGTCCTTACTGTTTTTTCTGTAACAAACTGTCCCTGTCTTCTGACTTGGCGTTGATTCTGGTATGCATACAAAGCTTTTTATCCAGTCTTACATACCGGTTTTGTCTCCTCAGAATTTTTCACTTGGAGAATTGCCCAGGCTATCTCCCTGTAATCTCTTTAAGTCCTTGTAAATTTCACCCTGTTATAAGCCTAACAACAGGTGTATGTAGGATCTATAAAAAAGGCAATAGAAACTTATGTGTATTTTATTTTAGGAACCTTATCAGAAAAATTATCACATACATGTTTTGCAGTGTAGGGCTACATTTACATCTTGTTAGGATACTGTGCCTTATTTATGTGTGTATGTATGGGGGAGGGGTTTGATTGTTTTGTGTGTTTAATTTTAAAGACAAACCTGTTGTTCAATCTATCATTTAGTGAATTGATGAATGAAGACGCATTCTTACATGTACATGATGTATGTACAAAGGTCTATGTCAAGCAACTTTTACTATATCAAACATATAATGGATTGATTGATGCTTTATGCCACAGACACATATTACACTTATATGGCGGCGTTTGGCAGTATTAAAACCCATTAAATTTTACAACTAGAACTGGATGATGTCCAGCACACTTAAGATCTATAAAAAAAGTTACACCTACATTGTACTCTTTGGTTAAAACAAGTGACATTTGTATGGAGGAAAATAGTGCCGAGGCACAATATCAATTTGTATGTACAGTACATGTACAAAATTATCAATCCAAACTTAATTGTATTGGCACCTGTCCTACGTACAGGTTCATGTTATTTGTGACAATTGTATGTAAATTTAGATCAATGGATTGATTGATGTTTTACGCCGCACTCAAGATTATTTTCACTTATATGGGTATTCCCAGGTTTAGTAGAGGAGGAAACCAGGCTCATTGCCCAAAGGAAACCCCAGACCTTCCGCGAGTACCTGACAACTCTCCACATACGGCGACCGAGTGAAAAATCCACTTAGAAAATTTTTAATTTATATTTGAGCATGATTTGGCCACGCTCCGCATCAATGAAAGGTCTGTGTGGGACTGAGGGATGATCACTCTAACCCACTGGACCACTGAGGCCCCTGTAAATTTAGAGGGTACCTACATGTAAGGAAGTTAAAAAAAAGTTTCTCACAGCCAGAAAACTTATCAGGCCTGCTTTTAATATAATATGGTGTAATCAATCAAGAAGGCACTCATGTCACTCACCATTTAAAAACACACGTGCTTTGTGCCACTGAACTCGAGTAGGATTATAATCATGAATTAAAAGATAGACAGGAGAACAAGGAGTCCTATTCCAAAATTGGTTTATGCACCTATCCCAAATTTTACTTTCCTTATTTCATGACAAGGAGTCCTATTCCAAAATTGAGGGGCCTCTGTGGCTCAGTAGGTAGAGCGTTGGACGCTCAATCCGAACAGCCTTCCACTAATGGGTCACGGGTTTAAATCCCACTCAGTCCAAAAAAAAAAAATTGGAAAATTTTCTGACTGGGTTTTCACTCGAACGACCTATGTGGGATGGTTGCCAGTTACCAACGAAAGGTCGTGGGTTTCCTCCGGGCATAGAGCCCGGTTTCCTCCCACAATAAAACTGGCAACGACTCCATATAAGTGAAATAATCTTGAGCGCGGCGTAAAATACTAATCAATCAAACCAAAAAAAAAATAAAAATTGGAAAATTTTCTCACTGAGCTTTCACTTGAACAACCTATGTGGGATGGTTGCCAGTTATCAACGGAAGGGCGTGGGTTTCCTCCGGGCATAGAGCCCGGTTTCCTCCCACAATAAACGCCGCCATATAAGTGAAATAATCTTGAGCGCGGCGTAAAACACCAAACAATCAATCAATGAATAGTCATTTATAGTGTTCATAATAGTGTTTTAGTGTTCATAAATAATAATTACATGTATCTTTCTTGTCTTTTAGGGTTCGCCCTCAGATGGCCAGAGAGAAGATAGACATGTGTCAAGTGTGTATCAACGTTTCCGATGACCAGCCTCAAATCACCGTCGGACATGACAAAGCTTTCACTTATGATTACGTATTTGCCATGAACACAACGCAAGAAATTATCTACAACGACTGTGTACGGAGCCTTATTGACGGGTAAGACTAAAAGGTCTTCATGACTGGCCAATATGTCTCAAAAGACTTGAGCTCATTGCACAAATTAAATTAAATAAGCTTGAACCTATATTCCAAAGGAACTCTACTTTCCATACTAAGTCAAAAAATTACCTATTGTCTGACCTGTGTTCATTTTCCAAAACTTATCCCAGCTGATTTAATAGCATTTGATTCACTTAAGTTCTGGTTTTGCAAAAGAGGAACACCAAGCATGTCAGATACATATACGTTCTACAGTACATCTACATATTTGTTTGTCCAAATTTTGTTGTTGTGGTTGTAATATTTGACATTTTCTACTTATTTTCTCTTAAATCCTATGCTTTTTTATTTATCTATAAACCATTGATGACGTCTCCTTTGGCTTTGTTGATTGATTCATTGACGCCGCACTCAAGATTATTTCACTTACATGTATACGGCGGTGTTGCCTGGTTCAGTGGGGGCGGATACCAGGCTCTTTGTCCACTAGAAACCCCAGGCCATTGGGCCGAGTACCTGGCAACTCTTCCACATACAGTGTAGTGATTAAGTGAAAAATCCACTCAGAAGTTGGCTTAGTAGACGATATTGAGGCTTTTCAGAGTTAAACGGACCTGTTTAATAATCGCTGATAAAGCTAGGGCCACCAACTTTTCATTGGGGTTTTCATATTTCACTTCATCAACTTTCTTTCATATTTTATGAATAAGAAAATCTTTTTAAATGCTGTAAGATCAAAACACTTGTTTACGCCATATTAACCACTTTGATTTCTAACTAAGCTTAGACGCCCTACTTGTTTTTCTTTGTATCATGATGTTACGGATTGGAGAAAACGTTCGTAGTAAAGAGACGCTTTTAATCACCAGATACTTTGGTCCCTTTTCCAAATATCTATTCAAGTAAATATGGAATTTATTAAGCGTGAAACATGAAGCTTCTCTTCAACTCAGTAGCCTTTACATGTATATCATTCCCAGTTCTTTGACAGGCACATGTTTTTTCTTTGAAGTTTATCCAAATTTATGCCCAATATAAATTTATGGGTCCAGTTTTTATATTAATCTTTTCAGGATTTGTTGATTATTTGTTGCTTTACAGTAAACTGGGGTAGCGTTGAATACCGGGGTATCTTTGAACAGTCAAAGATGAAAATCTAAATTTTCGCTATTTGGTAACAAATTCTAAGCAAGGTAGTAATAATTATGTTTTTAGCTTTTTCAATGGTCAAATAGCGAATATATAGATTTTCATCTTTGACTGTTCAAAGATAGCCAACCGTTCAAAGTTACCCCAGTTTACGGTACAACTCAAGAGTATTTCACCAGGTTTTTTAGGGCAGGGCATCCGGTTCCATGCCCTGAATCTGGTAGGAAGCTCCCATCCCACTAAAAGCAGTTTAAAAGATTATGTTGTTTTCTGAAATGTTCAATTTCTAATTGGCGATTCTGAGTTTTCAACAGTGACGGACTGTCGCTGAGACGTCTGGCATGTTTGATTTTCAGAATATAGTCTGCCACTGTCACTGACAAATCACCTAGTGTGCGCCTTTTAATGACACAATTTTGATCACCCAATCAATAAATTGCTAGATTATTGGGTGTCCAAATAAGACGAGTTTTGACCACAGGGTGTGGTCACCCCTCTGGATGAAGCCTTGATTTCAAGGCTGGAGAAATTTGGAGTTAGGTTCAGGAATGACTTCTCGATAAACTGGCATGCCCAAATAACAGGTTTATTTTCTTATACCAAGATAATTTTATCAAATCAATATTTTATCTCCATTCTCAGATCAACTTTTCTTGGTATAACAAAAAAAACTGTCGCACATGAAAAGTTATTTTGCCTAGCAGTTATGCTGGTTTTTAAAAAAGCTGTTTCTGCACCATATTGGATATTTGTCAGATTTGGTTTTTTTGAGTTTATATACATTTATAATGCTGAATGTGGCCCCTGCTATTACATAGTTTTATCTTTATCAGAATCCTTTTTGTTTTGTGCTGACTTTCTCGTATTTCTTCAACAGATGTTTTGAAGGATACAATGCCACAGTATTTGCATATGGCCAGGTATGTCAGATTTTTATCATACATGTAGGCCTTTTATCTAAATCTAGCATGTGAGGTAGTTTGTATGTACAGCTGCTGAGTTGCATGTCAAACTCATCATATTACGTATTAGTTCCCTGTAATATAAAAACTCCCTGACATTACCAAGAAATGGATGTAATGGTTTCTGCGTTTATCTGAATTCGTGGATATTTAACTTTGAAAGAAAAATGGACAAATCTTATACTAAATGATCTATACAGTATACATTTTTTCTATTTACATTCTCTTATTCAATCCGAACCCTTCTGTTTGTACCTGTTCACAATCCCACTAAGGAATTAGAAGATCCCAGTTCAAAAGTATGTAGAAGATTTGTCCGGTACTCTCTGAAGGTCAGGGGTTTCCTCTGGGCAATGAGCCCGGTTTCCTCCCCCACTAAACCTGGCAACGCCACCATATATGTGAAATAGTCTTGAGTGCGGCGTTAAACATCAATCAATCAGCGAAGTCCAAAAAAGTCAATTTCTGAGGAGGGCATTGTCTTCAGGTTATTGAAAGTGATAAGAGTTCATGTTTTTCAGTTGGAAAATTGAGGCTATATTAAATGTTCTATTCTACTGATGAAATACTGATCATATTAAACATCCCACACTGACTGGAGTTAAGTTTAGTTGTCTGAATCAGTTGCAGCAATAAAGAGTAGCATTAGGAATGCACGTACAGATAACCTGACTTTCCTTATCTGTAAGCCGCCTTTACTAAATCCAAGATGACAACAAGCTGCTTTTGCTAACTTTTTTTGTGTCACTTGTGGTTTCCGTTTTCTTTTGTGTCTTTTAACATAGTTTTTTTGAGAGATAAAGCCCTGTCACTTTACTTGACAAATTGATTGGGAGGGGGTGTTATTTTACTGTGGTCTATTTCTTCAATGTCAAAACATCTGTCATAGTTTCCCGCCAAACTTGAGTCATACATAGTAATCATAGGTTGAGGTGCATGGTTAAAATGTTGACTCCACAACATTGTTACCTTTATCTGTATGTATGTTGAACCCGAGAGCCCTGTTTTTATGAAGTTAGAGGTAATGTCAATGTGCAGGTAAAACAAAGAAATTCCACACCTACATTCACCTAGTTTATCATCCCCGGACCCAGCCATACATGTATAAGGGAAATCCTCTTAAGTATGGCATAAAGCATCAATTAATCTTCAAAATACTCTCTGTGATACTGATCTTTAACTTTGAAGAAACATAGGTTCCAAATTCAGATATTTTTTCTGTTCTCCAAAATTAAGAAATTGTTGGCTATACTTCTTAATAAGTGAAAATTATAATCTTTTTAGTGACACCAGTCTCCACAAATGTATGTCAAGGGAGTGTTTTTGTTACATGCATAACGGTTACGCAGGCCACATTTTAATTGGATGTTTTTGTTGCACCGGGAACCATTTAGTTACACTCTTAATTGTGTTGACATCCAGACTTTATTAACAACTGGATTTTTGCAGCTTTAAGAGAATCAACGTTGTGTGATGCTTAACAGAAAAAATAAACTTTATACATGTAGTATTTGGGCTATATTATATATTCTTTATTTGCATAAGATGGACAGCTTGACTGTTCTCAATATTGCTATCAGCCCAGACTTGCCTTTTCTAAAACTTGATTGACCACTGAGATCCCATTTAGTGATCTATGTTTGGGAGGGTATCATATTATATCTCCTTGTACATACTTATGTTAACTTTGGAAGAGATAAATACCTACTTTTGTACCATACAATCCAACTTAATGTTCTGGCTGAGTGGAAATTTAATCCACTCCTAGACGTTTTGAGTGGGGCTCATAATAGAGGCATATTCTTTGTGAAACTTGACCACTGCTCTCTTTAAAATCCTTTACATTCCGATCCATCTAAAGTCAAATGAAATAATAATAGCGTATATTGACTTAGTTTTTTTGGTATATTAAACTTTTACAATTTTTAAACACATTTATATTATTCAATCAACCTTTTGTGATTATCAGATTGTGCTATTACTGAAGGACTTTTTACTTGTAGTAAATGCTACAATGAACATAAACTCGTTCTCTTTTTAATCCTTCTTTAATTTGACCAATTTAGCTCTACCTTTATTTGCCTAGCACTTTTTCATTGCTCTTATTTATTGAAGACAGATTTATTTACACTGAATAAAATGATAAATATATTGGACACTTTCCCTCTGGACTGTACACAGTGTTAAATGATGGTTGCAAACTGGAATTCATTGAGATATCTGAGCCCTGGGATTAAGACTGTTTGTTCAATAGGGTTATTTTAACACCTGGCCAGCTCTGTCTCTTTGATCTTTTCACCTTCTTCTCTGTTAATTGAATAGGTCGTTACTTACTTGTGGCTGTACCAGTCACTTTGTTACATGTTTACTGTGCTCTACTGGAATAATTGTATTGTAAAGGAATAAAATAAAAATGATTCTTCTCGGCAAATCTTATTGGCCTTAAATTTTATTGAATAAGTAAATTAACCGACACTCATTGACTCAGAAAAAATTCCTGGCCAGGGTGAGAATCGAACTCACGACTTAGGGTTACCATCCCACCGCTCTACCAACTGAGCTACCCGGCCCTGCTGGGAACGGTTCGCTTGTTAGATACTCTTGGTTAAATCTTATGGCACTAAATAATATTTACTGTGTTTAGTCATATTTGTCTGGATTATTGAACGATCATGTATCGCTAAATATCCAGCCAGTTCTTAGCTATGGACACCATTGTTAAAAATTGCAAGATCTGCCAAAATGTGTGTTTTGCATTAATTTTGATGACCAAGTTAATACAATCACATTAAGTGTATGTGATGTTCACCAAAGTTGTTTACAAAGCTGTCAATGTTCATTCATTCATTTTTCCCTCAGATACTTACGTAAAATACTGATTCCATGACATACGCAAAGGGAATTCTCAAAGCATATGAGAGGGGCTTCTTAGATTATAGATTCAGGATCAAGGGGAATTTTTCATTCCATAGTCTGAAATAAAATTATACGCTTTTACGCTGTGGTAGCTTTATTTGCTCGAAAAGAATAAATTATGGGAATGATAAGTCGTGTTACAACTATGTGCACGGGTAACATTACTTATAGTACACGTTCTGCATGAGTAAACTTAAACCTAAACTTGGTATATTCAGAAGTATCTAGGTTAATCAAGTACCCTATAAATGTAGGTTGGAAAATCGGGTCAATCTATTTTCTGTTTGATTTTTATCTGATTTTATCTATCAAACATGTGTATGAAAAAACACGAAGTCTTTGTCACTTTTTTGTTGTGTACATACATGTACATGTATATCATTGTCTATTGCGGCATGTTAGGCTGTATGGTGTATCTTATGTTAATTTTATGTGACTTTGTTTTTGTTTCATAATTATTGAAAAGAAATTATTTTGACATATGTATACATGTGCTTAAAGTATCAGCGTAAAAATAAATACATTCAGTACAATAAATACCTTCAATACTTTCATAACATTGTGCACATGTAATTGTATCTTCTCCTCCGCTAAATAACCCTTCTTCATTACTTTCATGGGATTGTTGCCAGTTACCACCGGAAGGTCGTGGGTTTCCTCCGGGCATAGAGCCCGGTTTCTTCCCACAATAAAACTGACAACGCCACCATATCAGTAAAACACCAAACAACCAACCAACCAACCCCAAAATATTAAACAAACCTTCTTCATCCCTTTCATGACAATCTTGTGCAGTACATGTACTTTGCTTTCTTGTCATCCTGACAGCAACAATTTCAAAATTAGCACTTTCGTGAGTTTTATTGGGGGTTTTTTGTAGGTAGAGCGTTGAACTCTCAATCCGAACAGCCTTCGACCAATGGGTCGCGGGTTCGAATCCCACCCAGTCCAAAAAAAAAAGTAAAATTTTCAGACTGGGTTTTCTCTCTAACGACCTATGTGGGATGGTTACCATTTACCACCGGAAGGTCGTGGGTTTCCTCCGGGCATAGAGCCCGGTTTCCTCCCACAATAAAACTGGTAACGCCGCCATATCAGTTATATAATCTTGAGTGCAGCGTAAAAGCACCAAACAATCAATCAATCATGAGTTTTAGTAGTTTGTGTCTTTTAGAAAGTGTGTATAACAGTATTCTCGTGGACTGAATGGATAACACAGCCGGCATTTAGTGCTGGCGATAGGTGTCAAACTCTGTGACACAGGTTCAATTCCTGGTTGGGGTGTCCCCCAAAATTGGATAGAATTTCTGCCATTTTTCAAAAAAGTGTAATCCCAAAAAATAATAAGAATGCTGTTAGTACGTTCAGTTTGGAGTTCACATGTAATTTAATCTAAGGCCACAATAAACCAAAGAAAAAAATGGCTCCCTCTCTATGGGTTGCTTCTCAAAACTCTATCAAAATTAATCAGAAATGTTCAGTTTGTAATGATCTTCAAAAAACTATGAAAAATATGAAGAAACTGCTACCAGAATTAAACTGCCTGTATCTCTTATTTTAATTTATTTCTGAATGCTCACACAATTGTTTTCAACCTAAAAAAAACAACCTAGCAGAAAATAGGTGACCCAAATAACCCAAACTATCCTGTAATACAAAAAATTATTAAAAATGGGTAGGTTTGTGGTTATTGTTTTAACTCATGCCAGTTTTTCTAGAGCACACTTTAATTGTTTTATGTTTAAAAGGATGCTCATCTCTATACGTAGGCGTCCTATAGCAGTTTACTTATTTATAATTCTTGTAAACTGTTGTTTTTTTTTATGTGTTATTTTTTATCTTTATGAAGGACTTCATTCTCGCCTATAAAACCATAAAGATATATATTTTGTATGTTTTTAATCTTTAATATGGGGAATAAAAAGATCATATCGAAATAAGAAATTCAATTAATCTTGAACTTAGATTTCCTTTATAATTAAAATGGAAGTGTTTACTATTTCAACGCTTTACAAGACCTTGCTGGCTCAGTAGGCAGAACAGTAGTTTGGTTTCAGCAGTCCGTCACAACCCTTCCATTGATGGATCGCGAGTGTATTTTTCACTCGATCACCAGGTACTCGCCAAAGCTTTGGGTGTTTCATCTGGGCAAAGGGCGCTGGTAGGTGGTGCAAATAAGCAGCAATGTCCATAACTCCTCACTCATTTCTCCAAATCAACACACGGAAACTGCCATGTTAGTAAAACTAAATCAAACAACAAATATTTTGAATTGAAGTCCATGAGTGCACCAGGTTGAAATGAAGTGTTTATACACAGCTTAATGTCATTATTATTGATAAGGCTGTTTTGGAAAGACGGGAAGGGTAAATCTAATGGGTTGCTATTTGACCTTACCAGCTCACCCCTAATCAATCAATCACTTTGACTGAAACACCTGTACTGACAGAGACAGGTAATAGGCTCCCTGCAGGTAAAGGGATTGTTATCAGTAGTAGATCTTACACAGTCATTAGTGACACTCGTCTTATTTATCGTCTTAACATGACCAATAAATCTTGAGGTTGACACTACATTGTGATTACCATCAACAGAGGTGCTTGTGTTTTCAGCCAACTCACTTAATTTGAATTCACCATGGCATGTTCTGGTGTGGCCCCTCGTTGAGCATGTACATCTAATTAACACTAGACCTGCTATAGTAAATACATTAATAATATGAAACGGGCGTTAAGAAACGAGGGACTATCAATGCTGTAAAAAAAGTTTACAAAATTTAAAAAGTTTTATTTATTTTAAAAAAATGAAATGCTCTTATTGGATTCCAAAATGATACATCCCTATAACTTATTTATAGGATTTTTTTCACACATTGCTTTGCTCTTTTATGTACAAATTAGAAAAACTTTCTTGAAATATCTGCTAGTCAGTTATAGATACTTGTTTTAGATTATGTGAATATAAATGAAAGCTGGTTTTCATCCATTTCACAGGATATTACCTTTTTATCAGATCGCCCTATGTGGTCAGGTACTCGCTGAAGTTTTCTCCAGGCAAAGAGCCTAGTTTTTGTCCCCCACTAAACTTGGTAAAGCCGCCACATAAGTTTAATAATCTTGAGTGCTGTATAAAACATCAATCAATCATATTACTGAAAATCTACGCTTTAGTCATGGTATGGTACTACATATCTTGTTAAACTTCTAATAAAAGTACCAGTCATACCTCATATAGGATTTTTATATCAGGCTGATTTTTATAGAGTTGATTTTCCTGTATTAGGTCAGTTTGGTGTACCTAATAAGGTCAACAATTCAGCATTAGTCTGTGTGGAATGTTGATCAGGCAGTTTGAGGACTATTTATTGATGGTTCATTCTTTTTAGTCTTATTAATAATTCAAGTAGCTTCTTTAAGCTACCGGCAGGTTTTATTATTTTTTTTGTAACACTTCAGTACTGGGACATTTTATTTGCCTAACATTATCCTGAACCGCAAATAAGGTTGTTGAGTTTAAAATTTCAATCATGAATGGGAGTGCGGCGTAAAACTCCAATTAGTCAATCATGAATGGAGCTGTTGAGTTTAAAATTTGAACCATGAATTGGGCTGTTGAGTTTAAAATACATCCTTTCAACAACACTCCAAAAATGCATGTGACTATCACCTCTAACATCGATTATCTCCCCTTGAATATCGACCCAGCATTCATTATATCTTATTGATTAATTGCAGGCTTTTTCTTATTTTGTGGATTTTATTGGCACTGTGGCCAATTTTTTAAAGTGAAAAATATTTAAAGGGGTTATATGTATTAAACACGGCTAAAAATGGTGTAAAATCATTAAACACCAATATATCTACAACATATTACAATTTTAACATCAGCTTATATAAACTATGAGGATTTTCTATGTCATTGCATTTGGTCATGTTTAGAAAAAAGCAGAAATTATGTAGACGATAAAAGAGTCATTTTAACCCTCTGTTAACAGACAAATTAGCCCTTTTCTAATGCATTAATATATTAAAGGGAGAGCACTCTGTATGCCTAGTCTTCTTTTGAATTACAGGGTTAAATTTAGTATCCTGAAATATATCAGCAAATTGAAACTGACTTTTTGTTTTAGCCTAAAAATATTATAATGTCTATTCAATCTATTTAAAACAGTTGTTATTCTATTGTTGCAATCAGCAGTTCAGGGCGGCTATTTCTCCACACATTTTATTTTACGTCTGACGTAACTTTGCGCCTGGCTGTAACATAATGTTACAGGTATATGTTGCCATGACAATTAAGATTGTATTGGGCTACATGTAACACCGAGCGTAAAGTTGTGAACTGCCCCCTGTTGCTTTAAAGGTAATCTTTTCATAATGTTCTTATTACTTGTGTGTTTGTTTTATAGACTGGTTCTGGGAAGACATACTCCATGGGTACTGGTTTTGAAGTGGATTGCTCTTCTGAACAGATAGGGATTATACCCCGGGCAGTAGACCATCTCTTCACAGGAATTGAGGAGAGGAGGCGAATAGCCAGGGAAAACTGTAAACCACTGCCTGATTTTAAAGTTAACGCACAATTTATGGAAGTAAGTAACTGGCCTACTACATGTACCTAGTTTTGAAATTAATGCACAACTTTATTATGGAAGTCCGTATCTGACCTGAATAATTTAGTATTCTTTAGAGGCATGGGTTAGTCAGATAGGGTTAATTTCTTTATAGAGAGATGAAGTTATTAAGTCAGCCCACCATCTTGGTTCGGCTGCTTATACTTATAACATAGGCTATAGACAAATATCGTATCTAATCTCCATTTCGCTTACGTTTATTATAAGGGATTATTTTTTGTGCTTCCGTCTAGTCTTCTGGATATTTGGCGATCACAAACAGTTTTGGCCTAATATATTTCCCACAATTAAGCAATATAGTCAGTTCTGACATCTTGACATCATCATCCAATAGATCATCCAATAGACATGTACAAGTTGAATTCCATAAACAATTGTTGTTCTTTTCTATCTGTCAATTAGTAAGTTGTCCAAATCTCATCATTTGGATTCAATTTTCATATTTACAGTTTTGGGTTTCTTTATTATTCTATTTTAAATTTTTTTGTTCTGATCTAAGGCTACTCTCTGAATCTGAGGTGAATTATTGTATCAAAAGGAAATACTACATTGACCTGAATCAGTCGAATATTTTACAATATTGAGGTGTGATAAATTTTGTTTTCTGTCATGTTGTAGTTATATAATGAAGAAATCCTAGATCTTCTTGATCCAACAAGAGACCCGGAGACCAGGGTAAGTTTTTATGTATATGCATTCTGATAAAAAAATTGTTTTTTTTGTATTTTCAGGGATTTTTTTTATGGGGCAGCAAACAAATTATTAAAAGATTTTTTTATTTTTCAGGCCAGAAAGTCCAATATAAAAATTCACGAAGATGCAGAAGGAGGTATATATGTGGTTGGCGTGACAACCAGACCGGTCTCCTCTTTACAGGATGTAAGCAAACTGAACTCAATTATTACTTATTAAGGTTTCTTTAGGAATGAGGGACTTATAACATGGTAACATAGGCTATAAGCCAGGGGGCTGTGCATGAAGCTTTTGCAAAATGCGATCATTTGCAGTTGCCATGACATCACATCTCTTCACAATGGTACATGTATGCAGTGGCAACTAGGATTTCAGTGGGGATGCGATTGCTTTGCAAAACGACCCCCAGTTCTCTACGGAACAATACGGTGACGACATAGCAGCATTGTCAGAACAGACGAGAGTAGTTGTCATTTAGACATCTCTAATATTCCGCCTTTAGAACTTCCTTTTTTTTTGTTTGCTTAACAACTCACTAGAACATAAACTGTTGAAAAATCATTTTTGTTTGATTTTATGGAATAAAAAAAATCCAATCCTTAACAGAATTTTTGTCTGTCACATGGCAAAGTCACAATAGCTGAGCATTGGTCAGAAATTGGAAAGATCAGCCATTAGGGATGCTGTCCATTATAGTACATGTACAATTGGATTATTTCAAATACCAGACTCAAAAGTTGTTTAAACTACAGTAGTGGAAAGTCCAATTAACACACACCTATGTTACCTTTACAAACTGAAATGTACCTCAAAACAGAAAAAAATAAGTTTCAATGTCATTTAAAACATCTGCATACCCCCCTTTTAAACACAGTAAGAAACTTGTCTCCATGGTTGTTTCAGACAAGAAGATTTTCCCTGTGCCTGTGTGTTTAAGTGCTCATAAGTATAGATATATATTTAATAGAAATCCTTTAAAATAAAGATTGTATTGTTCACCATTGCCACAGAGGATTTTGTTGTCTTGCGTCTCTTTTACATTTTTTAACATTATATATTTTATGTCTTTTGTTCAGACGATAGAATGTTTAAAACTGGGTGCCTTATCTCGTGCTACAGCCAGCACAAACATGAACTCTCAGTCCTCTAGATCACATGCAATATTCACACTTCATATACGACAACAGAGGATGGTTCAAGATGTAAGTATACATTTATACACAACTCTTCCAAAGCCTGATTGGACTTCAGTCAGTGGCTCTGTCAGTATAGCAACAGGCTAACATGTTTTAATGTTTATAAATATATCAATGGTAGATGTATTTTATCAGTATTTGTATTAGTTCAAAATCGGTCTCATTCCCATGGGTCTAAGAGCAGGGGCAAGATTTATTGATTTTAAAAGTTTTTAATTTGGAATTAAATATCCTTTAAAAAGTACTGTCTTGAGGATTGTGCTGTTCATCACTGCCACTAATAATGTATTGGGGCCTCGTTGGCTCAGTTGGTTAGAGTGATAGTCCCTCAATCAAACACACGCCTTACTTTGATATGGCGCTGGATCAAATCCCACTCAGACCAAATAAAAATCGAAAAATTTCTGGGGGGATTTTTCACTTGATCGCTGTTTGTGGGAGAGTTGCCAGCGGTTGCTTCTGGGCAACGAGCCCTGTTTCCTCGCCCACTACACTTGGCAATGCCGCCATATATGTGAAATTAGTGCAGCGATTAACATCGATCAGTCAATGATGTAGGATAAAGTAGAAAATGACATCATTCAAGGTCGCCAGAAGTATCTTCCAAAAATCCTTTTAAACCAGCCAAAAATTTTAAGTCTTAAAACTGTATTTTCTAGAAACAATAATTTTGCTATTCATGAATGTAATTGAGTTGTCTGCTCTTGACTTATTACCTCCCTTTACCAAAAACAGATTATAGATGAAGACGAAAAAGACGAAGACTCCACGCAACCTGCCACCGTGGAGTTTGAAACACTGACGGCAAAGTTCCATTTTGTAGACTTGGCTGGTTCTGAGAGGTTAAAGCGTACCGGTGCTACTGGTGACCGGGCTAAAGAAGGAATCTCAATCAACTGTGGTTTGGTATGTCAACACGGGTATTTTGATTATTCTATAGATTACATTAGACCAAATAAATATTGCAGCTCATCGATACGGTGTTGAGTCGAATCCCATTCAGTCCAAAAAGTCCTTCTTACAAAAATAAGAAATATTTACATTACAATTTGACATTTTTGATCGTATTATAAAACCAAATCAGTTCTTTGAGAATTGTGTGTATGTTTAACTTAATTAATCGCTCTTCGTTTGAAAATTATAGCACAAGGCCCCCAATTAATTGATGATGATACTGTTGTTTTCCAGTTGGCTTTAGGCAATGTAATCTCCGCTCTGGGAGACGTGACTAAGAAAGCCACCCACGTTCCTTATAGAGATTCCAAGATTACACGCCTATTACAGGACTCTCTTGGAGGAAATAGGTAGGAAGTTGAAAGGAAAAGCTCTTTAAAAGTTTTAATGATTTTTACTACGCTAAATTTTCACAACGATGTATCTGCCCTGATAACCATTATGGCTCTCCATTGTTTCAAAACTACTTAACCTGAATCAGTAAAAAAATAGTGATAATTTTCAACTGGGTTTTAACTTAATGGCACATGTACTATGGACAGCATCCCAGTTTCTCCTGTAGTTCATAGCTTCCTCTCTCAATCAATCTGTTAACCCTCTCGTGTAAGTGAAATAATCTTGAATACAGTTTAAAACCTCAATTAATCCAGCTAATGTTATTAAGTTAGCCAGCTTACTTGAAAAAAAAAAATATTATTCTGTAATTACACAAATTTTTAAATGCTGTACGAAAAAATGTGAAACTGTTGAATTTAATTTAATTTATTCTTTCTTTTTCTAGTCGCACATTGATGATAGCATGTGTTTCCCCGTCTGACTGTGATTTTGTTGAAACGTTAAACACGTTAAAGTATGCCAATAGGGCTAGGAATATTAAGAATAAGGTTGTGTCGAACCAGGATAAGACGAGCAAGCAGCTGGCTGCCCTTCGCTCTGAGATTATTTCTCTTCAAAATGAACTGCTAGAATATAAACAGGTAGTGTATAACCCCAAAGAAAATATCCTTTAACTTTCTTTTAGCTACTAGTGAACAAGTTTCTAATGTCTCCATTCTGTCAGTCTGTCACAGGTCTTCTATCAATGGGTCTAGGGTTCACATATAAGCTGGTAGCGTCCTTCAGAAAAGATTCCTAAATTCTGAGTGCGGGTTTCCTCCTGGCAAAGAGCACGGTTTCTTCCCCGACTAAACGTGTCAACACTGCCAAAAAAGTTCAATAATCTTGAAACATCAATCAATTAACTAAAGGATGAGTGAGACATAGAGCCATGCCATCTGCTAAAGTGAAATCTGTGTATATCGCCATATTCCAGGGGAAATAGGTGTCCGTTTTACAAGGTTATTTTAACATGCATTTTAAAACTGAACGAAATTTGAATTACGTTTGTCAAGCTGTCTGTTTTTTACAGCTTTCACTGTACATGAAATAATCAAACTTTTTGAAAAATGTAATATTACTTTGCTAAATTATATTTCATTTGACTCTACTATCATTCTCCATCTAAGTATCATATATTGAATTCTCTTTAAAAAAAAACTTAACTGTGTTCAATTTGAATTGTACTCAAACAGTTTATTTAAGAATTCCGCTAATTTAAGGACGAGCAATGTGAAGATAACAAATTATTAGACTGCTTTCTGCCATGTTTGGTCTAAAATAACAACAATAGCGATTGCTCGGTAGGGTTATCGGTTGCTCTATTCAGGAGGTAAGACACCCAACGAAAAGCCTCAAACTTTTAGAGCGCTTTTCGTAATGTTTTGAGTACTTGAATTAGCAGACTTCTTACCGTATACCATGATTTGTTTTGAATTTCAGGGGAAGAGACTTGTGAATGCTGATGGAGTGGAGACAGTTAATGACATGTGTCATGAGAACACATTGTTACAGTCAGAAAATGACAAACTCAGATCTAGGATAAAGGCCATGTATGAAACAGTAGAGACAATGAAAAGCAGGAATACAGATCTACTGATGCAAGTTGAAGCCTTTAAATTAACTGGAGGGGCAGGTCAGTGCACAATTTTTCTTGTAAAATAATCACCGAGATTCAAACTAACTTTGCAGAATAAGTTCATATTGATAACCTTTTTATCTTCAAGAAGGCCTTTGGGCCTCCATGGTAGAGCGTTGGACAGCCTTCCACCAATGGGTCGCGGGTTCGAATCCTACTCAGTCCAAAAAAATTGGAAAATTTTCTGACTGTGTTTTCACCCAAACGACTTATGTGGGATGGTTGCCAGTTACCACCGGAAAGTCGTGGGTTTCCTGCGGGCATAGAGCCCGGTTTCCTCCCACAATAAAACTGGCAACGCCCCCATATAAGTGAAACATTATTAAGCGTGGCGTAAAACACCAAACAATCAATCAATCAAGAGGGCCTATGTGTCAGCATGATGGGTCGCGCATTTAAATCCCACTGACTAAATTTCTGAGCCCCTCTGTGGAAGAGTTACCAGATCCTGGTCTACTGTTTGTTTCAGGCATAGAGCCCGGTTTCCTCCTTTACTAAGCCTGGCAATGCTGCCATATAAGTGAAATAATCTTGAGTGCAGTGTACAAAACCATCTTTCAATATTCCCTCGAACCCATATATATTTACCTTTTATGAGGTATAAAGGTCTAAATGATATACCTCTTTTTAATACAATTAGAAACTTGTCTCCATGGTTATTTTAGACAAGAAGATTTTCCCTGTGCCCGTGTGTTTAATGATCATAAATATAAGATGTCAAATATAATCAGTGTACTTTGTTTGTTGTCAGCTCTAGAAATAGGCAATGAAGAAGTTAGCAAAGTGATAGAAGACTATATCAAACAGACAGAAGAACTCAGGTAAGGGAGATAATCAGAGGAAATTTTTGCTTTAATTTAGCTAAAAGTGTTAACTCTGACCATCTTATTGATTATAAGGAAATGGGTGAAATTCTGAACAAATAATTTTTTCTGTGTTCAACCTGGGAACTAAGTAAAATGATTATTTCTAGGGTGAAGTTAACAGAATCTGAGGCTCATTGTGACGTTCTCCAGCGCTCAGCTGCCCGATCTCCGTCTCGTACAGCTGTCAGTCCCATGTCACGGTCATTTAGCGCCGTCCCTCTATCAACCAGTTTGGAAGTTCCACTGTTCCAAGAGCAAGATGTTGCACAAATCATAGAGGAAGCTAAAAAAGATATCAAGAAATTGAAGAAAACTAAGAAATCACAAGGAAAACGAGACTCAATTGGGTAAGCTTTTAGTCCTACTCTACCTGAATTATTTTTATTGTAAACTTCATTTAATTAGCTCTTTTAGATTGTCTCTTGGATTTGAATCTAATTTTCTCTAGCATAAATTTAACTTTATTTTAATTTTCCTTGATACGATAATGCTCTGTCAGATAACTGTCAAACTTGGGTACCTTTGTTTTTAGTTGCATTGCATGCATCAGCTGAAAATGGTTGAGAAAACCGAAAGAGTTCTGTATAACATGTTAAAATCATCCTCTTTTTGTCTCTTGTTAAAAACAGTAGTGATAAGGAGAATTTAAGTGAAGATGAAGATGTCACAGAAAATGTGGAGTTTGATTTAGGAGGAGATGTAAGTATTTAAGGAATTTTTACCCCAAAACTCAGAGAAAAAAACCCCTAAAAGATTCATGTCTTGATTATATGAGTGCACCCTGTTGACCCGAGGCAGATAAAGACAAACTGCCATCTTATTGGTCTTCTAATCAGCGCCACATACCCACACCAAACAATGGAAAGGCACATCACATGCAAATTACTCCATGATAAGATGATAGTTCCACAAACCCTTTTCTACGCTTCGCGTCGCCACTTTGCACGGGCATAGCAGCGAATTAAATTTTACTTCTATGTTCATCTTCGATGCTGCTTAATGCCCCGCACAGTCAAGACAGTTATTGTTGGCTAGTAAAAAAAAATGAACATTGGCTTGTTTGAACAGGCCAGTCAGTTTTTGCTGGTTATCATCATAACACATTGTGTAGGATGTCCTGTGGTTTGTCTGTGCAGGACGCTAATATACACTTCTACTCTATAAAGTTACAACTAAAATCATATCATTCTGATTAAACTGCTAAGTGTTTGTGTTAAAATACTGATTGTTTTCATCTATACCAGAGCAGTGAACTAAGCAATCATCACAACGCCATCTGCTACTGATAAAAAATATACGTCTTTGTGAGATTCACTATGTTATTGACTAACTGCAACAGAACTTGGTCACTTTCTTTTGATTTTCACTTTCTGCATGTATGAAGGAGTCATTTCTGTCTTCTTAATGGCAAATTTTACACCCTCTATAGACTTTTAATGTAATAAATATATTTTATAAAACTTTGTAACTTTCAATTGTAATTATAACAGGTTGTTAACGGTGTTAATGAAGACAATGACTCTGATGTTGATGATGAGGAGGATGTGGAGGATGGAGAGGATGAGGAGAGTTCCTCTGAGGATTCAGACCAAGAGGATGAAGAAGGTAAGAGTTATCTCCCTTTAGTCTAGAATCCAGGGTGTTCTATTTGTAGAACGATATTAAATTGTACAATGAAGAAAGTTAAAGTTAAAGTGTCATGAGCTTCCATAATATGTACTTGAATATGGATTATCTACAGGATGAAACGTAAAGCTTCTGGAGCCTGTTTCACAAAGCGGCATAGCGTAAGTTTTTACGTAACTGCCATATCCACCCATACTGTAGAGATACATTGCTATGGCGGTTACGTAAAAACTTACGCTATGCCGCTTTGTGAAACAGGCTCCAGGCCATTTCATCCCCCCCCCCCCCACCCCCTCCAAAAAAAAAAAGCCCTTGTGTAAAGGAAGATACTATAAATGTAAAATTGGATTTAACATGGTTGATTTTTTTTCTTCTACCAGAGAGCTACTATGAGTATATCATAAATAAGTGGAAATACTACGGAGGTATATGTTTAAACAGAAGTGTGTGGCATGCTGGATTTATGAATGCTCAAATTTATGAATTCTGTCCCGTTTTTTTTGGAAACTACATTTTATTGAGTTATAGCTTTATCTGTAGAAACTGATGCCTTGCAAACAAAATCATCTTTTGCTTTCAGTGTCCCTTTTTCACTCCCTGTATTGTGTTTTTTATGTTTTTATCTCGTTTTAAGATCATTTGTTACATGCTCTGATTTTCTCCACTCTGATCTAAAAAAAATGTTTTGCCCATTTTCATTATCAATATGAAGTATTGAATATATAAAATCTACTTCAGTACGGTCTTATAACTCTTATAAAAAATTTCTAGAAAATTTGAGAAAGATATATCAGAATTTCTGAAAGAACTTACATGGAAATAGCTGGAAATGTTCAGATTTTCCTTGTTAAAATATTCATGTCAAGAAGCATAAGTCAATTTTTTTCTTTCAATGACACTCCAGGTTAAAGCTTCATAAGATACTTGCCACTTTTAGTTTCAGCAAATTGAATTTCCTGCTGATACAAACAACCCTGTTTGTTTGGCACTGACTAAAGGAACTAGTGATAAACTTTTTTTAACAGTCTTTTTTTTTTTTAGAAATTAGCATATTATCATCATTTCAAAGCTTAAAAATAACACAGCCATAAAAAACTTTTTTCTCGCCTTAGATATTGATATATAAAACCTTTGACGTCTCTCAAATGCCTTTCCTTTTCTCTTGGCCGAATAAATCAACAAATAAACATTAGTAGCTTTTTGTTCTGGCAATGTTAATTTGTAAGATTTGTATTTTCAGATTCTGACAACATCCATGAAGATTTAGCGGAGTTGACATGTGAGATTTCTATCAAGCAGAAACTGATAGATGAACTCGAGTTGAGTCAGAAAAAGTTACATCATCTCCGTAACCAATACGAGGAGAAACTGACCCAGCTACAAGCCAAAATTAAGGAAACGGAAGTAGAACGGGACACAGTGTTGGCTAATTTGGGTAAATATACTCCCGTAAATGTATGCCAGTTTGTGCATTCTTTAATGTTTGAGCCAGAAGGGTGTGATATTTCTTTGTTTTTCCTGTGTTAAAAAAAACACATATGCACTATTTGAGCAAAATCTATTTTCTTAGATCATAGATGTACATGTTAAAAAATCTAAAAGCACTTTGGAAATGGGCCTGTAATTGCGTAGATCAATTATATAAACATGTTATCATCCCTGTGCAGCATACATGTAGCTATAACTAAGTATTTGAAAATTTGAGTTTGATTTTTCTGTCACAAAACGACTGAGGGTAAAATACTGAGGGTGCAAATAGCATTGAAGTTCATCCTTTTCAAAATAATAGTACAAAACTACTAAGACAACAAGATATCTTTCAGACAAATGTTTGGGAAGAATTGCTGTTATATCATATATAAATATATTAGTTTACGTTTACTTACTTCTTAATGTTTTTTTGTTTTATTTTCAAACAGGTCAAATAGAATCTACCTCTTTGGACAAAGCCAAGAAAATCAAAGAAGAATTTCAGAAAAAAATCAATGATTTACAAGCAGAAGCCAAAAAAATGCAAGCGGCGAAAAAAGAACATGCCAAACTTTTAAAGAATCAGTCCCATTATGAGAAACAGTTGAAGACGTTACAACATGAGTTGGGAGAGATGAAGAAGACAAAGGTCAGTGTTATATGATTTTTACCTCAATTAACAGAAACTTTTCATTTATAACTGCCCTTTTCAAGAAGAAATCATTTTCAGCTTATCTGAATTCACTTTTTCAGCTTAAGGATTGACTCTTGCGCAGTGGCATGGTTGTATAGCAAAATGACGCCACATCGAATTTTTTTATCAAGCCTCCAGTTTTGTCAGTGATGCCATGCGATAGAGGCGTGTCACAACGCCTGCAACAGAAAAAGGACTTCAATGTCATACAATTCAAACAACGTCGTGAAAAACATAATTTACGCTGAAAGGGTCTTTTCCCTTTTGCAAAATTTGTCAATATTAACCAGTAAAATGTCATAACATAACTATTGCTTAATTTTTTGAAAAAAAAAAAGATGTTTCAAATGTTATATTCAAATTTATATCCTTGTTTTGTAAAAATAGGTTCGTTTAATGAAACAAATTAAAGATGAGTCCGAGAAGAACAAACAAAGTGAAGCTAGGAGGTCCAAAGAAATGGCACAATTAAAGAAAGATCAGCGGTTAAAAGAGAACAAAATTAGAACTTTAGAGGCTGAGAAAAGACAAAAGGAATCTGTGTTGAGACGAAAACAAGAAGAGGTGAGTTTTCTTAACTAGAATTTACTGTAAGGTTTAGTTCCCAGGTACAAGTAGAAGGGCTGGGGGTTTTGTTTAGGCCAAAAGTTGAGTTTCTTTTGTCTTTAAACCTAGCAGCCCCAAGATATCGATGAAATGATCTTAATTATAGCATAAAATACCAGACAAGCGATCCTCTGGCAATTTGCTTTTGAAAATTATTTTTTTTATTCCCTACTGCAATTATCAAATAGGCTTTTTCTACTATAGCTCTTAATTTTATTTTTTGTTTATCTTATTTTAATGTTTTATTTTTATTCAGGTTGAATCTTTGAGAAAACGCCAGAAGCCGATGTCCTCGAAAGCTGCCGGCCGTGTTGGGAAATATGATAAACCATCTACCATTCCAATAGGTAAAGAAAACTTTTTATGAACCATTTATGAACAAGTGGTCCCACAATTTGTGCTGTTGTTTCCATAACTAATTTCTCACAAAGCAGTTAGTACTGCTGTAAAAGGGATTTTACAAATTGTAATTTGTTTATTGAATTCAATTGAATTTATTCATCAATGTTTTGCATATATACAAGAATAATAGAACCTAAATAAAAATCGGTGCTTGTAAAATCGGTTGATTTGTCCTATCCCAGATAAGTTTAAAAGTATATAGTTACGGTATTTAGGTATATTGCCAATTATTGGCAGTGTTTAGTTCAATACAAAAAAAGATAATCAATAATGACACAAACATGTTTTGCTTTGTGCTAATCTACTTGGAATTTCGTCTAATTAGCTAAAAGGTGGTCTTTAAGTCAAGATTTAAATAATGAAAAAGAGTTAATTTCCTTATAAGCTTTGAGAATGAAAATGTTTGCTGATTAAATTTAATGGGAATAAAATTGATAGTCACTGATGAATTTTTCTTTTTCTTTGTACAGCCCCAATGTCCTCCACTCCCGTGAAACGAAAGAGGAACCCAACCACAGGATTCTCTGCTAAAATGGCAAAACACAAATGGGACACAATTGAAAAAAATGTTAGTAATAACACTTAGCAATAGTTGGCAGGTACTCGCTAAAGGAGTTTCCTCCAAGCAAAGAGCCTGGTTCCCTCCCCCAACTAAATATGGCAACGCCGCTATATAAGTAAAATAATGTTGAGTGCAGTGTAAAACATTCATCAATTTTTTTTTTTTAATGTAAATATTGCTAAATCTGTATATTACAGTATGTCTTTGGGAAAGAAAAAAAAATCTGGTTTCAGACAGGTGTCAATTTATCAAGGTTATTTTATATGTATTTAAACACAGAAGGAAATCGCATGTTTTTTTTTTGTTGCTTTGAACAGGGTTCTGGTTTATCATAATTTTACAAAGCTCAAGAAGTTTTCAGTAAAACATTAAGAATTGACCATTGTTATTTTTTCTTCCCATTAACAGGTTTCCTCTGTTATAACGAGACGCTGTACAATTGGCCATATGGAAAAAGATATGGAGAATTGGATGAAAGTAAGTACAGGTTAATAAAACGCTACGGCTTAAGAGTTGACGCTTGTGCAGAATCCTCAATGAATTAGTGTCGGTTATATACTAATTCAGTAATTTCCCTGATGATGATTGCAGCTTGCATTCGAAACACTATTGATAAAAAAAATAAATAAAAAAAAAACCATCCTCAACCCGGCAAAATAAGGCCTACATTGAGGTTTTGGATCAACTCCTCTTCAGTTTGCAACTGGTCATGTTTTCACTCATCATACAACCAAAATGGTCTTGTCCAGCCAATGTTAGAAAGCTTGTTAACGAAACCTATTGAAGGTTGGACATCCCAAACAAGTATTCTTAGGGATTTCACTAGATACAAGAGGGGGCCTCGGTGGCTCATAGGGTAGAGCGATATATGTTCACGCTCATTCAATATTACCATTAAGATGTGTAAGAGCCTACAGCATGAACCAATTTCAACCATGTTACATGCTAATTTTTACTTATATTTACGTTCTTTCTAACTTCTGCCAGCTTTGTTGGCTTATTTGATTCCAGTTTGATGTTGTTAGGTAACAAATGAAGAACCTCCTCTCAGCTGGGTTTCCCCTCCAATAAGTGAAACAATTTTGAATGTGATATAAAATAAAGAAAATGATTAATGTTGTTCTATTCATTTCAGCATCGAGAAAAACTAGGTAAAAAATTGGACAAATTAATACTAAAAAGAGATGCTGCTTTGAAAGAATCTAAGGTCAGTTTTAATTGGGTTTTTTTCTGAATTATGAGAATTCATTAATGTACTCTTTGTTGATAATGGTGATGATTTATGATGAAAATCAAATAATGAACACTTTGTTAATAATGGCAAGGGTTAATGATAATATCAAATAATTTACCCTTGTTTAACTATTTGTTGTAAGGGTCATTAAACTAGTTTTTGGTGTTTATTTAGAATTTAAAAATTGTTTTGTTTCAGTCTGAAATCTACATTAAGGATCTGAATGACATGATGGCGTCTGTGAAAACACAGATAGATTATGCACAGGAGAATATTTCTGAATGTCAAAATCACATAATGCAAATGGAGGAGTCAAAGGTGGGTGGAAATTTTCAAAGCATCTCGTAATTAAGAGGATTTATTTCCAAACGCCAGAAAAGACTATGCGGGGAATTTTCCAGTAAATTCTAAAGTTATGTAAACTTTCATGAAAGGCAATATATTAACCCTAGTCCTGTCGCGGACGAGTATACTCGTCCGCTGCTTGCCGTCGCTTGACTGCCACGCACAAGTTAACTCGGGCAGAGCGCTTCCAGTCGCTCACTGCCACGGACGAGTATACTCGTTCTGACAACATACCGTTCGATTTTGACCAATAGAATTAAAGTAAATTCTTTTCATCCGAAATAAATTACATCAGTATAATTTCCGGTTCCTGTTCTTTAAGCGGGAAAAAAATTGAGTTCACAGAGTATAGTAAAAGAGAAATGTTGATAGTTTGAAGTTACCGATTGAAACGCGACTTTAAACCGATCACAGCGAAGGCGTTCAAAATGGCGTCGCTGTGAGGCGACTCGTGCTTAGTGAATGTGACATCCGTAAATGGAGAGTTATTACGGGTTTTTTCTTAGAATAATTTTGGCGAATGGAAAGAATTGATTTAAGACATTTTTGATAATATCACGATTGAAATTGAAAGCGTTTCTTCACCGACATGCGAGGAATTTTTTCACGGAAGGTGACCTCGATTTCTCGCCGTCTGCGGCGTAGATATGTATCACAATTTGACAGGTCGGTGCTTCGATGAGGAAATAAATTCCTATATCTTTGCCGAATTTCTGTCGTTATTATTCTTGTTCTACCCATAAATACAGATGAGGTTGACTATTTTTGTGGAGGGGTTGATAATGATATATGTCCGCCAGATTTTGGAAATCTCACGACCGAATGAACTCTTCAACCAAATCATTGACATTGTGAATGTGAGGAATAAATCATTTGTGACAAAGATTCAAAACTCATCAATGACTATTTTTTAAATGAAATACATGTATTTTGCTGAGAAACATATGCCCCAATTAGTAATATCGTACGTGTTTGTTTGTTAAACACTTTAAATTTTTCTGAAAATTGTACATGTAATCAAGTAATAAAGAAAGAGATTGATCTCTAATGAGAATCTGAAAGTGAAAGTGGGAAAACTTCAGTTGAAAATTCTTAGCCGCAGATGTATGTCGAAGACCTGCAACAATTTTATTTCGAAATTGTTTTATTTACCAGAATTTTATTTTAGAATGGCCACATGTATGGATTGGAGCTTTTTTTCGATACCTGTAAAAATATCTGTCGGTTCATATACCTGTACTGTAGGCTGTAGGTAAATCCGAGTAATATTTCTCAATAATATTTCCTGCTTGTTTACAGAATGATTGTTTTTTTGGAGTAAATTGTACGCTCAAGATTTATATCACTTATATGGTAACAATACCCAATACCGAATTTATTGTAACAATTATATGAATATGATATAAAATTTGAGTCTGGGTTAGCCAACTTGTAGGTAAAATAAACCTGGTAAAAAAAATGAAACAAAGGGCAAAAAATTAAAACAAACAATACTCGGGAATAAGTATTTACTGAAAGACACAGTAAGACGTGTTGAATTATTGAGAAAGTCTTATTAATTCCTTATTTATGAAACATTTCTAAACCGTGGAAAATTACCTGGGCAGAAACATACAGTTGATTGGTTTCTTGAACTGAAGTTGAAGGTAAACTATTTTTTCACCTCTTGAACACTTAAAGAAATATATTGAATTATGATTGATATGAATAATCACGTACATAGACAGGTGAAATACTTTAAGATTTACAGAATATTTATTATAAAATTTCCATGATATTTTATTTGGCAAGAGAGAAAGAAAGGCATTGGAAAGTAATAAGAAAAATCTTCGCCAAAACTGTCAATGTTCATTTGTTGCAGTTCAGTCTCGGTTTCTGAAAAAATAACGAAAAACAAATTAGATGAAAGTAAAAATAGTTGTATGATAGTTGTTAGAAATGAAATGGTTGTTTTAGGGTTAAATTCCAATGAGTTGTTGACCAAGAACGACAGGCCTATTTTACTTTTAGTTTTTACGGCTATGTCTACAGACTACTGTCGTCTGTACACTGTTCTTGGCCAGTCGGCGATATGTTGACATTGAGTTTGTAAAAAATACAAACGAACTTATAAAATGTGAACATCTAATCAAATTCAACACCTACCTTTTCCCTCAACATTTAAATATAAATAAATTACGCTTTCTACCTAAAAAAAAAAGAGCTTAGAACGTTGTTTTCGATCGCCGATTATACGTTGTTGTTGTTGTTCCCGTCAGGTAAACGGCGCTCATTTTCTGAAGATTAAACAAATATCGGACGATTTTTGTCACCCGTTCATTGAATACATCGTTCCCCCGTATCATCACATTGTTTTTCAGGTTTTATTTACAGTTATTTTCTTTTAAAACGGCAAAAAAACAGATATTAGACCAGCGTGGTTTATCTGACAGACACTCAGCTGAAACACTGTGGCATACAGCACTGGCGCATAGCAGTGACTGGCCAGCAGCCTTCAGCTGAGCTGACCTACATACACGGTGACAGGACTAGGGTTAATTCAAGTAAACGGCATAAATCATTTTATAACAAGCCAAAATATCATCCAAAAATCCTGTAATTTATTGATGTTTTACGCTGGCGTTGCCAGGTTTAGTGGGGAAGGAAACCAGGCTCATTGCCCGGAGGAAACCCCCAACTTTCGGCAGGTACCTTCCACATACGGCGACGGAGTGAAAAGTCATTTATTGAAGTACATTTTCCAAGAGCTGTTAAACCTCCACAAGAACTGGATATCATGATGTGTATTTTCTGGTTGGTTTGTTTAGGAGGATGCTGAGAATGTGGACATATCCAGTTTGATAAAGACGTGTTCTCTGGCAGAGTCCCGGTACCTTGTGGATCACCTGGTACAGATGGCTATCTCCAAGGTAACTGTTTTATTACCTATTGATTGAGGCTCATAGGGCTCATCAAATACCATATGTTAAAGATTGTGAAAATGTTTCTTCCTCAAGTTTTATAGAATGCTAACGGAGCATATAGCCCAATAAATAGACATTTCCGGTTAAGGATTGACTAATGCGCAGAAGCCTTGCTGTATAGCAAAATGACGCTAAATTGAGTTTTTGGATCTATGACGCAATGCAACTGACTGCAACAAAGAAATGACGTCAATGCCATACAATTGGAACAGCATCCTAAAACGTCATTCTAAGCCGAAAGGGTCTATTCTTTACTCTTATAAACCAGGCTTATATATATATATTAGATAGCACTCTTTCTTTAGGACTGTTCCTCGATAGATTTACGCCCGACTAATGTCTACTCTCATGTGACGCCAAACTAAGGAAACATATACCTTTAACATTAGGTTAAGACCAGTTTCAAAGTCACCTCATAAGTACATTTTTTCAGAGAAAGACACCAATAATTTGTTGAGCTTTCAAATCCATTGTCCTTAAAATCCTCGGAATTAAGGCTGAAAAAAGATAACCTTAACCTTCAATAATAAAATTTAACCTGACTTTGTAGTAGTTTATAATCCAGTGTAATTTATGTTGACAGGGTTTAGCATTGGCGCAGAAGGACTCTGAAACTAAAGAACTGTGTGCCAAACTACATCAAACTGAACTAAACAACACGTTACAACAGGATCTCCTCAGACATATGATGGCTGACCAAGTTGACATAGAGGTGGATAACCTGCTCACAAATAATGATGGTAGGTTTCTATAGAACCATAATCCCTCACCGTTTAATAGAAAACGTTTGTTATATATTTTATTTCAAATTGACCAATTGCCAGTTTTGTCATTACAACATGGCTGATATGTGTGGGTTTTTAGTGGAGTTGGGATGTTTGTTGAGTATGGCCCTCGGGCTAGAGCATTGTGGCTCTGCTTTAGCCATGTATGCTGACCCAGCAAGGAGGAAATTAAACAACTATGCGTGGAAAGCAAAGCTGCATGGACTAAGTGGGATGTTTGGTTAATTTATTAACAGACTGTCAGAAAAGGTTTTTGCAATAGACTCCATCTTATAGAAATTATGGCTGTCTATGTTGTTAACGTCTGTGAAAACTCCTCCCTTCACTACTTTAAAAAATTGTTTGTTGTCTATTTCACAGAGATAGAGAGTGTTGCAAGCTCTGCTTCTTCGTCCCCTGTAGATAGGTAAGTGAATTAACCAATATATTAGACAACACTAACAGTTTTGCATGAAATGGTGATTGGGGAAAAAATAAAACCTCACGAAAAGTAATGGCAAGGTTGAAAATAGAAATTATAGCAACCCATGGATTAAAAGTTTTTTTCTTCCATGTTCCTTAAGATTGTATTCTAATTCTACAACATCCTTCTGTAGTATTAGCTTGTATTCCCAAAAACCTATGATAAAAATGTCCTTCTTTGAATGGTCTCAAACCACCTAACCTACTACTACCTTTTTTGACTCTTCAGAAAGATAGAACTTCAGAAAGATAATCTCTGCCAAATCCATCTTACACAACATTTTTTTGAGTAAATATCTGTATGCTGCCATTGAGTGAAATAATCTTGATATTAACCAAAAGCTGTAATCAATCAATCAATCATTCTCTATGCGCAATCTTATAAAAAGAAGAAACCTTTTTATCCTTGGGATTAAATTTTGGGGTCTCCACCCATAGTCTTGAAATCCTTGAGGTTGGTCAGTCTGATTTGGCATGGCAATCAAGTGTTTCATAGAAGTCCATATTTTTGAGGTCATAACCAGAAAGATTGAGTTATATCCAAGTCGAATTGAGTATTTTAGATGCCAGAAAGTGAATGTGAAATTAACTGCAATTCAGTTTAAAGGGGTGAATTGAATTTTTTACGCCTCTTTTGGGGTAGATGTTCGACCTAAAAAATGGACTTCCAAGAAAACCTGTAATCAAAGGGTTGACACAATCTGACTGAAGGCAGGGTTTCAGATTATGCCAAGTCTGTTTCCTTTTCTGAATTTGATCAAAGTGGCATGAGCTGCCAAAATTCAGGGATTTTTTTTTTCCCGTTTTGTTGAATGAAGTATTTTGAAAAACTAAGAAGATTGGGAAAAAAATATTGTTGAAGCCAGTAACCAATACAAAAAAATACATGTGCTAATAGCGTACAAAATTCAAATGGCTGAAATGTATGAGTATATTTTGGAAGTTTTTGTTACTTATAAAACAACCCAAACGTACATCTCAATGATTGGTATCCGTGGAAAGCTCTTATTTTGTACTAATGAACTTTGTGATTCTGTTTCAACGAAATTTTCCTTATTTGGCAGCTCATGCTATTTTAGAGTAATGTGAGATTTTTAGACTAGAAAACTAATTCTCCTGCTGTTAATATACCTACTAACAGATAATCTTCCTTACTTCTCTCCCTTTCTTTTTTTGGCCCGGGTTATTTCCCCTTATAGAGGATTTTGTTTGTTTTATTTTGTGATAGTAGTTTGTATTTCTGCCATTCACTGTGGTTATGTGTTTTGATACTCCATCGAGCAATATCCCTTGTCAATAGTATTCTGCAAAACTAGTGCCTTTAGATCACTGTTGCATCTTTTCTAATAGTCTAAAAAAAAAAAGTTGACTGTGATACGTTTTTGTTTTAAAGTTGTTTTATTTGTGGATTGTTAGTAAATAATGTAAATATCTTTTTCACTTGTTACATGTTGCACCAAACTTTTTATAAATTTTTATACACTTTACTAATTTATTACGTTTGAGACTTGTACATGTACATAGCTAGCTGCAGCTCTTAGAACACTAAATAACTCTATATGTTTTCTTATCTTTTTCTTTTGTGTTTTTTTTTTCCTCCCTTAACATTCGTCCCTGTCTGTCTCCCTGTGTGTATGTGACTGCATGGTCTATGTATGGCTACTTTTGTTTGCCCTGCCATTATGCCCACCCCACTTACGCCTGCCACGCCCACTTCTGGACGCAATCATTTGACTGACAGCATGTTAGAAAGCCTGGCCCCACCTCCACCTACCAGAGTTGGCATCATTCCAACAGATGCAGCTTCCAAAAGGGAAAAGGTCAGTAGTTTAAAACTTAATCTTATAATCTAATAACAGTTCTTTTAATGGGGTACCGGATTATCTTGAACAATAAATGTTCTTAGATCATCAATGTACGACGGACAGCATTTTTTTTTTTTTTTTGTACCATCTAATACATGTACACATCTGACTGCATATAGTGTTTCAGTTATGTTCATTGGGAACTTTTGTTTAAATATCGTGAAATTTTCAGAACTTGGGTCACTTCGTATTAATTCCGGTACCCCATTCTTACTTCTTCACTATGGAATGCAATAGACTAGCTGCTTGCTTGGGTCTACCAGTTATTCATAACTGACTCATGGCTTCACCATATTGAAATGTATGTAATTATGCAAGCATCATCATTATATTTATCCCATATAAGGGATGGAATACCAATAATAATTATTGAAGATTATAACAATGAATGTAACAGCCAATCAGAACCCTTTCTCATCCACCAATCAAATTACATCAGCCATGTATAAGATTTGGAGATAAAAGTGGTGTCCTTAAAAAAAACAACCGCATTAAATGATTGAAAAATTATAGATTTAAATCAAACTAAATTATATATGGATAGTCTTTAAATGAGCAACATAGGAGATTATAAACTGAAAGGAGTTGTTGAGGAAGTTATTCCATATAATTGTTTATATTCTACGTTAAATTCGATAAATCTATGATCTACATAGTCTGTTGGTACATGTACATGTAAAATATCTGATGAATGTATCAGATTGATTATTTGGCATTTTACATTGCACCCAAGATGATTTCACTAACAAGCATATGGTCGGTTTGCTCAGTTTATTTTGGGGCAAGAAACTCAACTCCTTGCTAGGAAGAAACCCCAAGCTTCTGCTGGTAACACAAACCAATTCCATGCAATTTTACTCCGTTATTGTTCACATTTATTGGATTCATACCCTCATACCATTAGACAGAATTTAAAAAATAGTTCTTTTATTAAAGAAGTCTTTTTTACTTATTTTCCTAAAATTAAATTTCAAATTCATTTTACACTGAAATCGAAAGTCGTTTCCACCCAAAAAAAGGTTGAATGTTTTCTTCACTGTCATCCTAACATACATCTGTGTACCTGGTTCTTACATTCATACCCTAGTTACCTCCCCTTGACTAAAAAAAAAAGCATGTCACATTTCTTGACTTAATTGTATTTATAACCAAGGGCTATTTGTTATTGTCTCTTGAAAGTGAATGATCTTGTTCTGCTTTCATTTTATTTTCTTTGTTTTTTATTCCCATATCATTAATATATTTGTAGCAAAAAATGTTTAAGTCATCGACCAAATCTGTCTTGGGGATCTTGCAGTGTTATTTATGCTATGCTTTATTGTTTGTTTGTTTTTTTACATGGTCCTTAGAAAATTATTAGCTGCATTTTGTTCCAAATCATCCATCAAAATCAATGCCAGAAATCTTGGTATATCGCCCCTTCACCGTGTTGCCATGAAGTACTCCATGGAAGTATCGGTAAACATTATTTTCTCGGTAACATTCCACCTGGCAACACTGCTTCCCTTGACTTGCGCCCAAATTTGCTTGTTATTATCACTTGATTGGGTTGATCATCAAAATATACGAACTAACTTCCTGCATAGCAACGATGATGAACAGCTTTATAAATGACCCCTTAATATAGATATTAGGTTGCCCTTTTTGACACAGGCTCTCTGCCTCATACCAATTTGCATGGCATCGTCAGTTACTCGATTAGTTAACGGAAACATAAAATTTTGCATTTAAGAACACATCCTTGCTGCATGTTCACGTGTGCCTGATAATAAATTCATGACCATTTGTATTGATTGCTATTGAGCTCAAAGCTAAAGAAAGCACCATGCTGAAAAATGTAATCTTTATAACAATAGAAAACTAACCCATATAAATTCAGAGCTATTGTTGGCCGACTGCTTGATAAAAGTTAAATGTGCTTCTGCAACTTCAAGATATTTAAATTTTGGACGGTTTAGATATTTTGTCTTCATGTTACCTGTTCTAACAAGCTATTTTGTTCATTTTATAATTAACATGTATTGCAATTTTTTGTTTACAACAAAAAATATCTGCAGAACAATTCAAAGAACATCTACACATAATCATTGGGGGAGTCATAAAAGTTTAAGTATTTTTTTTTAAAGCATTGAAAATGTGATAATTTAGCCCATCTCTCTCCAGTTTTATCCTAAATCTTCTGACTAACTCCTTTTACCTTCAACCAACACACTAGGGAGGCTCCTTTTTCAACACACGTATGATATACAATACATTATGTCCTGTCTTAAACAAAAGGGTGTAACTTGAATTTCAGTCTCCGTGGATATATATGGGCCTTGGATTTGGCACTATTCCAGTATGTATGATCACACGGTGGTTTCACAGACCCCGTGGTATAACCAACTCATATATATTATCTTCACTCATAATCACTGTGTGAATATATCCTTTAATCATTCTTATCTTCATGTATACTCATTGGAAAAATATCTTCGCCTCGTAAATATTCACTTTAATATAGCAGATTTTGTTGGATAAATTAGCAAACAAAAACACAAAGGAACAAATTAATTTTAAACATGAAATATTCAGTTTCGGACACTGTTCACTTGTATTCGAGGTAAACAAGTTAGCAAATGATTTGGTCATCGTTTGTATGGAATGTTGAGTATTTTCACAGAGCCAGCCTCTTTTGCTCGACCAGTAACTTCAACAAAACTTTTATCAAAAGAATGCAACATTGATCACATGGTCAATCATTAGTTGTGTAAAACGATTTTTTCGTGACATCAAAATTCAAGAGAAATATTTATTTATTATTGAGGGAATTCTCTGTCATACATTTAATTATCATCTATTAGAGCATGCTAATAAAAAGGTTCAAGGTAACAACATATTGACTTCAACCCTTTTGACAAAATATGAATTTTCTCTAAGTCATACATGGGACATGACGTTGGTAAAAACGTTCAGGTTCTCAACAAGTGTAATTATCTTTGACGATTTGTTTTGTTTCTTCACCAAGATGACCCTCGACAAATTATTTACTTCCTTCGTGTATTTGGTTCCTCTCCATTAGACCTGTGATTAAACATAGATCTCAGTTGACTACGCCACGCATATATGCAGTTCCTCCTGAATAAACTTTGTTTTTTACGGTTAACAAAATATTTACGTAGGTACATTTGCTTTCATTCCATTTTATTCTATCTACCTGTAGTTAAAGTGTAATTCTCTGGATTGGTTGACTTTTATGAATTATTTAGTACTCATTCAATATATCATGGTTGCCTTTTATGAAATATATATTTTCTCTAATGTATACTCTGCATACTTTTCATTTAATATTGAGTTCTTCTCAGCTAAATTTTCGCCACATTTGACAAAATAGTTTGTTTCTGTTGACCAGACCTAAGCTAAATTTTTACTATATTTGACTCAGTTCCACACAGACCTTCCATTGATACACCGCATGTTCAAATCACGCTCAGACCAAATAAAAATTGACAAATTTCCGAGTGGATTTTTCACTTGGTCGTTGATGTGGAAGAGTTGCCAGGCACTCACCGAAGTTCGGGGGTTTCCTCTGAGCAACACTGCCATATAAGTGAAATAATCTTTAGTGTGGCGTAAAACACCAATCAATCACTATGTTTACAAAATGCTTTGTTTCTGTTGACCAGACGGTAACTTTTTGCTTCCTTTGACAAAAGTCTGTTGAACAGACTGAAACTAAATTTTCACTATGTTTGACAAAATCGTTTGTTTCAGTTGACCAGACCTAAGCTAAATTTTCACTATGTTTGACAAAATCGTTTGTTTCAGTTGACCAGACCTAAGCTAAATTTTCACTATGTTTGACAAAATAGTTTACTTTTGTTGACCCGACCTAAGCTAAATTTTCACTATGTTTGACAAAATAGTTCACTTTTGTTGACCCGACCTTTGTGGCCTTACTTATATCCTGTAAACTACACTTTATAAGTGACAAAAATGAATTGGTTACACCTCTGGTAGTACCGATTGGACTCTGGTCTCTGACTTCATAGTGAAGATAGTTTGGGTTTAAGTAGCCATTATTATACTCAAACATATTTTCATGTTCATGTATATCTTTTTCATTATCTACTAGGTGCAAAGTTAAATCTGTCAAAAGGCTGATTTCTAGCTATTTAAAACAGAATGCGTAAATAATCAGGACAGGCAATTCATAAGCGTTTTTGTGCTACAAGTCTTGAGGATGTACTTGTACCATAACGTAGTGTTTTGTTTTGGGTTTAGAATGAATGGACGTTCGTCCTGGATATTCAAATTTTGTTTGCTTTTCGGATACTTTCGGCTCCTTCAGTACACAGACTGTATGTATTTTCTTCATTCTAACATTATTCATCTACTTTTTTGATGACTTTCCGAGACTCTGACTGCCGTGACAATCAGAATTTGGCAGCTCATGCCACTTTAAAAGATAAACATTTTTCGTGCTTTCACATACATTTAATATATAAAATAATCTTGAGTGCGGCACAGCCATATCATTATGATAGGCTAAACGTCTTTTTAAGTTTTTTTGTTTTTTCATTTAACAAGTATTCATGTCATTGAATTGTCACTGTTTTATATTCATTTCCTCATGGATTCAATCCCCCACAGTTGAGTTTACCACTCATAGCTGAACCAAGGCAACAGTTTGTAAGTTCTGCAACTCCTCTGTATAAATTTCAACTTCTGCGATGAAGTTTCTTTATTCTTTCAGTTTTTGGGTTTATATCTTTCCATAGCTGTATATTTCTTTTGTGTTTCAATGGCTTTCTGTTTTTGTTTTTTTTTTTGGTTTCTATATTTTATCATATTTTGAGTTAAGATTTTTCAAGAATGTTTTTTTTTTTTTCAACTTTCTTGATACACTCTCTGTAATTTACAAAACAATAATGGTTACCATAATTCACCTTTTGCTCTAATAAACCAAAATTGGTATTTTAAAAATCAGTATTTTACCTTTGAAATACTCATCTGGTAGAAACTCAATTTGTTTCTGGTATATTGTAGAATTGAAGTTTTAACCAAATAAGATCATGACTTACAAAGGTTTTACAAAGTTTTCTGGGATAAAAGTAGAAGAGGGTCATCACTGATAGGAACACACATTCCATTATAAATGAAACGGCCCAACCAATGGGCAGTTATTAAGAAAACATTTTGGGAGGTGTTTTTGGGGAGGGTTGACTGGTTGCAGAATACAGTTCTCAACTATCATATCCTATGGGTCAATTTCGCCGAAGATTATGCCTGAAAGTTGAAACTCGATCACATCACAAACAAAACGCCTACCCATAACAAATTTATACAATGTCAATCATACCATCTTACCACATTATTGGACTTCTTCTTAAAACAGCTTCCAGACCCTGTGCATTATTATATCATCAACAAATAGATCTATTAAACAGCTTTAAATTAACATCCTCACATTAAATATTCACAATTTAAAAAAATTAATAACAATGCCAGCCTCTAAAAAAGTAATACATCAATTCATTCTGTGTACACACTCTTAATTCATCAATGTAAATCAATTAGATTCGTCACCCACATTGCTATAAACCTATAGGGAGCGCAAGTCTCGTAAGAATTCCAACGAGATTCTGCGATATCCGGTGACAGATGAAGCTATTCAGAACTTTTTGGTGTCTGTGCAATTTCGTTTGACGTATGTTGTTCCATAACGTCAGATGTGAACGTCATGTTGTAACGAAAAGCGCTCAGTCACATGCATAACGCCGGTGACATGAAATTAGTGGAATTCGTACGAGAATTGCTCTCTATATGTAAGCAAATGACTAATGCTGTCTGTAATAATATAATACAATGTTTCAAGGATAACTTTATCTTTTTTCTATTTTATTTAGTTTGTGTGTATTCTATATTCTGTCTGTTACTGTCTCTCTTCTTTCTGCAATTATATGGAAATACCAGCTTTACCAACTTAATGGGAAAACATTGCTATATTTTGGCATTTTAGTTTCTTTGACTTATTTAATGATTTCATTGATATATCGTAATGGAATTTTGAATTTTTCCAGTTCATTCTATTACTAAATATGGTTTTGTGTGTGTTTGTATCATATTATTGACACTCAGACAATAGAACATCGAGAACCCTTGATAAAGACTGCCTTGGCAACATATACCTTTAACAGTTTGTTAACTTACGTCTGGCATAGATGGGTTGAGGAACAACCCTCAGTATACATGTAGGTGTCGAAAACCCATGTTTTTCTCAAAACTTACTTCATGCTGATGCCTTGATTATTTCTCATCAGTTTCATTTTTCCTCATTAATAAATCTCCAGAACGCAGTATATTGCTAATTAGGTGTGGCATAAAACATTGATCAATCAATTACTTTCAGGTTCATTTTTACTGACTTAATTCTACCTGGTGACATTGGTGTTCCATACTATTACATTCTTCACAAGCTGCTCACTTTATGATTTTCACTTGGAGTGGTTTCTAGAACACCTATACTCTTCATTAAAAGACACTGCATGTACTTCATTTCATCTGTCTCAGGGATAATGTGTCACACTTTAAAAAAGTGAATCAATCGACCAATCAAATTTTGAGATTGGATTTGAATAAGATTTAAAAGTGGTTTCATATATTACATTTTAAGTTCGTAAATATGTGATTTCTGTCTGTATTAAGTGTGTAAAGAAATGTATGGGTATTTATTATCATATTATAATTAATGACTCAAAGTGAAAATAAAGAAAGTGTTACAAATGTAAGAGCTTTAGGAAAACCAACATTTAACCATACGTAAGCTGCACACATAAACAAACACTACATTGCTGTACATGATACCCGGATCCTGTTTCACAAAGCCGCGTAACACAAGTTTTTACGTAACTGCCATAGCAACCCATTCTGTAGAGATACGTTGCTATAGCAGTTACGTAAAAACTTGTGTAACGCGGCTTTGTGATACAGATCCCAGGGGTTTCTATTGAACAAATTAAGTCAATTCTGAACTTCTGACTCAACGGCAGTAAGATAATGATCTGCCATGTATCAACGATGTAACTATAATCTGTTCTACAGGCTCGACGTAGGACCACTACTCCACAAGACTTGCTTTATGCTGGGGACTGTGATACAGATTTGCCCCTGACAGGCCAATCTCTTCTGCCAGTGTTAGAGAGGTCGCATTCAGCCGATACTTTCACGGAACAGAGAGACGTTAAGAAGATCAACGGGTCAGAGACCAACCTTATGCCGCCTCCAAAAACACTACCCAAACCTATCGTAACAAGGTCAGTCTGACTTGATTTTGTCGAGGTCAATTTCTTATACCCTCGGTCCCAAGACAACTTTCAGCTCTGATAAAATAAATGAATTTTAAAGTATTATTTTTGTCACAATGGGTATGGCGTTCATTATCATGAACAATGATAGGTCTAAACCTATCTTTTACCCAATAGTTCTCAGTCTGTATTATAAATCAGGGGGAATAAAAATAAAAGTAATTTAACTTCCATTTCTTATAATTGACTAAAAGGCACACTCTCAGTCGTAGCCTTTCTAACATTTGTGAAGAGAACAAATTTACACGAGTTTACTAACACTTTTGTTGTTCAGGTACACGTTCCTAACCAATCAAATTTTCGATGCAAAACTTTTAAATTTTGACTAGAATAGAAAGTTTCTAACTTATTCTGTCTATGAACAAATGCAGAAAACCATCTGTTCTTGATTTGATCTGCAGTCTTTATTTTCAGCGTTTATTTTAGTTTTCCATTCATGTTTCATTTTCAGGGTAAACGGTGTTGCGGTTAAGGTAGAGCCAAATGATTCCCCTGGTTTACGTAGAAGATCCAGTACAGAACCAGTATTAAATACAGACAGGAATTCCCTGTGAGTAATAAGTAACTTAACTCAGTGTTGTCAAGTGATGTGGTTGAAAATTTATGAAACAGAGTTAAAACCCATGGATACAAAACGTAATATTTTAGTTTTACTATATAATATTAATTTTTCAATGTCCATTTACAGTTGCAAAAACTGAATCTTTGCAATATTATCTTCACAATCATAGATGATAAATACAAGATCATTTCAATCCTAATGTTCAAAGTTAAGTATACTCTATTTCAACCTTGAAAAAATCAGTTGATTTCATAGAATAAAAGAACTTTTTAGATTGGTCTTAGCTATTAGATGAAAATAGCTGTTATGTTTAGTTTTCATCCTTCTTTGTTTGGAAATAGTCAGTTTTTCCATAACGAAGTAGCCTATATTCCTCAGCCTGTAAGTGTTCCACCATGGTTCGAGTTTTGACATTTTTCCGTAAACATTCCTGTAATTGTGCTGCTGTAGACTTGCGAGTGGATCTCCAAGCAGTGTGGGTTGGCAAAGGTCGTAACTTTTGAGTCTGAATCCAAAAACAAATAGGATTTTCCCTTTTAGGTATTGATATGAAATGTGATATGAAATGTGAAAAGATTGGCAGGTTTCCTCCAGGCAAAGAGCCTGGGCTCCTTCCAAAACTATACGGGGCAATGGTGCCCCAAAAGTAAAATAATCTTGAGTATGACGTAAAATATCAATCAATCATCCAGTTAGCCTGGCGATACTGTCATATTTAAGTGCAATTATTTTTACTGTGGCTTAAAACAACAACCATTTAATTATATAAACATTAAGACACATTTGTGAAAAGTGTGAGCACTCTTCCAGCAAAAGAGGTCTACAATCAAGAGTTTCTGAGTGGATTTTTTTTCTGAGTGTACTTGCTAAAGGTCGGGGGTTTCCTCTAGGCAATGAGCCCGGTTTCCTCCCTCACTAAACCTGGCAACGCCACGGTATACGTGAAATAGTCTTGAGTGTGGCTTAAAACATCAATCAATCAATCATCTACAATTAAGAGCATTTAATGAATTTAATTAATATGAATGATTTTTGCCCCAATTAATAAAATAACCTTACCTTTCTAGCAGGTTTCTGTTTCATTTTCTTCTGAGGTTTGAATAGTAGGAAATCACACAAGGTATTATGAGTTACAGGTGAACTGGAGTAAACTCCATGTCTTAACTGAAACTCATTGTCTCTCATTCTCTCACGAACTGCGAACACAATATCGGATAACATCTGAGTCCGTTTCTTTGGATCAGCAACTCTCATATACAAGGACTTCCATTTCGTTGTCGGACTCTCTTTTTTAGCGTTTCTGTTTGAGGATAAAATGGTTTTATCGTTTTTTATATCTAACAAAGTTTTTAAGCGCTCAAGCTCTCCACCTTGTGATGGAAGTCGTAGCCCACCATGCTTTTCACCCTCAGTTGTGGAAACATTCTTGGCTTCACTGTTATTATGAGATTTGCTCTCTTCACCGGAATCAACATTTGATACTTTAATACTGGGTATTACAAAATTTACAGCCATCTTCCCTTTTGTCACATCATGAACTTTTTTGTTCTTCACTGATGGCAGCCTAACATGTGGTTGCTTATCTGGTCTATTTTCAATGTTATTCAGCTTTGTTGATGGTTTGCGTTCAGGTTTAGCCACATCTTGTAAGTCCATGGCTGGTACAAGTAAAGTATTTGAGGCTCTTCTATTGAAATCAAGATCTTGTGTTTCTGATTTCCTTGTTAATGAAACAGTTTCCTGACTCTGATGCTTGGTTGTTGAAACTGGGATTTCTTTTCTGGATCCAAAGCTAACTATTGAATTTATCTTTCCAGGGGCTGATTTTAATCCAGGAAATTCTAACTCTGTTCTATCCATTCTTTTAATATCCCTATGTGACGCTTGTGTTTTTGACTTAAAGTTTTTTCCCTTTTTGTTCGTATTGTCTGTTTCTTGAACTGTTTGTCTGGAATCTGTTGATTTCTGTTGTAAATTATGTTCCATGGTTCCATTAGTTGAACTTAGTTTTCCACCATTTGTTTCACTTTTA
This sequence comes from Lepidochitona cinerea, assembly GCA_963971465.1. NCBI lineage: Eukaryota > Metazoa > Mollusca > Polyplacophora > Chitonida > Tonicellidae > Lepidochitona > Lepidochitona cinerea. The sequence goes on from OZ020553.1 coordinate 40,895,456, forward strand.
TTTGAAGTATTTGAGTTCGAGTCCAAACTCTTGCATGCATTGGACTCATTATTTGTACCATCAGTGCAGACATCGTCATTTGACTGAAAACTGAAATCCTCTGAGGAAACTGTGGATGGTTGTCGCCTGAAACACACTCTCTTTTCTGTATGGTTGAACTCCATGATGGCAGCGCCAACGGAAGGACGCTGGCCTGAGGTTTTAGGGAACCTGGGATCAAGGTTTTGTCCAGATTGCCAATGAATTTGTTTCACGCCACTCTGTGTATCAAGGGGAGGTAAATAACGTGGTGGAACTGCAACAAAACTTGATCTCCTTGTCTTCCCATCGTAAAACTTGTACTCAGTTGGTATGAAATTAGATTGACTATTAAGGGAACTCCAGGAACTTTTCAAAGAAGACTGGTTAGAAATCTTGCTTCCGTCTATGCTATACAATTCAGATAAATTATTAGCCTTGAATGGGCCAGTCTTTGGAGTTTTGATCACAGATGCTGTATTCTCTTTGTGTTTCTGTTGAACAAACCCTTCACCAGAACTCAACAAGCCGTTAGCAGATTTAGACCCTTTGTAGCCAGCATTTATGTTTGGCAGCTCTGTTAAACCTTGGTAGTTTGTTAAATCCTTTGAGTGATATTTGTCTAGTTCATTACGTAACGACGCCAGCTGCGTCTGAAGTTTTACTTTCTCGCTGTTGTATCGCTTTAAATTGCGACTCATATCATCCTGCAACTTTCTGGTAGATTCCCTCAAACGGTTGTTATAGTGCATGTTGTGATCAAACAATAATCTGAGAAAGAATAATAAAACCAAAGTTAAATGCTACAAAGCTGCTACCTAATCAATTGTAAAAAAAGACAGGTTTGTTTTGGCGTGTGAATATCATTTGTTCCAATGCCAGCATGTTAATTCTGACCTTTCCTGGTGAATATCTTGCCAAAGATCTTACTTCAGGATCCAATAACTCTTATTCCATAAACATTCTCAACATATTTCCAATAACACTTCTACAAAATGACACTTTACTTCTGTCCTGTTGCCTGTTATACATGCGGCATTGGTCTTAATAGTTAATACCATACTTTTCTATCAAGGATTAAGCCCTGTGTCTGCGGTTAAAGATTAATAGGGATTATATGGGATTAAAGATAATCTTACAACCTCTACATGCTTACTTCATGCCACAGGTCATATTTTTCCTCAATGCTCTAAAAAATTTGAACTTTTGACTGTCCAAAGATTTTTGTCTGTTTGAGCCCCAAAAAACTAAATGATTGGTGCTTAAATACAAAAAAAAGAGATTAAAAACTGACCATTTATTACAAAATTTATTTTGCCACTAGTTTTTTGTATTCTGGGTTTTCAGTTTTTGTGGAGGAAATCTATTTCCTCTCTACACTCAGCCTGAGGAGGCTGACTGTTAGAAATAGATACTTAATACCAATGATATATATATAATCTATATGCGTGGATTGACATTTGAAGTACAATGAACTCCACCATTAGTACGTCAATTTTGAACGTTCATTTGTGACGTCATAGAAAAATGTTATTTGCTTTTCGAGAGACAACATCCCATAGTTATGACGGCGATTTTAGCACGGCAGATCCAATTTAACCAATGTGACCATTCCATGCATATAGTTCATTGCTTAATACTGAACCAATTAAATGCTCTGGAAAGATATAAGATTTACCTGAGTTTAGAGTTGATATTTTGTACAAGTGGTGGTTTGTCTTCCTCAGTGCATCCATGTTTGGTGAGATCAGGTAATGTAGGCTCCTGAAGACATGGGGGTAGAGTCGGGGGAACCCTGGGGGTAGGAGGACTCCATCTCCCCTCATATACCAACACTTGGCCACCATTACTTGTCATGGTTTTAGGCATTATTTGTTATGTTATTGGATTTAAATTCTACTGTCCTAAATCACATGTTGTCACTCATTTGAATATATTCACTGAAGATGCAAATTATCATTATTTGTTATGTCAATGGATTTCAATTCTACTGTCTTAAATCACATGTTGTCAATCATTCCAATATATTCACCTGAAGCATGTAGTCACTGGCAATTAAGAAAATTTTCATGAGTCTCATCCCAAAAATAATGAAAATATTATCATTGCCAATTGAAAAGAAAACATAGAGCCAGGAATTCGGAGGCTAAGGTATAGAATTCTAATTCGTTTCATCAACCGACTTCTTGCAGAAACATTGTCCTTGTAAAGTTCTTCAATAATTTCTATTTGCTAACCGTTGCTCCTGGGCTGTGCGGTAAACATGTTGTACCTTTAGTGGTTGTTGTTTTATATGGTATATCCTTCCTTTAGTACATCAATATCACTCTCTTTCTAACACAATTAGAAACTTGTCTCCGTGGTTATTTTAGACAAGAAGATTTTCCCTGTGCCCGTGTGTTTTAGTGTTTAGAAATATCACTCTCCTATTCCTAAATTCCGTGTTCGTTTGTAGGATTTGGATAACAGCATGGGCTGAATTTTAGCTCAAAACAACATTGTTCTTTTCAAAGTATTGTTATTAATCGTGTTACAAATTTCCTTGTTGGAATAACATTTGGAATGACCAATTCCTGTCTGGTTGGAAAGTTTTTCAATTAGACTTCACTATTTCCTTGTTAACTGTTCTCTCATAGACATTTTGTAAGCTCTCTTCTGTCCATTCTGCTTGTGTTTCCAACAGGAGGGTAAAGTTCAAACATTTTTTTCCCATTATTTCCGTGTTATGAAGATGAAGCGATGTCATTGACAGTATCAGTTCATATACTATAGATGAGCTCCATGATAGGACATACTTTTGTTAAAAAATCTTCCTATCAAACAGACTATGGAATCCTAATATGAACCCTTTACAACATTCTGTATGGTTTAAGATCATCCACCAATTATCCCTGGAATTGATTTGTTTGTTTTCACACCGTCTGTCTGACGTTATCAGGGTGTGTTATTCTGCTGCCTCCGGGCTCCATTTTTAACATCAAAGATTCAGAGTGGTGTATAATTTTAGTGAAGCATGTCGACAACTCCTGTCAGCACCTCATCAATTCTTATCTGATTAACTCGTTAACTCGGCTACCTGGGGCTATATTGACAGGTGCTCCTATTTACCTGTTCCATAATAGTAGTACTCCTTAATGGAAAATGTACAAAATAGGTATTTTATTGCAGTTAATTCCAGATTTTTTTTTTTTTCATTATGATTTTTTTTTACGAGAGGGGCTCTATCTGAATTTTTCATTGATTTACTTTTTTATTCCTTTATATCTGATTCTTGCTTTTTTAAAAAGAAAGAGCATATCATAGGAATTTTTGTTTTAAAAAGAGTTATTAATGTGCTTATATATAAAATCAATTAGAAACAGCTCAAAAGTCACGGGGAGTTTAAGTTCTAGTTGAATTTGTAACGGTCATTAGAATATCCTTTTATGAACGTTTTTTTTATATTAGACTTGAACTTAGAGGAAAACAAACTACATGTATTTATAGGTATTTTAAGACATTTTTTTAAATAAACTTTTGGATTTAACGGTAACTGAGAAAAGGGCACCTTGTGATCTGGTTAGAGTTTATTGAGTTGTCAAGTATTTGCATTGTTAATGAGTATTGTTTTTATTAGAGTGTGTGCTAATACAGCAATTTGGAAAGCACATCTGTCATGGTTATGGCTGAGGAAATTAAGCTGCTCATTTCTGACTGGGCTGCTTTTGTTTACATTCCATCACCTTGACAACCACCCAGTCTCAAACAATTGTGATACTTTTATGAAATTTGTCCGTGATTTATGTCAATTACTGGGAAATTTTAACCCAGTGCCAAGCACTACACAAGGTTAAACATATATCCTTTTCTTATACCATCCCAGGCTATTTTTAATATAAACTAGAATTTTATTCATGTTAGTTGCTCATATTATACTTTTGTCCTTAGTTATTTAAAAAGCAAATTCCGAAAATGAAAATTGGTACCTTATTTCAGGCACTTTGGATCAATTAGCAGGTACTTTCTGAAGGTCTAGGGTTTGGTTTTCTCCTGACAATGCCGCCATAGAAGTAAACTGCGGCGTTAAACATCAATCAATCAATCAATGGATCAATTCTAAATCTTACCTATATAAAATCCATTATTGCAGATAGTGAAATGCTCTTACTACCTCACCATTGCATATGATCACCAAGAAATTTTCACGGAAAACTGGTAGAATTTTACACTTGCGCTTTAATACGCAAATTGTCTGAAAATGATAGGGACAAAGTATTGACCTGCACTTCCATATTTATTATATTTATGAACACTTAAACACATGGGCACAGGGAAAATCTTCTTGTCTAAAATAACCACGGAGACAAATGTGTTTTTAGGACAATGTAAATGTATTGTCAAATATAGATAGATAAAACCCTTGCACATGGTCTACAGTATGGGAAATCTCATGTCCAAAATAAAGCGTTTATTTTGGTCAGCTTTTGTGACACCTGAATCAGCAAATCTGAAATTCTGGTTATTTCATGTGATTTCAGAGAGTTGCCAACCCCAGACTCTACGCCACCAACCTCTCCAATGAGTGGGAGAAAACTGAATAGAGGAAATAATGTCTTCTCCAGATTGACCAATTCTAACCCCGGTTCCCCCAACCCTAACAGGTGAGAGAAATTTTTTTTTTTTTTTTGGTGGGGGGGGGGGGGGGGGGGATATTATGTCACTGACTTACATGTAAGTATTCCTTATTTAATTGTGTGCTCCAATGATGGAAGATTCTGGTGAAATTCAATTTTAGTTTTTTAAGTAGCCTCTTTACTGTCCGAAAATCTATTGTTATAACCTTGATTTTTTTAGTAAGATTTGATTAATTTATTGAAATTCAAAATTTTCAATTTATGGCCTGAGTGAGATTTGAAACATCAACCCATTGATGGAAGGCCTGCATCAGACTGAAAGAATATCACCCTGCCGTTGTTGGGACACTCAATGCAAATAGCTTGCCACTAATAGATTAAAATTTCCATCAGAAATATTATGAAAGGATTTGCATCATTCAACCTGTGTGTAATAGTTGACGTATTGAAAGTCATGTTTTTACCCATACACAGAGTCCATGTCCGTCCACCGCCACTTCTCCTTGATCCCATGATTACTTGCCAAAGGTCGGGGGGTTCCTGCAGGCAAAGAGTCCGGTTTCCTCCCCCACTAAACCTGACAAGGCTGTGAAATAATCTTGAGTGCAGCATAAAACATCAATCAATCCCATGGGATATGGTCGGAAGTGTGGCTAGAACATGAGCCAATCAATTGAGGTTCAAGTTCCAGATAACAGCAATAAGCAATTTAATATGAATGGTCCCAGCGTTATCACTCGAATCGCTACTCGGTGGCTCAGTCGAGTTAGAGTGATCGTCCCTCAGTCCCACATAGGTCTTCCATCGATGGGGTGCTGGTTCGAAACCTCTCAGACCGAATAAAATTAAAATCTTCCATTCGATTGTGGTATGTGGAAGAGTTGCCAGATACTTCCTGGTGTTTCCTCCGGATTTAAGATTTTTCTAAAACAAGTAGTTCAATCATTGTCTTTTTCTTTCTGATTTTCAGGGGTTCTATAACCCCCACAGGTTCTGGGAAGTCCGTGTTGGGTAGATCGTCTCCCTTTGTTTGTACACATGTAGCAGAAGGTCATACTAAAGCTGTCCTGTCTGTGTATGCCACAGAAGAGATGCTCTTCACAAGTAGTAAAGGTTAGAATACCTTAAATACATTCAAGTTCTTAAAAAGTCTTCAACCCGTTCTTAACTCATGACTCCAAGATTAAAGGAAAATTTTCTGACTGGGTTTTCACTCGAACGACCTATGTGGGATGGTTGCCAGTTACCAACGGAAGGTCATGGGTTTCTTCCGGGCATAGAGCCCGGTTTCCTTCCACAATAAAACTGGCAACGCCGCCATATAAGTGAAATAATCTTGAGCGCGGCGTAAAACACCAAACAATCAATCAACCAAGATTAAAGTGCGAGTACTACCCCATTTTCTGACTATTCTATCTGCTGACATTATTATAAACGTTTGGTTGACTATTAAAGCGATTTCCAGAACTAGTCAGAACTAAACATCTGGTTAGAACAAAAATGTTCAGCCACATACACCAATACAGCATAGATTACAGGGAAGTAGTGGAAATCTCACCATACTTGCGCTCCTTATAACCTAGCAATTGTTGCCGTTTTGATCACTCAAGCAAATTTATACACAATTAATCTAATCTATGGCGATAAGATTGATTTTGACGTAAAACGTAATAAAATTCAGCCACTAGGATTTTTGTATACCCTTTATACTATCTAAACTACTACCGGTATTCAAATCTACTTGGATCTATTAGAAATAATTTTTTTTGTTTAATTTCAACAATTGATTTTGTATCATTTCAGATCGCACGGCCAAAGCGTGGGACTTGCAGACAGGCAAAGAACTGTTATCTTTTCCGGGTCACCCTAATAATGTTGTGGGTGTGAAATACAGTGAACAAACTCAGCTTGCATTTACAGTCAGTCAGAACTGTATCAATGTATGGGACACCAGAGATAAACCCACCAAATGTGTCAAGACTTTAAAGTAAGATATCAAATCCATTAGTTTCTCATGCACTAGACCCATTGCTTGGTGAAGTTACATTGGATAAGTTCAACTGCCTTGCAAGGAATCTTGGGAAATAGAAACTGTTCATATAGCTACTATGGCATTTTAATCCTTTAGAGTGACTCCTTTCTTCAATGGAAAATGCTCGGTTGCTCAGTTGGTAAGAGTGAGGGTCCTTCCAACACAGGCCTTCCATTGATGCGGGGCGGGTTCAAATAACACTCTGACCAAATAAAAATTGACAAATTTCTGAGTGGATTTTTCACTCCATCACTTATGTGAGGTGGTTGCCAGGTACTCTCCAAAGGTTGGATGTTCCCCCCCGGGCAATGAGCCCCATTTACACCCCCGGACAATGAGCCCCATTTCCACCCCCAGGCAATGACCCCCGTTTCCACCCCCGCTGGCAACACCGCCATGTTAGTGAAATAATCTTGAGTGAAGTGTAAAACATCAGTCAATCAATCTCTTCAATGGAAAATGTGAGGCCTCTGTGGTTCAGTTGGTTAGACTGACATTAACTCCGACACAGGCCTTTCACTGAAGTGGTGCTAGTTCGAATCCCACTTAGACCAAATACAAATTTAAAAAATGGTGGATTTTTCACTGGATCACCGTATGTGGAAGAGTTGCCAGATACTTGCCGATGGTCGGGGGTTTCCTACGAGCAATGAGCCTGTTTTCCGCCCCCAATAAACCTGGCAAAGCTGCCATATTAATGAAATAATCTGTGTAAACTCCATTAAGATGGTTAGTTCGCGTAAATTTGTCTGTATATCAATTTTTCTTTGTTTTCAGTTCATCTGGTTTAACTGCTGATGTAGCATTAAATCGTGCTGGTGGTCGACAGGTGGGTTTACCTATGGGAGAACACCAGATTAATGACATTAGTCTAAACAGAGATGGAACAACACTATACTCAGCTTCTGGCAATATGGTCCGTGTTTGGGACATCAGAAAGTAAGTAAAAATAGCTACAAATCTGATGGTTAGCTCTTGTAAATGGATTTGACGTGTTGATGTTGCCTCAAGATAAAAAAGTCTATTCTTTTAATTTCAGAAGTTTTAAAGATATATTCAAAGCTGTTGAGTTTTATCCATTATAAAATAACTGCAAGTTAAATTCGAATCACGCTGAGACCAAATAAAAATTGATCCTCCGGGCAATGAGCCGCCAATTGTCTTTAACATATATCATGGACATTTGGAATTGGCATATTTTTATGGGTGATAATGTCTTGATTAAGTGAAATGACTTACTGTTTGAGACCTAATTTCTTGCTTGTGTCCACAGGTTCTGTGCTGTCGGTAAACTTAGTGGAGGTCATTCTGCCCCAGTGATGGTACTAGCTCTAGAGGAGTCTGAGAACACAAACTTCCTAGTTACCGGGTCTAAGGACCATTACATCAAAGTAAAAACTGTCTCTATTTTATTTAAGAACACTAAAAAACATGGGCGCAGGGAAAATCTTCTTGTCTAAAATAACGTCTATTTTTTTGTTAAACTTTTGTGATATTTTATTTGGTTTTATCAGTTAGGTCTCCTTTATTTCAATGGGTTGTGAGTTTGAATCCCAGTGGAGTTTCACTCGAAGCCAGAAGCTTGGTTTCCTCCACCACTAAGCTTGACAAGACCACCATATAAGTGAAATGATCTTGAGTGCAGATTAGAACTTCAATCAATCATTTGTTTAAAACATATTTGCAAAGTTATAACGATTGGTCAGCTTTGTATTACCTCATCACAGTTTTTGAAAAATGCACAAATTCTATTCCATTTTTTACTTGTTACCATAAAAGGATGATGACAAATCCTCGTGAAAGAAAAGACACATATCACCTAGAAATTCTTCAACAGAAAAAAAATATAGATTTGTTTTAGTCATCCTAAACCTCTGAAATACTCCAAGGAAGCTGGATATGGGGGAATTTATTTACACATTTTACATTTGTGAAATATATGAAGAAAGTTCACCTCCCCCTCCTCTTGATCCCATGATTACTTGTCGAAGGTCGGCGGTTTACTCTAGGCAAAGAGCCTGGTTTCCTCCCCACTTAACCTGGCAAGCCACTGATAAAAGTGAATTAATCTTGAGTTGGCATAAAACATCAATCAATCCCATGATAAAACTAGCTGTGGGACCATATAAGAGAAAGGATTAGAGGTGTGGCTAGAACATCAGGAAATCAATTGAGGTTTAAGTTCCAGATAACAGCAATAAGCATATGAAGAAAGATGCTGTCGATTTTTGTTTTAATGTTTAATCTTGAATATTTTTATGTAGATTTTTGAAGTTCCCGAAGAGGCAGCCGGTGTGTTTACCCCCAAATATAACCTAGAACCACCCCATTATGATGGTATCCAGTCACTGGCTATACAGGGCCATGCTCTATTCAGTGGATCTAGGGATACATGTATCAAGAAATGGGATCTACAGACTCAAACTCTTAAACAGGTATGTATACTCAACTAGGTGTGTGAAGTTGGCTCGCAGTTAACAGTTCACAGTTCAGAGGGGACTAGTCATTATTTATACTAATAAGCTAATATCTCTTTAGATATTGGACCTACACACTTCAAATTTTCACTATATATCACTGGGATAGGGCTAGCCAATAGTGCAAAAATATTCACCTTCTCTACAGTCACCGAGGCTGAATAGTTAGCTGAATAGTTAACAGCTCAGTGAACTGTTGTCTGGTCAATAAATCAAGAAGTATTTTATCCAGAGCCTTCATATATAGAAGGAATGCAAGATTTGCGGACGGTTGCGCATATATATCAAAATAAATATCCACCTTCCCTAGCCATTGACTGAATAGTTAACTGAATTGTGAACTGCTAACTGAACTGTTGTCTGGTCAATATCTAGAGAAATATTTCACCCATAGCCTCCATATTTAACACGGAAACAAAACTCTCTACAGACTACAAGTGTGTATCGAAATATTCACCTTCCCTAGTCATAGGCCGAATTGTTAACTGAATTGTGAACTGCTAACTGAACTGTTGTCTGGTCAATATCTAGAGAAATATGTCACCAATAGCCTCCATATTTAACACGGAAACAAAACTCGCTACAGGCTACACGTGTGTATCGAAATATTCACCTTCCCTATTTATAGGCCGAATTGTTAACTGAATTGTGAACTGCTAACTGAACTGTAAATCTGTATCTAAAAGTCGTAAATTATTAATCAAACCCGTCAACTTTGTTTTCCAATGGCAGACCACCAAATTTAACTTTTTTACAAACACTAAAGTTCCAACTCCTAAACATTACAAAAGCTCAGTTATTTCTAAATTTTCGTGCCCAGCATGTGGCTCAGACTACATTGGTAAAACTGACCATTGTCTTATTACAAGAATTAAAGAACATAGCAATCCCAACAAGAACAGTGAAATTTTGAGTTTCTAATTGTGAAGAATTAAATTTTTTGAAAAACTTACAATCATTACCAGACAAATGACCTTAGTCCACCTACACATCGTGACTTTATTCTTATTAACACTGTACTTATTGATAAATCTTATCACTGGTCAGACATCCTGTTCAGAGAACTCTTTGTATTAGAAGAAATAGCCCTCTCTTAAACAGTGGATTAAAAGCATCTAAAGAACTTGTCTTATTTCGATGAACAGTTCAGTTAGCGGTTCACAATTCGGCCTATGATCGACTTGGGAAGGTGAATATTTCGATACACACTTGTAGCCTGTAGCGAGTTATGTTTCCGTGTTAAATATGGAGGCTATGGGTGAAATAGTTCTCTAGATATTGACCAGACAACAGTTCAGTTAGCAGTTCACAATTCAGTTAACAAGTCGGCCTATGACTAGGGAAGGTGAATATTTCGATACACACTTGTAGCCTGTAGTGGATATTTATTTTGATATATATGCGCAACCGTCTGCAAATCTTGCATTCCTTCCAAATATGAAGGCTCTGGATAAAATACTTCTTGATGTATTGACCAGACAACAGTTCACTGAGCTGTTAACTATTCAGCTAACTATTCAGCCTCGGTGACTGTAGAGAAGGTGAATATTTTTGCACTGTTGGCTAGCTCTATCCCGGTGATATATCTTAGTGAAAATTTGAAGTGTGTAGGTCCAATATTTAAAGAGATATCAGCTTATTAGTATAAATAATGACTAGTCCCCTCTGAACTGTGAACTGTTAACTGCGAACTGCGAGCCAACTTCACACACCTTACTCAACTCCCTAGAAATCAATCATACGTTCCAGTTACTACCCCAATTGGCATATCGTTCCAGTTACTACCCCAATTGGCATATATCATATTATCTTGATTTTGGCATAAAACGTCCTACAGGGAGGGTTAAAGAATAAAAACTTGCACAAGGCATTCTTAACGTATCTCTACAACATGGGTTTTAAGAAGGCTAGTAAACTTCCCATATTGTAGACATACGCTAAGAGTCCTTGTAGGTTAAGAGCGTTTTGTGCAAGTGGTCGTCGTCACATGTTTTGCATAAATCTAATAATATGAATATGTAGGGAAATATATATCTGGTAACAAAAAAAAAACGTATTGCTCGCTATTTTTTCAGTCTGTCAACTCTGCCCACAAGGACTGGGTGTGCGCCCTGGGTATTGTGCCCTCCTCGGACTTACTGCTCAGTGCGTGCCGGGGTGGTTACCTGAAGCTGTGGCAGGTTGAAAACTGTAACCCTGTGGGGGAGATCAAAGCACACTCCAGTCCTATCAATGCCCTCGCTACAAACTCAACCTCCATTTTTACTGCTTCGAAGTAAGTATTATTTAACCTTCTTTACTCTTAACGTATTTCGATCATGTTGAGGTTCAGTGTGACGGCTACTACAGAAACAAGCTGGAATTGATTCCATTGATTGATTGATGTTAAATGCCTCGCTCAAGATTATTTCACTGACATGGCTGCGTCGTCAGGTTTAGTTGTGAAGGAAACCCGGGTCCTTTGTGGAATGGTTAAAAGATATCAGTTGAAGGTTAGGGGTTTCTGGCACAGAACTACATGTAGCCTTCCTCTCACACATAACCTGGCAAGCTTTTAAAAACTGCATGGACAAGCTTTGTATTAAAGTTTTATACTTTTTTACTCTACTCAAGTGTCCCTAATTTAACTAAGTTGTCACCTAAACCGTTTGAAATGTCAGTCATTATTGTTCTGACAACACTAGCCGAGGGCCTTTGCAGTTGGTTAGAGTGTTCGACACAGGCCTCCCATCGATGAGGCTCTGGTGCGAATCAGACCAAGTCAAAAATGTAAAATTTCTGAGTGGATTTTTCACTCGATCGCCGCATGTGGGGGGGGGGGGGGGGGGGGGGGGGAGTTGCTAGGTACTCACCGAAGGTCGAGGGTTTCCTCCGGGAAATGAGTCTGGTTTCTTCCCCCACTAAACCTGGCAATGCCACAATAAAAAATAATCAATAAATCTATATTATGTAACTAGCCAGATCAAACATAGGTATATACATTGTAAGTTTAGGATTACCAAGTAAGGCATAGAGACACTTGTCCATTCTTGAAACCCAATCTAATATTTGGTGTTTGTTTCCGTTTTCAGTGACAATACAGTAGCTATATGGCGTTTAAAGTCTGATCTATCTGACAGTTCTGATATGGGAGATGACAGAAGTAACAGTTCATGATGGTGGCCCATTCGACCAGCTTTTGTGGGATTTACATCTCTCCTCGGCCTCTGCGTACATGATATCATATCAGATATTCTATGACAAAATGTCAAAGCCCTCATAGTGCTGTCAAAGGTTAAATTTGTCTTGAAGCAAAACTTTATCAAAGCTTCCTTTATTAAATTCTGATATGTTTATTGTTCAAGCAGAAGCCATTCTAATTAATGTAAGTCATCCAGTGAAGAAAGTGAGAAGTGATACTTAAAGATCCCATCGTATTGAACCATTCAGTTCCATGCCCTTTGAGAATGTGGGATCATTGTCCTGTACCACCGGAAGGTTGGAAGCGCCCATTTGGGACAAGAGCCTTCTTTCTTTCCCAGATATAAAACCAGGCAACACCACCCCTACGTGCAAAATCTTGAGTGTAGCAGAAAACACCAAGCCAGTTAGCGGGTCAACTACGATGGGTCAAGAATCATCACTTTGAGACTATCCCTGGGAATCGTAGAAAGAGAATGTTGCATTCTTACACACTAATAATGGAAATGGATCATGCAGCTATGAGGTCTGGGTCAACTTTATGGGGTGCAAATCTTGATCAATTTCTGTGTGCAACAGAAAGTTCACAAAGATATACAGGGTGTTGTTTCACAAAGCAGTCTCATCGCAAATGAAGCCTTCTTCCCACTGGATACCATTGACAACTGTAATTGATTGCACATTGCGACGGCTTCGTGAAGTGGCCCCCAGATTACACTTACGCCCTGTATTTCCACAGCTTTCAAGATCTCCGTTCATTTCCACCCACTTCCTAAAATCATTTAGGCTTAGACAAGCTATTTTATCTACCTCTTAAACTTTTACAATGTTTACAACATTTCTTAGTGCTGGAAGGTGTCATTTTCGTGTTGTATGAAATACCCCAAAGTTGGTCGATGGGAAACTTCTCTGTTCGTGCTAAATGTGACCTAGTCTCGCCATTCAAACAAAACATTTACACTTTTCTCCAATGACTTTGTGCCATGTTTTCTCCACAGTGTTATTTATTATTGTTTGATTGTTGAATGTTATTAATGGTGTGAACAAAGAAGTGCCTTACTGAGTTATACTGGAATATGTTGTAATTGCTGGTGATGCTGTTTAACACTTCGAAAATCCGTGTGAAAATTGTTATGTGTGTTTCTTTTTTTTTTCTTCTTTTCCTTTGCTGTTCTTTAGTTACATTTGGGGGTGAGCAAGATTCGTGTGTAAAAAAGCCAAATCATTTTTTATGTGTACATTTAATATGTAATGCAAATTTCGGAATATAACGTGGGTAAAGAAAATCCCTTTTTTATAAAGTTTAGGCCTTGAAGAACATATACATCCGTAAATAACAAGTTTTAGCTTAGCTTAAAGTGAAAGCATCAAAATTCAAGTTGATATTTTTAACATTACTAATCCTGGTGGGATTAAGAAATAAGTAAACCTTTTACTAATTGGTGAATTGTTGTCTGTTTTTTTTTTTTGGAGGGGGAGGGAGGGGGTTGGGGAGAAATAATTGTTGAAAAGTGCTATGTTGTCTCGAGTGTAAATACTTACTTCCAAACCCCGGTTGATTGAGTGCCGAGTTCCTTTTAGAGTTAATCTCCAGTGCCTCTAGCTATTATATTGGAGCTATGTATGATATACAAGTGATGTATAAATAGTTACCTATATTTATTCTTGTATACTGTCTACAAACCAAATCCTGTATAAAATTTAGCCAGTCTCAGATGTATATTTAATTAATAGACAATGTGATACTCCTTTGACTGCATTTAGCTTGTAAGAAAGTCCATGGTGTTATTTTACTACAACAGAAGAACATTTATACTCTAAGCCTGGGTTAAATATTCTTATCTGTTTGAAATATTTTAATATCCAAAGTGTCTGTTACTAGTTTTATGATATATGCTTGTTACTAACCAGTCCACACAAATAGTATTTGATGAATATGAATTACAATGTCAAACTGTTTGATCAATAACATGTACCATGCAAAGTTTATTAGATGCTGCTGATCCCCTGTTAAAGGGGTCAGGGGGCCTTAGACCCTGGATCGACAGAGCATTAATCTCTCAGCCTTCCATTGATTGGTTGCAGGTTCTGATCCCACTCAATGAAAAAGTAAATAGCTACGTTTTTAAGTGGGCTTTTCAGTCGATCACCTGGTGTGTATTACTTTCCCAAAAATTGTTGGGCCTTCCTCTGGCAAAGGAACCGTACAAGGGAAATAATGTTGAGTTTGTCGTAAAACATCAATCAATCAATCCAAAGACATTTAATTAACTGAACATTCTCAATGTTAACAATCTAAACATTTTATTTGATCATCCATAAGTAGTCCATTCCAAGTTCAAACAAACTGTGCCGAGTTTATTGAGCTTTTTACAAATACCTTGATGAAACATTCCAGTGCTATTTTGTTTTCAGAGTAATATTCAATTTGTTCTTACATATCGGAGTTATGTTTTTTTTTTATATTCAGTTATCTCCCTTGAAAAAATTAACACTGTTGAAGCGTATAACAAATACATTGGTGTTGAAACTTGTTTAATATGTCATTACGGTAACCTCAAGTCAATAAACCGGTTAGTTAAGAAATTACGGCATCAATCCCTGTTATTGAACGTGAACATTCTGTATGTTTTCTCAGCTAAATATAATTTCTCTCATATTTATATCAGCCGAAAAGTTAGTAAAACAGGATGAGACACAAGCATGCGGCTACCAGCAGTCCTGGTTTCCCTCTTCTTATTCAAGCTATAGACGCTGCCACATAGGTGATGTAATTTTGAATGTGGCATAAAATATCAATAAATCCACTATATCAACTGTGTATTATCACTATATATTCTGTTAACATGGTTTGTTATATACTGTTGAGACATTCCTATTATTATTGTTGGACCTTCCACTTGTTGATTGTAATTAATTCTGATCATGGTTATATTCACCGAATCTATAAAACAAATAAAATTTATTTTTAATACCACCATTATATTTTCTGGCATCTTATTTTGAACGAATCCATGCATGATGTGGGAGTTTGTTCTATGTTCTGAAACCATGATTTTCTCTGATTCCTTGTTAACAAGAAACTGATAAAAAAAAAATTCTTCTGCAAAAAATCCTGACGATGCCATATCAGTGAAATCATATTTGGGATATATTTAGGCATTTGGCAACCATTTTTACCGTTAAATCCGCATTACGCTGTGGCATCATACTGTGGTCAGTAAAAATCATGGTGAGGTTGTCTGGCCCATGTGGTTCGGGGTGCAATAATAATAATAATAATACCTTTATTTTAAGAGGGTGTATATACATAATATATCTCGTCAGCAAATTTGCTGATTTTCACGAGGCCCTCTGGGCAGAAAAAAAATTATACAATATATATATATACATTTCTAGACAGAATACAAAGTACAAAAATACAGTAGAGTTCCAAAACTATTTACACTATTTAATTAATGTATTTTAATTATATCATTTAATAATGCTTATAGAAATAAAAATCACTGAACAAATAAATAAATTAGCAAAAAAAAAAAAAATGATTAAGAATTACATGTACTTGAGTGATTACATAATTAAACATTGAAATCGTAAGACTTTCTGTTTCATGGATTCAAATTTAAATTTTTGCAATGTTTCAGCAGATTTGTTTTTTTTACAATCATATTCTCACAACATCTCCCATGACGATATTCACGTTGTTGACAATGGGAATAAGGTGATTTCTAGTTTTAGGGTACTCTCCTAAGGTTGGAGGTTTCCCGAGGGCAAAGAGCCTGGTTTCCTCCCCCTTAAAACCTAGCAAGGGCACCCGCTAGCGTAGAGCGACTTAGTATATATAGTATACTGAGTCCATCTACGGCTGTGGTGTTTGGTAACACTTGCAATGCTACACAAAACCTTGCAACAGTGCTGTCTAAGTGAAATAAGATAAGATCTTTTTGAGTTAGGGAACACTGGAATGAAATAAAATAAGTATAATCTGCAATATGGTTTTGTATTTGCAATGGAAGTATTGTTGAAAATAGCTATTTAACATAATGTTAAGAGAAATATTAACATTATGGCTCCTTTGCAGGAAGGATTTCCGATTTAAGATTAAAACGAATGAAGGATTAACTGCCCCATATGTATACATCCCAAGGCCCTCGTCTATACTTGTTCTCCCTATACCCTCAAAGCCATTCCACCCTCTTTGTTTTTGTTAATTAAGTTAACAGATAGGTCGTGTAAACAAAGTGCATTTAAGTCGAAACGGTTATCTGTCTACTATTTCACCACTTCGTTCTCCCGGATAGCCACAGCAACGTATCAAGCGCCTTGGAGCTCCTTTGCGGCCCTTTGTCACTCGCCTGGTTGGCTGTGATAGCCACAGTCCCCTTTTCACCTTGAAGTACTCTCAGCCAACCCTGTGGGGAATTTTGAGATTGCTATGTATACTACCATTGATAACTCAATACATTATACGTATACATTCTGTCCTGCCATCTGAGGAAAACGACATTTTGTTTTATATTTACAAAAAGGTTCTGTTTTTAAACCATTTCTAAACCATGCTTGTGGAATTACACCTGTGGCACTTCAGCTGAAAAGGCGTCTTAATTAATCTGCATGGCAATAACCCACATCAGAGTTCAATAAACGTCTAATAAACAAGTCAGACAGGTCAGCATTCCTTAAGTGTTGTGTATTTGCAGTTTAAGTATAGACCTTGATAATTGTATGCCGTATACCAAGATTTGAACCTTGCAGACCTCTCCGATTTTGTCCATTGTACCTTGTTGATTCCTCGCTATGGCAATGAGCCCATGTCGCATTGTTCCGTCTGAAAACACGACGTGACTCGGTGATTGAACCACACAATCGCCTAGATTCTAATAGTTATGATATGTCTGACCGTAAAACATCCAAAAATTATGAATCCATTTTGTACGTTTTTAAAAATAAAAATGCCAGCCTTATCTGGTTTTCTTTTTTTGGCCCTCTCTTTCGTTAGCTGTCTTTAGAAACTACGCATTTCAGTTGACTCAATTCAAGATTAAAATGGACTAACAACACCTTGAAATTTCCAAAATATGCAGTTTGGGAAAGAAGTCTGTCAAACTGTGATTAATTGAGTTTGTTCATCAATTTGAGTTCCACAGTTCAACGCTTTGCACGTAGACGCGACCTCAAGAAAACGTGTCGAAATCAGACCATGGCGTGGTATTATGGCCACAGGTAAAGGAGATATATCTGTTTTGCCTGACGGACGATTAACTCCGAGTAAATATAGCCCAATGGTTCAGTTTTCGATTGAATGCTCTGTTGGGCTACCCTGTTGATAGCAGATTTCGTATCAACACAAACACCTGTTTTGGAATACCGTCTTCAAACAAACAGGTGAGTTTCTGATTATTCCTTAAAATATACTCTCGTAAATGTAACTGAACTAAATTTACAGTTCCTAACATAAAAGCCATATGGGCCTTCTTTGGGGCTCTTATACAGAATCACTTAAACGTAAAGTAGGCCTATACTTTCATAACCAAACGATATTTACGGGCAATGTTTGACAAACTCGTTGCCTATAACTGCGGTAAATCTATACTCTTTATACCTGTATTACTTAGAAATCTACACTTGTTCAACTAAATTCTTATGTTGGGACAATTTCTGTCCCAACAGTTTTACTAACAACGTATCATATATATATGGGAGCGAAGGTTAGGGTTTCCTATACGTATATGTACAAAAAGGCCGATTTCCTCCCAACACACTCACGCACCCCGTTTATACCTGGCCAAAATTTCACGTAAGTGAAATAATCTAGGGTGCCGTGTAAAACCAATCAATCTTCTCTTATACCTTTAGTAGGCCTACCAAAAGCTTATTGTTTCTGAGGCATACGTTGATCCTCCCTATCACATATATCTTCATGACCGGCAAATAAAACCGGACTACATACGTCCACCGTATGCTGCTATCTATTCCTATAGAAATGGTTGCTTAAATAGACGTTTGGGTGTTATTTCACTTACTAGTACATATGAAGGCTCTTTGTGAGGAACTATCTTCATTATTTCCGTGAGAATAAGACCCTGATTGGAAATGTAAAACACAAAGGGGGCATTATGATATTGCCTTTGTCACCTTTTCTGATCTATAGCAAAGAGCAACATTTAAGTCTTGTTTGAGTGGCCTTCCTGGCGTTCAATGGTCGAATTTGTAGAAGCAGCCAGAACTCTCTAGTTTCATATCGAGGAAACCTAGGTCTGTGCGAAATATGTAGGCCAAATCCTACCGATTACTTGTTTTACAATTAAAACAACCTAAACATTCGAGGAATAAGAACACCTCAGAATGAAAAGCCGTATATTGCGACATAAACTTTTGAAACCGTAGGCCCCTATATAGTTTCCGGCTTTAGTGGCCATGACATTTGGTTATCAAGGCAAATGTCTGATAGCAGAATGCTTTCAATGTCGAAAACTCGAGCTTATCTAGTTGAAATCGACAATGGTATGGCGAATTGTGACAAGAGACAACTGTGGGCTGTTTCTCAACACCGTCGTAACTTTGCGCCTGCAGGTCGTAACATAATGTTGAAGGCATATGTTGCCATGACAGTTAGGCCTTGCATTGGACTTACGTCGGTCGTAAATATGTTGAGAAACAGCCCCCTGGTCAAACGTTGGGGGCTCATCGTATAGTAACCATCGGGTATTTTGCTCAAGTAAATATAGCCAGACCCTCTCCAGTCCAGTTCGATCGGAAAAAAGAGGGAATTCATTCTGGGTTTTAAGTGTTCTTCAAAGCTTTTTTTTATCATGATACATGCAACAGGTTAAGAAGTGTCTGCTTATGGAAGCATCTTGATTGATTGATTGATTAGAGTTTTACGCTACACAGAAAGACTGTTTTCTTTTTTCTTTTTCTTCAAATAGTAAAGTAATTTTTTTTTAATTTTATTGACTATATCGACTGCTTTCGTCTCATATATAGGCCTAGTGATCATATCTAATGTATTGTCCATTTACATTTCAAACGAATCCGATATTGCACCATTGATGCCAGAATACGATCTGTTCTGTAGTGAGCTTGGTCATATCCCGTACTTGTTCTATAAATTGGGAAACATTTGGTTTTATTGCAAACAAACCCAGATGATATGCCGTTTCATGAAGTTTCTTTTGCTCCTTTAAGTTTACACTCCAGTCAGGTCACACATATAAATATATATCAGAATTCGACCTATAACATCCTAAATTGTGCAGTCTGTGATTTAACCCCTGAACACTAATCCTTGAGTCAGTAAATCCATAGTTGCTAAAAGTTATATAAGAATCAAATAGCCTACTCTCTACCATCACCATCGGGAATCTGACTAAAGTTGAGATGTTCAATGAACTTTAGTCAGATTGCACCATCGGGTAAGGGATATCTCCCTTTTCCACTGATATGAATTTATAGGCCTACGGTTATGTGATGAATTTGTATTATTATAGGGCCAGACGTCTATTCATAGACTTCTGGTACTAGGGCTTATGCGAAATTTACGTGTTCTTCGCTTTTTCAAAGGTTACGCGGGAAAAGATTGAAGGGAAAATAGTGCGCTATGGCGGCCTGGGAGGAATTAGCCGCGAAGGTAAGTTTGGACATTTCTACTATATACTTCATTCCTAGCCCTATAGATATACCTGAATTTCTGTTATCGAATAATTTGACTAAACGTATATGTCTGTTAATATGTGACAAAATAGGCCTATGATACGACAAAGGGATACATATCACCTGACAATCGTCTGCGTCTTTGCAATGACGTCACAAATCCATAATTCATGTCGTCTGCTGAAAATACCTGAAAACGTATAGGCCCCTAATGGTTATTTAGATGGCGAAAGAAAATGGAAAACTATCAATTTTGCTTGCAAATTGAAAATAATTTTCAGACAGAAAGACATGTTCCCGTGAATTTTTATCGGTTCTGTTGTAGCTCCATGTTTTCATCAAGAACCGCAACTTTGACAGTGTCCGTGATCTGTTGGACCCTGTCTTTGATCTGGATAGCGTCAGAGGAATTGAACTAAATGTGAGTATGATATTTAGCGGTTTTCATATAACAGAGAGATAGCTATCCTCGAAATTGCAGAAATTGTGGGTCTTATTTTAAAAGGTTAAGCGCTTTGAAACGTCTTAGGCCTACATGTCTTTGGGATAACTTTCGTGCGAATTCGCCGAAATGAGCTTGCTATCAGTCCGTGATTCAAACGTCGACGTACAATGTACTTCTGCGTGCAAACTTCAGATTATGGACTACTGCGCTGATGGTATTGATAATTGAATCCCATATCATTCAACACGTTGACGTTAGTGTGACGTTTTGTACAATCAAATCTTGAATCATCATACTTTCAACTCAGAACTTTGCAAAGGATGTCCACCCTCAGGTTTTTCCAAACGCCAAACGCAACCATAAGTTTCTAAACAAAAATAACTCTTCTGGAAATAGGAAAATCCCCAACCATATCACTTAAGTTTCTTTTTATTTTCCCACAGTTTAATGGGACAGATCCAGTCAACTTGGCCATTGATTATAAAGATGAAACCATTGCCTGTTATCTGGTGGAGAAAGGTTTCTCCATCGATAAGCTCTATCAGGTAACAAAGGTCCACACACACATTTTGCATTCAAAAGCTTCCTCAAAATATATCTAAATTGTTTTCAACCCATGAATCTTTATGTCTTAAAGTTTAAAGCCCTTTGAACAGGTTTAATTGATGTAGAAAGGTCTTCAGAGATAAATAATCTATTATCACGATGAATAAATATTCACCAAGGGTATTCCAAAAAGGTCATTTAACATATGAATGTCTTGATCCTTCAATCAATCAATCAATCAACCAGCCATTGATATTATTGGTTTTCTCTTTCTTATGAAATGATTGAACCGTATTCCCAGTGGCCCGAGTCAAAAGCTAACCTATGGAGTAACCACGATGATGGGAGTGGGAAATGTCCATGGGAATATGATGCATCTGATAATGCAGCGGACAAACATCTGGTCAAGGTCAAACTACTGATTGATTCCATCAAACAAGATCGTTGTCACCCCGGCAACACTCTTCTTAGTCCTAGTCCCCCAGCCATCACCCAAGATAGATCAAAGGGAAGAAAAGGAAGGAAAACAAAGGTAGTTAGCTGCAATCATCATCAGGGAAATTACTGAATTAGTAAATTAACCGACACTGATTGACCCGGAAAAAATTCTAAGTCGTGAGTTCGATTCTCACCCTGGCCCTGAATTTTTTTCCAGTGTCGGGAAATTTACTAATTCAAAGGTAGTTAGTTCCAATGAATAAAGAATATATTTTCTGTTGGTACAAAGTACAATGTTATTAAGTCAACTCATTGATATGCATTGGAAATATTTAACTTCCATCACTTATATGGTTAGAATCCATCACTTATATTATGGTTGAACAAACCATTTGTTGATTTGCAACTTTTGGAAAATATAAGGAATCGTCTTTCTTTGTTTAACACAGTCAGTTTATAAAATAAGATTATTTGATTGGGGAGTTTAAACTGCCATTTATTTGCCAGACTTAGACAGGATTACGTTACAGGGTAGTACCATTGGAGAAGCGGGCATTTGTATTAAGTTGACAGAGTAAACATTGTTTATGAAGGTTTTGAACAGGAATAATATGCTTTTTATTAATAATCACTTTACAGTAACCACCTGTTTTCTGTGTTCAACGGAATCTAAACCAAGTCCAGAGGCTGCTTGAAAATCCTTTTATCAGAAGTATATGGAAAGCCAATTGTTTTTAACAAAGCGAAACCTTTTATGAGCGTCCATGTAACATCAAACCCCAAATTATAATTGTATGTACAAGGTTTCATTGTTGTGTTCATATTTTTGATAAAAGGATTTCTATTTTAGTTTCTTCAAGGTAGTATCAATGCTTTATTGTTATTCACTAAATATGTGCTTTATTTTGACAGCCTATGGCCATGGTTTACAGCACTGATCGATCAGCAGCAGACATAGCCAGAGATACGGTCTCAAAACTAGGGGCTAATATATCAACAAAGGTAAATGGTGAAAACGTTCATTGAGGCTTACAGATTTATCAATTATTAATTTCTCGCCTCATGGATGTTTTACAATGTAGGTGTATATGTGAAATAAATTTGTTCACAATGATTATTTGATTGATGTTTCATGGGACTCACTCTAACGGACTGAGCTACTGAGACCTCCTCCTTGCCTGGAGGAAACCCCCCTGGGACTTCAGATGGGACGATGATGGTCTTCAATGAACAATGACCATTTTCACTTGTTGTTTAATCCAAAGTGGTATTTACAGTCCATTTTGGTCCTCAGGGACGGTTGACTCCTTGATGGTTTTCTAATCAACAAGAAGTAATTAGATATTGTGCCAAAAACTTGAAAAATGAGGAAATGAAATGAAATATTTGAACATTTTCAGAATAAAAACACCCTTTTGCACAATTGTGTGGAGAATGGTTCCAGTTTTGTGTATGTATTTGCAAGCTATGGAGTCCCAATCAATGTCCAAAACCAGGTAAGGTTTGTTCTTAGGTAATGTATTATCATATAGACATAATATTTATAAAAATCATATTTCTAGATTAGTATTGTACAAAAACATTTAAAATATGCCTCTCTTGTTTTAATCAATTAAATAACATAAACCTTGAGATAGTTTTAAACAATATGAAAATTCAACTTGAAGTTGTTTGATGTATATCTAGAAAACCACATTCAAGAATTGTTAGACAGATATATCTTATTGTGTGTTTTGTAACAATTTGTGATAACAGTCACAGACCAGTCTCACTGTTTTGAATATTTACATTGAACAAAAATATATGGGCCTATATGTTTTGAAGTTTTATTTTAGTTTTTAAATCCAATCATATAGTGCTGTTAATTATTATTCTGCACATATATCTTACATTTATAAATAGATACAATGTATTGGAAATTGAGATCTATAAATCAAATCCTATATTTTAATTTTTTTATAAACTGTATGTCCAATATATATACTTATGAACACTCAAACACATGGGCACAGGGAAAATCTTCTTGACTAAAATAACCATGGTAACAAGTTTCTTATTATGTCAAAAAGGGGTGGGGGGAGTATGTCATTTAGATGTTTTTATCCAAGTTGATTATATATATTTATAATTTATTATTCTATAGATATACAATGTGTTATTTTCCGTTTAGGATGGGGATACTGCCTTACATTTAGCCATCAGAAAAGAAAGGTACCCAATTGTGGAGAGTCTTCTACAGCTAGGAGCAGATCTGTCAATCAAAAATAAGGTATAAGAAATAGTTGAAGTGCTAATGTCACCACTGTATCAGACTGCTGGTTGATGCCACGCACTCATGGCTGTCATATAACACAGGAACTCCTTTAACGCAACATTTCTCTATCATGATATAAGTATATCAATTGCTATCTACTTTATCGACTAAATGTAAAAACCTTGTGTGTTTTTGTTATTATCATACATAACAAACAATACAAGTGGGTAGATGCTAAAACATAGATGCTAAATAAATCACACTAATGTTTATTATCATGATTTCAGTTAGGACAAACCCCATTAGATGAAGCAGAAGGCAATATCAAAACTTTGGTAGAAGCATTTGAGGTACGTCTGATAACTGATTGGGTGGATTTACATTAATGAATATAGTTTATGCTTATACACTGAATTTGTTTGTCATCTTATATACTGAAAAATTCCGTCAAAAACTTAACTATTACCAAAAATTATCCAAATAACAATTGCCAGATGTCTGTTTTAACTGCTTAGTAATTGTTCTTATTTTTTATTTGCTTTTAATCTAGTTAATTCAATATCAAATAGTCTCATTTACAATCACATTTAAAGTTGTCTCCCCTGACCATAGTAAAATTATCTCCCTTTAGTTAAGTTACTTCCCTTTGGGTGTTCCATTTTCTGCCATCATCCACAAAACAAAGCAGGACATGAGTATACTTACATTCTAGTTATCTAAATATGCATAGATATAAAATATAATTCAACAATATAAGTAATTGATTCCCCTGTAGCATATACATAGTATGTATAAAATCAAAATGTTGTATTTTTTTTTCTTCGTTGAACCATGAAACCTGCATTGAAAAAAATTGATCATCCTTGTTTTAATTTTCCCCCTTACAGCCAGGTTTAGTGGCAGCTGTATGTAAAGGTAACAGCAGATTAGTAGCTAAGCTAATGACATCTCTCTGGTGCTGTGTTACATCTATTGTCAAGGTAATGTAAACTTTATCCAGGCAAATTAGAGGGGGGGGGGGGAGGGACCGTGCAAAAACTGTCTTGCGTCTGTGGCATCTGAGATTTCCTAAATGTTTTAAGAGAAGAAAAGAGAGTCCAATGCAAAAAAAAACACAACTCATCATTGGTAGCTGGTAGCCTGGTAGTTATGGCGGGCATGTTAAGCAGATAAAAATGTACCCAGTTAGAAAATGCCATTGGGTAAGATTGTTGAAAAGCCACAACTCACCATTGGTAGCTGGTAGCTATAGTGGTCGTGTTAGGCTAATACGACCCCTGTTACAAAATTTCATGGTTGGTGTGAGAGTTGAACCTGAAATCCATGGGTGTAAGGTTGTTGAATTAAGCCTCAAATGCTCTACGTTGTATGGGGCCTCGGTGGTCCAGTGTGATCGTCCCTCAGTCCCACACAGCCCTTCCATCAATACAGTGTGGGTTCGAATCACACTCAGACCGAATAAAAATTAAACAATTTCTGAATGGATTTTTCACTCCGTCACCGTATGTGGAAAAGTTGCCAGGTACTTGCCGTAGGTCGGGGGTTTCCTCCTGTCAATAAGCTCGGTTTCTTCTCCCGCTAGACCTGGCAACCCAGCCATATAAGTGAAGTAATCTTGCGTGCGGCGTCAAACATCAATCAATCAATCTACTTCTAGTAAGCCATGGATACAGAGGTTCATATAATTTTTGACAGATGAATGACTAACAAATGTTGAATTTTACATTATACACATTATCCATGTACCGGTAAACACCATTAAGGTTCTAATTTTATTTTTATATAATTAAAATATTTTGCTCTTTTGTTCAACCTTAAAAACAGGAAAATAGAACGATTATTGAGTTGGCTGAGCTCAAACAGAGGGAAGTACCTGCTGTTTCTGACTGTCTCAGAGTGCTACTTGAGAACAGTAAAACCAGTGTAAGTGGGAGTCATTTTATGTAAATAATAAATACTTTCTTTTGATTTTCTTGTGGTAAAGTGGTTGGGGAATTAGTGAAGGGTATGTAGATTTCTACCCAGATAGCACACCATCTTATTTGCTTGATTTTGGAGATCACAAATGTCATATCGTGAACAAAATATTCCCAAGATTACATTGTATATGCATACCAAATTTTTATTTAATAAAATATTTTTTACCCACTACCATTCTAAGGTTTAAAAGGAAATGCTGTTACAACAAAAATTGATAGAAACGTGTCTGAATAGCATTGCTAGCCAAAGAGATCATTTTTGCCAATATCCATGTGACTTTATTAAAAAAAAATATACCAAATAAAGGACAGGCCAGATTAAAATCAAAATTTGATTTTCACGTTTGCTGGATTTTATTAAAGGAATTGACACATGCAGTGTTGAGTGAGGACATTACCAGTGTCAAACAGATTCTTCATACAGAAAAAGGGTGGAGTATTAATGCAAGGTTCAGGGTGAGTATAACAAACATGTAAATTTACAGTTAACTTAATTAGAGAAACAAGATTTATTTTTGTGCAAAGTTTCTTTGTAAAAATGTAGGGAAAAGCATGCAAATATTGATCAAGTTTAAATTGCCCTTTTTGAAGCATTTTTTTCTCGAAGAGGGTCTCCAAACTGACCTTTTTGAAGCAATTTTTCCTTGAAAAGAATTCCATATTGGCCATTGTAAAACAATTTTCCTTGAAGACAGTGTCCAAATTGACCTTTTTGAAACAATTTTTCTTGAAGAGGGTCTCCAAATTGACCTTTTCAAAACAATTTTCCTTGAAGAAGTATTCTAAGTTGACCTTTTGGGGGCAATTTTCCTTGAAAAGTGTGTATAAATTGACTTTATTGAAGCAACTTTTCTTGAAGAGGTATTCCAAATTGACCGTTTTGAAGCAATTTTCCTTGAAGAGGGTGAAGAACTTTGTAACTTTCCTATCTCCACCATGCTAAAAATGTTGAAAGCAACTCGTCAAAATTGGTCTTATTTATCGATGGCCCGCCCACTTTGAGGGTAACTAGATAACCCCATACCTTAGGCTTCAACAGTAGAATTGAAAATTACTAATAACATTTTTTTTAAGGATCGCTATGGGAAATCTTTACTATCATGTGCCATTGAAAGGAACAACCTCCCACTGGTACAAATACTTTTAAAACATGGAGCCAAAGTCTGTCAGATGAGACTTAAGGAGACAGAGGAGGTAAGGCTCTTTTTGCATTTTACTGAATTTTGAGGGTGATAACTAGCTAAAAGGCATCTGACGGTCAAGTTCCTCACACACATGCCCACACGATTTCAAAGAAGGGGAGGTGGTAAGGAGTGGGGAGGTTGAAGGATGGTTACTGCATTCATAACAGACTTTAATAAACAAAACTTCACATACTGGCTTGAGATCAGGCATACAACTGTAGCCTACATTTAATGACATTGAACTTGCCAATAAAATGCTGCTTTTAACACCAATTGTTTTTTTTAAGCTGTTCCCTATTGTATGGATTGTGGAGCACAATTACACACCAATTTTGAAAAATGAAGTCAAATTAATTTTACTAATAAGACCATTCGTTATTTTTAACTATTTTACAGTTTATACAACAAAATTGCACATGTAAAATTTGAAATAAGACCTCAAATTAATGTTGCTGATAAAATTTATAAACTACTCTTGAATTTTGATCAAGTTTTATTCTTCTTATACAGCAGTAATATTTTATATTAGATTAGATGATGGTCCAGTGGATCAGAGTGATCTTCCCTCAGTCCCACTAAAGATTAAAAAATGTATGTACATTGAGCCCGGTTTCCTCCCCCACTAAACCTGGCAACGCGACCATATAAGTGAAATAATCTTGAGTGCTGCTTAAAACATCAATCAATTCAATCTTCTACTTTTTATAATGTGTTCTATGGTCTATGTTCCAGTCATCCAAGACACAGCCTCTGTTTCATACCTGTATTAGACATGATTGTCCGATTGAAATTGCACGTGAAATATACAACTGTTTAGACCCTGAGGAACGCCATGAAAAAGACACGGTAACAAAAATTAATTTAAATAAATTTTATCAATTTAGGAAAGCTAATATATTGTACTTTGTTTTGGATATGCAATTAATTTTTAATTCAGTTTCAAGTCCCATTAACAAATGTAATTCAGTTTAACTAATTTTATTATCTAAAAACAAACCAAAAATGATCACAAACATAATGTCATAAACATTTTCTTTTGATAGAGTATTATTTATCCCTTCACCTTTCAATTGTAACAGAATGGCAACACCCCGATCCTAAGAGTTGTCCAAGAAGGGATGCCATCAAGCTGGTTACTATGGTTACTCAGAGAGAACTCTGGGTATAACTTGACAGATAGGAATAAGGTAAAACTAATCTGGATTTTCACAAAAAGTATTTTGAAAAAAAAAATTATACATTCTAAATCATTTCAAATGATTACGGTAATATCTTCTATAGAATTTTCAGACAGAGAAAAATATTCACTAAAAATCTTCTGCAAGAGTTGAGCTTATGGTATTGCCATTGGAGGTTGAATTTCATTTTACATCGTATCAAAATCAACCAAGTGATTGATTGATGTGTTATGTCATAAACAAAATAACTTCACTTAACGTCGCTTGAGCTTGTAAAAGAATCTGGGCTAAATGTTGAGAAATAGCTCCTGTCTCACTCTGGTTCTCGTAGACTTTCCAATTCGATGTACATTAAATACAGCATTATTTTGATCTGGCTTGCAAATTTTGTTTGATAGGATGCATACATATACTGTTTATACAGGTTTACCGTTAATGCTTTTTGTTTTTGTTTGGTAATCATCAACAGCAATACATTTTTAGATCGTATACTTTACGTGACTCTGTCCATAAGGGAGAAACTCCTAAAACATTTGACATAGTTTTGGACTCAATAATAAATTGAAATGAGATGTTCTATGTTTGTATTATTCCTCATGAACAGGATGGTTTTACTGCAAGGGAGGTAGCTTCCTACCTGGGTAGAAATGACCTAGTGGAAACCATCGATAAGGTAGGTGCTATTATAGTTACAATTATGACTATAAACCACTGATGATAATCTTAAGATTGTTATTCAATCCCCGGTAGGGCCTACCTCTTTTTACGTGGTTTCGTTATAGTTGAAATTGGTTTTTAGTTAAAACGGCAACATAAAATGTAAGGAAAATGATCTCTTATGTGGTGTGAAATAGCAGAAAGGACATTAATCAAATCTCAATTGAATTGTCTCTATAGGCCTATAAGTACTCGGTAATTTTCAGTGGCGCTGGAAATGTAATTGAAGAAGATGAATCCATGGACTGCTAAGGTCACATAAGCTATGGTCCAGTGTAAGGTTAACATATCATTTCAGGGGTTAATGATTTATTAGCTAATTTCAACAGCATGTGTCTAGTAAATCCAAACATTTGTTTATATTTTTTAACAGTTTGTTGTTGACCAACTTGGTAAGGTGTTCCTCTTCCACTTACCAGTGACATTTTATGGAGAAGGCAATACAAATGTTATCGATACAGAGGTATAGAATTTACATACTTTCATTTTTAGTCACAATGTTTAAGGAAGTCACAACTCATGGATGACCTATGATCCTTCTATCCATTTATAAGGTGCATGGGACTCGAACAGAACCGGCATTTTTTATGTATTTAAGATTTGGGTTGTTTCAATTCTTAATAGGCTTTTATCACTATTCCTTACATTTTTGTGACAGTTTTCAGGTTGAGATTTTAATTTGAAAGCAGAATTTAACCTGAGCTGATTATACACCTTGAAATTATGATCTATTTCTTATACCTGTATAAGTTTTTGTTATTTAAAAGGTCCTTGATCGTTTTATTACCATACAAGACTATTTTTGATTTTGTCTATGTTATAGACAGGGCAGACAATATTACAGTTAGCTTTACAGAACAGAAATACAGAACAAGACAGGAAAGTGTTACAACGCTACAAGAAGATTGAGGTATGACCATTTAAACAGAAAAAAATTGAAAAAATGCCTGTAATTAATGTTCTAATTAAAAGAGGTGAACAAGTAAAGTTGTAAAAAAATCTTTTTTAAATTTGGAATAAACCACAGAAGGAACAGCCAAGATATATCTTCTCCTTAATGTCCGTATGTGAAAGAGTTGCCAGGTACTTGTCGAAGGTCGAGGTTTCCTCCGGGCAATTAGCCTGGTTTCCTCCCCTAAACATGGCAACGCTGCCTTAGAAGTGAAATAATCTTGAGTATGGCGTAAAACATCAATCAATCTTCTTAGTGTGATTGATTGATTGCTTGAAGTATTGATCACAGTCCAGATATTAGGCAATGTTGGATTCTTAAAACTATCAACTACTATTTGATCAAATGAGCCAGAAAAAATCTCTTATTTGTGGGATGAGCGGGATTAAAACCAAGATACATTGATGAAAGGCTCATGGAATTGATTCTACTACCATCTATTTAGTTTGGAACATTATGTAGAAACAAAGGTACAGGTGTGAAAAACGCGTCAATTAATATTATTACGATTTCATACTTTACAGAACAGAGGAATTGCATTATTTGAAGCTGCAGCTCTGGGTAAAATTGATGATGTGGAGAAACTAAATGATGCCCCATACAGAGATAAGGTAAGTTCTCATTTTTTCTTCAGGGGGGGGGGGGCCTCCATGGCTCAGTATGTAGAACATTGGACACTCAATCCGAACAGCCTTCCACCAATCGGTCGTGAGTTTGAATCCTACTCAGTCCCAAAAAATTTCCAAATTTCTGACTAGGTTTTTACGTCAACGACCTATGTGGGATGGTTGCCAGTTACCACCGGAAGGTCTTGGGTTTGTTCCCACAAAAAAACTGGCAACTCCGCCATATAAGAGAAATAACCTTGAGCGCGGCGTAAAACACCAAACAATCAATAATTTTGTTAAGGTCAAGCATCTGGGCTGCATTGTTATTGCTCTATGTTGTTAGGCTGTTACAAGGTAAATATATTGAGGCCATATACAGTGTACCTCACTTTTTATGTTTTGGCTAGTGTAGGGTATAGTCGTTATAAAAAACAGTGAAACAAACAAAATAAAATTTATATTTTCACGTAGCTGTATTTTACCCTAAAAACTGATATGATGGTTAGCCAGAGGTAATTGCTATTGTAACGTTGTAGATGTCACTATAGCATACCTAGCAACAGAAACAAAATAAACATATTTAGTACAATAGACAATAAGCTTTGTCGTTAATTCATTTATATTGATAGATATAACTTGTATATTCAGTTTCAGTAAAATGACCACAACTAACTTATCACAGTTTATACTGAAAGATTCTATGTAACCTCTATCTGGTACTTGTACTTGCTTATTATGATTACTTTGAGTTTGCTTACAAGTTGTTAACATTAAATGGCAAGATGTTAGAGTAGCTTGGGTCTTATAAAATTTAACAAACTACTTGTTATAAAATAGAGAACACAATGAACTTCTAAAGATAAACTAAAATTAGCTAAAAACTAGTTTAAGTTACGTTCTAGTAACCTTTATAAAACAACTGACTTTAAAGAAGAAAGGTTTCAGTTATAATCAAATGTAAATAAACAGTTTAACTAGTTACGGATTGTTTCCAGAAACAAGAACGATAACCGTTCGACTAGAGACCACTAGTATTAAACAGAAACAATACTTCTAGCAAAAATAACTCCTTAAACATAGTACCGGCATTTCCCAACAATATCTAGTTTACTCACAACATAACTAACAAAGCAAGTAGTTATATTAATGTATATTTATAAATATTCCCGATATCGGTGACTAATAACCAAAATTTACCTAAAATAGGCAGCGTGAGGAAAACGGTCAACATTAGCTCCAACAGTCAGAATACATCAACCGGTCACAAGGAATTATCTAAAATCTAACCCTCTGGTAGGCGTATCCTACAAGAATACGTAACCAAACATTCAATGTAGTATCATTTAAGATAGCGAAAATCGTTAAAACGGTGTGATTGGTAATTTAAAACAAAAAGCATAGTTATCGATTTAATCATCAAATTACACATTCCGATCGTTATAAAACATTTCAACTTTTCACAACGGGTATTAGAAAATGTTGCAGGAAGGTGCCAGAATACAACAAACATAATATCAGCACCAGTGAGGTTATCGATAAACATGTTGTATTGAAAAGTGTTCATATCTCGTTACTCGTAGAATTTATACAATAATAAACAGAATAGAAACATCAAAATAGCTTACGGTTAAACCCACGATCACCTGAACAGAACACTGTCCGTTCTGCCACAAAATCACTAGCCGTAGCATTCAACAAGCTCCAAAAACGCCAACAGAACCTTTGACTCGGCCGCTAGCGTACAGCTGCAGCAGACCATGCCGTTTTTAGGACGGTTTGCGGTCAAAGGGAGACAATATACGAAACTGTCGCACAAACGCAATGCCCTCAGAGTTATCTCCCCTTAAAACAATTAACACAGCCTACTGTCACACCAGGGTCTTCTTCATGGTACCCATTTGTCCATGGGGCTTGCCATAAAAAGGGGAAGGTAGTATAGACCTGTTGACATTTCAACAAGCATTAAGTACAAAGACCAAATTAACTCTGGTACACTATTCATAACACTGGACGAGACTACCCCCTAAATCTTACCAACACCACCCTAAGGCCCTTCTCACTGTACGATTTGTTATAATGACTTGTAGGATGCGATTAAAATTGACACATTTAATTGGTTGACAAAACATATCAACCAATTAAAAGCATCCATTTTAATCACAAGCTACAAATCGCATTGTGAGAAGTACTGAGAACGGCCAATATGAGTATAGGGGTGCAACAGATGTACTAGGGCATCATTTCTCGTTTTCTTTTCAGAATGGTTACACTGCTTTGACGCGAGCCATTGTGTTTGGTCAGGTAGCAGTGGCCAAGAGGTTGTATCAAGACAGACCAGCTCTGGCCTATATCCCAGACAATGTAAGCAAAATAAACTATCATACCCATGATTGGTTTAAGAAATAATGGATTGATTCTCTGCGTATACGCTGTGATAAGTGCAAGAAAAAAGGAAGTGTCCATTGTTTTTGGGCGAGAGCGGGAGGCCAGAGTTCGAAAAATTTGGACACTTCCTTTTTTCTTGCACTTATCACAGCGTATACGCAGAGAATCAATCCATTATTTCTATTCTAACTTTAATGTAAAGAAAAACTGAATTTTAGTAGTTTGCTTTATTTTCTACTTCAAACTAAAAATTGGCAACCCCTACGTTATATCTGAATAGGTTTTCCCTGATGGACGAATCTATATCTAAAAAATGATAGGGGTGCTAGATTCAAACAACTGTTTTATGTGTTACCATTTTTTTGTCTACCAACAGACCTGACAAAGTTTTTCAAGATATATTTATACTTTTAGCTTATGTAAGTTCCCTTTCAAGTCTTGCCATCGCGTATTAGCATCATCCTGCGTGTATGAGTTAGTTAGTCTGACATCCCCACTCGCGTTTAGGTGATGACGTCATCCAGTGACGTCGTGTTCCATTACAGCACCAAAATTTTAAAATGATGACGTTTTTCAGTGTCAGAGCGTTTGAAAACGTTCTCTATGTATATGCTAGTTTATACGCCAGCTTTGTCCTATCTCACAACATGTAGAGAATTCACGCATGTGTTAGAATATCCAATAAATGATTCATTCATACTTTAAAACATATGTCAACTGAAACTGTGTATCTGATGATTCCAAACACCCCCTTCCCCACACACACACTCACACAAAATCAATACCATATAAAAACAGCAACAAAATTATGGAGAAAAAGTCTATGTTTTTGAAATGATGCATTTATATTTTTCTCTTCAGTGCAACCGCTACCCTCTCCACTACGCATACTCTCTCCCTGAAGAGCAAGGTCAGCCATTTGTACGTCTGCTTTTGGAGAGAAATCCTGATGACCTTGAAAGGAGATTTGACAAGGTTAGAGGGCAATGAATTCTTCGTACATTAGGTGTTCCAGAAAATTCTACTGACTAAGGCCAAACTCCTGTCAGTGGTCAACCTAATGAAATATCATGGGTTTAGTTTATTACAACAATTTATGGGGCATAAATGTCAAAATGATATACGCCTTTTTAACACAATTAGAAACTTGTCTCTGTGTTTATTTTAGACAAGAAGATTTTCCCTGTGCCCGTGTGTTTTAGTGTTAATAAATATTTGTGGAAGTTTATGTCTTTTATTTGGACAATATGACTGTTAGGTGATGACATACATGTACCTTTTTCTGCTATAATGCTGCTTATTGCTCATCTATTTGTACAAAACAGGTTTAGCATTTAGAGCTAATATATTTCTTGTATATCCGCATATCAATATACTTCCTTACCTGAATGTGTTAGAAAGTTACATAAACTTATTTATAGGTTTGTTTTTTTTACCTCTTATATGGGATACATTTATTTGCATCATAAATTCGATGGTTCATAAATATGTATTCAATCAAAGCCTTTTTGTAGAAAATAATTTAAACATATTTGGAAATCGGGATGTTGTTTCCTAAATGAAGTATGGTTTATTTTATTTAAAGTGTCCACTTTTACTCTGTTCATCAACCATTTTGTTTTTTGTTTTATTTAACTATTTTTGGATCTGGGTGTGTGGTCGAGCAGTGCCCATCCTGTGAATTTATTTCTGCCATATAATTGCTGTTGTTGATTTCAGTGCAATCAATCAATCGATCAATGTTTTTTGTTTGGCTCAGGATGGTCGCATTCCAGCTGAGTACAGAGATTTAAGAGACTCTGAGGAAATCTTACAGATGCTTTATAATGCCAGGACTGTAAATGCTTATGGAGAGGTAAGTCACTAATCTGGCATTCCCATGTTTGGGTATTACTCAAACTCTGTTAAACGATGTCAGCCATTTTTGAAGAAAGTGCAATACCATGCAGAAATAAACTTTATTTCATAAAAGAGATAAGTTATTTAGTAAACTGAGTGAAATTATTTTATCTTGGCCAAAATAGGTAATACAATATTTACACGTTGCTTAATCTGCTTAAACTAAATAGATGATTATATTTTTATAATACTGTATATATTTTGTAGAAAGAGGCTTTTCTGTTCAACTTGATGCATCAGGACAACCTTGAAAGAGAGACATGATAGAGTTATCTCCCCATAGTCTCCCAGAGTACAACTGGAGTTCTTTTTCTTGGATATTTGCTCAGGGTGATAGGAGGAGGTCATTTGTTGATGTGAAATATGAACTCTACCCCAAACATGTATATTTGTTATAAGACATACCCGTGGTTTGAAAATTCATATTGGAGGAAGGCGTTAAGTCCAATATTGATTTTAAAGCAAAATTTATAACAAAATTGAATGTTAATTCATACCGTGACCTTTCTTTTTTTTTACTATACATCAACAATGAAACATAAATTCAAGAAGTTAAGGGCAGGGGAATATTTTACCTTATTATATTGTATATATATATATACATCAGCAAGGTTGGAGCATGTGGCTGTATGGAGTATTTCACTTTGACCTTGTAACCGACGTTCGATTGGAATGTTATGGGTCATTGCAATAACCTTAAACTTTTTTTTACAAAGACGGAACTCCTATGTGGAATTCGGCTCTAAAATGGATTGCACAGGTTGGCTTCCATCACCTGTGACCAATGTATTACCAAGCAGACTTATATCCTTATTCTATCTTATGATGACACAATATATTCTTGGAATGAGAAATTAAAAAAAAAAAATAATGTTACATTAAAATTCGGTTGGAAATGCTAATTTAATATCATAAACTTTCAAATGTAATTTTTCAGTCTCAGGAAGAGCATGTATGTATTTCAGCAAATATTATATCATCAATAAATTCTATATTTTTGGCCAATATTGTTTTATCTCAATTATTTTATTTGCATTCCACATTGGTTCATTGGTGCTTATGTTAAGGTCGAATTAAACAGCTACGGTCATGGCGACAAAAGTAACAAAAGATCACCCTAACCCCACCCATCCCATCTAAATATGTCAAAAATCTGTTCAATCATTTTCGGAAATTTTGTCTCACAAGCCCTCCAAATTAAAAGGCTGAATATGGCTAGTGGTAGATCATGGAGGAAAATAACATTTAAAATAAGAGAGAAATTTACAATTTTGTTGAAACAGAATAAGCTAATTGTTCGTTCATTTTTATCAAGAAGTACAAAATATGAGCTTTCTCTTGATATCAATATTGTAAATATATTTTTGAATAGTTTTTATAAGCAACAGAAACCCTAAAACATATTTATACATCCTAGCTATTTAAATTTGTCCATTATTAGTGCAAGATTTTGATTTGTACAGGTTAGTTTGGTAATATTTATGCTTAATCGCTCTTGAAAAAAAAATTCAGAATTTGAACAGCTCATGCCACTTTAAGCTGTTGATCCAAATGCCTTGATTTAAGCTTAAATCACTTTTGAGTATTGGAATAAGAACCAAGTGAGAGCATGTCAACCATTAATTCCGAAAATACAAAATTTATAAGCAAGGCGGTTTCTGGAATAGGTTAGCTCCAAATGTAGCACAATTGTTTACAGCAACCACATTACTTTCATCTTAAAAAAAATTATCCCACAAGTCACTGAAAATTAAAATCATAGACTTTATTTATCGTTTTTTCCTTATAACAGAAAATGTACTAACATTATCAAGAAAAGTTAGACAGATTGATTGATCTTTTACATTCTTCTTATTTCACGCTCAAGTTTATTTCATTGTTTATAGTGGCGTTGCCAGATTATTGGGAGAGAAAACCGGGTTTCTTGCCTGGTGAAAACTCTCAAAATCGGAGGGTACCTGGCAACCCTTTGAAGTTCCCCACAGGGCTATCAAGTGGTAACCCCACCGATATTTTTCCCAATTTTCCATTAGACTAAATGGGAGTCGAACCAGCGACACATTCATGGGACGTCTGTATCTGACCAAGGCCTCCAAATTAGAAAGAGATCTAGGGCATGAAATCTTTAAAAAGTAACAAGGGATAAAATAAACATGTTTCTCAAATCAACCGAAATATACAAATTAAAGAATAGTCTGATAAACAAACAAACAAAAACATATCTTGCAAGACCTTTTCACTAAGTGGAATACTTAGCTTGATAGATTCATATAATTAAAAAAAATGAATTTGATATAATTAATGATCTCACAAGAGCAGATAAATTAATGGAAATGGAAAAAATATCAGTCAAACGTTATTAAACAACATAAATAAATATTTCACCAGGAAAACAATATGTAATTCAACTAGCAGTAGCACAGTTGTATACATTGTCCATTACATGTATTTTACAACATAATCTAGCACTTATTCTGATGAACACAAAATAGTATTTTTTAAGAAGATTAAACAAAGCGACTGTCTTATCATTCAGAGTCATATAAATTGTGAAGTTAACTAATGAGAAAATAAAAAGAGTTCAGGGTTTCATCATTTCTTCCTATAACATATCTACACTGCAAAATAATTAATGGCTACATTATTCATTTAAGTACTAAGTAGTGGATCTATTTTTTAGATGGATTCATCTATTTTTTTACGCCACACTCAAGATTATTTCACTTATCTGGGGGCGTTGCCAGGGTAAGTGGGGGAGGAAACCGGGTTCATTGGCCAGAGGAAACCACCGACCTTCGGCAAGTACCTCAGAAATCTTTTAATTTTTATTTGGTGCGAGTTGAGCCCAAGCCGCATCAATGGAACGTCTGTGTGGGACTTAGGGACGATCACTCTAACCCAATGGACCACGGAGGCCCCTATTTTTTTTAGATGGAAGACCAGAGGTTAATCTTAGTAGATTGATTGATTGATGTTTTCAGCCATTATCATAGACGGAAATTATTTTGGATCATAAGTTTAACAAGTTAAATATTCAATTAAGCAAAAATCCGGTTGGAAATAGTTGTGTTTTCTCTGACTGGAATAAGAACCTGTGACCTAACAATGGAAGGCTTACATGTATGTTCTGTGAGTCTACCCACTGTACTATTGGGACCCTTTAAGATTTATCTCAAAATGAAGTTAGAACAACATAGCACCAAATATGCAGAGAAATTTTTCATAGAGAATAAAAAATGTCTTTCATCACATCAGTGCTGATTGTGAATGGAGAGCGATTATTTGTACTCAGCTAACTTTTCATAATGAGAAAAAAGTTAATAGCAAAACACTCTAACCCAAGAATCAACCAGTACATGCTCATCAAGCAACTTAGATGAGGTTTCCATCAATTGTTTTAATTTTATTCAGAGCCATCGCTGTGAATCCTAAAACATATTGCACATAATGATGTCCAGCATTTTTTTCTTTAATTTTTACATATTAATTTAATAGAATTACTTTTCAATGCTCCCAGATGCCGAGATGGTGACTTCACAGTTTCTTATATTGATACAAGGCATGTTGTTTTAAATTTCAACTAAATCCTAAAAACACGCAAGTGTTGTCATAGCCATGAAGAAACTGCGAGAAATGGGTCTCTAGCAGAGAGGACAACCTTACCTTGTAATAATATCTGACAACTATTCCTGTTTCCAAAACAATGGGCACACAAAGGCCATCGAGACAGATGAGACACATCTCAAAAAAAAGTATTTGAAAGCAAAATGTTTCTAAAACAGCAATAACACTTGACAGAAAATAGAAGGATTTGGAAACAGCTATCACAATAAATAGAGGTAAACTTAACTTTATAGGTTATATAAATAACATAATATTTATAAAGTTTTATCAGGAATCCCCGTCAATGTTAATCACTCTTTCCCCTGATCGATTACCATGCGATAATTGTGGTAAGTGATCTTTGGGATTTTCCAAAGTGGAATATAAAAATTGGTCCACCATATTTTCTGTACAGTCAGCTATAAATCGAATAAAAGGTCGGATATCTCCATGATTGGCAGTATTTAAAGCCTCATAATAAGTTAATCTGTCCTCCACACGTACTGTAACAGCAGGATATCCAGCCTGCATTAAAATGAGATTCATCAAAAGCCGTGAAGTCCTCCCATTTCCATCGAAAAATGGATGTATCGTGACAAGTTTATAGTGCGCCAGAGCAGCGTATTCTATCGGATGAAGTTTAAGGGATTCTTCAGAGTTTAACCACTCTATGAACTCTGACAAAAGGTTATTTAATTCTAGAGGGGATGGTGGTACAAAATCTCCCACATATACTTGTGTAGTTCGGATTTTTCCTGCCTCTTCAAGATCTACAAATCCTAAAACACGTCTATGGATTTCCAGGATATCGTCAATAGTAATATGTCCAACTCTCTGAGTTAGGGTACTGTTGATAAATGACAAAGCTGCATGTAAGCCCAACACTTCATTCTGCTCAACTAAACTTTTTCCCCCAACAGCAATTCTTGTTTCTATAATCGATCTTGTCTGCGCTAAAGTCAAAGTGTTGCCTTCAATTGCATTGCTGTGGTATATGTTCAAGAAGTAAGCCTCTTTTTTCATTCGCCGTAACCCAGGGTGATTATTGGGAACGTTATATAACATATCACGTTTTTTGTCAATTCTGTTGAATTTAGTCTGATCAATTTCCTCTACAAGTGGCTGCGTCCTTTGACGATTAGCCAAAGCCCTGCTATGACCAGGGCTAACTGCAAGCGCTTTGTTGTATAAATGATCAGCAGTCACTATATCACGTTCATGTTTTTCTAAAAATTCACCATATTCTATAAGAATGTCAGCATGTGACGGATCCAACACTAAAGCATGTTGGAATAGTTTAAGAGCCTTTTCCTTCTTTCCTTGTGCATTCATATCCAGAGCGAGGTTTAATGCTGCCAAGGCTTCTGAAGTCAGGTCTGAAACATAAATAAAGAATTAGACAATATAAGAAATATTTTGAAACTCTCTTTAAACGTGGGTGCCATACTAATGAAGCATCACCACAAAGTAAGCTGTTTGTGAAGAACACAAGCTTTTGACACCTATATCATTATCAGTGTATTTATCAAGTGTAACATTAATCACAGCTTGTAAATAATGTTCACAACCAACTTACTTCGTGGTGATGCTTTAATCATTTCTCATTAATGAGAGTGACGTATCAATTAGAGATTATGCAAATGGCGAATTTCGGAACGGTTTGGTACAATTTGAAATTTAACCGGGCAGATCTATGGCTGGTGTCAACGTACAGACTTCAGATTGGTGGAAGGAAAAAGGATACCATCAAAGTACGGGTTTGTAATTTTATTTTTAAAAGTTATGAGGAGAATCTTGATATTTTTTATGAGAAACGAGAAGTGGTCTTGTCAGCCAGAAAGGTGTCAAGGAATTCCCAGAAAATTCACCAAATGCGTTCTGGCAATGATGATCGCCTATCTGTCAGAAAATGTCACAATTTTGAATCATCATCGTAGATATTTCGGACTAATTACAAGAGGGGTCCTTGGCGTCAGGCCGATACAGTATTTATGTAAATATTTATCGTTTCCCAGTTTAGGCAGTTTCGAGGAAAGAGTTACCTGAACTGACAGGGTGTCGTTGTCTGCCACGCAGCATGACAGATGTATCGTGGAAAGACATGTCATGAACTGTCATTTCTTTACGCCGGCCTCCCAGTATATCGGACACGGGCAATAAGGTCACCAGATACGTTAAGATGCTCCCAGCAAGGAACACACAAATTAACACAGATGAAGAAGTCATTCCACCACGAATTTCACCAACTCTTGTCTTTAATTTTCCACAGGAGACCAAGATGTGCCTGTCGACACACATTCTTCGCAACCATTCCGCCATCTTGCTGTTTGAACTATTTTTATTGATTGGTCTTGCCTGGCATGAAATACTGAAAACTAAGATCGGTAAGCGGAAAAGAACTGAGTTTAAAAATCGTCAATATCTAGACAAATCAAACGTTGTGAAAACAAGCCGACGGGGAAAAGACTCCCGCACAAAAATTCACGAGAAAATCTCATCAATTTGGACTTTTCAGTACCTATAAGTTCGACATGGGAACGACCAGCAATAATAATCTGCTGGCGTCATAATTTTTAATTTAATTTATCTGTGACTAAACAGTATTTAACAGTTTTCTTGTTTTTAATTTTTGATGTTGTGGAATCAACTTAAACCCTCTTTGGTTCAAGTTCTCTTTTTAAAACCCTCAAATATCTAGTCGATAACCACATTTTCGCAAACGAAACCGGATAAGGATTTGTCAAACTTTCATTGGCCAATTATACTTTTATCAGAATGACGTCGTTTGACATTTGCTGTTTACGTTTCAATATCGGGCCCGAAGCAAAGATATCTGACTGGATCATCGTTTACTGTATAAATTATTTGGAGGTTTTCGTTTGTTGTTTTTCGTGGCAGTATATACTGTATAGTCACCTGGGGCTAGCCGCACTTGTGTGACTCTATCCTGGTTTTACTTACTCTGCCGGTCAGAGACTAACCTGGGGCTAGTCTATATCAAATAACCGATACTGATGACCGGGAAAACAATGGGCATATATGCATATGATGTCTTGATGATAATTGATATGTAACGTGTAACTTTTTTTTTTTTTTTTGGTGGAACGGCGAACTAAAGTATCGAATGGGAGGTGTGTAAAGTTTGGACTGATTACGTTACTTTAAAGGCACACTTGCCGCTAAAATCAGGAATATGGTTTACATTACAAAAGAAAGTCTACCGTTTTCTGTATTTTTCCCAGACAATATAAGTTAGGAACTTTCTATTTTTACCTAAATTTAAAAGTTTGGACGTCACTTTGTATTTTTAATTTTAATTTGAAAATTTGAATTGTTAGGTGCCCGGAACGTAAACAAACCAAACTGCTCGCAGGTGGCGATTTTAAATTTTATGTTTCAGTCGAGTGAGTGAACTAACGGCACAGTGTAATTTTACGTAGGCCTATTTATCTGAGAAATACAGACTGACGATCGGTTAACAGCGACTAGAAAAGCCTGCTAATTGTTTGAGTGTGTAAACCACAGATAAAAATTAAGGCCTGAAATGAGGGTATCCCAACACGAAAGTTGACCGACACTGATCGTTGTAATCAGGCTTCGATTCTTCGTTTGTTTTTCACCCTATTTCTACATTCTAAAGCTAACTAGACATGTTTTATGTGTCCTATGTTTAAGATTAGTGGTATTAGTCGTAGTAAGCTCATGTAAATTGGTTTTCTTAGCAAATTTAAACAGGCTACGGCGGCAAGTGGGCCTTTAATTAGGAGGGAAAATGGGGTAATTAATATAGGCTAGAGTTACATGATTGGCGCGTCCTCCAGATCTGTTGGCCACACACGATCAGTGTTCTTTCGCCACAGAGTTTCGATATCTCCAGCTACGTCCAGCCTACTTCATTTAAAGCGGCATGAGCTGCCAAAATTCACACTTTTTTTATAATTTCTGATCGTCACGACAGTAAAAAACTAAATGATTGGCGTTGGAATGAGAAAAAACATACAGTTTGTGGCCTGAACGAACCGAAAACGTGTTCGAAAAGTAAACAAAATTTAAATAACCGGGACGATCATTCATTCTAAGCCAAAGTTAGTTCAAAACAATACTTTATCGTACATTTTCGAGACTAGAAGCACTAAATAGCTTCTGAATTATACGTCTTGGGGAAAAAGGGCCAATATGTATGTCCAACCCCTCTCTATACCTGGGACTAATATGAATATATTAGACCCATGCAGTCTATACCAACTGAGCTACCCGGCCCACTGGGAACGGCTCGCTTGTGGCCTAAACACATAGCATAAAAAAAAGCCCTAATATTCAAATTGAACCTATAACTTCGTTAATTTTTTAAACAGATAAAGAAAAAATTGTTCAGATCATTGGACACTTATTATTTTAAATACTTTTTATTCAGCGAAAAAATTAAAAAGCGTGATCAAAAGTTGCATATGATGAAACTTGAAATTCAAGCTCCCCTGACGTTCATTCTTTTGCAGAGGCTGTGCGGGCGCTGACAACATATATTATCATTTGATACACTCAATTTTCCACCTTCCACCTTTGGCGATCGAGTGAAAAATCCACTTTAGAAATTTTTGAATTCTAATTATTTTGAGTATATGATTCAAACCGATGCCACAACGACGGATCGAAGGCCCGTGTCTGACTGAGGGACTAGGCCTATATAGGCATAATATCTCTGGCTACTGTCGAATGCAGCGTACAGGTGCAAAGCCTAATCTTGGACATTTATGGTCAGACTTATTTTGGACCAATCCCTTGCCATATCCCATTGACCCAATAATAGTGATTTAGTTGACCAAACTAATTGGTCAGACAAAAATATCTGATGGTAACGTCGGGTAAGAAAGTCCCGGCATATGGGACACTTGCACCAGGATTTTTAAATATTTCCCTGTAACAGAACTTAATGAGCGGTTAGCGAAATTAATACGTGTCTGATATACAGGATTTTGTATTTTAAATCTTTCGAATTTATCGAGAGGGCAACTTTTTCTAATGTGTTTATCATGGGGCCTAAGCTCTTTTGCTCATTAATTTGCGTACGACCAATTATATATGTTTTTATCATGGACGTTTAAGACGATTTAAGGTAGGCTATAATCGCTTGCAAACATTTTACATCCCAGTATCTCCCGGTGGATTATCAACTGAATACCCGAGTTATAACTATAAGTTGGACATGGATATATTGCCCTACAATAAAATTGGAAATAGTGACAATAGAACTATGTGGATTGAATATTATTTTATATCGTAAGACCACAACTTTTCTAATGCTTACTTTACTTAGACAATAGCTTTTTTCATTAAAATTGTTTGAGGATCAGCATTATTTTTTTCTTTGAACGTTTTAACTTTTAGTTTGGCCAATGTAGGTTTTACATCTGAATGTCTCTGTAACAACTCTTCCTGATACTTTTGCTCGGTCTCTAATTTCCGTACAATAAATTCAATTTTATTGCATAATACACTTAGGCTTTATAAATCTCCATTAACTATCGAAAATAATAAATCCGTTGTGGCCGTACAGGTTTGATTGCCCCCAAGAGGGCCTCAACCCGGCGTGAATGACATCAGAATCCAGCTCACACGGTTCACGGATATCCCACAACCTGCCGTATCACTGGATGGTAACACCTTTATATCAGTGCGCGAACAAAACGTATGTTCTCGCAGATACTTAGTTATTTAAATGTCTTCCTGGTTTTCTGGATAACAAACACGCTTTTCACAAAAATATATCATATAAATGAACAATCTTTCTATAAATTCATGAAAATGAATACTTTTAATTCGACCTATTTTCTTTTCCACTTTTAGCGGATTAGCCGCTGTGCAACCGCCATTGCTTCCGAAGAAACAGACGATGATATGGTGACAACTTATTTTTTGGGAAATGTCTTGATATTATTGGAATAACTGAGCCTACAAGGAGCATCTAA
This sequence comes from Lepidochitona cinerea, assembly GCA_963971465.1. Taxonomy (NCBI): domain Eukaryota; kingdom Metazoa; phylum Mollusca; class Polyplacophora; order Chitonida; family Tonicellidae; genus Lepidochitona; species Lepidochitona cinerea. Next base: position 40,939,583 of record OZ020553.1, read on the forward strand.
TCGTGACAACTTACGTTGCATATTAATGTGTCAGTGAGTCAAGTTTGGGGTTTGAGACAAGAACAGCAGCTATCATTAACCGGCGTTCGCGGCGGTAGGTGTGTTCTTCTAATGCTGATGTTGTAGTTGTACTGTTCACATTTTCTTTCCGGAATTCGACTGTCACTTAATACTGGCCAATAGATCTAACCAAATGCTAAGCACAAAATCTTTCCAATCCATTTAAATATACTTTAATCACTTATTTTAGATAGTAACAATAAATGCAGATTGGCAGTTTTGGGTAAGTTGTCAGAATCAGGGTTTGCACTTCGAGCAGCAAGTGATTCAGTGAGTTTGTGAAGATTAAACATTGCTTTCAACATTATTTCATTCTCATCTCGACAAGTTTTGTATTTTGACGCCACCAGTTTGGTGAAAGTCGTCTAAGCCATATCTGTACATGGATTCTCTATCGATCCGTGGTTGAACGGGTACACTGCCAGACGTTCTGCAGATTTGTGGGTTACCAAAAAACATGGTTGGGTAAAATATTTCCCTTTCCTGTATTCAACGTACCATTGACTTCTATAACAATTCATAGTTTCTGTGTGACCTCAAGATGGGGAAAAGGAGGCTTCCAACCAGAACATGTGATCCTTAGCAAAGTATGTTTAACTTGAGTTTGCACAGCTTAATGTCAATTCTTGATTTTGTTGTGACGCCACACTCGCGAAAACGAGCTTGATGTCAATTCTTGATTTTGTTGTGACGTCGCGCTCGCGAAAACGAGCTTGTTAATCAGAAGTTGCTAAGTGATGGCTTGCACAGCTGGAACAAAACGGCGCCCACTGGGTTGTTTTCAACCACGATCCTGTGGTTGTTAGGGCTTCAGAGACCAGGTGACCTACTGTGAGCAGATATCCAAAAACGAAAATTAATAAAATGGCATTCAAAGTAGCGATTCCAGTTAATCATCCAAGTTAAGTCTTAGAGACTGGTGAGATGAATGCAGACGACAAGACAAGGCTACTTTTTATTTAGAGACAAGTACTTTTGTTTCGTTCAGAGCGATCGCTAATCCGTTGTTTGTAGGTCAGAGACTGATCACCCTTGAACACAAATAATTATGGCGCCTGCAATGATATTGTACAAACAGTATTTTTATTTTGTCTACTGGTGCGCTGCTCATAACATTGTTTCCCATAATTCCTGGGGCAGGCATGGACTAAGAAGGCATTGAGAATCAATCAAGAAGGTTTTATGTGAACATCTTCTTGAAACATTCTTTTTATCGCTAAGCTGTAGCCAAATATATCATTTTTCATTTCTACTGACATCTATTGGTTTGCTAAGACGTTGATTTTTGCTTTTTTCATGTTTTCACCTTTTATTGATTAAATCTCTAGACAAGGAGTTGATTTCATCCACTTTGTGGTTTTTATGTGCTCAAATACCATGTGACCCGACCCGCAGCACTCTGATATTAAAAGTCGAGAAAAGTTTGTTTGACATAATAGTTTGTCATGTTAAGCTCGTCATTTGAAATAAACAAATTCTTGCTTGCATATTATTGTCATGCCTATCTACGTGGAGGGCTTTCTCGGCTTTGGACTTTCCAAGCAGTTCCATTTTCTTCTTTCGGGCTCAATTAAGAGAAAATATGTTTTTTATAAACATTTCTATTTTATGAGAAGTGACAGTCATTTGCAGTTTTTCGACCAAGATTAACAAAATGTAGTCTTAAAGGTGTTCATGTAGGCTTTGTTACATGTGAATATTTGTGACTCAAGGTTTTATTATTCATACACTAATACATAACTTCAAATGCTACTGTTGATAGAGAATTATTGAAAGCCCTGGCAAAATCCTGTAGTGCATTTTCTAGTTTATGTTGCATTAACATGTTTTGTCTATCAAAGAAACTGAATCTTTGGATGTGCATGGGCTGGAAGTGGAGTTCAGTTATGTCGTGGTGTTTATTTTAAATCAACTATACACTGTAGATGACTAATCCTTTAGGGTAGATTTTTCAATTGTTGGCTTTACAAGTCTAATAATCAGTTGCTCATATTTTCACACAAACATTATGTTTTGAAAACCTTCTCAATAGTTATCTCTCGGAACCTGGCAACGCTGCCATTTTTAGTGAAATAATCTTGTGTGGCATCAGTGAACCATAGGCTTTTATTTTGATCAAGAAGGTACATGTATTCACTGTGCCAGTATGTTTTAGATGAGAACTTATATACTTTGGCCACAGAGAACAGATATCTCCATCTAGGGTACAATTGATTGGGTACGATAGGAACTGGTTTTAGTTTAGCCTATGCTGATTTTAAGAAATTTTGATAGCTTATGTGAAATATGGCAAAAAAAATATATGACTAAACTTTTCTACATAAGCCACATGGAAAGGATGTACATGTACATGTAAGTTATCTGACCAATTGATCACAGATCTATACTAGTATTTGAAGTTTTTGATGATTGGATTTATGATTTTACAATAATCTGAAAACAAGTGATTCACTATTAGATAAAACTTGAGTAACCATCCAACAAATTATGTACATGCAGGTCAGCAGATGTAATGCTTGCTACCCCTCGATTAATTGTAAGTTTTCAAATTTATTTCAAACAATTTATTACATCAAATTTGTTTGTATGGAAAATATTTTTCATATTTTAATATTTTGAATGCAGTGCAATAACATAAATTGTGATTTTGTGACAGTAATTAAAGCAGCGTTTCCATATTTTTGTATATATAAGGAGATTATATACCCAATTTACTATCAGCTCCTGAGTCACCGTTATGTTGATTTCATAGCTGGTTAAACCACTTTTGCTGATTTTATTTTTTTGGAGAAAGAGGGGCTAAGTTACTCCTGGTACAGTATCTAGGTCAGTGTTTACGCTTCATGACTACTACTACTTGTAACGTCAAACCGGCACATAGTTCAGACTTGTCCCATTGCTAATTTTAGGACACTGTGTTCATTAGGCTGTATGTCTAATCGTGTTGCATAGTTTTATCCCAACACTATTTGATGTGTTTTGTTGTTGAGGTCTAAACTGCAAACTAAATGGAAATGCATATTATTTGACCAAAATTGTTTAGAGGATTCAATCGTTAACCATACTGACTAGATCTTAAAGCTTTAACAGTTACACTTGTTGATTTTGATACTTCTTAATCAGCCCTCCTAATTCAATCCAGCAGTAGGTAATTCTGTGTTGATTGCTGCAGTAATTAGATTAGTTGCAAAATAATCTTTTCCAGAAAATTCTACTGAATAAGGCCAAACTCCTGCCTGGCCTCCACTTCATGAAATATCATGGGTTGTAGTTTATTATAACAACTTATGATTCGGTATAATAAAGGTCTAAATGATATACACAATAAGAAACTGGTCTCCATGGTTATTTTAGACAAGAAGATTTTCCCTGTGCTGGTGTGTTTTAGTGTTCAAAAATATGTATATTGCAATAGACTACTGTGTCTTAACATTGCATTTACTTATTATGGTTAAATACGGTAGAGAATTGATCTTGCTGCGTAAAAATTAAAAACAAATTTTGCTCCTATTATATGGGCTCCAGTTTAAGGATTTCAAAATGAAATAACTGGATTGGTGGCAAGGTCTACAAGTGGCTAGCCACTTTCGTCTGAAGAATTAGGAAAGAAAGATATGGTTGAATGATTCTTCTGTTACAGTTTAATAAATAGTTGTGACATCGAAATGCAGGCTGCCGAGGGATTTTTTTAACGCATCCAACCATTGTTAATTAACGTGGCTGAAACCAAGAATTTACTTCCTTAAGTACTTGGTAACTCCGTAAGGGGTCTAAATGGACGATTTTTTTTACTTATTTCTAAAATTCAGGTTCTAATCTTCATGTGGTGAGGTTTTCGTGTTGATTATCAAAGTAGAACTTTACTAAATATCACAAAAAAAAAGTGAAAATATTTATTCCCTGTGAGCTTTTGTCACACCCTTGGCCTTAATTGATGTTTGTTTAACCTGGTGAGTTGTTTTCGCACTTGTTGAATGGTCAAGCTGTGGGGATCAGTACACTGAAACGTTTTGGCCATTTTGTCCTTGCATCATGTACTGAAATAGGCAAACTTTAACAGTTAGTATCTCAAACACAGTAACAGGTACGGACTTGGTATTTGGAGTACATAAACTACACATACCAAATTAAAAAGCGAGCAATTTTTGCTACATGTATTTGAACGCTTGCAATGAATATTTTAACAATAATTGCAATGTGCATGTCATAACGATTCCAAATATATATATAAATGTCTTCAATATTGGCATAAAGATGTTATTTTATTTGATAAGAATAACCATTTGAGCACAAACTCCTAATATTTGAAGTTCAGTTTTGATTTTTGGTGTGAACATTGTTATCAGGTTGACAGCATCCTTGGTTACCAAACTGCCAATGTTCGAACCCCACTCAGTCCAAAAAATTTGAAAATTTTCTGACTGGGTTTTCACTCGATCGACCTATGTGGGATGGTTGCCAGTTAACAACGGAAGGTCGTGGGTTTCCTCTGGGCATAGAGCCCGGTTTCCTCCCACAATAAAACTGGCAACGCCGCCATATAATTGAAATAATCACCAAACAATCAACCAAACTGCCAATATTCATGTGACAACATGCTGATTGTCTGTTCTTAGTATCTAAGCTTGTAACACTTTGGTAATATGCCTGTCTAGCATGGTAAGCAATTAGCTGATTATCATATCATAACTTGTTCTTAGGATTCTCATGGCTCTAGTTTTAATTTTGGCATAGGTGCGATTTTCAGTGTATCATAGTTAAAGAGATGATGACATCAAGAGTTTATTTTTTTGTCGAGATTTATGGTTACCCTGGTTACTAAAGAGTTAATATTAATGCGACAGCTGTCATTCTATCTGCCTTCTTCTCCGGGCTATAACTCAAATTGTTTTAGAGATACTGTTTTAATTTTGGTTGTACTTTATGAACGAAAGAATACATTTACCCAGAAATATCTTCATTCAAGGCATTTTGGTGGGCATATATATTGAGTTTCTTACAACCCACTCCAGTGCCACTAATGATCATATATTTTTTTAACATTTTTGTTTTTCTTGTGTAACCATATCTCATTGCAAACTCATTACAGGACAATTTTGTTGCACCCAATGATCTTCGAATTCATTTCGACTTCAAGGGAACTCACTTTGCACTCCATGACCTTTGACCATGACTTAATCATGTTAGTTTTGACAACTAATACATGCACCAAGTCAAACACAACTGAGCTTTCCTTTGATTTTATATGGCCTTTGATGTAACAACATGGTCATGCCTCACAGAAAAATGATATTTCCTTTTTATTTTGAGATTGATCTCTCCCCATCTTTGAAGAATGCTTGTTTTAGAAATAACTAACGTGTTCACTTGTATACAAATTCAGCGATATCTTAACCCAGGGTCTTATTTATTTCTGTTCTCTTCTGCCTTGATGAACAATTAGCGTAAGTTTTTGTTCAATTGTTTACCAGGAGTCCATGTGTGATTACAATTTACATGTCTACCTCTCATAATTGGATTATGCTATCTCTAATGATAGACAACAAGAGCAGGGGCTAAACTTTGTGTGTATGTATTGTAATATTATACACCAAAGGAAATGTTCTTTAAATGCTCATTATTGGGCTCTTAATGTTCAAATACATGATTTATCATTCGACCAGAAACGACGTCACATGTCCATAACCAGCGACATGTAGAAAGTTCAAATGTGTGCTATTGAACTGTCATTTATATAAAGATGAGTTTTTCAGATAGCCGTTGTTACCTTTCTAGCCAACGGCTAACCGCTGAATAGGCAGTTTTATTTGGGAATTCCTATGTCCTCTTCGTTGTGGTTAGATGCCCGGTATGGACCCATTGTGGCTGCACGTGTGGTGCGTTTTAGGTTGTTCGTTTACTGACTGTCACATAGAAAACAATAGCTGCAGGGAATAAATCAATAACTATTTATACATGTATGTATATTTTTGGTGGAAAGTCGAATTGCAGCATTTCATCTGGGATTGACCACTTCTTATTTTTCTAATAATCTGAAGTTCAACGGAGAATGACAACAAATTTAAGCGGTGCATCCTTTTAAGCTAATATGCAATTACATACATATGAATTACTTAGACTGAACATATTGAGCTGTTCTGTAATACATGTACACCACTATTACACCATAATATAACCACATACAAATGTCCAGTTAGTGAAATGTTGAGAATGTTTGTAACATGTAACTTATTTGTGTCTTCTTTCTGATTTTCTGCAGCTGCAGCCCTGGATAAGCTGGCACCATGGGGAAGATCATGTCGAGGGTGTTTGGCAATAAGGAGATGAGGATATTAATGTTGGGATTAGATGCAGCAGGAAAAACAAGTATCCTTTTTCAGCAAGTTTTAATGAATATTTAGAGTGCATGGACATTTAGAAAAACAAAATTATACCTTGCAATATTCAGAGGAAAATGTTACCCTGTAAAACAAAACTCAACCTTTGATGTAGAAGTCAATAGGGAAGTTTAAAACTGCAGGTGTTCTGCACACAATTTGCTAGTGCTCTGTCTTTTTTTTGTATGAGTATATTGATGTTGAGGAAATAAATGTATACACGATTTCATCTTGACACTCCTATTCATGAAGTGGTTATAAGGAAACCTAGTTTCTCCAAAAGTAACCATACCGAGTAGTTTACTACCATCCCTGTTAAGTTACAGGCTTGAGCATCCTATTTGAGGCCTGGTCTGTAAAACTAGCCTATTTTTAGCTCAGACTTATTTGCTGCTACTTATTTGTAGGTCAAGAGCAACTAGATATTTCAGGATTTTTATGTAAAGCTTTATATTTTTATGAACATTGTATTTATAAATATTGTAAAATATTGTCCAAAATATATATATTTCTAGAATAGTACAATACACTATGATTTCACTAAATCTGTTTGACTCAAATAACTTTCGTGAAAATCCCGATTATCTGCTTAATCTGTCTCAATAAGTGATTTGCCAATAGACCCTTTTCGGCTTCAGGACTAACGCTTGTGCAGAGAGAAGCCTTGCAGCATTGCAAAATGATGCTAAATTGAGGTTTTGGTTCACTCGGACGTAGAAATCATGCTCATTTCGTATATGACGCAATGCAAAAGAGGGTGTCACAGGCACTGCAACAGAGAAATTTCGTCAATACCAACTCGAAAAAGGCTATTCTAAGACGAAAGGGTACATGTATATTACTTGTAAATTTAGCGACATCACATTATCTGCCCTCAGTAGTAGACCGGACAAAGGTTTTGTCTGTTTAGAACTTAAAATTTTCGGCATTTTACTACAGATATAAAAAATGAAAACCTATATTTGGACAGTTTATATCCGAATGAATCTAGAAATGCAAAAAAAATGTGGACGAAAAGGAATTTTGACCAAATATGACAGATGACTTGCTGGGCTTGTCCGTTGTAAAAGTTATGCCGCGACGTCATTTCATTGTTGCGCGCTAAACTGCAAATGGTATATTATGCTTGAAATATAAAACAGGCATATTTTAGTATGAGTGGACAAGTAAAAAGCTGTGAAACTGTTAACAAGCCATATAATTTCTGTGTCAGTCAGAAACATTGAGTCGGTTCCATATATTGAAATGCTGGGAACCAACCGGTACGGATGCTAGTTTCTTTATAGATCATACCATATACTGACTTTCATGATGGGTAACAACAGTATTCAGTTTCCGTAGTTTTAGAGCAATAGTAACAACAGGCTACCGGAACCATCGTTACGTGAAATCCTATCGTCTGGGTTAATTTAGTCCTGCCTAGACTAATGTTTGAAACATAAATCAGGCAATGATTTTCTTAAATTATTTGATCCTCTTTTTTGATGATTTTTTTTTAGTGGAATTTGACTTGCATGTACCTAATATAAGATAATGATGAATATAAAGAAAATGCAACGACACCAAGGCCATAATTGTTGAACACTGTGGCTTATTGCCTTGGTACCTCTGTATAATTGAATGGCTCTCAATGTGGCCTTTTCTTCATAAGTTACCACGGTCATTGTTACGTCAATTTTGCTTACTCTAAACTTGTTTCAATCGAACTGGGTTGATCAATTGAAACAAGTTAATTTGGGTGGTGATATACATGTAGGTTTGTTTTATCTGTGCATATACTGACTGTCATATTTTTAGTATGACTGTATCTAACTCAATGACCTTAGATCCCATTATCTTCCAGTCATGTACTTCCTGTAGACTTGCTGTTTTACTACCAGATAGGTGTCAGTAGGATGCTGGTTGTGGGTGATCTGTTATCTTTTCACGCCCATAGATAAATCTGTCTGAAAACCTTCAACACATGCACTGATGTTATTACATAAGCTTTAAACTCCTTTCGTGTTGATACAAACATAATACATACAGAGCTCATGTAATAAAGCTGAATCTAAATATTTTCTATCAGGTATAAACTCCAGGTGTTGGGTTTTTTAGAGAGAAGTTAAGCTTATGGTAAGCTTAGATTTGCAGTTGAGAGAAAGATATCTTGGAACATAACTTTAGAAAGACTTACAAAGACCGACAGTTCAGCAGACCGGGAATAATTGTCACTTTTGACACCTCGTCGGTTTACCAAGAGAACACAAACTGGTATTATTATTTGGACATTTTGTTTCAAAGGTAAAAGTATCTTCATTAAAAAAAGGAAAATAACAAAGCATAGTTGCCCCTTAAATGATTCATAGGCATTTAAAGGGATTCGTTTTAGTTGGCTTTGACAACCTCACAAGCATTGTAAGATTTCAAAGTTGTCCAAAAAAAGCACTAGTCTGTCGATAGGTAATTCCTTTGGGGTTTATAAGAATGTTAGCTTTATTTCTGATAATTTTGTGAGCTCAATCAGATCCGCTGGTGCTTGGTTTTATGATCTTTTATTTTTGTATTTACATGAATATGGGTGGACTATGTGAATCCCCTCTCGGATTTCTTCTGAGTGGTTTTGAATAAACTTCAAGGTCAGACAATTTTTACAAGCCAGTCATACGCTGGTCTAGTCGGATTATAAAGAACTGATTTGATAAAAGAATAGATAAGTGTTGATGTTTGTCTATCTATTTAACGTGTAAAGGTTTTGGTTCAGGCAGTTAGAATCGACAAGATGTCCCTAGTATAGATGTGCTGTTTTAGCAAAGTTTTACTGTACTTTACTACTACTTTTATTCATGCACGCAACCTGAATTTTAACATACGTACATGTATGTAGGGTATTGGAATATACAGCCTGTGTTAACTAACTTAGACAAATATTGGGTGTATTGACAAATTCCTAAAGGATGAATTCACTTCTATCTTCACTAACACTCTTTGCATTGATACAGTATTACTGGGCTATATTTGGAAAATGCTATGTCAGCCTTTTATATCCATTTCTCTTCAGGCAGCTTTCTCCACTAGGCGATGAATCTGATTATATTAATGTAGTGTATAATTGAAGAGTGTAAGTTGATGATCACCTGATTTCATGTAGGTGTAGCTTAGCTGTGAGAGAACAGAGTAACTCAGGTGTGGACTAACTATAGAGAGGATGAACTGTGGATGTATAGCCTCCAGTAACATCAGTTATGAGCTGGAGAATTCCTGCATAAATTTCAGACAGTGTACATATTGACCTATTTAACCTTTTTGAGACCACTCCTGTTTCAGTGAGGTTTTTACACAGGATGTGTGTTTGAATGTCACTTGAGTCTGGGTTGACATGGACCCTCTCATTTAGATCTGATAAACCAGCTACTGTCAGCTCTCCTCCACCTTACCAGACCTGTTAGCACATATTCCAATCACTATATTTGTAGACATGCCAGCTTTACTAACCTGTTTTATTTGACATAAATAGTCATCTGTTTGATTTATATAACTACTACATATATGCATGCGACCTCTTTTTTCTAAATGTCTGCATTGCTGTTTCAACAACAAAAAACAATATGCTAGCTTTGAGCAAGTTTTATAAGCTCTTCAATAGGTCAACGGTGTCAACACATATATTTTGCAGATTCTTTACCATCCATTCCCTTCTTAATTTTGTCATTAAAGATTACGGAATACTATACAGAACTAGCTTGTTGACATACACGAAGAATCATAAACTTTTTCTGTTCAATCTTTAACTGTTAACTTACTTTATAATATATAATATTGCACTATGCTACATCAAGTGTTCTATAGTGTTGGCTTTTCAGTCTAGGTTTTCCTGCTTTTGACGTTTTTAAAAGTAATTTTGAGGAGTGAACTGTTCACGTTTTTTTTTTTTTGGCTTAACATCCATGTAACCGAAAGATCGTTTACATGAAAAAATAAGGCCTTAATATGGGATTTTAAAATCCTGAAATTCTTTGTGTAAGGTACATGTAGGCTTTTTGAAATATGTCGACAATAATTTTCCTATCTGCTTGTAGTATCTACCATGACCTGTCAACTGTTACGTAATAGTTTTAGCACTGCTTGGTACTTTCAGTGTAATTTAGGGATTTAACTGTAATCTGTAGATATATTGTTTCCACAGGCTTGTTTAATATGACTATGAATTTACTGAAATGAGTCATACCAATGACTAATAGATGTGAAAAAAATACTACAAGTATGCTGACCTCAAATAAATATATTTTACACACAGTTACCCTGTAGATATTTATGATTGATCTTTGTTGGGTGCCAGGATTGCTAAGTATCAAAGGAACCTTGGGGATTTTGATAGCTCAGTTGGCAGAGTGATAGTCTCTCACTACGACACATGTCTTCCTTCGATGGGCAGTGTCCTCAAATCCCACTCCGTCCTATCAGAGATTGAAATAATTTTGAGTGGATTCATTTTCAGAAAGTGGCTCAGTAGGTAGAGCGTTAGACGCTTAATCTGAACAGCCTTTCACCAATGGGTTGTGGTTTCGAATCCGACTCAGTCCCCCAAAAATTGGAAAATTTTCTGACTGGGTTTTCACTCAAACGACCTATGTGGGATGGTTGCCAGTTACCACCGAAAGGCCGTGGGTTTCCTCCAGGCATAGAGCCGGGTTTCCTCCTACAATGAAACTGGCAACGCCGCCATATAAGTGAAATAATCTTGAGCCAGGCGTAAAACACCAAACAATCAATCAATAAATCATTTTCAGATACACTCCTAAGGCCGAGGGTTTTCTTCAGGCAAAGCGCCCAGTTTCCTCAACTAAAACTGGCAATGTCGTCATATATGTGAAATAATTTTGAGTGCGGCGTAAAACAATCAGCTGATGATCCCTCCTATTTTACAGCGACAATGAGCCATGATACAGCATCATGATACAATATGAATTGTAAAGGCCCATTCTCACTGTGCGATTTTGTCGTACCGACTTGTAGGATGCGATTAAAATGGATGCTTTGAATTGGTCAATAAGATTTGCCAACCAATCAAATGCATCGACAAATTGCACAGTGAGGGTTGGGTTCTAGTAATGATCTATACTTTGAAAACTAACAGCATTATTTAATGTAACCCTAAACCCTGTATTATTTATTTCAACCATTTGCTCATTTTTGTCTTATGATTTGTTTCCTTAACCGATCTTTTAGCTGTTTTATACAAATTAAAATTAGGCCAATCAGTTACAACTATACCAACAGTTGGTTTTAATGTGGAATCTGTCAACTTTAAAAAAGTTAAATTCAGTGTTTGGGTGAGTATGCTTGTCTAGTTCTTTCAACAGTTGGCAAGAAAAAACCTGTTATAAAAAACAATTCTCAGAAATTATAAAAATAAATCCGTGTTTTCAAGAGGTTTCAGTCAGTTAAAACGAAATACCTCAACTACGACACAATCATTCATTTGGTCGATTACTGGTTGGAATCCCACTCCGCCCAATAAAATTCATAACATTTACATCAAGTTTTCATTCGATCAGTTTCACTTGAAGGTTAAGGGTTTCCTCTCAATGCAGACTTCTGGGAACATTACCTGTTATAAAACGTTTTTGAAGTCTGGATCCTGTGATTAGATTATATGAATTGTAAAACTTTCATGCTTTGAGTTCCTGTTTAACTCTCTTAATTCATTAGGATTTTTATACAGAAATGAACACGGTAATCATGGGTTACTTTAGAAGAAGAAAAAAAATCATAAAAACGAGCAATTTGTACAACCTTATTCAAATTTTGGGTAACCAATTATAATGTTTATTTTTTGTCATCTACAGGATGTAGGAGGTCAAGATAAAATCCGTCCATTGTGGCGACATTACTACACAGGCACACAAGGCCTTATATTTGTCGTAGATTGTGCTGATAGAGATAGGATAGACGAAGCTAGAACAGAATTACATAGGATTATCAATGATCGAGAGATGAGGGACGCTATAATATTAATATATGCCAATAAGCAAGACTTACCAGAAGGTAGGTTCAGTCAATTTCAGAATAAGTTCTGTTCAGATTTTGGATATATTTGACTACATAAATTGTTCAGCACTCGCTACTATTTCACTATAGTAGGGGGACAGTAGATTTGCTTTAATCATGTTTGCTGACCCAGCAGGGAGGAACATTAAGTATTCCAGATACATTCGCCTTCATGGTGTTATATGGTCTGTGGAACCTATTGTCAAAAAATGGGTAATGGTGACCTTTTTCAGAAAGTTTTGATTACGTTGCATTTCCATTTGACATATTTCTCTCCACAACTTGAGCATGCATCACCATATGCCATATCTTGTATACATGCTAAATAGCCAGGGGAAGGGTTAAGAATAACAGGTAATCGAAATTTGTCAGTTGGCTAAGCATAAATACCACTGGGGTTCTTCATGTTATAGAGATAGGCCATCACTGAACGACCCATGTGATACCTGTGAATCTTCACTCTTCTCTTGTCTATATTTTGTAGTTCATTGACTAATTAAATAAATTTATTTTAGACCCTAGTAACGTTTTTCAATATTTTGCCAGACCTATCCATTTCTCAATATCTGATAATCATCAAACTTTTACTTAAATTATTTAATATGGTTTCATTTCAGCAATGAAGCCACATGAAATTCAGGAGAAGTTAGGTCTAACAAGAATTCGTGATCGTAATTGGTACGTTCAACCAGCGTGTGCCACAACTGGCGATGGGCTACAAGAGGGTCTGACATGGTTAACATCAAACTATAAAACGTTTTAAAATCCCCTTTATCTGAGTGAATGGCCGCACTACTGCACCACATTATCTGTGGACCCTCAACTTCCATATACTCATCCTCATTGACAACAAACACTGTGAAGTTTTTTTTATCTTGGTTTGTTGTCCGTGCGTGCGTAGTTTGTTTGTCTGGATAAAGGGAGGCAAATCTTCATGTTTTATCACCAGGAGCTGACACTGATGGATAGATGATTTTCACAAAATACCCTTCTATTTCCCAGTATCCGTGGCAGTTAAACCTTGTACATAATATAACTGTATGTACATATACATGTATATATATTTACCCTATATATATATCTATCTATATATATAGAACGACTTGTAGTGACATGTACACCGGAGGTTTGTAGAAACAATTTAGTCACAATTTAGTTATGAAGATCCACTAAGATCAGGGACATTTGGGATAATAGGAAGAAAAAACGGTTGTTTTATTAGACGAATTAAAGTCTTCCAGGAAAAAATTGGAAAGAAGATAGAACTTGTGTTATCAGTGAGTTTATCCTAGTGCTCTTTCTGATGTCACCGAGAATGTGGAAATCTAAGCCAGATATAATATATTGAAAGAACTGGTCTAGCCAAGTAGTTCTTCAGTGAATGTTCTCAGGAGTACATATGCCAGACACAGGACATATCAAGATCAACTTCTTTCCAAGACTTTGGATTACCTTATATGGCTTTTCATGATGATCACCAACACTGTCTTAATCCAACCATATTCACTCACATAATAACTAGGTGATTCTGCATTTAAAAATGAAGAAACCTTATCGTTTTTTATACCAGAAACTTGAGTGATTGTGACAACGGATATATTTGTTATTGCTTTGTTGGGGGGGCATTGTATTGTTTTAACATTCTGTATACAACTTAGAACCTATTTTATAAAAGTGTGTAGAAATTCTTTTTTGTTGACTTTTTTTTTCTTTTGTGTAATGCTGTGGCATATTGTCTGTGGTATCATCTTAATTTTTTCAAAAGATGCAATTTTTTTTTACATGCAAAAATTCCATTTTTGTTATTTTTATGTTTAACATGTAGCTCAAAATGATGAGAAATCTGAATTTTTTTTTCTTTTTTTGCTGGTCCATTTTACTTCTATCAGTTCTTCCCTCAATACACACATTAATTTGTGACTGTCTCTAACCATTTTTTTGGAGTACAGAATTCAATTGACAAAATCTTGAACTTACTGCGGTTCGTAGTGCAAAGTAACAGAAAAAATTGTCAGCATGTGATCATCTCCTGTTGCTGCTTATGTTCCGTCAGCACCATTATTAATTTGTCAAAGTTTATTGCAAATTATGGGGAAAATACTTCCTAATCTGTACGCCTCCTCCAGCTTATACACTATGGGTGTTGGGTTCCACTGTTAATAATTTTCTCAGAAAACTTGCAGAACTCGCTTCACTTTCCCATGCAGCTGGGCATCAGCTTATCTCCTATTAAAAAATTCTTTTTATATACATGTATAAGAAATATGAATCAAGCCTTCAATAGGGCACATTCTTCAGCCTCATCAATCCGATAAACATTTGGGGAACGATTGTCAAACAGTAGGCTGGAACTTCATCAGGCCCGATTGGTTGTTTGGTGTTTTACGCCGCGCTCAAGATTATTTCACTTATATGGCGGCGTTGGCAATTATATTGTGGGAGGAAACCGGGCTCTATGCCAGGAGGAAACCCACGACCTTCCGTTCGTAACTGGCAACCACACCTGGCCCGAAAGGCGAATATTGAGTCCCCTTCCCCCGAAATATTCAAATATTGAGTTGGGAATCAAAAGGGAACCTTAGCAAAATGGGGTTACTTAATTCAGAAATTATCTCCCATCTTCACAAATTTGATGAACAGAAATATTTTTCAAACCAGACATTTTAATTCGCATTGTTTCCAGTAAATAAATTAGACCATCTAAAGCAGCTTTGTGGCTGCGGTTCAAACAAATTTCTCTGGCTTTCTGAAACATGATCATTCAGTTTAGAATATTTCATTAAAAACATTACTTCGAATAGCCTAATTACTCCTTTTAAGTGGTTTGCCTCATCTGTACTTATATAAGTTTTAGCTCTTTATTTGGTATAACAATACTATGATTCAATATGTGTGGTCCATCACTATACTGTATAAATATAGATGTACATTTTTTTATAAGAAATTATCTTAATTCAGAGATTATATCTTTTTTTCTCAAAGTAAACTTTTCTGAAATGATGTTTTGTTTTTTGTTGCCTTTGTGTCGCTAGTCATCTATTTTGAATTCTCCTTTTTGAGAGAATGGTCCCCAGAAAACAACCAAAGGGCTTGTTTCCTGTTAACATGCTTTAGACAATTCAAGAAAGAAATGGTAGAGCTGGTGGATAATCATGGAAATAGAAAGTAAAATAGAAAATATGTGAGCAATGCATTTTTCTGCTTTAATGATAGTCTAGATCAGTGGTTCTCAAACTTGTCAAGCTCATCGCCCCCTTGAGACTGTTTGCTCAAAGCCGTTGCCCCCCCCCCCCCCCCCCCCCTCACACACGCTAAGCCTTTGAGTACACTTGTAAGCTTAGTCACTACAGCTACATACATAATGTGCACTTCCAAGGAATGTCGTGCAGAAATTAGAATACTTTCACTAATATCACACATTCATTTTT
This sequence comes from Lepidochitona cinerea, assembly GCA_963971465.1. Taxonomy (NCBI): domain Eukaryota; kingdom Metazoa; phylum Mollusca; class Polyplacophora; order Chitonida; family Tonicellidae; genus Lepidochitona; species Lepidochitona cinerea. The sequence goes on from OZ020553.1 coordinate 40,955,478, forward strand.
TGCTGTTTTCATTATGTTTAAACACTTTTGACTTGCTCATATGGTCGTCTCTATGGAAACAAATTTTATTGCATTTTCGGCGTAATTAGAATGATATTACTTCATAAAAAACACCCCGCAGAAGTCGAGGGCCTACTCACATCGTCACTCTTACCAAATGCATGTAAATAGATTCTCAAATAATTGAAAAGTTTTTAAAAATGATTGATGCACTTAAGTTTTTCACAGATTAGCCAAAATGTCAAGCTGGGATTGTGCTTTGAAGGCACAAAACCAAATTTCAAATAAGCTGTAGGCCTACTGTCTGCATTTTGTCTTCGCGCTTGTCTCGTCTGCCATCCTCAAAAAAAGATTATGAAACACAAGAATATTGAAGATTGTTGCTTAAGACGCGGATATAAATCTTCAACAAACCATTCTGTTTGAACTGAACAGCCCTACTCCCAGTTAACCAAATGCAAGCGAGGTATTTCCTTATGCTGGCCTTTGTCCACTTCATTGTTATTTAAATTTAAGTTAAGGTGCTGACTGAAACATACACTGACTGCTTTTATGACTGTTGAATGTAGCAATCTTGGAAAGTTGTTTTAATTTGGTATAAAGTTAACAAAATTCAAGAGTAAGAAAAAACAAATTGACAACTTGCTACATGTTACACAAAAATGTGAAGAAAGTTAACTTTCTTAGAAAGAGTTCTGTGATGGACGGTGTGCAAATACTAGTTCCTTATGCTTCGACGTCAAAAGCTATTTAGATTTTATAACAAAACATGCACCTGCTCTGCGACAAAAGCTCTCAAAATGATCAGATTGGATGGAACGGGTAACCTTGTATTCTTTACACTGTAGAAAGTCTAGCTTATATTGATTTTTGGCAGATTACAAGTAAATATTATAGTCTGTGGCACTGTTCATTGCCCCCTTGATAGGCCTCATCGCCCCCCTTTCACGTTTTTTGTTTTTATCGCCCCCCCAAGAAGGTCTCATCGCCCCCTGGGGGGGCGATATCGCCCACTTTGAGAAACGCTGGTCTAGATATACTGGACAGGCAACAAAAAAGTCTCTTAGAACTCGATTTATCCGGGCGACGCCCCCAAGACTAAATGAAATGATCTCAAGTATGACGACAAACATCTAATATAGGGAAATCTCTGTTAAAAGAGAATTAAGTGTTTTTGTGAGAGAAAAAAAATGAAGAACCAATATTTTTCATTTTCAAACACCATTCCTTTATTTCTTCAACATACTTCTAACAGTCACGGGACCTCGGTGGTCCAGTGAGTTCGTGGTCGTCCCTCAATCCCACACAAACCTCACATCGATGAGGCACGTGTTCGAATCACAATCAGCAACAAAAAATTCCAAGTGTATTTTTCACTGGGTTGTCGTATGTGGAAGAGTTGCCAGGTTCGTCAAAGGTTGGCGGTTTCCTCCCCAATTAAACCTGGCAATGCTTTCATATAAGTGAAATAAGTTTGAGTGCGGCATAAAACATCAATCAATCAATCTAACACTGACATTCTCTTGACTATAATAATAATAATAATAATACCTTTATTTTAAGAGGGTGTATATACATAATATATCTCGTCAGTAAATTTGCTGATTTTCACGAGGCCCTCTGGGCATAAAAAAAAAAAAAAAAGTTATACAATATATTTATACATTTCTAGACATAATACAAAGTACACAAATACAGTAGAGTTCCAAAACTATTTACACTATTTAATTAATGTGTTTTAATTATATCATTTAATAATGCTTTTAGAAATAAAAATCAATGAACAAATAAATAAATTAGCAAAAGAGAAAAAAAAAAAATGATTAAGAATTGCGTGTACTTGAGTGATTACATAATTAGAAATTGAAATCGTAAGACTTTATCTGTTTCATGGATTCGAATTTAAATTTTTGCAATGTTTCAGCAGATTTTGTTTTTTCAGTCAATGAATTCCATAAAACTGGACCTGAATAGGACAATGAATTTTTTAAATTTTCTTTGTTTGCAAATGGTACTCTAAGTTTAAAAATACTTGAAGACCGTAAATGTATATCTGATTGTATGTCATTTAAAAATAGTTTTTTCATATATGCTGGATGACAATTGTTCAAAGTTTTGAAAACCGTCACACATTTGTAATATTTAACAATATCAAAAATTGTCATCCAGTTGATTTTTTTAAAAAGTTCTTTTGTTGGTGTTTTCATATCCACCCCTAGAATGAGTCGAGCTGCTGTCTTTTGCAATTTGTAAATTCTTTCAAGATGTATTTTCTATCAAAAGCTTATGTCACTAAACAGCTAGCTATAGACTTTCTTGCACTTGTCAGAGAAGAAATGGAATTTAAACAAGTTAGCTAAAGATAATACCACTATAATTAAACATGGAGCACATTATGCATGCCCAGTATAAATGGAGATGTAAAAGTATACCAGACTTATATTTGAAGTCTGAACACCAACCAATCTGATTCAAAACTTCCCATTGATGCAGCGCAGGTTCAAATCTCACTCAGACCAAATAAAAATTGAAACATTTTTGAGCCATATGTGGTAGAGTTGACTGGTACTCACAGAAGGTCGAGGGTTTCCTCCTGGTCAGGAGCTGGCAACGCGGCCATATAAGTGAAATAATATTGAGTGCGGCATAAGACCTCAATCTTCATTTTACAATCTCAAATTTATCCACATGATTTTTGCATCCCTGGTTGAACCAAATCTTTCGTCTATTTATCAGAATAGGTGGCTAAAATATGTCTACCATTAGCTTACTAAGACAGCATTATTAATAGTAATGTTTCCTCCCACAATAAAACTGGCAACGCCGCCATATAAGTGAAATAATCTTGAGCGCGGCGTAAAACACCAAACAATCAATCCATTACCTGAAGACAATGGTCACCTTTTACCCATGGGAATATTATCTTGCACCCATGCAAAAATTATTTGCTTCCATAGAGAAATCATTTTGGCACCAATGTGTAATTATTTTACACTCCATCTGTAATTTACTTTTCATTCATGTATATCGTAATTTACACACATTTGCAAATTAATTTGAACCCATGTGAACAAATTAATTTCTGTAAATTCATTTTTACATTGGCACGTAATAGATTCCAAATAAGAGGTGCATAGTTTTAATATAGTACCATTATCTGTAATTTATTATTCACATGTTTGCATATGAATATACACATGGGTGTAAAAATATCCACATGGAGGTAAAAAAAAAAGTATATTAAAACGCAAATTTTGTACCCTAAGGGCCATCCTCTGAAAAGTCTGGATAGGTTTTATTTTAAGAGATGTTTGAAACTCTAAAAACGTGGGTGCCATAGGCTACTATTATTACTAGTGAGAAATGATTAAGGCATTACCATGAAGTAAGGTGTCAACTAGTTCAATTTACCGAACTTATGGTGATATTACATATGTAATATCACCATAAGTTCGGCAAATTGAACTAGGTGTCAACCACTGAACCAGACCGATTGATTTTTATTCACTAATTACATAGGCCTATTGCTTATCAATGATGAGCTTTAAAATTTTGTTGGTGTGAAGTTTAACTTGCAACGACATTTATATCAAGATAAAGAAGGGTATATTAACCACCCTGCTGATACGTCTGCAATAATGTTGGGAAACTTTTTTTTTCAAACCGAGGAAACAAAACAGTAGATTAAAAAAAAAACTATAGGAAAAAAATGAGAACTGTTTCAAATTGTCTTTTAACGAGGGCTTTATTCTAATGAAAAATAATAAAGTCATCGCCAAGAAGTAATGTTTTGTGAACAACACGAGCTTTTTTGGTGACGCCTTAAATTATTTATTGAAAGTCCCAGTAAACTCGTTCACGAAATCGCTTAGAGTTATCTCCCCTTTTGTAGCTCTTCATTTATTTCCTTGGATACCGTAACTAAGATGCCATGGCCGATCAACGCTGAACAGATGACTCGTCGGAACTTGTGCCATTGGGTTTATTTTATGAATTATTTATTGTTTGATAAAGAATTGAAAGCTGAAATACTTTAAGGATTTGCATCGATACATACGGTATGTATTTTATACGTGACTTGTAAGAAATAACCAGATAATCACAACGTAAACCTAACTCAGTAGCTACTAACTGTACTTCCTACTCGTAGAGTCGTACATGTACATGTACTTCGTGTAAAATAATTTTTTCATCACATTTTGACGATTTTTATTAGAATTGTGGAATCCCTACTGTCACTGTCAGTACTCTTCCTGGCCGGCAAAGTAAGTAAAACAGGATGAGACACGTGAGTGTAAATCCAGTAAAGTAAAGTATTAAATTTATCAATTATTTCAAATTCAAACACTGTGAATTCCTGCCACTTTCCCATTTTTTATAATCTGATGTAATAATTGATATGACGACAAGCAAATATCAGTATTATCACTTGTATCAGAATACCCTAGCTCCGGTATGTAGCGTTAGCTGGTTAGACCATTGTTTTCTACAATTACACTTACGGAATACTCATGACATGTGTTGGCCACCAGGGATGGAATGTGTTGAAAAATTTAACCATTTCTTTGATTTTCTTCTAATTCAAGCAACAATTTTCTATGTCAAAAGTTTTCGATCCCATCTCACCGGTCTTTTTAACTTTAAGTTATGTGCCATTGACTCGCAAAGAAAAAGTCCTCAACAAATTGTCAAGTTTGTCATATTTTCACGTAAAGCAGGCAGCTATACAAAAATCACAATCCATTATCAGTTTATCCATTGTGTGTAGCTTCGGTATGTACATGATGATGTAGCATTCAGTTTTGCTCTAAGTGCAAGGGTTGAACGCTATGGTAACAAAAACAAGCCTTTTGAAAACATGAATGAGTAATTCACATTGAGTGAAAAATGTCTAAAAATAATAGCACTCACTGTCAGTTTTCAGAAACAGCTTCTAAAGGTGGGAGTGTCATACCATATACTGGCTGGTGGCTTCTTTGTGATCCCATATAGTCTTGTTATATATATATTAATTCATCTGACAAATAAAATATGCCAGACCTGTTTGCTGGAAAGTGTTCCAACTAGATTGTATGAAATGTGTAAAGTCTGTCATAAAAATCAACAATAAGTCAATGGATATCAGGAGAGGAAAGGTTTACTACTTTTTAAGTAGTTTAGTTTCTCCTAGATTTTTTAAATGTACCATGTGTTGACATGGTATTGAAGAAGCTAAGTTGTCAGAATTTAACTCCATAGCTTCAATCCACTGTATGTATTGGAACTAAAGTTGAATATAAACATTGATTCAAGGAATGATTCTTCTTGGCATGCAGCAAAATTTTCGAAACCAAAGAATCGCTTTTAAAAGTTGTCATAAAAATAGCCACTGCATATAAATAGAAGAAAATAAAATAAGGGTATAGTAATACCTAGGTCCATCTCTTTCAAACAAAATTTACTTCTAGTAATGAACTTGAACATGTGATACTCAAAAAAATCCAAATTCTCATTTTTCAGAATCTCAAAATGCCTCTTATTGAAGAAATTTCTGCAGAACCATTGTCAGAAAACTCGCTCAGTGTTGGGACGAGGATTCAGATTGAAACAGTGGAAGAAGCATCTTCTAAATCACCATCCAAATCCCCTCAAATAAAAACTGAGACACCTGATAAAGAAAATATCCCAGTTGGTGAAAAGAAGAAAGGTAAGAAAAATTGTTATTTGAAAAAATAAAATAATCCACATCAAACAAAAACGATATAGAAAAATGGATATATATTTGAAGCCATAATCAAGAAAAAGTTGTTTAAAAAGGTCAAATAATAAAACCCAATTCAAAATTCATGATAACAACTAATCCTCAAATTCTGTCCATATTTGGATTAAATGTCATTGTGGCTTAATACTTTTTGGATTTGCTTTAAACTTGACTGGTATACTCACTGTCAAATAGGGTGCAGTATCTTTTTTTTTTTCACTTTGATTTTGCAAATCATCAGTTTTGACTACATTTTATCTGGATCAATATCAGACTCAGTTAATATTTTAGAGATTGGTTGAAACTTGGCATGTATACGCTCATTGCCACAAAGTTTTTCTCCACCATTATTTTGATATTTTCTCGGGTTTCATCAGTTTTAATGATACATTTCTTGTACTCTTTACTTGAACAAATTAACAATGTAATGTACAAGAAAAGATCTAAATGTTTGTTTACACAAATTGTTAATTTTCTATAAATGTTTTTCAGAGGAGAATAGAGCAGAGAAGGGGGCAGGGGACCAAGAAAAGGAAAACAATGTTGTTAAAACTACCCCAAAAGATAACAGACCTGATGGACCAAAGTACGAACTTAATACTTAAATTTGTGTCTAACTCTTATGTGTACATATGTATCTGTTTTTTAATTCCTTCAGTTTCTCGTCCTATATCGAGTCAAAAATTACACACATCATTTTTGGTTGAGAATTAGATCCTGAAAGAGTTGTCCGGCATGTGTTTTCTTAGTTCACCAAGTTCTTTTAAACGAATTAGGTTTTTTTCAACCCAACACAGATAAAAAGCTGGTGTATTTGATCATTTCTGGTCCTTTCTTGGTATAACCCCATTCAGCTTATCCTTAAACGGCGAATCTGTTGAAGGATGAAAATCATAATGTTAATTGATTGAATTAATTAAAAATATTGAAGATAGTGTATCTTTTATATATAATCATGTTTAAGACAACTGCAAACTTATTTAAGTCATGCTGCTTTATATCATGTTGAGAATTATTTTACACTGACGGGGGCTTGTCTTAATATTAGTTTGTTGAAGATCTATGTGAAAAAAATCCTCTTTCTTAAATTGATGTTACGTAACTATTGTTTTATTTCTTTTTTGAACAGACTGACTGTGAAATTTCTCAAACAACATTGTAAAGACATGAAGCTGTATATAACACCTGAACTTAATGATGTTCTTTATCTTCATTATAAAGGTACAAATTGTCTTTATTTAACAACACTGGTTCATTTACATACATGTACATACATTGTATATTTGGTTCTTATGACAGGAATCAGTTTGCTTAATAAATTTGGTGTCAGCAGATAATTTATAAATTGTTAACAATATGGATGACAATGTTTTAAAAGGGAATGCTTTAGAAAGTGAAAAAGATTTGCTTGTTACATACATGTATCTTTTGTTCTTTGAACAAACACGAACCAATCTTGACAATCAATCTAGAACACAAAGTTTTATCAACTTTTAGATTTGCTATACTTTGAAATGCATGACCTCCTGTTAAATATGTATGTATTGTGTCTTTTCAATCTTTTATTAAACAATCTCTAGTATAAATATATTTATCCCATCTCACACAGAATACTCTCATCCGATTGGTTGAAGCCAGTCACATGGAGACACTGTATATTACCATATTACATCGCCATGATGATCCATACAGGGCAACTACCATATATGGCTTGTGACGTCATGTCTAGACACTTGCCAGTCGTGTCTGATCGTGCCATACATATTAGAAAATAGCTTTCGGAGTTCACTTTTTGCGTTTTATGAATGCCAATCTTCAGAAAGAAGGCTTGAATGTCGTACAATTTAACGCCTTGCCCAATACTCCATTTACTGACCCCATATATTTCTGTATCCCCCCCTCGAACAAACCCTGTAACTAATAATATTTGTTGTCATTTTTTGTTCCACAGGGTTATCAAAAATAGAGAACCTAGACCATTACACGGGACTGAAGTGCTTGTGGTTAGAATGTAATGGTCTTACAAAGATCGAAAACTTAGACCATCAGAAAAAACTACGCTGTCTGTATCTTCAACAAAACCTTATCCAAAAACTGGAGAATTTGGAGCCTTTAGTTATACTAGATACACTAAATGTCAGCAACAATTCCATTCACACCATTGAAAACATCGGTAGGTATAAACCTTTCTTCTCCATTATTGATATATTTAACATTTGTCAATAATGAAATACAAGAAAAGAATGATTCAAAGAAAAACATGTTGTTTTTTTTTGCTGTGAGGGCCTCTCTTTCGCCAATATTTTCATACATATTTTACTTCCAAGGTGGTCTGAAGTAGTATGGTCACCGGGAATAGGGGCAATGTTTGGGCTTTTTTCTGTATGGGGCGCCTAGATTTCTTCCCTTAATAATACCGGTAGTACGGTCATATACACTCATTTCATAATCTTTACTATGACATGAATATCAATATCTCAAATATCTCAAAGTTTTGCATAAACCATTCTAGATTTTATTATACCCCCCGCAACGAAGTTAGGGGGGGGGGTATACTGGAATCGGCTTGTCCGTCCGTCTGTCTGTCTGTAGACACAATTTTGTCCGGACTACTCCTCCTAAGATTTTGCTTTGATTTCAATGAAATTTCACAAATATGTTACCAATGGTATGTAGATGTGCATGCCCAACTAACAGGATGATATTTCCTTTTTTTACATTTTTATGACGTTTTTGACTTATAGGACTTTGCCATTTTTGTTTGTCCGGACTACTCCTCCTAAGATTTTGCTTTGATTTCAATGAAATTTCACAAATATGTTACCAATGGTATGTAGATGTGCATGCCCAACTTACAGGATGATGTTTCCTTTTTTCACATTTTTATGACGTTTTTGACTTATAGGACTGTGCCATTTTTGGGGTCTCATTCCATATGAAGACAGGGTTATCGTGTTATCGCCCCTCCCTCCTCCCTACCTCCCCCCCCCCCTTCTACTGCCATGAAGTGTGTATGTACGCTCATACATCCGTCCAATCGTTGTTCCCTCTGTCTGTCTGTCCGTCCGTCCGTCCATAGACACAGTTTTGTCCAAAATACTCCTCCAATGAATCTCATTCCATATGAAGACAGGGTTATCATGTTATCGCCCCTCCCTCCCTCCTCCCTACCTCCCTCCTCCCTACCTCCCCCCCCCCCCCCCCCCCCCCCCCCCCTTCTGGTGGCATAAAGTTTGTATGTACACACATACATCTGTCTGATCGTTGTGCCCTCCGTCCGTCCGTAGACGCAATTTTGTCCAAAATACTCCTCCCAGATGTTGGTTCTTTTTGAATGACAAATGTTACCAATGATATGAAGTTGTCCATGTCCTACTTGCAAGGAGATATTTTTACATATTTATGACATTTTGGACTCCTTTTGACATTTCTCTGTTCTGCCATTTGTCTGTTCATACATTTGTTTGTAGACACAATTTTGTCCCATTGTACAGTTGTACGGTAGTTGCTTTGCTTGTCATATAAGCCTGCATGTTTCATTATTGTGCTTGTGGCACTCTTGATAGCCTACTTCCTCGTAGTGAGTGCTGGTAACATGATCAACAAGCAGCCTCATAGTCTACTTTCTTGTTGTCGATGCTAACTAAACATGACCAGCAAGGATTTTGCATGATATTTTGTCTTACTCCATCATTTGTCACAGACGTAGCATTAAATCATGCCCAATTCATGTGTCTCCTCCTCTTGGTGCTGTTTCTTCATCTTTATCATACATGTGCATATACATATCATCCTATGTGCATATTGTTGTACTCTATAAAGCTTGCTTATCATGGCTAAGGGGCTATCCTTTCCCGCTTCTCCGTCTTGCTTACAGTTGCAGTTACAAAAAGATGACCATGCAGAGTTCGTAAATTTGCTATGCTGTTCAATCATTCTCCTAGACTTACATTAACATAGTTTTTTGCCCGAAGGGTATTGTCGTTGCCTTCGTCGTCCGTCTGTCCATTGGTCCTTGTAAACACATTATCTAAAAAAGTCTTTTTTCTTGCAGAGCGGGGGGTATCTCAGTTATGTCTAGTTATTTATTGACTAACCAAAAATTAATATAGTAGTAGTTAGAAGAAAAAAAAGAAAAGAAATAAAAACACAAACAAAACTAGAAGATAAATACATGTTGATTGAATTCATTCATATGGTTTCTCTCCACTGTTTTTTTTCCAGCCTGTCTCAAGACTCTTCACACACTTCAAATCTCTCACAACAAATTGTCAACTGTAGAATCTATAGCTCACTTGGCAGAGTGTCAATCAATCAGCGTACTTGATCTCTCCCATAATAAAATTGAAGATCCTGCAATCGTAGACGTTCTCTCTAAAATGGAACAGCTGGTATGCCTATTTGATTATTAATTTTTCTTTAAATTTAAGTATTTTTTGTTTAAGGCACTGGTATTCCCATAAATAAAATTTGGAAACAAATAAATGTGTTTTGACCTATTTGACCAGTTTTCTTAAGAGTCAAACTTGAAAGAGAACAAATGTTTAAAGATGCTTTTATTGTCAGATTGGTTTATAAAATATTTACCATCTTCGTGTAATTCTTTGACATGTCGTTTTAAATTCATCTTTGATTTTAATTTCATAAAATATTTTTTGGTCCACAGAGAGTATTAACAATGACGGGAAATCCTGTTATCAGAAATGTCAAAAATTACAGGAAAACTCTGACTGTAGCATTGGTAAGTAGAGAGAGTAAATATTCTGCTTATGATATTATTATTGATTAATAACAATACATTTTTAGAATATTAAAGTACTTGTAAGTAAATTAAGGTAAAGCTTTGAACTGGAGAACACATTATATCAGGATTGGATATAGGCCTCGGTGGCTCAGTCGGTTGGAGTGATCGTCCCAGTTGTCAGGTACTCGGCGAAGGTCGGGGTTTCCTTCGGGCAATGAGCTTGGTTTCCTCCCCCACTTAACCTGGCAAAGCAGCCAGATAATCTTGAGTGCAACATAAAAACAATCAATCAGGAAGGCATGGTTCATTTGGGGGTGGAAGGGGGAGTGGGGTGTCAAGGGGGAGTGGGGTGTTCAGGGGGACGGAATCTAGTCTTTTGGCAATAGTTTCATTTGGGCATACCATCAAGCCATTCTTCCTTGATATTATAAAATGTCTGCATACCAAAGATCATAAGAATTTTAAAGGTATATAAGACTAGGACAAACATTTACTATGCTAAAATGTGTATGTTTTTGTTTCAGAAAAGTTTAACATATCTGGATGATAGACCAGTTTTCCCGAAGGACCGAGCATGTGCAGAAGCATGGTAAGACATTTCTTAGTTCTCACGTCGGAAGAGTGAAATAATCTAAACACCAATCAATTAAGGTTTTGAAATAGAATTTTTGTTTTTCCTTACACTGTCAAACCATTCCTAAGCATTTTAGTGGTACTTGTATGTTGCAACCTCATAGGAGTACGAATCAAATCCAAATATGTAAAAACGTTTAGTAGATCATTTGATTAATATTTTTAACAGGGCAGCTGGCGGTGTTGAAGCAGAAAGGAAGGAACGAGAAGATTGGGCAAATAAAGAACAAAAAAAAATACAAGATGGAATAGATTGTAAGTATTCATTTCAAAATGGGCGAAGTCAACTCTACGTAAGATATATTATCCTGCATCAGACAAAATACTTGCATTTCATTGGAGGCCATCGATCACGTGAATATTGGCTATTTTTCCGTATCAGGCCAATCAGGAAACCTCATATGTTTCCGTATTGGGTCACTCACAGACTGTGTAACTAATATTGTACTTCAATTTCGAATCAATACTCATTTGAGAATTGTCTGAAATTCTCGTTCTAATGAGAAATAATGAAAGCATCTCGCAAAGCTGCAAATTTTTTTCTTGGTGGCCATGCCTTAATTGTAACTCGTTAGAATATTCATATGAGGGCTGATTCTCAAAATGTTCATATCCAATATAAGGCCAATTGAAGCTATTAGTGTACTCTTTTGAATGCCGAAAACAAATTATAACATAAAAGCAAATACTTTACTCCCATACCTGAACGTGTTATTATGAGTGAACTGGCGATATCAATTTGATGGTCCAATAATGCATATTTAATTATAATTTCTTGCACAAAAAAACACTTTTTATGTCGGAATGAGTTTTTTGTTTGTCAGGAGTGTTCCTGCCTTTGCATGCAATTTGTTGACTTGATTTTTATAAACCCTCTTTTTATTCTCACAGATTTGATGGGCATTAGAAAAAAAGCCATTGCCAAGAAATTAGAGAAAGATTTGAATGAAGAGCGTGAGAAAGAAGGAAAAGATGGCATAGTTGAAGTAGACGTTGACAGCGTAGATTGGCTTTATGGGACATATAAAACTACTGATGGTCAACCAGGCACTTTCCAATCTGCCTACACACTCAGTAAGGAAAAGGAGGATCGTCAAGGGGAGGAAACTCAGGTAACGGTTCATCTGTACTTTGATGGAAGAGTTGTCGAACTTTGGTTTACATGCCTAAAAGAAACTAACTTTAACCTTCATACTTATTCAATAACATTATTAAATTTTATGCTGGGGTTGATAGATGTTGGTTTTTTTTTTCATTTTTTTTTTAAATTATTTCAATGCTAATTGGATAAATGGATAGTTATGTTTCATTTTCATATGTATTTTCACCAATTGGATCCCATGCACCTCCCTAAACATTTACCTAAATATCAAGCTTTTCATTGGATTGATGAATGTTGGATGTTTGTCTGGTACCAGCAAAATATTTGGAGTTTTCTGACATCATTATAAGATATTTACTTATGAGTGAAATGTGTAGTCCATATTGAGACATAAAACACCAAACAGCCCATCAATCTTTATACAATGAGGTCCTCACCCTCTTTTTTGTTCTAGGCGTCGTCAGAGCCAGAAGAACTTGAAATGATAAAACCAAGATCTCCGAGGGAAGGCATTTTTTCAACCCACAGTAAGCTATCTCCCTTGAATGAATTTTAGAAATTATTTTGGCAGCATTTTTTTAAAATAAAAAGTAAATTTAAAAAAGAAGTAGCATTGGGGCTACACTAAAGTTAAACTAATTCAACTGACATGCAGCATTGATATTTTATCGAAGAAAAATTGAGATTAACATGATCTGTGAGTTATTTACATTTCCTTGGTTTACAGAGCCCCAAAACAGTAATACCGAAGCACCTTCAAAGATTTTGATCACAGAAGTACCAGGTATGTGTACAATTAAGTTTAAATTGGCACTGGTCTTATTTGTCAGGACCAAATGGTTAAAAACAAAAAAATTCAACTGCAACGGTAATGTTTTCTTAGAGGTTGAAAAGTAAAAACCTTAATTATGATAAAAGTTACTATTGGTCACTCTTCATCAATTGAGAAATAGCCAATGGCTTCCTCCCATGGCCTACACATGCGTACGTAAGCAGCTATATTAAAATGACTATTACACTTTATTTACATTTTCAAATTAAAACAAAAAATTATTTTTTTTTGGTGGCTCAATCAGAGGCCTCATATAGGCCTCCCATCAATGGGTTACAGGTTCGAGTCCATATAGAAAACTTACAAATTTCTGAGTGGCTTTTCACCTAATCTCCCTACATGGAGAAGTTGCCAGGTACTCACTGAAGGTTGTGGGGTTTCCTCCAGCCAAAGAGCCCGGTTTTCTCCCCCACCTAACCTGACAATGTCTCCTTGCAAGTGAAATAATCTAGAGTGAAGTGTAAAACATTAATCAATCAATCAATCATTTCAAATATTTTTCAGATGGCGATGAAAATACAGATGATTTGGATGTAAGTAGACACTTTGCAAATTTCTTTTTTGGAAATCTTTGAATCAAAACAGGTGTTTGTATTGTACACAGTTGTACTAAGCATCACATTTTTCATAATCTTTGCTTTCTCAGTTATTCTAACATAGAAGATAAATATTTACTAAAAATTTGGTTTCCTTTTCAGTTAGTTTTTTATCAATAGGCTTCATATATTTGTGTAAAAATAAAGTCTTACTGGCCCCGGACATCAAGAATCAATTATCTTGTTGACAAGGTTTCATGTATATTTCTAAACACTAAAACACACGGGGACAGGGAAAATCTTCTTGGAACCATGGAGACAAGTTTCTAATTGTGTATTTTGTTTAGACCTTTATACCCCATCATAAATTGTTGTAATTAACTAATCCCATGATATTTCATAAGGTTGACGACTGACAGAGCTTGGCCTTAGTCAGTAGAATTTTCATATATATACATTTATGAACACTAAATCACATGGGCACAGGAAAAATAACCTAGTCTAAAATAACCATGGAGTTTCTTATTGTGTTAAAAAGAGGTATATCATTTAGACCTTTATACCCCATAAATTGTTGTAATAAACTAAACCTACATGTATGTATCTCTGTGTATTTTCAGGATCTACCCGATTTAGAAGATGTTGATATGACGGAGGAAAACCTGGATCTTATTGAAGAAGAACCAATTAGGGTAAGACATTGGAGATAGAATACAACCCACTTTCAATATGTTATTGCTGAAAATGTCTGGTACTCGCAAACGGTCAGGGTTTCTCCCCCACCTCATTCAGTAAAAATGTCTGTAGTTTGAGGGTTGGAGATCTCAAACTTTCTACTCAATAACTCTGACAATGCCTGTACATGATGTCTGCTCTTGGACGTTATTCTTTGCACTGAAAATATTTTTGTTGGTGTGGGATGGAAAACGGGTGAAGACTGTTGAATTTGTTTGAAATTTCAATTTCTTTATCTTATTTTCACAATATGTGATTGAATATTGTATTTTGATTCTTCAGTAATACATTAGCAGTAATTTATTTTACATGTTCATTCTATATTTTTTTAAGGAGAGTTTTCGTCCAAAGATAGAAGTATTAAACGATGAGGAAGAAATGACACATTCTTCTTTCCTGAAGTCGTCGAGCGCGATGATTGTTGACGTTACCCCGGATACCAGTTCAGAGACTCTGAAGCCTAGCTCAGAGACATCAATCTATGAGACGTGTAGTTCTGAGATAATTGGAGACCCGTCAGAAAATATGATAGACATGGCTACCACAGCTCTCTCTCAGCAAACAGTGCCTACTACAGATTCACAACCTCTCATAATACCCGAAGACAAAGCAACGAAAGCTAGTGGTAAACCAGTAGAAATGCCAGAATCTTACGACGCCGTTCAACAAAGGCATGCCTCATCACTGTTAGAAGACATGCACAAAGTTACAACCTCAAAAATTGCCCGCACAGGAAATTTGGAAGCAGTTTCCAATCCCGAGGAGGACCAGGGGGAAGAAGACATGATAACCACAGGACATAAAATATGGGACTTGGCCAAAAACCTTAGTTCATCGTCAACAAACCAAACAAATAAAATTGAAGACATTTTTGATGACCTTGATTAACAGATATCCTTTCAAGTCCTTTTCTTTATTTTAATCGAAGAACTGTTTTGGAACATTACTGTGAAAACTACGTTGATTTTTTTTATCATTTGAAATGTAACCATTATATATATTTATACATTGATAAAATTCACCTCGACTGCATTTTCTCGTTATTTTCCTCCCTCCATTTAACTCATTTTTCATTACAATTTCCTTAAGAATGAGGTGCTGAAAGATTTTAAAGTTTATTCTAAGTGTATTATTTATTTTAATTATTTTTTTTTTTCATATTTTTTTATGTTTATTTATTGATAACAATTTCATGCACATGTACATGTACAAGAAAAAATGATTTAAAGAGAAAAATTGCTTGATATTTCCAACATATACCTACAAGTTGTTTCTGTGCATGTCATTAATTTGATGTTTTTTACTTGATTACTTTATATGGAAAAGTCGCCAGATACTTGCCAGGGCAAAGAGCACAGGTTTCCTCCCCCAACTTAACCTGGCTATGCACCCATATAAATGGAATAATCGCATAGACTTATCCAGAGACATTTTGATACCTGTATACAGGTATGGGCGCCCAAACTCACAAGCAAAAAATCCGCCCAAATTCTTAAAACCAACAGATTTTAATGTCAAAGTAGCATTTAATGTTGAATTTTGGGCCAGAGATGTTTTTTTTGTCTTACTGTTGGAACATTTTGAACCGAAATGGTATGGCCAAATTTTCCCTGGATCAGTCCCTGAATCGTAAGTGTAAAACATCAATCAATCAGTTAGATCGATCACTACTCGAAGAAATTTCTGCATAAGTACGGCAAAAGTTGCCAATTTATAGAAAAAGGAAACCGGTTCTTTACCCAGACAAGACCCCTGTGGCTGGAGCAGTTGATGCTCAGGCTGATAATCATAAGTGTTATATAACACTTGATGGCAGATTTGAATCGTTATCAAGCTAACCATTGGCTTGATAACAAGCTTTGCATTTAGATTGAAATGTTGTGGTGTTTACTTCATATAGCAGATGTTGTATACCAGACTTTGTTCCTATTTAATTCCATCACATTTTGAATACCACACAAACAACCTTGGAGCCTCAGTGTTAGTGATCGTCCCTCAATCCCACACAGGCCTTCCATTGACGCGGCACTGGTTCGAATCACGCTTAGACCAAATAAAAATTGAACAATTTCTGAGTGGATTTTTCACTCGGTCGCTGTATGCGGAAGAGTTGCCAGGTACCATATAAGTGAAATAATATTGATAGCTGTGTAAAACATCAATCAAACAAGCTACTCAGATAGTTTCTTATTTGGACTGATTGGGATTGAAAGTGTTGCTATCCAGTCTTCATACAGATATTTATTTTTCACTATGAGAGCAACCTGAGTCTGGCAATGCCTTATAATACTAAGTCAAATAATCTTGAGTACCAGTTATGTATATATAGTTCGTTGTCAATATCATGAAAATGAGTAAACTATAAACCAATTATTTGACAGCACTTTATTTACTTCTCAGACCAACTATATACAAATACTTTTTGAAATTTCTAGTATATATATATGTACAAAATATCTGCAGAATGGGATAAACAAATCTAAACATGTCACTTATGACAGAGCATGTAGCAATAGTAAATAACTTCATATCCTGACCGAGCCAATCAAATAACAAGCACAATCCCTTCCCTGGCAGCAAAGAAACTTTACCTTTTTACTTTTGGGCATCACAAATCCATGTCGTACTGTATTATTTAGAATCATCTTTAATCATTAAGAATCGCATAGCATGAAAGTTTTTTTTGTAATAGGAAACAAATATGATGAGAAGTATGATTTCAAGATGTCAACTTAAAAACAAGGACAAAGACTAGAATTACCTTTATAAAGTAGTAAATCACCTTAGCAAGTTGGAATGTTTAGCACATGATTATACAGAAACAAGACTTATTTGATGATATATAAAGTATTGCATCGGAACAAAAAAAAATGACTGCCAAAAATGGCACTTTTGAAATATTCTCTGAAGAAATGAATTGTAAGCAATGATTTTCAAGACCCACCTCAATTTAATTGACATTTTATTTGTTTAAAACAGTTAAAGGAACTGGGCTGTCTTTCTGGTGAAATTGACCACCCTGGGATAGTGGCAGATCAACATGCACATTGATGAATTGATTTCTGATTTTGGATGTCTTCTTCCCTTTCTAAAATTTTATGTCTTAGGTGCACAAAATCTTAAATTATTGTAATTTCTAAATACATGCTGACATGGAAGTGAACTCATGGAAATGTACATGCAGGTAATCAATCAAAGACAAAAGAAACATTTTTCTTGGGTAGGTGAAGTGCACAAACTTTCATTTCTAAAGTCCTTACAACTATGGTATAAATGGAACAGCCAATGTCTTTGTCACACACAAACTATCTACAGGGATAAACTGCGTAGAGTTCTTGCCAAAGATTGATACAGTTTTGAATAAATATAGGTCATCATGACCTAGATCTTCATGGGTTCAATGAGGTCAATACCAATTTTGTAATAGACATATGGGTAATAATCTGTCCCTCCTATATTCAACCCAGGGATTTCCATACCAGCCTGAAATACAGAAGATTGTAACCAAATATGTTTAATCTGCTAATTGAAGTAGATAATCATAGAATTTATCGTAATAAATATGGTCTACATCGAAAACGGCCGCCGGACGATAACGGCCGCCGTCTATATGAATGTACAGGGGATTGCATGTCAGTCAATAAGTGGGCGTGTTTAACACCCAAGCTATCAAAAAAGAAGTCGGACCACCTATGATCAGCATGATAGGCTTAAGTCGCTCATATATTTCTGGAATATTCTATATCTTGATGTATTGTAGGCTAAATCGGGACACTTTTCTATTTTTCATCGCAGGATACAAAACATATAGTTTAAATATTTATCTTCTAAAGTTTATAGATTTTGTCTCTCTAAGTAGCTGTCTATTTCAAAAATCGTCTTTAAAAATCTAACTATTTTCCCTAAAACGGGACAACTTTTCCTAAATCGAGACAGGAATTTCATTCTCAAAAGTTACCATTTATGACTAAATGAAATTTCTTTTTTGCATAATACTTAGTTAGTACGTGGTTTTAACTATTGTTATGATTTATCACCTGTATGTATTTTCTAAATAAAGATATGCCTATACCACAGATACGATGATATGACTATATATAGGCATATGCCACATTTATTCCATGTAAATATTCATCGGAGTTCACAGTCAGAAAAAGGAAATTGCTTTTGAAGATCATATTCCCTCGGCAAAATAAAATTCAGGCCATACTCCTTATGGTTGGTTATTAGTAATCGTTTTTTGACGTACCAGTACGTTGCAGTCGAAAATATATGAATTGAAGTTTCTGATTTATTAGGAACACGTACAATGCTTCCAAATATGTACTAGTATCGTTGTCAATGATTAAAATACTTGTTTATAATATGCTCTGTAAACCAGACAATTCGGAAAACTATTATGTAAGCGCTTAAAACAACGCAAAACAATCTTAGGTAGAAAGGTTAATCCCTTCTCAGTATGGTAGATCCAATCCATATAGGCCCCTACATGCACACGTATGTCTACCCTACTGACGGTAATGATTGCACAAGGCTCTAATACATGGATTCATGGCTAAGTTATTCATACAAAACATACAAGAGTTTGTTCTTTTCTACGTTCCCTAAAAAGAAACAAAAGGGTCATTATACTGTAACTCTTAAAAGTTAGCCTTTACTTAAATGCAATTCAAAGGTGGACGGGTAACTAGTTCTCGTCATATATATTGTCTACATGTCTCATAAAAAGACACCACCTATATGAATATTCAAAATAAGCTCCAATGTAAAATTAAACACTAATGCAGACATGCATTTCACAACTATTTTGTCGTTTTATTTTTAAAAAATCTTTGGTTCTAATCCCAGCGTAAAAGTCCTTTGTCTTCTAACGGTGCTATAGGGGCCTAGTTCAATTTACCGAACTTGTGATATTACATATACTAACGTTCAGTCTACGAATTTTGAAATGCTGGTCGGTAAAGTCCGACGCTCTTTTGTCGGAAATTACAAGCCATGAAACTATTGTAACTGCTCTGTATGAACAATTCCTACCCCAGACTTCTTTAGAACTTCTTTATTCCTGTCCTCTTTTATTTATTTTTATTTATTTGACCCAGTTCCAACGTCACGCAAAATGGCGGCAAAGTCTCCAAGAAGTGGCAGTTTGTTGTTGTTTAAGACCAGGTGTACGCCTTTGGAATAGCTACATGTGGTAAAAGCGGACAAGAATAATCTTTTATGAGTTTTAAAGAAGTCGGAGATAGGAATCGTCCATACCGACTAGTTACAATAATATTTTCATGGCTTGTAATTTAAGCATCATTTCCACCTTGCATTTCAAATTCGTATACCGAACGTTGGTAATATCACCATAAGTTCGGTAAATTAAACTAACAGTGCTAATGCTATGTCAGACTGACATTGCTGATCGTTAATGAATGGAAACAAATAAAGGCTTAAATTGTAAGCTCACACGTCAAGCTGAGTCTATTGTTAATCCGTGCATTGGGTGTCACCAAAAATCTCGCGGCCGTTATCGTCCGGCGGCCGTTTTCGACCTACCCCATAAATATACCTAGTTAGTAGAGAAGTTCCCAAATGTTGCAACCGCTTCCATATGTGGCGGATGAGTGGAAAATTACACAAATCAAGAAGAGTATTGATGGATTGATGTTTTTCACCACACTCAAGAATATTTCACTTATATGAGAGCGTTACAAGGTTTATTAGGGGAGGAAACCCCGACCTTCAGCGAGTACCTAGCAACTCTGGGTGATAGAGTAAAAAAAAAAAAACAGTCCGAATTTTCCTTGGACTGAATGTGATTCAAACTCATGACCCATCCATCGGAGGCTTTTGTCGGACTGGGCCCTGTCTTACAAAGCTGGCGTAAGTTACGTCGGACGTAAATCAGTGTTAAAACTATAGGAACTTACGCCCTAGTCGCAACTGGTCCATGTTGTAGGCCTATGCGCAACTTTACGCCAGCTTCGTAAGACAGTGCCCAGACAGACAATCGATCTGCCAACTATTATAAATCACCCGAGCCCTACAGAGAAGAGTGAGAACTTACGTCAGCACCCGCTAGACCAGCATTATCCAGATGTGCATACAACTGGTTTAAAACTTCTCGTAACCTCTTCATGGATTTCTTATAGGGCTGTAATATCATAGCTTGGAAGTTCACTGGTAAACCATACCTGGATAAACATTCAAATAGAGAACATATCTATATTCAATACTAGATACATTTAATATCAACAGCTGTATTTCAAAACTTGAAAAGTTATCTCTCCAACTCTATTAGACAAAAATTTAAAGAAGTGTCTAATTCTTCCTAGATTTCCAGATAGACGAGATGACATAAAAATATAAAATTTAAGACAAAACATTTGAGATCACCGAGACTTACTGAAGCTATTGACCATGCAACATACAAAATACAACAGCTTCAAGCACATTCTCTTTTATTATTTTGTATGAAGCTGTTCCAGTTGATAGATTCTTCTATGGCCTACAAAGTAGTACAAGTTGTCCAATGGGTTTTGGTGTTCCAGTTAAATGACCACATAATTTAGAATCTAGTTATAGACTAGAGATGTGAACTATAAAAACATACCTGAGAACTGATTCCACAAACACCCTTAAAGCCTTGACATGTATCCATGCAGTAAAACACTCACTGAAGTTAACCTTTAGCCAGCGTACCAATGGGCCCTGTTGGAAAATCACATGTGAAGCTTATTCAATATCAAAAGGGACAGTATGTAACTTTGTTCAGTGCTTGCCATGAGGGAAAGCTGGTCATTAAATTAAGTTGCCTCAACCAAAATCACTTGCCTTATCCAATGTTATGTCTGTGTTTCAACAATGTATACACAAAGAAAAAAAAAGTTCAGCACCCCTCTGGAAAGTCTGCACAGACCGATAAAATCATTGGTGTAGGGAGATTGTTGGCAAACTGATGTTGCAGAAACGATTGTGATCATAAAAGGCAACATTCTGGCGATAAGAAATCACCATAATTGGCAATAAGCTATACAATTTATTCAGGATATTGTTAGCCAAATCAAAAGTCTATTTTAACAAAATAAAAAGATGCTTGTAAGTATGAAACTTCAGAGCCCATCTGGCTTCACAGGGCAAACATAAGCAGAAACTTACAAACTGTTTTTTCTTATCTGCCTCCAGCTTGGTCAGTTGATTTTTGTCCGCTGCAATGTCACCTTCGTTGTAAGTGAAGTCTCGTACAACAAACCTAAACATACAAAAAAACTGTTCCTAAACCCACAAATTTACAATAGAACCTTTTGGCTTGAGAACTGACGCTTGCGCAAAGCCTCGCTGTAAGTCGAAATGAAGCTAAATTGAGTTCTGGGATCAATATGATGTTGGAATCATGTTCATTTCGTCTATGATGCAATGCAAAACAGGTGTGTCACAGAGACTGCAACAGAGCAATAGCCTCAATGCCGTACAATTCGAACAACGTCATTCTAAGCCAAAAGGGTCTAATTTTTCAAGTGAAAGTCTAGTATGAATTCCAATTCATGTCTAACCACAAACTTTCATTGGTTCTATTTTATCTCATAAATCTAAAATGTTGCTTGAAAATATGCTGAAAGGCTGCAGAAATGTGTGTTAATTCATTGTATTATTTCACAACATATAAATTCATGCTGGAATTCTCCTTTTTATTTTTAGATGATAGTTTTACATTTAACTCAAGATGGCAGTCGTCTTAATGAAAGTGATAGGAAACAGGTCTCAGCTCAAAAAACAAACTCTTGATTGAGCTCAGATAATTTGCACAGTCAGGGAAAATTATGATCTGGAAATCACAGATTTTGACATAAAAAGATGTTCATCAAATCTAAAATTTGAATCCCTTCATTACATATAATATTAAGAGAATGAGGACAATTGTGTAAATGCAGTAAGTTTTCTGCAAATTTAAGTTAAATAACCTTTGTTTAAAAAGACTTACTTATTTTCTCTGCAGTGATGTTTGTATTCATCAATGACTCGTTTAAACAACGACACAGTGTAAAGACAATGTTCCCCATCTTCTGTAATTAACCTGTGGAAAGAAATATGTAGTTTGGACTGAAACAATAAAATAAAGACATAGGCATAGGTATCAAAAGTTTAAGCTGTTCACAAAGACTTACTTCATCGGGAATCCTTAAAGTGGCATGAGCTGCCAAAATGTTGATATTTTGACGTTAAAACAGAATGTTGAAATTATTGGCTATTTTTCTCAATACGTATAATTCAGAAGCTTTTCAGTGCTTCTAGTCTCGAAAATGTACGATAAAGTATTGTTTTGAACTAACTTTTACTTAGAATGAATGAATGGTCGTCCCGGTTATTTAAATTTGGTTTTCTTTGCGAACACGTTTCGGTTTGTACAGGCCCCATACTGTATGAATTTTCCTCATTCCAACGCCAATCATTTAGTTTTTTTGTGGCTTTCAAAGCCTCTTACTGTCGTGAAGATCAGAAATTATGCAAAAAGTGCCACTTTAATTATTTCTCAGTCATGGCTATTGAACTGCTAATGTGATGAAATAGGGGAGATATTTAACCTTGTATTAGCCAGATACCCTGTCTATGTGGATATTCTCGTCAAGGAAAATTACTTAGAAAAGTATGAAAAATATGGTTATAGTTATATGTTGATTAATATTTTACGCCACATTTTATAGTTATATGGGTTACCTGGATGATCTGGGGACAACCATGTCAGCAAGAGACTCATACTTAGTTAACCAGTCTTGTTGGTAAGACCTACAAATAAATATACAACATTATACTGCGGTCACATGTCATGTTTATCAAAGAAACTAAATCATTTAGTGGGTAAGGCTGCCAATTGAATTTTCTCTTGATACAAACTGAACACTACAAATGACTTGCTCTATCCTATAGGTGTGGATTTTTTTAGGTGTAGCAGTCCAATAGTTTTGCCACGATTCAGCAATTCAGATCAGCAGCTGAATTCTCCATGTCTTACAAAGCTGGTATAAGTAAATCAGTGTTAAAGCTATAGGAACTTACGCCCTAGTCGCAACTGGTCTATGTTGTAGGCCTACCGTATTTCTTCTAAATATTCAGCCATTCTAATGGCCTAAATTTTTGATTGCGTCGGACAAAAATGGAGACGAGGAGTTATGTTTAAGGATAACCATTTTCACACACTGCTCGGCGGGTCATATTGCCTTAAATTCCCTCTAATGGGCAAATTTGTCTGGCCTTATTTAGCATATTTCTTTTCTAATGATCGAATCCTTATGATGAAAAAAGTGGCTGAATCTTTAGAAGAAATACGGTATGCGCAACTTTACGCCAGCTTCGTAAGACAGGACCCAGTAGTGAGCAAAGTCACACTCTTGCTATCTCAGCTGTGACACACCTCCACAGAGCTTGAGTTTGAGGACACAGATTTAGGACAGAAATAGGATAAAAAGAATAACTGTTGATACTAATGATATGTCTTACTTTGGAACAACAACAACCAGTGTAGTCAGATATTCAGAGTCCATAACAAAATCCTCCTTTTTCACCAAGTCAGCAAGGTTTCTTGTCAACAAACTACCACTACAAATAAAGGGGAAAAGTCAATAAGTATTTACTATAAAAGCAATTTGTAAAGATATCAGATTTTAAACAAAGTCATTTATATGGCATGACAAAATGTTACATATTGATTACTATGGCAACGTGAAGCCCTAAAAACAAATTAGAGCCCTTGTTTTTCGCCTAAATGAAAGATGCTAATAAGTTAAATGTGAGTGGACTAAGGGAGATAACTCACGTAGCTTTCCTTTCCAGTGATTGTAGATTGCCCTTCAGATTGTTGTATGCAGTGGATTTGGTCCTTAGGTCAGCTTCTATTTGAGAAACTTGCTGAAAAAGGAAAAATGAAATGGCATAAATATATTGGACAAATTAAACAAATATAAAGTCTGAAAGTGTACACCGACTTGTGGAGGAATTCTACAAAACAAACACTAAGGTAGTTCAGCCTAGCCCAGAGTAACGGTCATATTTGAGATGGAATTGATAATTTTCCTTTAGTTTTAATCTCTATTAGTTTTTAAAATGTGTCATTGCAGCCAGTGTATGTGCCTTTTCCTGTATTAGATAGTCGTGTTTTATGTTTATATATTTTGTGTTTTGAAAGTCACTGGCACATTGAATCCATCACACATTGAATCCATCACACATTGAATCCATCACACATTGAATCCATCACACATTGAATCCATCACACATTGAATCCATCACACATTGAATCCATCACACATTGAATACATCACACATTGAATCCATCACACATTGAATCCATCACACATTGAATACATCACACATTGAATCCATCACACATTGAATCCATCACACATTGAATCCATCACACATTGAATACATCACACATTGAATCCATCACACATTGAATACATCACACATTGAATCCATCACACATTGAATACATCACACATTGAATCCATCACACATTGAATCCATCACACATTGAATCCATCACACATTGAATCCATCACACATTGAATCCATCACACATTGAATCCATCACACATTGAATCCATCACACATTGAATACATCACACATTGAATCCATCACACATTGAATCCATCACACATTGAAAGAGTCCCCGCAGCACAAGAACAAAATTTTTTTTGGACAAAATAAAATAAAGCCATTACCTTACTGATGATTTCTGAAATACTTCTGAGAGGTTGTTTGATCGGGTACTTCGCCAAGTCCCATTGGAAGCGAGTTAAATAGGTCACTAGGTCAACTGAAAAGTTGATCAGTTAGTTTTTAGTTTAGTATCCAATATTTTACGTTAGGCAAAATGAGGCAATTTACTAAAAAGTCAAGTGACCAAACAATTTTTTTCTAGACTATATTTTGATATTGAGTCAAGGTAATACTGATAATTTTAGTTCTTGCAGAACAATCCTGTTTTCCTTTTTCATAAGCTTACCTCCATTTGCCTGAAGATTCTCTAACAGTTTATCTCTCTGTGCCTCCAAAACTTCACCTAGATACTGGGCAATTTTTCTTGTCACACTGTTAGTTTAAAAAAGACAAATAATTTAGGTCAAAGTAGGTAATATAAAAAATCTAACCATTCCAAAAAAATGTCACTTCGGTTAATATAACTACACTGTGGAAAGTAAGCAAGACAGAAGATTAACAAACGAATTTAATAGGTTATTAATATATTTATAAACACTAAAACACACGGGCACAGGGAAATTCTTCTTGACTTAAATAACCATCAAGACAACTTTCTAATTCTGTTAAAAAGGGGGTATATCATTTAGACCTTTATACCCAACAAGTTGTTGTAATAAAGCAAAACCCATGATATTACATTAGGTTGACGATAGGACAGGAGTAGAATTTTAAATGTACAAGGAAAACAAAGAATAGGAAGTAGTAAAACCAACCTTACGCTTTCTTACCTTTCTGAATAAGTATCCAGTTTTCCCAGATCATCAGAGAGACCCACCAGAACATCTAAAGTGCCAACCTAAACAATATTTACATCAAGATCAATTGATTGATGTTTTAAGCCGTACTGAATCAATATGAAACCACACCACATCAATGGGAGGCCTGCGTCTGACTGAGGGACTATCACTAACCAACTGAGCCATCAAGGCCCTTTTTACATCAAGACAGGTTCAAAATAGATTGATAATAAAACTGATCATGGCCATGTCATGTTTATTACAAGATAACACCGGACTCAATGCTTGGAGGAAATCCCAAGACTTTCAGCTTGATCCTGGCACAACCTGGTTCAATGCTTAGGAAGCAGCATTTAATTTATTAAGTTAAAAAAATTGACATTTGTGATTATAAAAACTTTTGGGTACATACAATTTTGAGTAAAATAAATTGAAAAAAGGAATGTGATATTTTTGACAAATAGTATAAATATTTTAATTAAAATATATTTGAGTTAAAAAAAAAGAAGAAAAAAAAAAACAACGACTATAAATTTTAAAATTATCAACAAACCTTGAGATCTGGAATATTAAATTTGTGGTTTAGAGAAAGATTATTTTGTTTGGCTGTTAAGTTATTCATATTCTCCCATGTCTGTTGGCAGGTCTTTTCCCCCGGGGCTGATATCAACCAAAACTCAGTCATCTTTAGTCAGAGATTTTCGATTTGAACCTGGTAAATTAAAATATAATAAATCAGAATATTACTTAGTTCAGACAGCTGTCCCAGCTGCTTAAATATGATCTTGCCGTGATTGACTTATTGATGTTTTACGAAACATAAATATTTACAATCAAAATGAAATACTCCTGTTTATTATCTAGTAAAAGTGTAAAGATTTTTTCAGACCTATAGTACATCAATTTGGGTCAATTCGGCTAAGTAGGCAGTGATGCGTGATTGCTCTATTTGCAAAAATAATAAATAACATAAATTCGGTGAGATTTATGGGTGTCAGGGTAAATTTATATGCATTTTGAGTTTTGTGATATAAAAAGGGCAGAAATTATATAAATAGAGTAATGAAAGTACTATTATTTTGCCACGTGACCAGCTCCCTTTTTTTACTTTTACAAAATCAGTCGGCACTTCAAGTGTGCATGCGCGAATCATACAACACAAAATTATACGAATTTGTGCAAATCATACGATACATCAAATAGCAGCTGTGTAGTTTGAGAAGAATGAGCTGTTCGAAAACGCCCAGTTGACTACGGCTACGGACCTGTCAACTCTGATGACTTTTCCGAGAGACTCACAATATTTAGCACCGAATCCCGTTCTCAAGGTCCAATGAATTTCGTGAAAACACAAAACAAAGCGTCCTTCGAATTGCCCGATAGCTATTTGTAATTTCATGTCTAACAGTAAACACGAACTTCTTAATACTCCGTCAGTTCGTCCTTCTAATGGCAGTACTAATGCTTAAGATAAGACGCTGGTGATTGGTCAACTAAAGGTGTTATAAACCAATGAAATCACGCATGAGTTAAATGTGCGGTTTTGATAAAATCCGGCGCGAGAGAGAACGATTTTTGATTGAAAGAAAATGAGTGAAAGGCCTGGACCACCCACAAGGGCTTTGCCCTTGACCTGAACGGAGCCTGTGGCCCCTGGACCCCGGCTATCTCACATTTTGTTGACAGCTGAGGCTACAGTTACCTGGACAAATCATGAAATGTGAGCATACTTTAGCTACACCCAAAATGTGGATGAATGAAATTATAAACTTTATGTTCAGTGCCGAATTCAACAAGTTAAATCCGACTCTTAATCTCCATTCTGACATTTGCTGGTCGTTGGATGACATAATGAATATCAGATTATTGAACAAAGAGGCAGGTAAGGTAAGGAATTCACTTTTGGTGAATTAGTTCAGTGCCTAGTTTAACTTACTTCACTTTAGTAAAGGTCTTACTCCGTTATTTATAATTTCTGACATTTATTGGTCGTCGACCTGGTACCGACCAATAAATATCCAAACATAAATAATGAGGTATCTGGAGACATTTAATGTTATTGAATTAAGTTTAACTGACATTGACAGGAGGCAGACAATTGCCAGGATTATGAATGTAACTTGTTACCCCTTTTGCTGTTTGTACAATAAAACTGAATTGAATTGAGCTGAATTATAACATTTTAAAAGACACTACATGAACAATCTAGCACCTGCTTGGTGTGTTCACATCACATTCACAGTCCATACAACTTCAGACTTCACGTCTTCAAGACGGGTCTTCGGTTGCACATATCTGTCAGTGTCAAACTGTTATCCACAAAATAGCATTGTTTACCACCCGTGACATTTGTTTCGTATATAAAAAATGTGTTTATACTTCGAAAACTAACCCTACCCACCTTCAGAAAAAAATTACCATCGGCAATGGCAAATTTTATCACAGATATTTGTGTTGTCAGTCAAACTCGTCGAACGGCGGACATATTGCAATCACGTGACAGTCATAAGTTTACCCCAGTCCATATGCGCTTCCCCTAATAAGCCCTGGGAGATCCTATGAATCGGGTACCTGTCAACCATAGCAACTGCCTCCACCATCTTGCAAAAGTGTCTGCAACCTTGCAGTATCTTTATGAAATTTTGACAAGGTTTCGACCTGTTCTGTTTTGTTTGAAATGTTATTCGTTTCTTTTGTTGGAGCCGTTTGTTTTTCATTGAATTCTTGTTTGGATTCCGTTGTTTTTACCTGATTGTTATCATTATTTGTGAGTCGACCAGTACTGGCAGTCTGATTTCGAAAGACATGTGATGTGACAAACTCGAAATCAAACATGACAGACACAGTCAAACTTTGACAGTGGTCGCCAATCTGGAAGACGTTTTCAGTTGGTGAAATCATCTGATCCATTTGCTTTTATTTGCAAGTTACGGCAAGAAATGAGCTATGGGTTGTGGCGGCAGCACTGATAGAAAAGGAAAAGAGGATGCTCATTTGACAGCTGGCGTTTTGCCAAAACAAAAAATCAGTATTAGAGTTGGAAATGAAGTGAAGTTGCATGATGGAAAAACTAAAGTCATATTTGTATTCGGTAAGTTATTCTTTCTTGTAATGTATAATTTTTAACAGCTGCATCCGGTATATACTATATAGCCGCACTCATGTGTCTCTTTCCTGTGTTACTTACTTGTCGATCATGAAGAGCCCCACATTAAACAACCATTAAAAGGGTGGGATAACTATTCTCTGTCAACAGACTTTTCAAAACCCCGCAATCTAGTCCGAAATATCTGCGCTGATGATGTAAGACATTTTTTGACAGATAGGCCATCATCAGCGTCAGAACGCATTTGATCAATTTTCTGGGAATTTCTTGCCACCCTTCGAGGTGGCAAGACCACCTCTCGTTTCTCATCAAAAATATCAAGATTCTCTTCATAACTTTTAAAAAATAAAATTGCTAACCCGTACTTTAATGATTTCCCTTTCTCCTTGCACCAATCTGAAGTCTGTACGTCGACACCAGCCATAGATCTGCCCGATTAAATTTCAAACTGTACCAAACCTTTAATTTAGAAAAGTCGCCATTTGCATACTACGTCAATATACGCGCGAAAGGTTAACTTGTCACATGATTACCCACTAGCAGGCGATATAGTTCATTGGTCGTGTTGGTTCACGTGACTTCAGCAAAAAAGCAACACGACCAATGAACTATATCGCCTGCTAGTGGGGTAGTCATGTGACAGATTGACCTTTGCGCATACAGTGACGTATCAATGAGATTATGCAGATGGCGACTTTTGTAAACTAAAGGTTTGGTACAGTTTGAAATTTAACCGGGCAGATTTATGGCTTTTGTCGACGTACAGACTTAAGATTGGTGCGAGGAGAAAGGGAAATCATTAAAGTACGGGTTAGCAATTTTATTTTTTGAAAGTTATGAAGAGAATCTCGATATTTTTGATGAGAAACGAGAGGTGGTCTTGCCACCTCGAAGGGTGGCAAGAAATTCCCAGTAAATTGATCAAATGCGTTCTGACGATGATGATGGCCTATCTGTCAGAAAATGTCTTACATCATCATCGCAGATATTTCGGACTACCCGCAATCATGTGATGTGAGAGATATGTTGTCATCAAATTGTCCAGCTATTGAGGAAATTCTCGGACATACTGCAGACCATGTGACAGGTTGTCATTGTACGAGGAGAGTTTGAGAGTTTTCTTCTTATGAAGAGGGATTTGGTAGATTTACAAAGAAATTTGAACAAATAATGAGTAAAATAAAAAGAGGAATTCTTTAAATTAATGTGGCGTTGAAGGTAAAATCTAAAAGGCAGGTAGGATTAATAGATATTTGAAACTTGGTTTAAATCTGAAAGCCGAAGTCCTTCCAAATAATTTAAAAGCCGTAACTACATCCGGTAGGCCTATAGCTCAATAGTATTAAATGTATACATTGCCTCGTTATTTATGTTTGGATATATTTATAATTCAGCAAAAAGGCAAAAGTGAATTCCTTTCCTGCCTCGTTTAATAATCTGATATTCATTATGTCGTCTGGGCGGAATTCACTATCCGCCATTAGTCAACCCGTAATGCTACACCAGTGACTCGTGTTTGTAAAATCTTCGAGAGCTAAAATTCGCTCTTATAAAAGCAATTGCACTTGCAAAAATGACTCCCCTAGTATATTAACTTACAAGAGTGATTTTTAGATTTCTATAACAGAGGTACATGTAAGAAGTAAATAAGTTAATTAGAGAAATATGGGTTATGAAACTCTTATGTATGACAATACAATTCCTCAATTAGCCAGAAAATCGAGGGACATTATGTTTGGTTACAGTGACTGTGACTTACTACTAACGAATGTTAAAAAATGGAATTTGTTAGAATAGTCTTATTATAACTTTCAAGCAAAAAAATACAATCAAATAAAATTCATTTAAAATATAGGATGACTGAATAGCAGTGTTAAACTACAAGGAGACGTCAACAGTGAACTTTAATTTTCAAATAGCCATGGATTCCTACACGTCCAATTTACGGACTGATATTCTGTTTGTAAAATTGAGTTTAAAACTGAATTTGGTGTTTAAAAACTTAATAATATTCTTTTCAAAACTAGAATTTTTTAAACTCAATTTGGATGTGAAAAACTGAATGTGGCTTGGTTGATATTGGCTATTTATGATGCAAAAATCTAAGTTGAAGAGAATAGTCTATTTAGAAACCGACCAGTAACAAAATAACAAATATTTTGGTAATTTTACCAATAAAGACCACTCAAACACACTGTAAAAGATGTTGTCATCAACACAGGAATCTAAGAAACGACAATTCTGACTGAAGGTAAGGTTTAATATTTGTCCAAAACTGCTCTTCAGAAAACGTGTCAGAGCCGTTAAATTCTGACGACCAGCAATTATCAGAATGGAGATAACGAGTTGCATTTATTCTTACTAATCGGTAAAATTGAACTAAGAATTCAGGGATAAACCCAGCTTTGAAAAAGGGTGAGTTTTTTTTAGCCCATGTACCAAAAAAATGTGGGCTTTTGGAAAAGTCTGTGGGCTATTTTCTACTGGATTTCAGCCCTATCCAAACTTGAGTTACCAACCCCCTCCCTGCCTCCTTAGCCGGTTTAGTTTATGTAAGCTAATAAGTAAATACATGTAAATCTTGATAAAATAGAGTTGATAATGGAAATGAAATATGATAAATTTTGGTTCGTGAATTTGAAAGGTCAGTGATATAGATTTTCTTTTCCTCCACTGTGCTGCCCTGTCACAGGAAACTTGCACATTACATACTATTTATCAAGTCTATAAACTTGAATCAGGCAGGCGTTATCGGTCACTTTTGACTGAGAGCCGTCACCTCTCAGTTGACTGACAAGCCCTGCCGGAGTAGAAGCGTTCCAATATGGATGCAAGCTGTTCGACGTCACCACTGTAAAATTGGTATGCCACAAGGGCTTAAATTATGAATACAACTTTACTTTCCCATCAATTTTGCCCAACTTAATGAATTTCCCGTTCACCTACTTCAAAAATGTATCATAGACATTTGGTCCATCGCTTTTTATACGCCCGGCTTGTATTATGGTATCATCTCCGTCAGTCCGGCGTCCGCTTTCCCCTTCTGCTCCATAACTTCTAAAGTTTTGATTCCATCTGCACAATTTTTTCTGAGTATATACCTTATGGGTGGAAGGTGTGTCGCGAACTATTTTTTACATCATACATTGCGTAATATGGCAGCCATATTAGGTTATGTAATATTTACTTTTTCTCTCCATAACTTTATTTAACAAATATGATCCGAGGTTTTCAAATCTTTCATGTTACATGTACATACCATATAAACAGACAGTGTGTAAAAAAATTGTTTACTATATCAACTATTGCAAATTATTAGATTATGTACATTCCCTTTTATTCTTACTTTCATTTTCATGAAAATAACCTTTAAATTATAAAATGGCTTCTACTTTTCCGATTCTCATCAAAAAAGGATTTTTTCAAATTGCAATAATGTTTCTAAATTGATTAAAACTATTCTTAAATCAATATATAATGTTTCAATCAAATGAAAAATACATATACATGTAAGGATTAAAGTTTTATCTACAGACAAAGAGATAAGTAACCCAGCCTTGTTCTATTTACTCTAAAGGTCTAAGCCTCTTATCACTACAAGTTTTATGGTCATCTATAC
The DNA here is from genome assembly GCA_963971465.1 of Lepidochitona cinerea. Classification (NCBI taxonomy): domain Eukaryota; kingdom Metazoa; phylum Mollusca; class Polyplacophora; order Chitonida; family Tonicellidae; genus Lepidochitona; species Lepidochitona cinerea. The sequence continues at coordinate 40,988,009 of OZ020553.1, forward strand.
CACATGGCCCCCATAAAATTAAATGTAGGCTTTGCCTTTTCATAGCCATGCTCAACTGTTTCTTTTTTTGTAGCCAAATAATATAGAAAAATGATATTATGAGAAAAAATTTCAAATCTACTTGAATTTGTGTGAGCTGCGAAATTGCCAATTAATTACATTTGTTTAAGTATGATTAGTAAATTATAAACTGCTCTTCTAAAAAATTGAAACATTTTAGTCCAAACTATATTGACAGCAAACAATGTTTAACATCACGATTTAACAGCAGCGAGAATTGATGACTTGTACCCAGTACAAATCTTGTTAATAATCTTTGATCCAAATATAGCCCATTTTAAATTTGAAACAGATGGATTTTAAAGGTTTTAGTGGTAAGATTTCATTTTGTTGACATTACATCACCCTTTACCAAGCTTCATCCTCCTTCCTCTGAATTTTGAAAATGAAATTCAAAATAATATGGAAGGGTTTGTTTTGGTATGGCCGCAGTTACTGTGCCTTTCCGGGCGTATTTTGGGTTTCCTGAAACTCTTGTTTCTTTTGCCATAGACCGACAGAATATAGTATACGATAGATTTTGCTATCAGTCCAACGCTAATGTTGCGCACTGCAAACGTATCGACTAATGGTGTGCATGTGCCACAAAGTCGAACTATGTCAAAGTTAAAAAAAGTGTCGTACATTGGGTGAAATCGTCACGTGACTGTCTTTGGCGAATGGAAATGTGCGGCCTATAAAATGACAAACAAATAGGTCAGTTTTCTCAATGTAATGTTTTTTTTTACTGCAAACTTCCACACATCGCAGGCTGACGTAAACGCTGGGTTTGGCCTTATCTCAGCCCTAAAATTTTCCCTTTTTAGATTCTTGGCCATAATGAACGCAGTGCGCTATTTAGGCAAAATTGTGCGCTTTTGTAAATTTTTGTGCGCTAAACGCAGTTGGAGTCGAAATCAATCCCTGAGAATTGTAGAGCTTTATTTCTAGCAAAGGATTTTTTTACCTTTCTGTAAGAGTTGAGATACGTGCACATTCTAAAATACCATGGCGATTATTGAGTTCAGCAAATATAAAGATTGTAGTGCAAGCTGAACTACATGTATGCATATTATGCTGACATTATTCAATACTGGAAGCGACAACGGAAACAGAGACTAAGTGTTATAAACGTCAGCCTACCGTCCCTGTTGTCTAACACAATGACATCAACTCAAGTCTGTTGCCGACTGTTCCAAATACAGTGTATTTCAATATGCAAGCACCGGATAAAGTTTCTTTGCATCAGATAAGAATGATTTAAATTTCATCAAATAAGTTAGTTATCGCATCATGCGGCGTCACTGCATGTTTTGAATTATAATGTGATAACATGCTTTTAAGACCGTTTACCATAGCACATAGCATTTCACGACACTTTAATTTATGTGAGAGGGAAAAATGAGATAGTGCAAGTCGTTGCGGTTTGATTGAGCAGTTCGTACAGTTATCGCACAGAACTAATTATCGTACACCCAACTCTTAGAGGCCTACATGTTTCACCCAAGTGATCATGCTCACAGCAGGCTCGCCTGTCAAGACATCATCCTCTAAAATTTTAGCTTCCAAATAAAAATACAGCTTATTACTGTATGGAGTTGACCGAGTGACCTAAGGCCGTGCCGGGAATTTGTGAAGACCAAAAATTGTGTCAACAACTTTAATGTTGGGTGTACGATAACTGGATCCCATCATTGGACAACAACAAGCATAAGGGTGGGTGAATGGCCGGCCCATTATGGGGGTGGGGGCATTCTTTCGTTGACTGAGTTTAGCTTTACTTCTGTGAAATATGTCGTTTTAGTTGTGACTAACTGATTGTTCTAACTTATGATAGATATTTTGATTTTTTTACCAAGCTGTAGTATACTCTTCTCAGTTATAGAGTTGAACACTTCGAAAAAGCTACAGTTCTACAGCTTGTAACCACTAATTCAGACAGACGACTTAAGCTGAGGAAATCAGACTTTTGGCAAAAAAAAATCTTGGGCGGGAATCTACATTCTGATTTGCGTATTTATATATAATAAGTCCACTTGGATTCCCGCACAAAACTCAAATTTCATAACTGTGTGAAATGAAATGATGGTTAATCCCAAACAACAATTTACAAAGCCATCCAAATAATTTTAGGGTGATATATCCAGATCATGTTCAGTATGTAGCATAAGATAGTAAATAATAGAATGGATTCTCGCAGATTCTCAAAAAAAAAAGAACTTTGTATGAGAATCCATTTAGATTCTTTCCTAATTACATGTATATGGACACAACCCCTAATGGGAAGTTGGGAACATTAGAGTTATTATTGCTAATGTGGTTCGTAGTTACTAATATGTATATTACCCTGTTATTTGTCAGATCCTTTTGTCAAGATAACGGTTGTGTAGGTAAAGTAGGGATGGATCAATACTGGATGGAGTTGAATTGATGAATGATTAACTGATATCTTTAGACTTCAAGCGAGCTATAACATGCTGTGAAGTCATTTGCTGTTTACCAATAAGCAATGATTATGACCAATAACTTAAGTATCGAAGATTCTGGCTTTTCAGATTACACTACTGTTACAAGTAATACTTGTATCTTGAATGTACATTGAAGTTAGAATGCCTTGTCCTATGTTGCCAGGTTCTCGCCGATTGGGAGTCTCCATGGACAGAGAGCCCGGCTTCCTCCCCCACTATTAAACTGCTTTATAAGTCAGTGAAAAGTGCTCAGCAATGTAAAACATCATTTTATGAGATTTATGAGAATTGAGCTGGCTTAGCCGCACACGCTTACAGCTTATAGCTACACATGTGTTGCATTCTCGGCTATTTGTTTACTGACTGTCAGACAGAAAACAATAGCAACGGAATTTCCCAAATAACTCTTTAAATGTACTTGTTTGGTGGAAAATTGACTTTTCATCCCTTTATTCTTATATTTTTATTTATTTGGGGGGGGGGGGGTCAACGAAATATCGCAACAAATTTAGACTGTATGTTCTTTTAAGGCCGATTTCACTCACATGCTGACTGCTCCATGGAAGAAACACACAGACATGATGACAAGTCAAACATTTATGATATGATAATTATGACATATGTTATTTGTTCTGATAAAATGAATGTCAGACTTTAGAATAAGAAGGTTGTAAATGTTCTTTGGTGAATTCACATGCAGCCATTGAAACATTTTCAGCGACGACAGACTGCTGTCATGTTCTAAACAACAATTTATGAATAGAATAAATAAACGAAACATATCTTGCCATAATATCAAATCTTTTAATGCGTTTCAAGTTTTTGCTCATTTCAAAGACCATAGGCCTTTAACGGTCGAGGGTTTCCTCCGAGCACGAGCTGATTATCCTCCTCACTAAACCTCGCTGAACATCAATGCATCAATACATGTTACAACAGGTTGCGAATTTATAGATTCCTTTCTATTCCTTTCCTTTTTATTGGCTTCTAAGCAAAGAGAAAAAAAAATGGCCCGAAGTCAAATTTACATATTCCTTGATTGTTTTGTTGTTCAATGATATAAATTGAAGACCAAATTTAAGACTATAAATTTAAGGCAATATCCATAAAATGTTGTCAAGGTGAAATAGATTGTGTGCGTCAAAGAAAATGGCTCTTTCGTGATCTACAAAACTTGCTATCAGTAGGCTAAATATCAATCTGACTAAAGTCAAGAACTCAAGATGCTCATTGAAAAGAGCTTTTTTCAATGAGCATCTCGACTTTAGTCAGATTGGCTAAATATGTACATAGGTTTTTAGTTGGATTTATGATTTTCATGCAATGAAGCTCTTATTGTTACTCTCCGGTAATTATCCTAATATCTAATGGCTGACTGACAAAGTCCTCATTAGACTGATTGCTTAATGATGTCATAGTAGGGTTAAATTGGTAAATGATAATTAATCTGTACTGAAAGGTAAAGATGTGCAGTTGTGTGTGTCACAACAAAGGCCTTAACAAAGCTGTCACTTCAAACAAGATACCTCTTCCATCTTAATTCTTGTTCGACTGACAATAAGCTATCAGCCTTTTATTCAAGACCGCATAAATAATCAAATAAATGTACCTTAAATACATGTGTGTTATCTTCAGTGATTTAACCCTACACTGATGATGTATAAATCACAACTTGGTAACTGTTTGAAACTCTTGTTACACTTAGGCTCCGGATTCTACCGAAAAATAATCCAGGCATCACCACGAAGTAAGTTGTTTTGTGAATAACACAACATTTCAACACCCGTGACTGCAGGGTCTATGTTTATTACACAAAGGCACTGATGTAGAAAGTTTGTGTTGTTGACAAAAACTTACTTCGTGGACTAGTGATGACCTAATTGTTTCTCATTTAAATCAAAACTTGTTGATAGATTAGATTATTTCCCTTGTTATAGAGTGATTTATAAAGTCGGCTGTTTATGTGGCATTTCTTTATTTGTTTCCAGCTGAAACTAGCTTCACATTTACAGTGTGGTAAATTGTGGCCAACTAGCTACAAGCTGTGGCTAAATGTTTCTCCAACATTAATTTACATATATGAATGATAAAATTATTACAGGTTGAATATGACGCTTTGAAAACCACTCAGTTTCTTTGATTATACTTTTTATACGCCCGACTTAAAAAAAGTCGGTCGTATTATGGTATCACCAGCGCCGTCCGTCCGTCCGTCCGTCCGTCCGTCCGTCCGGCCGTCCGTCCCGGATTCCCTTCCGCTCCATAACTTGAAGAGTTTTGATCTAATCTTTACAATTCTTTCACAACATATACCTTGTGGGTAGAAGGTGTGTCATGAACCATTTATGACATCGTCGATTGCATAATGTGGCTTCTACATTGGATTATGTAGTATTCTGTCTTAGTCTATATCTTCGTTCCCTTCCGCTCCATAACTTGAAGAGTTTTGATCCGATCTTAACAATTTTTTTTACAACATATACTCTAGGGGTAGAAGGTGTGTCATGAACCATTAGGAACATTGTCCATTGCATAATATGGCTTCTACATTGGATTATGTAATATTCTGTCTTAGTCTATATCTTCCTTCCCTTCCGCTCCATAACTTGAAGAGTTTTGATCCGATCTTGACAATTCTTTCAGAGTATATACCTTATGGGCAGACGGTGTGTTGTGTACCATTTCTGACTTCACTCGTTGCATAATATGGCAGCCATATAGGATTATGTAATATTCCCATCCGCTCCATAACTTCTAAAGTTTTGATCCGATCTTGACGATTCTTTCAGAGTATATACATTATGGGCAGACGGTGTTTCACGTACCATTTCTGACATCACCTGTTGCATAATATGGCAGCCCTATTGGATTATGTAATATTTCCTTGCGGCTCCAGGACTTCTTTCGTTTTGATATAATCTCTCCAATTCTTTTAGAGTATATATACCTTATAGGTAGATGATGTGTCGCATACCAAATTTGATTTGGGTACACATATTTTTTGTCTGTTTTCAAGAGCTTTTTTATCAGAAATGTGTACCTGATGTTTAATATAGATATATATTAATATATATCAATGCTTTTTGGAGTACACTTGGTCCAGAGTAATACTGGAAGCCAATTAATTTATACATTCTGAGACTGTTTTCTTGGATAGTTTAATGTGCACTATAATAACAAAAAAATACCATTTTCCCCACTTTATTACCCATCTGGTATTTATCAGAGTGGCCGTTTAAATAGAGATAAGGGGACAATGAGATCCAAGGTTTGTATATTTACACACCAGCATATCAGTGGTCAGCCTGAAGATTGTTTGCTTTGTAATAAAACTACAGCCAAGTCCAATAGAACAGTGTCCCAGTGAAAACTGTTAAAATTCAAGAATTGTAAGCTATTGTATTGATTGATAAGAGCAATGTCAAAACAGCCACATTTCAGTTTTTGCAATTAAAATGTGATTAAAATTAACAGATAATATATGTGTACTATAACGTACTGGTATTTAGTTGCAGCTTCATCAAATTCAGAAAAGGAAAACTTATAATGTGAACAAGAAATTCTAATTGATGAAATTAAAACAAATATTATATTAAATGTTAGGTTGTTAATCGTAGCGGTTCGACTTTGCCACGGCGGGCGTATGTTGAGTTTACTAAAACTCTTGTTTCAGGTGGACCAGGGTCAAAGAAAGGCATGTTTTTGGAGAATTTGGTCAACATGTTTGGGGTGAAACTGATAAGTGCTGAAGAGATAATAGTGAAAACTCTCAATAAGAAACTACCAGAAGGGGATTACTTGGATAAAACACATGCTGTCCAAGAAATGGTCAAGGTAGGGGATAGGACCTTTAGTCTCTTACCATTACAACTTTTACTCAAAATTTCTTGACTAAAATATTTTGACTAGCCTGTCCACCTTATCCTACTTTCCACTAAACCCATTGTATGTGACTGGTTTAATCTTACCCTCCTCTCATCCCAAGATAATTATTATGAAAACCCTACAATATAATTGAAAAAAACCTCGGTTTGCCATTTATATGTGACGTTTGATTACAAAATGTAGAAATAATTGACTCATTTTACCTATTTATATGAGGGCTTTATGGGGTATAAAGGTCTAAATGATACACCTCTTTTTAACACAATTAGAAACTTGTCTCCATGGTTATTTTAGACAAGAAGATTTTCCCTGTGCCCGTGTGTTTTAGTGATATATGAGGGCTTGTTTCAAATAAAAATATATTGTGCTGCTTGTCACAGCTTTCTGATATCTTCAACATTTAAAGGTCAAACCCTAACAAGTTTTCCATATAAGTGTAACTTGACTGTTGTAGGAGAAACCTGTTGTGTTGAGTTTAAACTGGGTCTTTCGTGAGCTGATAAAATTGCTAGAAGAAGAACAAGATGTGTTTGTTGTGGACATTATGCCAAATCTCAAACTTCTTCTTCGTAATGAAAACTATCTAAAGGATATGAATTATGACTTGGTTACCTTTGAAGAACGAGTAAGTGAATGATTAGATTGATTTTAAATAAAATTGTTAGCTGTGAAGATGCATGTTTACAAAATTTCTCTTTAATCAAACACACTCGCTTAAATATCATTTCTCACTGGTTCTAGACACAATATAACAGTAACAGAAATATTTATAGATTATAACCACAAGTTCTAAGGGATATTTTATTGAAAAGCATGGTTTCAACTCGAATATTGAAATAATCTGGATGCCAAATAAGTGAAATAATCTGGAGTGGGGCATAAAACATAAATCAATTAAGTCCAAAAATCATTCTTGTACCTTTCACTGTGAGATTTGATTTGAAAAAAATATGATGATGAACATTGTAATCGGATTGATTTATCCTTTGCCATTATATAATTATTTGGGACACTTCATGACTTAGCCCATGCGGAATATTTTAAAGAGATCTATTACGTTCATAATATTAACATTTTATTTTTGCAGTTCCCGATCTCATTTGCACTAAATTTCTCTATGCCACCTGATAAAGTTGTGAAGAAAAAAGCCAAAGTACAGAAGAGTACTGATGGAAAGGCTGCCAGTGGGAAAAAATCTGATGAGGCAGATTCTTCCAGAACACAGGTTTGTAAATACTTCTGATTTGATATACTATGTAGTGTTTTGGAGTCGACAGAGTGTTCCGACACAGGCCTTTAATTGATGCGGCGGGGGATCAAAATTCTATTCAGACCAAATCAAATTAACAAATATCTGATATTTTTTTATCACTTGATTGCTGTATGTTGAAGAGTTGCCATATACTTGCTGTAGGCCGTGTGTTTCCTCCTGGCAAAGAGCATGGTCACAAAAGGGAATAAGTGTAAAAGTTTCAAGTATTACATTATTAGGGTCAATAGATTAACATTTTGTAAGTCACTGTTTGGATTTCAACTGTTCTATGCTGTATAATTCAGGGTAAGAATATATCAATTCACCTATGTAGCCCCCATTAGGTCCTTCAAATCTTAAACTGTATGAAAGAGTATGATTTACTTAAATGCAGAAAGTTTTTCTCAAAAAAGTGAAAATTACGGAAGATGTTGATATTTATTTTTATTACTGGATGCTCCAAAAGTGGCTTCAGTGGTTAGCAGATGAAAATTTTAAAATGTGATTTATTTTATATTTTGGTTTTAGAGACGTGCTGTTATGTACGAAAATGCTGCTCGACCAATGATGGACTATTTCCAAAAATCTGAGAGGCTGGTAAATGTGGATATTTCATCAGGACTCATGGAGCTGATATGGGAGACAGTTTCAGATTTCTTTACAGCATTAGACTTCACCCCTCTCCGTGTCATCAACTCCGTGCTTCTTTTCTCTTTTGGTAACTTAACATTTTGCTCGTTAACAATTTTTGAAGCTCTATATTCATTTTTTTTTTTCACTGTTTTAAAAAAACTGTCTGACAGTATGTCAATTAAAGTCAGATGACAGCCATCAATAATTATTGATAATCCCATTTCAGTGTAAGAAATTTGTTTGGTAAAAACAACACAATTTTCCAAGTTATAATCTGATCTGACTGTGGTTTTATTTAGATGATCAAGAGTTAAACCAAGTGGATATGGAAAGATATGGTATGCAGAAATTATCCCTCAAATCAATTGTGGAAGATCCATTAGCTCCAGTGGTAAGATCTCTTTTCTGTGACTGGACCTTTTTCTCTGACTGGACCTCTTCTCTGTAGTTGGGCCTCTTTCTCTGTGGCTCAACCTCGTTTCTTTAGGTGGGACTCTCTTTCTGTTGCGCCATCTCTTCTGTAGGGGGATGTCTTTCTCTGAATTGTACCGCTTCCATGAGGGGACCTCCGTGGCTCAGTCGGTTATAGCGATTGCTCCTCAGTCTAACACAGGTCTTCCATCAATGCGACGCTCTGTTTCTCTGCAGGTGCATTTCTTTCTCTGCAGCTGGACATCTTTCTCTGTGGGTGGATCTTTTTTATCTGTGGCTGGATGTCTTATTTATCTGTTGCTGGATGTCTTATCTGTGGCTGGACCTCTTTCTCTGTGGCTGGACCGCTTTTCTGTACCTGGAACTTTGACAGAAATACTTCTCTTCAAAATGTTTATTTTTCATCAAAATCTTACAATACGATGTTCAATGCAATTTTTGTCTATTTCAGGAAAAGCTGGTGAAATCCCTATGCACGACAATTGATAGTGGTGATCACAAACTACTGGCTTATTCAGTGGATTTATCTGAAACTTCAATAACCAAAGACTCCGTGGATAAGGTACTGGTGTTGTTTATTTGTCCTGTTGGTTTTCATTACTTTATTATCCATGTTTTATGTATGATTTTTTGTTAGTCCAATGAGTCACTTTTAAAGTCAGCAAAATGGTGTCTGTTTCAATCAGTTGTGACATTTTTTTAGTCTAAAACATTCTAAGGCTTCCGGTTGTCTGGCTTATTTTATCCCTCTCTGTCTACAAACTAGTTTTTGCAAACTAGGATTAGCTAAGATTAATACCATCCCAATTACAACAGATGTATCTAACTGACTTCTGAATACGGCAACAAATAATGAATACTGACATACCTCATTTTTGACACAGAGACGTGGCTATTTTAGTCCAGAAGATTTTCCTTGTCCTCTTGTATATTAATCTTCATGAGTATTTGTTATTTTTATTTTCAGTTTGAGAAACGGTTGGTCATGTTTGTGGAGGTGGAGAGATGTACCCTTGGAAAATATATTAAGTATCAGAATAAAGGCGTCCCATGCAATGAGGAATTCAAAGGAGTTATATCGAGAGATGGAGTTGTGTGTCTTTTCCCTCTTGATACCAATACTGAACTGTGCCGACGTATAGCCCTTTGTATAAACGAATGTCGGGCTCATTTGAACGGATAAATAAAGACCGACAAAATTTTACGTGAAATACCGAACATGATCTTGTTCATTTAACCAAGCTTTAAAGATATGACATATCAAGTGGATGTAAAAATGACATTCCATCGAATTGAAACCAAAACCTGACTATAAATCGTTATCGACTGTAAATGCTTTCATGCATTTGACAAAAATTACTTTTTCAATATGTATAAGCTTTTAATAAGCTATGTTCCCCATTCCCTGTGCAAGGTTTTACAAAATATAAGATCTCCTTGGAGATTTTGTACAGCCAAGTTATTATATAATGTTGGACATGTACATATTTACTCCATATTCATTTTCACCCTAAAACAACCATCTATAACATTTTATTCATTTTCCACTTTTATTGTTCGTATTTTATAAGCAGCTTTTAAAATGATGCTTATTTTTGGTGATTTTTTAAAAAGATATTGGCTGAATTTTCAGCCACAGTGATAATATATCTGTTTTCAACTTCCATTTTCTACTCCATCAAAGCTGTATATCTTATTATTATTATTTAACATTGTTCAAACCAATTAGTAGTTAGTTTTTCAAATCGCTTGATGTTCTAATGAAGTGACTTTATTCCACCATGTATACGTATTGCATTTTGTCTCAAGTGTATTGCTTCATGGTGGTGCATAGATCTGTGAGGTTTAATTTAATATTTCAAGTTTAGGATAATCTAGTTACATATGCATTTAACATGAACAGACTAGGCCTCATTGTCGCTACCTATTTTATAATACATTTATAGAATTGATTTATGTCGCTAGCCAATCTATAGTTAAATGTGAGGCTAGGTAGTATATGTACTAGTCAGAAAAGGTTCAAAATAAACCAGTGAAATATCCGTTGAGGATCTGTATGTTGTATTACTGGAGCATATTGATACAATTTTCCAAACCGTGCCAATTAGTGTTTTTTGTCTTACCGAATGTTATAAATATTCCTCATTCCTATCAATCCTGTGTTTATATAAAAGCATTTGTTGACAGAATTTTTACCTAAATTGGGTTGCACATATTTATTTACAAGCATGATTTCCTTATACTTTTCTCAGAATGCTGATTTTGTATTCTGTTTTATTTTATGTCGAAACGGGTATTTATGTTTATTTGTTTGGATTTAAAATGTCTTGACTATTCGTCTCCAATTTAAATTTGTTATTTACCCTTGTACATTGTTATTGTTAATAGTTTTGTGAAATTTATGATAAAACCAACCTGGCTTTTGTTGCAAGATTGATGATCTTTTAGTATTACTAGTTAATGTTTATCAGAATCTTTAATATTTTTAATATCGGCTACATATTTTGTTATTATTACACGCTCATGTTTTTTATTCCCTGTTCAAGTTGTTACTAAATATCAATTTCCAATTCAGTGTTGTTTCCTTTGATAACATTTGACTTGATTAAAAATATCATTGATAAAATTATGTGTATCTTTTTGTATTATCTAAATTGGGGCAAGTGTTTTGGAGAGCAAAGAAAATACTTGGTTCAAAAGAAACAGAAGATGAAAGAATATCAATATGCCCTTCCCATTTAAATGGTTAACTTTTCTGGAACAGAAAACTGAAAGCAAGCAAAAGCAAACTGTTATACATGTATCTACATTTGCAAGTACAAGGCAAATGTTTTAAACCATGTACTATAATGAGTTGGACTTGAGAAGTATAACTGTTGGTAAAGATAATAGATATCATGCCAATGCAATCATTTAACTCAAATTTCACTCAAATGAAATGGTTGACATGTTCAGAAAAAGGTGCGAGATTTTCTTTGAGCACTAAGCTGGATTTCCGGCTCCTGCGACAAGGCTGTCAAATAAGTGGAATAATCTTCAGTGTGACAAAAACATCAATCTATTTTATTCTGGTTTATTGCCGACCAAGCAATAAAAAGAATTAAGCATGTCAAATGCCTCCATGACGTTGTATGTTCTGTGGATTCCCACACAGACCAAATAAAACTGAGTGGAAGAGGTGCCAGGTACTCGTAGAAGATCGGGGGTTTTCTCCAAGCAAAGAGCCCACTTACCTCCCCGACTAAATCTTGCTATGCCTCCTGATAAGTGAAATATACTTGAGTGCGGTGTAAAACATCAATCAACCTTAAGTCGCTGTATCAATGAAATAATATTGAGAGAGATGTAAAACATGGATGAATCCACCAATGGGTTGTGGCTTCAAACAGACTCAAGCCACAAAAGCTAAATTCTCTGGTAAAGTAAACATTGTGTCTGATTGCTCCCACTGCATCATGATAACCTAGAGCTTTTGAAATTGTGGTCAGTCAAGATTTATGCCAAAATGGAATCAAATTTACATAAAATAAATAAATGAAATAATCCAGATCTTTGCATAAATAAAATTAAAAAATCAGTTAAAATAAATGGATGAAATTATCCAGATTTTATGAAAACAAGGGAGACAACTTCATGTTAGATGGCGCTGTTGGCATTTATCGATGACAACAACAACCGAGATATTTGAGGGGAAACGTTAAAGTTAATTTTTCAACGCTTATTGTCAGCTAATATGGTTAAAGTATAGTTGCAAGAATGGCAACAGACGCGACTAACTACTTAGCTAGCCGTCGAAAGGCACTCAAAGTGGCTGTTGGAGCGTTATGTTCAGAAGTTGGGTTTGGCAATGCAGACGATTCTGCCCTGGAGACTCTGACGGAGGCCATGCAAAGTAGTAAGTGACACGATTTAAGCTGTCCGTGCACATGCTTGTTTCACCTCTATATCATGTTTGAAAATGAAAGCGTGCTTCTATAGGACTGGTTAAACAGCTAGAGCTCACCAGGAAAAGCTTAGTTTCCTTTCAAATGTGCTGTGAATAAGCCCATTGCGGCATTGGCTTTGGTTAAAAACTAACACTATCTGTAACATTCCGTCCCAATGATTTTCTTTCTTAATTTGTTATCTTAAGTTAAAGTTATGTTATGCCATACTTTGTAAATTCCAAAGTCGAGCAATAAAACTGAACAGTTTGGGGAAATCTGATGAACCGGAGTCCACTCCTGAACAGGAGTAACACTCCGGAACGAGCTACATTGTATAGACCGCACTCTTGATTGGGAGTTCGGTGGGTGAAACAAACAAAACACGCCGCCGTTCTCCTCAACCCCTACCGTAATGCACGCTTTGCAGAGCAACAACAACGCAGTAGACTACAAGCTTTGCCTCCGTGTGTTTTTTTCTTTAAAATTATTTGTAGTCACATGCGCTGAACACTTCAAAGAAATTCACGCAAACTACAAAAAGTGAATTCTCCATTTTCAACAAGCAATAGCAGCGTCTAAATAAATGTTTACCTTAGCCATTGATGTTTCAAACTGAAGAATGGTGTCTGTAATGTTGCATGCTTCCCACGTGGTGACAGTCCGTCGTTCACCCAAGCCACTGACTCGGACGCGCAAATTTCAGGTCTTTAAATATTGCCAGTCGGCGCGATTATACGGTGGTCATTAGTGACCATCGATGCATTTTTATTCTGCACACATCGTTTTTAATTCATTTTAAAACTGTTTGATAATGAAAATCTTTTTTATTTACTTCATGCACTAAAACAGTTTATTTGTTAATTGTGTATTTAATTTGAATCGTAAATTTTAGATGGCAGCACATTTACGAGACTTTTTGCATCTCTTCATGTTATTTGTCATAAGGCGTGTTTTCCGTAAACTGAGTGAATGTGTCAGATGACGTCATAATTTATTCATATCCGAGAGGTCAAAGGTCAACTGTAGCAAAATCCGTCAGTTCAAAGGTCATATGTGAGCTGAATGCCCTGCAATATTTAAAGACCTGAAATTTGCGCGTCCGAGTCAGTGGCTTGGGTGAACAACGGACTGTCACCACGTGGAAAGCATGCAACATTACACCAGTCTTCAATTTGAAACATCAATGGCTAAGGTAAACATTTATTTAGACGCTGCTATTGCTTGTTGAAAATGGAGAATTCACTTTTTGTAGTTTGCGTGAATTTCTTTGAAGTGTTCAGCGCATGTGACTACAAATAATTTTAAAGAAAAAAACACACGGAGGCAAAGCTTGTAGTCTACTGCGTTGTTGTTGCTCTGCAAAGCGTGCATTACGGTAGGGGTTGAGGAGAACGGCGGCGTGTTTTGTTTGTTTCACCCACCGAACTCCCGATCAAGAGTGCGGTCTATAGCTCGTTCCGGAGTGTTACTCCTGTTCAGGAGTGGACTCCCGTTCGGCACATTTCCCCAACCTGCTGAATTGAATTGAATTGAATTGAAAATTGCTAGCCGAGAAATCTTGGCTCTGCCGAATTTTTTTTTTCTGTGTTCGTCATAGCCAAGATCACTTCCATAGTAAAAAAGGGATATTTGTTTAGGAGACCCGCCGAAAAAATGGGCGGCGCAATTTTCACAACAAATAAGCAAAGAATAAAATATTTACCACTGCATTCCGATAGTATAGACCACGAAGAAGGAGTTTGTCAAACTTACGCCGCTGTAAAGTGACTAAAGATATATGATTGAAGTATTTCTACGACGCCCCGCACAGTTTAACTGGTCGTTTAAATGTTTTACTATGGCGGTTACGTCAGGTTGAAAGCCAGTGCACTTCGAAACAAATATTTACTGCATAAGGGAAAGTTTACCACTTAACAGCGGCGTAAGTTTGACAAACTCCTTCTTCGTGGTCTATGCTATCGGAATGCAGTGGTAAATATTTTATTCTTTGCTTATTTGTTGTGAAATTTGCGCCGCCGATTTTTTCGGCGGGTCTCCTTAACAAATATCCCTTTTTTGCTATGGAAGTGATCTTGGCTATGACGAACAGGGAAAGAAAAAAATTCGGCAGAGCCAAGATTTCTCGGCTATCTGCAGTGCCAGTGCCACATCAAGCTAGTACTGGGTTGGGGAAAGTCGCTTTACTGGTGGTTTGTATACTGATCGGTAGGTAAACTGCTGCTACACCGCCGAGCGACGGAGAATAGACCAAACTTCTACGACAGCACTGCATGTTCCAAGCTTGTTGCACATGACTAGTTCTGCCTTCAAATTAAGTCACTGAAGCAGTGGAAATTTGTCTCTTAAAAGTGTCAAACAAATTGCCCCACTTTATTCTTTAGTTTTGAAATAAACCGAAATATCTACTTACATATTTCAGGTATCCATGTGTAGCACATACTTTGTAGTTTTCACTGAAATTTTGCTCTATATCTGATTATCAGGTCCGATACCATTGAGTACCTTAGTTAAATCAAACACTTCGGGTTGCAGGGTTTACCCGAGAGAGCATCTGAAATGTAAACCTTTGAAAAGCCTGCATAGCCGTTACCTGATTGGCTGAGGTGTCGTCAATATTGAATTTGTGCTTTATGAACCTTCACATTTGTAGAATGCAATGATTAAATCAATCTGGAACTTTGAAGGATCACAAGTTCATTTTCCGCGCAAAGCTCAAAACACACATTCAGATATTTCTAAGGAATTGTTGCTGCTATTATTGTTCTTCAGTCGTAACAGTCCATCACACACACAAACAGAAAGATGTACATGTATAAGGTGTTAACAGCTGAACTAGGTTAAGCCTAAAATTAAGTACTGTAAGATCTCCGCTAATTCAAGTACTCTAAAAAATTCAAGGGCCAGAAAAACATTAACAAAAGTACACTTAAAATTCAACTTTTTTCGTGGAGAGTCTTACCTCCTGGAGTGAGCGATCAGATAATCCTATTGAACGATCGCTGTTGTTGTTTTTATAGACCAAATGTAATTTCTCCTGAATTTAGCTACATAACAATAACAAAGAAGAGAAACGAATTCCCAAATAATTATACACTGAAATCTCTATATACTGACTCGTTCTGAAGAATGACAAAAATGTTGGTATGTATATAAATGTCCATTTAACAAGATTCCGAGTCTTACAACTGGCAAGCCAAACAATCATAATTTATGTGTTTTTTCTTATTTTTTTTTAAAGTAAGTTGAAAGTTGAGTTCACTTTTTAAAAGAATCTGTTTTATTCATTTTTTGTTATTTTCAGTGATATCAGAGGTTGGCAGATCATCCAGAAGCTACAGTGAATTATCTGGCAGAACAGGGGTCATGACAAGTGATGTCATCATGGCATTAGTAGATATGGGTAATCCAAGTTTATTTGGCTCAAAAGGGACAAGAACCGTCCACACTTTTTACATGAGTTCTAATTGCAATGATAGAGCTCGAATTTCATTGAAAAAGTTAATCAGTCTGTGGCCTGTGTGAACGGAAATGTATACAAAAAAAGGAAACAAAATTTAAATACCTGTGATGATTATTCAGTCACTTTAGACCTATTAAAGCAATCTTGACAAAGTTGCACTAAAATAGCTTGTTATATGTGCTTTTTGTGAATTTAACGGAAAAAATATCAACATTTTGGCAGCTCAAACTCATGATCTTAAGGAAAGTCTTTTGAAATCTTTTCTTTTTTAAATAAAGAAGAAAAAAAAGATTTACAACTAAATTAAATAACATGTTTATTTTTATTGCTAATACAATCATTTAATCATTTTATTATGCCATTTTATAACCCACTCTAAAACAGTTTGGCCAACGTCTATGAAAAGGAAGTTTATTATATTATTAAAAGCAATAACTTTTTCTTTGATAGGTATGAACATTGATTCGATTGTGACACATGCTAAAAGAAGCAACAAAAGTGTTTTCCTGCCCCGTAAGTATTTCTGTAAATTGTCAATACTTTTATAAACAGATATATTAAGCTTAAGATGATAATGTACATAGCAAGAGGTTATATGGTCCCATGAAAATGCATAGCGCATAAACATTTCTTAACTATTATTGCCAAATGGCCATGGAAGACATCTACGAACCAAACAAATTCTTCTCTGTTCTCATTATTTTGAAGATTACACTTTCTTAATTACACATCAATAGGTGACTTACTCTAGGATTGAGCACCATCCATAAATGTTTAAAGAATTTCTGGCATTTTTCAAGAAACTGTGATCCCAAACTTAACGATATCATTATTCTTGAAAAAAACAAGAAACACAAATCAAACATTGTTGATGGATTAAAAGTGATACACTGAACAATAACTGCCAAAGTAGTTTCTACAGTCCTTAGTGGTTTCATAATGAAATTATATTATAAAATTTAAAACAAAAATAGATATATCCACCTGACCAATAAATATTGAGACTTATTTCAGGCCAGCTAATGTTGTTCTTGTTTTTTGCAGCTGGTCATTTATCCAGTACGTCTAACCCTAAAACACTTCAAGTTGGAGATAAGAAGTCTCATCCATCACACATCCCTGATCATCTGCCTAAATTCCCTGATGTTCATACTTATATAAGAACATTGGTGAGGAAATATTACCTCTCAAATGTCAAGTATTGGGCCTTCTGGCTTAACTGACTTCTCCTTCAGCGTCACATGTTGTAGCCAAACATTCCTAACGGTTAGGGGGGCCTCTGTGGCTCGGTAGGTAGAGCGTTGGACGCTTAATCAGAACAGCCTTCCACTGATGGGTCGTGGGTTCGAATCCCACTCAGTCCCAAAAAAAATTGGAAAATTTTCTGACTGGGTTTTCACTCGAACAACCTATGTGGGATGGTTGCCAGTTACCAACGGAAGGTCCTGCGTTTCCTCCGGGCATAGAGCTCGGTTTCCTCCCACAATAAAAATGGCAACGCCGCCATATAAGTGAAATAATGTTGAGCGCGGCTTAAAACACCAAACAATCAATCCTAACGGTTAGACAAACTTAGAGCGTTGGCATCTTAACATTACAAATATCATGTTGTCACAAAGCTATTTTGCTAAACTTGTCTAACATGGTGCTGGTGTAGAGGTCAATTGTAGAATTTTTGGATTTATTCCCTCTTTTGAAAGTCCTCATTTTGGCCTTTATGTGAACCATCTTATAATCTTTTTAGTTAATTTTTCAATCAGTGTACTGTGAACAAAAGTTTCCCCAACAATTTTATATGTATCACATTGTTCTGATTATGCCGTTGTCAATTTTTGTATGTGATTTTAAACACTGAACTATTTAACCTAACATTTGTCGCTATATCTATTTATGGACACTAAAACACACGGGCACAGGGAAAATCTTCTTGTCTAAAATAACCACGGAGACAAGTTTCTAATTGCAATTTGTGTTAAAAAGAGGTATATCATTTAGACCTTTATACCCCATCATAAATTGTTGTAATAAAGTAAACCTATGATATTTCATTAGGTTGACGACTGACAGGAGCTTGGTCTTAGTCAGTAGAATTTTCTGGAACACTTTGTATTACATTGACAATGCTTACGTATCTTAAGCTATGGTAAGAATATCGTCAGACTATATATTATGCCCCCCCCCCCCCAATACCCTTTCCCAGAAAACCTAGGTAGTAGGCAGACAGGGGAGTTTAGCCCTGACCAGTATGTCTTTCAAACTCTTGTTCTTTTTATAAGCAATGACTGTAAAATAATCTTGATGTAAAACGTCAATTGACCAATAAAAAGATAATGCAATATGATCATAGGTCAAATAGTGTTGATAGCGGTGTAAAACGTCAATTGACCAATAAAAAGATAATGCAATATGATCATAAGTGAAATACTGTTGAAGGCGTAAAACTTCAATCAATCAATCCCAAAATAATATGTAATATTGTCTTTTTGATTAGAGTCACAAACAACCTGTGAATGAGTACCAGATCATCCGTGAAAAGGCGGCTTCACAGAAGAGGGATGTAGAGAGGGCCCTGACCAGGTTTATTGCCAAGACTGGACAAACTCAGAGCTTACTGAAGGATGATGTCAACCTATACCCATGTAATTAAATATGAGGCAATTCATATCTCCACCATCACCAAGCCAAATATTCAAATATGTTGGACACATTCAGGGAATCCGCTTTATTAGGTCATGATAGAATTTGTAACGTCACAAAGCGGCCATTTCTTACATGTTTTGCTTGGCCACATGGTGCTGGTGCAGAGGTCAAGTACACTGTAAAAACTGGAGCTAATAGATAATAAAACCAGAGCTTTCCACTCT
This sequence comes from Lepidochitona cinerea, assembly GCA_963971465.1. Lineage (NCBI taxonomy): Eukaryota > Metazoa > Mollusca > Polyplacophora > Chitonida > Tonicellidae > Lepidochitona > Lepidochitona cinerea. The sequence goes on from OZ020553.1 coordinate 41,006,968, forward strand.
TGGAGATGTGCATTTGAGTACTTTTTATTAGCAGAAAAAAAACCCCTCTTAAATGAACTACCAAGCTAAATGTATTTGAATGCTTTCTGTTATTTGCACACGATTCATATGGATTATTGGCGTTACTGATATTTTTTATTTCGCCAATGAAGTGATTTTCAAGGTACTTCAAACGCTCAAATAACATTTTATATGTTTTTTTTTATAATAAATCCCTACTATTTCTTTTCCCGTTTCAGTGATTGCAGTGAAATCTACTTCTCGACCGTATCTGACAGGATTACTACCTAAAGACCAGGATTTAGACAGTCTAGAAGAGAAAGATATTGAGGAGATAGCAAAACAACATCTGCATGGTCAGGAGCCTTCCTTACCACCGAGTTCATCCTCGGCTGATCCATCTGACCCCAGTGACAATGATATTGATAACCCGTATCTCAGGCCCGTTAAAATGCCCAAGATCAGGAAAAAGGCCATCAGATAAAAGGGGAATCAGCTCTTTTTTTTGTATCTGAAACTTCACGTTTCAAAAGCACTCATTTGATTGTCTGGTGGTTCTATAAATTTGTGGAAAATAAATAGAAGAAAAACAATGCTCAATTTGATTGTTTTAGGTATCACGCAGTGCTGATACAATAAATGGCACAGATTTATTTCAAAACCTTTCTCAGCCGGTATCGCGCTAATCATTAAGGGATCTGTGTCTAGATTTCATGCCGTGCTGTGGGGGGATACTTTTTCGAACATAGATGGCGCAAACGTGATTCAATGCACATGGGCAGTTTTGGTGCTTAAGTTGCAAACACTGCTTATTGTAATTAGAAAGACCTGATAAATAAATAACAGAAGGTCTGACATACTCTCAAGATAACAGATTATGGACCCTCCTCAAAAAGTGCTCTGTTGTTGAAGCCAAAGTTAAATAGTTTGGCGAGCAAGCACCTTTCTTTTTGGAGACTTTAGTCAAGCTTGATCTCAGCAGTATGGTGTAAACCCCAATAATCTAACATCATTCAGGAGCCTCAGTGATAGTCTTGTTTCATCACACGCCTTCCACTGATGGCTTGCGGGTTTTAATCCAACTCAGTTCAAAGAAGAATTTCTGGTTTTTCACTCGGCCACCCTGTATTGAAGTGATGTCCAGTACCCCTACGGGAAAAGCACTACTATACATCCCCAACTAACCTGGCAATGCCCACCGGAAGGTCGTGGGTTAGAGCCCGGTTTCCTCCCATAATAAAACTGGCTCCCACCATTTGAGTTAAATAATCTTTGGTGCGGCGTAAAACACCAAACAATCAATCAATCCTGGCAATGGCGTCATAAAAGTGGAATGTTATTGTGTGGCATAATCTATCAAATATGTTTCCAACGAAAATTAATAAATTGATTATTGTATATCTGATGTTGGAGAATAATACAACAGAAATTGTGAACAAAAGAAATTTCCGAGTTACTAGAGTGTATTTTGTTTCAAAGACAAATGGACATTTTTCCGATTAAGCTGTGTTGAACAGGTACCTCCAGTAAATATACAAGGATAGAATGAACATGTCATCTACTTCTTCTCTCACTCTGAAAAATAAAACACGAAATTTTGAATATTCTCATAGGAATGATGTACTAATATGCGGCTTAGTCTACTTTTGTTAAGGGGAAGCAAAACCAACAAATCACATCGTTTACCAAAAAATCTCTTTTTTGTCTGCCTTTAATGGGTTGTGAACCAATTTCTAGTAAGGTTTCTCACAGCTGTTCCATGTGGAATAGGGAGCGCAAGTCGCGAAAGTCGCCAGTGCTGCATTGCGCGTGTGGCTGAGCTTTTTTCGTTCTAATATGACGTTGAGGGACAAAATACATGAAACAGAAGCTCTATGTCACCCAAATTGTTCTTACATCACGAAATTGCTTAGGAATTCTTACAATACTTACGCTCCCTATTGCGGTCAGTTTCCTGATGAACCTCAACCCTTCTTGTAAATCAAATAATCTTGAGTGCAGCATAAAGACAACAAAAGTTTCGGGAAACCCAAAATACGCCCGGAAAGGCACAGTAACTGCAGCCATACCAAAACAAATCCTTCCATATTTATTTAAATTTAATTTTCAAAATTCAGAGGAAGGAAGTTGAAGCTTGGTAAAAGGTGATGTAATGTCAACAAAATGAAAGGTTACCACTAAAACCTTTAAAATCCATCTGTATCAAATTTAAAATGGGCTATTTGGATCAAAGATTATTAACAAGATTTGTACTCGGTACAAGTCATCAATTCTCGCTGCTTGTTAAATCGTGATGTTAAACATTGCATATAGTTTTGACTAAAATGTTTCAATTTTTTAGAAGAGTAGTTTATAATTTACTAATCATACTTAAACAAATGCAATTAATTGGCAATTTTGCAGCTCACACCAATTCAAGTAGATTTGAAAATTTTTCTCATAATATCATTTTTCTACAAAAAAAAAACAGTTGAGCATGGCATGGCCATGTGGTATAGAGTCAGGACCATAAAACTGTCAACACTTGTAGTGATAAGAGACTTAGAGCTTTAGAGTATGTTTAAATAGAGTATCACTATGTAAATAGAACAAGGCTGGGTTACTTATCTCTTTGTCTGTAGATAAAACTTTAATCCTTATATGCATTTTTCATTTGATTTAAACGTTATATATTGATTTAAGAATAGTTTTAATCAATTTAGAAACATTATTTCAATTTGAAAAAATCCTTTTTTGATGAGAATCGCAAAAGTAGAAGCCATTTTATAATTTAAAGGTTATTTTCATGAAAATGAAAGTAAGAATAAAAGGGAATGTACATAATCCAATAATTTGCAATAGTTGATATCATAAACAATTTTTTTTACACACTGTCTGTTAATATGGTATGTAACATGAAAGATTTGAAAACATCGGATCATATTTGTTAAAGTTATGGAGAGAAAAAGTAAATATTACATAACCCAATATGGCTGCCATATTGCGCAATGTATGATGTCAAAAATAGTTCGCGACACACCTTCCACCCATAAGGAATATACTTAGAAAAAATTGCGCAGATGGAATCAAAACTTTGGAAGTTATGGAGCGAAAGGGAATATTACATAATCCAATATAACTCCCATATTATGTAACCAGTGATGTTAAAAATAGTTTGCGACACACCTTCTACCCATAAGGTATATACTTAGAAAAAATTGTGCAGATGGAATCAAAACTTTAGAAGTTATGGAGCGGAAGGGAAAGCGGACGCCGGACGGACGGAGATGATACCATAATACAGCCCGCTTTTCAAGCCGGGCGTATAAAAACCATAATTTTGGCAGCTAAAATCAACCATTTTAATTTTGACAGCTCCTGCCACTTAATTACCTCTAGAACAACGGGTAAGGTTCTCAAAGCATCCTGGTATTTCGGTACTAATTTCTCCAGGTCCGATTTTGATATTTTCAACTCCTTTATGTCGGTTTTGCCTGCTTCGCGTAACATCTTTTTGAAGTGAAACACCTGCAAGTCAATAGAGAGAGAAAAAAGGCATTTATTGATCAATCCCTATAAGTGATAACAGTATCATGGTACAAATACCAAACATGTTTTGATCCAGTTATCAATCTATATCATATGATATACCTCTTTTTAACACAATTAGAAACTTGTCTCCATGGTTATTTTAGACAAGAAGATTTTCCCTGTGCTCGTGTGTTTTAGTGATCATAAATATATCATATGAGATTTATATTCAAAAATGTCCGACCCGATATATCTACCCATACACCTTGAATTGACCGAAAAAAAAATATTTGTCTAAATGTATTAGGAATTCTTTGTGTTCCTCTTTGCTGAGGTGACACACACTCTCACAAAAAAGATGCGCTTCCACTAAACAAAGAACAGCCATGAAGGTAACGGTGACCTACCTCTTTCCTCTCCAGTAATGTAAGAGCTGTTCCTGTTTTCCCCGCTCTGGCAGTTCGTCCTACTCTATGGATATAGGTCTTGATAAAGGTTGGGGAGTCATAGGATATCACATACTTCACGTTCTCAACATCCATTCCACGAGCCATCGCGTCAGAACATATTAACCTGGATCAAAGGACAAATAGAAAATGATTCATTCAGCATTCAAGATTATTTCACCTATATGGCAGTGCGATAGGTTTGGTGTGAGAGGAAACCTCTGGCCTTCCTCAAATACCTGGCAACTAACGTGTGAGTAAAAAATCCACTCATAATTTTTCTTTCAACTGAGTCGGATTCAACCTTTTAACGAAAGGCCTGTGTTGGACTAAGAAGCTAATGTTCTCTGACTGGGCCACCCAGGTCCCAAGTGCAAAAGGAGAATTCAGTTTTCCTTCCAATCAATAAGCAAAATAATCTTGTGGCGTAAAATAACAAATACCCATTCAACCACAAATCAAAATAGTCGATGCAAGTTATAACAAATAGGACGATTTTAAAATTGGCATGGGCTGCTGATACATTTAGAGTATGTATGTCAAGGTAGTTTTTATGAGCAACAAAATTCCTGTCAATTTGAATTGTGTCTGTACCAATATTATTATCACAAATCTTCGGCTCTTCCTTGCGTTAACAATATTCATTATTTCAATGCCAATCGAGGGACTCGGTTGCTCAGTCCATCAGAGTGATATTCCCGGAGTCCGACACAGGCCTTCCATCAATGTGGCGCTGGTTCGCATGGAAGAGTTGCCAGGTACTCGCCGAAGGTTGGGGATTCCTCACTTTAATCAAAATACTCACACGTCAATCTTGCCTGCCTTAAACTGCTGTAAAATTCTTTTTCGTTTGGACGCATGTAAGTTTGATGAGAATTCCTTAACTTCAATTCCACCAGCCTGCCTTATTAGGAGATATAATCTAAAATGACAGTAAAACGCAAAAAAAAAAAAATTAAACCTATTTTACTTTCACAAATTCTTGCTTAGCTATTTCACTCTTTTCAGAGATGGTTGAAGTCATTTTTGTATCTATAGTTTCATGGAATGATATTTATAACATAACCAGCTCAACCATTTTTAAACGCTATGCCCATGCAAGAACAGAGCCCCAACAACCTTCTTATTTAAGTTGGAAAACCTGATTTTTTTCATTTGAAAATCTGCACTCAAAGAAAAAAAATTTACCTGTGAGTTGCTTCTATGGAGTTTGTAAAACACAGAACTTGTCTGTAACCCAAGTTAATAAGAAAATGTAGAACAACCAAAGGTTTCTCAGAACTGAAGGACTCCACAAAATGTTCCTGTAAAAAAAACCAAGAAATAATGATCACAAATCAGGTACTTTCTTAAACATTTAATCATCAAAGAGTATAAGAGGGGCCTCGATGGGCCAGTGGGTTAGAGTGATCGTCCCTCAGTTCCACACAGACCTTCCATCGATAAAGCATGGGATTGAATCACCCGTATATTGAAGAGTTGCCAGGTACTTGCTGAAAATGGGAGATTTCCTTCGGGCCATAAGCCTGGCATCACATTTATTGTGCAACTTACAGATGAATAGATGGATCATCAAACCAATGCTTCATAGATTCATCAAAATGTGAACCTCTGGGGCTCGTTCTACTGAGCTGACGTAAGTTACGTCTATCTTGAACGTGTGGTAAATTTTAGCAACTTGAGCATTTCTGCAAGTCTGGAGGAGCAGCTCCATGCAAGCCAATGCATAACTTTACGCTCCCGTAGTAGAACAAACCCCTGAATGAGTTTTCACTCTATACCCCTGAATGAGTTCTCATTCTATCACCATATGTGAAAGGTCTGGAGCCGCCTTTGGGTAAAGAGCGTTGTTTTCTCCCCTACCAAACCTGGTAACGCTGTCAATTAAGTGAAATAACCTTGAGCTTGAGACCAAACATCCAACACTCTTTGAAACTATATCGTGAAGGATTTAATGAAAAGAAGGAATTTAACAGAAATAATAATGCGAAGGGAAACCTCAAATCATTTCTGAAACTATATCCTGAAAGATTTAACGATAAGAAGGAATTTAACGGAAATAATACTCACGGTTAGACCTACAGGAGTGGTATATTTACCCTCAAACTCTACACGACCAGAATTCAGTGTAGTATTACCTGCAAAGATAATCAAGTCCAAATGGCTACAAACTCTTATAGTTCTATAATATCAGTCATGGTGAAAAAATTTATTTGCAAAAGTAATTTATCTTGACATACAAAGTGTTAGTTCTCTTCAATTTCTACTGAGGATAATAAGAGTATTTTGAGGTTTTCAACAGATTTTAATGTTTGATGAAGGTTGCTTGAGCCCAAATATTAATACGCCTTTCCTGTTTAGAGTATGCATTCCGAGACACTGGCATTGTAGGTATTTTGCATCATTTCTCTGTTGCTGGTGCAGTAACATGCTCCTTTTGTTTTGGGTTTGAAACTTAAGCGAATGATTTCAGCGTCAGATTGCTAAAAATTCAAATTTTGCCAGGAAAAGCAAGTACTGCGCAAGCATCAATTTTGAAGCCGAAAGAGTCTATAGGAGTGTTGCAGAAAGTCATTATACATGCACATGTATTTGTCCCTTTGTGTTAGTTTAGCAAATCAAACTGCATTGAATCAAGTGTCTTCATAAAAACCCTTTCAGCATAAAACATGATAACAAACATACCATTCTGTTTAAAATAAAATCCTTCTATCCGGATTATTCAAATCCAAAACACCAGAAGCCGATGTCGATATGCAATCTTTATATAACCTAAAAATATCTTGCTGTTGGAATCAATGAATGTTTAATAGAGAACTATCTCTCCACTAACCTTCAGTGTCTGGTAACACCGTGTTGGACATATTTATACTGTTCTCTGTTTTTGGCTGTGTCTTCTGAACGGACGTAAACAGTTTCGGTTGAAACAGTTTCAGCTCTTGTAATCTCTCTGGATTTTGAGACAGTGTTGCAGAAAACAGAAGTTTTTGGAGCTACAATAAAAGAATTACAATCAAATTTTACAAACATCAATTCGTTGACTAGTATGAAAATACTAGTATCATTAGTATGGAACCCCACGTTTAAAGAGAGTTTCAAACATTTCTTACAATTCGTTGACTATTATGTTCAAATAACATTGTCTGAGCAAAGAGCTCAGTATTCTCTCCCACAACACCTGTCAACACCGCCATATAAGTAAAATAATCTTTGTGGCCAAAAACATCAATCAATTAATAGTTACTCCAACACAAGCCTTTAGCCAAAGCGATGTGGGTTCATGAAAATTGAAAAAAAAATCTGACTAGGTTTTCAGTCAATGCCCTTTATGGAATGGCTGACAAGTACCCCTGGAAGGTAAAGGATTTTTTTTCCGACACCAGAGTCCAGTTTCCACAATCACCAAACTAATCAGCTACATCATATACACAAGTGAGCGTGTGTTTCAGTGTTCATAAATACATGTATATACATAGTTTAGACAAGAAGATTTTCCCTGTGCTCGCGTGTTTTAGTGATCATAAATATATACATAGTAAGTGAAATAAGTTTGAGTGTAGGGTAAGACATCAATCAATCAATCAAGTAAACATTATGTCACAATCAAACTTTACTTACTGGTAAATGTAACTTGGAGGAGCTGAAATGGAGCAGAAATATAAAAATTAACAGAGGTCAAAATCTAACAAAATAATAATAATGAAAGGCGGTAATCTGTTTATAATACACATAATAATTTCTACAATTTTTAAATTTCATCTATTTTTTTCCATAGCTACATCACAGTATCAAATTGAGCCACAAGTCCCACCCTTGAAAAAAAAACCCACATTTTAACAATAAAATATTGATTGATTGATAATTTGTTGGGTTATGCTGCGCTCAAGAATATTTCACTTTAACGGCAGTGTTGCCAGTTTTATTGTGGGAGGAAACCGAGCTCTATGCCCGAAGGCTGTTCGGATTGAGCGTCCAACTCTACCTACTGTGCCACAGAGGCCCCATTAAAACATTAAATGTCCCTATAATCCTTTCCCAACAACAACGAGGAAGTCATACTTGGCCACAGTGACGGGTCCTGGTTGAGGTCTGGTGAATTCTGGGTAAAGACCATCTCCATATTTGGTCGTATAGACAGCCTGTTCCACCTGGCTCAGCCAATCCTGTTTCACTTCAGACATCATTCTATCAGCTTCGTCTATTACCTTTAAGACAAAACCTGTTTCACTTTAGCAATTAATTTTGAAGAATGTTGTATGTTATAAGAGTAAGGTTATTGTTTGTATTCAATTTTCAACCATCGGCTGCCAATCTTTGTCCGTTCACATCACATTGACATTCCAGTTCAAAACGAAAAAGGTTCTTTTTTTCTTTCAATATTTCTAAATCACACATTTTTAGGGCATTCATTCTTCAAAACATGATGAAATCATAATTGAGCAGATAGCTTGCATAGATTCTGATTTACTGATGCTTATTTATCGTACACCTCTACAGAATATGATAACAGGCGAAACTTCCAGAGAATTTAAGAAAACAAACACATACCAGGAATCTTAAATGGCGGAGATCAAATCCAGTGGTTTTGTTGATGTGATCAACAAGACGACCCGGTGTAGCAAGAACAATGTCAAACTGACTATGATATCCCGATTGCCTTTTTCTGACCAACGATTGTTGTTCGCTTTGAAATGACTTTTGGCCAATGATCAAACCAACCTGAAGTAAAACAGAGAAAAATAAAACGTAGTAAATCAATTTAATACTATATCATTCATTTTACATGTAGTTTTTAGCAGAGGTGCCCAGCAGGTGTGAGAACTGTGTTGTTGTTTCTCTTTATTCGATCTTTTCATGGTGCATTTTAGAGATGCAGAAGTGCTAAATCACAGCTTTTCACGGAACAGAAACATTTATATCTTTTTCCATTAAAAAGTGCCATTTTATTTTTTAAATATATTGCTTACATACTGATGTTGCCCAGAATATTCAGAAGAAACATTCTTGTTTCCTTACTTAGCTATAAATGTATTGATAAATTCTGCCAATAAAAAAGTGTTTCCAAACATATCAATCAGGTCTGGATTTGTTTTTGACAGCAAAGTCTTCGGCTCCAGAGGAATAAAATGTACATATTGATTGATTAATGTTGTAGTAAATATTAAATATGGTTACCTTTACATTGGTGCCCTGACAATAGTCATTAAACACTCCAAACACCTGGCGGGCTAAATCTTGGACAGGTAGAATAACGAGGGCTCGGATCTGACACACCACTCGATTTAACAACGCCTGCAACACATGTAAAACTGAGTCATCAGAAAATAAAATATTACCCATCCCTACAGAATGAATGATGAGGTGACAAGCACCCTTTGATCCTAAATATATCTTCCCAAAAACATGGGCGGCCTCGGTGGCTCAGTCGGTTAGAGTGATAGTCCCTCAGTCTGACACAGGTCTCCCATCGATGCGGTGCGGGTTCGAATCCCACTCAAACCATTTAAAAATGAAACATTTTCTGAGTGGATTTTTCACTTGATTGCCATATGTGGGAGAGTTTGCCGAAGGTGGGTTGTTTCCTGCTGGCAATGAGCCCGGTTTCCTCCCCGACTAAACCTGGCAATGCCGTCATATAAGTGAAATAATCTTGAGTGTGGCATAAAACATGAATCAATCAATCTCAAAAACATAGCTCTTCGGTCCGTGTAACGTTCGTTAATTCAATTTTCATTTTTTGACCTCGCAAAATGAAAATTGGAAGTTACCATTTTTGAGTTCAATTTTTCATTTACAATTTCTACTTTTTGGAAAGAAGAAATGAAAATTGAAATTTGACGGCCATTTTTCAATTCTCAATTTGCCTTTTCGCTCTTCACGAAACGAATATTGAAAATTGTAACCTTCGTTAATGTTTCAATTTTCAATTGGTCGCAGTCAGGCTAGAGTGGAACTCTCCCGCACTCATGACCTCGTCAAAAGGGAACAATGTTGCGATTTATACGTCACTTGCCGACATTGCCTATATACTAAGTCGCTCTACGCTTGCGGTATATATGGTAATGCTTGCAATGTACGGAACCGTGGAAGAGACATGACGAAAAAGAAATTTAATATCACTCGAAGACTAAAAAAAATATTTTTCGACCTGTCCTTTGGACGCGCACGGGACGTCGAAAAAAATTCTACTTTCTAAAAAAAAAAAAAATGTAAGTCGAAAATTTTTTTTTTTACAACCAACAAAAAAGAAAATTTCCACTTTTTTAATGTTACTATATTTAGACTGGAAAATCATTGACCAATGGAGGAGCGGATAGAATCTAATGGTGCCAAAAAGCTAAGCTTTGATTGGCTGGTTATCGTGGGGTCCGGGAATGGCCATTGTCTTTTGACACCGCATGAACAAACCAACATACGTTTACGATAAAAACCTTCCTAATATTAACTGGTATGAATTAACAAACTATGATAAAACTCATTTGCTTCAGTATGTAGGCTACGCATTTTCATGAATAATTAGGAAGTATTTCCATACTGACAAGAAGTAATTGTAAAATATACAAAGTTAACTTCCATATTTTGGCGGGCGCAACGAGTGAACCAGGCCTATAATCGACAGACGTAGGCCGACTCTCTTACTCTCTCTATTTTCGATCATTATGAAACTTGGCAATCAGGCCCGCGATAACCAGCCAATCAAAGCCTAGCTTTGTGACACCATTAGATTATATCCGCTCCTCCCATTGGTCAATGATTCACCAGTCTAAATATAGTAACATTTAACAAGTTGAAATTTTCTTTCTTTTTTTTTTAGTCATAAAATTTTTTTTTTTTTGACTTACATTTCGTTAGGAAAAAAAAATTATTTCTTTAGAAAGTAGAATTTTTTTCGACGTCCCGTGCGCGTCCAAAAGACAGGTCGAAAAATATTTTTTTAGTCTTCCAGTGATATTAATTTTCTTTTTCTCGATGTCCCTTCCACGGTTCCGTAGCAATGCTAGGTGTTGTAGAATTATCGTTTTATTTAGTGCATTTAGTAAACAAAAATTCAAACACTATTCAAAAATTGAGTTGAATAGTGTAGACGGAGCTTTACACACAGAGGAAACAATAGCAGTAATCTTTGTCTCCAACTCACTCTACATTCTCGTGTACATTCTATAAAAAAGACAAGCGCAAAAAGATGCGATTGGAAACAACTAGAATTAATAAAAGTAAAACAAACACCCGATCTAAGAATTGAAAATTTAACACATGTAAAATGCAATAATTAAACAGATTTAATCTAAAAAGAAAGAGAGTAAGCACAGGGCTGCTCAGAGTCAAGTGACGTATCAACCGCAACATTGTTCCCTGTTGTCGAGGTCATCTAGTACAGGAGCATCAATTGAAAATTGAAACATTAACGAAGGTTACAAATTTCAATATCCGTTTCGTGTAGAGGGAAAAGGCAAATTGAAAATTGAAAAATGACCGTCATTTTTCAATTATTGATTTGTGTGTTGGAAAGATAGAAAACAAGCATTGAAAATTGAACGTCAAATTTCAATTTTCATTTCTTCTTTTCAAAAAGTAGAAAATGAAAATGAAAAATTTATCTTAAAAATGGTCATTTCCAATTTTCATTCTACGATGTCAAAAAATGAAAATTGAATTAACGAACGTTACACGGACCCTCTTCACTCACACTTGGTCATCTGTTTTTCTTTAATGGCAGAAAAAAAAAGAGATGGCAGATTTTACACGATCTTTTCCTACTTACCTGAACTAGAGGAATGACAAATGCCAAGGTCTTTCCACTTCCAGTCGGTGCAGAACAACATATATCAGATGGTTGGTAACCACCAGGGCCCACCTGGTAACCACTTCTTAGTGACGATAACATGGCGGGTATCACTTGAGATTGCACTTCAAAGACAAACAGAAAAATGTTCAAATTTGGTTTAATGGATGAATTCTTATACATCAGATAAAAGTCTGAATGTTTTGTTTGTTATAAATTTGTTTTGATTTCCAACAAGGTACCCAATGGTCAAAATGATTTCCTTCAGATTTTCAGAATTTAAGATAGACAAGGCTCTGCAGGCAATATGCCATGGGGAAGCCCTTTATATGTTCAGACAATATATCAACAAGGTTGAAAGAATACAGGATGAAGTTTAAGAATATACTGACGAATGTTACATTACGGTTTACATAGGACCTTAACCCACACATTGATATATGATCGATGAAGAATTCATGAAACTTAAAATGTATTTCTTGTGGAAGTTTCCACAGTTATATGAGCAGGGAATCTGATGGTTCAGTTTCTAACAAGCTCCATCAAGGGGTTGGACTTCTCTCAGTCATTTAATAGACCCTTTCGGCTTAGAACGACGTTTTCATGAAGTTGTTCGAATTGGCATTGACGTCTTTTCTAAGTGGCTGGCGTTCTGACACACCTCTATCACATGGCGTCATGGACAAAATAGGCACGATTTCAAATTCAGATTGCTCTAAAAACTCAATGTAGCATCCTTTTGCCACACATAGATTCTGAAGCCTCTGCGCAAGCGTCAATCCTTAAGACAAAAGGACCCATTGCCATTTGTGCCAGGTACATGTATCTATTGTACGCAGGTAAACAGCCCGGTCTCCTGCCTCACTAAACCACTATATCAATCAATCAATACATCCTCCATTTAACCTGGGATGAATATTCATCCCAGGTTTAACTATAAGTTTTCGAAAAAATGTTGCTTACCTGGGAAAAAACTTTGAATTCCATTTTCAGTTAGTTTCTTGATAATGATTGGATGTAATCCTGTCACCTGACTTATTGGGGTTTGGTTTTGGGCAATATCAGCACTCACAACATTAGGACTTGCCAACCAGCCTGGTAATACACGTTTAACCTGGTAACAGGAATGTCAAAGAGAGGATGTATAGGATGTTTTAGATGTTATCAAAGTGAAAACTTAACGTAAAATATAGTTCATTTCAAATACAATATTGTTCTTTTTTACAAGAAAAATTGTAAGTAATCTTCAATATTTTTCTACACAGTCATCAGCTAAAACAAACCTTTTCATGTTGTTTTGGTGTAAAATTTCCGATGACAGTGTAGCCCCCAATTTCATCCGTCGCTTTGTCATCCTGAAGTACTTTATCATCATTCCCAGATTCCCCATTACTCTCCATGACTTCTTCCTTATCAGTTATATCAGTGTTCTGAAGCCTTCTCCTCGTATCTTCTGATAAATCAGCAGGTTTTACCTCATCCTTCACTTCATTTTCTTCCGCAACAGTTTCATATCTTTTTTTTCTTCGTTTTTTTCTTGAGTGTGATTTTTCTTCTTGATCTTTACCTTTTTCCAAATCAATAGTACGTTCTTTTCCTTCATTGTCAGATTGCTTTTTAGTCTCACTTTTAGCTTGTAAACTTTGACTTTTTGACCTTTTTCTGGACTTCTTCAAATTATCCTCATCGTCTTTGTTATCCTTTGCGCCACTTTTCCCTTCATTTCTCTGCAAACGTCGTTTCTCTGCATCAGCTTTCAGTTTTCCTAAAATCAAACTGGCTTTGTCTTTTTTGTTACTTTCTGGAGGATCTTGCTCAGACCCCCAATATCTGGAAAAGAAAAGTATGACTCTAGAATTCAATGATTAAATCACACATCTGCACAAATAAAATCTTAGTCAACATGTTATCTCACAGTTATATTCATAAATATTTTTTGTGTTTTCCTAAGTATAATAACCCACAGGAATGGGAAGGGGGGGGGGGGGGGGGGCGCTTCTTAACCAGGACTGTTGTGACATCAAGGCAGACTTCATACAGTACTGTGTACTGTATACTGGCTAAAGTTTGACGGCTGATTTTACAGAATCTTGATGTCCTGCTGCAGGTTTGAGATTAACGTAAGATCTTTTCCATAAGGTAAATTTAAATTTTGAAGATTTATGATTGGACTTCACATTTGTAGCTAAACCATGCGCAGCAAAGTAATTGTAATTTGTAGAAAAGCAATGCTAAAACTCAAAGGAGCATTGTTGGTGAGTTTCGATCTAAAATATATCATGGACCAGCATCAAATCGCATATCACTCCGTTTTGGTGCAAATATAGAATATGTCCGTCGTTTTTAACTTCTCTTCAAATTCGTCTTTTAGATGTTATTTCTTTTAGCTTTTAGTAGGGATAGTTTGGTTTTAAGCTTGTAATATTAAATTAGTCATAAGTTCTAGAAGAAATGAATAAAACGGGGGGTTGCAGGGGGGCTTGCCCCCCTGACGATCATAGCGGTTTGAGACTGACGGACCAATTCTATAGTCTGTCCTCAGTTTTTAAGCATCAAAGCTCTGCTTACATTGAGTTTTAACATTAACTAACACTTCAAATCAGCAGACACTTGAGTTGAAAATGAAAGTTGTTGTTAATATATTGTGTTGTCGTTGTAAAGGTAAGCACTTTCACTTTTACAAACTCCGTACTAACTCATATTTATAGTGTAATTTCCTTCACGTTGAAATAGACGGATTATTGTGTATAGTACACTTAAATAGATAAATAGTTATACAATTTGAATTCCTAAATAGTAGAATCGTGATTATAATGTACCTGTTTACAGCGAACAGTGCCATGCTTTCTGGCACGTGGATATTATCTCCCTTTAAAGCCCACTATTTACAGGGGGCGTCTTATACAAGATGGCAGCGGTAAGAAACACGTGTGGAAGTCTAAAAGATAAATGAACGTATATCGGTGTTTTACTGATTCATTTGAGTCCAAATAACTTTAAGTTGATGTGTAATTGAACAATTAAAAATGGCTAAAGCGCAATTTTAAGTTTCTAAAAGGAAAGTAGTTCCAGGTAACACCTAACTAAGCCGCATAACTTCATAACGCAATCTGACAAACAGTTTGGGGAAATGTTCCGATCGGGAGTCCACTCAGCTATAGACCGCACTCTCGATCGGGAGTTGGGTGGGTGAAAAAAAGAAAACAGGCCGTCGTTCAGCTTCTCCTCAACCCCTAGTACCCTAATGCACGCTTTACACTGCAGCAACAACGCAGTAAACTTCAAGCTTTGCATCCGTGTGTTTTTTTCTTTAAAATTATTTATCGTCACATTCGCTGACCACTTCAACAGGCTGGGGAAAGTCGCTGATCGACGGGTTGTCCATCTTTCGCCGGATAAACCGTCGAACAACGGAGAATAGAGCCCGTCGATCGGTGGGTAAAGTTTGGACCAAATAACAACTTCCTCTGTATCTGCCCTCATTCGCGTTGTCGCCGAACTATCGAGTTGTTGTTAATGCCTAGTTCTACCTTCAAAGTCAACTGGCCGCTTGCGCCACAGCCCGTGAAATTTATTTCTTAAAAGTCTAAAACAAATGCGCCATTTTAAGCATGTGTTTTAAAATAGAACTAGCCATTAACCACAAGCTTGGGGCATGCACTGTTGTCGTAGAACTCGATAGTTCGGCAAAAACGCGAATGAGTGCAGACAGAGAGGAAATTGTCATTTTTTTCCAAACTTTACCCACCGATCGACAGGCTCTATTCCCTGTCATTCGATGGTTTATCCGTCGATCAATGGACAACCCGTCGATCGGCGACTTTCCCCAACCTGTTCAAAGAAATTCACACAAACTACAAAAAGTGACTTCACCATTTTCAAAGGCGTAGCAGCATCAAAATAAATGTTTACCTTAGCCATTGATGTTTCAAATTCAACATTGGTGTCCGTAGTGTTGCATGCTTCCCTATTTAAACGATTTTGAGTAAAATTTGTTCAATATTTCTACGATGAATTTGATGTAACTTATAATACACCCAACTCTTTTCATCAATTCACTATCCTTTTCATATTTGTAGAAAAGAAAATCTGTCAAAGCGAAGGCCAAAGCCAGTTTTTCCAAGTTATCGAACAAACGACTTCACAGGCTTGGAAAACAAGGAAAGTTAAAGAAAGAGAAACAAAGAAAAAAAGCTCTCCTAAAGAAAGTTTCTGCCCAAAATGAGTTAGAACAGAAGGGGAAAGGAATTCAAACAAGTCTGCCGTCAGTAGAGGACGAACTAGATGCAGAAGATGTTGAGTTTTATGGCCAAGATAACAGTGATTTAAGTTTTACTCGCAGTATTGGAAAAAGGTAAAAGAAACAACTTTTGCAAAGCACTCGTTTCAGCACATTCTTTTGCTGCAGAGTGATAGTCCCTCAGTCTCAAATTGGCCTTCCACTGATGCCATGCAGTTTCAATTCCCACTCAGACCTAATCTAGTGAAAAAACTGCTTTACTCGGGGACCCGGGTTCGATTCCCATTCCGGGCGTCACCCCAAATCTGCCATTTTTCAAGAAAGTTTATTCCCAAAAAATAACGAGAATACTGTAATCGATGCTCGAAATTGATCAAAATCAAGAAACCAAAAGTGTTAAAAACGATGATTAAGTACATATTGTTTACTTTCACTAGCTAGGTGGTTCTCATGTTTTTTTCCTAGCACTGTTATAGATCAGCGCTGTTCCGCTGCTTCATTTTCCACTTTGATTCTCTCTTATTACAACTTTGCCAATATAAATATTTGACGAATGAACATTGATATATATCCGGTCAGAATATGCTGAATTGGTCAATATACAATTACAGCAATTCTGATGATGAGAATGGAATGAACTGTTAATTTTCTAATATTATGTATTTTTAACTTGGAAAAGTTAAAACTTCAGGCAAATTAAATTTTTTTTTCAGTTTGGAGAATGACGATAACCATGTTTCACGGAAAAGAAAACGCAAGCAAGAAAATGCAGATGAAAATGAAGCTCAATATGAACAGAAACCGCGAAAACTTTCTGAGAAAGACAGTAACAATAAATCTGTCAAACATTTACTGCCCATCAAAACTAGAACTAAACTCATTCCACAGTCCATGGAATTCCAGAATACTGAAGCTAACTCAGGTAAGGCTGTTAAAATGTTCTCATTTTCATCCGCAGAATTTGAATTTTAAGATCATCATATTTCTCTGATAACCCTATAACCATTTTCTCTCTAGCTGTAAAACCTTGTCAGGCTTTGTAGACCTCAGTGGTTCAGTCGGCAAAGCAATAGTCTTGATTAGGTTCAAATCCAACTTTGGATGGGTTTTCAACTTGATCACTCTTTATGGGAGAGTAGCCGGATACCTGGCATACAAATCCTGGTAATGTCACCTTATAACTAAAATAATCTTGAGTGTGACAAAAAACATCAATCAATCCGCCTTGCAATGTTGTCAGTAGATTTTTATTAAATTTGAAAATATTGTCTTTTTTTGTCAAATGTATTTCAAACTTCACCTTTGTATAGGGCTTCTCCTTTAAAGTGAGGTAAGTTATTAAATTTTCGATGAATAATTACAAGATAAATTTACATTCTTTTGAAATCGCTGAAATTATCCCTTTTTTCAGAAATTGTAGCCGAGCAAACTATGAATAAGGACCCATTAGAGACTGAGTCTCCCCCGTCACCCCCTCCACCGATGACTTCAGAAGAACTACTTGTACAAAGGAGACGGAAACTGTTGGAAAGGAAACAAACAATTGCGTATTTGGCCAGCTCAGTTATTAATTACCCGGAACAAAACGTAAGTAAGAATTTTGAACTGGGATTAAAGCTGGTGTATGTTTGTATATGTACTAAATGTATATTTGAAAAACACAAGTTTGAACTTGAGAACCTTTGCATTAGTTCCCTAACTGGGAATATCTTTTTTTCGTAACTACTAGGAAAAACTCGTCAAAACTGACGTCATACACGACCATCGGCGTTGACAAACTGCCTTGAAGATGTAGCTACATTCCAGAGATCATGTATTTATATTATGTCACAACACCGAGGTTATGCATACAACTGAGGTTGTGTTTGACGTCACTAAGCTGATTAAGTTTCGTAATCAACGAAGACCGGTAAATATAGCATTGAATGTGCTTCACCCAAAATTTAATTTTCAAAGCAAATAAGTAAAATGTAATATCTTGTTAGATCATTGTGTGGCTCAATTGGACTCGAGTGGCTCCATAAGAGAAAGTCTCTCTTCAAACACCTTTTAACAAGTCAAATTATGTTATGTACATGTACAAACGATGACTGTATACAAATTTTAAAATTAAACTTTGATATCAAGTTGTCTTTTTTAACTGTTATTCAGGTAAAGAAGTTGAAAGAGTTACGTTTGATGCTGTACGAAGAAGACCCAGATGTTTGTATAACTGTTTGTAAACTCACCATGGTTTCCCTGATGGAACTCTTTAAGGATATCATCCCTGGATATAGAATCCGGCTCCAAGAAGAGAAATCAGCCAACAAGGTAAGCCTAGAGGGGAACAGATATTTATTTTCTCATATACATTCAATGTTACACGACTTGGTACTAAATATCTTCTTGGTTTTTTTTCTCATCCAGATAATATTTCTGTTTATAGAACATTAGCTCTCACAATTCACCATGGTAACAGGCATTGAATGTTGTAGTGATCTGATTAATACTGCAGTAAAATCTGAATCACACTTAGAAGAAAACAAAATAAATTTCTAAGAGTGGTTCTCACTCTGTCACTCTATGTGGAAGAGTTTCCAGGTATTTTTCGAATGTGAGGGTTTCCTCTAGGCAAAGAGCCCAGTTTCCTCAACCACTTAACTTGGCAACACAACCATATAAGGGAAATAATCTGAACATGGCATAAGACATCAAGCAATGGATTACACGAAATAATATGTATTATTGTAGATCTATAACATTGTTATTTCCAGTTAAAGCAGGAGACTCAGGTGCTGATGAGTTACGAGACAGGATTATTGAACAATTACAGACTTTACCTGGAGTTTTTAGAGGATACAGCAAAAGGTGAGAGATTTCTGTGATCTGGAGTTAAGGCCAGTGTCATGAGGTATCTGCATCATATTAGTGATCTGAATATTCTATATATATTGTCCTTTCAAATTACCCTGTTTCATTTTTTGGGAAGCCTCGTGGCTCAATCGGTTAGACTGATAGTTCCTCTGTCCGACACAGGCCTTCCATTGATCTGGCACCAGTTTAAATCCCCCTCAGACCAAATGAAAATAGAAAAATTTCTGAGTGTTTTTTTCACTTGATCGCTGTATATAGAAGAGTTGCCAGGTGCTGGTCGGCGGTTTCCTCCTGGCAAAGAGCCCGGTTTCTTCCCCCACTTAACCTGCAATTCGCCATTTAAGTTAAATAATCTTGAGTGCAGCGTCAAAACATCAATCAATCATATTTTGGAAGAGAAAGAATGGGCATGTACACCAATTTTGGGGGCTCTTAATTCTCAGAAGTGGATAAAGAACATCTTTTTACTGCATATGTTTTGTATCTTTATTGTGAATTTAACACAGGTTTCTTTCTTCTTCACAGGAAGCAAATGTTTATCTCAGAAAGGTAATAAGCACAACAAACGCAGAAGAAATGGGGCTCACTTACATCTGTCCGGATCAACCATTACGGTATTGTCCTCTCTAGTGTTTTCCTTTATCATTGACATTGACAAGTGCCCGTTGCCAGTCAGGATCTTGCTTTTGCCAAAGATTTTTTTTAACATACACAGCAACTAAGTTAGAGGCTAGAATTCTGGAATCACCATGTTTGTCTGTAGACACAATTTTGTCTGAACTATCCTACAGTTTTCATGCTAGGTCAATAAAATTAGTTGTACATCGGCGTGTTGCCCATGGCTTGCAGTTGTGCTATTTGTGTATTCAAAAGTCGTCATGCCCTTATTTTCAGAGTGTCTTAATTTTTGGATACTATACACATAAATAGATAGAGCAATGGAACAACAAAGACAACAAGTTGAATTGAATTTATCCACATTATAAAAGTGTATCCCCTTGTGAGCAAGTAAACTGAAGTGTGGCTCGGTGGCTCAATCAGCCACCAAGATAGTCCCTCAATCAGACGCAGGCTTTCCATTGATGCATCACGGATTAAAATCTTACCGAGACCAGAATTAAAATTACAAAATTTCTGGGTGGATTTATCACTTGATCAACTTCTGTAGAAGAGAGGCCAGGTTCTCGTCAAGGGTCTAAGCTTTCCCCTGCGCAAAGAGCCCTGTTTCCTCCCCTACTAAACCTAGCAATGTTACCATATATATAAAATAATCTTGTGTGGTAAAAATCATTATCAATCCAAAATAATTAATAAAACCTTAATGTATTTTTGTATTTTAGATGATGTCAGAAGTTGCAGTGAAATGTCTCTGTGAGATATTAGTGGCTCATCCTCACTTTAACTACAGGAATAATGTCATCGCTGTTTTGGTTCCTCTTATGTCACGCAAGTCTGGGCAGGTAATTAACCTTCTACATACATACAAAATTCCATGCTTTGTTCACTGCCTTTTGATGGTTACAAAAGTTTAGTAGCTCAATGACGTATGACATCAAACACGACATTCATTGTGTAAGTACCCCCACAGTTGTCACCTAATACACCCTCTCCGTTGTGCCGATGCAGCGTGTACAACTTCAGAAAATATTTGTATTTTCCCACTATTTTCAAGTACCTGGGCCCTGTTTTACAAAGAGGGTGTAAAGATACGCATACGGCCTACAACATGGGCCAGTTGGGACCAGAGTGTAAGTTCCTATAGCTTAAACACTGATTTACGTCAGACGTAACTTACACCAGCTTTGTAAAACGGTAGATTACCCGAATTTGTGTTTCTCCTACATGTATGTATTGCAAATACATGTATACATAAAGTTGATTTACAGATACAAACAAGTTTAAGCCCTGATAAATAAAAAAAACTGTTCATACTCAGCACAAAACATTTCATCTACCTGTATTTGATTTTCATGCAATACGGCCATGGGCTTGTTTGATAAAATATACTTGGTACATTTCTTGACAGTGACAAAGACCTGTTCTATCTAAAAGGGAAAACGATATTGTAAGCTCCTAATAGGCACACTCGCCGTAGCCTTTGTGAAGGTAGCCAATTTACTCTAGCTTGTTATGACTATAACCACTTAAATTGTTCAGTGGGATTATTATACATGCGAGTTATGATTAAAATGTGTTAAGTTGTATCTAGTTTACCATATACCATTTATGAACAGACTTTTTCTTGTCTCTGAAAACAAATTTTTCATCTATATTTTTCAGAATAGGTCTCTAAAATGCGCTTAATGTTATCTGCTTCGCTTACATTACCGACATCAAACTTAAAATGTTAATTTAAAAATACAAAATGCTAAAATTCTTACATTTTGGCAAAAAGTTAGAGAGCTTTTCTGTCTGGGGAAAAAAATTGAAAACTGTTTTCTTTTTTTAAATGAAAACAGTTTTCCTGCTTTAATAGTGAATCTTTGCATGACCAAATTTTTTGCAATCAGTTTTTCTACCACTCTGCTGTAGCTTATATCAAATAAATGGATAAAGAAAAAAGTTACATAGGCCCAATAACACAACTTGCAGGTTTTCTCTCCATCAAGCAAGGTTTTTGAAGTAATAAAGCGGGCATTAGCTTCAGTAATTAGTGTCCTACAAAAGAAACTTTCGGCTTTTCACGACGTTGATTGTATGACATTGACACCAGTTCTCTGTTGCAGGCGCTGTGACACGCCTTTATCACCTTGGTTCATGACAAATAGAGCTCGATTTCAACCTCAGATTGATCCAAAAGCTCAATGTAGCATCATTTTGCCATACACACAGAGGCTTCTGAAGTCAAAAGGGTCTATTGCCTCAACTATTCCTAAATAGGAAATAATTATTTTAACTTGCATTCACCAGCTTCTGTGGTATAAAACTGATGCATATATATATTTCATTAGTAAATTTGTTATTTTTTCTCTTTGTAGTCTGCAGATTTTATATGTGATACAGTTAAAAAAGTTTTTGCAACAGACAAATCAGGAGATGTTTCTTTAGAGGTTTGTTGAAACAAAATGTTTTTCTCGCTTTATTGTCATTTTTTGCCCCTCATATTGTTGCCTCCGTTTGTCCGTCTATCAGTTTTTCAATCTGGCAAGCATAGAAAGCCTATATTGAAAATTGGCATTATTGGAGTTATGCCCCTTACATTAACGTCGACCAAAAATGTCCTTGTAAACACGATATCTTGAATTTTTTTCTGTCACAACTTTGAAACTTCACGCAGCTGTTTAATACACCAAGAAGCCTATTGAAAATCAGCGTAAGCCGATGTCCTTTACTTTACCCCTTTTTACCATGCCTGTCAATTTTACCTTGTAAACAAATGATCTGAAAAAGTTTTTCCCTCATAACTTTGAAACTTCAAACTGTTGTTCAATCTGACAAGCACAGGAAGTCTATTGAAGCCTATTGAACATTGGTGTCATCAGATTTTTTTAAGTTATGCCCCTTACATTAACGCCAGCCAAAAATGTTCTTGTAAACACGATATCTCAACGTTTTTCTCTCACAACTTTGAAATTTCTCACAGTTGTTTACTGGAGTTCAGCCCATTTTTACATTGCTGCCAGGGAAAAATCTGTTAATTGTAACTTGTAAACAAATTATCTGAAAAAGTTTTTCACTCACAATATGACAAACAAAGGAAGCCTATAGAAAATTGGCCTAATCAAATGTTTTTTCAAAAGTTATGCCCCTTACATAACCGTCAGCCAAAAATGTCCTTGTAAATGGGATACCTGGAGAAGTTTTTCACTCATGACATTTGTTCGATACGGCAAGTACAAGAAGGCAAGAACAAAAAGTCTATGTAAAAGTGATACTACTATAAATGAGAAAAAATTAAGGCATCACCACGTAGTTAGTTGTTTTTTAACAACACGAGCTTTCGACACCTATAACGGTAAAGGTGTCGAAAGCTTGTGTTGTTCACAAACAACTATCTACGTGGTGATGCCTTCAGGTGCCACCAGGTACCAATAAAAGCTCTGTTTATTTTTTTCATTTAAATATATATACAGTTTCATCTACCATGGGAATAAACATGGCTGCTCGGCCAACTATCCAATGTGTCACAACACTCTATCAATCTAAGGCTGACTCACAAATGCATGGTCTCTCTCTTTTTTTCAAAAGTTGTTTTATTTATTTATTTTTTTATTTATTTATTTTTTATTATCTAATATTTCAGATTGTTCGTTTAATTACCAGACTACTCAAAGCCAGGAATTTCAAAGTTCACAGAAAGGTATGTGTATGAATGTTATTTTAGAAACATGTGATGGTATTACATAACTTAATCACCAAACTCGTTATCAGTTGCATTTGTATTCACCTAGTAATAGAAGGGGTCTTGGTGTATCAGTTGACAAAGCGATAGTCTTTGAGTCCTAGACAGGCCTTTCATTGATGGGTTGGCCATCCCTATCAATTCACATAAAATTTTTTAAAGTTTCGGAGTAGATTATTTATGACTTTATGTGGAAGATTTACCAGGTATCTGTTGAATGTCAGGTTTCCTCCGGCTAGAGCTGTTCCACGCCACCATATAAGTGAAATAACCGTGAGCCTGGCGCAAAGCATCAATCAAGTTATAGAGTTTTTATACCCGATAATAGAGAATGCATGAGGTAATATAAGGAGCAGTTTTGAGTATTTGTGCTGTTGGCTAACATAATCGTTCAAATATATAAGCAAGTTGTAGTTTATGTAGATTGTAACATGTTGATTACATTGAATTGATTTTTTTCACCAATGGAGAGTAGATGAAGTATGTGTTGTTCTCTGGAATATTGTTTTGTTAGAATGCAGATAATTTATCACTGGATAGTAGAAACACTATGGTGGTCTTGGTTAACAAATTAAATTTTTTTTCACTCAATCGCCTTATGTGCAAGAGTTGCCAGGTACTCGCCGTAGGTCGTGGTTTTCCTCCCAGTAAACCTTGCAATGCCGCCTGGCGCCATATAAGTGAAATAATCTTGAGTGCGGTGTAAAACACCAATCAATAATCCCCTTTAAACCGGGGTGCCATATAATTGAAATAATCTTGAGTGTGGCGAAAAACATCAATCAATCAATTAAACATTGACTTTGTTGGTCGTTTTGATCTCAGAGATAAAATAAACCTGGAGTCTAATGATGTCACTCTAAGAATTATGGTAT
Source organism: Lepidochitona cinerea (assembly GCA_963971465.1). Classification (NCBI taxonomy): domain Eukaryota; kingdom Metazoa; phylum Mollusca; class Polyplacophora; order Chitonida; family Tonicellidae; genus Lepidochitona; species Lepidochitona cinerea. The sequence continues at coordinate 41,031,017 of OZ020553.1, forward strand.
ATTTAAGGGAAGGGCTTTGAAGTCAATGCTTTGTTACAAGCTCCTGTGTCAACATGCTTGATTACACATCACTGCTCTTCTGTGCGGAATACTTTTCAACTACCATTTTTGTTCCATTTTTTTAAAACCCCAGATGACGTTATTAAGTTATCCGTCTATTGGGCATTGAAAGCAATTAACCTATTGTATCACCTTTTTTGTGTGATTGTAAGGTGCGATGTTAATCCCCAATCAATCAATCAAAGTCAATCATCTGTTTTTCATATTGCGTTTCCACTAAAGGTTCTGGACACATTCCTGGCATTAAAAATAAAAGAGGTTTACAAAGGAGAAGATGACGCAGTTAAAAAACTGAAGAGGAGGGAAAAAATGTTGAAATTTTCAAGAAGAGAAAGAAAGGTAAGTTTTTGGTATCATGTCCTGTTACCTTCAATGTTTAAAACCTTAGTCTGCCATGAGTTGATCATTTACCATTCAGTCCTTGACATAAGCAACGAAACTAACTCCTAAATTTAATTCAAAGTTCTTCAATCCGTCTACTCTTCTCTTCGAAATAGTAGTGGGGGGCTCAGTAGGTAGAGTGTTGGACGCTCCATCCAAACAGCCTTCCACCAATGGGTCGCGGGTTCGAATCCCACTCAGTCCAAAAAAAATTTGGAAAATTTTCTGACTGGGTTTTCACTCGAACGACTTATGTGGGTGGTTGCCACTTACCAACGGAAGGTTGTGAGTTTCCTCCGACAATAAAACTGGCAACGCCGCCATATAAGTGAAATAATCTTGAGCGCTGAGTAAAACACCAATCAATCAATCAATTTACTAATTGTCAAAGTGTGTTCATTTAGCATTTTTCTTGTGTGGGATAAGAACTAGTCAGAGGTCAAACATTTCTTTTAGGCATGAATGATGGTTTCCCTTTCCCACTAACCCTGACGGTGCAGCCATACCCGTCAAACAATCTTCAGTGTGGCAAAAACACCAAAATAATCAACCAATCTTAAAAATCTATATTATGGACACAAAATCAAGTGTGCTTTAGAATGACATTTTCTCAGTCTCAAATTTTTCAGAAATCATTTATGGTTGTTTTGTTTGATGCCTTCCATTAGAACTTACAAAGAAATGATCTTAAAAATCCAAGATAATATTATGATATTTTGTTTACCTATTTTCATGTGGATTTGTGCACCCCATATCAATCTGCTTGAATATGTGATTTTTTGTTTGTTTCAGAGACAAAAAGAGTTAGAAAAACTAGAAAAAGAACTTTTAGAAACAAAAGCTACAGTTAATAAAAAGGCAAAGTTAAAACTGGTAGGTAGTCTGTTTTTTGTTTTTATTTCTCTTCCCTTAAATGACAAAAATTCTTGTTATGCCCTTACTTAATTTATGAAATTTCTGACTTGAAGCTAACACATGTACAGGACCCTTCAAAACTTTATGCCCCTCCTTAATTTATGAAATTTCTGTCTTGAAGCTAACACATGTACAGGGACCTTCAACACTTTATGCCCCTCCTTAATTTATGAAATTTCTGACTTGAAGCTAACACATGTACAGGGACCTTCAACACTTTATGCCCCTCCTTAATTTATGAAATTTCTGACTTGAAGCTAAAACATGTACAGGGACCTTCAACACTTTATGCCCCTCCTTAATTTATGAAATTTCTGACTTAAAGCTAACACATGTACAGGGACCTTCAAAACTTTATGCCCCTCCCTAATTTACGAAATTTCTGATTTAAAGCTAGCACATGTACAGAGACCTTCAAAACTTTATGCCCCTCCTTAATTTATGAAATTTCTGACTTAAAGCTAACAAATGTACAGGGACCTTCAAAACTTTATGCCCCTCCTTAATTTATGAAATTTCTGACTTAAAGCTAACACATGTACAGGACCCTTCAAAACTTTATGCCCCTCCTTAATTTATGAAATTTCTGACTTAAAGCTAACAAATGTACAGGGACCTTCAAAACTTTATGCCCCTCCTTAATTTATGAAATTTCTGACTTGAAGCTAACACATGTACAGGGACCTTCAACACTTTATGCCCCTCCTTAATTTATGAAATTTCTGACTTGAAGCTAACACATGTACAGGGACCTTCAACACTTTATGCCCCTCCTTAATTTATGAAATTTCTGACTTGAAGCTAACACATGTACAGGGACCTTCAACACTTTATGCCCCTCCTTAATTTATGAAATTTCTGACTTGAAGCTAACACATGTACAGGACCCTTCAAAACTTTATGCCCCTCCTTAATTTATGAAATTTCTGACTTGAAGCTAACACATGTACAGGGACCTTCAACACTTTATGCCCCTCCTTAATTTATGAAATTTCTGACTTGAAGCTAACACATGTACAGGGACCTTCAAAACTTTATGCCCCTCCTTAAATTATGAAATTTCTGATTTAAAGCTAGCACATGTACAGGGACCTTCAAAACTTTATGCCCCTCCTTAATTTATGAAATTTCTGACTTAAAGCTAGCACATGTACAGGGACCTTCAAAACTTTATGCCCCTCCTTAATTTATGAAATTTCTGATTTAAAGCTAGCACATGTACAGGACCCTTCAAAACTTTATGCCCCTCCTTATGCCCCTCCCTAATTTATGAAATTTCTGACTTAAAGCTAACACATGTACAGGGACCTTCAAAACTTTATGCCCCTCCTTAATTTATGAAATTTCTGACTTAAAGCTAACACATGTACAGGGACCTTCAAAACTTTATGCCCCTCCTTAATTTATGAAATTTCTGACTTAAAGCTAACACATGTACAGAGACCTTCAAAACTTTATGCCCCTCCTTAATTTATGAAATTTCTGATTTAAAGCTAGCACATGTACAGGGACCTTCAAAACTTTATACCCCTTCTTAATTTATGAAATTTCTGACTTGAAGCTAAAACATGTACAGGGACCTTCAACACTTTATGCCCCTTCTTAATTTATGAAATTTCTGACTTGAAGCTAAAACATGTACAGGGACCTTCAACACTTTATGCCCCTTCTTAATTTATGAAATTTCTGACTTGAAGCTAAAACATGTACAGGGACCTTCAACACTTTATGCCCCTTCTTAATTTATGAAATTTCTGACTTAAAGCTAGCACATGTACAGGACCCTTCAAAACTTTATGCCCCTCCTTATGCCCCTCCCTAATTTATGAAATTTCTGACTTAAAGCTAACACATGTACAGGGACCTTCAAAACTTTATGCCCCTGCCTAATTTACGAAATTTCTGATTTAAAGCTAGCACATGTACAGGACCCTTCAAAACTTTATGCCCCTCCTTATGCCCCTCCCTAATTTATGAAATTTCTGACTTAAAGCTAACACATGTACAGGGACCTTCAAAACTTTATGCCCCTCCTTAATTTATGAAATTTCTGATTTAAAGCTAGCACATGTACAGGGACCTTCAAAACTTTATGCCCCTCCTTAATTTATGAAATTTCTGACTTAAAGCTAGCACATGTACAGGGACCTTCAAAACTTTATGCCCCTCCTTAATTTATGAAATTTCTGATTTAAAGCTAGCACATGTACAGGACCCTTCAAAACTTTATGCCCCTCCTTATGCCCCTCCCTAATTTATGAAATTTCTGACTTAAAGCTAACACATGTACAGGGACCTTCAAAATTTTATGCCCCTCCTTAATTTATGAAATTTCTGACTTAAAGCTAACACATGTACAGGGACCTTCAAAACTTTATGCCCCTCCTTAATTTATGAAATTTCTGACTTAAAGCTAACACATGTACAGAGACCTTCAAAACTTTATGCCCCTCCTTAATTTATGAAATTTCTGATTTAAAGCTAGCACATGTACAGGGACCTTCAAAACTTTATACCCCTTCTTAATTTATGAAATTTCTGACTTGAAGCTAAAACATGTACAGGGACCTTCAACACTTTATGCCCCTTCTTAATTTATGAAATTTCTGACTTGAAGCTAAAACATGTACAGGGACCTTCAACACTTTATGCCCCTTCTTAATTTATGAAATTTCTGACTTGAAGCTAACACATGTACAGGGACCTTCAACACTTTATGCCTCTCCTTAATTTATGAAATTTCTGACTTGAAGCTAACACATGTACAGGACCCTTCAAAACTTTATGCCCCTCCTTAATTTATGAAATTTCTGACTTGAAGCTAACACATGTACAGGGACCTTCAACACTTTATGCCCCTCCTTAATTTATGAAATTTCTGACTTGAAGCTAACACATGTACAGGGACCTTCAAAACTTTATGCCCCTCCTTAATTTATGAAATTTCTGACTTAAAGCTAACACATGTACAGAGACCTTCAAAACTTTATGCCCCTCCTTAATTTATGAAATTTCTGACTTAAAGCTAACACATGTACAGAGACCTTCAAAACTTTATGCCCCTCCTTAATTTATGAAATTTCTGACTTAAAGCTAGCACATGTACAGGACCCTTCAAAACTTTATGCCCCTCCTTATGCCCCTCCCTAATTTATGAAATTTCTGACTTAAAGCTAACACATGTACAGGGACCTTCAAAACTTTATGCCCCTGCCTAATTTACGAAATTTCTGATTTAAAGCTAGCACATGTACAGGACCCTTCAAAACTTTATGCCCCTCCTTATGCCCCTCCCTAATTTATGAAATTTCTGACTTAAAGCTAACACATGTACAGGGACCTTCAAAACTTTATGCCCCTCCTTAATTTATGAAATTTCTGATTTAAAGCTAGCACATGTACAGGGACCTTCAAAACTTTATGCCCCTCCTTAATTTATGAAATTTCTGACTTAAAGCTAGCACATGTACAGGGACCTTCAAAACTTTATGCCCCTCCTTAATTTATGAAATTTCTGATTTAAAGCTAGCACATGTACAGGACCCTTCAAAACTTTATGCCCCTCCTTATGCCCCTCCCTAATTTATGAAATTTCTGACTTAAAGCTAACACATGTACAGGGACCTTCAAAACTTTATGCCCCTCCTTAATTTATGAAATTTCTGACTTAAAGCTAACACATGTACAGGGACCTTCAAAACTTTATGCCCCTCCTTAATTTATGAAATTTCTGACTTAAAGCTAACACATGTACAGAGACCTTCAAAACTTTATGCCCCTCCTTAATTTATGAAATTTCTGATTTAAAGCTAGCACATGTACAGGGACCTTCAAAACTTTATACCCCTTCTTAATTTATGAAATTTCTGACTTGAAGCTAAAACATGTACAGGGACCTTCAACACTTTATGCCCCTCCTTAATTTATGAAATTTCTGACTTGAAGCTAACACATGTACAGGGACCTTCAACACTTTATGCCCCTCCTTAATTTATGAAATTTCTGACTTGAAGCTAACACATGTACAGGGACCTTCAACACTTTATGCCCCTCCTTAATTTATGAAATTTCTGACTTGAAGCTAACACATGTACAGGGACCTTCAACACTTTATGCCCCTCCTTAATTTATGAAATTTCTGACTTGAAGCTAACACATGTACAGGACCCTTCAAAACTTTATGCCCCTCCTTAATTTATGACATTTCTGACTTGAAGCTAACACATGTACAGGGACCTTCAAAACTTTATGCCCCTCCTTAATTTATGAAATTTCTGACTTGAAGCTAACACATGTACAGGGACCTTCAACACTTTATGCCCCTCCTTAATTTATGAAATTTCTAACTTAAAGCTAACACATGTACAGGGACCTTCAAAACTTCATGCCCCTCCTTAATTTATGAAATTTCTGACTTAAAGCTAGCACATGTACAGGACCCTTCAAAACTTTATGCCCCTCCTTAATTTATGAAATTTCTGACTTGAAGCTAACACATGTACAGGGACCTTCAAAACTTTATGCCCCTCCTTAATTTATGAAATTTCTGACTTGAAGCTAACACATGTACAGGGACCTTCAACACTTTATGCCCCTCCTTAATTTATGAAATTTCTGACTTAAAGCTAACACATGTACAGGGACCTTCAAAACTTCATGCCCCTCCTTAATTTATGAAATTTCTGACTTAAAGCTAGCACATGTACAGGACCCTTCAAAACTTTATGCCCCTCCTTAATTTATGAAATTTCTGACTTGAAGCTAACACATGTACAGGGACCTTCAACACTTTATGCCCCTCCTTAATTTATGAAATTTCTGACTTGAAGCTAACACATGTACAGGGACCTTCAACACTTTATGCCCCTCCTTAATTTATGAAATTTCTGACTTGAAGCTAACACATGTACAGGGACCTTCAACACTTTATGCCCCTCCTTAATTTATGAAATTTCTGACTTGAAGCTAACACATGTACAGGGACCTTCAACACTTTATGCCCCTCCTTAATTTATGAAATTTCTGACTTGAAGCTAACACATGTACAGGACCCTTCAAAACTTTATGCCCCTCCTTAATTTATGAAATTTCTGACTTGAAGCTAACACATGTACAGGGACCTTCAACACTTTATGCCCCTCCTTAATTTATGAAATTTCTGACTTGAAGCTAACACATGTACAGGGACCTTCAAAACTTTATGCCCCTCCTTAATTTATGAAATTTCTGACTTAAAGCTAACACATGTACAGAGACCTTCAAAACTTTATGCCCCTCCTTAATTTATGAAATTTCTGACTTAAAGCTAACACATGTACAGAGACCTTCAAAACTTTATGCCCCTCCTTAATTTATGAAATTTCTGACTTAAAGCTAGCACATGTACAGGACCCTTCAAAACTTTATGCCCCTCCTTATGCCCCTCCCTAATTTATGAAATTTCTGACTTAAAGCTAACACATGTACAGGGACCTTCAAAACTTTATGCCCCTGCCTAATTTACGAAATTTCTGATTTAAAGCTAGCACATGTACAGGACCCTTCAAAACTTTATGCCCCTCCTTATGCCCCTCCCTAATTTATGAAATTTCTGACTTAAAGCTAACACATGTACAGGGACCTTCAAAACTTTATGCCCCTCCTTAATTTATGAAATTTCTGATTTAAAGCTAGCACATGTACAGGGACCTTCAAAACTTTATGCCCCTCCTTAATTTATGAAATTTCTGACTTAAAGCTAGCACATGTACAGGGACCTTCAAAACTTTATGCCCCTCCTTAATTTATGAAATTTCTGATTTAAAGCTAGCACATGTACAGGACCCTTCAAAACTTTATGCCCCTCCTTATGCCCCTCCCTAATTTATGAAATTTCTGACTTAAAGCTAACACATGTACAGGGACCTTCAAAACTTTATGCCCCTCCTTAATTTATGAAATTTCTGACTTAAAGCTAACACATGTACAGGGACCTTCAAAACTTTATGCCCCTCCTTAATTTATGAAATTTCTGACTTAAAGCTAACACATGTACAGAGACCTTCAAAACTTTATGCCCCTCCTTAATTTATGAAATTTCTGATTTAAAGCTAGCACATGTACAGGGACCTTCAAAACTTTATACCCCTTCTTAATTTATGAAATTTCTGACTTGAAGCTAAAACATGTACAGGGACCTTCAACACTTTATGCCCCTTCTTAATTTATGAAATTTCTGACTTGAAGCTAAAACATGTACAGGGACCTTCAACACTTTATGCCCCTTCTTAATTTATGAAATTTCTGACTTGAAGCTAACACATGTACAGGGTCCTTCAAAACTTAACAAAAGAATGAGGGGGGTCGGCGGTGGTCAGCAAAGGGCAAAATCATCCTCTGTATTATGCAAAGTACAATGCCAAACAATGATGTGATTTGTCCTTTCAGCACTCCCAAGTGATCCAGTCAGTATTTCTAACATATTTTAGAATCTTGAAGACTGAGAAGAAATCTCCACTCCTTCCTTCAGTGTTAGAAGGATTAGCAAAGTTAGTAGTTCGATCAGTAATATCCATGATGAGGATTGTTTTATTGGTGGAAATTTAATATAAAAATATGTAGACCGGGGTTGAATAATCTCCCTCTCGTTTAAGTGTTCTTTGTAGAGCTATATGACAATAGAAGACCGGACTCCCATCCGTAACTACTGATTGATTGTTTGGTGTTTTACGCCGCACTCAAGATTATTTCACTTATATGGCGGCTTTGCCAGTTTTATTGTGGGAGGAAACCGGGCTCTATGCCAGGAGGAAACCTACGACCTCCCGGTGGTAACTGGCAATGAACCCACATAGGTCGTTCGAGTAAAAACCCAGTGAGAAAATTTTCCAATTTTTTTTTTGACTGAGAGGGATTCGAACCTGCGACCCATTGGTGGAAGGCTGTTCGGATTGAGCAATCTAACGCTCTACCTGCCATGGAGGCCCCACCTGTATCTGCAAGCTCATTACATTTGTCAATATAGATAAGTGACTTTTGCAAGCACCACCAGTGTTACATGTATGTGTGTGGCAAAATAATTTCTGAACCGTTCCCCTTTTTCATTTTTATCAGTCTAAATTTCCTGATATGCTTTTTTTTGTAGATTTTCTCACCTTATAAATGTGGAGTTCTTTGGAGATTTATTTGAAGTTCTTAATGAACTTATTGATTCTGGGGTGAGGATTAGTTAAATATAATTGTATTAATTATTTATACCATGTGTATTGAAAATAGGAAAATTTTCTGATTGGGTTTTCACTCAAAGGGCCCATGTGGGATGGTTGCCAGTTACCAGCGGAAGGTCGTGGGTTTCCTCTGGTGCATAGAGCCCTGTTTCCTCCCACAATAAAACTGGCAACGCCGCCATATAAGTGAAATAATCTTGAGCGCGTAAAACACCAAATAATCAATCAATCTCCTGCTTAAAGTGGCATAAGCTACAGTGGCATGGAATATAGGGAATATTTTCATGGAAACAGAATTAGCTAATTGTCATTTTATGATGTGGTACAAAATATGAACTCTCCCCTTATACCAATCTTGGAGATATAGGATAATGTATGAGCAACAAAAACTTGTAAGTGAACTCTTGCATCCTGGCTATTTGGGTAGCAATAATTGTAAAATAAAATACCCAATAACATAAATAATTTCAAATTAGAAATTAAAAAAAGCAATTTTCAAATAAAACTACTGGCCAGTGGACCGCCACAACCACTGATGCTCATAAATGGCAGCCCCCCTAGTGATTGTCATTTAAGAAATTTCATTTTTTTTTTTCTTCAGAACTTGTCCTATCGTGAGACTTTACATTGTGTCTTGACAGCCTTTACCATTTTATCTGGTCAGGGCTCATCGTTAAACATTGATCCCATACGCTTCTACAAACATCTGTATAAAGTCCTCTTCAAACTCCATGCAGGTCAGTTGTTTACATTTAGTATTACAGTATCGTCAAGATTAAATTTCCATTCAGTCATATGAAATATGGACATTTTCAGACTGGGCATTATTTTGATCAAAGTATATAAGATGGTTGCAGTAGGTCTGCATTCTCTCTGCACAGTCTGTATCTCTTCAACTCCCCCAACCCCCCCCCCCCCCCCCCCTCCCTTTCTCCACTCGTCCCGAAATAGAACTGCCATATCAGTGAAATATGATAATCTTGAGTATGGTGCATAGCTCCAAATAATCATTCAATAAAAATTAGGCTTTTTTTAGTCAAGAAGATATTCTTTGAGCCTGTGTGTTTTAGTGTTCATAAATTTTTGAAGGTTATACTGTACGCTGATAATGTTCAAGGAATACAAAGTCATCATTGCTTGTCTTACTTTATTTATTCCATTGTTTTTTTTTTCACCAGGTGAGACGAGTGAGGATGTCTCCATAGTAATGAATTGTTTACATGTCGTCTTCGATAAGCGGAAACGACTTGTGAGTGTTCCTTCAGTTCAAATTCAATAAGCCAGTATTGTCAGTCTCTCATAGATCTTTTTAAGTCTAAGAGATTATCAAGCCTTGGTGGCTCAGTCAGTAGAACAATAGTTCTCAATCACACAAATGCGTCCCCCCATAGGTCACGGGTGCGAATCACACTCAGACATAAAAAACTTTAAAAATTTATCAGTGGGTTTTTGACTTGATTGTCCCATATCTGCCAAAGGCAAAGGGTTTCCTCCTGGGAAAAGCTAATCCCTCCCCCTTCCCACTAAAACGCTACGATATAAGTGAAATAATCTTAGTGTGGCGTAAAACATCAATCAAATCAAGATGATATATAGTTCCTTTATAACTGTCTATAAATAAAAAAACAAAAAAGGTGATCTTTCACCAGGTTGAATTAATATCAATTTCATATACTGAACAACTTAACATAGTGAAGTAGTAAGGAAACCCCAGAAATATTTACGGAATGTCCTTATTATGTAATAAATCTAGTCTGAAGTCATTTTCTGTTTCATCCCCAGGTATCAGAACAGCGTATTTTGGCCTATATAAAGAGACTGTGTAGTTTGAGTTTACAGTTGTTACCCCACGGGGCATTGGCTACCCTCGCTGCCACAAGAAATCTCATTCAGGTATTAAAACCATGCTGAAGTAATCAGTGGCTATTTCTATACAAGACTCACTCCCTCACTTTAATCTTGCTATGAAGAGATCTATTTATGAACACTAAAACACACAATCACAGGGTAAACTATCTTGTATAAAATAATTATGGAGACAAGTTTCTAATTGTGTTAAAAAGAGGTATATCATTTAGACCTTATCCAATTGTAAGTTGTAATAAACTAAAACCCATGATATTCCATTAGGTTGATGACAGACCAGAGTTTTAGTCAGTAGAATTTTCCTTTTTTTTAATGGGGTGCTTGTGCTAAAAAATGTGAGATAACCAGCCAATATTAATCATATCTTTACACAATTGGTATGACTTTAAGCAATGACTTTACCTATTCACTTATTATGTGCTATGGCATAAGTTTGTTTTATCAGGCAAATGGAAGAAAAATAAATATTAACTCTTTTTTTCTAGTGTAACTGATAAAATCATTTTGGTCAAAAGATATACGTTATTTGAACCCATGTTAAGAAAACCTACTTAAAAGATTCAGTATATAATCAATGCTCCTTGTATGTGGTTTGGTCAATGTCTTCTTTTTTCTATGTGACAGACGTATTCTCGTAGTGATTTACTGTATGACAATGAGATGCAGGGAAGTGGGAGTTACCTGCCTGAGTTAGACGACCCTGAACATTGTCATGCTCAGAATACAGCTCTCTGGGAACTAACAGTCTTACAGGTAGGCGGACATTACTGAATGAATTTTTACTGTTGTTAGATTAAAGCCTAGCGCAGACGAGAGGCGCCGGCTGAGCTGCAAGGCACGCATGGCCAAGGGGGCAGCTACAGATTTCAGTGCAGACGACGAGCTCTCGACAGAGGCAAGTCTCTGGTCACCCAAGTTCACTGACCTATACAAGTGTCACTACCGGTGTTACGTAATATTCTCTGTGATCATATGTTTTAATGGGTACACACAATTGGCCTTTCACTCCTCTCAGCTCAGCTGGCAGCTTACGTTGTGCACACACGGTGAGATTCTTGCCACGAGAGGCAGAAAATATTAAACATGCTAGATACTTTCCTCGCCGCCTCGAGAGGCGACAATCTCACCAAAATTTATTCGCACACGGAGGAAACAGTTTAGCTCTCAGCCATGCGTGGCCGGCAGCTCTACAGGCGCCTCTCGTGTGCGCTAGGCTTAAGTAAAGTCAAAGATTTCATCTTCCTTAAATTTCTCATTAAAACAGAACATCTCAGTCAGCCAAGTAACCAAATGACGTCGTAAAGTTTGAATCTTCTGTTGGAACACAGCTGTCACTCAGAGCGTTAGCTCCAAGATCATTCTACACTAACTCACCCATAATTCATAGCTCAGACTGGTATAAACCTGCAAAGGTACTTTAGTGTCTCAGTTAATAGGTCTTTGTTTTTCGTCTATAATGTTAAACGAGTTGATGGTGTAGTAGAATTGGGGATATGTCCTTCTGATTATGTTTGGGGGACTCCCATGTGCTGTAATCATTTAATATATACAGGGTATGAGCTGATATGTCCTTTTATCAAAACAGCAATCTCTTTTGACGAAGGATATTATTTATTATGAATGTATTTGTTACAGAAACACTATCATCCAATGGTGAGGAAATATGGCAGTCACATGACCAGACAAGCCCCTACCAGTGGGGAAGGTCAACTTCCTGTTGAACTCTCCAGAAAGTAAGTCCACTTAGTGAATTCAATGGACTGATTGCTTACTGACCTAATCAGAGTATAATTGGGGATCAATATGCACGACTGACAGCGTGCAAACATGCATGCCACTATAAGGGCTTGTTCCAAACTGGTCTTTTCTAAGGAGCCCCGTTAATGTCCCATAATTTTTCATGTGGCATCATTACTCTTCAGGGCCCTGTCTTTTACAAAGCTGGCGTAAGTTACGTCAGGCATAAATCAGTGTTAAAACTATAGGAATTTTCTCCCTGAACTCAACCTGTCCATGTTGTAGGCCGATACGCAAATTTACACCAGCTTTGTAAGACAGGCCCCAGGACTATAAGATCCATCAAGGCTTGTATGAACGGATTATTTCACAAATTGTTTCCGAATAATTAAGATTTTAAGATGCTGCCACCAGGCTCTTTGTCTTTGTTAAGTACCTGGCAACCCTTTCACATATGGCAACCAAGTGAAAAACCCACTTAAAATTGTGTTATTTTTTGGGACTGAGAATGAGTGCATTGATGTCACAGAAACCTGTGCACATCTCAAATATTGCACTTTTCTGTAAAAACCGATGTAGGATTCTTGCCGTAAGGGGCACAGTCATTTCTGTGATATCGTCCGCATGTAACTTCACCCATGTGAAAAATCAATCAGAACTCCTTCGAAGGAATCCCCACCCCTCCCCGAAAAATTACCATGAAAAATATTGTGTTTTATCTAAAATGTTCTGTTGAATATCTTGACAAACTTCATCGAATAACCTTTATTTTTTCAGAAATCCATTAGAGCTTCTTGAGGACTTTGATTTAGGACCTATGAAGTTTGATCAGTCATTACCAGAAAAAATGAAGCTGAGCAAAAAAACTGTAAGTATAGCTTTTGAATTTCATTGTATGGGTTGAGGAATCATGATTTCGTGTTATGGGTTATGTTCCAAGGAGATCTGTGTATTGAATCCTTGGGTATAACATATGGGTCCATGTTAAGGATCCATGATATTGGTATGCACAAGACGTTTGGTCCTTTTGATGCTATTGAATGTTGCTATTCCAGTCAGACCAATGAAAAATTTAAACATTTGCGTGTTTTCCATATCCGGTCATATGATCTTGAATGCAGTGTGTATTGTAATGTATATTAGTCTTTGAGAAAAAAGGAGATAACGGGATTTTTTTTTTATTTCAACTTTAAATTAAGTCCATCTACACACACAAGAACCACCTTCAAGCCCTGCGTCCGCTTTTACGAAGCCTCCATAAACTAAGGAAACATTGAGTTTATTTTTAAAGAACACAGACGATATCTGCACGTACAAGTTACCTCAGTTGAAGTTCTTACGCAATGTAATAAAATCATAACAGGCTTTAATCAAAGAAAATTTGCATTTGACGATTCGTGTTACCATTCAAATGATTGCCGCTTTAAAAAATAACTAAAAGAAAGGCTTTTTTTCTTTTCTTATAAAACCCTGTGAACTGGTAGGAAATATCGGTGTCCAAGGCGTTTCAGCCCTCTAAAATTATTGTCAAGGTGAATATTTTTAGGTGGGGGTTAGGAGTTGGGTCCTTTGAAGTAATGGATCATGTTTTGGTGGCCATACGTCTGTACGTTCTTGTTAGCCTCCAATTCACATATTTTCATCGGTTATTGCCTGGCCGGAAGATATCGGCAGAACTGCTAGGTGTAGTTTGATCTATTTTTTTCTTTAGCTTATTGGTGGGATCTTTTGAAGTTGATCGCCTTTTGCTTTAACGACACACTCAAGTATAAAGAAAAATCACAATGTGTTTGGTACTGTTGAAATGTAAACATTAGCGTGATTTTCTGTACTTAAAATTGTCTTGTAGTTTTCTTCCCCTTTAAGTTGAAGGAACATGTATTTCTCATTCAGAGTACTGTTGAAGTTACTTCCTTGCATAGAGCTTATTCAAACCATTGGATGGGTCGCGGGTCGAATCCCACTTAGTCCCCCCCAAAAATTGGAAAGTTTTCTGACTGGGTTTTTACTTGAACGACCTATACCACCGGACGGTCTTGGGTTTCCTCCCACCATTAAACTTGCAACGCCGCCATATAAGTGAAAAAATCTTGAGTGCGGCGTAAAACATCAATCAATCAAACCATTGGTGTGAAGTGGTCTCGACCAGCACCAAAACAATGGATAAACCAAATATGCCTTAAAGTAAACTGATCCTTATTTTGTTACAGGTGAGATTGAAAGGTTGGGTACAGACAGAGTTTCAAACTGAATTGGAAGGAATAAAAGATTCAGTACCAGACAATGTGACATGAACACACATCCAGCAATATTTGTTTTCCTTTCAACTTGTTGTACCAAATAACCTTATTAAAGCATTAAACTCATATTTGTTCTTTTTATTTTGTCTAATCCGTTAACATTTGGTTTTTATTAAAAATATGAATTCATATTCAAGTTTTACTAATACTGAAACGGATCTCTGAATATGCTTGACCAACTGGCAGCTTTCAATCCGAAAGTTTGAGGAATCTCTGTCTGGGTAAGATTTAAACAGTGTCTTTCATTTTTGATTTGCTCTTTGTTGATAGCCCATTTTCTCAACTTAATCTGACCAGATTTCCACGTATATAAAATAATCCTCTCATAAAACACCAATGATTTAATCCAGTTGGGAATATTCCAGTCAATTTGACTAACTGTTCAAACCTCGCTTGATTTTCAGTCCTCAAAATTGATCCCTTATGATTGTACAAGGTCTAAGCAGATTATCTCCCTTGATTTGCAAATTGAAATGTCGATAAGGAGCAGGTGTGACTCCCCCTCTACAGAGGGTCAGGTGTGACAATCCCCCTCTACCAGCATGTGTGCAGAGAGGGGTAGGTGTGACGCACCCCTCTACCAGCATGTGTACAGAGAAGGGCAGGTGTGAAGCACCCCTCTACCAGCATGTGTGCAGAGAGGGCCAGGTGTAACGTCCCCCTCTACCAGCATGTGTACAGAGGGGGCCAGGTGTGACACACCCCTCTACCAGCATGTGTGCTGATGTGACGCACCCCTCTACCAGCATGTGTACAGAGAGGGCCAGGTGTGACGTCCCCCTCTACCAGCATGTGTGCAAAGAGGGCCAGGTGTAACATCCCCCTCTACCAGCATGTGTGCAAAGAGGGCCAGGTGTAACGCACCCCTCTACCAGCATGTGTACAGAGAGGGTCAGGAGTGATGTCCCCCTCTACCAGCATGTGGGCAGAGAGTGCCAGGTGCGACGTACCCCTCTACCAGCATGTGTACAGAGAGGGTCAGGAGTGACGTCCCCCTCTACCAGCATGTGGGAAGAGAGTGCCAGGTATGACGTACCCCTCTACCAGCATGTGTGCAGAGAGGGCCAGGTGTAACGTCCCCCTCTACCAGCATGTGTACAGAGAGGGTCAGGAGTGATGTCCCCCTCTACCAGCATGTGGGCAGAGAGTGCCAGGTATGACGTACCCCTCTACCAGCATGTGTGCAGAGAGGGCCAGGTGTAACGTCCCCCTCTAACAGCATGTGTACAGAGAGGGTCAGGAGTGATGTCCCCCTCTACCAGCATGTGGGCAGAGAGTGCCAGGTGCGACGTACCCCTCTACCAGCATGTGTGCAGAGGGTCAGGTGTGACGTCCCCCTCTACCAGCATGTGTGCATAGAGGGCCAGGTGTAACGTCCCCCTCTACCAGCATGTGTGCAGAGAGGGGCAGATGTGACGCACCCCTCTACCAGCATGTGTGCAGAGAGGGTCAGGTGTGACGCCCCCCTCTACCAGCATGTGTGCAGAGGGTCAGGTGTAACGTCCCCCTCTACCAGCATGTGTGCAGAGAGGGTCAGGTGTGACACACCCCTCTACCAGCATGTGTGCAGAGAGGGTCAGGTGTGACGCCCCCCTCTACCAGCATGTGTGCAGAGGGGGCCAGGTGTGACGTCCCCCTCTACCAGCATGTGTGCAGAGAGGGTCAGGTGTGACGTCCCCCTCTACCAGCATGTGTGCATAGAGGGCCAGGTGTAACGTCCCCCTCTACCAGCATGTGTGCAGAGAGGGGCAGATGTGACGCACCCCTCTACCAGCATGTGTACAGAGAGGGTCAGGAGTGATGTCCCCCTCTACCAGCATGTGGGAAGAGAGTGCCAGGTATGACGTACCCCTCTACCAGCATGTGTGCAGAGAGGGCCAGGTGTAACGTCCCCCTCTACCAGCATGTGTACAGAGAGGGTCAGGAGTGATGTCCCCCTCTACCAGCATGTGGGCAGAGAGTGCCAGGTGCGACGTACCCCTCTACCAGCATGTGTACAGAGAGGGTCAGGAGTGACGTCCCCCTCCACCAGCATGTGTACAGAGAGGGTCAGGAGTGACGTTCCCCTCTACCAGCATGTGTACAGAGAGGGTCAGGTGTGACACACCCCTCTACCAGCATGTGTGCAGAGAGTGCCAGGTATGACGTCCCCCTCTACCAGCATGTGTGCAGAGAGGCAGAGAGGGTCAGGTGTGACGTCCCCCTCTACCAGCACGTGTACAGAGAGGGTCAGGTGTGACGTCCCCCTCTACCAGCACGTGTACAGAGAGGGTCAGGTGTGACACACCCCTCTACCAGCATGTGTGCAGAGAGGGTCAGGTGTGACGCCCCCCTCTACCAGCATGTGTGCAGAGGGTCAGGTGTAACGTCCCCCTCTACCAGCATGTGTGCAGAGAGGGTCAGGTGTGACACACCCCTCTACCAGCATGTGTGCAGAGAGGGTCAGGTGTGACGCCCCCCTCTATCAGCATGTGTGCAGAGGGTCGGGTGTGACGTCCCCCTCTACCAGCATGTGTGCATAGAGGGCCAGGTGTAACGTCCCCCTCTACCAGCATGTGTGCAGAGAGGGGCAGATGTGACTCACCCCTCTACCAGCATGTGTACAGAGAGGGTCAGGAGTGATGTCCCCCTCTACCAGCATGTGGGAAGAGAGTGCCAGGTATGACGTACCCCTCTACCAGCATGTGTGCAGAGAGGGCCAGGTGTAACGTCCCCCTCTACCAGCATGTGTACAGAGAGGGTCAGGAGTGATGTCCCCCTCTACCAGCATGTGGGCAGAGAGTGCCAGGTATGACGTACCCCTCTACCAGCATGTGTGCAGAGAGGGCCAGGTGTAACGTCCCCCTCTACCAGCATGTGTACAGAGAGGGTCAGGAGTGATGTCCCCCTCTACCAGCATGTGGGCAGAGAGTGCCAGGTGCGACGTACCCCTCTACCAGCATGTGTACAGAGAGGGTCAGGAGTGACGTCCCCCTCCACCAGCATGTGTACAGAGAGGGTCAGGAGTGACGTTCCCCTCTACCAGCATGTGTACAGAGAGGGTCAGGTGTGACACACCCCTCTACCAGCATGTGTGCAGAGAGTGCCAGGTATGACGTCCCCCTCTACCAGCATGTGTGCAGAGAGGCAGAGAGGGTCAGGTGTGACGTCCCCCTCTACCAGCACGTGTACAGAGAGGCAGAGAGGGTCAGGTGTGACGTCCCCCTCTACCAGCACGTGTACAGAGAGGGTCAGGTGTGACACACCCCTCTACCAGCATGTGTACAGAGAGGGTCAGCTGTGACGTCCCCCTCTACCAGCATGTGTACAGAGAGGGTCAGGTGTGACGTCCCCCTCTACCAGCATGTGTACAGAGAGGGTCAGGTGTGACACACCCCTCTACCAGCATGTGTGCAGAGGGTCAGGTGTGACGTCCCCCTCTACCAGCATGTGTACAGAGAGGGTCAGGTGTGATGGTCAGGTGTGACGCCCCCCTCTACCAGCATGTGTGCAGAGGGTCAGGTGTGACGTCCCCCTCTACCAGCATGTGTACAGAGAGGGTCAGGTATGACGTCCCCCTCTACCAGCACGTGTACAGAGAGGGTCAGGCGTGACACACCCCTCTACCAGCACGTGTACAGAGAGGGTCAGGTGTGACGTCCCCCTCTACCAGCATGTGTACAGAGAGGGCCAGGTGTGACGCACCCCTCTACCAGCATGTGTACAGAGAGGGTCAGGTGTGACGTCCCCCTCTACCAGCATGTGTACAGAGAGGGCCAGGTATGACGTCCCCCTCTACCAGCATGTGTACAGAGAGGGTCAGGTGTGACGTCCCCCTCTACCAGCATGTGTGCAGAGAGGGTCAGGTGTGACGTCTGGTTGCTATGAGAGAATTCCAACATCCCTAGAACATATTTAGAGATGTTTGTAACCAGGGTTCCCCCATAGAAGACCTGAAATCTTTTTGAGCCTATTACACCAGATTTGTGACCTTCTCGTAAAGAAATGTCTTGAAAACTACAGCTTTTTACTTCACTGATGAACAACCCAAAACTGTTGTGATGAGGTCTTGATATCCTGCCGACAAACATGACAAAGTTTTCATAAAATCGTCTCAGACAAAACCAATTGAAAAATAAAGGAAACTGGTAAAACTGATTTTGGCCTGAAATGACTGTCGCTGTATTTGTCATTTGATTCAAATGCATATAGTTATGTATGTATATATAGATATATTTATGAGTGTACATGAATTTATATACAATGTATATAGTTTATGAACAATTACACACATTTACAAAAAAAAAAAGACGAAATGACAAATTGTTCATTTTCTGTACATTAGAACTGCATTTAAATATATGTCTCTTACAAACTACAACCAAAAATATAGGGATTAAAATAAATATCAATACTGAATACAGTGGGGAAAGTGCTTCTGAAACCAAACGGTGAAGTAAAATGGATATATGGATAAAGAATAAAATAAATAAAATTGTTCAACAAATAATTATGGAAATCGATAAATGTATGGGCTCCTATTAGAACATAAGAAAGGGAGGAAACCTTGTGTTCATGATGCTGTGACTGAGCCCATGTTTATTATCTAGCATACACTGAGGATTTAAGATTGCAAGGGAGGTTAAGATAGATTGGAAAAAGAACCTGCTAACCTACCTGTTCATCAATATGTAGACCATTGAATGGTCTACAGTTTTATAATTCTGATTGCAACAACATTAAAAGACTTTGAAGTTCATCAAAAACTCAAGTTCGGATATTAACTAAAAATTCATATGATGTTTAGCGACATTCGAACTAATTTAAATAGCCGGGGTCATACCATTCATTCATTCATTTTAGGCAAGTTAGCTCTAATAACTACTGTAACGTAAAGTATAGAGAATAACACTTCAATTTGTACTTCTTGAGGGAAAAAAAGTCCGTTTCAAGATATTTTTCTAAACAGAAAAATTTTGGTAGCTCATGCTACTTAAATGAAATTTTAGTTTTGACTTTGAGATTTCCCCTACAATTTGGTGCTATGTATTTCTAGAATTTTACATTATGTTTTGACCAGACACAAAAGTATTTGCACATATAAATCCTGTTTAATAACAGCATACATAGAGCTAAAGGATTAGACGGGGTGAACAAAACATACTTGAAATAAACCTGTCAACGTAGCACTGATTATGCTTGGGGTGAAAAGGGGGAGTTAACCAGCTGTTTGGAAAATGTTAGATCAAATTCAAACGACAACACATACAAAATGAGAAAAATAATGGACATGATTGAGTTAAAAACATAATGATGGGCTAAATTGTTACGAATCGGATTGTTACACAAAACATTGATATTTACCTTTTCTGGCCTTGTTTTAATAATAAAGTGGATGCCGCTTGTCATATGATTACAATGATAGATGTACAATGTGAATTCATCAAAATAGAATGAAATTGATGAGCAAATCTCTTTCTTTGTAACAATATCTGAATATATTTAAAAGTCATAAAAACAAAGGCTTGGCCATTTTGATCTTGAGAGCTTTATATTACAATGACTTTGGAGGTGAGGATTATCTCCCTTGGATTCCGCATTATCTCCCCTGCTGTATGAAGTTCATTTACAAAACAATTTTTGACATGAGCTTCAATCCTTTCAATGTACACACACACAATGTAAGGTCAGTAACACAAGCATACACTGGTCTTCCACAGATGTACACAACTAACCATTCTCTCCATAATGTCTAAAAGAAGAACATTCCTGAGCTGTAGGTACTGACGACAGACATGTTTCAGTTCAGCTGCCTGAAAACCTAAAACCACCATGACTAATCACAAACTCATTGCACTATTCTGGTTTTTCATCAGGTTGACTAGACACAGAGGCTGACTGTTGAGGTTTCTTGTCCGGTCCCCAGGGGCTATGTGCTAGCGCTGGAGAGTTCCGGAACTGGTCGCCATCTTCGTCTCCCCCATTGGGCTCGTACTGTGTATTCTCTAAGCGAGTTATGAACCGCTCATCCTCGTCGCCAAATTCCCCACCCATCAATGTGGGTTCTCCGACAACCATCACATCCTACAGACAAATGATATCATGTTCACTCATAAACGGAGATGCAAACAGGGTCTAATCTCCTTTTAATGAAGAAATAAATATAAAATTTTATGTTTTATTGGTTACCAACCGTTAAGTAGAAGAAATGTTTGAAACTCTCTTTAAACGTGGGTTCCATACTAATGAGAAATAATTAAGGCATCACCCCGATGTGATTGCCATCTTCCTTTCCTCCATTGGGCTCTAACTTCGTGACTTAATTATTCTCATTTATCCTTAAATATCCAATTGAGTATCTTAATAGTATTTAATAGAGAAACCCTAAAATGTATCTAATCGTCATCTGTGATTTCTTAATATATGCCACAATCCGCACAGTTTCATATATATTGTTGGTAACTGACAATCTTTGAACATTAGAGCCTAAACTGATTTCATGTTCCATATATTTACAATCCTACATTGAAATACAGGTAAACAATGCTTACAACTCACCCCAGGCACTGGGTTAAACCCTTGTGGACCAGGTGACCTCTTCTGTTTACTGGTGGGTGGGCCCGAATCTCGTGAGTTGATGTTGTTGGCATTGGCTGCGTTTGTGGAGTTTTTACGCTTTCTCCTCTTTGCTGGGGGCCTCTGAGGATCTGCAAAGTAAGATGTGACCAGTTTGCGAATAAACTTTGTCAGGCAAGAAGAGTGAAAATGATCAAATGAAATGAAAAGCCTATTCCTTGCTTCAGATGATAATTTTCACAGTAACAGTCTTCTCTTTAACAGCATGCATTTTTAGAAAGATATATATCACCTATGATAGCATATCCATTAAATCTTTGTGAAGGTTTTAAATTAAAATTCAACTTTATTGAAGGTAAGACTAAGCTTATGGATGTAAATGAATTAACTAAAGACTTCTGTGATGGCTCTTACAAATATAACAAAAAACACGAAATTAATAAATGTCTATAATTTTGAGAACTGTTTGAGTACAATGAAGATTTTTACACGATGTGTATTTCCCTCAACATAATTTTCTTTGAAAGAGCCATAACAGAAGTGAAGAACGGGATAGGAAAATGAGAAAAATAAAAAATGAAACATCAACGTACTACTTTTGGTATTACCTTTACCAGGTGGCGCCACCATACGCTGCCATTTCTGGAAAAGCGTAGTTTTCAAACAGTCTCGTGGATTGAGACCATAAGCTTTGTGGCGGGACATTAACTCCTGCATTGGTTCTAAAATAACACATAACTGAAACAGAAAACAAATTAAATTCTAGTCAATGTCTAGATAGAACTGATTTCCTTGTATGTACTATACAGAATAGATGCTATTGTTTTTTAAAGGTAACCGATATCAAATTATTTTATTAGAAAACTATTTGATCAAAAATATGAGAGAAAATATCAGGATTTATTTGAAAGGTCAAATTAATAGTAGCAGGAGCTGCAAAAAATCTGATTGTGAAGTACCTTGAAAAACTAAAGAATTGATATTGAAGCTAGTATGATGAACAGCTGGGACGTAGGAATACATCCAGGGTTTCGTTGCTTAAAAAAACATGCATTTCCAAGATATGTATCATCGCAAAGCTGTTATTTTGTACTTCCTGATGAATATGCAAACAATAAGTTTCTTCGGTTTCAATGAAATTTTCCCTATATTTGGCAGCTGATACTAATTTAAGCTATACACTGTATTTGAGGATTTAACCAATGAAAACTATTGTACCAGTTTAGTTGAAGTTTCGACCAATGAAAACATTGGTGCCAGTATACATGTAGTTGAAGTTTTGACCACTGAAAACCATGGGCAAGTATATTTGAGGATTTAACCAGCAAAAATGATGATACCATTAATGATTATTATTTAGGATTTAACCATGGTACTATAATAATTAGGGATTTAACCAATAAAAAACATGGTATCATTATACTTGAAGGATTCAACCAATTCAAGAACGGGAAAACCACAGTAGAAATTTCAAGCATTTCTTGATTGACAAAGATTAACCTTATGTATTGAACTAATGAATAATACGTACCCTGAGGAAGTTGAGTGTGTAATTAGTGAGGCCTTGGCGGGTAATATTTTTTGATAATTGTTCAACCATAGCAGGATCCTGCTGAAGAAAGTAAGCAATAAAAACTGTCAATATTGGTGAACTGGCTAATAATTACAAACACTCAAATTTATTTCGATAAAAATGATTCTACCTAAAGTGTAGGTGATTATTTATATCCTTAGCATGTTTCATAGAGGTTATCTAACGAGAGCTTGCATGTTACGAGTGACTTTGAAAATTAATAACGAGTGATATTCATTGTAACACACTAGCTCTCATTAGATAATCTTTTTCTCACACTACACAAAATAAAATCACAACTTTTCACGCGAGGAAACCGTCAGAATATACCTCAATCAGTTTTCGGTAACAAAGTCCTGTTTTACACCACAATGAAGATTATTTCACTTATGTGGTGTCAATTAAATGTTGAAAGATAGAGATGAAAAAAAAACAACAACAACCCTTTGGTGGAAAGCTTTGTCCAACACCACCTACTAATTGATTGATTGAGGTTTTAGGCCGCACTCAAGATTATTTCACGGTGGAGGAAAACATGCTCATTGCCCGGGGGAAACCCCTGACAATGGGTGAGGCAACTCTTCCACATACGACAATCAAGTAAAAAAAAACACTCAGAAATTTTAAAATTTTTGTTTGACCTCGGATCACCAAGGCACCTCCCTACAAATTGAAGCAAGAATTTTATTGAATGTTCGCATGAGGAAAAAGTTTTTTTCTATTTCATCGACTGTTGTCCCTGCTGGTCGATTTTTTTAATATCACAATCAAGGTTATACCATGGCACCATTGCCAGGCTTAGTGAGAAGAAACTGGAAACCAGCCATCATTTTTCCGACAGCGAAATTCTCAATCCCAACCCATGCACGGAATGTATGAGTCGACATGTTTTTTGTTAAAAGCTAATGACGTCTCTCAAAAAAAAAATTATAGGATGTAATAGGATATTGTTTTGATTGATTGATTGGGGCTTGAAGTCGCAGCTAAGGTCATATGGTGAAAAAAGTACCAAAAAAACACCCTCCACGCGGTCCTCTGAATTTGGATACTAGGCTCCACAGAACATAGAACGTCAGGAAGGCTGATGTATTTGCCATACTTGATGTTCCTCCTTGCTGGGTCAGCATACATGGATATAGCAGAGCCACAATGCTTCAGCCCGAGGCGGTATTGTTTTGATTTGATCGATTGACGTTTTACGCCACACTCAGGATTATTTCACTTACACGGCAGTGTTGCCAGGTATAGTGGTGGAGGAAACCTCCGACCTTTGGTGAGTACCTGGCAACTCTTCCACACAAGGCGATTTAGTGAAAAATCCATTCAGGAATTTTTCTATTTTCATTTGGAGTGACCGCTATGTGACGAGCCTGTGCAGAGACACGCTTTACTCATACATATGACATAATGCTTTTCAGTGGAGAATAATTTCGGCCGTGTTTTTCTCAGTTATTACCATGATGCCGTAATTACGCAGAGTGTAGAACTGATGGTAAACATACCTGCATGGCAATCACACTTCTGGGGATGAGCTCTCGATGCTGCCGGACTGAGAAATGCCACGAGCGAATTCTCATTAAGTCATCGAAGGTAAATTCCAATATTAACCTTCCCTCTGTGACCACCTGTTGAAATACAAGAAAAGATCAATTTAAATTTACTGTTCATTGCAGCATTTCAGTTTATAGATAGAAGTTGGAGCTATTATCCATAGTCTTTCGGCAGGGGAGGGGGGTATTTTGAAATATATTTTGTAGTATAGTCTATAGTAGTCAGACATTTTGTTGATTCAGGTTGATTGATTGGATTTTTGTGCCTAGCTATTTCATATGACAGCATTCGAATGTTAATCAACCTGTAAGAACAGAGGCGTTTTTTAACGAGCTGTCTATTGACAATGATCTCTCTAAAAAGGAATCCAAGAACAATAAACTCACTGACCAGGAAGCATCAAGCTGGTTTTCACTAAAAGGGGAACCAAGAGCTAGTTCCTGGCAATAAACTCACTAAAAGGGGAACCAAGAGATGGTTCCTGGCAATAAACTCACTAAAAGGGGAACCAAGAGCTAGTTCCTGGCAATAAACTCACTAAAAGGGGAACCAAGAGCTAGTTCCTGGCAATAAACTCACTAAAAGGGGAACCAAGAGCTAGTTCCTGGCAATAAACTCACTAAAAGGGGAACCAAGAGATGGTTCCTGGCAATGATCTGTTGATGAGTTTTTGGGTGAACAACGAGAGCTTTTGATATCTATTCCAATGTCTTTAACAAGTGCAATTGAATTCAAATTTTTAAGCCTTGCTATTTCTCATAAGATTCTCAAATTGACTGAACAATACATGTAGTCGAGTAAAAAATACTTAAACACTTCTTTCTTTAAAAACATTCCTGTTGCACCTTCTGAGAAAAACATCCCACAAATGCCTCAGTTTGGTTTGATTGATTGATTGGTGTTTTACGCCGCGCTCAAGATTATTTCACTTATATGGTGTTGCCAGTTTTATTGTGGGAGGAAACCGGGCTCTGTGCCCGAAGGAAACCCAAGACCTTCCGCTGGTAACTGGCAACCATCCCACATAGGTCGTTCGAGTGAAAACCCAGTCAGAAAATTTTCCAATTTTTGGACTGAGTGGGATTCGAACCCGCGACTCATTGGTGGAAGGCTGTTCGGATTGAGCGTCTAACGCTCTACATGTACCTACTGCGCCAGGGAGGCCCCCTGCCTCAGTTTGGAGAAAGATTTTAAAAAATACAAAATTTTCGACCAGGGTATGTTAATTTTAGCTACCTTTGTGAACATTGGTTTTCCATGATGTGTAACCATTGTAGCTTGATCACAATCTAATGTGATGGTTGTATTGTGGAATGATTCTTTCGGGTGTTTCAGAATGTAATATAAATCTGTAACTCCTCCTTCAAATATGCTTCGAAAATATCGGGGTATCAAAGTTCGGCCAATTGCTAAAAATAAAAGAAAAAAAGATATATCCAGATATTTAAAGGATAATATAAAAAATATGTTTCAGATAACAAATTTAATGTTATGAATTTAGATCCCAAATTCAGATTCAAGATATCTATATAATTATGGTTGACGTTTTACGTCACACTCAAGATTATTTCACTTATATGGCGGTGTTGCCAGTTTTGTGGGGGGGGGGGGGGAAAGGAAACCAGGCCCAATGGCTGGAGGAAACCCCTGACCTTCGGCGAGTACCTGGCAACTCTTCCACAAATTTCACTCAGAAATTTTTAATTTTTTTATTTGGTCTCAGTGGGAACGTACCACTAGTTTCGCACCACTCAAAAACTAATTTTCAAAATATTTTCAGCAGAAAAGGTTCCGCAACTGATTTTCACTCCCAAAAATATTAGACAAGTTACTTAGTGCTATAAATATGGACACAAATTAAATCACGCAATAAAAATTGAACAGATTTCCCTTGTCTTTCTTTGAATCAGTAGAAATATATGTTGGCTATACTAGAACATTGACATATAAAAAAATTGCTCTGGATTTCAGATTTTTTACTGTATAATAGGATTTGGCTTTGTTAATTCTGGTAGAAGTATCTGTGGAGACAGTAGAGTTGAATGGATCAGAGGAAAGATGAAGTTGTGAGTGGTAGTCAGCTGCCAGGCCTCCATCAATTATTCATCAGTCTCCATGAACAGCTTAGCAAATACAGCAAGCCTTATCACCACCACAAATTTTAACCATGGACCAGTCCACAATCAATATAACAATGCCCCAGCTATCCCACTATTCTTACATAGGGGGATCAGGATGCATTTACTGATTGAGAACAGGTGTTTTTAGAGTTTAAGCCCAACAGGGGATACAAAATTTTCAGTAGGACTTAATGTAATACTTTGAAAATCTTAATCTTTTTTTTAAATCTCTCAAATGTAACAAATCCCACTGGAGCACATGTTCTGGTGTGTGTCAACCACATGGCAAATGACAATTCAGCTGAGATTTCACGCGGACTTCAATCATTATTTTCTCCAATTTAAGAGTACTTCAATAGTTTCAAGGTTCAACATTTTCATAGGTCACTGGCCATGGAAAAAGGCTGTGAATGCGACACAAAGCAAAAAAACAGTCTCCAAGGTCTGAAAAAAGCCTAAAATTGCATCGAAGTTTATACTCTTTCCAACTTAAATTTTGCAGATATTTTATTTGTTAGCTCAATCTGCTCCTGCAGATTCTTAACAAATCTGTTGGCATTTTATTAAGCTTTCAACACCTTTTTTTACCAACAATATAATTTTTTTTTTACAACATACTGTATCTTTTTGGACCATCTTCTAAACAGAACGCCAATGTCAATGTGGCATCGTCTTCAAAAAATTCTGTTGCGAAGGCATCCCACCATAAGTTATCACTCTCCTGTAAGTAAAAACAAATGATGTTATAGGACCTGGATTGTATTTTACAAAAGCCACAAGTTAATTTTCCTAAACAATAAAAGATGGTCTGTCAACCGCTTTGTTGAGCATTTGGGTTGATTGAATGATGTTTTACACTGCACTCGAGATTATTTCACTTATATGGCGGCGTTGCCAGGTTTGTGGGGGAGGAATCCAGGCTCATTGACCAGAGGAAACCTCCGAACTTCGGTGAGTACCTGACAACTCTTCCACATATGGCGACAAAGTGAAAAATCCACTCCGAAATTAACATTTTTATTTGGTCTGAGTGTGATTCGAACCCGTTCTGCATCGATGGAAGGTCTGTGTGGGACTTACGGACAACACTCTAAACCACTGGACCACCGAGGCGCACTTGAACAACACAACACAAAATGCCCACGTTGGAATTGTCTTTGAATGTGTACCCTGGCCATGTGCCGAGAGGTCAACTGGTGTTTGATACAAATATTAGCAACTTTTTAAAGTGAATTTCTGAATTTTTTAAACTAATGAAATGATTACTTTTATACTCTGCCTTTGAGCACATTCTCAAGACTGGAAGCCATTAAAAGTTTTTTAATTCGCACTTTTTGAAAAAAATAGTACAAAAAATTTAGCATCAACATAAATTCCGCATTTTGATAGCCACTTTAAATAATATGAGTTTTTTTTGTATGTCCCATTGGAATTTAAGGATGCAAAATCAAACGGTTTACCTCAGTGGAATATTTTTTTCATTTGATTTGAGGCCGAGATTTTTAATAGAAAAAAAAGTTAAATGTTTCTTACTAAAATAAGCAGGATTTAACTTGGTGAAAATTAGCCTACTTTAGATAGCCAAAAAATAGAGAATGTTTCAGCCATTTTGGGAAAATCCAATAAACCAACACAGAACACTCTGCCGGCTACATATATGACACTACTAGTGTATTTGAATTCAACTGAATCTAAGCTAGCCTAGTTTGTCACCAACAATGGAGTGCAGTTGAAATCACCCAATCCTAGGACACTGATTTATTTCTACTCGTTGATTACCCCACTAATTTCACCTTGTTGCTATGGTTACACAATGGACAAGTCCACCGTTTTTCTACACAGGAGATTTCCTCTCTCTGAGCCAGTTCGACCCACATAGAAATGCTATATACACGCATTAAATATATACCAAGTTAATATTCCAACATTAATGCCACTTGTTTGTAGGCAAACTCGCCACTATACGTAGTCTTTCTGACATTTGTGAAGAAAACAAATTTATGCCAGTTTTCTTTAAGTAAACCACTAAAATTGAACATCGTTAGTAATGTTTGAAATATGTAAATGGTAGTGTAAAAGTATATGTAAAAACAAAAGTCTAACACCAACAGATTGACGAAAACCGAGTAACTTTAGTGTGGGATTATATAAATTTCAGGTCTTTTTGATTTCAGTTTATAATCTCAAATTTATCGGCAGGCATTTTTGGATCCAGCGTCTGTATTTCTCAAATAAAGCAGTTATACCGTTAGCCCATGCACATAGATGCCACAAGCATTATTCAAATAATTGGGGCAGTTGTGGGCATTATGGCAGACACAGAGTGTGTTGACCAGGCCAGTGCCTTACAAGTAGAATATCCAATTTTGGCAAAAATCAAAACTTCTTGAGTGGGGAAAAATATTGAAAACCGTTTTATTCTAAATGAAAACACATTTGCGGATTTTAGCGTTTTTTGTCATACCAAGTTATATCAAATAATTTTACCAATAATATCTCGTGGTTTGCCAAAAAAAAGATTGTGGTGAAAAGCCAACTTCATCAATGAACCACCAGTTTCAGGAATAATTCAAATTTTATATTTTTCCAAAAATTTATATTTCAACCGTTTGTGGCACAATCAGTGTATGAATTGATATTAAATCTAATAATTTCTTCTTTGACGAAAAACGAACTGTGATACCGTCATATTTGTAATGCAACTCTGGATCAGCCATTAGGGGATTTACGGTAGTATTGATTTTATGGAGTGGCTGAAACTTGCACAGCACTCTGGTCTCCAAATCTTTGTTCATTATTTTGGTCAAACAGGCTAAAGGTGTAACATACTACAGACAGTCTCAACTTCTGGTGCCAAGAAAATCTTGGACACCCATTAGGTCAAGGCATTATATGATCAACTGTTTTAACCAAAATATGCACCATAATATTATTGATTCAAATCTTTACGGTTTTGATCCCCACTGGAAGCTATTTGTACGGACGAATGTGAATATGAAGTGGGGGTGCTTGATTTCCGTTTTACAACCGTATTCAAGATTATAGGGTGGCACTACAACATATGCAAACATGGCGTCTTGTAAAACCGACCTGAGTTCAAGAGAAGTTTAACGTTTGAAATACCTCGAAAAACTACAGGGTTGGTGTTGAAATAAAACAAAATGGGTAAAGCCAGTAAGCCTTAAGTACCGACTTTTTTAAATTGAGCATTTTTTCTAAATTTTTATATACCCAATACTGAGGTTAACAAGGACCTTCTGTGAACCCTTGTGAGAATCCTGAATGGAATATCAAAACCAAGGCCATTGTGAAAACGGACCAGTAATCAGAGCCAAATGTCTGAAGCCAAATGGAAACCAGATAGTTAAAAGATTACTGAAGTTATTACCCGAATATCTGAACTCTGAAACCCCTATGGATTGATTGTTTGATGTTTTACGCCGTGCTCAAGATTATTTCACTTACATGGCGGCGTTGCAAGTTTTATTGTGGGAAGAAACCGGGCTCTATGCCGGGAGAAAACTCACTACCTTCCGATGGTTACTGGCAACCATCTCACATAGGTCGTTCGAGTGAAAACGCAGTCAGAAAATTTGCCAATTTTTTTTGGGACTGAGACTCAAACCAGCGACCCATTGGTGGAAGGCTGTTCGGATTGAGCATCCAACGCTCTACCTACTGACCCATGGAGGTCCCCAGAAAACCCCTATGGGATGGAAACCACATGAGAATGTTGATTAGATACCAGATAGTTTAACCTTCACTAAAAGTATTAGCCGAATGTCTGAGTTGGTTTAAACGACGATCATACCTTCCATTCTTGGTGGTAAGAGGTTTGAAACGTATTCACTCCAGACAAAATGGAAACAATTTCTGCTTGATTATGAATTTAAAAGCTATATGAGTGAAATCTTTTAATGTTAAATCTAGAGGAAGTCTTGTTTACTGCCATGTCTCCAGAGAAGCCATTTCTTATAAAGCTATTAGGAATCTTACGACAATATTGATTTTGGTGCTGAAACTAGGACTGAACTGTTGGGTCATGGAATTGTCCTATCTTTTGGTCAAAACAGGTTTAGCAAAAGGTGTACAATCAGAAGTAATGTGTCAACATACACTAACTGGATATTTTGCCATTTTTTTTAGCTTCCAGCATGATTGGGTGAGTGGCGAAACTTAAGAATGATGAATAACTTTGTCCAAACATGTAAATCTCCACAAAACTCACTTAATTTTACATCCAGCTAATAATTATTTCCTAACAAAGACAATCTAAAGACAAAAGAATGAGTGAACAGTTAGCTAGTGAAACTTCCCAGCCTTTCTGCAAACCCAGATGGGGCAAGAATCTTGCATGAGTCGACCATTAGCCTTTAAATGCCTAAAGCAAACATTGCAAGACTCTATGGGGTAAATTTTCTATTGGCATAAAGAAATACAGAAATCTTAATGATCAAATAAACCATATATGACAACCTTCTAAAAGATTACATCTAATATGTAAAGACTTTAGAGATGATCCTTCCAAAAACAATAAGATTTCTTCAAGAGAATGAAAAAAAAAATAATTTAAGAAAATTGATCAGGGGCATCAAAGTTAAGCATTGTGTCTATCCAAAAATTGTTTCCTAAAAACAAGAAACCGGCATTGGTAAGGTTAACTTTTGCCCAAAACAATGTTGTTTTAATATAAATAATGCCACAAAGTATCAATTTAGCCATGACAACGCCGACTTATCCCAATTATCCAATCGGCCTGCAAACTACGGAAAGTGCAAAACAAGTTTGAATTATTGCGAGAGTGAAACATGAGACAGGACAAGGGTGAATTGAAGTGGTTGTGTTTTGAGTTATAACATTTTTGCACTGGTTGGCAGTGTGAAAACAAAGCGGGGTGGTTTTAGAGCAAAATACACAAGGGAGTCCAGGATGTACCAGCTGTAAGTGATTTCAATCTTTCCACATGTCCTTTGTCAGTCAAACCAGACAATAAGCACGTCTGAGGTAACAAGAATGATATATTAATCACAGCTTGTGCAACAACTATGTACTTGAAAAATACACAATTTGTTTAAGGGTTTTAGTAGTATTCAGGGCTATTTTGAAAGCTTAGTATGATGGTTTTCACAAATTTACTGAGGAGGAAAGTTGGGAGGTGTGTGTGAGAACACTGGGATTTACTCCAGGAGGAAATTTTTGACCTTTCCCTGGTAACTGGCCAGTTAGTTAGCGTTTTATGCCGCAATCAAGATTATTTCCCTTTTAAGTCAGTGACAATCATCCAACAGTCATTTGACAAAAGTAGTTTTCTACAACAATTAGTGTTGGAGCACCTGTTTATGTTGACAGTTTTTCGAATGTAACTTGTAATTAGGACAGTCTTGTGATACTTCCATGAAACAAATAAATTGACGGTCAACAAGTTAGAAAATGTTGATATTCAACTAAATGGGATTTGAACCAGTCAGAGTGACATCGGTGTAAGTCTGTTCGGATTTAGTTGTCCAGCATTCTACATACGGTGGTCGCTAAAAATGAATACTCCCAGTTTCTGTTTTTCAGCCAATCAAAATTGATTCCGAATATGCTAGAGTTATCTTACTTTTATTATCTGGGTTTATTTGAATATTGGAATGAAACTAATTCAGATCTACAGTACACACTAATGGCTTTCAATCAATGTCGGATTGAATATTTTGGTGTGCTTTTTTTTCATTGTCTTTAAACCAATTTAAAAAAAAACAAAAAAACAAAACGTTTGGCTAAGAATGTGTAAGCTTTGAGGTGTAAAAATGGGGTTACCCATGTTGCAGTGTGTGTGATATAAAACCAGCATGCATTATGTCTACGGTAAGAATTCCACTAATTCAAGGACGAGCAATGTGAAGATAAGAAATTATTAGACTGCTTTCTGCCATGTTTGGTCTAAAACAACAACAATAGCGATTGCTCGATAGGATTATCGGTCGCTCCATGCAGGAGTTAAGACACCCAGTGAAAAGTCTCAAACTTTTAGAGTGCTTTTCGTAATGTTTTGAGTACTTGAATTACCGGAATTCTTACCGTACTTTTCTTTATTTGTCAAGGCTGTCGCATGTGATAATCTATTTTAAAAACGGTAATAAGCCACGAACTAAAATGTTAACATTGTTGCAAATTGAAAAAGTTTTTTGTATGAACGATGACAAAATTCCACTTAGGAATCTACACAAACAGAACTGAAAATGTCAATGATCACTGGCTCAATGCGTCAAACATTTTTTTCTTAGCAAGAACCTATCAACAGCCAGCACATTCATTTTTGGGACGAAAAAAATCTTCATTCAACAGGTGTGTGAGGCAGAAATTAAAAAAACATCCAGTGCAGTTTTGTAACATGTAAATTGTGAAGTAGTACACAGACAATTTGGAGTGTGTTATAGCGTAAAACATTTCAGTCCATTTTTAGAATATGTAAATTTTTAAAATAAAATTGAACCCAGATCTATTAATAACTAAAAGATATTTAAAGTAAATGGGTTAAATTCCATCACAATATCATCAGTGTGATTAAGATTTTTGAGACAAAGTTATTTAAAGTGGCATGAGCTACCGAAATTCACACTTTTTTCATAATTTCTGATCGTCACGACAGTAAGAGGCTTTGAGGGCCATCGAAAAACTAAATGATTGGCTTTCGAATGAGGGAAATCCATACAGTATGTGGCCCGTACGAACCGAAAACGTAAACAAAATTTAAATAACCGGGGCGACCATTCATTCATTCTAAGCCAAAATTAGTTCAAAACAATACTTTATCGTACATTTTCGAGACTAGAAGCACTAAAAAGCTTCTGAATTACACGTTTTGAGAAAAATAGCCAATAATTTCAATATTCTGTTTTAAAGTCAAAATATCAACATTCTGGCAGCTCATGCCACTTTAAAGTGGCACGAGTTGCTAAAATTCAGATTTGTTTCATAAATTCTGATTGTGTAGAGAAGTTCAGAGTTTGAAATAAGGGAGCGAGAGTATCGTGCAAATTTCCTGTCACCTGAGCTGTCAATGCGCATGTGTGGAGCCTTGATATTTGAATGTGACGCTCAGTTCTGAGTAGAACAAAAACGCTAATCGAACTGACAACGTCATAAAAAAAACATGTCACCGGATATCGTGAAATCTCTCAGAATACTCCAAAGCCTTCACCTTGGCAAACCAAAGGATTGACGTTGAAGTAAAAAATATAGGTAAATTCAGTAACCGGTGCAAGACTAAGACGTGTGCGACTAAAAAACATGCTGGGATGTACCAGTTCATTTTTCGAGGTCTTGTTACTTATAACATCACCAACTTACTTTTTCATAAAAATGACCGGCAATTAGGTACATGTTATTCTGTTTCAACAAAATTGTCCCTATATTTAGCAGCTTAGGAAACTTTTAAGTGTAAGTAGAGAGATTCAGCAATAACCAAGACATATACCTCTTGAAATAAATTTTGGTGCACAACTAGAAACTTTTTATTTTTTAGTTTTTTTTAAGTATGTAGTGGCACCGAATCAAAACTTTTCCACAGTACCTTGATAGAGATGTTTTTATAATGTCCCATCAAGACCTAGCTACATTTGTATCAATTATGACAAATGAGGGACTGCCTTGACGGGGCGGCACACGGAACTGGGCGAATCTAAATATCATTTTTAATATTTTACCATCGTTAAGATATGTATTAAAAATAATTTCTTGGATTTTTCAACTTTTCAACTCAAATTTTTCAACAGCGCCCGAAATTTAAGTTTCTTTTTGGTCAGGCTTGTTAAGTTCATGTTCTACAACACACTTAAAATAGGCCTGCGGGTGATAGGCAAATTAACACTTTACTGGGTCGTAACCATATTGGGAAGATGTTGGGATGATCACTGGTAAACTTCAATTCCGTGTCAGACAGATCGTTAAATGACGAGTTTAATACATCTTTTTAATTCATTTGCAGATGATATGTTTACTTCTAGTTTCAGCCAGCCTGGAGTTTCCAACAAAGGTTCCAGAGCTTACTGTTTAGCCGATCGTTTCGGTGTCTTCTGACTTTTATGTGTTTTTTTGTCCGGTTTACATAATGTAAAAATAAACTAAAGAATGTCGACTCTTTACAGTTTATCAGATAGATGAATATTAGGGACACTTTCACAACACAATACAGAAGGGTTGATCCATGTAGGACTTTTGTTTACATTAACCCGAAAGCGTCTGTCAGACACTTAACAATGTACCCCGAAATCGCACTAATTGATAGTTAATTTTACATTATTTGCTGAAAATTGACGTACCACCTTTCATCCAAAGTCAATCAAATGTTATGCATCCACTTAGCAAAAGTTTTAACAAAAATGTAAACAATCCTACACAACTAGTCCCTTTAACACAAATTGAATAATATTGCCCAAGGCTGTTCATATAACCTTTATTAAAAAGTTACAATTTTGGATCCTTTGAAAGTGATATTAAATGCTCACTCAATTTTTTGTTTACTGTCAAAAGTTTTCTGTATTCTTCCAAGAGCAATGCAATTTATAAAAAAAAAATTTTAATAATTTTTTTATAATTTGAAAAAGAACATTTGATTTGTAAGCTACTCGCACTGTGAATGATTCAAACCTCACTTATGTAGTCTAAACAAGCTTGCACTAGACTTACTCTAAGGACTCAAAGGAAATACAAAACAAGGATTGGGTTGGAGGGACCCCAAAAAAGCTTGCCACTAAATTTGAGAATTTGCTTTCTTCACTATGTCAGTATGGCTACTCCGATGATTTTGCCTTTAAGAATTTGCTTTAGCTACAATCATAGAGATTGATTGATTCATTGATTAATGTTTTACGACATATCCAAGATTATTTCATTGATAAGACGGTGTTGCCAGGTTTAGTGAGCTCTTTGCTGGGCTCTTTGCCCGGAGGAAACTCCAGACCTTCGGTGAGTAACTGGCAACTCTTCCACGTACAGCAATCAAACGAAAAATCCACTCAAAATTTTTTCAGTTTTATTTGGTTTGAGTGAGATTCCAGCTCGCGGTGCATCGATGGATTGATTGGTGTTTTATGTCGCGCTCAAGATTATTTCACTTAAATGGCGCCGTTGCCAGTTTTATTGTGGGAGGAAACCGGGCTCTATCCATGGGGGAAACCCACAACCTTCCGGTGTTAACTGGCAACCATCCCAGATAGATCGTTCGAGTGAAAACCCACTCAGAAAATTTTCCGATCATTGATTATACAAAAAATAGTTGCTGATATCAATGCAGTAAGAAAATGTTCCCATTTCTTTTGAGTGGAATTCGAACCCGCGACCCATTGAAGGAAGGCTGTTCGGATTGAGCGTCCATTGCTCTACCTGGCTACTCAGCCACGAAGGCCCCCACATACATGTAGATGGAAGGCCTGTGTCTGACTTAGGGAAAATCACTCTAACCAACTGAGCCCCCAAGGCCCCTTCCTAATCATAGAGATAGATTGATCAGGGTTTAATGTCACATTTAAAATCCCATATTGCTTATCCGATTGTCTTCAATTTGCTGATGATTTTAATTGGCCTACAACATTTCAACTCTTGTCTCTTCTCGACTTTATTTGGGCATCACAAATGCTGATAAATAATATGATGTTAAGGAAGTTGGCCAAAGGTTCGTCTTCTCAGCAAATGAGACGAGCTATCAAAATTGCATATCTATTTCTCCTCATAGTTTCTACTTGTTACAGTGTAATTTGCAGTAATTTGGAGAAGAAAAAAAATTGCTCTGCTGATAGGTTTTAGAATTGACAAAATATCTAAATTTTGGCAGAATAAATAATGCACAAATATCTGTCAAAACTGTCACGTTAACATATACAGTACCTTCAACATTAAGTTACGACCAGGCGCAAACTTACGACGGGCGTAAGTGTGTTGAGAAACAGCCCCCAAAGGTATGTTGCCAAATGACATCAAATATGAAAAGTGATAGCGCTACATAAACATGAATGTACAAGACATAAAAATTTCATTATTTAAAATTTAAAAACTTACATATACAAAGAATTGTCAACTTAAACAAAACTGTCGATAGTTAGATCTTTATCTTTAGACAATTTATAATAGAAAATTGTTTCCTACCTCAGTTCTTTGCTGTAGCCTCTTGTTCAGCTCGTAGATGCGGAAATCTGGCTGACCCATGTAGGGAGTGTGGCGCCTGTAGTAAGTGGAAAAAGGAGAGGCGTAAAAAGGGTCGGAGTTCATGGGAGGCATGGCGGGGTCTTGTGGTGGAGGATGCATTGGGGAATACATATATAGTACAGGACACAGGAAAGGGGAGGGGTCTACAGCTCAGCCTGAACAACTACATGTAATAATGGCACATATACAATAGGGCCTTCAAAAACTGTTCAAGTCCCACAATAACTAATTCCAACTCGAAATGCAAGTCCGTGGTACATCAGAAATCTGCATGCATTTGGTAAATACAATCCAGCACTGTCTTCAATGGAAAAGTGAGTTTGTGACAACGTTCGTCCGTAATTAACTGCAGTGAAGTCTATGGTACATCGTCACTCTACTTGTATTTTCATCCAACCGAAAAACAAACAGTCAATCTATGGAACACCAGAAACTTATCTTGAAGTCATTTCAGTTAAAACTGAAAGCATGGGTCTTAATAGTAGAGTCAAAATAGTGTAACAAAATCTCCAAAAACATCAAAGACAGAAGAATCCAATGTAACGAATATGTTTTCCAAAATTCCAATAGCACTTGAATCGTTCAATCACACAAATTTGAAATGATGCTGTTGATATCCACTTCAATTAGAATGTCAAAAAATGTATCCAATGAATGAACACGTGAATTAACTGTTGTGTGTTTCAGAGTAAAATACTGAAGTTTGATAATCAGTATATTAGTTCAGCTGTCAGTCAACACGAACTGTCAACCTGAAGAAGATGGGGGGAAATCCAGATGAAGGGAGATATAGTCCTGTCATCAAATGCAGCTGTAAAGCACAGTCCAGCAGTCAGTGCTCGACCACATGGAATAGTGTGACAGAATACCGCGTGGTGGAAAACAAGAAACGTCAATACTCTATTGATTTTCTATGCGTAGTTACGGTGCAGTTTGCTTCCTCGTCTCTGCCGAAGTCCACGGCTTGCCTTGGACTACTGCCAGCAGAGTTAGTTAGCAGACTGAACACAGCTAAACATTTGCTGACTCTTTCTACACTCACTGCCTCCTTGCCACACCTCCAAAATAACCACCCGTTGAGCTTATGACACAACTACTACTACACGAGATATACACATACATGCAGCCTCTCATGGGCAGAACTTGACAGAATTTTTTACCCTACTGAACTAGTTATTTTTTTAGGCCAAATAGGTGAGTTTCTGGGACAGTTGTATACAAATAAGTAGGCATCAAGGTAGGCCTATATACTA
The DNA here is from genome assembly GCA_963971465.1 of Lepidochitona cinerea. NCBI lineage: Eukaryota > Metazoa > Mollusca > Polyplacophora > Chitonida > Tonicellidae > Lepidochitona > Lepidochitona cinerea. The sequence continues at coordinate 41,068,721 of OZ020553.1, forward strand.
AACATCCCAATTTCTAAAAACAGGTCTATGTAGACTTGAAAACAGAAAATAAGAAGTGGACCATTTGACAGCCTATTGTGTTGTGTATGTAGTGTAACTGGGTGTCTTATGGTTGTTGAGGGACTGGCCAGAACAAGTCTCAACCAAGCCCATTTTTAAAGTGGACTCTGGCAAGCAGGCTTACTGGCTGACAGTGTACACCATACAGACTGCAGCACCAATCTATGCCTGCTTGGGCCCTTGCACAGCCGACATTCACCATAGCCCTGCACTGTGTTTCGCCTGAAGCATTTGACCTCTTCCCCAACCAGCTGGAGAAATCTAGGTAGCTAAATATTGCAGACTGCCTTCAACCAGGCATCCAGGCATACCTGAGTCTTTCTAAATACACACACTAAAGAAATGAACTCAGGGTTACGTTATGAAATATGTTTATGTAACTTTATCCAGGGTAATCATTAACCTCAGGAAAAGAAAAAATACATGCATATTGAACAAACAACTACCAGTTATGGAATAAAACTACTCAATACGTAACTTAAATAATGTTAAAAAAGAAGAGTATATTCAGCAATTGACACATGGACCTACAAATATTTTTTAAAACTTTCTCTTTCTAGCATTCAGAAATGGATAAGAAAAAGAATCAGCGTGAACGCGAAGAAATGAATGTTATCAATGTTTGCGGGAAAAAAAAGTTTATATCCCAGAAATTGTTCATCTCTTGAAACTACTATTCCTTAAATATATTATCATAATACGCTATAATGACACAAAATGTCAAATCGGGCCTTTTTTTTTTTATTATCATAAATTCTGGTCGTCAAGAGAAGTTAAAAATTGGCAAATTCAAATGGTCAGTGTGAAAGTGTACATTTCAAGGTGCTGTTCTTATAAACAGAGCTTTAATGTAGATATCAGCGGAAAACTATCAGTTTGTTGTTCTCCATAAAAATAACTAACAATCAGCAATATTGCAATTCTGTTTTGCCTATATTTGGCAGCTCATGCCACTTGAAAGCAAAGACTTTTTTGAAGAAAAAAACCCCCAAGGAAATTCCATTTCAAGGTTCAATTTTTGATGATTTTTCACGTTAATAAGCTCAGTTATTCAGTATTGAACAAGGCATTTTAGAATCTTTGCGAGGTTAGCTCCCTTGGTAACTATTCTTTATTGACAATAAACTTGACATGGTTACATGTACACGATGGTTATAGGGATTGTGAATGTTTAAGTTATGTTAATGATCCCACTAAAATTCACTGAAAATATTACAGATTAAATTTAATCTCATTTTAATTCAGGAATGTCATGCAGTTGTGAGTGATTGGTCGTGCAAATAGCCACACATCCGACAACAAATAATGGTAAAGGCATAGTAAATAGTATATTTCATGGTTTGAATGGTAATGAGGGCTGAAAGAAATAACATACAAGTGATGGGACATTATTTTGCCTGATTGTATAATTCATAGCTCCTTTAAACAGAAAATTAAAAAAAATTACATCTTTGCTGAATGGGTGAAGACTGGTTGATTGGAGTTATAGGCTGGTTCAAAATTATTTCCCTCATGAAATATTGTTTTGAAAAAAAAAGTATTAAGTATTCTAGCTTAAAGGCAGATTAGCGGTGGCGGCGCCTTGAAAATCCAGAATACTGTTTACACAAAAACAGTAGGCAGATACATGTATAACAAGTTTCTATTTTTTACCAAAAAATGAAAGTTTTGGCATCATTCAGTATTTTTAAGTTGTTTAAGTTGTGATAAGCTCATATAAATTGGTTTTCTTAATAAATTTGGAACAGGCTTTGGTGCCAAGTGGGCCTTCAAGCTTTCACTTTAGATGTCTATTCTCAGACTAAAACTGCAATGTATTACTTTTTAATTTCCACCGAGGTCAAGATCTTTAAAATTATGTAAAGTAGTTGTCCTTAGTGTGTTCTGCCAATATACTGGATGCCTTATAAATGGGTAAAAGGTAAAATAATTAAAAATACATTATCATTATTTAACTATAAGACAGTCATTAGCTAATTCTGTTTCCACGAAATCTTGCCTATATATGGCAGCCTGTTTTACTAAAACAGTCAGCTCAGTATACTTAACATTTGCTCACTGAACCGTTTCAGTCACAGAATTGTGAGCCCATGTAGTTTAATTTAGATATTTAAATAAAACTGTACTTTCTTTTTATCAAATCAAGTGTGACAAGTTCAAGCTATGTATAGACATTTAGTCCTATTTTTGTATTTCAACATGAAACTAAGGTGAGGAAACTTTAAAAAAGATTTAACTCATGAGTTACAACAAAGATTGAAGTAATCATGGAAATAATCTTGATTTATAAAAAAAAATTATATCTCCTACACACATGATCAAATTAATATTTTTTTTTTGTCTAATTAACAGAATATCCGAAGCTATTGATACCTGCTCTTTACAGAAAGATATCAAAGCAATATACAGTGGTGAATGCATTTCTCCAGGTATCTTTGCTTTTGCAAGAGAAACAAATGTCCTCATAAGAGTTATGCCCCTTTAATTCATACATGCAGCTAATACAAGTTCAAAATCATTATATTGAATATATAACAGTTTCTCCTAAATTTGGACCTTAAGCTAAGGGAGGGGGGTTTGGTCTCCAGTTGGCATCTTCAGAATTCTGGAATATTAAAGACAAGCGCAAGCTACATTAATAGCAGCTGCATACTGTTAAAGGATTTATGAACAGCTTTTGGAAATATTCTCTAATTTGCGTTAGGTGTGTTGTAGAACATGTACTTTAAAAGTCTGACCAAAAAGAAAATTAAATTTCGGTCGCAGCACATGCCAAATTCAAGCTACGTTTACCGATCTACAATGCTTACGAAAGTTAATTATCTCAGAGACTTATGACGTCAAACACGACCTCCGTTGTGTACGTACCCTCACAGCGATGACGTAATAAACGATTTCTGTTGTCTCAGTACGTCTTCGTGGCAGTTTGTACACATCGAAGGTCGTGTATAACGTCATTTTTCCGAGCAGTTACGAAAAATACGAAAAATATGCATATTTCCTCCCCGTTCGTTTTTTGACTACCAGGGAACTAATGCGAAGGTTGTTTCGTTACAACTGATAATATTCAAATATATATTTAGTCAATAAACAAGCACAAACCAGCTTTAGTCTTGTTCATATCTCCTTTAAACCAGCTCCGAAACTTTTCTTGCATAAACTCAAACTGAATGTTGAAATAAAAACCAGTAACCAGTTGTTAAAGCGCTTTTCTAGTTTCAATTTTTAGGAATGGATAAACAATTCTTTCAATAGTACCAAATACAGCTGTAAAGACTTCATGTTAACTCAATATTTCAGTTTATTAGATCAAACCATCATCAGGGTTTGATCTAATAAACCGAAATATTGAGTTAACATGAAGTCTTTGTCATTCCTCGCAGTGCTTAAGTTGCTCTATTACGCTAGACTTAGCAGTGGGAATTTGAACACAGTTATAAATCCAGCTGATTTTGATTCCAGCTGCACATCAATGACTTCAGATTTAAATTAACTAACATACATGTAACTTATGTTAGTTAATTAAAGGAGAAGAAAAGGAAAGAACTAAGTAAATACAGTACAGGCGCGACACATTTTCCTTTCTAACGGTACCAAAACCATATTTCTGTGATTTTTCCTCGCCAAACTGTGCTATAAGAAAGTTAACAATTGTTATCAGAGAACGTCTAAACTGACTCGGCAGCCATCTTCAAATTGGTCAACTCTGAAAGTCTGCCATTTAAACCTAGGTTAATTTCGATCATTTCGAGGCGCTAATAAGAGAAGACGAACACTCTAACAACTCTGAAAAGTACACTAGCTAGTAAATCAACCTTTTGGGAAGACGTGACAGGCTGCATATGTTGTCTACGCGACTTGTGGGGATCGTAGAATTTTCAGAAAAGGTAATCTTACCGCTGACATTGCATGTTATAACCATACAAGATATGTTAAGCTCACAAGGGAAGTATTCTACTAATACTTTTTCCGATCAATTTCAAACCGTCAATGGCGCGCTCCACTGACGATCAAGCACGAGCTTGTCTGGCAGATTCATTTTCATTGTATTTTCACGCTGTAAACCATGTGCAAGACTCACACACATGAATATGATGGTCTATGGGAGCCCGTTCGATACAATTGCATGTTGTTTTTTTTGTTTTCTCCTCCTTTAACTAACATAACGTATGTTATTCAATATAAGATGCACATTGATGTCAGAATAAAATGAAAAACAATCCATCAGAAAACATATGATGGATCAATGATGAATTTACTACCAAAACTTGAACTTTTTTTGTATATTTTCTAATTGTCACGACAGTTAGTCTTTGAAAATCATCGAAAAACTAAGGCTACAAGGAGGAAAATCCATACAGTCTGTGTGCTGTACAAAAGAAAGTCTCTGAAAAATGTAAACAGAGACGAATGTTCATTCGTTATAAGCCTAAATTAGTTCAAAACACTATTTTGACATATATTCTTGAGACTTCTGGGTCGCACAGCTTCTGTTTTAACCGAAAAAAGTATCAACATTTTTGCAGCTCATGCCACTTTAATCTATGTTTAAAAGAAGTTAGAACTTTTCATATGAAGTCTGAATGTCATTGCACACTATAAGGCCTTGAAAATCATTGAAATGAGGAATATCCATACAGTTTGTGTGTTGTATAAGCCAAAATAGTGTACAAAAACTATAACAAGAGTTGAAGAAACTCATAGTATGCCTGCAAAGGTAAATTCATTGCAGAAGACTATCTTCCTAAATCAATATCTCAGATTGCCGTAAACAGAATTTCAGTTGGAAGAATCTTTGAGTCACCTAAAAAAACACTGGGGCTAGGTCCTAGGTGACTTATCACAAATTTATGTATGCATATTGCCTACCTATTAGCTACCTACATCTGACAACTGTAATTGGTGCAGACAGACAGAATGGCATCTGTACATGTAGTTACCAAAGCTACTGGCAACGCCGCCATATAAGTGAAATAATCTTGAGCGCGGCGTAAAACACCAATCAACCAACCAACCAACCAACCAAAGCTACTTGCATACAAATCTACACTAGGCCTACATATAGGCATACAACAGCAATTTCATTTGTTACATTACAAATAAAACGAAAGAGAGAACTCATTTGTTTGGATACAATTAAGTTCTACCAGAAGTCTATGAACAGGGAAGTGTGAAATGTCGCATTACCCCATATTCAGGGCACTGGCGCTTTCAGCCTGCTTATACTACACTATGTGACGTTTATGCGCGGTAGATTTTGAAATTGTCAACGGTTGCGCAATTTCAAATCAGAAAATAAATTCATTCTCCACTTCTGCATCTATCAGCAATTCCAGTAACCGCAGTTCGGAGAATGCATTGGTTTTTATAAAAGCTTTACCGAACATGCGACTCTGATGTCTCCATTTCGACTCAAATCGTTCCAAACAAGTCTTCTTGTCTCATTTTCACCTTTTGAAGTTCTTCGGAAACTTTAACTTTTGCTCCATCAAGTACTGTTGTCATATCTAAAACGTTCGCCATGTTTTTTCTTATGCATCCCATAATAGTTCATAGGAGAAAGTGAAGAAAAGCCACGCTTTCTAACTAACCGAGAGAGGGCGCTGTATATAGTGACTTCTGGGTCAAAAGGCGCCAATGCCCTGAATACTATGTAATGGGACGCTTCACACTTCCACATTCATAGACTTCTGGTACTGTGAAACCACAGACCGATTAACAACTGAATCCCAAAAGGCTGGATGACTGTTCTGGTCAAGACATATTACGAGACACATCGTCTAATCGTAAGCTAGTCATAAGTGAATTTTTTTTTAAATCCATACAATAGTTTTCGAGTTACTGACTGCCAAAATGCTAGATGACTGTTTTCCTTATGAAGCTGACAAGAACCCGGGCAGACAGACAGACTGACAATGGTATACAATATACACCTGCTTTAAGAGTAATAATATAAATTTAAATAAGCTGGGGGCCGTTTCACGAAGCCGTCACAAAGTGCGATCAATTGCAGTTGCAATGACGTCGTATCTCCTCACTATGGTATCCATTGGCAACTACGCCTCATTTGCGATGTGACTGCTTTGTGAAACGAGGCCCAGAACGGCGTTCAATCATTTTAAGTTAGTTCAAAACAATACTTTTACCAACATTCTCGAGACTAGGAACATTAAAAAGCTTCTCAATAGTAGGTCTTGAGAAAAATAGGCGATAATTTACACATTCTGTTTCAACTGACATTTTGGCAACTTAACCCTTTAATTACCAGTAAATCAGTTTTATGTTGATTTTGATGTAGCTACATGTACTTGGAATGATTCTCAAAAATACTGACATAAAATTTCTGAAAATTAAGGACATCCATTTATAAGGTCACATAGTTAACTTCGGCCTTGGTTACATGAAGCAACATGAACAAAACAATCAATGAGTGAGACAAGATTCAAAGTCCCTATCAACATTTTTTTGCTCTTATAACAAAGAAAACAACGTGGCAAAGCCAATAGGGTGGGCATTTACGCAAAATACGGGATCCCTTAAATACAAGGACTGAAAATAGCTACATGTACGCACAAGCAACAATTTGAATGTATCAACACATTGATGTCAGGAATATCAAATCTCCAGCTAAGCAAAACTTCTCAATGATGCCTCTGGCAAAAATATATTGTATGTCATAACAGTTCATAAAACATGAAGCTTAAAAATACATTAATATATTACATAGCCCACATACCTGGTTATATAAACTCCAACAAGATTATAGGATGTGACAGGAAGAGATTTAGAAATAAGATAAGTTGAGTAGGACTACGTAAGTACCACAGCAATGCAGCATTTATGACTTCAATACACTGTCCATATATCAAGATACAGTCCCGACCACAATTGCTTTGCAAATTCACCAACTGCCTTAGCATTCACAGAGACATATATATAGACAGAGTCTTAATGTATTTATCCTAACTTTATTTATCCAGGGTGCTGTGCTGCCATTGTCACAATTCTAACAATCACATGGTCATTGCCATGGAAACCATACTGCTATTGTCAGTCATAAAACCAGAAAAGTTGTCTGGTGGAGAACAAAACACCAGTTAACAGAGATATTCCGGAAACCTATCAAAGCTCCCAGCAAAAAAAAGCAAGGAAATATTCAATAAAGCTATAAATTGAGGGGGCATTGAACGCTGTAAGAGAAGCTGAAGAAGTGTTTGAACAGGGCACATGACCATGAGGAAATATAAGGTGGAGTGTATGGTGAGAGGGTAGGGTGGGGGAAAAACATCTAGTGAACCAGTAAAACACTTCATCACTGCCATACAGTTATTAACACCTAGCCTGTGAGGTCTATCACAAACTTCCTTTATTGACTGCTAATCCAACCAACCAAACACCTTCAAATTAGTTGCCATGGTTACAGATTGCAGACCATTGAAAAGGGTTTTGATGAAGAATCTGCAAGCTTAAGATCTTGCCAGGTTTGTCAACAGGCTTTAATGTGTGTTGTCATCAAGTTTTTTTATTTTACAAGTACATGTAGGGGACAGAGCATTGGTGTAATTATGATGTAACACGTATGTAGTCTACAAAAAAGATATTAATCAAAATTTAACTGACAGGCTTTGATTGACTGACTGGGGCTTAACATATCACACTGAACAGCTACAGTTATGTAGCGACAAAAGAACAATCAACCAAAGATAAATTTAGCTAAAACAAAGCTACGATGCCCCAAGCCGGACGGTTAACCCCAAGGGACTAAGATTTGGGATAGACCGATAGACGAAGAACACTTAATAAATCAATCATAACAAAGCAAGTTCTTGGTTGATTTATCAACCAACATGAAATATATAATGCAATATGATAATCTTTAATTCAGTATAAACTTAAATAACCGCTTTGAATATTGTTCTTTTGGCAATATGTTTGGCAATATTTATATACCGTAACATTAATAATAAATTTAATTTATTTAGGGGTTATTTTTGGACATTAATCTACTTTAAGGCCAGTTAAATTAAGTTTGACCTTGCTTAATGTGGCATGAGTTGCCATGTATAGGGAAAATTTTGTTGAAACAGAATCTGACTTTTTCATTATTTTCATCAAAAAAGAAAATTTAGATTTATGTTTTAATATCAATCTTGTAGATGTATGTTTAAGTAGTTTTATAGCAGCTTAACAACTAAACCTGAACTCATGTATTATGACAATTTGAATTTTGGTCGTAATCTGCATGCTTGCACAGGTTACTGACTTAACCAATATTTTTTTTATTTCAATGTTAATCCTTTTGCTTTTCAAAGTCCTTCAACTTCTCTTGACAATCCACATTTATAAATAAGAGTTTTAATAAACTGAACATAAGCCCTCCGCTACGACTGATTACTCTACATCATACATTTTTCAATTCAATGAACATATATGGATGCTATATTATGCAACCAGTGATGTCCTATATTGTTACTGACACACCATCTACCACTTGGGTATATACTCGCGAAAAACATTTTCAAGATCAGGGCCTAGTTTTACAAAGCCACGTAAAGTAAAGGTGACCTCAGTGGCTAAGAAAAAAAAAAAAGAAATTTTAAAATGAACCTATGCCACTTTTGCGAAACCCCCTAAGTAAATCCCATCTTAAAATCTTCACTTTAGCGATAACTTAAGAGGGAACTCTCCTCAAGTGGAGAAGCGAAACTCCTTAGATGTTTCTAAGCAGATCACAAAGTTTTGTTAGATATAAGAATTACATGTGAACTTTTTTCTAAATCAACGACTGTTTGAATGATAGGAAAGCTACAAACTTTTTTCGAGTAAAGCCCGTTATGATTTTAGTAGATTGCACAACAACTTATTGAATTGTATTAAATTTTGAATGTCATATTAAATCAGAAGAGATTCTTTACAAGATTATTACATCATCTAATATACATGTAGTTGCTGTATTATGCAAATCAGGATGTCATAATTGGTTGATGACACACCATCTACACCAAAGGTATATGCTGTGTAAGAGTTGTAAAGATTGGATCAGAACTCAAGTTATCAAGTGGAAGGGAACTAAGATATAGACTAAAAGAGACGCCGCTGGTGATAGCATAATACGACTGATTTTGTTAAATCAAGAGTATAAAAATTAGTCATTTCAGCAGAAATTCGGAAAAGTTAATGTACATACGTCATTCCTAGACAAGTTATACAGTTATGAATTATTAACAGCCATTAGTATTAGATGAACCTTGTCTGTTTCCTGTAGACATAGAGTTGGGCGTATCAAAATTCTAAACTTTGGGAGCTCATGTCACTTTAAACATTGACCTGCATAATAAACAACAGTCATCAGAAGATGCCGTATCCGTCCCCCTCCCTCCAGATTTATCAATGTTACGTAAAGTGGAAATAGAACAGATAAAACTTCATTTACAAAAGTTTTAACAATATTCAATGCAATCTGTAGGAGGATTCAGTGAGAAACCAATACCAGGTGGAAGCCAGGAAAAAACAATAGGCACAACATTCCAGATGGTAACAATTTAGTTCAAGCAGGAGCATGTGTTTAAGCAGGGCTATGATAAGGGGCATGCAGTGCCCTGAAACACTGTACGTCATCAGAAACAAACACTCATTGTCTACATCTTCCAATACTGCCGAAAAAGACAAATTACTCTGAAAATAATTAAACCAGGGCAACCAAAATAGGAGGAGCACATCCTTGCAAGATCATGTCCACTAAGTTTCGAAAAAAGCTGATAAAAACCATAAGAGGAGATGTGGCGACAAGCATCCATTGTCTATGTCTTCCTATACTGTCTGAAAGTGGCAGCAACTCTAACAAGAGTTTCGGGAAACCCAAAATACGCCCGGAAAGGCACAGTAACTGCAGCCATACCAAAACAAATCCTTCCATATTTATTTGAATTTAATTTTCAAAATTCAGAGGGAAGAGGTTGAAGCTTGGTAAATGATTGATTGATTAATTGTTTGGTGTTTTACGCTGCGCTCAAGATTATTTCACTTACATGTATATGGCGGCGTTGCCAGTTTTATTATGTGAAGCTTGGTAAAACGTGATGTTATGTCAACAAAATGAAATTTTACCACTAAAACCTTTAAAATCCATCTGTATCAAATTTAAAATGGGCTATTTGGATCAACAATTATTAACAAGATTTGTACACGGTACAAGTCATCAATTCTCGCTGCTGTTAAAACACGATGTTAAACATTGTTTGTTGTCAATAAAGGTTGCACTAAAATGTTTCAATTTTTTAGAAAAGCAGTTTATAATTTACTAATCATACTTAAACAAATGTAATTAATTGGTAATTTCGCAGCTCACACCAATTCAAGTAGATTTGACAATTTTTCTCATAATATTTTTTATCTACATTATTTGGCCATAGACATCTTGACAATATTCTAAATCTCCCCATATACCTACAGGTTATTACTTCTAATTTTATCATAGACCAAATGTTTACAATAGATTTGGCTATGGATACATTGCTAATGTCACCCACTGTTTTATGGGGCCATGTGGTACACAAAGCCTGGTTTAGCCATATATCTCTCAAGAGAGACTGAGAGCTGACTGTAAGTTGACAAGGTAAATAGACCAAAGCTGGGATACTTATCTCTGGGTCTGTAGATAAAACTTTAATCCTTATATGTATTTTTCACTTGATTAAAACGTTATATATTGATTTAAGAATAGTCTTAATCAATTTAGAAACATTATTGCAATTTGAAAAAATCTTTTTTTGATGAGAATCGGAAAAGTAGAAGCCATTTTATAATTTAAAGGTTATTTTCATGAAAATGAAAGTAAGAATAAAAGGGAATGTACATAATCCAATAATTTGCAATAGTTGATATCATAAACAATTTTTTTACACACTGTCTGTTAATATGGTATGTAACATGAAAGAATTGAAAACATCGGATCATATTTGTTAAAGTTATGGAGAGAAAAAGTAAATATTACATAACCCAATATGGCTGCCATATTACGCAATGTATGATGTCAAAAATAGTTCGTGACACACCTTCCACCCATAAGGTATATACTCAGAAAAAATTGTGCAGATGGAATCAAAACATTGGAAGTTATGGAGCGGAAGGGAATATTACATAATCCAATATAACTCCCATATTATGTAACCAGTGATGTTAAAAATAGTTTGCGACACACCTTCTACCCATAAGGTATATACTTAGAAAAAATTGTGCAGATGGAATCAAAACTTTAGAAGTTATGGAGCGGAAGGGAAAGCGGACGCCCGGACTGCCGGACTTCCGGACTGCCGTCCTGCCGGAGATGATACCATAATACAGCCCGCTTTTCAAGCCGGGCGTATAAAAATAACAAGGCATCGCAAACGATACAAATCCCCTCACGTGCTAACACAAGAACTCTGACGCAAAATGGGGGGTGAGATGAAGTTTGGTCAGAAAAGCCCAAAAGCGGTGACGCGTTAGAGGTATTGCCATGCTGGACCCATATAGGAAGTTTGGTCAGGATCCATTCAGAAATGAAGTCGCAAGAGTGATGACAAAGATTTTCTATAAATAGTAACGATGAACTTGACCTTGACCTTGGCACCCTGAAACATGAACTTGTTCCAGGTATTCCTATGCTGGACTCATATATTAAGTTTGGTCAGGATCCGTTCAAAAATGAATTTGCAAGTGCGCTGACAAAGATTTTCTATAAATAGTAATGGTGACCTTGACCTTGACACCCTGAAACACAAACTCGTTCGAGGTATTCCTATGCTGGACTCATATATGAAGTTTGGTCAGAATCCGTTAAAAAATGATGTCGCTAGAGCGCTGACAAAAGGTGAACATACGTACGTACGATTTTCTATTAATAGTAATGGTGACCTTGACCTTGGCACCCTGAAACATGAACTTGTTCGAGGTATTCCTATGCTGGACTCATATATGAAGTTTGGTCAGAATCCGTTCAAAAATGAAGTCGCTAGAGCGCTGACAAAGATTTTCTATAAATAGTAACGGTGACCTTGACCTTTGCACCCTGAAAAACAAACTTGTTCGAGGTATTCCTATGCTGGACTCATATATGAAGTTTGGTCAGAATCCGTTCAAAAATGAAGTCGCTAGAGTGATGACAAAAGGTGTACGTACGTACTTACGTACGTACAAACGCAACGCTATATCCCTCCCCGACTTTCGTCGCGAGGGGATAATAAAACCAGCGCAACCAAAATAGGATGTGCACATCTTCCAATGACATCCAGCATGTCCACCAAGTTTTGAAAAAAATGGATAAAAACCGTTGGAGGAGATGCCATGGCAAGAAATGAATACGGACAGACAGACAGGCTGATCGCTATATCCCCCTGGCATTGTATTGATTGATTGTTTGGTGCGCTCAAGATTATTTCACTTATATGGCGGCGTTGCCAGTTTTATTGTGGGAGGAAACCCACAACCTTCCGATGGTAACTGGCAACCATCCCACATAGGTCATTCAAGTGAAAACCCAGTCAGAATATTTTCCAATTTTTTTTGGGACTGAGTGGGATCAATGTTCGAGCAAGGGAAGTCTAGGGTCTGTGACCTGCACAAACCTAGTGTTCCAATTCAAATGTATACATTTATAAAATAGTTCAAAAACCCACTTATTACGTATTTCTCAAGATCGATAGATTTGTTGTTTCAACAGAAAAATGTCAAAATTTTGGCAGCTTTTGCGACTTTAAAAAACTATTCATTGAATGGAAATGAGAATAATGTACTTACGTGACAAGGACCTGGTCCCTGTCCATGATAGGACTAGGCATGGGGTGGCCAGGCATCCTGGGGCCCAACATGGGGGTCTCCACACGCTTACCACTCTATTCAACTCTGAAAAACTAATAAGAAAAGTTCATTTGAAACATAGTAGACTGGAAAATATGAAGCTATAACTTGGCAAACCTTCCTAATACATACCAGAGAATTTTTTTCAAGAAAATCGAAGAGGGTCAGCGCAAAAAAAAAAATTTTTGGGCTGATTTGAAATGGAATGACCCAAAAGAGACCCATAATATCCCCACGTGTGCTGCGCAGGCAGTGACTGAAGCTTATAGCTTATGGATACAAAGAATGTAATGTGTATTAAAGTTACTAGTAACACGGTAGCACAGTGGTTTAAAAGAATCTAGTGTTGCGAAAACTTCTCGATTCAAAACGAAATATTTACACGATGGGAGCATTGAATTGCTCAGATCACCAGATACAAGGTTGATTGATTGTTTGGTGTTTTACGCCACGCTCAAGATTATTTCACTTATATGGCGGCGTTGCCAGTTTTATTGTGGGAGGAAACCGGCTCTATGCCCGGAGGAAACCCACGACCTTCGGCTGGTAACTGGCAACCATCCCACATAGGTAGTTGAAGTGAAAACCCAGTCAGAAAATTTTCCAATTTTTTGGACTGAGTGGAATTTGAACCCGGGACCCACAAGATACAAGGAAAGCGAAACAAAGCAGTTAAGCTAAGGGTACAAAGAATTCCATGTGGCGCTTCGAGTCACCTACCGAAAGTGAAACTTATTTGACACCTTCAATCCTACGTAGTAATTGCACGTACGGTGAATAAAAAATTAACATTTCTAAATTAAAGGATAGTATTTAAACCTAGAGTCTATTGTGTACATGCATTATAAATGACATTAACAAGCAAAATTCAGTATCGGATAACATAGACTGTTTTTAAAACAGTTTTATGCTAGTACATGGATTCTCTCAACACAACAGTACAGCATAACAACCGCATCACGCTCTAATCGTCAAGCAAATTAGAAGTTTCTATTAGTTCATTTTATAAACAAATGTGAGAAAGCAGCAGCTATTAAAATCTAATTCTTCTATAATGAAACTCAAGACAAAAAGAAAAATAAAGAAAGAATGAATGAAGGAGCCTAATGTGAATATTCACTGAAAATGGTATGGTAACGGCACGGAATGATAATTGGCCTAAATCCTAGGTATTTGTTTTGCTAGACTTGAAATGTAGTGAATTTTCTGTCAGTAAATAATTGGGCACGGATCGCTTAGTTTTTCTGAATACCCGTAGGCCTAGAGCCCCAATCACATGATAAATCACCCAGGAGTTCGACCGAAATCATTTATCCTAGTTTGACACCTTCACTTCAGACAGAGCAAATAAGATAAAACAAAGACTGTGAATTGAAAGCTTGAGATATGCAATATTGTTGTTGAGCTCCAAAACTTGACGACTTTTTAAGAATGGGAAGACTAAGATATATTTTATTTTTAAAAATAAAGGTGCTTGTGCCTTGTCCGTCATTTTGTGACATTGACAGTCATAACTGTCCGTCAATTCTCGACCGTTTGTTAATTAACAGCCATCCATCAATTCACGAATTTCCCTTGCGTTTGCATCTAAGCTTTGTTCATTTCATATTATAATTAACAATGACAAAATAGAGGTTGGTCAAAATCCTCTCAAATTATATTTATAATTCATTTAATTAATTGTCATAACCGCAACAACAACAACAAAATCAAAACAGTTCGCTTCCCTTGAATTTTAGGCCATTTGATCCTTCACCTCGCACACAAGGCTGTTGGCTATTATGCTCTTCGTTAAATGAATATTAAAAATCAACTATTCCTTACCCAAAAATATATCCACTTCTGTTTCAAAGATAATCGGGAAAAGTCAAAAGACAAAGACAGGAAATCACAGACAACCAAGCCGCTTCCGTAAAGATGAATCGGGTAAGTTCGGACACCTTCGGAATTCTCTCTCTGCTTCAGAAACAACGAAACCCAACTAAGCTTATGATAAATATCCGTAATGAGCTATCTCAAGACCGTTTCTTGGTTGAAAGAGATAACTGTCGATTTAGGACATCATTTTAAATAAATAATACCTTACGTTTCGGCCATCAGATGCATTTTTCTCGTATTTTAAAACTTGGTCAGTCTCCTGTCAGAAGGAAAAGGAGTCTTCCAAATCACCGCAGAATGGAGAGTGGTTGTCGGATCGGCGCCCTCTTCGAAAATGTCGGACGTGGAGGTGAAAAAGTGGATAGTTGAATATGTTTGTGATCAGTTATGGAGAGGTTTCAAAATTCACAAGACAGTCACGGATCAAGATCGGGATGTCATTCAAGGTGATTATACAGATTTTGTATGTAGATCTCTTTTTAGGAGTGAAAATCAGATTTGAGTTTCACTTTTAATGTTAGTTGCAACAACAACATAATATCAAGATTATCATTACTACATTAGTCCGCAATATGTTAAGTGGATTGAAGTTATTCTGATACGCCGCACGCCAACATAGGGTGCATCTGAAAAATCTAAGAGTTGCTCTCTGAATTTTAAAAAAATGATAACTCGCAATTTTTAAAGATTACTCACCTAAAATGTTGTCCGAAAGCTTCTTTGATAATCCCTTCGTAGAGCTAAACCATCATATGTGACCATATACATCGCCAAACAGACTAGATTATCATGTACATAATGGATAAACAAAAACGTTCAGTAAATACTTAACATCCCCTATATGTAACACTTCCATTGCCTTCTCAAACTTCCCTGCCTTGATGACTTTACACACTTTTTATTGAGCTTCAGTTTTCAAACGTAAAATCTTCATTACACTTCACAGAAAGGTCCTGCTGGTAAACAGTTAGGTGATTTAAACGAATTACAGTCAAAACACCCGATAACAAGAACGCCCGATACATAAACGCCCAAACCAAAAGTCAAAACACCCGATAGGTGTATATGCTGTTACAGCATGAATTTGTCACTACAGTTGGCATGTCATTATATGTATGAGGCGCTATAGAAGGTGAAACAAAATGGGAACTTTTGTCTTCATTTATTTTTATTTATTTATAATCAAATCAAACCTCACAGGACATTATGGTTTCAGAGACGGTAACAAATTAACGTTAACGTGCAGCAGCACATAATGTAGCCGCACTCGTGTGTCTCTATCCTGGTTTACTTACTTTGACAGTCAGGTAGAGCCACACATTAAACCACCATTATAAGGGTGAGATAACTTGTGTAAAGTCATTAGGCCAATTTTTATGCTATGCTTTACAAAGAGCGATTTAACAGTTTAACAACGGATTTCGAAGAAATCAACTGGTTCAGTGAAAAGAGGAATGTTTCAAAGATATAATAGGCGGTAATAGCTGAAAGGTAGTTGAGATTAAGGATAGTTATTAAGACTTAGCTTAAATCTGAAATCCGAAGTCCTTCCAAATAGTTCATTTAAAAGCCGTAACTACATGTAGGTTAGAGGGATGGTCCCCTGAGTTCAACACAAGCCTCCCAGCGATGCGGCGCGCACCAAATAAAAATTGAAGAATTTCTAAGTGGATTTTATACTTGATTTTTGTATGTGGGAGAGTTGCCAGGTACTCGCCAAAAGTCGAGAGTTTCCTCCGGGCAATAAGCCTGGTTTCCTCCCCCACTTAACCTGACAACGCTGCCATGTAAGTGAAATGATAATGAGTGTGGCCTAAAACATCAATCAATCATGTGAGATT
Source organism: Lepidochitona cinerea (assembly GCA_963971465.1). Classification (NCBI taxonomy): domain Eukaryota; kingdom Metazoa; phylum Mollusca; class Polyplacophora; order Chitonida; family Tonicellidae; genus Lepidochitona; species Lepidochitona cinerea. The sequence goes on from OZ020553.1 coordinate 41,085,337, forward strand.
TTTGATTGACCATTTAGGCTTGTATTTGTACTTGATGTTGGCCTTAAAACTTTGTATATATTGTATCTTTTTAAAATTATAACTTCTATGAGGACTAATTTTAGAAAATCTCTTTTCTAGGACTGATTGAGTTAGGCAAACCAATTATACATCTTGATGAGTATAACGATCGTCTAAAGCTCCTGATGTTGCAGTGTTTTTTGGTGGATGGCACAAACTACTCCTGTCAGTATGCAAACAGTGAAGAAGAGATCACGGTTTTGGAACGGTTTCTAAACAACTTTCTGGATGTCATCGATTCTCTTGGTTTCTCAAAGACTGCATTTGAGAAAACCATAACAGCTATCAAAAAACAGGTATGTTTTTATGTTTTATTTAAAAACACTACTTGACCCTACATTCTCGAGACAAGCAGCCCTAAAAACTAGAAAAATAGTTGATAATTTCTAAATTTTGTTTTAACAAGAAAATGTCAACATTTGGGCTTCTCTAATGTGAAAATAAAATCAGAAAAATGTTACTCATTTTTTTTCCAAAAAAGTGCAAATTAAAAGGTTTTTATAGACCCCGAGTCGAGAACGAACAACGAGCAAGCGCTTAGTAATATCTTAAAGCCTAGAATAAATGAAAATAGGTCCAGTTTGTTAACATTTTATAAATGATATCACCAATCAATGTTAATTGAGGCTATGTGCCCACACATTTTTTGCATACATTATGTGCTTGTGCTGTTTGTGCTGCAGGCTGTCATTGTATGTTGTACTGAAGACGATTTTGAATGTGGTACAGATGTGTTCAACAGGCTATGGACAGGTGATAACTGTAATGTACGTCTTGCTTAATTATTTTGATGAATAAATTCAATGTGGCGTTTTTTTATTACAGATTTCCCCAGCTCAAAATGCGGGGCAGTTTGTTGTACATTGTATAGAGCGCCAACACAAACACAGGCAATTTCAAATCCCATTGAATCACTCTGAAAAGGATTTTTTAATGATGTTTTTAAGTTTGATCACCCTATATCAAACAGTATTTCCTCAATGCACAGAGCCTGATTTTCTCCCTAACAAAGCACAGGGTCTCTGTGGCTCAGTAGGTAGAGCGTTAGACGCTCAACTCGAACAGCCTTCCACCAATAGGACGCGGGTTTGAATCCCACTCAGTCCAAAAAATAGGAAAATTTTCTGACTGGGTTTTCACTCGAACGACCTATGTGGGATGGTTGCCAGTTACCACCGGAAGGTCGTGAGTTTCCTCCGGACATAGAGCCCTGTTTCCTCCCACAATAAAACTGGCAACGCCGCCACACAAGTGAAATAATCTTGAGCGCGGTGTAAAACACTAAACAATCAATCAATCAACCCTAACTAAGCTTGACAATGACATCAGAAGTCAAATCCTGGCTTAAGACGCCAATCATTCAACAAACCTACATCCAACAAAACCCTTTTCTCATTTTAAGACCGTGGAATTTTCTGGGGTTTTTTTTCTTCTCGTTAATTAGGGAAATAGGGGGTGTTTTTCAATCATTCAAATTATCTATTTGTTTCCCTGGTACTTAACTATTTCTATGTCAAATTATTTTTCATTCCTATAATTTAGGATGCATCAGATTTGAAAGCTGCCCTTTTGTCCAAGACCAAAGACAACAACTATTTTACAATGGAGAGACATCAATATTCATACTTCACAGACAGTGTCATCAATGATCTGGATAAATTTCACCAAACCTTTGTCATGCCTTTCCTGGAAAAGGTAAATAACATTTTTTTAAATAGCTGTATGTTACGGTTTCGTATATAGTGATTCTCATCCTATTAGTGTTATGCCATTCCTAGTATGCCATGGTTTTCTCGGGGCACGGAGCCGTGTTATCTCATGCACCTAATGGCAGCATGTTAGTTCTTACTGTTATTGGCTTTTGTTATGTGGGTTGTTGGGTGCTCATTTAAAAAAACTTTCCACGAATGGCATAGACTCTGTGTCATTTGTCTCATAGTCTCAAACGTCCAATACAAGCCTTCTGCCGATGGGACCCGCTATCTCTAATAAACATTCATTTGATCAACCAAAATGAAATATTTTACCACGAAGCATGAACATGTACGTTTCCTCTGAGCAGAATCATATGAATACTTATTCTTCTCATAAAATCAGCAGCCAGTCAAATGTCACCCAACATATATGTTACTCTGTTCAAGGTTTCACAAGAGCTTGTGAAGCAAAATAAGCTGGAAACTACAGAAGTGCTAGGTATGGCCCTACATGTACCTACATCATCGACTTCAGAAAAGACAAAAAACATGTAAGTAGATTTTCCTTGGCTTTATAGATTATCATTAGGGATTTAATGATATGTATATCTTGGGGTCTAGACGTATATTAAATGCTAAAATTGGAAACTATATAAGTTTATGTCACGTAAGATTGAAATAATTTCCCTATTGTTTTTTTTTTCTCTTCATTCAGTTGATAGATTGAAATAATTTCCCTATAGATTCTTTTTTGTTTTTTCCATTTAATTATACTTTAGACAGCAAAATATGTGGGCACCTGTGTAGTCTAGAAATGTTTCTTGATCACAAATACTTGATCGATTGAAGCAAAAATTGAACAAGTTATAAATCGAGTTTGTCGCTCGAGCAAATAGCCGAGGTCTCTGTGCGGTAATCATGGCAACACAGCCTTATAAGGGAAATAATTATTAGTGCTACCAATTTGAATCACATTTAAACAATTTGAATTTAGTTTTCTGGATACTTTTATGGAATTTGATAAAGGAGTTAGTATCTTTTTCTTATGACATCAAGTACACAAAAACTGGAAATGTTTTACTTATTGTAGGTCATTTCCTTCAGACTACCTTCATAAACTAGCAACATCTGTTGGACTAAAGGAATGGAAGCCAAACGAACAACGTGACTTGCAGAAAAAGTTGAGAGGCGTTAGAAACAAGGTATTTGATTTCAGTTCCATGTGGGATTTACCAAGTACTCGTCACAGATCAAGAGTTTTCTCCCCTTCTAAACCTGGGATTGCCAGCCAGAAGTTCTATAATCTTGAGTCAGATATAAAACATCAATGAACCAATCATTTCGTGGGTCAGTGTCTGACTCACTGAGCAGATCCTCCATGAAATTTCAAATTATTCTACCCTCAATCTGTACGGCGGCAGAGCATGGGGTTACCCATTCCTTGGTTGGATGGGGAGTTTAGAATCGCAACAATTTGAAATGCAAGTTTACTCATTTTAATTTTATCATGGAAGAGAAATTGTATTATAAAAAGAAACCTGTAGATTCAAATGCTTTTTTGGCCAAACCCCATCAGTAAGTTTTTGTGATTTTAAAATTCACAAATAGCTTTAAATTGTCAAGAAAAGTGGCCAACCTTGCTGATTAGCTGTCAATTGTCAAATTTAAAAAAAAAAGACAAAAGTTAACGAGGCCTCTATACTTTCTCGAGTCCTTCAGTGCTGGTTATTTAATAAGTCAGTGACAATTAAGATTTCACTCAAGGGACTGTATCATACTAATCTAAAGATAAAATTGAAATGTTGCTGTGATATCATATGATAGAATGTTGGTCTTTCAGCTTTTAGGTTACACTTGTTTTTTTTTTTTTTTTGCAGACAAAATCAAGGAAAGAAGATGTGGTTTTAAAAAAATCAGTGATGAATACAAGTAGAACAGGTATGGGCACTCTTTGGCAGAATTATCATCTTCATAATATCACAAATCATGCCATACAGATGCGGGTTATTACTATTTATGTATATGATAATAGTTTGTGGGATGAGAAGCCATTTCAATACAAAAACTGATCTGCTCAAAGGCCATCCATTCATTCACACACGCGCCTTCGCAACTGCATACCGTTATCATAGACCGAATGGAATTAAGAGTTTGGCCACCAGGGGCTGGTTATTCAAAGTGCCATAGTTGAACTGATTGTTAACAGGCTTGTTAACTATTATAAGTAATAGCTAAGCGTCCGTTAACTGTCATTTAAGCTACTGTGGTTTGAACAACTGTCTCCTGACTGTTGGTGGGTAATTATGGCTGGCTTATATCACACTGACTGTACGACTCAACTCCAACTTGACAGGCTTTCAGCAACTGACCACATCCAAATTTGTGTTGAATTACTTCGACATACCCCCCATTGCTGAGCCAGCTCAACTGAAACTAGTTCTCGCCAGTTCAACATGTTCTAGCCAAAAGACTCTACCCACATTTTTCGACATAAGCTCTCCGAAAACTGGTCGAGCTATAGCAGAGTCGTCCAGTCTGTGTGACCTAAGCCACCACAGGGTTCGAAATGACGGGTGCATGGGTGCACAAATGCACCCAATTTTTTGTTGGTGCACCCAAAAATATAAAAGAGAGTAAAAATGGGTGCACACAGTGCACCCAGCGGGCATCCTGTAAAAAACACTGTACTACGGCCGGAAAGGTCTGTAATGTAAATTGTAGGCCCTTTTCGTAAGCACAAGTCGTCGAAGTCACAAACTTTGAGCGGTCCGAAAGGCTGGGTGGATACGTATTAATCCGCTAGACAATAATTGGTAAATGTAGCTTTTATTGAAAAGTTGGTTTGTGGAACTTAATTTACTTTCAACTTGCGAGAAGCAGCGAGGAAATTCATTTACCGACTTTGCAAGCTATAAGGGTATAGCGATAGATCGTTACTTAACTTACGACCAAAGTACAATTGCTTACATCTGTACGCCGTAATGCTGCGAGCAGCGATTCATCGATGTTTCTCGCTGATGAATGGGAAGGATAATTGCCGTAACAGAGGATATAACCAGAGTGTGGACATATCACTCTATTCATTACTGGTTTGTTGAAAAACAAAATTGACCTAAACTTCTAATATTCAACATTGAGCGTGGCCGATCTTTCACTGAAACTTTCTACCGCTTTAGCACTTATATATACAGGTTGTACAATTGATATCCACGGGGTCCCAATAGGCAATAAACCGGGCCATTACTTCCTGGTAATATCGGCCCGAATTGAGGATAGACAAAACTTGAGGCAAGCATGCAAGCATGTGGTTGTTGTTTTTTCTCTTCTCTCGAGTCGCTTCGTTTATCATTAGGGGGTCGGTGTGGGAAGGCGACGAAGTTTAAATACATGTCACTTGTTACAATCAATTTAACTCAGACAACGGACAGAAAAAAACGTCTTCATTTTACCGATTTCCTCCGTTAGCGTTACTGCAAAAGACACGAGCGGGACGCTTGAACCAAACGACCCCTCACGGAGGACTCAATTTAGTAAAAAAACAAATAAAACACCCTTTATCCATACGGTTTGGTAAGATTTATTTTCGTATCAAATGTTTTGATGACAATTTCGGTATAGGCCTTCTTAGTCATTAGAACCAGTCAACTATCAACAAATCTCACGGACGGCCATGCAAGATTCTTAGAGCTATAGGTATAGACGGTAATTCACACTGTTTTTTTTTTTTGTTTTTGTTTTTAATCTACAAATGGAAATAAACTATTCTGCATTGTTACGTTGAATGCAGATCGGTTTTAAGCCTTCCTCCTTCATTTACTGAGCGTTTGTAACTTTTTACCTTGTGCACCCTAATATAAATTGGTGCACCCGTTTTCAAAAAAGGTCATATTTTGGGTGCACGGCGTGCACCCAGTCAAAAAATTTGAATTCGACCCCTGCACCAGCCAACGTTAGACTAGTTTAGATGGAAAGAGTAGAGTTCATTTAATGTAAAACAACTGTCCCATGTATGTTTTATCCCCTCATAAGCGAATAATTGAAATTTGAATGTGTCGTTACAATAGAGAATACTGGTAAGCTCCATAGGCCATTCACAAGGTCGCCACCATTTTTTCATTAGTGTTATCCAATCATTGGTGAATATCATTTAGGTGCGTTATAGAGTAGTCATGTGATGCAACTTAGCCAAAGAAATGATGTAACAATATACATGTATACATATTACGAACCAATATTCCCACTTCATGTTTGTCTCCATGTTTTTTTACCTCAATCTACCATCATACATTAGAGAGCAGTAAAAATGTCATTATTGATCTAAAAATGGCTGCTGCAACATCACGTCATCTTAAAACAGAATAAATGGCGACACAGATAAGTCACTGAAAAGACATACTTTTGTCTGGTTTTATTAGCTTGAGGGTCACTGGCGGTAATTAACGGGAAATGTTTTAAGTACTTTGATGGCTTTTATCAAAGTTATCCGTATGTATTTTTAGTGATTTCCCACTCTTAAACAGAAGTCACCAAGGTCCTGTAACCTGTAGGTAAAGCTTACAGGGCTTTCAACAATAGAAGGGTTGGTCAGGCATGTGAAGTCCAGACCTCCAGTTTCTCCCACCCCCCTCTTAGTAAACCTTACAGTTCTGTGTCCTAATACTTGTTATTTAATTAGCTTGAATATAGAATGAAATGCAAAAGAACAGGTAGAGAATACATGTCATTAACCCAGAGTATATTGTTTGCATTTGTTACCAGCAGAGGAGGCTATGAACACTGAGGAGGGTCATTCCCCCAGAAACAGGTGAGTTTAGCATGTTTTTTGTTACCAATTAAGGTGAGCACAAAATTCAGATACCTGGGGCTCATTCTACTAAGCTGGCATAAGTTGCGCCAGCCACTAACGCATGTTAAATTATAGGAACTTGCACATTGACTGTAGTGGTAGAGCACTCTTTAATATGGCAGATAATCTTGAAAATGAGTCTTGATCTCTTAAAATAGAACAGAAACAAGGGAGGTAAATCATGACAGGTGCTTGCAACTGTGTACTAACAGTAAAAGAAGAGATCATGATGGTTACTGAAGTGGGATATGAATAGCCAATCAGAATCCTTGAAATTTCTGTGACAAATTCAAAGATGATGGATTGATAGCTTTATAGACTTTATCACTTACATTGTATTTAAACAGGTCACCAGGTAAATCAAAAGACAAAGGCGACCAGCTGATTTTAAAGAGTAGGGAGATCCGACAGAAACTACAGATGCATCAACAAAGGTAACAAAAAACGCTGATAGATTTATTGCAGTTTAATACCGCATGTATGAGAAGATTTAACTTTCAACAATATTTCAGTCTTATCGCAACGCCCTGTAAGACATTTTAACATTTAATTATAAGTATTGTTCTATTTTTATTTTTGATATTAAAAAATTTCTTTTGAGTGGAGTTTTGACTTGATCACCGTATGTGGAAGACTTGCCAGGTACTCCCCGAAGGTCTGGATGTTGTATGTTGAGCGACACATGTACATGTACCATTTATTGACAGCCAGGGTATTTCAAATATACCAAAGGAACCATAAAAACCTATGCAACACTTTTTGTATTTTTAATTATCTGGTTTTCTCTTACTACAGGATGAACACCAAAGCGCCCCAACCTAGATCTGAGAGGCATTTAGGAGGTTCAAAAGTGAATGGCAGCTCAAGCAATAATGACACGATGAGCGAGGATAGCTTTGGTAAATATGTTTTTACTTACTCTATCCATATTAGATTTTATCTTAGAGTAAGATGTGGCGTATGTATATTAAACTATTAACAAATTATTACGTGAATTGAAATGAGGGAAACATTATTTTTAAATCTGAAGATATACAACAAGGCAGGTTCCTTGAGGAGAACATGACAGACAAGTCTTAAAATCGTCAAAATCTCAACAAAGAAAAGAAAGCATGATGCGTGTAATTTTGTACATATTTTTTGTATCTTAAACTGTTAATTAGAATTTCTACATGTTTCCTCACATCTCTAATAAAGGTGTAACTTTTTTGTGAATGGATAAAAAAATGACCAGGAAGAGTGGCTGGTCTGTACACTCCATCAGTTGCATTGGTTGACCAGTTTTTGGTATCAGGTAGTTGTCATTAAACATGGTGGGTCAGACAGTGACAATGGCTGGTCTTTACACTCAAGTGGCATTGGTTGACCAGTTTTTGGTATCAGGTAGCTTTCATTAAACATGGTGGGTCAGACAGACACAATATGCATGCTGTGCTCTGAAACCTATCATACATTGACTGGCAGATGACCATTTTCAGTGCTAACCCAAGAGTATCAGCGATTTCAATTTGCAAAAGGCGGAAAAAGAAAACATCCTTGTTAGCCAAACATTGTTTGTGATATAATCAAAGGGACAAAACTCTGATACCAAAAATTGGTTTCAAGTTCAAAGAAGGGTTGTCAAATTGTTGCATGTAATTATGTAGTAAGATGTTATATTTGCTTATTGTGTTTAATTTTTACTTCGACTGGAATTGAATAAATATAAAAGATGGATTGATTGATTTATTCATGTTTGATGCAGCACTCAAGATTATTTATTATTCTGCGTACTGAGCCACAAAGTCCCCAATAAAAAAGAAAAACAGAGCTAAATTAAAATGGTGTGATGACTGGTGGAATATTGTTAGTATTCTTGTTATTTTGGGATTACACTTTCTTGAAAATATGGCAGAAATTCTTCTACCGATTTTGGGTGGCGCCCGAAACCGTTAGAACCCGGGGCTTAGAATATGACACCTATCACCAGCACTGAATGCCGGCTGTTTTATCCATTCAGCCAACCGGCCTCCTCAAACATGTGAGATATTAATATTTGTTTTCACTTGATATTTTCAGAGAGGAGTGGGAAATTGTCAAATAATCAGATAGTGAAAATGAGAAAAGATAAACCTGGTCGTATAATGTGGACAGAGGAGGAAGAGGACAGATTGATTGAAGGGGTGAAATTATTCGGTAAAGGACATTGGGTTAAAATTCGTGACAAATTCTCGTTCCCCGGCAGAACATCGGTGAACCTCAAGGACAAATGGCGGAATCTTGTCGTTCAAGGTCGAGTTGAGGACTTCTGAGTAAAAATGGGAAAATGGTCAGCTGCTATCATGATTCCTACAAGTGGCATGAGCTGCTAAAACTTAAAATTTCTGATTAATTCAGATTCAAGCTCGTCGAAAATATCATTCTGGATTCACAAATCATTAATTCTATGTTAATGTTAAGACAAAGGAAGAGATTTCTGGATAACAACTTCTTATTTATTGATGTTGGTACGTTTCGGTATACTATACCGAAACGTACCAACATCAATAAATAAGAAGTTGTTATCCAGAAATCTCTTCCTTTGTCGTAGTATCTATACCGAAACGTACCAACATCAATAAACAAGAAGTTGTTATCCAGAAATCTCTTCCTTTGTCTTACTATTACCGACTTCTAAATGCCTCTCAAACAACTTATGTTAATGTTACTTAAACTACGCAAACTTACATTTTTCATGACTGTCTCACTGATAGCTTCTTATTTGTTCGAAAAAATATTAAAACTTTTGGCAGCTCATATCACTAGAAATGATCATAAATTTTACATAAATCCAGCAGACCGCATGGTTCAGACGTCATTCTTGTTATCCTGATGTGAATTTCATCTTGGCTTTTAAATAATCTTGTCAGATTTGACTCTTGGTTGATTTTATCATTTTTAACCTGTTTGTTGGATTGATTGATTAATGATTTAAGTCGCTTCGAAAATAACTCCCATCATTGTACTTAATCTTTTATGAGCATGATTATACTAAAAAGATATAAGAACTGTTGGTGGGTCTTTTATTATCTTTTCTCTCGTTTTGGATGGCGAGAGCTTTTGAATAGATTTATGAATCAAACAGGAAGTTTTAAACCTGAATTTGGTGCTTGCCTCACCTGCTCTGAAAAAAGGCAAGAAAAAAGATATAAATGTAACAGTCCAGCCTCCTTCATCAGACAATTTGCCGGGAGATCCACCTCCATGTGAACATTGAAAATCACGAAATTGACTGATGGCAGTTGACTATTCAGTTCTTGGAATATACTAAATTTTTAAAACTGTGAATTATTTTTTTTTCTCAAAATTTTCAATCCACGAGGCCTTGAACATGAATTTAGGTCAGCAAGAAAATGTTGTTATTGTTTTAATTTCATAGTTTGATGCGAATATCTGTCTTTTTTAAAGTCCCTTTGTTACACACTAAAAAGTTCCATTCTGAACACAATTTGAGTTATAATCCATGTTATTAAGTAATAGTTTGTAAAAGATCTATTATATTATATCATTATAATATGTAACCTGAACATAAAAGAAAATGAGTATTTTTACAACCATAAATGAGCTTTGACTTTTTTGTATTATCTGATAATGATTAATGACCTAATGTCAACCTTATAAAGGGTGAGTTATCAAGAAATGATGAATTGCCAGTTTAAATTTTTGCTCTCTTTAACAAAACTACATCTTTTATTTTATACGGACAGTTCACTATCAAACTATTTCAAGATGAACCGTAAAACGTTATGTTCACAAATCAAAAATCAAATAGCTGATGGGATTGTGAATAAATTCAAGGCAGAAATGACCAAATGTTGACAATCTGATATCTAATGATAAAAAATTAAGACATCGCCATGTACATGTAGTTAGTTGTTTTTGAACAACACAAGCTTTTGACACCTGTATTCAGTTACACTTGACAAAAACATCGGTATAGGTGTCGAAAGCTTGTGCTGTTCAAAGACAACTAACTACGTGGTGATGTCTTAATTTTTTATCATTAGTATGGAACCGACGTTTAAAGAGAGTTTCAAACATTTCTATATCTATTAGTTCTACAGATCAGCTTTGTTTTATACACAAGTAGTTACATGTATGTACTATTCAAGTGAGCTATTTCTACACATTGAACGTAAGAAACTGTTTCTAAAAGTGATATGATCTGCGGATATTCAGACTTCTGCATATATGCCTATGGTCAGTGTTAAGCCCTCGAAGTACTCGGGTTTTACGTCCTGCTTAACAGTATTTCAGTCATATGAAGCCAGCAAGCCCCCTCACCCAGTCACATTATAATGACACCAGGCCAACCTCTAACTCCTATTGCTGAGTGCCAAGTGAAGCAGCAGCAGCTCCCGCTTGAACCTGGATCTCCCAGCCCTGAAGCGGACGCTCTACCAACTGCCGACCAAAGTAAAAAAGCTACAAGACCGGTGGTAAATGTGTAAGATCTCTATTCTCATCTTGACAAGTAATACAGTTAAGTTTTAAAATATTACGACTTGCCAGGCTTAGGAAAAATGGAAACCACTGATCTTCTGTTTGTAAAATCCATTTACAGCCATCGGGGAACAAATTGACCAGATCAACCCCAAGATGATTGTTTCATGCTAGAGGAGTGCTCTCCCCTAATTTCTCTCGAGATTGATTTAAACCCATAACCCTTGAGTCAGGAAGTATTGCTGTAACGTAAATGGGAGCACATCTTTGATGTTCCTTCTTTTATCATTCATACGATAGCAGTTTCGTGCTACCCTAAAAAGGGCAACAATTCTGGGTAGGTTAAGATAGTCATTTTACTGGTGGTGCTTTTGGAGAGCCAATTTACAGCTGTAAAAAGCAAGCACTTCAGAATGATTGATTGTTTAGTGTTTTACGCCGCGCTCATATGGAGGGGGATATCCGCCAAAAGTCTATGTGTGTAGCTGTGTCGGTTTCAATGTGTGCAGTGTTTGTTCACTCTGCTTCTTCTGTAATATCACCACCGAGACCCTGCTATGTGGTTTGCGAGCAGGACTGTATGAGTGTAACTGTGTCAGTTTCAACGTGCGCAATGCTTACGTTTACTGTACGCCTGGCTATGCCACTACCGAGATCTGCAATGCGACCACCGAGGGGCGAGTACAGCTTGTAGTTCGGTCGTGTCTGATAGCTGCGCAGTTTTGGCCCTTTTCTTTGGAGATCTTGCTCCGCGAAGCTAGACAAATACAAATGTGTGCAGGCTTATCCACATATGTGGTTAAGTACCATTATGACGACAGGGGGCGCTTTTAAATAAAATATTGGAAATTATAGACGACCCCTTTATGTCTATGACAGTATTTCCAGCGTGAATAGGGGGTGCCTACGAATAATATTAATAAAATAATACTATTTAATAATAGGCCTACCTAAGTTAAGTTGAAATAGGCCAAGGCCTTGATTTGAAGATTATAATATTTAAAGTGGCATGAGCTGCCAAAATGTTGATATTTTGACGTTAAAACAGAATGTTGAAATAATTGGCTATTTTTCTCAAGAGACGTATAATTCAGAAGCTTTTTAGTGCTTTTAGTCGCGAAAATGTACGATAAAGTATTGTTTTGAACTAACTTTGGCTGAGAATGAATGAATGGTTATTTAAATTTTGTTGACTTTTCGAACACGTTTTTGGTTCGTACAGGCCACATACTGTATGGATTTTCCTCATTCCAAAGCCAATCTAGGCCTATTAGTTTTTCGATGGCCTTCAGAGCCCCTTACTGTCGGGACGACCAGAAATCATGCAAAAAGTGTGAATTTTGGCAGCTCATGCCACTTTAACATTTAAAATAATTCGGCCTGGCCTAATCATTATAGCCTATATTGGTAGTGTGAATACTCAATAACTTAGCTCGTTATCTGGGCATATATATACATGTGCAACAACAATTTATGAATTTCCAATTTGATGTATGTATATATTTATGATCACTAAAACACACGGAAAATCTTCTTGTCTCAACGTGTACATAAATGTATATACAATGAAAATACTTCTTTAACTAACTCTATAGCTACTCTCGTTCATATTTCTAGTCCATATATATTTCTTTTGTTTGTTTTTTTCTGAGTAAAAGTTTTTTCTTTTATTTTTTTTACTCCCTTTTCTCAGTATTGTCATTATTATAGTTAATATCAGATGAAAAATAAAATTGTGCTTAACCAGAAACTGTTATAATTTTTAACTGTTTCACTGTATGTTCCTATATGGCCCTGATGACGTAAAATGTTAAATATATCGGTTCACTTAATTTTAGAATAAATGTTATTTTTCTATCTTGCATTTTTACTTCATCATTTTGCACATATGTAGGGAGAGGGACTCGTAAGTTTCAAGAACTTGTGCCTAATGTCATTGAATATAATTTCAATAAAATAAGTTAAATTCAACAATAACCAAGTTCCGAGCTCGACTTAGGGGCCGTCTATAATTTCCGAAACATTTGTCAGCAGCTCCCCCTGTCGTCATAATGGGACTTAGCCACATATGTGGGTAAGGCTGTATGAGCTCCCATTCGTCTAGCTTCGCTGTCTGGAATGCTGCCGCTCTCGTGCGCAGTTCTTGACATAGCCGGAGTACATGCTCGCTTTACACTGGCCACTTAACAGACTGGCGGTAGCCCAGAGTAGAAGCAAGGAATGTAGGCGCTGCATTGGACAACGTTTCATGCATTCAAGCAAAAGTATCGCAAGCCACACAGTAAAAGTAAGCACTGCGCACAATGAAACTGACACAGTTACCCACATAGACTTTTGGCGGATATCCCCCTCCATACGTTCAAGATTATTTCACTTATATGGCGGCGTTGCCAGTTTTATTGTGGGAGGAAACCGGGCTCTATGCCAGGAGGAAACCCACAACCTTCTGGTGGTTACTGGCAACCATCCCCTACTTACGGAGGCCCCTACTTCACAATGAAGATACATGTTCAACTTGATTGGAGTTTTACTTATACCCTACCTGCTTAAGGCTGGTATCATTCATAGTGGAACCACTTAGAGGCACTTCATGGGGACAGCAAACTCCAGGGAAGTGCGAAGAAGTAATTGGAGTGAGTGATTTGGGTTTTACGTCCTGCTTAACAGTATTTCAGTCATATGAAATGAGCATTCCACCTTTTTAAAGTTTGGTTACAAAAAGCAAAAGCATTTTGCTTCTTACAGTCCTTGTTCCTGATCATTTTAGAATTTAGTTCAAAGTGCTGTGTCAACCAACACAAATTGAAGAAAAAAAAAGTATAAATTTTTGGCATTTTCCGAAGGTTTGTTTTTCTCTCAGTCCTTGCTCCCGATCATTTTTTTTTCTTTCAATTCTAACAATAATTTAGTTCAATCAAATTGCTTTATCAACCAGAACTGAATTTAAGAAAAGTCTAAATTTCTGGCATGTTTAAACCTGCCATTTTAGCCAGTTACACAAAAAATAAATAAAGTCAACAATTATAAACAGAATGCAGCTAGTTTATTCAGCTTCTCAGCCAAATTGCTACACAAAGTTATCAGACTAAACAAGACAAAAATATAATCAGAATTAAAAAGGTTCATTTTTAAATGAAATTAGAATTTCAAAGAATTGTCTTAATTCAAACTATCATCAACAACAAACAGTAGCTCATTTAGAATGAGATATAATCCGCAAAAAAATTGTTTCATTAAAAATTTATAATTAAAAATGTACAGCAACTCAGCAGGTAACCAACTTCAGTGCAATCCAGTTTTTTGCCGTGTAATTTTGCATTTGAAAAAGAATACTTGTTTGGTAATACAGTCATGATAAACTGAGAAACAAACCTAAAATCAAGCACAGAAAGCTATTTTACAGCATTGAGAAAGTAATTTACATGGATAGTATATGTATATATAATTCATGATCTATTCTATAGGGATGAATAAATGGTAGTGATGAACTTTCAAAAGCAGTACTTGATTCAGGAAAGTCAATTTTGCTCCCATTAAATTCCAACACTTTTTATTTCAGGTAAAAATGGCATTTGTCCAAACTATGGGGAGACAACTCATTCCAGTTTAGAAAACAGTGATCTCCCCTCGGTAGAGAAAGTGGCATGAGCTGCTAAAATTGAACTAGACCTTAGTTGTCTGAACTCTTTAAAATCTTTAGGCTACATATAATATGGCCAATAATCACCTGGAGTCCTTCACTTTTTTAATGAAACTTGAACTTCTCTAATCATGGAAAAGGTTCATCTTTGGCAGCTCATGCTACTAAAAGTTATTAATATCATATCTTGTTGAAAATTATTAAAATATCAGCAGTGATCATTTCAATAAAATAATTTCATCTGCATACCATTCTTTCAAATTGTCCGACCATATTACATAAATATTTAACACAGAGTAATATAATGTAAGTTATATCCGTTTCCCTGAACATAACAATTTCACATTGTCAATATTTTAAAAATTTTTCATGAAATCAGATACACTCAGAAGAATGATGAATTGTTATTTTGCTCACATTACTCTTTTAGATTGTGCCCAGAGTTTTTTCCCCGCCCCAAGACGTCGGTTATTGTGCGATGAAAAAGAATGATCCATAGAATTACATTCTGCAGCTGAAATGATTATCTTGAATACACTCGATGCCTTGAAGTTCCTCGTATTTTCCACCATTAATAAAAGAATCAGGAAAAATCTGAGGTATATTTGATGATTTGGGGAGACTTGTGCTCAGAAATAAATATACGGTTTTCCTTTCTACAGCACACTTTAATCATTAGAAACTTAATTTGGATGTTATATCCCAGTTCACTGAAACATCCTACAACAATGCAGCAAGGAGAGATAAGTCATAAATGCATTGTCAGAAAATATCATTTATCAGGCAGCAAATGATAACTGGTTACTTTGATTGGCTGTCAAAATCAGTCATAGCTCTGCGCAGAGGCCAATTGTGTTGATTGATGTTTTTCAACTTATATCAAACTGTCTTATCAATAGCATACATGCTATTCTTACAGTTTAGATCCCCTTATTTTACGTCACTTCTACGTCATTTCTAGTTTTACAGAAAATCAGGTTTAGTTTTTGACAGAAAACCTGGAATACCTGCCAACTATAATGATCCAGTGGAAACACAGTAAGACCTCTCCCTTCATTCTATTGGCTGAGTGAGGAGCGACCTGAGAACAACAGGTCATGATGTGATGCCTTGAACTGAATAAGCCCTGGAGGACCCTATATCTAGTTAGGAGTTACTCAGTGAAAAACACTGCACTAGGAAGGAAGGACCTTGAATTTGCAAACCTGATGATCTCTCAGAATGGGAAGCCAAATACATTTGGATCTCAGCACAAGCTTAGCTTTCAATACTAAGACTAGTATGTTTTATAATCATACTTTACATTCAAAGATATCCAGGTTATTGCATGATAATAAATGTAAAAGGAACTTAAGAAAATTTAAATACATAACTAGAAACGACTTTCGCCAGAGATAAATGGAATAGCATAAGAAGGAATACACCACTAAATCTACCTGTAGTTAAAATAGTATACATAATATTACCATAATTGTTGTAATAATACTGACAAAATATTAGAGTGGACCAGTTCACCCATACAGGTGAGAGGAACGTAGAAAGACTCCAACAGAACATGAGGGGGGGGGGGGGGGGGGGGGGGGGGCATAGGTTTTGAGGGATACATAAGGAAAAAAGAAAATATGCATAATACACAATTTCAGGAGAAAGCATAAAATGTTTCTATTCATTTCAGTTATTTGTCAGTAAAGTTGGCTGAAAACTTGTGAGGCACAACATTGGGGAAGGCAGAGCAAAGTCATAAGTTCTCTCCCTTTATCTGGGACCAGTTATCTCCCCTGAACTGGGACCAGTTATCTCCACTGATTTATCTTTTTTTTTATTCAAAATTCCCATACTGCACAATGGCTTGCCCTTTTTCAAGTCCAGCAAGATGTATTATATTCATGGCACCCTGAATCATAGAATTATTAACAACAAATAACAATATATATATACATCTACTATATCTGTTCAAGTCCCCTTTACTTTTGACAAATATCTTTTTTTCGTTACCAGAAATTTAACACACTCTTAAAACGGAATTCTGGTTTAAAAGTTTTAAGAATCTGAGCACTTTCACACATAAGAAATCACGGCAGAACGTTAAAGCATGCCAATCAAGCTAACCGGTTAAAAATTTCTCCCGCCTAATAACAGTTTATTGGCAAGGTTGGGTTCACTTCTTGAGAAGTGATATTTGCATAAAATTCTTCTGGTGGCCATCAGTGTACCTCATGCTATGATTTGATATTGGATGAAGGACAAAATGGAAGGAGGGCGTGTCCTTGAACAAGAGATGATGGGAGCATGAATCCTCTTCTTCTGGGTGCGGAACACCTAACATCGAGTTTTGTGCTTGACCCGTTACCGACATTTACTTCCCCGTCTTTGGGCGCAGTCCGCAACTACTAGTTTTCTGTGTTGAATCTGAAGAGACGTAAGTGTACTTATGGTTTGGGTAGATTTAAATCCAGCACTTCTTTCATCAAAGGTTGGATGCCTTCAGGATTCACCTTTAACAACACCTGAGAATGTTCCTCGTTAAGGTTACGAATGTCCGTTAACTTCATCAATAATTTGGGGTAGAGAAGTTTCACAGTGAATAAGGAGTATTTAGACTCTAAATAGCGTAGTAACAATAGGGCATATTTGTCCTGTTCAAACGCCACATAACTTTTGTCAATCAGATTAGGTCTGTCCGGTGAAAATAATGATATAACTAACAAGAGGATTAGAACAGTTTCATCAGCACGGAGATCAACAGCTAGAGATTTCACAAATTTCATGTGTTCATCGAAAAGTCCACCGCCCTCTCCCATTTTCAGTTGATCAGTGGACATAGCATTGGTCTCCTTGTCGCAAGGATCAAGGAACTGTTGTTTTTCTCGGTCAAAGGTAATTACAGAGCGAATAATCAGCAATTCTATACTACCACCCTTTAACAAACTGATCTGGTCTCCCTGAGACAGCGCTTTAAAAGACTTGATTTTCTTAGCCATATCAATAACTCGCCGAACACTCAGCTCAGCGATATTCACTAAGTCAATCATGGAGGGATTGTTACGAGGGTAGTCGGATTCCACGCCCACTTCTAATGACATACGGTATGCGTCTACAACCTCGTCAATCATGTGACGTTCCTCCTGTTCCATGTGACGTAATTTCTGTTGTGAGGTCGACACGTCACCTGACTGCATTGAGGGAGAGCTACCTTTCTGGTACGGCACTTCACGCTGTTTTCTACAACAACAAAACACAGGCGAGTTACTAAAGTATTTTAGGCAAAATGCTAATGCAAAAACCAGACTATTATTAATATACACTTTACAATCAGCTGAGGATAATTTTGGTTACAAGGTAGCCATATTAGATACATGACGTACAGGATTGATTCAATGATGTTTTACAGTGTATGTCGCACTCAAGATTATTTCACTTATATGGTGTTGCCAGGTTTAGTGGTGGAGGAAAACGGGCTCGTTGCCGTAGGAAACCCCAAACCACCAGGCAACTCTCCCACACAGGGCAATCAATTGAAAAAATCCACTTAGAAATTTTTATTATTTTTACAATAGATCATTTTAATACGATAAAACCTAAGAACTATTTTCTATTGAAAAATAAATACAAAGAAATTCAGTTTAATTATAGCAATAAAATGTTAATAGAAATATTAAAATACGATCTAGGATAGTAAAAGGACTGAGAGTTTTAGTAGGTTAAAGTGGCATGAGCTGCCAAAATGTTGATATTTTGACGTTAAAACAGAATGTTGAAATTATTGGCTGTTTTTCTCAAGACGTATAATTCAGAAGCTTTTTAGTGCTTCTAGTCTCGAAAATGTATGATAAAATGTTGTTTTGAACAAACTTTGGCTTAGAATGAATGAATGGTCGTCCCGGGTATTTAAATTTTGTATACTTTTCGAACACGTTTTTGTTTCGTTCAGACCACATACTGTATAGATTTTCCTCATTCCAACGCCAATCATTTAGTTTTTCGATGGCCTTCAAAGCCTCTTACTGTCGTGATGATCAGAAATTATGAAAAAGGTGTGAATTTGGCAGCTCATGCCACTTTAAAGAAATGTGTTATATGAGGAGGAGTAAAATGAAGATTAGAGAAGAAGAGGGAAATGAGGATGGTTAATATGGGTGGGAACATACCGATACCTGTTCTCCTCGATCCGTTCACGTTTCCGTTTCTTCTCTTCATCAGTCAGAATATATTCCTTCCTCATCCCGATTTCGAAACATTTCCTCAGTCGGCATCGTTTACAAAACCTCCGATTTGATACATCCATTTTACACTTCTCTTCATAAGGACATTTGAAGTATTCCTAAAAGAAAATAGAAAAAAAATGATTTTCTTGAAATGACATGTTATAATAAAGGATACTAATAATGAAGGATACTGCATATTCACAAAAAATAAATATGGCAGGGTTTTCCCTGGTTCCCAAAATGTTTGTGTTCATTTGACCCCCATCAGATAAAAAGTAGGGTGGGGTCCAATTAGTGTTTAAATATGCATTATTGTATAATATTTGGCTATTTACTTGCATCCCATGGGACCCTTCTCATTGCAATTTTGGGGTCCAAGTGAGAAAATGAGGGTCAGAGATGCAGGTTTTAAAGGTCCAGTAAATCCCTGAATATGATTTTCCATAAATGAAACAAACAAAAAATGATATTTAAATGAAGTCTAATAAAGAATACTAAAAATAAATTCTGTGTTTTTGTAAACTCTGGACACAAACCACTGAGTTGTCTCCCCTAAGCAAGGCAAGCAGAAATATCTCAAAGAGTTATCTCCCTTTTGCTAGTCCTGTCAGGAACCAGCTTGTGGGTTAAAAGTTGTTAAAAAGATTATGATTGAAACGGACATCTTTAAAATGGTTCAATGCATTACGAATATTTCAAAAATGTGTTTAATCTTTCAAAATTTAGATTAGTAATCAGCTGAAGGCGTTTTATTTTTGCTTGGTGGTTCCGCGAAGATAACTACAAATACCCCTATTTTAACACAAAGTATTTATTTTTTTTGGAACTGGTCACATATTTTTTCTAATCAAGAAGATATTTCCTGGACCAATGTGTTTTAATTAAGAAAAAAAATAAACTATATATAGTGATCAGATATTTTCCAGGCAAAAAAATAAATATGACATTGAGCTTGCTGGTTTTTAAATTAAGTCAAAACTTTCAAATCTATAGTATTGGAATTAACAGACACTTTCTAACATATCAGAAAAATTTTGCGCGACACAGAAAATTATTTCACTAAGGGAGGGAAACCATTGTTTGTTTTTGTACAGAAGTGTTTCATTATAGATCGCTACTCGCTTTTCTCTTCTCAGAGGACAGACTGACATAGAATCAGAAAATCCCTATTTCAAGGATTTCTAGAATTTGTCGGTCTCGATAAATATGAGAGATGAAAAACGCTTAGCATAGCTTCCTTCCATCTGTTGCTAAGCCAGACAGAGAGAAACATGTCTGTTATCTGGTACAATGTGTTTGTTGAGACACAGTTGACCTCTGGCTGGCACCAAGGTCACCACCAGAGGGCAGGATGGGACATTTTTCACATGTCTTACAGAACATTCAAGCGGAAAGAAAGCCAGAAAAAGTCTTAACTGATTCACGAAAAGAACCAGAAAAGGGCCCAAAGGATTTTTTTGTTCAATTTTCTTGGAGGTCATTTTTAAACGAACCTCAAAATCATTTGTCTTCCAGCTTCTTGTGTACATGTGGATGTGTAGAAAAGTGTACCGGTAGCTTGGAGACAACAGAAAATCAATTGGTTCCTCCTCCACGAAATAATATAGTGGCATCACAGATAAATACAATAGTTTTTTTTTCAAATGGGTGCAACAAAGAATGAGATTATTTATCTAAGCCAATCTTCCACTTCATATCAAAGATGACCTGAGGAAGTTTTATTAACCAATGAAAGAGCAGGATAATCTTAAGCTCATACATGTAAGAGTTTAATATATATAGAAGAGTCTGATTCAACTTCATATCAAAGGTGACCTGAGGAAGTTTTATTAACCAATGAAAGAGCAGGATAATCTTAAGCTCATACATGTAAGAGTTTAATATATATAGAAGAGTCTGATTCAACTTCATATCAAAGGTGACCTGAGGAAGTTTTATTAACCAATGAAAGAGCAGGATAATCTTAAGCTCATACATGTAAGAGTTTAATATATATAGAAGAGTCTGATTCAACTTCATATCAAAGATGACCTGAGGAAGTTTTATTAACCAATGAAAGAGCAGGATAATCTTAAGCTCATACATGTAAGAGTTTAATATATATAGAAGAGTCTGATTCAACTTCATATCAAAGATGACCTGAGGAAGTTTTATTAACCAATGAAAGAGCAGGATATTCTTAAGCTCATACATGTAAGAGTTTGATATATATATACGAGTCTGATTCTCTATATGTCAATGGTTAAATAATGAATGAAGTGGTCTGTTCCATACATTACATTAGCGCTTTATATAGGGAGAGAATTAACTAAGGCTAAACAATGTGAGCTTTAAGAGACCCATGGCTTAATGGACATCAGCTGTTTTCATCTCAACCCACCTGAACAGACTGGGCTCTATTGTAGGCCTAGGTCTTGTTAAGCTCAGGTAAAAAATACACATATTCTCCATCTCAAAACTAAAATCAATCAGTCTGCTCAAAAACGTGATGACATCAAAAGAAATGTCTGTGTCCTTCTTTTTGCCTTACTTCATTTCCAATATTCCAGATTACTAAGTTAAATAAATACTGAAGGAAAATAAAGGTCACAGCATTGCAATATCCCTGAATTTTCAAAGCAGACATGGAAAGTAAACAAAACCTAACTTTAACACGAACATTAAAGGAGAGAATGTGTACTTTCTTTTTCATAAAAAATTCCCATTCTCTAGAAATAATAAGTTTCATTCAAAAAGTTTTGTCTTCTATCAAGTGATAGTGGTTTAAAGGAAAATAAAAACTCCAACCTCACCAACCAAATCCTCTTGAAAATTTGCAGATAGCAAAAATCCAAAATATATGGGAAATTGTGAATATATGCTATAATGATGGAATCCAGACATTTAAGAGAAAAGGGATCTGTGCAAAATCCAAGTGAATCATTGTAGAAATTAATTATAACCTTCAATTTCTTGATTCAACATTAAATTGTAATGATACTAAAAAATCAACATGTTAAAAAAACATCAGGAACAAAACAGCTGTGTATTCAAACATAGCCCCCTGTTGGGGACTGAAAAAATTACAGGGGAGATAACTGGATCACAAGACTTAATGCATCCCATTGAGAGACAGTACAATCCTTACGAGCAAAACGGAAAAGAAATATGTGTCAGGAGATATTAACCTAACGATGTTTAACCCGAACAGAAGTTGACGTTCATGTCAAAACGTTTACGAGCGCACAAAGCAGATCTTTGTTCGAGGTTTTCTGTTGGGATCTCAGGCCATACTGATGAAAACTACCCAGTTTAAACAAGGCCAGTATTAATTACAAAGAGTTCAATGCAACTATTTATAAATAGAAACTACTTCATTAATAGAGTCGCCTCAGGTAGAATCACATTAGGTGAAGCTAAAGATTATTGTGGTCAAAAAATCTACACCTCTACTGACCTAGAATGATCAAAAAGAATTATAGATTGATGTTTTACACCAAACTCCAGATTATTTTACTTATATGGCAGCGTTGCCCCCGTTTAGTAGGGGGAGGAAAGCGAGTTCTTAACCAATCAGATCTTTAGGCTGACTAAGCAATCAGACAGAGTACCAAGGAATTTACCTAACTAGCTGTCTTTCGGAAGATATTGGCGTCTCAATGGTCCAGTGGGTTAGAGTGATTGTCCCACACAGATCTTCCATCGATGTGGCGCGCGTTCGAATCACACTCAGACCAAATAAAATTGAAAAAAATTCTGAGTGAATTTTTCAATGGGTTGCCACACGTGGAAGAGTTGCCAGGTACTCGCCGAGGTGAGCTCGGTTTCCTCCCTCACTAAACCTGGCAACGCCGACATATAAGTGAAATAATCTTGAGTGCGGCGTTATCTAAAGATATTGTGGTGATAAATGAATAAAACACACAATATTCCGTCACACGATGAAACATTCTATTAAATATTATTCACTTACCAAACTTTTTGGAGCATTTCTTCTAAAGAAGGCTTTACATGATTCACAAGAAATGGCATCAAAATTATAACCCAGGGCTCGATCACCGCACACGCCACAATACTTGTCTTCTTTTTGTTTCCGACCTTTTAATGGGGGCGGTGTTTCGCTCTGTGGGTGCATCGGCGAATAATGATGGTTAGAGACTGAGTCCAGGCTACTAACCTCCTCAAAACTGAAACGATAAAAAGATGAGAAATCAATGCATGGGCTAAATGGAGCAAGAACATCATTATAAAAGACATTAAAATGTAAAAATCAGCACAAAAAATTCAGATTTTCACCATGGTCTAGATCCTTTTTTGTTCACTAGCATTTTTTTCTGTAACCAAAAAGATGCTATGCAGCATTATTATTTTGTCCAAACTTCATTTTAAGGCAATTCTTGGCTGTAATTTTTTTTATTTAAATGCTTCAATGCATGTTGTCGTGAATTGAAATTGTTCAGATAAAATAGAAAACGAAAAATTTATTTTTGTTTTACGCCTCACTCAGTATTATAGCAGCGATGTGGTCAACTTTATTGGTGGAAGAAATTGTCCTACTGAAGGGCAACAAAGACTGGACATTGGTATGTGGTAAACAGCCAACATAATTCAATCAGATCAGAACACTCAATTTTCACATGTATTTCCACTAACTTACAGTCACGCTCTACACATATAGCTTAACTGTTCAAACCACAGGCTTATTTTTATCACATCTTTATAAGTGATGTTTAAGGTTTTTAGTTACCCAAGAATATATTTTAATTCAGTTCAATGGATTATGATTTAAAAAGGTCAGTGGACATGAAAAAACGTTAAAAAATTATTATTTCCTAACTAACTTAAATAATAGACAGAAATCGATATACAGTGAAAAAAATAAATAAATAAATAAATATGCCGGCGTTTCTTTATTGGAACAGCATAATGAAGTTATTTCCATATGACAGGTTATTAAATTTCATGAACAAAGCTTGGATTTGGCCAGAGTAAATATAATGCTATTGATGACTGGGTAAAAGTGTGGGCTAGAAACCAGTATGTAAACATGCTATGTAACAATCAGACACGTTCCTTCTGACAACTTCCCTAACATTACACATGGCTGGGGCAATTAATGGGAGGGAGGGGCAGGGGGGGTGGGGGTGTTCGTGGACTTCAGACTGAGAGAGTTGTTTTACTGGGGTTTATAGACTAAAGCCATGTCAGCTGGCTTAAGACATGAATAACGTTTCATAATATGCAAAATAATTCAAAAGCGAATGTCAAACTGTATCATTATTATTTTTCAAAAGAGTTAAAATATTATTACACCAAATAGTTTGGATTGAACAAGTTTTCTTTCTACTGGGTAAAAAGACAAACAAAAATAAAAAGTTGTATGCAAACATCAAAAAAAAAAAACAATTAGGGCAAAATACAGAGGCAGAAAACCGAATAAAGCTATGAAAACAATACAAAGCATTGGGTAGAGGAAAAACCCATATGAATCAACATCCGTCTAGTGAACAATAGTGAATGCCACATGGCAAATATGGGCGTCCCGCTTAACTCTACGAACAAATCACAACTCTTCTTTGAAACCACTTCAATAGTTACAGACTCCCAATAACATCATTTTTACAACCTGACGATAGATTAATACAAAATCTAATTACGTTTGAGATTTTATAGAATAAGTTGCTTTGCTTGGTATTTTGTGGCATACTGGTGATTGAATCATTAAGTTTTAGGCAAATGTTGGTAACCACAAATCTGATTTGTGAGTACAGAAGGTATCACTTAAAGATTGGTGTTTTACGCCGCAATCAAGATTATTTCACTTGTATGGTGGCGTTTAGTGGGAGAGAAAATATGCATCTTTGCCCATGGTTATTTTAGACAAGAAGATTTTCCCTGCGCCCGTGTGTTTTTGTGTTCATAAATATGATATACCACAATAAGAAACTTGTCTCCATGGTTATTTTAGACAAGAAGATTTTTCCTGTGCCTATGTGTGTTTTTGTGTTCAAAAATATGTATGATATACCTCTTTTAAACACATGTACAAACTTGTCTCCGGGGTTATTTTAGACAAGAAGCGCCCGTGTGTTATAGTGTTCAAAAATATATATTTATATAGAAATTGATCTCATACAGGCAATATGTGTACAAAATCACTAAATATATACAGACAAACACCTCTAATGGCGTCTATATAACATTGCAGACCTAGATGGTCATGACCTCTGACCCCAGCCATCTGATGCTCTCTCAACATAGACACAATAAACTGGTAATAATTAGACAGTGGAAACAAACAAGTCCATCAACAAGGCTATAACAGCCTGACAAGGGGTTTTCAGCGTTCAGAGGAGGTGTTTCTCAATACATATACGCCAACAAATTTTGTAACAGGTCGTAGCACAATGTTGAGCATATATGTTTGCATGGCAGGCTTTCAATCAGACTTAAGTTGTGGGAGGGGAAGGAGAGGATTTTAAATTTTTTATATATATATATATTTTTTTTTTCTCAATATCTTACTTCCGTAAACAAAGAAGAGCAAAATTAAGCCATATTTTTTCGTCACACAAATATGATACGATGTTTACTAAAAGATAAAGTCATCACTATATTCATTTTCAAAAAGTTTAATAATTATCAGCACACCGCAAAACGTCAGGATTAACTATTCGGTATAACTTACTACTAAATTGATTGATTGAGTGATGTTCTTACACTGCACTAAAGATTATTTAACTTTTATGGCGACATGGGGAAATTTAGTGGGGGAGGGAAATAAATGATATTCGGCTAGCACCTGACAACTTTTCCTCATACGGCCGAGAGAAAAATCCACTGAGAAACTTTCTATATAACACAAAAGCCTAAACTGAATTCATCCATCATGGTGTATAGTTTAATAGGTAGCCCACCCGAAGTAACATATATTACATACTAGTTTAACCAGGTTAGCAGTAAATATGTTACACTCCATTGCTTCTGTTTGTCACTCACTTGGCAGCCATGGAAAAAGTGTATTGCACCCAATGACTCCTTGACCTACTTTCTCAGATTTGACCTTTGATCTATGACCTCCCTGGCATGAACAGGGGAAGAATGACTGATAAAATGAGTCAATAGGAAATGTGGATAGCCCACGAACAAAAAAGCCCAAAAACCAATCACTAAAACTGAAGACAACTAGGCATATATACATCTATGCAATTATATACATCTGAATATAGGACCGAATAAATAAAATAAATAATAAATTAAAAGCCACTAATCTTTATTGTCTAAATGAATACCGGTAACTAAACTGTTTCTTCTTTCTTATTTTTTTGGAGGGGGGGGGGGGGGGGGGTGGGGGACAAACTTGGAAATTTTAAAATTTTTATTTTGAACAAATATGAAGATGTCAAAGACAACAAAAGTAAAGCAAACTGTTAAATTCATTATAAGTATTAATAGGTGTACTTTTTATTGTGTAGTTATAAAATTAAGCTTTATTTCCTGATAGCACCATGTGATGGTATAAATCAGCTAGTCACATGACTTTTACTATCTCATATGGAAGAAAACAGAAAAACTGATGAGTTATATACCCTTTGAAAAGGTTATGCAGAGACCAAAACAGCTCATACATATTCCCTCAATTATAACCGGTTTGGAGAAATCAAAATACAAGTACAGACTAAGTAATGATAATGTCTTTTCCCTGTGGGGAGTTTGGTATTTTGTACTCAGTGACCCCTTGCAATGGTATTCATCCGTCACTGTATATTTTCTGTAGTCATTATGGTTCTGTGTTAGATTATTGTTCTCACTTATTTCAATAACTCCTCGGCTTCAACCACAGACTGAACTATTTATAGCCCATTCTGGAATGTTAGCACACGTTTTTTATTATTGCCAGTAAATCTCGCTCCCAAGGTTTTTGTTCCTTATTAAACCAGCCCATGTTATCAGAGTGACCAATTAGAAGAAAATCCAACATATTACTGGTAATTACACAAGTTAATTGAATATCCTAACGCCTATTTGATTTGTTCTGATTGATTAGAAGTCAAATGAAACTGAAAATATTAATTTAGGATTTCTCTAAAGTTGATTCATTGAAACAAAAGTAGCTCATAGAGAGAAAGAATAAAATAGGAGCCATTCATTAACAATCCCAAGGATGTAAATAAGGAACAAAAACGTAAACATGTGTACATGTACCATGTACTTGAATTTTGTTTGTTGTTTGCATACATTTTCGGTTCATACAATATTTTTTATTTTAACGTAGATCTGCAATTTCCTCTTTTTTCACTGTAATTTTGTAGTTATTTTTCAGTTAAATAATCCTTGTTTCAGTTAGGTTGTGAAATGGGGTATTCTATACAGTATTAAGAATAACTTAAAATGGTGAAAACACTTGTCTAATTTGAGCCACATAAACCGGCATTGGCCTAATCTGAGACACAGAGACCGACATTGGCCTAATCTGAGACACAGAGACCGACATTGGCCTAATCTGAGCCACGGAGACCGACATTGGCCTAATCTGAGCCACGGAGACCGGCATTGGCCTAATCTGAGCCCCAAAGACCGTCATTGGCCTAATCTGAGCCACAGAGACCGGCATTGGCCTAATCTGAGCAACGGAGACCGGTATTGGCCTAATCTGAGCAACGGAGACCGGCATTGGCCTAATCTGAGCCACAGAGACCAGCATTGGCCTAATCTGAGCCACGGAGACCGACATTGGCCTAATCTGAGCCACGGAGACCGGCATTGGCCTAATCTGAGCCATGGAGACTGACATTGGCCTAATTTGAGCCCCAAAGACCGTCATTGGCCTAATCTGAGCCACAGAGATCGAATTTGGTCTAATCGGAGCCACAGAGATCGGCATTGGCCTAATCTGAGCCACAGAGATCGGCATTGGCCTAATCTGAGCCACAGAGACCGCCATTGGCCTAATCTGAGCCTTGGAGGCCGGCATTGGCCTAATCTGAACAATAAACACCAGGACTGCCCCCCCCCCCCTCTTAAAACAAAAAACATCAGCTAACTAAATTTGTTGCTTTGAAGAATAAACAGAATTTTTTGCTTTATAGAATTATAACGGTAATGATTTTTACGCACAAGGGGTGGGGGCATTGTACATTCAGAGATTGTTCCAGTGTTCCAGTTACAGAAATATAAGGATAGGAGGAGAAGAAGGATTTGGAAGAACCGAAGCTCACAGTGTTTCAGGCAGCCATAATGTGGTAAAGATTCATCAGAAACAATCCTCACATTCTGGCCCAGTAGAATGTGTCTGTTGAATCAACAATCAGCAGGAGACCAGCAAACAAACCTCTCTTCCAACCAGCCTGTTTAAATTACTTTGAACTTTGACCTTCTCATGAACATTTGCCAAGAAAAAAAATGTCCCCCCAACACCACCACAAAAGCACTCTGATCCAGATGTGAAAATCTCCCAGTCCCAACGGACCTGTCAAAGTTCCCCTGTGCAAAGTTCACTCTCTGCTACACATTGTTTCCAAACATAATGGTAACTGGTAACGCCGGATCATAACTCTTATTCCATTGTAAAGCTTAGGGTTTTTTAAGCCTAAAACCCAAAATTATGCAAGATAAGTTCTTATTAAATTGGTTCGCAAGATGATTCAATTGGATTAAACCTTTGTTCCATCTAGCTAGAATTAATCTAAATAATCCCATATCAGAATAATTAACTGGTTTCTTTATTAGTAGAGGCTCAATGGCAAAACTCTTCCCACTACGTTCAGTAATGATAGTAATATAAGCATTTCATTCAATCCCCAACAAACCAACAACCAAAACAGACCTCTCACCACCCACAGCTGGATACTTGGGGTATGTCAGGTCAAATCTCAAATTCAATACCAGTATATACCTGAGGTGCCAATGAGCCCCTACATCTACGCTCGCAGGTGAGTGGGGGCATTATACAGATGTCCACAAAGACCTCTTAAGGGTTATTATATATATACATATAAATGTCTAAATGATCTACCACTTTTTAACACAATTAGAAACTTGTCTCCATGGTTATTTTAGACAAGAAGATTTTCCCTGTGCCTGTGTGTTTAGTGATCATAAATATGAAGTGTAAAACAGGATATTAGAGTAGGCTTAGATATCTACATCAAATTTGGCCGATACCATATCTTTGAAATCTACTTAACCATTTAAAAGTTCAAAAGTTAAAAGAAACAAATGGTTCCTGTTGTAACAAACTATTTTTTTCAAATAGGTAGATAATGTTTGATATTAGGAAAAATATGGCTGCCATTTTGTTTTGTGAATATTAGAACAAAATAGCATGTTCTGTTTTGAATAAAGTTTTAAATCCCGAAAAAGCCTACTTAACATGTATATGTATGAGTTCCACCCACCTCCCATAATGACATTATTTTGTTAGGACAGTCAACGGTATAACACCTTCTAATTAAATCTTTGAAAAGTTTATAATGAGGTGTTAAAGTTGGTGCAATATGTTAGAGCCATAAATCATGCTCCATAGCTGTCAGCGATAAGGAGTTACAAAATTTAATATTACACAGCATGTGTCAGTTATTAACACCCAATCCTGTAGGCACAGGTACAATTCAACTCGTTTTTAAGCCATTAAAGTGTCAGCTCTTTACTAATGAAATTTATTACATTGAATAGTTTCTTCCCCTTAATCTCTTTGTTTAATATGAAACTGATCATATTGCAAATATATAGGCAATAAAAAACATATATACTCCAAAGTGAAACACATTGTATCCCTTATTCATTCAACGTTTTTTACATTTGAATCTAGCACATTGGGATGGTTGTAAAACCAAATGAATTTTGGAAGGCAAAAGATAACTTGATTCCAGAACGAACCGATAGGTGACGTTTTACGCAACACTCCAGATAGTTTTCCCTACAGCAGTTGTTGCTGCTTCATTAAAAGCCTTAAATACGTACTACATGTACCAACATTCTGTTTCTACCCGAAGATAATCGTAGACAAAATGTTTACGCAAAATGCAAAATATGAGCAGCGAGTTATGGCCAAACCATTAGGGTAAAGCTAAAACCCGACCGTAAGTACTGATAGGTACTTCAAGGGTGAATGTGTTTTAGTGTTGAAGCAAGTACTGATACATTCAATCCTCAACACATATAGAAACCTCAGATCCTCGATCCATCTGGTTTAGATCAGAAAGTATCTAAGGACTAGTCAGTTTTTTAGAAGCGTGATCTCACAGAGGGACCTTACATCTGCCAACATTCATCTGGCCAGAAACAGCTTCAGCAGTAATAGATAGGTTGCCCTAATCTTACGTCATCTTCTGAAACGCCCTTCCGATTTCACAACCATTCAAAGCAAATATTTTGTAACTTTGTCAAATCGATGTGCAAAATGTATGAGTTGCTCATACAAGGATAGAAGAGAAACAGATTTGAATAACTGCGATAAACCATTGATGAAATGCTCAATGCTTTTCAAGGACTGATTCAAACCAAATGGAGCTTTCAATAGTGGGAATAATAAAAGCAGTTCTTGAATTTGGAAAATTTTAATGTCAAAGATAAGTAAATTTTGTATACAGTGTTATAACACGTAAAGCAATAAGAATTTTCCATTGACTGTCTTTAAATATTCCATGGAGTGGCTCCTTGTATCGTTGCCCAAAAGCATACTGGGGTAAGACAGAATTGAAGGTCATGAAAAGGTTGGAGTTGAAAGGTCAAATTGGTGGGTGGCAATTAGGATGCCATCTGATGATGTCCATGTTTGCAAAGAACTTTAAAAAACAAACCAGGTTATGAAACAAAAAAAAAAGCTTTTTTTAACAAAGATTTTTTAGAACAATTCTGAAAAATAACTATCTTGAAGCCGTTAAGACCCGTGTCTGGCAAGTGGATATATTTTCACAGATTTAGAAAGTCCATTGTTTTCCCATTTTCCGCTCATGTAGGTGGGATTACCAATTAGTCTTTACCTGTAAATCTACAGGTCGTAGGTCACTTACGAAAGGTCAGGTCATGATCTCTGCATTCAACAGCCTTACGAAAACCACAGTTTACCATTTAACAAGCAGTTACTACTTACATGTAGCCTTCACTTACAATAGAAACAGGTGGCGTCTACCTACACTAGCCGAATTTCACAAATTTTGGTTTAAGTTCTTTTTTTTTGTTCATTTTATTCACTGGTTATCTTATACAGAACCCAGTACTCTGAACTCTTTAAAGTAGCATCACCTGCCAAATATCAAACCGTTTCATTACAACAAGAGGCTTTGAAGGCCATCGAAAAACTAAATGATTGGCGTTGGAATGAGGAAATTCCAAACAGACTGTCTGCTGTAGGAGACGAAATAGGGTCCCAAGTTAGGTCATAAAAATACTTTAGCGTACATTCTGGAGACTTCTAGCGCTAAAAAGCTTCTCAATTGCACGCTTTCAGAAAAATAGCCGATAACTTCTGTTCTATTCTCCATTCTGTTTTAATAGGAAAATACCAACAATTTGGCAGTTCATGCCACTTAAAGTCAAGAAAATAGGCTGAAGGTTGAAAGTTGTGGGGATAAAGCATCTTTTTATCACCCCCCCCCCCCCCCCCCCCCCCGTATGTTTTTCGAATTAACCTTACAATGCCATTATATAAGTGAAAGAATTATAAAAATCCAAACAATCAATCACACCAACTCACAAATGTAGAAACTTTAAAATTAGTCTTAATAAACTAAAAAGCCTTGAGAGATGTGGTTAGATCAAATAAAGATTAAAAGTAGTCAATCGGCTTTGATAAAAGACTGTATTGATACTGTTCTTGTGGGATGAGACAGGGTGTCATCCTCAGCCCAAGTTTGTATGTGATATGTTAGGGCCCATCAGGACTTAGAGAAAAACTGATATCTTTACAAAGAGATCGGGACAAAACAAAAGCGGAAAAGAAATGTGATTGCAAAGGCCCCGCCATTACAAACATCAAACAACCTTGAGATGGGGTTCACTAAGTACGCGGCCTTAATATCCACACGGTTAGAAAACAATGCTAATATTGTTTTTTCCGTACAAGTCGATGATCAGAGGTGGCGGACTTCAGCAGAGATTTTGACGGAAGAGAGTGATTATCACACATCCTGAATCCAACCAAACCACTTTTAAAAGATCCAATTATACTGTTATGTATCCACAAATTTCTGACATCACTTCACAGATCCAGTCCACAAACATTTATTTCAATTACCTATTTCAAGTTACTATGTAAAGATAAAAATTAGTTAAAACCATAATCAAAACTCTCCGTGAGGCCTTTTATGTAAATACTATAAATTCAATACCCCAAAAACAGAGGACTTATTTTCCGATTCTAAATCCACTAGTTGCTGTTGCTTTTGTAAAAAGAATCAAACGATTTTCAAATTTCATAAAACAAGAAGTCATCAAGGTCAAAAAGAAATATGAGAATTAAACACGAGGAATCCAAATATTTTTCTATTTTCTTTTCAATTTATTTAAGTATTAGTACGAAACGCCTTGACATTTAACACATACATTTTAGATAAAGATAAATAAATTGTAACAAAAAATGCTGATAGCTCCAGAACATCCAATGACTCATATTTATGAAGTTTTCAGTTTTGTCAGGGTTAGTCCAGGATAACAAAACTTAACTTATTCCTGTATTTATCTGTTTTATCAGGAAAGTCCTGTTCTTAGTCAATGACCTTGACCTTGTTGACCTTAAACTGAAGGACACGACACCACTGTTTCAAACTAAGCAGAAGTTGATAGTTGTTCAGAGTGCAATATTCAACATCATTTTCCTTTTCATATTAAAGAACACTAAAACACACGGAACACAAAGGGAAAATGTTGTGGACTAAAATAACCATGGAGACAAGTTTCAAATCGTGTAAAAAATAAAATATATGTCATTTTACGTTAACATGCTTCAAAGTTGAGATTTCATACAGGTTAGGATGGATTGCAATATGGGATCGATCAAGGCACTGGTGGACCTCAAATACATTCTCACTGATCTAGACATCAAAGCCATTCCCATATCTTTAAAACAAAGAGTACAGCATCAGGATTGTTGACAATCGTATATATTTATGATAACAGAATGTGAGTGATTCCTTCAGAGTCTAAGGGATAAGGGCCATGGGAGGGTTACCAAGGATATATTGGTATACATTTATGATCACTAAAACACACAGGCACAGGGAAAATCTTCTTATCTAAAATAACTACATAGTAGGATGGCCAGCATTGGCAATGATCAACGGAGACAATAAACTGTTTTGGAGCAAAAATAAAAGGAGTTTGCATGGCGATAAAGTGCACTTGTATCATGGCTTCATTGCTGGTCTAATCAGTCAACCCCATAATATGTTCAATAAACTGTTTGAAGAAAAATATAATGAGTCACCTTTGTAACATGGTTTCCTTGCCGGTCTAAAACGACATGGTGTCATAATACATAATGTACAACCCCATAATATGTTCTACATGTATGATAACCGATGATACTGTACAGTTCAAATTAAGGTATTGCTCTCCTTAATATAATTTTGGAATTCTGGCATTATTCTTGGACAATCTGCCAATTGGATAGGATGTGTTGGCATGCAACAGAATAAGGTAATCCAAATATGGTCGGCCCACCCACGATCCTAGGTTGCACAAGGTATTGACTTACGGGGAAAATGAAATTACATAACAGCTAATGTGCATAGAATTGACTTTCACGTTACTACAAAAGTCCTTTTTACACCAGCAAAACAGGCTTTAAAAAAACATTTCTGTTGGCTGTGCAACAATTCATTAAGAAAACAACAGGATTTAGAAATAAAGGCAGTATTGTCAGAGAAAGAGAAAGTTAAATGGGTGACTTGGAAAAATACAAAGATGGCCGCTGATTTTTAGGAAAGGAGTTAGACATGATCAACTATTTCTACAAGACATGCGAAGGCTTGGGGACAACGGAATCAAGGGTTTCAAAAGTATCACAGATTTGAAGGTCTGGATTTGAAACCAAGGCTAAACTTTATCCTCTGTTTGTTTTCAAAATAACACCACAACGACAACAGAAAACACGGCCACAAAAGCCGTGTTTGTTTAATAGATTTTCAAGACTGGGTTATTGAGTTCGCTCCAATCTTGACCCGAAACTATGTCAAAACCGGTTGAAGACGTTAAGAATAAGATAAAAAAAATTCTGCTGCATCTTATGTTCACAATTTGTCAAAAAAAAACATTTTAAATCTCGTTTTCAACATGGTTTAAATTATTAACCAAAATGTATAAATATTTGTGAAAAAACATCAATTAACAACAAGCAATAATAACTGATAATGCAACAATAAACTATATGTATGACAAGAAAATAATTGAGTAAAAAATAATGAACAAGAAAAGATAACGAGAAAAATATATAGAAACAAAGCCTGAATTATTCTGTAGAGCTGTCAGAACTTCAAAAGCTCATTTTTTGCTTTCAGTTTTTTTCACTTTGAGTTGAAATCGTGCAGAAAAATCTAAAATTGTCACCTGTGAATATTAGCAATTGACAAAAATAGAGTTTATTTGAGGAGAAACAGAGCAAGCTGATGACATAGCCTGTCTGAGCAAGCTTTATACGTAAGACCAAATGGAAGACAACCTCTCAAAACCAACCCAAAGACTTGGGCCTGGAAATTTGCCACGTGTTTTGAACTTTTTTTTTACACCTTCCTATAACTAAAGTTATTTGATCTCGAAAATACTTAGTAATTAAGAAAGCTTGAAAGATTCAGTACAATTTTGAAGGATACAATTTATTGTTTAATTTTATGGTTTCATGTTAATTGCTACACTCAAGATCATTTGATATATATACTGACAATCTTAAGGAGAACAAAGAAAATGCAGACCTTTCAAGCGTGTTCACCAGAAATTTAAATTTAAGTGTCATATTTGCCCTTTTTTAAATAAATTTTCCTTGGAGAGGGCATTAACTTTTTCTAACTCTTCCGATATGAAAAAAGCTACACACAGCTTGCCCCAAATGGGCCGGCTAACTCAACGTTGTGTCTCTTGCTACCATACTAAATGCATCAGGTGAAAACCTAGTAAGAAAATGGGCCTTATTTCTAAACTGGCCGTAAACTTGGAAAATTGGCTGGCTAATTCAACGTTGTGTCACTTGCTACCATACTAAATGCATCAGATGAAAACCTAGTGAGAAAATGTATGTTTTTTTTTAAGTAGTCTTAGATAGATTTAAATTTGTTTCCCATGGATGGCACATTACTCATTTAGAAAATAACGGACACCTGATGATGGCTACTATTTGCTTATATGGATGGCACATAAGAATATATTTCTGAACCTTCAAACACACGGGCAAGGGGAAAATCTTGACTAAAATAGCCATGGATAAAAAGTTTTTTAATTGTGTTAAAAAAAGAGGTATATCATTTCGACTTTTATACCCAATCATAAGTTGATGTAATAAACCCAAACCCATGATATTTCATTGCGTTTAAGACAGGCGTTCAGCTTTAGTTGATAGAATATTCTGAAAATAGACCATAGATCAACTTATATATTATATTGTCCCTTTTTAACACAATAAGAAACTTGTCTCCAGGGTTAATTTAGACAAGAAGATTTTCCCTGTGCCCGTTTTAGTATTCAAAAATATATTATATTGCCCAAGGAAGTATCATAATATATATTCTTAGTTTTCCCCCAAAATATTCATACACACCACACAACTAGAAACAGACTTCTAATTTAATTAGCAAGCGTAAATTGCCATGAAAGAAATTATTTACAGATTATATAAATTTGCGTCCTCTGCAATGAAATTACGCCCACATACTCTGAATGCCCCAGGAAACGTCAATTCAGAAGAAAAAACGTAAATGTTGTGGTCTGTATTTTTTGTGCTTGTAACAAAAAACGATCTCTGAAATTAACCTTTATAAAAGCTCTTAATTACAAATCTGTATTCACAGAAAGTGACAAGTAAGATATTTGGTTTAGATGTTCAGTATAAAAAGGACAAAATTGTCACCAATTTATGTTTTTTTTTTCAATCCTCGTGAAGTTTTTGAAAGAATATGAAATAAACATTCTTCAAATATAAGTTTTACTTCCTCCAAGAGCTATTTAACTTAAATTGTGATATTGCAAGGTTTCTTGAAGCAGAAAAGTCAGTCTTAACTGGTGAAATAAAACCGCTCAATTTTCTGATCATAGTACATTTTCCCATTTAGCATTTATGACTTAAAACTTTGTCCAGTTATGGGCCAATATACAATAATGATAGACTCATCAAATACGTTCAGAAAAAAAATACTGATTGTCCATTTTAAACTTGCAAATTTCCAGAGTGCATGTACTTTAGTTAATGGGGATATTTTATATCAGGGTACTATAAAATTACCTAATCAATGTTAACATGGTTATTAATGTTCACCTGTTACATCGACTGTTGGTTGAGTAAGACCGGACAGGTAGATCTGATAGAAACTGGGAGTTAAGAGTAAGAGAGATAACATAGACTTGTCTAGAAACATATGGAAAGATAGAGTTACCACAGATTACAGGTATCCCAGCCTTAAAGCACTTATTATAGAAATTAACACAGCGTGAAGTTTCAAGGAAAGCCACTGATGTGAAACCAGAGAGCTCTATGTTTATAACACGCAGAAAAAAAAAGTTACGACAAAAAAATAGTACACGGTTTTCATGTTCTCACCTCTATCAATGTACTGGGTACTTTCAGTATGACCAGTCTGATAAAACGCTCCAGTCAGCTGTGAATTTTTGCACACTTTTCATTAAAAGAGAAAGAGGGAATTGGTCGCTGAGAAGTGAAAATTGGTAGCTTTCTACTGATGCCACTTGCAACAAGAGTTTCGGGAAACCCAAAATACGCCCGGGAAGGCACAGTTACTGCAGCCATACCAAAACAAATCCTTCCATATTTATTTGAATTTAATTTTCAAAATTCAGATGGAAGAGGTTGAAGCTTGGTAAATGATTGATTGATTGATTGT
Source organism: Lepidochitona cinerea (assembly GCA_963971465.1). Taxonomy (NCBI): domain Eukaryota; kingdom Metazoa; phylum Mollusca; class Polyplacophora; order Chitonida; family Tonicellidae; genus Lepidochitona; species Lepidochitona cinerea. Next base: position 41,122,266 of record OZ020553.1, read on the forward strand.
TTCGTGTTTTACGCTGCGCTCAAGATTATTTCACTTACATGTATATGGCGGCGTTGCCAGTTTTATTATGTGAAGCTTGGTAAAAGGTGATGTTATGTCAATAAAATGAAATCTTGCCACTAAAACCATTAAAATCCATCTGTATCAAATTTAATATGGGCTATTTGGATCAACAATTATTAACAAGATTTGTACACGGTACAAGTCATCAATTCTCGCTGCTGTTAAATCACGATGTTAAAAATTGTTTGTTGTCAATAAAGGTTGCACTAAAATGTTTCAATTTTTTAGAAAAGCAGTTTATAATTTATTAATCATACTTAAACAAATGTAATTAATTGGCAATTTCGCAAATCACACCAATTCAAGAAGATTTGACAATTTTTCTCATAATATTTTTTATCTACATTATTTGGCCATAGACATCTTGACAATATTCTAAATCTCCCCATATACCTACAGGTTATTACTTCTAATTTTATCATAGACTAAATGGATTTACAATAGATTTGGCTATGGGTCCATTGCTAATGTCACCCACTGTTTTATGGAGGCCTTGTGGTACAGTACACAAAGCCATAAATCTCTCGAGAGACTGAGACCTAACTGTAAGTTGACAAGGTAAATAGACCAAAGCTTGGATACTTATCTCTTGGTCTGTAGATAAAACTTTAATCCTTATATGTATTTTTCATTTGATTAAAACGTTATATATTGATTTAAGAATAGTTTTAATCAATTTAGAAACATTATTGCAATTTGAAAAAATCCTTTTTTGATGAGAATCGGAAAAGTAGAAGCCAATTTATAATTTAAAGGTTATTTTCATGAAAATGAAAGTAAGAATAAAAGGGAATGTACATAATCCAATAATTTGCAATAGTTGATATCATAAACAATTTTTTTACACACTGTCTGTTAATATGGTATGTAACATGAAAGATTTGAAAACATCGGATCATATTTGTTAAAGTTATGGAGAGAAAAAGTAAATATTACATAACCCAATATGGCTGCCATATTACGCAATGTATGATGTCAAAAATAGTTCGCGACACACCTTCCACCCATAAGGTATATACTCAGAAAAAATTGTGCAGATGGAATCAAAACATTGGAAGTTATGGAGCGGAAGGGAATATTACATAATCCAATATAACTCCCATATTATGTAACCAGTGATGTTAAAAATAGTTTGCGACACACCTTCTACACATAAGGTATATACTTAGAAAAAATTGTGCAGATGGAATCAAAACTTTAGCAGTTATGGAGTGGAAGGGACAGCGGACGCCGGACAGCCGGACTGCCGGACTGACGGAGATGATACCATAATACAGCCCGCTTTTCAAGCCGGGCGTATAAAAATGTATGCTTAAAAACGCTCAGATGAGCTGTGAATTTTTGTATATTTTTCATTAAAACAGAATGAGGGAATTGGTCGCTATTTATCTCATAAAGGGAAAGTTGGTAGCTTTAAATTGATGCCACTGGCAAAAATGTACGCAAAAACAATTAGCAGAAACAAAAACCGAATATCGGTATCTGAATACACATCAAGGTTATTTGAATTTTGTTACATACAATACATAAACAAAATATTCAATTCATATTTCTATTTTAATACCAAACATTTATTTTTTAGTATTACTTTAAAAGCGGACATGTTCTTGACAATTGGAAAAACGACAAAAGCTCAAAATTTGCAGTTTACTTTAACTAAGAAAACAAATAAAAAGCATGCTTTTTTCAGAAGCAAATTAAATTACATTAAAAAAACCATTAGTTTAATATAATACACGAGTTGTGTTATTTTGAATAACGTGAGATGCATGCCTTCATATTTTGAACGTTTATTTAGTCATATAACTTTAAAAAAGATCTTTCTGTTTAACCTTGAGTCAGTAGGTGAGACTTTACTTTAGGTAAGCAATAAAAAAGGGAATTCCAGTTATTATACAACAGAACTTAAATTAAGCTTAAATATTTTCAAAGTTAAACACTATATTTACATACGCATGCTTGATACCTTGTGTGTTCATTAAAGTTTCAAGGTGACATGATGTGTGTGAGGAAAGGTGTAAACTTGCCCCCCACCTATGTGTCTAATGAAAGGTGGAATGACAAACAGTCGTAGATCAGCGGTAGCTAATTAATAGGTAATGTTAGCTGGGTCAGTTTGTCTCTTGATACCCTTCCTGAACACGGTCATTTCCAGTATAGCTAACACGGTCGAATTACATCAACAGAGACGTACGAGCGGATGCATGATTTGAGCGTGCAGCCAAAGTTTCCAAAAGATGTTTTATCAACATGTTTTCATTAATTAACCCGCCTCGTTCAGAATAGCCGTTAAATTTGACACACTTTCATCAAATTGCCTGTACTTTCTCGAGGGATTGTGAATTATTTGTGATATTACAGCACCTATTGGCGAGGCATTGTCAAGGGACTATGTTACTATTCCATAAGTCCGTCACTACCTGTCCCAGATCATTGATTGATGGACACTTGTCGTGAGGTTAATCCACGCTTTAATCCCCAATCAACATAACCACTACTGATAACATCAGTACTAACTATTGGGAAAATTAATATCACAAAATTCAAAATGTGCAGCAAATATTTCAAGTGGACACCTTGTAAACATTTTGAATAAAGTCATAGATTATGAAATTTAGCCTGAACGTAAAAATTAAGTTTTTAAAGTAGCATGAGCTGCCAAAATGTTCATTAATTCCGTTAAAATAGAATGTTGAAATTGACGGGTGTCTTTCAAAAGACGTATAATTTAGAAGCTTTTTACTCTTCTGGTCTGGGCAATGTACGTTAAAGCAGTGCTTTAAACAAAGTTAGGCTTAGAATGAATGAACGTTTGTCCCAGTTATTTAAATTCTATTCACTTTTCGGACACTATTTCGGTTTGGGTGAACTTCAAACCCTGTTGCGGTTGTAACAATCAGAATTGATGAAAAAGTACCAGTTTTTGCAACTCTAAAAACCTCTCTACTTTTAATTGATTGATTGGTGTTTTACGCCATACTCAAGATTATTTCACTTATATGGTGGCAAGACTTGGGGGCTCATTGCTTAGTGGAAACTCTAGACCTTTGTAAATGCTTTTGACAGTTTATATATAATTCCAGAGATTAAACTTGCTTAAATACATGTTGAAAAATGTATACTTCGACAAAATTTTATTTCAGATGGTTAAGCGAATTCTGTAGAACAAAACCTGTTTATTGAGGTTGAACCGAGTGAAGTGGCTGATGACTGGCCACATAAATCACGGTCTGTCTTGAGGAATATTATATCTCCTTGTATCAAATTCAACCGACTGTAACTAAAGACTATGACATCTGACATATCCAAGATTAATTCTAATTCACCGTGAACATTTTGTTTTGAGATGGCAAAATGAGAAAGTAATGAAATCTGATGGCGGTTTGTGAGCTATTTTATATCAACACAATAGAAGGGTATCTAGGCTAACGTAATTGATTGCAAACATGATTTGATAAAGAGGGTGTTTTGAATAAAAGACTAACGGACAATGACTGCTCCCCCAGACAGCAGCGTAACTGACTGCTCCCTCGGACTGCGCGCGCGTCAGGCAGATCACTCGACTGCCACTGGCGGCAAGCGACGGTTGTAAGTTACCGCAACCCCTTTAATTTCAATCCGAATTGAGTTACGGAGATTCACTCTTCAGGTATGTTGGCAAATATTTTCCGTGACATTCATACGCTTTAGATTTAGGGGAATTTCATAGAAGTTTCATAATATTTACCTTAATAATTTTGTTTGTTTGTTGAATATTAAGCGGTAGGCACCTTGTACCGGGTAGTGCATCATTTATCGATCGAAGATACATTCATATTTTAATTCATTCGTCTTTTGTGCACCTTCCGTAAGTCTTGAGTGCGTCTTGAGTCAAAATGTAATTAGTGAAGATCACAATAATATTTGTATTAGTATTTTCTTGTTTTCGAAATATGCAACGAGTTCATAGGCCATTTTGTGCAGAGTAGCGTAGAACTTTCCAGACGTCCTTGTGACGTCAGTCAGGGTCTCATGCATAGTAATCGTCGCCATTGTTACGTGACGTTTTAGTTCATGAATATTCATGTATCAGCTGTTTTTTGTTTATCTCGTGTAGAACTGACAGTTTGTTTGGGAATAGAGTTAAGAGACCGCAATTTCTTGAAGTTATTGACAAATAATTATTCCCTTGAATAATCCTAGTGCATTTAAATACCTTAAGTGAAGTTTTATTGATATTTTGTGTAGGAAAATCTGGTAAACATATATATTGAGAGACAATTATATGCATAACATTCCGTTTTCCTTTTGAACTGTACTATCAGTAGGCTAACGAAACTGAACACTTTGGCTTGATCAAGGAATTGTTGCCTTGTTTATATTTTATGTTCCTACATATAACATCTCAGTAGGAAATTCTAATTTGTTCTATTTTATTTCTGTTTTACAGAACACCTCTGTATTTTGAATACACGTTAAGAAAATATCTCCGTTGCTTGTTCTTTACTTTCTACCTTTCCGACCATAAAATTTCTGAAGAGAGGGAATTCTGACGAGGAGAATTTCCAACAGCTACGACGTGGTTCTTCAACTCTGTGCTGACCTAGCAAGCAACCTTATTTGGGGATCACTGTCTTTGATTTGGTGAAAGAACAGAAGTAAAATTATGGCAGCTGAACAACAAGCCAGTGGCAGTCGAGACATGGCAGGGGATCAGAACATCAATGATCAGCCCTTAGATGAAGCTCCAGGGAACCAGCCCTCGGGAGCCGGAGGAAACCAGTCCGAAATGGAGACTGGCATTAGAAATCGCAGAAAACAGTTGAGAAATAAATTTACCCGAACCATTAACCGGGTAAAAGGGGCACTGAATGATGGCGAGACAGATCAGCGAAAATTAAATAAAGAAATGGAAGAAATCCGACGTTTATACCAGGTGGCTGGAGATGCTCACTCCGAATTGTATGACTTAGTACCAGAAGATCAGACCAGGGTTCTGGACCAATGGGAAAGCACTCTGGCAAATGAGTTCTACAACATTGAAATTCAGCTTGAAGATTATTTCAAAACTTTAAATCAAAGTGACATTGAGTTACCTTCATTTACAGTTAAGTCCAGGGCAACTACAGGTCTTGTGAGTCAAAATGAAACTGGGGCACAATTTAATTTAAATAACATTGAGCCTATTATTGTGCCATCACAAGAAATAATAAATACTGGGTTTAATGAAGTACAGGCCCAAGTGCCTATCTCGCCAAGTACTAACAGTAACGCTAATTCTCAGCCAGTTGCCATAAATCAAATTACAGACACAGGTTCTGCTAGTGGCTTAACTGAGAATAGTATCCATTATCCAACTGAAGCAGTCACAAACATTGGTGAAAAACCTTTTGATGGCTGGATAGATGACCTTATTGAATTTCAAGAAACCAACGTTATTTCCCATAATTTACAAAACTTGTCAATTACAGATGCACTTTACAGGCTAGAAGCTAGTCGTGATATTCCAACAGTTCAATTGTCTAAATTTAATGGGAGTCCTTTAGAATATGTTGAATTCATTGAAAAGTTCAAAATCCACATTCATGACAAGCCAAATCTGTCTGATGACATGCGCATGATCCAGCTACGAATGCATGTCATCGGAGAGGCTGGGCGTGTCATATCAGGTTTGGGATCAGGGGGGAAAATGTATGCCACAGCCCTGAAGTTAATCAAAGAGCAATTCGGTCAAAGTAGTGTTATCGCGCGCGCGGTAATAAACCGATTGACTAAAGGCGCGAAGATCGCGACAAGCGACAGACAAGCATTGCGCGATTTTTCGTTTGACATATTGAACTCTTTGGCCATTTGTCAGCAGATGCGATACTTTGCTGACATAAATGCAAACGACAATCTGAGACAGATAATTAAGCGGCTGCCCGACCATTTAATCAGAAAGTGGAAATCGATCGTGAGCGATATACGCGACAAAGGACAGATGCCGACGTTAGGGCACATTAGCGATTTTCTTCGTAAAGCCGTGCGTTCTGAGTTTGATCCAGATTTCGGTGATTTGGATAGAGTAGCAGGTAGGTTTGATAAATCAAATGAGTTTAGAGGTCCGACTGAGAAAAAGAAAGGCATTCACGCGGCTCACGTGAATTCAGGTAGGTCATACAAATGTTTTATTTGTCAGGAAGGCCATCGTGTTATGGATTGTCCCACTTTTATTGATTCGTCAGTTGGTAAGAGGTTTGAACTTTGTATGGATAATCGTCTTTGTTTTTCATGCTTAATGCGGGGGCATTCGTCCCATGATTGTCGGACTAAGAAGCAGTGTCCAAAGGATGCTTGTAAGCATTATCACCATGTTTTGTTGCATAAGGATCCTCTTTGCGCCAGTAGCGCATCCTCAGTTCTTGACCAGGCTTGTTTAATGCCTGTGGTACGTGTCCTGTTTAGGGCTAATAACGGTAAGTGCCGTGAAGGCAATGTACTTATTGATAGTGGTGCGGGGACCACTATTATCCGGAAAGAGTTTTCCAGGATCCTAGGCTTGCAAGGTAAGCGAGAGGGATTAGACCTTTCTGTCGTAGGGGGGCAACGTTTTACACAGTCAGACAGTAGAAGGGTAAAGTTTTGGATGCAAAATGTAGCGGGAGGGGAAGAGTTCCCCATCGAGGCCCATGAACTCGACAGAACGATAATCAGCGTGCCGGCTTTGAACAAAAAATGGCTAAATTCCTTCCCCCATCTAAAGGACATTGACTTCTCACAGAAAGCTGGACCTATTGATTTAATACTTGGCGTCCAGTATAGTCACCTGCACACGGAGGAAGAAGTTAGACAGGGAAAACCGTTTGATCCAGTGGGGAAACTCTCTAGACTGGGTTGGTATGTAATCGGGCCTGATAAGGGCAAATCAGTATCGCCAGTTAAAGAAATTAACTTTGTTGAGAAGCTGGATATGGAGAAGTTCTATCAGTTTGAAACTTTGGGGATTCAGTCTCCTGATTGTTCCTGCTCAGTGACAGTGATGTCACTGGATGACAAGTTGGCCTTAAAGTTATTAGAGTCTTCATGTAAGAAGGAGGGAGATCGTTATGTAGTTGGCCTTCCTTGGAAAAGAAATCCTATAGATTTACCAAACAATTACGCCTTAGCTGAAAGTAGACTTCTTTCCCTAGAAAAGAGCCTTATGAGAAATAACTCCAAAGCGGAGTTATATGACAAAGCTATTGTGGAATATGAGAGAAATAACTGGGCCGAGAAAATGTCAGAGGATGAAGCGGTATGCGACGAAAACCAGACAGTTTATTATCTGCCTCATCATGGGGTATATCGCCCCGACAAGGTCAGTACTCCGTTACGGGTAGTATTTGATCCGGCCTGTTCGTTCCAAGGGATCTCTTTGAATTCTTTCTTGTTGAAGGGTCCGTGTTTAATTGGTAATCTCTACGCTGTGTTGTTGCGTTTCAGAGAGAATTATGTTGCTTTTACAGGGGACATTTCCAAGATGTTCCTACAAATTTGTTTGCCGGAGTCGGACACTCACGTGCATCGTTTCTTATGGAGGAACATGGATACCTCCAGAAAACCGGATGTGTACAGGTTGTTGAGGGTTACGTTTGGAGATAAGTCATCTCCAGACATGGCAAGTTTTGTCTTGTTAAAGATTGCAAAGGAAAATCAAGATAAATTTCCGAATGCTTCTTTGATTCTGAGTAGAGACAGGTACATGGATGATCTTATTCATTCTTGTGACTCTGTAGAGGAAGCTCGTCTACGAATATCGGAACTTGACGAGGTCCTAGCTACAGGTAGCTTCCAGATAAAAGAATGGATTTGCTCTGCAGATTTAGAAGGATCTGCAGACGGCAATGTCTCGTTAGAACGCGAGACTAAAGAAATTAATTTAGACAGAGAGGACGTGAAAACTTTAGGGGTCATTTGGAATCCTGTTTCCGACACAATCAAGTTTGTCGTGAAAGATATGTTTCCGGTAAAGTTCACCAAACGTACAGTATTGTCTAAGATGTCAACATTATTTGATCCACTCGGATTGGCGACCGCAGTGACGATCACGGCCAGGATGGTTATGCAAGATGTTTGGCGTTGTAAGCGTTTGGATTGGGACGATCCTCTTCCCAGTGAGTTGGTATCGATTTGGCAACAAGTATTTCAAGAGCTCACAGAGCTAAACGGGAAAGAGTTTCCAAGGTGTATTAAGCCAAATGCGACAACTGGTGAGCCAGAGATTCATGTATTTGCTGACGCAAGTGGTAAGGCGTATGGAGCAGTGTCATATGTAAGATGGCAATCAGAAGATGGCGTAGATGTACGCATCATTTCAGCGAAGGCCCGAGTGGCTCCGCTTAAACAGACCACAATTCCGCGTCTGGAACTTATGGCGGCCTTGGTGGCCTCAAGACTCGCCAAGACTATTGTTGATGAGTTGAGCATCAAACCGATTTGTGTGACACTATGGTCTGACTCACAGATAGTGTTACATTGGTTGAAATCTGAATCGAGTAAGCTGAAAGCTTTTGCAGGGATACGTGTAGCGGAGATTCAAGCTACATGGGATCCAAGCTGTTGGCGATTTGTGCCGACTAGTCTGAACCCTGCAGATGACCTCACTCGAGGTATCTCAGCGGATGACATGGATGACAGATGGATGCATGGTCCAAACTTTCTTCGTTGTCCAAAGGAGGAGTGGCCGCGGGCAATGGTGCCCGAAATAGTAAATGACGTAGAGGTGAAGAAAATAAATCCAGTAGCAGGTGTGGTACAAGAGGTACCCACCATTGATTGTATGAGATATTCGAGCTGGCGAAAGTTGCTGAGAGTGACAGCGTTGTGTTTTAAGTTTATTGAGAAACTGAAAAGCAAAATAACGAAAGGAGGTCCAATCTCCAGTAGCATTGAGGCTAATGAAATTAGCATTTCTGAGAAATATTGGATACAAGTGGCGCAACGTGATTTGCGTGATTGGGAACATCAGTATCGGGATCTGGCTCCTTTTATGAAGGATGATATAGTCAGAGTCGGGGGTAGATTGAGAAATGCGCCATTGGAGTATGAGCATGTTCATCCAGCTCTACTCCCAGCTTCTCATCCTATAGCTACCATGATCATGAGAGACATCCATTTAAAAATGGGTCATGTTGGTGCTGAGCGCACTCTTTGTGAGAGTCGTCGTAAATATTGGATCGTGCGCGGTCGAGTAATGGCGAAAGCCATAGTAAGAAAATGTGTTATTTGCAGAAAACTTCGTGGAGGTCCACACGCCACAGTCATGGCTGACCTTCCATCGGAGCGTTTGGGTTTGTTCTCCCCTCCTTTCTCTGTTACGGGTGTTGATCTATTCGGACCTTTTAAGTTGAAGTATGGAAGGAACAAAACAACTAAAGCTTGGGGAGCGGTGTTTACGTGCGCTACGATTCGCGCCATGCACCTTGAGGTAGTTGATGGTTTGTCGACGGCAGCTTTTCTACATTCTTTGAGACGGTTTGCTGCTCGTCACGGTTGGCCCAAAACGATGATTTCCGATAATGGAAGTAACTTTGTTGGAGCTCAAGCTGAGCTTCGTAAACTTGTACAAGAGGGTCGCAAACGACTAGAAGATTTTTCTTCTCTACATCAGGTAAGATGGGTATTTAATACCCCGCTGAGTCCTCATCAGGGAGGCTTTTTCGAGAGCATTGTGAAATTGACCAAACGAGCTCTCCAGGTGGCTATCGGAGAGCAGTGCTTGACATGGAACGAGATGACCACTGCCTTTGCAGAGGCAGAATGTCTTATCAATTCAAGACCATTGGGTTATGCACCAGATAATCCAAATGATCCACAGCCGATTACTCCTAATCATTTTATTTTAGGTAGGGCATCTTCTGAGATTCCATCTGGTCCATTTGAGGAGACCAGGGACCTTCGCAAGCGCTTCGAGCAAGTTCAAATGATAGTCAATCATTTTTGGAAACGTTTTGTGAGGGAGTACGTGCCGACGTTAACTCGGCGGAATAAATGGCAGGTAAGAGGGCGTCAGTTGCAGGTGGGTGATATTGTTTTACTCGTAGATCCGGACGCTTCTAGAGGTAAGTGGAATTTGGGTCGTATACTTGAGGTATATCCGGGTAAAGATGGAGTTGTCCGTAATGTAAGACTACGTACCAAAAACGGTGAGTACAGACGGTCAGTTCAACGGTGTTGTCCAATCATGGAAGTTGACGACACTTCATCTGTTTGGCCCCCCCGAGGATGTTTTGAATAAAAGACTAACGGACAATGACTGCTCCCCCAGACAGCAGCGTAACTGACTGCTCCCTCGGACTGCGCGCGCGTCAGGCAGATCACTCGACTGCCACTGGCGGCAAGCGACGGTTGTAAGTTACCGCAACCCCTTTAATTTCAATCCGAATTGAGTTACGGAGATTCACTCTTCAGGTATGTTGGCAAATATTTTCCGTGACATTCATACGCTTTAGATTTAGGGGAATTTCATAGAAGTTTCATAATATTTACCTTAATAATTTTGTTTGTTTGTTGAATATTAAGCGGTAGGCACCTTGTACCGGGTAGTGCATCATTTATCGATCGAAGATACATTCATATTTTAATTCATTCGTCTTTTGTGCACCTTCCGTAAGTCTTGAGTGCGTCTTGAGTCAAAATGTAATTAGTGAAGATCACAATAATATTTGTATTAGTATTTTCTTGTTTTCGAAATATGCAACGAGTTCATAGGCCATTTTGTGCAGAGTAGCGTAGAACTTTCCAGACGTCCTTGTGACGTCAGTCAGGGTCTCATGCATAGTAATCGTCGCCATTGTTACGTGACGTTTTAGTTCATGAATATTCATGTATCAGCTGTTTTTTGTTTATCTCGTGTAGAACTGACAGTTTGTTTGGGAATAGAGTTAAGAGACCGCAATTTCTTGAAGTTATTGACAAATAATTATTCCCTTGAATAATCCTAGTGCATTTAAATACCTTAAGTGAAGTTTTATTGATATTTTGTGTAGGAAAATCTGGTAAACATATATATTGAGAGACAATTATATGCATAACATTCCGTTTTCCTTTTGAACTGTACTATCAGTAGGCTAACGAAACTGAACACTTTGGCTTGATCAAGGAATTGTTGCCTTGTTTATATTTTATGTTCCTACATATAACATCTCAGTAGGAAATTCTAATTTGTTCTATTTTATTTCTGTTTTACAGAACACCTCTGTATTTTGAATACACGTTAAGAAAATATCTCCGTTGCTTGTTCTTTACTTTCTACCTTTCCGACCAGAGGGGGCGTAAAATTCCTAGACTGATCAAAATCTCATTATGACAGCGCATAACAATATTATCAAACATGCCCATCTATTAGGGTAACATTACCGATTTAAATGCATTGGGCTAACGAGGGGGATTTTTAGGTGGGTGGGCATTTTTTTTATTATCTTTTTCTAAAAAATACATTGATTGCTTGTTGTTTTAGGGGATACTTTAGATGAATTTCACAATGCTAGTTTAAACAGAGAAGATTGATTGATTGATTGATGTCTTACGCAGCATTCAAGATTATATGACTTATATGGCGGCGTTGCTAGGTTAAGTGGTAGAGGAAATCAGGCTTTTTGCCCAGAAAACCCCCAACCTTCAACCCCCAAGTACTCACAAACTCTATAGCAACTGGAGTCAAATGAAAAACCCATACATTTTTAAAAATGCTTTTATTCTACGGAAATTCAAACATAACCTGAAGGCTAAGTCATTGTAGTGTTTTGGTTCACAGTTACATATATAGCGGTAGTTACATAGACTTGGAGAATGTGGTTTGAGAAACAACTTGCAGCTGTTGACAATTCAATAGCAGGAATTCAACATTCAGTCGGTCAACGGCACTTCCTTTATGCTCTCGCATGACACCATGGTTACCACATGATCACGGATCAAATGCATCGGAATATGATGAAAAGCAAACTCTGATGATATTTTGTACAATGGAAATGTAATAGATGTTTATTGGAATTTTTCTCTCTGAAAAAATGGCTTGGTGTTTTGTTTTAGGGATCAAAGACAAAAATGCTTTTCTACTCTTGATTTATATGTTGATTGAGTTTCCAGCGCTAGAAACAATTTACTACCAAAACAACCTATTGATTGATTGATTGATGTTATTCGTGGGACTAAGATTATTTCATTTATATTATCGCAGGACTTGCAAAAACTAAGGAAGTGTTTCACAAATGAATTTGCAGAATGCAACCGTTTTTGTGATTTTCTTCAATTGCTCCTATCCCCCCCCCACCTTTTTCTAAGCAAAATTTCAACACATATTGCTTTTCGCTGGTTTTTTCCTTCAGTGTAATTTTTAACCAATCCCATCACTTTATTTCTTCACGTGAGTGTCTTTTGCTCTTTCATCCTTGTCCAGTTATCTTCGCAGCCATTTTCAATTCGGGAGCGTTAATTTTGGTCTTTCTTGTCTTATAGATGCTATAGCACAAAATAATGTCAATTTTTGAAGCGAATGAGGAGGTTGAGATAGAGCCAAGAAAATATTACTTTTTCACAATATTGTTTGGTTTACTAGGAAAGAAACCCTTTGAAATCCCACACAAATTTTATAAAATTGGGACAAAACTGTAGAATCAGAGCCTCTGCGTGACAAAATTGGGTCAATATTTCCACAAACAAGTGAGAAAATTATCAATTCAAGAAAAATCTTACTTTTTGAGACACGTAAGTGGAGATCAGATTTCAAAGTAAAGCCAGGCGTGAATCCTCCAAAATGGAGAAGAATCACGTGAAAGAAACACTACCAGACGAGTTTCTCCTACATTAAGCAAAAAAGTGCTAAATTTCTATGGCCTAGTGGTTTCCTAACATTCAAAGAGCTTAATTTCAAAGGTAGCCTTTTGGACAAATTCACCAGACACAATAAGAGTAAGAAGGAAAAGATCTACTACATGTCTGCACAATCATGTTGACAAAATGTACAGCGTTTCAATCCTTTAAACAAATAAATAACATTATGAACACTAAAACACCCAGGCACAGCGAAAATGTTCTTGTCTAAAATAACCATGGAGACAAGTTTTGAATTGTGTTAAAAAGAGGTATATCATTTAGACCTTTATACCCCCCTCAAAAATTGTTGTAATAAACTAAACCTATGATATTTTAACAAATAAATTAAAATAACATGTAAACATAACAGTTAGGTAGAATATCATAATTCTAGAGTTGCTATCTTCGGGTTTTATGCAAATTCAACTCGACAACTTCATATTTATAGAAAAACATTAAGTATAATTTAGGCAAGAAATAAAAGTTAACATAAATAGTACTGTGCCCGTGTGTTTTGATATGAAGATTTTCCCTGTGCACATGTGTGTTTTGATATGAAGATTTTCCCTGTGCCCGCGTGTTTTGACATGAAGATTTTCCCTGTGCCCATGCGTTTTATTGTTTATAAATATAAATCAAATATCCTGTGCCCGTGTGTTTTAGTGATCATAAAAATATCAATCAATAAATGACCTCAAAGTATCAGATTTTATTATATTTTGTTCATCCAAAAAGGTTTTTATACATGTATATGTATGTGATACAATAGTTTGAATGCTAATGGGGTGAGAAAAAACAACACATCCGCTAACAGTTACATCGTGTAAAAAAAAAGTAAAACGAAACACTGGTACACAAGTTTCTAGTGTAATTAGTTTAGTAATTGAATTAGGGTTAAGTTTAACTAATCCGATCATATCTGAGCTTACATAATCTAAACAGGACCCCATGGGTATGGGTCAAAAAACCTGATAATGTATCCCAGACACTTTGTTAATAAAATCCCTGAATAGTGAAACTAAATACTCTAGGTCTTTGGTAACAATTCATGATTTAATCTGAAGTGTGCGTCATATCAATTATCCGTTAATTTACGTATTTATTGTCGTTCTGGACAGAGTGATATTGATACTAGCCAAATTTATTTTCCGTATAAATTACAGACAGTAATTACTCTAAAGTTACAATAACATTAAATCTTTCGACTTATATTACAACATGTTGTTATTACTAATAATGTCTGTTTAAGGCTTTAAAATAACTTAAAGCTTAGAGAAAAAAAATGCATAAGTGGTTGGTCTATTTAAGTATTTTTTCGAGAGCCTGTTTCACAAAGCGGCGTAGCGTAAGTTTTTACGTAATTACCATAGCAACCCATATTGTAGAGATACGTTGCTACGACAGTTACGTAAAAACTTACGCTAAACCGCTTTGTGAAACAGGCTCCAGAAATGGAAAAGTCCAGAAGATACTATACATAAACCTTAGCTGCTGGCATAGGAAAAATTTCAAAGAAAATAAAAAAAAAAATGTTTTGAGAGACACATGTGCATGACAAGGTTCAGCATAGAAAAAATGCCAAAGAAATAAATAATAGTCATTCGAAAAAATATTGTTACGGAAAAACCCACGTAAAAGCAGCACGAAATGTTAAGACTAATTACATTGATTTGAAAGTGTGTGCTATTTATGATAATGGCATGAGCTGCATTATGTTTAAACTCAGCACTGAATAGCGTAACCTCTTCAACATAAATCATCCTATTTCACATAGAAATTACTTCCGATTGCATTAACTGTACTAAGCGAGAGTCAAATGGAATTGATGGGTTTGTCCGGGCTGTACTTAAAATTGGCTCTGGTATCAACTTGTCTGAATTGAGAACAATGTAATGAACAAACAGGAGACTTAGCTATACAGGTGATCTATGACCTAACGAATTCAAATCAGGTGATATGATACAACTCTTATTCAAATCTAACCTGAAATCTAACAATAGACTTAAAGAGATTGACTTCTCCTGTATACGGTTTACGTTTTAAGAAGACAAACAATGTCATTGTGTTTTTAATAAATTGTTTGGGAAGAAACTGAAATGGAATCTTCATCATACTCTGTTGTTACTCTGTTATTGCTGTCTAAAAAGGATCCATTATCAAAAGCAAAACCAGACCAATTTTGTGTCAATTGTATGGCTGGGGGGAGGGGGGGGGGGGGTGTAAGCTGGATTCTTTGCCTAAAGGAAGGGTTTCGAGCTTCGACATGAATACATGTACCTGGCAACTCTTCCACAAACAATGATTGAGTGAAAAATCGGCCAAACCTGCGCTCCTCTGATGAGAGGCCTGTGTAGCACTGAGGGTCACTCAACCGACTGTCAGAGCTACCAAGCCCCAGCTTAGAAAAATAAATAAATAAATAAAAATCAATTTGGGTTTCTATTGTTTTGCACAATTTTTTATTTGAAATTATATATAAAAAGATGAAAATTGTAAAAAAAATTGTAACAGTTTTAGTTCTTTGTGATCATAAGAGAGAATACTCTAAAAATACATTCACAGTAAATGAGTATACATAGATGTAAAAAAAAAAGATTTAACCACAAAAAAAGCTATGTGAATTTAAGAGCTATAAACTAAGGTATTAACTGCAGAAGTAACAGGTTGTCACAATAAGAGATCCAATTAAATAGTTAGAAGTTTTATGGAGGAGCAGTCATGTGGAACACATGATTGTATTTGACAGGTATTACCTCAACCCCCCCCCCCCCTACCTTCCTAACACACAAAAGTAGTGTTACTGTTAGTGGAATTAAAAGGTTCATTACATTTCAAAATATTACCCTTGTGAAGAAATATTCTCAAAAACATGGGGCCAGAAATATATTGGGTCAGTAAACGGAATATTGGGTGAAGAACTTTTTTTGTACGATATGATAAAAAACAGCATACAAACACTAAATGAAAGTAATAAGGATGTGAGCATGACGATATCCTCATTTCATCTCAATAACAAGATACTTTGGACAGGTCATATTGTTACTAACCACACTTTAAAACAGTGACCACAGAAAAAAAACTATGTCTCACACACAGGGGCGTATGTGGGTGAGGGGAATTTCCTGTTTCTTTGTTCATTGTTTAAACGAGGAGCAAACAAGGGATCTCATCCTTATCAAACAATCTTCATTTAACAAACATAATTACATATGTTTTACATACAGTGCGTAATCCACCAAACCGCTTTTTACTCGGATGTTGGGTTTTAAAACAGGAAATCTACTTCTGTCCGTTGTCAAGGAGGCCAAGGTGGCTCTGTCGCTAAAATCTTCAAGGGAGATAATTTCGGTGACGGTGGGAAACCTCAAATCGGATCCATCGATTAGAATTCTTGGAACCAACCGATGCTGATCGTAGTTTTCTGATACTTCATACAATATACATATTTATGATCACTAAAACACACGGGCACAGGGAAAATCTTCTTGTCTAAAATAACCATGGAGACATACAATATACAGGTGTGTTATGATAGGTAACAGTTTTTATTTCTGTGCAGTAAAAATAGGTCACTGGAAGCAATTTCTACCATGAAATCCTATGGACTGATATCACCCTGACACAAAGCCTTCCATCGATTGGTGATGTGTTTGAACCCCCCTGTTGACACCCCCAAAAAATTCTGAGTGGGGTTTCACTAGATTGTCCTCACATACCTTCTAAAGATTTGTAGGTTTACTGGTGACAAAGACTCTACCCCATAAACACACAAACACATCAGTGAAATAGTCTCTATCCTGGCATTAAACGATCAATCTTTGCTATCGATATTTAAGTTTTGAATTTGACTACCTTCTGGCAGCATTACTGGGTTTATTCTTGAAAGTAACTACCTAATATGCAAGGAGCCCCTGGATGAATGACCAATCAAACCAAATACAAAGTAACTTTTAGATAACAGGTTTGATGTGCAATAATGTTAAGTTTATGAATCCTCTAGTCAGCCATTACTTAGAAATTTCATTTCAATATCAGATTGTTTTTCCTTGAAGCCTGAAGACCCAGAGGCTGAGAAGCTACAAGTAATAAATAACTACTGCCACGGATGTGCTTTGTAGTACCCATAACCAGCCAAGATAAATATTGAAAGAACTTCCTGATTTCTATTAAATCAACTTTTTCTATTTTTACAATTCTGAATTGAATCTTTAACGAGGTTTTAAACATTTGAATAATACCATCTACAATCTCCCTTTGAACCCTTACATAGATCTTTAGCTTTTTGTTTCAGTTTTATCAACTATCTTTGAAATCTCTCAATTTTGGTTTTCATTGACAAAAGTGGAAAGTTTTCTTGCACAGATCCTGTTTTTCTATCTCTATAGTCTTAATTTCGTTTATAAGTAAAATCGATTTTGAGTATGATCCGCATTGACCAATTATTACCAAGGTTACAATCAAAACTCAACATGCGTTGATCACCAGCGTCCTGTCTTACAAAACTGGCGTAAAATACGTCAGACGTAAATCAGTCTTAAAACTATAGAAACGCACCCTGGATGCAGCCTGTCCATGTTGTAGGCCAAATGTTGTAGGCCAAATTTACGCTAGCTTTGTAAGACATGCTCCAGTTTGCCAACCAGCCATAAATATGTTGCTATCTATTCCTATTCGCATATACATGTATATTTGTAAACACTAAAACACACGGGCACAGGGAAAAGCTTCTTTTAATTGTGTTAAAACGAGGTATATCATTTAGACCTTAATAACCCCATCATAAGTTGTTGCAATAAACTAAAGCCATGATATTTCATTAGGTTGATGACTGGCCGTAGTCAGTAGAACACTTTGTAATACATTGACAATGCATATAAATGGACTGATTTGTAACAAGTGGAAATATAATAATCCAACTATATGCTGGAAACCGTTTATGAACATTCTTACTTATTTATGTCATTCAATTAATGGCTGATAAAGCTAAAGTAAACCAAGGTCAATTATGTCAATTTCAGATCACGGAGTTAAATGAAACCTCGAACAATGAAGTCACGCATCCTGAAATTCTAAACTATTGTAAAACAAGGAAAGGACACTATGTTCAGTTTCCCTGCGGTTATGAACTCTGACCTTTAAAACAAAGAGCCATGGAGAATATCAGGCGTTATTTATAAATAGGAAGCAATATATATAATTTTATAACCAGTCCGAGACAAGTACTTATTACCCAGTAATTATTTAGAAACAATGAAATCTGTAAGGAAATTATCATTATGTTTGTAACTTTTTGTACAGAAGTGATTTGTAATATGTAATTGTACACATTTGATTAAGTCATTTCTACAGCCATTTAACAGATAATAAAAAACAGAAATTGAAATAAAAAATATTATTCTTGCTAATGTCCCTGTGGCAGGGATGATTTGATTTAAAAAATATATTTTTTAAAGTTAAATTACTTTTTTAAAATTTTACATAATGAACATGTTTTTATGGACCTAATATTATGTGTAGCAATCCACGACTTTTTAAAAATTCTAAATAGCAAAACTGACAAGATAATGTTAATTACATAAATAGTAGCCAATATACGTACTCTTAATGGGAAATAATATCGCTACACTGTCACTTTCTGTTGCTAAATGTTTAGTGTATGAGCTTCAAAATGTAAAAGTTAAAAAAGCAAAAAAAGTCCACTTACCATTTGACGAAAAGATCGCCAAAAAGGCAGGTAAAAACATCACTTGTGGCATCCATGCCCCCACGGGGAAATTGGGCACACGCTGAGAACATGGTGACTCTCTGTCAATGGGGGGTAAAGCTATAACAGGGGTAACTTGGACAGCTTAAACTTTGGCTACCTGTGATTTACAGGCCCTTACAATGTCCTCATGGCCGACAGGTAGGCCACAGGTGACACAAAACGGGACAATCTTTCAAAACTCACAATTTAACTGTTAAAACAATCTGAAAAGTTCACGAAAATTTCCTTTGGAGGTAGTTGGCCAATCTAACGTGCCACAGTTCAAGTTGTCAGGGAAAACTCACTCAGACATAGTTGTTCTGTTCGTTTACTGTAAAGGCAAGCCAGCTCCATACAACCCCATCAGTAAACACACAAGGCATACAGGGGTTATTCGGTGCACATTCTGAACGTATTGACCAATCAACCGGCAGGTAAGTTCATCTGACTAGGGACAACCCATTAGAACTTTGAGTAGGGGGGACACAAAACTTGGCCAACTCAAATTAAACAAATAACCACCCCAAACCCCTCTAACATCTGTTCACAGTCAACTTGATCAATAAACTACTTAATAATATGAAAAATTTGTGAGATTAGCATGTTTTTAAATCTGAGAAGGTGACCTGATTTGGGAATAGGACATCCTGGTGGCCCCTGTACTGAAGTGGTAGAGTGGGCTGGGCTAAAAAAGGTTGAAGCTGCATAGAGTGCATGTCTGCCAGTAGATTTATAGTCTCTAATATCTAACCTGTATATACATATATAAAGTTTTGAAGGGAACCGAAAACGTCTTATGATCTTGGAGCAGCAAACACAGCCTTAAGACAGGAAGTCAGCTGTAGACTAAAAAACATTAATTGCATATCTTTCACCTTCATTTTACCTCAAGCTAAAACTTAATTTGGCACAATGTTGGACCTCTTCATATAGAAGATCAGCTGTCACGATTATCAACAGATCCAAACCAAAAATGACATTAGATTTCCGTTTATGATTCACATAGTTTTCTTGTTTAATAAAAAAAATGGTTCTTTTGAGTGATATAAAAAGCCAGGTTAATAAAAAAACAAATCGAGAGAAAGAAAGACCTTTGAAAACGCCCCCAACAATTCAGAGTAATATTGATTATATTGAAAATAAGTGACTTAACCCAACATGTTGTAGAGTTTTGATTCATGGATTGTGAAATTTATTTTTTGTACAATACTCAAGTTGAATTCATTAGAAGTCTTAGATTGTAAGCTTTATTCGCGTATGAAACTGTGCTCTGAGCAGAAGAAATTTGCTATGGCAAAATACCATTTGCAAATAAAACTTTTCCACGGCTGCTAAACCCTAAAGCATAAGGTGGAATACTTTATTGAAAAATTTAACCTAATTTACTGATAATACGTTTTAAGCCAATTCTTCAAATTCTTTAAATGTTCGCATTATGCTGTGGCCGAATAGCCAAACTCAAAAGAAGCTTTAAGGTACCTGTTCCCAGTAGTTCAAGATTCCCAATATTTTTAGTTAGACAATTGAATTCCCACAGAGGTAAATCAATTACAGGTATGTGTTTTGTGCTATCTTAGAAATCTAAGGCAACAGACAATGGTTAAGATTGCAAATGAAATGGCCACCCTCAGGCCAAATGCATATTCAACAGGCAACACCCTCAACTACTCCTTTCTTCAAAATCATATCCCTAGCCTCTCAGACTATTCAATTATTCGTGCAAATAAGTGTCCATAGCACTGTGAAATGTACCTTTTGGCAAAGAACTTCGTATAAACTTAACCCATTCGGTACCACAGACGTCAAAAGACGTCGCTGTGAAAGCCTGCCTCAGTACCACTGTCGCCAAAAGACGTCGCGATATTCAGTGCCTATATCCCACTGACGTCTTTTGGCGACAGACTCCTGTTGACTCTTTCATTTCGCAAAATTTCGTATTTACCCGTTAATAAACCAAATAAATATTTACTTTTGTGTATTCTTTATATGTTGGGAACATTTTTTTTCGCTAAAATATAAAAGTTTCGCCCGTAAAAAGGATGAGAAATCATGCAAAACTTACGGCTTGTAATTTTGTTTACTGCCGATATGACTCAAGTTGCCCGATAAAACGGTCGTGTTCAAAGAGATATTATCGATATTTGCAAAAGCCGACATCGCCCAAATTTAAACTGGATAAACACTTATGAATCTGGCGTAGACTTTTCTTTGTTTTTTATAATCTGACTGTACCGAAAATAATATATCGGATATATTTTCTGACTGGTGTTTAGTCGATCTCTTGCTGGCTTTACACAAGCTCCATTTTGAGCTGACAGCGGGCCCCGGAACAAGCATATTAAAGAGTCCGCTATATGAATGCTGTGTGTGACAAGCTGCACAGTGAGTGACCTACTTTATCCATATAATGCGGCCCGCAGTTCAACTCCGGTCAAGGCGGCAAATTGTCCGAGGCGTGAACTGCTGACTATTTTATAAACCGCTTGTACTTCGTTATTTCGCTCTCAATTGCTAATTATTAAAAACCAAACGAATCATCGGTGACTAAAGACAATAGTTTCTTCCAGTTGTAATCTTCGTTTCCGAGTTCCTGTACATAAAATTTCACTGAAAGTGGAGTCATTTTTGTACGCGATGAAATATTCAGTTGACAGTAACGTGCGAAAACAAACCGTCCGATGGATTCGTTAAAATTCTGTACTTTTAGGATCTTACTGTGAAAAATTCAACCTGGAATCTTGGTGGTAAATTCTGTCGGATTACAGTAGTCTGAACCATGTTTTATTCGATCACCTAAGAGGTGAGGATCCTACCGTTGAAAATTGATTTGTGCTGCGACTTGTTTACGAGTTACATAAAATGGCGGCCGGTAACTCTTCAGTTTATTGCCATTGACCGCTACTCTAAAATTAATTTTACGAGCTTATTTCCTCGGAATTTCGTTCTGCTAAGTTTAGAATATTAAATATCAACTACCATTTTGCATCTTATATATTATTTTCGTTAATCAAATGCGTTTTCCCCTGGTTTTCTCCAACTTTTGATAGGTGGTGTATATTTCTAGTCTGTGAATTTTTATATTTGTTTATTTTTGTGAAAATCTAAATTTAAATCCCATTATATTTTTCGGTGGTTGGCGTACCGTATTTCTAAAAACACGACTGGCCAGCCCAGATATCAGACTTTATTTTAGTGTCATTTACAACTGATATTCGACAAAAATAACATAGCAATTTACGTAATATAAGCGACTGTAGATTTGGCAGGGCAGGGCTGCTACGGCTGTGGGACTGAGGCCGAGAACGATGTGTGAGGCAGAGCCTAGGACTGAGCTGTGGTACCGAATGAGTTAAGAGGCACACAACAAAAATAATTGTACAGAAAGTTTCATAATTAAAGCCAGGATATTTTCTTGCAGATGGTTGTGTGAAGAGATCAAGAATTTCATCCAGGAGTCGAGATTTCATACTAAATATCGGATTGCTTACATTATTGTGTTTCAGATACAAAAATCCATATAATGTTTACCTAAAAAAGGTGATTTTTACAGGATATTTTATTTACTTTATTCAACAAGAAAAAAAAAACTCAGTAAGCCTTCACAAAGCCTTTGACATATTTTAATGGCAAGTGAAAGGTGATTTTTACAGGATATTTTAATTCTTTTATCAAATAAGAAAAAAAACCCTCAGTAAGCCTTCACAAAGCCGTTGACATATTTTAATGGCAAGTGAAAATATTCATAGGGCGGGGAAGCAAAATCATGAAAAGTCCCAAACTTTCCTAACAATCATCCGGGATCAGAGACTATATATATGTGTCTGACATATTAACCTAGCATAATGACATCACATTACAGCATTAGAGTGTGTCCTATCTCTGATTATAGATAACACAGTGACTGTAGAGGTGTTTTTGACGTAGATCAGTCACTGACAAAGCTGTCATACCAAATGTTAACATTAGTTCCTGTTAGGTTATGTTCACTTATCTGGGCCAATATGATTTGATAATGCCCTATAGACATGCTAAATCCCACTAAACACTAAAGGGTGGGGCCGACTTTTCTGCCTGTTATATGTAGGCCTACTACCTTAGTGGCTGTATATACAGGGTTCTTCATTTTTGATTTGATTTATTCACCAGAATAATATTAGCAATATTTGTACAGAATTTAAATTTTATCTGCCGGGAATAAAACCCCAAAGAAAGAGAGATAATTTCTATACAAGCTTTTCATACCCACAAATAAATTTGAAATGAAAATGTCATTATTTCAGGGATAAAAACACTCATATGTGACTTAATTCCAAACAAATGATTTTTAAAATTGAATGTTTGAATATCTCAACCGTAGCTTTATGGACGTTTAACCAAAACAACCAATTCCAATGAGGAAGCAATAATATTCTTTTTTAATTTAAACTTTTCACCAATTGAATGGGAGCGGGGAAAAGATTTCATGTGAAGGTTGTACAGGGCTTAATATTTTTAAAATCACGCGACAGATTTCCTTAAACTGAAAATGATTTTTTCAAAATGTAATGTTTGAATATCTCAGCCATAGCTTCATGTAAGTATAACCAAAACAACCACTTCAAATGAAAAAGCAATAATATTTTTTTAATTCAAACTTTTCACCAATTGAATGGGAGCGGGGAAAAGATTTAATATGAAGGTTGTACGTTTTCAAATGTACAGGGCTAAATATTTTTAAAATCACGCGACAGATTTCGGAAAACTGATAAGGGCGTCCCGAGAGAAGCATCGGTGTGTTGGTTTTGAAAGCCCCTAATATCAACTGATGTAAGACGCAGGTGAATGGGGGAGGGTACATTGTGCTGATTAACTGGGGCGTTACTACCACATACTATGAATTACTTCCCTTGGAATGGAGATTAATGAATCTTTTGTACAAATTTCACACCAGTTCAGTTTTTAGCTGTGCCTAAGTCTGTAATTTGCAGGTGGCAAATGTCTGTGATAAAATAAGAGCCGTAGAACAGCCAGTTTGAATTGTCAGACAAGCGTTTGTAGAGATTATTTTGTTCTGTCACAGTAGGTTTTAATCGACAAGCTCTAAACTCAAGCGAAGTACACCACAAGTCCATTTGCTCATCAAAAGTGCTTCTATGTGTCTGTGTGAAATGACAGACTGGCCTTTGTTGATGTTTGAATTGTAGGATAAAAACTGTCGGATGTGTGTTTGCGTGACATGATGTAACAGGATTTCACCAATCAAATTAGATTATATAAAAGTCAGAAATTTAATAACACATTAACATATAAATCAATATTGACAAAAACCAAGTTTATGAAACAGAAAACAATCGATTGATGTTTGATTGGTGTTAAGCCGCAATTAAGATTATTTTACTGATATAGCAACGTTGCAGCCCTTCCACATGGGGCAATCAAGCGAAAAACGTCTCTAATATTAAAACTTTTCTTTGTACTCGGTGGGATTCGAATACACGAGTCATTAATGGAAGACCCCCATTGAACTGATCGTTCCATAGATTTAGCCTCTAAGTCGCCCAGAAGACAATGAGAACTTCAACTAATTGTATGTCAACTAACAATAATATACATATATCAATACTGCTTTTTTTTTAAAAATATTTCAGCGAAAGGAAAATCGTGTTAACTTTATTTTCTTTAAATGAACAGGTTTTATTGACAAAAATAAATCGTGTAATGGTCTGCTCTAAAGGGAATAAAACAATTATTTTTATTTAACTGTGCCAAACTTGACAAAAGTAGCATATTTATTTGATCCAAGATTTTTATCTTCCTTATATTTGTATATAAAAAAGTTGAAAGAAAACTTTTGAAATTCTGAGAAAAAGTTAAAAGTTAGTGTTAACTGAGAGAAATGTGTACAAAGCCGTTTTAGAAAAAACAACTTTGACCTTAAGTCTGTCGTCAGTTGCCGGGGGCGACTTGTCACAAGTGTAAGTAACAAGAATAAGAATAAAATTTAGCATTTAGCTGAGGTATTATTTGCGAAGACAAAGCCCGCATTATACTAACTGCATATCATCAAAACAAAAGACGACTGTTTATGTATGGATGAAAAAAGGGCAATGAGAAAATCCATATGCTTTGAGTGAATAGTAAAAATTCTGACATAAACTTATACGGGCTGTGTTTGAGGTGAAGCTTTCAAATTCACTCAGAGACGTGATTTCCATAAATTACACCCTGGACAAAAATAATTAAAGACATCAGACTGAAGACCAAAGGGTTATATACATAAAATAAATATTTTATCTCCCCAAATAGCATAAATAAAGGATAGCCAGTATTGATCAACCCTGAGTTACCTTTATGCCGAGAAGAGTTATTGCCCCTGAACTGAAAATTTCCCCATACCATATACAGTGTCACAAAGTTGACGAATAGAATCAGTATTTTTTAGCAAAATGTAAGATTTCTGATCAGAGGTAAGGTTAGCAGGACAGACTAAAAAAATGTGTTCCAAATAAAAAGTGAAGAAATATTCAAGAAAATCACTAAATTTGCTTAACATGAATTGGGCCTTCTTTTTAAAGGAAACGTTTTTTGGAAACAGCTATAACACATTTTAACAATTACCGTAACGTTCATTTTTTCTGATAAAGGTTTTGAAACCTCCAGAAATTTTACATTATACTTTGTTTCATCATTTTTCAAATTGTAGTCTTAAAATTGGTCCCCTGTGAAGTTAGACAGTCTGTGTTAGTGGAATTAATATTTCAAAAGTAAAACCTCAGTAAAATTATAAAATATATGACATCAATGGATTAATATGCTATTGCTTGAAAACTTTTCAAAATTGAATGGAACGGAAATGTATATATCAGAAAGAACTCTTTCACTATCTATTGATTTATGGGTTTTTCACATTTTCATTGATAATAAGCAAGATTGACAAGTTAATAATTTGTCAGGTGAAAAATGACAGATAATTAACTAACTCATTAACAAATTAATTAAGGGTTAATTGAACCTATGAGTTACAAACGGCTTAAAACAGAGGGCTTTTTTCAAACTAAAACTCTGATTTCCATAAATATTTGTGTAAATGAATAACATTTCATACTTTGATGAAATAACCGTGGAAAAATAAATAAGAATATCACTTATCTAGATATAAATGGATATGTTGTTTGTGTAATCATAAAGGTCACTGAATAGCAATAAGGGCATTAAATCTTCAAATAAAATAGTTATAAAAAAAAGGCATCAAGTTTATTTGATGGATTAGAAACTGTGTGTGTAAAGAAAATTGTTGATGAATGAGCCTTCAAGTTGATTAGGGATTATCTAATTAATTACACAATTAACAAATGAATTGACAGTGAAGAAAATCAAATGCCCTGTTGTTAATGACGACCATTGATATTCAATGGTACCTAGCATTGAGTGATAATTGATTAACGTTTTACGCCGCACTCAAGATTATTTCACTTATATGACAGCAATGCCAGGCGTTAGTGGGGGAGGAATCTAGCTCTTTCCAAGAAAAAACTCGAACATGCAATGAGTACCTGCCAACTCTTCTACATTGGACAACCAATCTACATTGAAACGTTGCAACCAAATAAAACTAGAAGTTGTAATCCATATAGCTTTCATTGTTTTTATTGTATTCTTCAGCTTCTAAATGCAACTCAAACAAATTATGTATAAGGCAATGTTGGCTGGACTGATGGGGGAGAAAATCATGCTCTATATACAGTAGGACTCTGACATTTCAATGGTCCTATGCTGGGCTCTAGGAAACTGGGCTCTATGCTCAACCTTCCAGTGGTAACTGGCAACCATCCCACATAGGTCGTTCGAGTGAGAACCTGGTCAGAAAATTTTCCAATTTTTTGGACTGAGTGGGATTCGAACCCGCTCCAAACATGTACTCTTACATAAAATTAACAGACCTTTTAATTCAGTTTTGAACATGTTCGCTATCCTGTCGATTGATAAGTTTGTCAATCACAATCTTTGATAGATAATTTTAGATTGTTCTTTACATGTATAACCAAATATGATGAGGGATTGGTTGCCGGGTACAAAAGTAAAACCAAATTTAATGCATACATAAACATATCATGATGTAATTTGGAGAGCTCAAAGTGTGTGTAAAATGAGCCTGGAGAGGTTCTGAACTAAATCTGGCATATAATGAGGAGTGTAACCTGAGATGGTGGATGTAATAAAAGGACCATCGACCAACACATGGGAAACTTCAAAGACCAAGCCATTACACTTCACTAAACTGTTACAACACAACGTTGAGTTTTCTGAGCATAACACTAACTAAGCTGCCGTGTTTGATGTCCGGACAAAAGGTTATTGACAACGTTTGATAATCCATGTCTGTCGTCATAGAGACGCTCAGACTCGCTTGCTTTACATGAATATGACAACTACAATTCACAAATCAATAGAAAATAGTTTTTACTTTGTCTGTCGATTGAAAAAAGATACAGGGAATGGAAACAAAACTATTCAAAGGAAACGGATGAAAGTTGGGCAACGATCAATGGAGCGATAACCATCAGAGTACAGCCGGACGTATCAAATTGTCAATCAGTTTTTCTGACAAATTAAAGTGATGACATCATTAATACAATTAGAAAATGGCTCCATAAATCCTCCTCATGGAGAGCATAACTAGGTTGAAAGAGAGAAACGTGATATTATGAGTTATATTCAATATTAATGAACCTCTTAACGCCTTCTACAAAACCAGTCACTCGTACAGATTTATACCACAATATAAAAAAAATTATCAAAAGCTATTAGATTGGCTCACTAATATTTGAATAAAAAATATTCTCCTGTATTTTCATTAAAAAAATAATCTATTGAAAAATATACTTCTGCGCCAAAAAAACAATTCTCTTCAGTGCACTCAAGATTTTTTCCCTTATATGGCAGCATGACCTTCGACAGATACTTGGTAACCATCTGACATAGGGCATTGGTGGAAAATGCCACTCATATTTTTGTTCAATTTTTTATTGTTCCTACACAACAAGCTTTTGGAGAGACAGAAAAACAAGTTGAATTTTAATGTAACAATATCCCAAAACAACTGATTAATCATAGTTCTTTCATTGATTGAATGATGGGGATTTTTTGTCCCTATCCCACACCTGGATATTATTTCAATTATCTGTTGATATTAGTTGATATTGATAGGTTAAAAGGAGCAGGAAACTAAGCTGTGTGCTATGTGGACAGCAGACTTTTCATTGCAACTTGATTATCATTGCACATACGCGTACAGAGCCATCAACAAAACATTTTCAATTTTTGGGAGATTAAGTGGGATTGATAAACCATCAACACATCGGTGAAAGCCCTCTGTCCGCAATATATTCTATCAATTTAATCAACTGAATAATAGTCCTCAAAATCTTCTCTGTTTTTTTCTCTCGCAAAATTACATGTTTCTTCCATGCCTTTATTGCCATGTGTAGCTTTATCAAAGTCACTGTTTCTCTTAGTGTAGCCACTAATTCTAGTTTTGTTTGTTTTTTAATGGAAATTTTACAATTCTGTCATAAGCTCCAGTCAGGAGTAAATCAGTAGACATGTACGGTCTTGAGATTCAATCGCAGACAATCAGATCTGATCTTAACTCGACCTGAGCAGGGCTTAAGCATAAACCCACAAATTCTCTTGTTTTGTTTTATGGAAATTTGACAATTCTGAAATAAATTTTCTCAATAATGGCTCAGCGCTGTTGAGAATATTTAACCTGAAGTGTCCAAAAGTTTGAAAACCAATGAGATGGATTAGTAATAGTGGGAACCTTACCTGTCTCGGTCCGAGTGGTCAGCACGACTCTTCGTCATCCAGCCTGGAAAACCCTCCATGCTGTCAAAATAACACATTGAAATTAAGGCTATGTTTCAAACACAAACTGAGACTATCATCAAGTAAATTGCATGCGGATAGTTAAAACTGATTGATTGATTTGTTCTAATTTTTTTAGCAAAGCCTGATTGTACAACGGTATCCAAGTAGTCTATATTGAACTCAATGTAAATATTATGGTACTTGTGAGAGAGGAAACCGGCCCCTTTGGCTGAGGGAAACACCCAACCTTTAGTTAGTACTGAGCAACTCTCCCACTTAGGGGATATTAAATGAGTCCATAATGACATGTGTACAATCCAGATCAAAGTTGGATACCCTCAATAAAAATAAAGGTGTTTTAGAAGCAAAACATGTTTTTGCCAAAGTACACCTTACAATGTATGATTAACGATCGTATATCGAATGGTAGAGCATGGCATTTTGAACACAGTATTTGCCATAACGCAATGCATAGTTCTATTATAAAGCATAGTACTGTGGAATGAGGACTAAATATACATGTAAGGGTATCATAATCTTTTTTACAGCAATAGTTTTGTTACAGAGATAAACCAGTGAAATAAACTTTGATGATACTACAAAAGATATTAAAACAGAGCAAAATGAGGCAAAGAGAAGTTTGTTTATATACAACAAAGAGTTGTCCCCCTTGCATATTGTCAAATATTGTGATATTGATCTGTGTGTTTGGATTATTTGTAATAGTCATAATGTTAAAAGTCTTTACGCAAGACAACTTGTCTATTTTGCTGACCCTATATTCCGGCATACCTGAGGATTTTTCTGTGCAACAAAAATTACGCGTAAAAAACCTGGTCAGGGGAAAATATACCTTCCACATTATGCAATGACCATTAGCAAAGCTTCATTGCGTAAATGTTTTCCGAAAAAGGCTCCCTTTACAAGCAGCTCTTTGTGCAAAACAGAATCTAACAAGCAAACCGTTCCCAACAGGGCCGGATGCAAATGTAGCTCAGTTGGTAGAGCGGTGGGACGGTAACCGTAAGTCATGAGTTCGTTAACCCTGGCTCAGATTTTTTTCCGCGTCATTCTCTGTGAGTTAATTTACTAAGTCAGTACTACAGACTCTGTATACAGTATTTTAAAGAGGCATAAGAAATATGTACGACTGAAATTGGCCATGATCATGATGTACCATAATCAAACATACATTTCAGACACACGTTATGTTTTCTTTATCATAATCAATAAAGTTCCTTGATAATATGAGGCAGACCACAGTTCATAGTATTAGTCACAATATCAATAAAATCCACATCAGAAACAGAAGCCTTTTTGTCAGCACGTTTATCGAAACTCCTAGTACAACGCACATGCATTTTTTGTCAGCAAATTTATCAAAACTCATAATGCAATGCACATGCGTTTTTTGTCAGTACATTTATCAAAACCAGTGTGCTTTTAACATAGAGTCATTAAGCCTTATGCCCAGTGGAAACCTCAACCTGCAAATCTAGTCTGTAATATCTTTGAGATTTGAGATTTATCATTTTAAATTGGCATTTATCAAAGGTACTTCTCGTCTCCTTTTCTCTTAATTCTGTATGGCTATTACTGAAATATTCGATTTGTTTAGAGTCTATAACATTTCCAGAAAACTAACAATATCATATTTTGTAATAGAAAATTGTTTAAACATATTTTCCTCAAAAAAGTAAGTCTATAGCACAAACACTCACTCAGTCACTCACCCGACCCCCCCACCCCTAACCACCTCGACCAACCCAAACAATTTTGTAAAAAAAACATGGCTAAAAGTCTAAATTACATTGAAGAATGCACAAGTCTCATTTTGCCTATTGGCCTACATCTCAAGAAATGAAATGACTTGGGATTTGATTAATTATGAAAGTTATTTCAACAAGAAGGATATAGAAGCTAATCTAATTACCTTACTTAACATCATTTAAAAGTAAATAACTTCCCCGGGGAAATATGCGCAAATGCCCCAAAACGTAAGTCTAAAAATAAAACACGCTTAGACTTCTTTACTTTTTTCAATGGGTACACATACATGTACATCTACACAAGCCAGTTTTAAACCACATATAACGTTCTTATTGATGTTTATCTGGGGCAATTTATTATCAACTTTCATGAAGAGAAATTTTGCAAATAATTTGTGAACATTTTTTGGAAGGTTTTCAATAAGAGTATCTCATTCAAAACTTGTTTCCATGGTTACTGATGAGGTATAGTCCAAATAATCAAAAAAAGGATAAAACAATTTTTTTTACACACATTAGCATGTTTGTGAAAAATCTTAAAAAATTTATAAAATTGTGCCGAACCCAACTAACTAATCAACATGCTTTTTATACATTTTTTTAAAAAGCAGAAACATTTATTTTGTTATTTTCAAGGTAAATAAATAAATCCTATAATCAATTTAATAATTATATATTACCTGAAATAAGGGGGAGGAGGGTAATAGAATGGCCCCATCGGAGGGGCCGGAGGGTAGGTCTGAAATATACTCCACATAATGAATGATAAGGACAGGTACCAAGTTGAAATGTACAGGTGGGTTAAGAGATTATCTGGGACATTCCATACCAGCCAGACATGAATGGACAAAGTGATTAATCACAGGTAATTTGAAACAGATAACCCAAACACTTCCCAGGTAAATCTCAGGTGAGGTACTCGTTAACCTGTAAAGGCGACACCAGCCTTACTACACACAGATATATCACTGTCCAAGAAAGTTACAGTGTCAGATGAAGCTTATTCACCTGTAAGGGTCCAGGTATTAGTTAACCCTTACTCAGGTGTGGTCAGATTCCAGACAGGTAAATTTCCACCGACAACGATTGCCAAATCAGATAAAAACACACAGTGCGCTCAAAGCAACTCCTCGATCTATCAGGTAATAACACCAGTTCTGTTCAGTAAACATTTCAAACACAAACTTTGGAAATAGGTTAATAATAAGATTCACAGGTTCTTCCAATCGAAAATTTTGTGTCAATCATGCCCCATGGGAAATAGAAAGTTCAATAAGGAAGAGTAATAATAACCCTGGATGTATTTCAATAGTTTTCATAAAACAGTACATTCAACTAGGGATTTAGTCCCTTCAGCTTTTCTCCATGTAACCAATAAACTTGTTATTTTATAAGTTTGGTCTGTTTGGTTCTTGTTCTACTGATGGCTGGCAGCAGATACAAATGTTTGGTCCTCTTCCTTATTACCATAGGTAAAAAACGTGTCCAGCTTAGATCTTCTCACCTGAACACTAATTGCAAAAAAGCACACCTGTACAGGTAGATGTTGGTTGTGGATTAAAAGGAGCTGGATTTAACAACTCTGACTGGCTGTTCTTGGAGTGAGCCAGAAGCCCGTGAGTTAATCCACCACAGACAAAAAACGAGAGAAGCTTGGCCTCAGTTCAGGTAGAGTCAGTCAGCTTATGCCAACTTTACACTGGCTGTGTAGAGGGTAGTCCAACAGGCAGCCAAGCGATCACTACGGACATCGTCACTAAGCGTGCTCTACACACGCCCAAAGGTTTTTATCTATGACGGAACAAGCTGAACATAACTCCTCATTGATTTACATGTGTAACAGTCAGTATAATCCATACATTATACAACTCAGCTAAAACAATGGTAGTATTCACTGAGAGAAAGCTTTAAGTCTGGTTTCAAAGCCCTAGGTGAAAAAAGGTCATCTATAAACTTGATCCAGAAACATTCATTGAGAAATTTCTGAGTGGAAATAACATAGTAGGTCTTGAATCCCTTACTGACTGTTGAATATTCACTGAGCTAAACTTTCATAGCATCCATTGAGAGTAAAATCAGGGATCAGAGAAGTCCAACCTGACTAACTTTGGTTTCAGTCAGGCCTCAATGTGTTTTTTATTACAGTTTTGGAAAGCTCTGGCTAAGACCTGTAATTCCTAGGGTACCTTGGATATGCCAGTTTGCAATTTACTCTGCCTTGGGACAGATGGAGGTTTAGGGCTGATTCCAATGTAGTGGGTTAGGAGAAACAGCACATGGAACAAACTGTCAACCATCTTGAAGCCTACAGTCACAAATTCTCTTCTCCCAGCCTATTTCCCTGTTCGTTCGTGTTTTAATTCCTCGCCTACATCTGGTATATGGCCCTAAGCACATACCATCGGAGCTAGCGATCTCCTGTACTCACACATGGGCCTGGTCGGCTCGCCATATTCACCAAATCTCAAGCAGCTGCTGAACGTTCACCATGAGAAATAAAAATAATACAGGACTAATGCAAATCTCATGTCCAGCTTCTATGAAAATATTTGCCATTTTACCAATGGTTTTAAAGCAGTAATTGAACCATCCATTACTCGTCAAGTCTTCACTAAAACATTAGCAATATTTCAAAGAAGGAAAGAAATCCATATCGGAGGACACATCCGGATTCCTATCAATGGTTGCCCTTAACCTATCCAACCAGCAAGCACATGCTAATACTTGTTCTGTTCTAAATGGTTAAATATATTCCTCGGACTCCATTGAAAAGGTGGAGTTGATGTTAAAAAGGTCAGCAAACAAACATAATAATATACATACGGTTAGGCAAATGAATTGGTTTATTTTTATTGTAGGTTTTATACCGAGTTGATTGATTTGCGGTTCACGGAGGGAACCCCTAACATTCTGGTCGTATCTGGTAACAATTCCACATAGGTGCATCAAGTAAAATACTAGCAAAAATATGTTCTTTTAATTTTTATTTTTAGAGGGGGTGGGGGATCCAATTGTAGGATTGAAACCCACAGCCCATGAAATAAAAGTTTTGATGGACAAGCTCCTCAAGCTGACAAAACATAATAAACCAAAATCATATATCTTATTTTTGAAAGATCAAGAAATAAACCGTCAACACCCCCCTCCCTCCCCACCACCCCTAAGAAGTGATATGCATTGAACTATAATGATTTGTTAAACTTCCAACAAAATAAAATGAATTGCAGTTATGAGGTAAAAGGGTCTTAATTAGAATTGTCATTCATTTCATTAGTATGTATTAAAATGTAAGAGTAGGTATCAAAGTGAGGCCCCAATGTCTTTGGTCGCAATTAAATTCAGACCAATGATTTCTTGAGAAATTATTAACGGTACATGTAGTTCTTTCAGTATGCCTTAATACTGTAACCCTTCACAGGACAATGGCTAGTATGGGGATATTATAGAATATGCTTATTATTTCAAATTTCAAAGGACTCTGCATGAGCGTTGCTGGCCAGGTAAAAGCCGTAATTCGTGAGGAAATCAGTTAAAAGCTCTATACAGCATTTCCAAAGTAAACAACATATTGTAAGCAGAAAGGCTGCTAAATGGGCATGAGATATCCGCTAAAGTTTGGTCTGGAAAGGGTGCGTAGATGTCACGTCTCACAGAGTGTTTATCGTAACTCCTAGTTGATCCGCGTCCATGCTCAATCCCCAAACGAAAAGGTAGCATTGTCTGCGAGGACAAAAGTGAGAAGGGAAACTGCAAAGGGTTATGACCACGTGTCTCCTTCAAACTGGTTTGACTGTGGTGTAGAAAGCTCCGTGAAAATAGACAGTGCTAATCCTAACATCAACAAGCACAGTTTGCTCTAGAAATATCCTCAATGAAACTCTCTGCCATTCAATAAAGGAATGGAAAAAGAGTGGACATGCCCAAATGTAAATGGCTGGCAAAGGACTTTATGTTACAACATTAGATGATTTTAACCTGGGCAGATTAATCGATAGATGGCTGATTAGAATACTTATGCAATGGCATGGTAACGGCTAGGTATAAGGGAGGAAAAATAAGGGAAAAGCCCATGACCTCAGGCTGGTCAAGTCAGACCTCGGGAAAGCTTCACATTTTTTTTTTGGCTATTTTTTCTGGGGGTTGGGGGGGGGGGAGTAGGTTAACAATATGACAAGTGTTTTGCAGAATTTAACACCTATAACTATATATTAATATGTATATATGTTTGGGGTTTAAATGTAAAAAGTTGTTAAAATATACAGGTAATGGATGTGTGTGTGCGTGTGTGTGGGGGGGGGGGGATGTGAGTAACAAAATAACAAGTGTTATACAGAGGATTTTCACTGTGCCCGTGTGTTTTAGTGTTCAAAAATATATATATTAATATTTATATATGTTAAGTGAAGTGCAAAAAACTGGAGTTTAAATGTAAAAAGTTGTTAAAATATACAAGTAATAACTCCCAAAAGCATACATAGACGCCAATTACTTATCCCTACAAGATTATATCTATTGACAGAGATTAAGATTGTGAAAAAAGCCACATATAAAAGGATTATACACAGAGATCAGATGAAATATCCTAACAAAACCTTGTCAAGAATGATAATCCCTCAAATTCTCAATGTAGCTAAGATTCCCATTGGGGAAAGGATAACTGGCTTTAGACAGCCTACATCGTAACTACAAAATCCTCTGAGATAAGTATATTTATGACGTTTGTGTGTATTTTCTAACAAAAAAGGGACATGTTACTAGGTGTTCGGCCATCTTGGTTTTAAATTTTCACTTTCTTTAACTTTCTTTGAAACATTGGGTTAACTTCTTTCATTACATACAGTTTATTGGTTAACATTTTGTATATATAACGAACAATGGTACAAAAACACACATTTCTTTAGTATTGCATCATTTAGCATTGAAACATGTTAATTCGAACTTATTTTGAGAAAATAAATAGAACTAGACAAATAAGTATCAAGGTATTAGATTAAAATTATAAAAAAGGAAATTTAAAGAAAAGAAGGACGGCCGAGGAAAGAAAACGGTGAAATGACATGTGCTCTACAGATTGTGTTTAAATGGTGATGGAATTAAAACTCTGTCTGAGCAAACGACATATGGCCATAGGGGGGCTTTTACTACAAACACCCTTTTCTATTGTCAAACAATCGGATCGGGAAAACTTAGACTGCAGTCTATCAAGATCTTAAAGAGTATGACGAAAAAGCTATTCAAAGATCAGGGCTAATATAAACAAAAATGGTCTCAAACTTACAACAATAGTAAAGAAAAAATACATAAATAAAAAAGTCAACAACAACCATTGCCGTAGCATTTCAGTTCAAGACGAGGGTAAATTTTCATGGATTTTTTTAAGGTGTTTTTTTAGATAATCTCGACAAATTTATAGCTCCCCGTCTGAATACTGGGTTAATGCTAGCTGCAATTTAAGGCATGTTAAAAGTGTATATCCACCACTTATCGTTCCCCAGGCAAACAATGGAGAGGAATTTTAGCATAGCTGGAAATCTTACTTACACAATTCAGCATTTTATTCCTGTTACAAGAGCTTGGCAAAGTATACGGTAAAAAAAAAACCCGAGGAGAAAATCTTCAGAGAAATAAAAAACCTTCCAGTAAGTCAGTCATAAGAAACTGAATCCGCAAAAACATTTGACATATAGATTATAACTAGAAACTTCGCTCCATGGTTATTTTAGTCAAGAAGATTTTCCATGTGCCTTTGTGTCTACAAATACAATTATAATACAAGTACATGTTTATACCTTAATTATCACAAGGGTAACATATCATTGGACGTTATTTGCTTCTTTAATGCAAGGAAAGTGTGTGGTGAATCTAAAGCTAACATCATCTGGAAAACTACAAAATTAGTAAATAAGCGATATCAAGAACCTGCAAAAATTCCAAGCCTGAGTTAGAGACAAACTCAAGATTTAGGTATACCAACAAACCACTCTACCTATTGTACTACTTGGTACATAATAAAATTGATTGATGTTTTACGCCGCACTCAAGATTAATCTAACTTATATGGCGGCATTCCCAGGTTTAGTGGGGGAGGAAAACGGGCTCATTGCCCGGAGCAAACCTTCGGCGAGTGCCTCAAAAATAATAAGATACAATGAAGGGTTATATTCTTATGTTGATTTATTGATTGCTTCTTTTTTAGGGCAGTTTTTTCCTTGAAATAAAATAGCATTTCATAGTTTGAAATTTGCTTGGAAAATGTTTTTTTCTCACATGCCAGAGCTGCCAAGTTAAAAATGAAAACCTGTTATTAAGATAAGTTAGCGGACTGCAATTTTTTCAAAGGCCTTTTATCTGTTAAGATTTTGAACCAGAAAGAAAAAGCAGAAGTGGCTAGAGGGCATTAAAAAGGCAAACCCTACCCTTTACACAGTTGCCAAGTGGACACCTGTGGGTACATGTATATCTATTGCCAAATTAAAGAATCTTCCTAGTTCTACATACTGGCTGCTTCGTTTAGCAAAAAAGCTTTCAACTTACTTTTAGCAATATAAAGCAATGGTGAATAATCCAAGCTGACTGTTCATGCACATTATAAGTTATAAAATTCCTTGACTTTCCACAAGAAATTCAAAAGGTACAATTATATGTTCTTTAGCATTATAGATTCTTCTATGAAGCGGTTTTACTAAAACCAAAACACATAGGACAACTTGTACTACTTTGTACATGGTGATGTTTTAATATGACCAAGTAGTACAAAGTAGTACAAAGTAGTACAAGTTGTCCTATGTGTTTTGGTTCATAAGCATTATAAATGAATCAAGTCTAAAAAAAAATGAATGCAAACATATTCGTAAAATTAGTTGAAATTCAGTAAAATTAGACTTGTGAGTACCAACAGATACTTTTTAAACCGCCTAGCAACGTTAAATAACCAGCATTTCTTAAAAAAAATTAATACAGAAACTACTAGACACCCATAGCCACAAAATTAAGAAATTTAAAGATGAAATAGATGAAACTATCCAATTATCTACCCTCATCACTACCTCATTATCTACCCAAACTGCTTCTTCAGTAGTCAGTTTTAAGAACAAATATCGTCATGATCTATGTACTTAATAATTTTTGTCTTTGTAAAAATGTCTGTATTTATGTATATGTTCACTGTATATATGTAAACCATTGTTATGTCATGATGCTAACAGTTTTGAGGGCCTCAAGGTAGAACAGCTATTCAGCTGATTGAGTGTATTTTATATATGTAACCCTCTTGAAATAAAGAATATTATTATTATTATTATTAAACTTAAAGGTTTCAAGAAAGAAAAAAAATATTTTAAAAACTAAAACCATTGATTGTATCATGTTGAGATGAATATCGATTGATCTTAAACAACCATTTTTTATTCTTCTCTGCAATCTAAGAAAAAAACTCTTTGCTTACAAATACATTAAACAGGGTTTCTTTTCTGAAGTTTATGTGAAGAAAGAAATACGAAGGCTTTGTGAGGCAATAGAGGTAGTCAGACTCTTCTGTTAGGAGAATAAAAGCCCCACGCCCTGTTCAATAGGTTACATGAACACTAGTCTTGAAGAATAGAGAGCTACTTGATGTCACAGTGATGAGGGCGGGTGTAGGATGTAAACCCATTCACAAACAAAAGTTGTACTCCAAAAATCCATATTTGACGTGAAATATTTAAAGTTTAGAAACATTTCTTAAAACTCATTTGAATGAAATACGTTTGTCAACCAGTAAGGAACAAATCATCTTCAAATATTTTTAAAGAAAGTTAAGAAAAAAGTTTCAAATAAAATTTTTATATAAGACAATGATTTTGATATTGAATTGGGAGAGATGAAGATAATGGCTGAATGCAGCATAGACTCAAGTTGTCCCATGGAGACGTGTTACATAGTTCTACCGGATCAGAATTGCTTTCAATAACAAGTCGCTGAAGCGCTTGCCAGATTGCATCAAGCTTACTTGACGTGAACAATAATTGGCATGCTGTGAAATATTGAATGCATCAAGAAGCCTTTTTGCTTGTCAGAAAACTTGTGACGTGTGCGTCAAGAGTAAGGGTGCCATTTAAAAGCTCTATACTCTATGTAATTGCAAATTAAAGTTTCACAAGGCACATATGCTGGAGGACAAGAGCTGGCTGCGTAAGAGTTCAGTTTTAGTCAAGGACAAAGGAGTTGAGTGGAGGCAGAGGTGGGGAAATTGCAAAACTAGAACCTGCCATTAACTGAACAAATGGCTCTATAACTCTGACATCTAGTTGAGCAATAACAATGACACAATAACCTGCCCGCGGCTGCCATGCTTCCAGCACCTGACATAGAAACTTCATTCAGGTATCAATTTAGCCAGGTGAATTAGCCAGGTAAAATAACCCAAATAGGAATTTCCTCTTGATTGTAACCGGCGGAAGTTTAATATGAAACATGAATAACGTAACCGTGTACATGGCAGACAGATAATAATGGTACATTAGATAATGAACTGAAAGGCTGTCAATAAGTTATTACACAAAATTACACAAGGATACTCTAATATGCTTATTCAATGATAACATAAACAAATGAACAAATGAGCCAGAAAACAGTACATCCTCTGATGTTTTGGTGTTCTTACATTACATACTTGAATATTTCTTTGATAGATGTTTTAAGGCGAACACAAGATTCTTTCACTTATATGGCAGTGCTGCAAGAATAAGTAGGGGAGGAAACCTATTTTTCAAACACATAGACCGATCTAGAGACATTTTGATACCTGTATACAGGTATGGGCGCCCAAACTCACAAGCAAAAAATCCGCCCAACTTCTTAAAACCAACAGATTTTAATGTCAAAATAGCATTTAATGTTGAATTTTGGGCCAGAGATGTTGTTTTTGTCTTATTGTTGGAACATTTTGAACCGAAATGGTATGCCCAAATTTTCCCTGGATCAGTCCCTGAAACATATTTGCTTTGCACGGCTAGGCTACAGGTTCACTTAATATATTTCATTTTTATGAGAGCCGTTTAATTTTTTCAAATATGTTTGAACGCTCAGAGTATTATGACGATCAGAATTTATGAAAAATAAGTTCAAATGTTGGTGTCTAACACATAAAATTAGTCTTTCATGTATACTCCCGTCTGTCCAATATGGCTGCTCAAGAATCATCATCGGTATATAACCGGGTAGCCAATATAATTTTTAATAAATAAGTAGATTAATAAGTCCGGACTTTTGAGTCCGCCTTGCATTCAATCAACGGATGCGATAATTAGAGGAACTAATCAACAAAGTTCTATTTATTCCATTGATATTGTATAATGATGTCTTTCAAATATACTGTAATAGTTTTACCTTGGCCAATAACGTTAATAATTACCTTTCTAGGAATAAATTGTACCCCTAAGGGTTTTATCACGGCTGATGCTATTTTAAACTTTATCTCATTTGAATTTCAATGTACTTCTATGATTGATTGATTGATTGGTGTTTTACGCAGCGCTCAAGATTATTTCACTTATAGCGCGGCGTTGCCAGTTTTATTGTGGGAGGAAATCCACGACCTTCCGCTGGTAACTGACAACCATCCCCCATAGGTCGTTCGTATGAAAACCAAGCCAGAAAATTTTCCAATTTTTTTTTGTTGGACTGAGTGGGATTCGTACTCTGATGAATAAACTGAACTTAAACTAAATTAAGAAATAATCACACAAAATATAGGTGCACGGAATTATTTACAGTCCTCTAGTGAGTAGTGATACACAAATATTGCAGTAGACAAATTTATCTGAATTCCAATACAGGTCCACACTTAAGGTGAGATAATACTGAAACCAGATCTTTTATGAACAGCAGCACTTCAGATTACAAGAGAAGGGGAGATAACCAAGTCAACATTAGAACAACAATGGGCATGAGTTATTTCCCTTCAAACACAGGTAACATTGATTGGTAGGTTTATTCAAATATTGCCATAAAAAAGCCTCAGAATAACGAAAGTTAAGTTCTGTCAATGTAGAAATTATTGAATTATTGAATTTCTCTTTCAAATGGGGGTATTGTATCATCAAATGGAGGATACTGGATTGAAAACTAGCAAGGAAATCCTTTATCATAATTTTTGCTGTTTGAATAAAATTTTTGGAATTTGAATAAAATTATAGATTTGCTTGAGTTGCATAAGACATTTTTGGAGGTTGAAATAAGGTTTTAGAGGCTTACCTGCTGGAGATGCAAGAATTCATGTTAACAGCATCCTCTGTACTGTCCGCACTGAAAAACTGCAATAGAGTGAAAAAAAACAAACGTATAATTTACAATTTTTGTAGAAATACATTCTCGCC
Organism: Lepidochitona cinerea; assembly: GCA_963971465.1. Taxonomy (NCBI): domain Eukaryota; kingdom Metazoa; phylum Mollusca; class Polyplacophora; order Chitonida; family Tonicellidae; genus Lepidochitona; species Lepidochitona cinerea. Next base: position 41,162,858 of record OZ020553.1, read on the forward strand.
ACTAAAAAAATAAAAGAGAAAACACCCGGCTGTTTGATTTGTCGATTGATTGATTGTTTATTGTTTAATGCCGCGCTCAAGATTATTTCATTTATATGGCAGCGTTGCCAGTTTTATTGATTTATAGCATAATTTCAGATATTTCACAGCTAATGTATTTGCAAGGGGGGGGGGGGGGACTACTGAACCAGTTAGTGAATGTTTGTTTACATTGGACCTTGACACCAACCCACCACAACACACTTATTTATATAGCAGAAAGTTCAAAATGCTGTGGATGAATTTCTTTAGGCGGCTTTTAGGATTAGGATTTGTACATGAGGATTTGGTGCCCAACTTGTTACTAAAATAGGCCAAGTAAAACCTAGACCCCCTGAAAGGTAGAAATAACTATCAACATGTACTTTTAAGCTTTACGAAGAAGCTAAAGAAAGTTTAACACAACAAATGATATAAATGCTCTAGTTAAAAAGTAAAACAAACATCACATAAAATACACTTGTGACTTGCACTTGACTTTCTTTACAACTACTGATAACAAGGAGGTAATGGAGTTCAACAACATAGTAAAATGTCTACACATGAAGTCTCTACAACATACATGTTCTCTGTTAAGAAATCAGATTCTATGTATAACAGTAAACATGCTTTTTAGAGTGGTATATATTTTGTAGATGATGAATTAAACAAGTGTATATACTCAGAGATTTTAAGAACAAAAATTTAACAAAAGTGGTCTCCCTTGTATCATGGTTTCAATGATTAAAAGAAATGACGTATTGATCATTATACCACATAAAAATAAGTTATTTAAAAACACCCATAAAAATTAAAGAAACTTTTGGGCAAAATGACAAGTGTAGTTCAGTTGATCAAGGCCTTAAGATCATTTTTGCAATTAATAAAAAATTATTTCAAAATAGACCTGTTCACGAAAAACAGCTAGAAAAAAAAATGATTGCCACAAACCTTTCTAAATGACAGATTTATGTGGCTTGTTCGCTGAAGGATATTTATAAATTACTCATACATTTTGATAGTTTTTTATACTACTTTTTGACCAGGTGTTCGAGCCTATTGTATGTCTCCAGGCAATTGGGTTAGCTATACTGTCAAAAATAGCTCTCACAAAAGGGGGAAAAAATGGACAATTCAGAAATAACATGACCGGAGCAAAATACAAAGGAGTGTTCAATAAATATAGTATAACTGCTCTGGAGTTGTAAATTACCTGATAAATCAACTGTGAAATATATTTTTAGAAACTTCTTTCTAAAACATCCTTTGGCCAATGCCTGTTAATTTTCCAGTTTCTCTTAAATTCGAGATATATGCACATAAGTGACGTAGAATAAAATTTGAGATTAAATAAGAACTTATTTTCCCAAAATTGTCAATATGACCTCACTTATACAATAATATTTTTAACTAAAAGTAAAGTCAATGAGTTTTAGTAGGTACAAATTGTGTGGTCTCGATTGAAATCTGGATTAACCATATAGTTAATTTATCAACACATCTGATCTGAAATCAATAGATTCCTAATGTTGATACTGCTGATAGTAAATGTACTCACTCCTCAAAATACATGCAACTGTATATCTATATAAAGCACCTGTTCCCCTTGCCTGGTGATAAATTGATTTATTGTTTGTAAAGGTGTTTATAAGACAAAGTTCAACTTGTGTACACATGGAATTGCATTTTACATTGTAAGTCGAAAGGAGAAACAAGAGCTTTAATGTGGACCTATGCTCAAAAGATTGATTGATTGCTCGATTCGTGTTCTAGGTCAGAGTACGATTAAGTAGGGAGGAAACCAAGCTCTACACCAGGAATAAGTTGTTAAACTTCTGTGGATACCTGGCAACCACTCCATATTAAGCAATGGAGTGAAAACAAAGTCAGAATATTATCGCTTATGTTAAACTAATTGGGATTGGAACCAGTGACCCATCACTTCAAGACCTATGTCAGCGCAGGGGCCTTTAGCTCTACTGCGCATGCCACAGAGGCCGCAATGTTAAAGGCCCAATTGCCACCGTAGTCTCTTTAACATTTGTTAAGAAACCCAATTTACGCGAGCTTACTACAAATAAAACCACTAAAATTAAATACATGTAGAACACATAAAACATGTTCAGATAGGTTTAGAATGTATAAATGGGGGTTAAAAACAATGAATCAAAGCCTGATTAAAACAACAAAGACCAGTGTCAGTCAACTTAAGTGTTGGATTATCCTCATTTCAGGCCTCTTTGTCTATGGTTTACACTCTAAAATTTATCGTCAGACTTTTAGAGTCCCTCTTACCCGATCATCAGTCTATTTTTCTCAGAAAAAGTACATAAAATTAAAATCCAAACATTAGGGCACTTGCGCGCATCCTCAGGTTTGGAGTTTGTTTACATTGCAGGTACCTAATAAATCTAATATTCCATTTCAAATTAAAAATACTAAATGATGTCAAAACTTAAAATTTTTGGTGAAAATAGAAAGTTTCTAACTTTTTCTGTTTGGGGAAAAATATTTACAAAAAACACCCACTATTTTTAATGTAAGCAGTAATCTGGATTTTCGCGGCGAGTATGCCTTAAAAGGAAAACGCTTGTATCAGCTAAGTGGCGAGTTCCTCACCCCTCAACCCGAAACAAACAGTTTGATTAACATTCAACACACAGACTATCTGTCAGATTAAACACAATAGTTGTTTGTAATTGCATACATTATATAGCAAGCAGGCATGTCAAACATTTGTGCATAAATTAACCCATGGTGGTCCTGCGGAACTAAGATTAACACAAGCCTTAAGCATTACATTTGACAAGCTCCTTGTTTTTTAACATAAGCATGTGATTTAATGGCTAGTAATATAAATGATAAAGCATCGTTTATTATGGCTATAAATAACGAAATTGTCAATATTAACGATGACATACATAAGTAACTAGGTCAAATTAGTCTGAAGGATTTGAGCAGCATTTAAAGATGGCAATCCAATCTTAAGGTTGGGTATTACTTTGACAGTTAGTAGAAATATGTTTTGTAATTTTGTTTCCTTTAAAATAATGATAACAACCTTACATCAATGGGCCGCAGATTCGTGTATAAGTTGACTGCTTTACATCAAACTAACTATCAATGCTACAAGCTTTATCGGGAGAGAAAAGGCAATTTAATAGCAAATTCAGCAAATATCAAAAAACATAAGATTGATTGATTGTTTGGTCTTTTACACCATGCTCAATATTATTTCGCTTATATGGCAGTGTTGCAAGTTTTATTGTGGAAGGAAACCAGGGCTCTATGCCGGAGGAAACCCAAGACCTTCAGGTGATAACTGGCAACCATAAGTCGTTCGAGTGAAAACCAAGTCAGAAAATTTTCCAATTTTTGGGGGACTGAGTGGGATTCGAACCCGCAACCCATTAATGGAAGGCTATTCGGATTGAGCATCCAACGCTCTACCTACTGAGCCATGGAGGCCCCAGTCAAAATACATAAGAAAGCGACATATATACTCCCCAGTAGTCATTGGATATATCCTTGTGCAGAAGTAAATACTTTATGACTTATAATTAACTAATTACAGCGTACAGCTGGAATGTCGGAGGAAATTGCCAATAGACTTTCTCCATGTACAATAATACATAGATAGGACATGTTCGACCTGGACAAAGAGCCAACATGATGAGGAGGGTACATATCAAAGTGGACTTTATTAAATGAGCAATGATATTATTGTTGTCATAGCGTCCAAGTAAATTCAATAAAGCCAAGAGTACTCATACATATATTTATTAACACTAAAATATGCGGGCACAAGGAAAATCTTGTCTAAAATAACCATGGAGACAAGTTTCTAATTGCGTTAAAAAGAAGTATAGGCCTATCATTTAGACCTTTCTATCCCATATAAACATATACCTATTTTTTAGAATTTTCCAATTCCACGGAGCAAAAACGAAAGAAGATTTTTGAGAAAAAAAAATGTATATGACACAGAAGTTGCAAAGTGAAACTGATTGAGTCTGGACTCTACCTCAGCTTTTTATCATTAATTGCTTAGGTTAAAGAAATATTGATTTTCAACCTCATAGAGGAAATAGATTTAATGGGCACTCCAACCCTACCAGACCTATCAATTATCAATTATAAATGAGGTGTCAGGTCTTCACGCAATCAACAACCTTTAATTTGACCTCTGACCTGAGGCAACCCTGGGGGTCAACATGTGCTTGATTGAAAAGTTAACATAGTCACTAACAATAATATGCTGTATATCATTAAAAATAACAGAACAATCAACAACAGCTTTTTTTTCTTAGTGACTGTCTGCTTATGATTTAAATATTTATGGACACTAAAACACACAGGCACAGGGAAAATCTTGATAATTTTGGAGACTAAAAAAATTCAATTCAAGGAACAGATAAAAACAAACATTTAACCAGCAAAGTTTTATTATCCACAGGGTATGTTCTGCCAAAAAAGTTGCATAAGTAACAGTTTGGTATAGTCCAATTTTCCATCATGTGGGACAACGTAAAACAAGACCAAATACACGGTGTATTCTTAATGCTTTGCACACATTGTGTATAAACATCAAAACCTGACAGTGTTTATATATATCCACATGCAATACAAATGTTGACATTAAATAAGGAAATGGATCGTTATACAACAATAATATAAAGTCAGTATTGCATCATTTAGAAATGAATAAAGCAGATGTCTTGATATTATGTCATAGTCAGTTTTATACTGCAGAGCCCATATCATAGTCTAGCACATTAACTGAAATTGCTCACCAAAAACCCCCAATTAAAATGTCCAGTAATAACAAATTCTACCTTTGCTAGAATATAAGATGGGAGTAAGTTAAAGTGGCATGAGCTGACAAAACTTAGACTTTTTAAAAAAAATCTGATTTTCCAGAGAATTTCAGCGTTTAAAGTATCTTGAAAAACAAAATGATTGGCGTTGAAATAAAAAATATCGGTAAAGCCAATGACCGATACAAACCAAGAATGTCTGCCAATAATGGGCAAAATTCCATTGACAAAATCTCAAGTTTTGTTGCTTATAACATTGTCTTGACGTTCATCACAAATATTGGCAAAGGCGGAAAGCTTTTACTTTGTACTGCTTTACAAATTGTCCATATAATTGGCAGCTTATGCCACTTTCAACAAGTCAAAACCAATGGCCCCCAAAAGAGCTTTGTGTTAATCTTCCCATTATCAATTTGAATGATTGACTGATTGATACGTTTGCTACAGTGACACTCTACATTATATCACCTATATGTGCAGCAGGGTTTAGTGAGGGGAGTAAATTGTTGTTGTTTTTTTAACCTGGATGAAACTTCAAAGCATGCAAGATCAAAACTTAGAAATAAAACAGCTTGAATAAACCAATTATCAGAATAATCATTTTGATTAGAGAATGACAAGGAATATATAAATGTAAAAAAAAAATCAAAAGGTTAATTTCTTATTTTCTTTTAAAATATCAGTTTTGGAATAAAAAAAAATTTCGCCTGAGCTTACCTGAAGAATATGCCTAATAAGGAAGTTTATATCTACCTGAGCAACCTGTGAATAATGTAGGTTACTGACTGTCCTCCCCATCTGTTGATGATGTGTGTGACATGTGAGTGTGTTGATTCAACTGGTTTACATTCTGACGATATATTTACAGGTGATACACACCAATCTATACAGGCTAAATTCTTAATCAATGGATTATTTTTTTAATGATTTTTTGATCTACATAAAAAGTGAACGTCAAGAGCACGTATCCATAGCCGTACACACGTGCACGTATCCATAACCGCACACACGTGCACGTATCCATAGCCGCACACATGTGCACGTATCCATAGCCGCACACATGTGCACGTATCCATAGCCGCACACATGTGCCTCATCCTGTTTTACTTACTTTGCCGGTCAGGAAGATAACGAATCCATAGTCTACTGGTACAAACTGGTAGAATCAAATATCATATTGAAACTTTAACATATTTTTCAAGGCCGTTTTTTAAATTTCAGCAGGTATGGCCTTAAAGTGGCATGAGCTGCCAAAATTCACACTTTTTTCATAATTACAGATCGTCACGACAGTAAGAGGCTTTGAAAGCTATCGAAAAACTAAATGATTGGCGTTTCTGGAGACTAGAAACACTAAAAAGCTTCTGAATTGTACGTCTTGAGAAAAAAAGCCAATAATTTCAACATTCTGTATCAACGTCAAAATATCAACATTTTGGCAGCTCATGCCACTTTAAACTTTAGTTATATTTTTTTCTTTATTTAGCATAAAAAACCTTTTTCACCTTAAAGGGTTAATTGTATGATCAATGTCCTAGTTACGGAGGGAAAATCAGGTCACATCAGTCGATAATATTGAGGGAGTGTCTCCTGATAAACAAATCTCAATGGGGCGATCTGTTGGATCAATCTGACACTGCCACATATACACAATTACTCTAACACTACTAGTCTACATTGACAAATATCGGATACTACGACTCAATTTTTTGTCATCCATTAAAAAAAAGAGCATGTTGCTGTTACTTACGCAAAAATTCAAAGAGGATGCAACCCAAGTTTAACCTTTATCCATGTGGATAACTACATGTAGTTTTTCAAGTTCTTTCTAGATGTGTTATTTTATACACACTTAATTCTCATAGTAACATGGGACGGATAAAAAATAAGGAATCTGGACACCTGTCTAAAAAAGCTTTGCTGATTTCGGTGGTTGATTGATTAATGTTTTATGCCACACTCAAGATTATCTATTTTACATGTAGGCCTATGCGGCAGTATTGACAGGTTTGGTGGGCGGAGAAAAAGGAGCTCTATGCAGACAGGAGGAAACCTAAAACGCTAAGTCTACATGTACGTGGCAACCAAGAAATCTTTCAATTTTTCTTAGAACTGAGCGGAATTCAAACCCTAATTGGATGAAAGCTTCTATCCACTTAGGGTGGACGATTTGAATACTGTAATTAATTCCATACATATATGTGCAGTAATATTGACTCAAGATTTGACAAAGAAAAACGTGTTACAACGAGCCTGATAATAAAATATGAATAAATCATTAATAAATATGAAATGCAACATATTAAGTGTTTTACACATCATAGCATATCCTTCCTAGAAAATGATCTGCTGCTTTTTAATTCAGTACTAGTTTATAAAATACAAATCAGCCAAAAATTAGGTCAATTAAAATAGCTGTAATACAATTTATTTAAATCAGGATGTTAATGCATTGATTTAATTTTTCAGCTTTGATACAACTATGTTTAAGTAAGAGACATCACAATATATAGCAATTACTGAAATGAAAGATTGATTGATTGTTTGGTGTTTTACGCCGCCCTCAAGATTTTTTCACTTAATATGGCGGCGTTGCCAGTTTTATAGTGGGAGGAAACCTGGCTCTATGCTTGGAGGAAACCCACAACCTTCTGGTGGTAACTGTCAACCATCCCACATAGGTCGTTCGAGGAAAAACCCAGTCGGAAAATTCCAATTTTTTTTTAACTGAGTGGGATATGAACCCACTAAGCCATTGGGGCCCCCGAAATAAAAGAAAGGAGATTTTGAGGAGTAAACCATTGCTTTCCTATCAGAATATGATATTTATGAGCAAAGGAAAATCTTTTTGACTAAAATAACCATGCACATATCAATCTTTGTTAAAGTATCACAGAACTACATAGATAAACACATTAAATTTGTTTTTTTCACCTGCAACAGTTTTCTAATCTGGCACAAATACTTTCATCGGTAAATATAAAAGGGAAGTTTTTCGTTTTCTTGTATCAAATTGCTTAAACAAAGATATGAGTTAAAATAGACCAACTGCTAGCCAACATTTTATATTTGAAACAAAACCGAGTCAAACTAGATGAATGATCTTGTCAAAAAGCTTGGGGCAAGGGAGGGTAGAGCACTAGCACTTAGAGAAAACGTGGGAAACTTTCAGCTATGTCAAGGGGACAAAACCCAAAGTTCACGGTTTCATTATAGGCTACCCTCGGAGCTGCCCTTTCATCTTAGACAAGACAAGGGTATGATGACAAACTGACATTAGTAAAGTTTTTTGATACACCTGTAAAATTTGTTTTTAATTCTCAACTCGTTATCTTTCTTGTGTCACACCTGTATGTGTCAGGGGTGATAAGAAGAGAACAAAAACATCTAGGTAAATCTATATGCATAATTTGGAGGTAGAGGGCTTTATGTCTCTATTCCAGCACGGTTAATTAAAACACGCCTCGGGGTACTGGTTGTTAGCCGTTAGGCTCGACTGCAATGCAAACACGCATAATACAAATCAGGTAATGATGAACACTGATAACATGATAGGCAAACAGACAACTGATTTCTGTTCACACTTTCATAAACAATGCAGGCTTTCTCTTTTTGTAAATTTTATCAAAGACCTAAAGAAGATGAATGTTATGTTTATAAGGATTAATACATCTCAATCATTATAGCCTATCATGGCTGCCAGAGTTGTCAAAGGGGGAAAATCTGATATCATAATAATTATACCTCTTAGTTTTCCGGATAAGCAAATGTTTATTAAAATACAGGCAATTGAAAGAATAAAAACACTATAATAGTTGCTAAATAAATAGCAAAAATGATATCTTTTAATGGTTCTTCTGTTTTATTATCGTCTCTCAAAGATGCCAAAGGTATTTCATATGCTCAGAGAGTTAGATATCAAAGTTCTCACTTTTTCTGATTGTCAAGACAATAAGAGGGTTCGAACGACACAATGATTGATTTTAGAATAGGAAAACACATAGACGCTACAGGCTGTGAAAACCGAAAGCGTTTTCTCAACGTAAACAAAATTTAAACATCCGCAAATTTATTCTTTTACGGTCTATTAAAGTTAGCTAAAAACACTTTTTATACGAATATTCTCCTAATAACACTAAAAGATTCTAGTTTCTACATTATATTATCTACCTGAAACCAGTCCTTCAGATATAATACTGATTTGTGAATGATTATGATACATGACAAAAACTGCAGATGACAAATTAATACTTAGAATATCTTTTTGAAACTTAACCACACAATACGATACAGTTTTTATCTCCAGCTTAGAGCTCCGGAAATAATCACGTGAACGTTTGTTGCAATCAGCTGATAGCTCAGCTAGAAAAAAAAATGACCTCACTGAAGATGATTTACAAATAGTACTAGATAAATTGATTAGAGGGTTTGTATTCTTAGTGGTTTAACATGTGGACACCGTATTTAACCAGTGAATGAACACAAGGAAGTATACAACTGAAATATTTTCAAGCCATCATGCTACTTCAGCTCCATTTTCATACACAATGATGAATCCTAAAGCAACTGGATTGATTTGATGTATTACACCACACTCAGATTATTTCACTTATATGGCATCTTCGACAAGTTCAGTGGGGTAGGATTGATTGGTTGATTGATGTTTTACGCCGCACTCAAGATTATTTCACTTATATGGCATCTTCGACAAGTTCAGTGCGATAGGATTGGTTGATTGATGTTTTACGCCGCACTCAAGATTATTTCACTTATATGGCATCTTTGACAAGTTCAGTGGGGTAGGATTGATTGGTTGATTGATGTTTTACGCCGCAATCAAGATTATTTCACTTATATGGCATCTTTGACAAGTTCAGTGCGATAGGATTGATTGATGTTTTACGCCGCACTCAAGATTATTTCATTTATATGGCGGCTTTGACAGGTTTAGTGGGGGAGGAAACTGGGCTCATTTTCCAGAGAAAAACCAAGACCTTTGACGAGTACCTGGCAACTCTTCCACATACGTCGTTCCAGTGTAAAACCCACTCAGAAACTTTTCAATTTTATTTGGCCTGCGAAGGATTTGATCTTGTGATGCATCGACGGAAGGTCTCTGTCAGACTGGGGGACTATCACTCTAACCCACTGCACCACAAGGGCCCGCCCCAAACCATTGGTAAACTCCTTAATAATCCATTGGTGACAAAAATATGATGCTAAAATAAGGTTAAATGATTAATTCTGTCAAAACCAAAACAGTTAATTCAAAGTCAAATAATCGTATTCATTCGACTATCGTGACTCAAAAGTATGGGCCGCTTTTACTGCCATTTAAAACTAAATTACCTAACTTAAAATGATAAAGGAAATCAGTGAATTCAAGCTGGGCAGTATTTGTAGGAAAACAATCCTTCATACAATGTACATTGAAAATGAAGTTTTGTTGGGTATAGAAAATTTGTTTGCACTATAGATAGATTTGTTAGTCGACTTATTGACTTGCACTTAACACAACATTCAGAACGAAAATGCAATTAGGAAGAAACAGTCCAAAGTCTGTACAATCAATAGAAATTTCTTCTTGTTCCTTCTGGACTCCTTGATCGATGTTTTGACCGAAGAAGTTATCCTAATAAATGGCTCTTAATTCCTTGACAGACAGCTCAATACGTACACTCTACCACTAGCGAGGTCTATCGCTTCCCCTTCATTAGCTCTGCCCCACCTAGGACATGAGGCCTTTCTGAAAATTATAGTTAGTTAATTGGCAGTATTCTCGTTATTTTGGGCACTTTCTTGAAAATATGGTAGAAATTCTTCTACAGATTTTCGGGTGACACCCGAAACGGGAATCGAACCTGGGTCCCAGAGTATGGCACCTATCGCCAGCACTTTCTAAAAGACACTAACTAATTAAACTAGTTAATTGGCCTTTTACCGTATCCCAAAACAAACAAAGTTTTTAAATAATTAACATTCATAAATGAAAGCTCAAGTTTTATATGCACCGCCTCTCCAATACAAACATTTTGAACTTTTATTGCAACAGTGCACTGGTTTATAAATAACCTTGATCTATATGCTATTTAATGGGATTTTTATTGAAAGTAATAACTTACAAATATGAAAATATTCAGTCTAACTGAACCCAATAGAGCTCAAAAAGTAAACATTTGAAACCTAAACCTACTTTAACATACATTTTCGAGTCTAGTTCCACTAAACACGTCTTATTTGTACCTCTTTAGAAAAAAAAAAGGAAAAATGTCCACATTTTGAAGGCGCTGAGGCAAGCAGCTCCAAAAAGGTGTTTTCATTTTGATTGATTGATTGATTGATGTCTAACACAACACTGGAGTGATGCCTTTGTGCAACATTGTTGCAGTTTTAACATGAAGATCTAGCCATACATTTAATAAATTTGCTTTTTTGTTTGGAAAATGGGAGGCTTTAGCTCATGATGATTATTCTATTAAAAGAAAAAAAAATTGCATAACAGATGGCAATGTATATTAATACCTTGAAAAAAATAACAATTTACTTTCCTAGGAGTTCTAAATTGTGTATTATGAAAGGCTGGATAGAAATCAAATTGTCTGAAAATACCAACAGCTGGGATTCAGTATGCTGATAAAGATAAAGGGATGCTACAGACATAATAGATGCATACTTTCAGTAGCCTAGCACACACAATATGTGCTGAAAATTTCATATCCTTCAAATATATCAGAAAGTATATCTCTAATCTTGAAATAAGGAATCAATTTGATTGATGTTTTACGCCGCACTCAAGATTGTTTAACTTTGACTTATATGGCGGCGTTGCCATTGGGGGAGGAAACCGGGCTCATTGCGTCAAGGAAACCCCCTACCTACAGCGAGAACCTGGCAACTCTCACACATATGATGAACGCATGAAAAGTCCATACAGAAATTTTTATTTAGTCTAAGTGGTTGATGGGAGGCCTGGGTTGGAGTTACCGACTGAGCCACAGAGAATAAACTTCAAAACATACATGAATTCAATAACCATTGAGAACAGTTTCTAATTGTGTTAAAATAAATTTAAATCATTTCTAAATCCAAAAAAAATTCATTGCATGGAGTTACACAGCTACCTGTCCACATGATTAAATGCACATGCTATTTTGAAATTAAACCACTTCAGACAGGTTGTTTATATGATTTTTAACATGGACTGATTTGAGTATTGAACAGTTGGACAAACTGCTCAGGTAAAACTGCTCCAAAATGAACAATTTAATAGCTGAATTCAAATTACTCACTAGCCCTCTGATTCTTTTACACAATTGATTGACACACTCATGATTATTTCACTTATATGGCAGTGTTGACAGGTTAATTGGAAGGGGAAACTCCAGGCCTTCCCAGACAACCTGGCAACTCTTTCACACAGGGTGACCCATCGATGAATGACCTATGTCAGACTAGAGACTATCACTCTGATTACTAAAGCCACCAAGGCCCCTTCAACTTGATTGATTGATTGTTTGGTGTTTTACGCCGCACTCAAGATTATTTCACTTGTATGACGGCGTTGCCAGTTTTATTGTGGGAGGAAACCCCTGACCTTCCGGTGATAACTGGCAACCACCCCCAACTTACTTGAACTATACTGTGAATTCAGGTACAGATAAAACAATATACAGACATTAATTCAAAAAGACTGAGAAATTCCTATACATTTTACCCCACAACCAGGATGTCATACCTAAAGACATTGTAATGGCCACATCATAAATTCAAGCAAATTCTACCCTGTATATAAATCATACAATGAATATAGGCCTATCTTAACAGAGGGTTAACGTTCATGTAAAATGAAGGATTTAAGCCTATAAATTTCACCTACCTGTCTAACCTCCACATACTGATAAGGGTAGGGGTAACCAGTCCTGTCCACCACAAGGGGATAAGCATACATGGTAGAGTAGAACCAGTACTAACCAACCAACTAATCACCTACTCCAGTATGCCACTTCTCTGTAACAGGACAGCTGCCAGGACAGCCTGTTATCTAAGCAGAATCAGGTCACCTAACTAACTTCTTCACTTCTCTATCAACAGCTAGGATTTCACAGCTCAACTCTCTCTCAGAGAAAAAACAAGGAACAGGTTGTTAAATTTATCTCAAAATGAGATCAGCCCAGAGGACATAGTCGGCCTAACCAGCCAACTTACTCTCTCGTCTCTCACTGTCAGCAATAAGGACCTAGACAAAGGCCAGGTTGATCAGTTACGAAAGTCTCTATTATATGCTAACACTTCTATCTCAAAGAGGATGTTATCACGATCTTGAAAAAAAACAAACCCCAGGTTTCAAAGGAGGGTTATTGTGTAGTTGGCACTCTGTTCAGTCCATTTTAAAATGGCATCCTATTCTTAGAAAAAGATCCTTTGGAAACACATGGCCACTAAAACTGTACAAGTCAAAATACCACTGAGATAAACAGCTCAGATCATTACACTAATGCACTTTGTCAGTTTGATGGGTACCAGCGTAGTTATATTAAACTTTTAGAAAACACATAAGAAATTCACAACAGAAGGGTAGAGGACACTTTTATACAGCTCGCTATTAGAAACGACAGAATCTATGTAAGCTGCATTTATGTGAGCCTTTTTTCTTCGTGCTCTAGAAATTACTACGAGTGTTGAACCTCTGTACAGATCATTAATGCTTACGAATCCCTGTCTGATTCTAGACTTCCCAAATGAGCTTGAAACTTACGATCTCAAGAATATCGGCTTCACTAATTTCAACTTTTTGTCTAAAAATTGTAAACACCACCTTTAAAACTTTATCTTCCAGAAAAATGGTGGTCATAAGTACATATTCCAAGAAGTGACTTATGTTAAATTGACTTCATCAAACCGTGCTAGATGCAGCATTTCTGTTGAAATAAATATAAGATTCCACGTCCAAACAAACGGCTCATAATGAAACTTACATAATGCGAAACTGAAGCATGTAAAGAGGAGTCACTTGGAATACCCATGGAGCATGACTTCTCTATTAAGCACAACAAAGTCAAGTCCACAGCTCTTCATTAACAGAGAAATAAAGCGGTATAAATCAAACAGTAGAGATTGACTTCTAATTAAAACCGACCAATCAAATGCTGCCTGGCTGTCCTAATTAAACATAGCAATGGACCTAATAGCCAATCAATTACTGTAATGGTTCTAAATACAGAAAATAACAAGGACATGATTCCTTAGGTGGAATCATGGTATAAACCATAGAAGAAAAAAACAAAAATTATACTATATAAAAATATCATTAATACCCAGTAAAAGATTAACTAATTAACAGTAACATTATCTGCTGTGATGGATCGCGAACAAATATATTTGCTTTTTTATGAAACCAGTCTTGTCTGGTTAGAATTGCTTTACTTGATAGTGATAACATTATTGCAATATTGCTATATAATCGATCGATCGCTTAATATCTTTCATTTAAGTAGCTAGGTAAGCACACAAGAGCTTATTAATTACTTTTTCTTCAAAGAGGCCAAAAAAAGGATGTGCACGTTCAAGGAGGGGTTATATAACTGGAAAGACATCCGTGGTAATAAAACATTAATACACAGATGCACATGTATTAATAAAAATAATATATAACTATTACCTTTATTATATGTTGAAGACTTGTCTTTCAAATCTAGACTTAAACGATATTAAACTCCCATGCATGGAATATAATCTACTGAGAAACTCTGGATAATATATATGAAAAAATCCTACATAATATTTTTCAAGTCTTCTTGCCATTCAAGATTATTTTATATAATTATCATCAGACGGAAGCATGGGACATATCCAGGTAAAACCTGACCATGCCAACTTCAAAAGTAGTTCAAAAGTTGTCAATGAAATCAGATTTGTCCAATAAGAGGATAATTTCACAGATACAAGGCAATATTCCCTACCTTTGAAATTCAGGAACACACTAACGTCCTTTAAATAACAGTAGAATCCACAGATAAAATAGACTGACATTCCAAAAAAGACAATCATGATTTGTGTAAATATTCACCGAAATATTGCGAAGCCATTTCCAAGGATGCTGGCTTTCTTATTAAGAAGTATATCCAGAATAGGAAAGGTGAGAAAGGATCGGATTGTCACAGGCCTCGATAAACGGCCAGAATCATGTCCAGCCAACAAACACGGGGGAGTAAGATGTGAGAGTAAACAGGTAGGGGGTATAACTGTCATCTCAGGTCTCAGAAAGAGGTATGTCGCACCATGCTCAGCCAGCCAAACTTAATTGGGGCCACCTTCCTTCTAACACCTTAAACGTGGTCTCTGAACACATTCTCCTAACATTTGCCATATAGCTGGCATTACCCTGGCCTCCGTCAAAACTCCACCGCACACAGATTAAGACAGTCCCCATCGAAATTCTCCAGTTGATCTTCTGTCAATGCAGCAACACTGCGTATAAGGAGAGCCCCTTAATGGCCTTTCACAGCTATAATCTGCCTTCAATAGGCCTCCTGTTAAAATAGCTTGACTTGGTTTTAGACATAAAGGGGCCAACATGCTTAAAGTTTGCAACATCAACAAGAATTCTACAAAACCTTCATAGAACAAACCGTTCACATTTCAAAATTGATTATGGTCTTATACCGTGCTCACAATTATTTTACTTATATGACAGCCTGTTCGTTATGAACCAATCAAATGTTGATAGGTGCATTTGCTGCTTATAACCGTTATAATATCATTGCAGTGACCAAATTATATAGAATAACCACAACAAATTCCAAAATTTAACTTGTGTGGTTCAAAATCTTTGAATGGCATGGAGCGCCTTAAAATAGTGTGATTAGACCTGGCATTCAAGGAAGTGAGGCACATCCAGTTGGAATGATGGAGAAGGAAGAGCCATAAGCTAGCAGTAAACACAGCGATAAATTTAGACAAATATTCAAGTGTTTACAACTCTAACATAGAGCATGAGGTGTATGTTGACTTAGCCCACATCTTAAAACATGCCAGTTTTCCCAAGCCACACAAATCATCTCAGCTAGTTTTAAGAACCTAAATGGTAGTTCTTTTCAAATTGCATTTCCCTTTAAGACTGTTTCACACATGCTACTTATGTCCTGCGATGAAATTGGCTGTTTGAGTGGAAACAAAATATTTTATTTCTTTTACTTAATTTGATTAGGGTTGAGTTTTGTAGCTATTATGGGGGCAGGGATGAACCAAAACGGTAAAGAAAATGGAAAATGTATATCTGTTGCCTCTTAACACCTTGAGTTTCTATCTTGTTAAAGAATCATCCAGAGTCAGTCAGGCGTGCCGTGTAATAAGCCAAGAATACCACCCGGGTGGTTTAACAAAGCAGACATCAGTCATGTGTAAAAACTAGATTATTCACAAAAACTTAATTATAATTTTTTTTTGTTTTACAATGTTTTACCATCTATTCTGATTATTATAGGAAATAATGCAATTTGCTAAAGAGAATGGGATAGTTCTTTACCATGATTAAGTAGTAATTCTTACAATACTTTGATAACTTTTCAAACAATACATAATTTAAGGTCAATATGACAATTGCATACTTTAAAATATAATGTATAAAATAATACATATTCATTGCATAATAAGCTACTCCTTATAGAGGCAGTATGTGATGAGCCTTTAACTAAATCTATTGAAAACCAGTATTCGTTATTTTTGGGGATTAGACTTCCTTGAAAAGTGGTAGAAATTCTTATACCGATTTTGGGTGAAACCCGAATTGGGAGTCAAAACCGGTTCCCAGAGTATGGCACCTATCGCCAGCACTACTACTCTGGGACCTGGGTTTGATTCCCTTTTCGAGTTTCAACCAAAATCAGGATAAGAATTTCTGACATTTTTCAAGAAAGTGTAATCCCAAAAAATAACGAGAATACTGTTAGACACACTTTCTAAAAGACACTTACTAATTCAACTCATATTGAAAACCAATTTGATCTATCATTGATTGGTGTTATGTCATACCCAAGATTATTTCACTTATATGGTCTTGTTGTAAAGTTTAGTGGGAAATGAAAATGGGTTATTTGCCCTGAGGAAAGGGTAATCAACAGTTTCGAGACACTTGGCAACTGTTCCACATAGGACGATCACGTAAAAAAAACCCACTCAGTTAAACACATTATCAAGATTCACATAATACTCTTGGATTAATTATATTTTGTCCACATATATTTCATTCATAAATACCTAAGCTAATAATGCTACTGGTTACCAAATACTATTTGTACGTATAATTATTGACTGTAATTATCTTTTTTATCGAGAAAAAAACCGTGATCAGAACAACGAAGAGTATGATTGGTCTACAGATATACCAAGTTCGTCTAAAAAATGTTAAAATAGCTAGTAATTATTGTACACGTAAAAAAAAAGTAGAAAAAAGTTCAACCCGTTAATATTAAGCAATCAGAGTCAGGTTCATAAGATAGATTGGTTGCTGTTTTTATAGTGTGATAATTGATAAAATCCACCAAATAACATGCTATGTGTAGGCTTAATCGTGTAGAAAGAGAGTTCAAAGCCTAAATAAAATTCTCAATCTTTTGGGGTGCTTCTTTGTAACTTTCCTGGAGACCGTTGTTTCCGATTATCTGATGCAGTACGCTGTATCTATTCAATAGGAATGGGTTAGTAACAGGAACTTATACAAACTGTACAGAAAACTTTTCAGCGGCATGTTCACCAGACCATGTTCAATTGCTGTGACTTTAGGCTTGGCTTTAAATAATCTCACACAAAAAGCAGAAGATAATGAGTTGAGTTGTTGTTGCACAAGCCTATAGGCAAGGGATCCATCAACCTGACAACATGGAGACTGGTACAATGAACACAGATGTAAGAAATCAAGTTTTTACAAATCATACCTGCTTTCAAAAGCCAGCAAGACTGACAGAATGCATTAACCTGCAGAAACAAGTAGCTCAACCTTTATGTCATCAAAATCATTTCCTGAATACAACTAGAACAATCTTTCTTAAATATGTGACGGTTTGCTAGGCAATTGGTAATTTTAGCCTCCATTTTGTCCCATTGTTGCTCAAATAAAAGACAGCCATATTCAAAAGACATATTCATCTATATGATTGGAGAAAAAAAAATGTTTGGTGATAAGATTGATAAAGATATTGATTGATTCTTTGATTTATTGGGGTTTAACATCACACTCAACAGCTAAGGTCATATGGCAACAAAGGCACCAACCGACTAAAACATCAGGCCCCCTCCCCTTTCAATACTTTAATTTTGACATTAGGCATCACAGACGATAGAAGAACAGGAAGGTTCATGTATTTGGCATAATTATTGTTCCTCCATACTAGGTCAGCAAACATCGCTAAAGCAAAGCCAAAATGCCCCCAGCCCGATAAAGATATTGAGCTAAACAATTTGTTCTCTAAAGATAATAATGAAATTATGAAGTCTTTTCTAATACACTTAATAATGTTCCTTCAAAAATATTGTGCTGAGGGCAAGATTTGGTTTCAATTTTAAATGTATTAATTCGTTAAGTTGTAGCGAATTTTTGCAAATATTTCGTAGAAAAAGAAAATATCTTCGGGAAATTAAACCTTTACATGAGGAAGTAATGACAGCTTTGAAAAAAAAACGGAAAAAAAACCCCACCTAAAAGGATTTTAATTGAGCGGTTTAAAACGAAATCATCTTTTATCTCCATCTTGAAATACAGTACAGGCAAACTAAATCTCTAAGAAAGTGAAACCCTATTAAATACTGATTCAGTAGACAGGCAAAAATTTATCCTCATCATCTTTAAGGCAGGTTATAAATAGAGTTCTAAGAAAGCCTTAGACAATCAGATAGCCGCGCAACATAGTGGAGTTTATAGCTGTATCCAGCATATGAGGGGGAAAAACAGCCACCAGTATCACTGAATAGATCGCTTTGCTGTGTATTAAAGAGATACATGCACAGATGATACAGAAATCTATTGCCTTGCTGCTCTTTATGTTGTTTTACAGGAATTCAAACAAAATGTTATGTATTTATAGACACTAAAACACACGGGCACAGGCAAAATCGTCTGGACTAAAAAACATGGAGACAAGTTTCTAGTTGTGTTAAAAAGGGGGTATGTTATTTAGACCTTTATACCAAAATGTTATGTAAAGCAAACGTAATTTCTTCACAATTTTATTAATTAAAGTCGGATGTCTGAACATTGAATACAAGCCAATCATTTTGGACAGTAGTTTTCAGCCTTGTTCTAAACAGGACACACCCACATGTTGAAAAATTTTAAAATTGGAGACCCTCTTCAAAGAAAAGTCTAAAAAAAAAGCCCAACTTGGACACACTGATTCAAATTTGAACAAGCTGACATATATTGGTCTTTCTATCTTGTCTCAAAAATCTAACAATCACGTCTATGGGGGGTCTGAAAATTACATGTCCGCAGCGATATATTTTTGCGGACTATGTTTAGTTCGGAAGATATACCTACATGTAGATTAACAAATCAGTGGGGAACATGTGTTGGTTGGAATAAAATACTATAACCTGTTTCACTATGGTTGATTGATTGAGGTTTTAAACCACACTCTAGTTTGCTTCACTATGAAGTCTCTGCCCTACTGTGATGTACACTTTGATTTTTCTTAAATATCTATTGACTTTTCCGTCATTTAGCTCAGTGTTCTATAGACCCTTTCAGATGAAGGATTGATGCTTGCGCAGTAGCCTCTGTGTAAGGCAAAATGATGATGCAATTGAGTTTTTTGTCAATTTGACGTCTGAATCATGCTCATTTTGTCTATGACACGATGTAATAGAGGTATGTCACAGCACCTGCCACAGAGACATGACTTCAATGCTATACAATTTGAACAACGTCATAAAAACGTCACTCTCAGCAAAATGGTATATTGTAGAAGAATCTGGAAAGATTGAGAAAAACAATAAAAATGGACAAGTGTTGGTTTATAGATATCAGAATAATTTATTGGAAAATTCTTTTCGCTTCAAGAACAGAAGCCGTTATAATAGCGTGTAACCAAAGGGCAAGCTTACATGAACGTAATGTGTTAAGTAGATTTCGCGTTGAAGTGCATATAGACTACTGGCAGACAGAGACTGCCGACTGAAATCAATCAATATATAGCCTCCTTTCCACATACACCTCTGCGTAGACAGACACTCATTGGCAATCTGCCCACTAAAAAACAGCATTTCATTACTGCAACACCACGCTTCCAGTTCTACAGACCATTGATGTGATTTGATTTGTTCTAACATATCAATGGGCATCTCAATGATATATATCACCAAATAGAGAGAGTAAAGGGTGTAATTTACATCATATGCAATGCTATAGAATATTAATAAAGGCTTCAAATGTAAAATTATCATATGATGAATATAATCAATGTCTGTTATGACGGCTTATAATAAAACATCAAAAAGAGATGCATGTATAATACAACTTTCTAGACAAAAAGCAATAAGTTGCAGGAGCTGTCAAAACTTCTTTAATAAATTCCAATTGACAGGTTGAACAAAATTTAAATAGCTGAGACGAGTGTTCAAAACACTACTATAACATGCATTCTTAAGAGTGGACTGATTAAGCAATGTTTTACACTGTCTCAAGATTATTTCACTTATATGGCAGCCTGGCCAAGTTTAGTGGGGGAGAAAACTAGGCTCTTTGCCCGCAGGAAACCCTGGACCTTCAGTGGGTACCTGACAAATCTTCTTTATACAGCGATAGAGTAAAAAATCCACTCAGAATTATTTTTTATATTTGGTCTGACTGGAATTGGATTTCATGCTGCATTGATGGAAGGCTTGTGTCAGACTGAGGGACTTTCCCACTTACCTGAGCAACCAAGGGACCTATCTACATGTATAATGCACAAAATACAATTGAATAACATTTGAATAAATATAAACGTTATTATCACTTTAAATCATAAACAAACCTTATAGAGATCAAAGTCCAATCCTGGGCTCTCCATAGTCCAACCTGTACAACTATACATCTTGACTTCGTACACTCAGTCCAATTTAATGCCACAATAATTATTAGATTTAAGAATCAAAATTTCTCCACCCAGAAGAATACCATAATTCTTATCTCGATTTTGAAGAGAGCAGATTTCACATCATATGGGGATGAAAACTAAATCCAGTAATATAAATTCAGTAACTTTCTTTTAAATCACAACACACACTACTATTCAGAGTCAGGAAATTCAGTTCAATAATTACATGTATACAGGCTATTTCATTTGTAACACAATAGGCGATCTTAAGCAAACTTTGTGCAAAGCCAAACAAATTTTCAAAATAATGCTTTACAAATACAGTATTTCCTTCATCAGAAGTTCAGAAATGATAATCCCAATCATAAAAAGATTATTCAGTCAGTTCAGAGAATCTCCATTTTGATGTTCTGAGATAAGTTTCTCGTTAGAACCAGCGAAACTGAGGGAGAATTCCTTAAAGTAACAGTTTTAAGTCAAGTTTCTCCTGAAACTGAGTGAGAATTCCAAAAAGTAACAAGTCATTAAATGGTGTGGAAGAGTACTGAATCCAGATCAAACTGTATACCCACACTGCCCTCTGCACCTAAAAAACTGTGACGGACTCTGGCTGCCTCCGAATCACCTGTCGGAGGGTTGTACTGGGCTAACACTAGGCATGACTGACGGAAAATAAACAACTTTCTGACATGACATTTGTACGGAGAGTGAAGGATGCCCAAGCTGCCAACTAAAACTAGATTGCACCATCCTCATCTACCGGGCTTTGTATTCACAGCTCTGCTGGAATTTCACTGTAGACAAAAATATAGCCCAAACTAGCCGAAAAAAAATAGTCTAGGCTTTCCCCCCCCGAAAAAGTGGTAAATCATGAAAGAGGCTAGGGCAGCACAACCTGCACCTTATTAACTTCTACTAGTTGTGTCTGCGGAGCTGGGCTTTTCACCAACCATGCCCTAAGCAAGACCTTATGGATTAAGTAAAGAAGAGGAGAAGTCGTTTTAAATCTTAGAGAGTTGCCCAAGTCACTCTTCTCACGCCTAAAAAATACCCTTTTGTTAAAAAAATGCAGCCTTTTGAGACCAGAGTGTCTCCAAGGTTATAAACAATAAGCATTATCTGGTCACCACATCATACAGTCGTGAGGTCAAACATCCCTGCTGGATTAGGCAATTGATGCCACCCCAGACTGCGTCTGTTAGCCCACCCCTTTCCCCCCTTTATCAAGTTACCCTCCCAGAGATGTGCCATAACCACTTCATATCAAAACAACTATTGTTAGTATTTTTAGATGGATCCTAACATATGTGTAGGACTAGAGGATGCGTTGGTCCGTTTCTTCAGTAAGTAATGTACTTTTCTCAAGGGAGTAAAGTCTTCGGAGAATGCTCTTCAATATCGTTTCTTGCAATTTGTTGTATTTTTACATGTATGTTCACAGTCACAGAAAGACTTTTATAAGCATTTTGAAAGTTTTAATTTGTCAAGAATTTTATATGTGCACATATAACATACCGTAAATAAATGACCATTTTTCTTAGTAATATGTTACACTACATATAATTTATGACTTTACTGCAAAACAATACCTGTATTATATGTACATGTATGAACGCTAAAACCCAGGGCCAAGGGAAAAATCCATTTATCATTATCTTTATGTACCTGTGCAAGAGAAAAGTTTAGAAATAAAGAAATAAAAAGAAGGGATTAGCAATACAGGCAAAAGCCCTACATTGATAGGCCTGGAAATAAATACGATGGTAAAATGCTTGTTTACTCTCAACGCTATTTAATGACCAAATCAGCCTTTCAGAGATTATAAAATTGGCGGGTAAATGCTGTCAAATGGTAACATTACCTGCAATGAAAACTAAATATTATTGTAGATAGAGTAGTATGTAACTATGTCAGTGTACCAAGTTAGTACTATGACTCACAGTCATATTCTAGTTGAAGTAACAGAAAACCTGACAATGATCTGTAATGGTTGGCCGAGTCTGAGTTAATAAAGGGAAGTAATCAATGCTTGAAAGCTCTCTTCCAACAATGACACAAACATAATAGGGGAGGTCTGTCTGAGGTCTTCCCTGGCCCATTAGATCCAGGTTAATGACTATAATGTGTGGAGAAGGGTGTTAGCAATGACAGGCCCTTTCCACCTGGTGCCCAACCCTCGCCCCACCCCCAAACACCAACTAACTATTAACTGGTGATTAACTCAACGTTTACCTGTAGAAACCAACAGCCTATTGAATTACCTGAGTATATATATATATATATACTGTAACCCAGAAAAACATACCCCAGAGAAATATGTTCTCAATGTTGCATTATGTGCTGCAGCTGTATCAAGAAGTCTACTTCAATCTATTGGAAGATAAGATTGTTATTGCCTGCAACAGTCAAGGGGATGATACACTTTCATTTTCCTTCTATCGTATATATAGGCCTATTTCATGCAATGAATGGGTACAAAGGTCTAAATGATATGCCCCTTTTAAACACAATAAGAAACTTGTCTCCATAGTTATTTTAGACAAGAAGATTGTGCCCATGTGTTTTAGTGTTCATATTATATATACACTGTATATATTTCATGCTATTTGTGCTTTTTCATTTTTGTTTAATATAGTTTTTGAAAGCCTCAAGAGTGCAACAGTTGTTTAACTGTTTAAAGTACTCTAAATAAATCAGGATATCTACATGTGTTAACCTCCTCATCAGTGGACATGTAGTGAAGAGGGGGTCAGTTTCGGTAATTACTAGCCAGGTAATGTGTAGATGCAAGACAGCGAATGAACCTTAGTCCTACAAGTCCAATCTTCTCCCTTGTTGAATTTCAGAGTGTCACCATGAGAGAGAAATAAAGAAGATTAGACCTTGGGCATACAACAGTCAGACCTCGGTCAGTTGGTAGAGCGGTGGGGCACTAACCTTGAGCTCAGAGTTCAATTCTCAGCAATTTTCCTTTTGATGATTATAATAGGAAGGGTATAAACTTTTTACCTTATTTCCAAGGAAATCAACTCGTATTAACATAAGAATGGCCTAACTCTCGGGTTCTTATAGCAGATTTGTACATATTACTAGTGGAAAAAATAATTATCAAAAATTATATACTCTTTCACAAAGCTTAAAACAAAATTCCATTTTAGCAGTTATAAATTTGCATACCTATAAAAAAGAATGTCAAACTCTTATGCAACAGTTCTATTGTTCAATTCCTCTAATGGATATGTTTTAAGGAAATTGCGACATGGCCTGGAGAGAAGTCTTCATGCATAACAGAGTAGTGAAAGATGCAGATAACCAAACTTTCTTCGTTTGACTGGCTGTTTCATTTTAACAAGTTGAATGCATATGGGAAAGATACGTCATTTTTCTTTTACAAGCAAATGAATTGATGGGGCTTTAAACTTACAGATACAAATAACCTGTATACGGTAGGCCAAGTATAATCACATTGTCTCATTTTGACTACATAGTCTTCAGTATACAAGCCGGCCGAACAAATACTTATTTTTTGCTCCGAAGAGAGAAAGCTATAGTGTATGCTTCCTGGGTTAAACAAACTAAAGTCATACAGGCTTTTTTCTATCATGAAAGTAAGATTGGCCTTTGAGAACTGGTTTAGCAATAGGTGTATTTTTAACTGGAACAAGCCCGAAACTTGACAAGCTCTGACAATACAACAAAGATCTAGCCAAGATAGATGAGCCAAGGACAATATCTCAAATAACCCCTTACAATTGACCTTTGAACTCAAGAAAGTGCACCTTCTTCATGATCTTTGTACCAAGTGGCATTTTGGGTAAGGGGAGGTAATAACGAGTTTACAAACACAAACAGGTTATAACGGTTGAAAATAAAACGCATGAGGATAAAGAAATATTTAACAAACAAAACATGTAATCAAAACCAGGAAATACTGAGGTAGGCCTACTAGTCACTTACTGAACATAAAATCAACTGAAAAAATCTTCAAAACATTAGAGAAAAGACTGCATCAAATGGGGCTTTTTGGTTGAGGATGGGATAAACTAAAATAACGTTCTTATCTTTGTAAACTAAAGTATGGCTTCACCAGAGTGAATAATAAATTAACTCCATATATCTGCTTATATAATGCTTATAATTAAGATAAATAGCCGGAGATCGGAAACAAAGAGGCCTAAAATGAGCCTTGAAGAATCTAATAATTGTCTTCACAGAAATTATTTGTAACAAAACATTCATCTTATACTGCGCAAAATAAAACATATATATTCTGTGCCTGTGTGTTTTAGTGATCATAAGCATAAATGTAAGAATTACGTCCAGAAAACTTACCTATAGCTGAGTTAAGGCCCATGGGAATATGACCAGGTGACTTAATAGTGGACAACCAGGTAAAACTAGGTCATTTAAGGTGACACTCACCTATCATGCTGATTTTAGGTTAATATATTCAACAGCCAACGAGAATGGTCAGGTTCTAAAGAATGAAGCACTGGAAGCTATGAGTCCCTGTGGTTTCAAAACACAACGACTGTTACCGTGATATTGATAGAGCTGGACTTCTTCCTTCACCAAAGTCTATACCATACAATGAAGAAAAGCCTCACAATAAAACACACGTCAAAATAGGGAATCTGGCAGTTTTATGGTACGTTATTGACGACTAAAATACTACATCTTGACACATAGCAAAGGTGAAAAACAAACTTCAAGCCATTTATTATTGTCAACAAGTTGTATTTCCTGGATTCAATCGTGATTCTTATCCAAAGGGGGATAGGTTGTTGGGACATTTTTTAACTCTACCTCAAGGCAATAAAGCAGTAAGAACCTGTTGTGTTATGTTTCTTAATATTAATGTCATTTTTTATCCTAAAACATCAAAAAGTTCCTTTCCTAAGTTTATGGAAGCTTGGTTTATCACAAATTACTTTTTTAAATTACAACTTCATTCTTTACCCATCCTTATAGATTTATGTGAGTTTAACATGATTGAAATAACTACCATTTCTATTTCTTTTGAAAGTGAAGATACACAAGTCATCAATTATATATTAGAGGATTAGAATCTTTCTTGCAACAAAAAAAAAATGCTAAAAAATCTTTACCAGGCAGACACTGAACTGGATATCTAAAGCACCTATTACCAGTACAAATTGTCACATCTTGACCAATTAAACTGCAGTCAGTTTGCCTTTCAAGAAAGCAATCTCAAAAATACTGAAAAAAGGCATAACATTTCCGACTATTTGGAGTGTATGCATGCTTATGTTTGGCGTGTATGTTTTTGGTGTGTATGCACCAAAGTTAGTAATAAAGTACAAATAAATGGTAAAACGTCCTTCGTGTTAAAGTCCCTTGTTAAGAAACACATGAAGGAGACAATATAAACAGTATCATGGAAATCCTGGGCTTGAGTAAGGGTTATTTCAGACCAATTATCCCCCTAATTAGCACCCCCTGGGATGAAGAACAGTCCACACTAACTAAACACTGCCCAGGCTTCAACAAGTTCCTGTCTGGGTTCAACAACAACAAGGACTGTTAAGTACCCTTGGGGAACTATTAGCCTAGAGCTCGGCAAGAAAGTCATCCCCTCCTACAAACACCATCACCATAGTACCACTATAGAAGCTTTCAACAAACTATCCATCCATGAGATTTAGTCAAAACAAAAACATCATCCAAAGGTCCCTAGCCCTAATTTGCCCCATAGCATTCCTGCATTTCAGACAAATGAAAATAAATTCTATAATTCCCATACAGAGATACCAGGGAATCTATAGAGTAAAAACATGTTCTAGCAGACAATGGACAAAAATGTCATAAAATCCTTCTCAGAAATGCTTGGTATTTTTTCTTTGACAGTTGAGCTCTGGGCAGAAATGCAAGATAGAAAACAAACACATGTTTTAAAAACTTTTTTCAAAAAGGCTTAAACAGTAGAATAATACCAAGTGGGACTAAACGCAAATGATTAAACAGGACACTAATAATGAAACAATTAAGATAAAAAATATTGAGAAAAAAAACAAACATGTGCTTTGAAGGTTTCTGTAAAGGTGTTAGAAAAAGACTGTTTGCTGGAAGAAACCTCAGCCTTCAGGAGGCACCTGGAAGCTATTCCCCATAATGTGATTAAACGAAAAACTACTTTGAAATTTATTAGATTTTTTTTAACTCAGTGAGATTTGAACCTGTAACCTATCGGTGAAAGGCATGAACATCTTTCACTATAGACACTGAGACCTTCACCAAGACCTGGATGTTTCTCATAACCAAGATATTTTGTATCTGGATGTGAAAATACTATATAGTACATGTAAAATCTGTAGGCTATCTCCCTGTAGAATGCATCACACATGTGGATATTAAGCTATTAATGTCCTATCAAACTGGAGAAGTTTGCCCTGAAAATGAATAGGTCCCAGAAGGCAAACTATTATAGTAAATAGACAAAAAATGATATCAAGTATTTTCATTGATAGGAATTTTATGTGAAGTGACCATTTTGATTTAAATACAAATGTAAGCGATGTGAAATATAAATTGAGTTAAACATGTCCAGTTTACTATGCTTGTAAATGAGATAAAATCATAACACATAAATATAGCTTCAACGCTATATTAAGTATATTGATTCGGTTTCCTGTTAAATAACCCACTCAAGATTACAATAACGATTTTTCCCCGTGAAGACCCAAAAGAGTTTCGAGTGGGCAAATCGTACAATAACATTTTCTTGTGGAAGATCTATAAGATTTATTTCCTTATCTTCCGATTACTAAAAATATTGTATGGAATTTATAGCTCACCCACAATGCTGTTTCTAGATTCACAAGCAATTTTGATGATGACCTATTAACGTACAAACAGAAAAGTAGTCCACAGTGAGGTTATGTAATACCAGCCACTATTCTGTAAACAAGTCAAGTTTAATCATGTAGACCGCTTACTGCATCAACCCACAAGAGCCATTCTAACATCAGAAGAAAAGCAAAAGGGAGCTAAAACGGTGAGAAAGTAATTTTATTTAGATCCAGATTACAGTATTAATTGAAAACTGAAAAGAATTGGGCTCTCACAGTAACCCCAAGACAGTGTAATTACAGTCCTCACCAGGAAATAAAAACAAAATAAAAATGTACAAATAGAAATAAAAATTTTCAGATAGATTAAACACCATGTTGATCTTGTTGGCAGACTTTTTTTCAGTGATTATAAAAAGTGGAGAAATGCAAGTTATAGGCCAATCTCCTGTCGGTCCTCGACCTAGTGGAGTGTCATGAGTTTGGTTTATTACAACAATTTATGATGGGGTGTGAGGGTCTTAATGATGTACCTCTTTTTGGCAAAGTTAGAGACTTGTTTCCATGGTTTTTTTAGACAAGAAGATTTTCCGTGTGCCCCTGTGTTTTAGTGTTCATAAATATGTATCCTGTTTATAGTTTCCATTCTGTAGGTAAGTATTTTTTTTAAGAATGATTCTTTCTACTAGAAATTCTTTAATTCTTACTGAAGACATGTTAAAAAGGATGGAATATTACCGGTAATTTTGTTTTACTTTTTTTTTCTTGAGAAAAGATCATTTTTAATTGTCATAATTTTTGCACCCCATTTTCCGTATTGATAAGTACGAAGTAGACCATTAGATATTAGGAAGTAGACCATAATTAAAATCAAACAAAAAGATTCATACTTAGATAAAATCATGCTTTGAAATGTCACTGAAAAAAAAAAAGATTAGAGATGGACATAAAAAAAAAATAGCTTAAGAGCTGTCCGTCAGCGTTTAAGAACAAAATTTTACAGGAAATGGGGGTCAGCATGTAAAAGTTTATGCAACTCGTTAAATAATTAAGAAGAAAGTCTGGTGACATTAAACATTCAACAACCTTATCAGAATTTACAATCAAGATTTTTTCTAAATTGATCGTTTGGAAATAAGCCAAAGGGAATGGTGTTTTTAACACGTGTGACGTTTTTTTTTTCATCCACACAGTGCATGTTGCATGGGGAACTTGTAAGAACTATGGAACAAGACCCCCCAACACCTACAAGCAATTTAAACGATCAATGTTTGATGAGCAGCAATCTGGCTTGAATAAAAGTTGCGACATAATCAAGTAAGCTCTGAAAACAACTGTGTTATGGCCTTACAAAGCGGTCTGGAGGATTTGATAAAGGGCAACTCATGTCTACAAACGGATTCCTTTTCCTAAGATCAATGTGGAAAAGCCAATCAAAGGCTAATACGATCAGGTCATCGTTATAAATTATTCACTCACACAAGTCTATTTTTAAGAATTACAAGAGTACAGCAGTTGATTTATGTTGGATTTGAGCTTTTAGATGAGAATCAAGATTATTTCACTTTTAAAATTCGCATAGAAAAATTATAAAGTGTTCATACTTTTTTTTTAAAGAAAATTGCAATCTCTTTCTGTTTCTTTCAGGAAAGGTACTAGTGTAACAATTTTCAGTCTTCATAGAAATTCGCGAGAGATGAATAAAAACGTTAACTATTTCCCTATCTAAAAAATAACAGAAAAAGAAAAACCCAGAGGAACTCTGAAGAAAATTTTGCAGTTACAAAAAATCAGTGACTCGGACCAATTCTTTATTTGTTCACACATTCCTTAGCAAAGGGGATTATATTTGCCCAAGATGATCTTATTGACATACCCAGCATTATCCAAATGTTCATTTCAATACAATCTACACAGGTGTGCGTACATAGGATTTTTCTAAGAAAAGTTAATAAAATAAAAATGAATATTCCTAATTCTTCATACATGTCATATATAAGCTAAAATACTTCCTCAGGGCAAACTTCTCCAGTTTGATAAGACATTAATAGCTTAATATCCACATGCGTGATGCATTCTACAGGGAAATAGCCTGCAGATTACTTCTGAGTGATAAGATTGATTGATTGATGTTTTTATTGACTAGTTAAACCTGGTTGAAATATTTCAGTAATGGGCACATTTGATTGACTGATTTGAATTATCAAGATTAGAGGTTGGGTATGAATGGTACAAGTACAGCTGGAGCCAAGAAATTATCTTGAGATTACAGATGTCGAAAGACATTGTTAAACAGTACATTCAACTAGAAGTTTCAAATCTTTCAATGGCATTTAGAAGTTGGAAGGTTACAATAAGGTCAAGAATTACTTATGGATAACAACTTCTTGGTTTATTGGGTGACGACGTTTCGATGTAGTTCTTACATCGTTATCAAAGTCAATGACAAACAACAAAAAATGTTTATTTATATAGCAGATGAGAGAATTACAAGTTGGAACTTTGATAACGATGTAAGAACTACATCGAAACGTCGTCACCCAATAAACCAAGAAGTTGTTATCCATAAGTAATTCTTGACCTTATTGTAACTAGAAGTTCTTCAACCTTCCGTTACCTTGGCTTGACAGAATTATGTATGCAAAGGCAATGACCATATTCAATGACAAAGTGAATACAATTCTACTTTTTGTAAGTATCCTTTTATTTCAATGGCAATTTAGAAGCTTACCTTTTAACAAGATATGCTCGAGGCCATGTAAAAAGTCTGCTATTTATGTCTAGGCGTACGACTGAACTCTTCTACCTTGTTAAGTCTACAAACACAACATTCTTTCGAACTTAATGTACATTTGACAGTCTCTTCTTTTTTTTTTTTTAATGGACTACCTTGAGGAAAAATCACATTATTTCAGAGGGTTTCTTCATCTACTAGGACGACAGTCTACTTAATAACCTAGGTTTAAAGATGACTAAAAGGTAGCATTCACCTAGGGCAAAATCATGTCCACATTACAATTAACTATACAGTCCATTTGATTTAACCGCTGAGGCTAATGTTTTCTCTGTCCATGTCAATCTGCAGAAAACATTAACCATACCTTTATACAACACCGACTAAAGAATATATATATTGATCTTGGGGAGATTAAAGAAACTTCTGTTTCATAACATTGGACTAAGTAATGGGTACTACAAGATGTTTGTTTGAAAATCAGATATCACATGCACATATATATCATTAGTAAGATGATCAACTTTGGATTTAAATAAATTGTATTAAAAAAAGTTTATTTTTTCACGAAGAAATGAGTTCAATGTACATGTACTATATTTAAGGGTTTAAAGTAAAGTATTGCTAAAGTGTATATTTGACTATTTATATTAAAGCTTTTTTGTTCTAACATATTTTTATGCTTTTTCCACGACATATTCTTTTATAAATGTTAATTCATTTTTCAATCAGGTTGGCAAATTCACACCTGGTCACATCTGTGGTAGCATTTACCTTCTATATTAGCTTTTCAGGAAGACCTATTAGTCACAGTGTAGACCAAAAAGTCATATGTTAGTAATGAGGACTTGGTCACAGACCAAATAGTCACAGTGTGGACCAAATACTCACAGTGTAGACTAAATACTCACAGTGTAGACCAAATACTCACAGTATAGACCTAATAATCACAGTGTAGATCAAATACTCACAGTATAGATCAAATACTCACAGTGTAGACCAAATACTCACAGTGTAGACCAAATACTCACAGTATAGACCTAATAATCACAGTGTAGATCAAATACTCACAGTATAGATCAAATACTCACAGTGTAGACCAAATACTCACAGTGTAGACCAAATACTCACAGTGTAGATCAAATACTCAGTGTAGACCATGCAAATACTCACAGTGTAGACCAAATACATGTACTCACAGTGTAGACCAAATACTGACAGTGTAGGCCAAATATTAACAGTGTAGACCATGCAAATACTCACAGTGTAGATCAAATACTCACAGTGTAGACCAAATACTCACAGTGTAGGCCAAATAGTCACAGTGTAGGCCAAATAGTCACAGTGTAGACCGCATAGTCACAGTGTAGACCGCATAGTCACAGTGTAGACCGCATAGTCACAGTGTAGGCCAAATAGTCACAGTGTAGGCCAAATACTCACAGTGTAGGCCAAATACTCACAGTGTAGGCCAAATAGTCACAGTGTAGGCCAAATAGTCACAGTGTAGGCCAAATACTCACAGCGTAGGCCAAATACTCACAGCGTATGCCAAATAGTCACAGTGTAGGCCAAATACTCACGGTGTAAGCCAAATACTCACAGTGTAGGCCAAATAGTTACAGTGTAAGGCAAATAGTCACAGTGTAAGGCAAATACTCACAGTGTATGGTAAATACTCACAGTGTGGGCCAAATGCTCAGTGTAGGCCAAATGCTCAGTGTAGGCCAAATACTCAGGGTAGGCCAATGCTCAGTGTAGGCCAAATACTCAGGGTAGGCCAATGCTCAGTGTAGGCCAAATTCTCAGTGTAGGCCAAATACTCACAGTGTAGGCCAAATGCCCACAGTGCCAATGCAGAATTGTTTAGCACCTTGCCAAAGCATGGACAACTTTACATACATGTAGTACAGGTCAACTAGCCTCAGTGCAAATTTAATTGGCATTTACAGAAAACTGAAATGACCAAGCAGCTGTAAAACAACCTTTATGAGATGAATAGAACTTGATTCCAGTCTTTATATTCAATTCATATTATTTCAATTCAAAATAAATGAACCATACATTTACCATTTCTATAATAAAGTGCAATAACAGGTAAATATAAAAGGCATCAGGACAACTGGTCCAATGGTTGACTGGCCCCATAGACCAGGACAACTGGTCCAATGGCTGACTGGCCCAATAGACCAGGACAACTGGTCCAATGGCTGACTGGCCCAAGAAAACTGACCCAATAGACCAGGACAACTGGCCCAATGGTTGACTGAACCAAGAAAACTGGCCCAACAGAGCTGGACAACTGGTCCAAAGTTATAAAATGGTCTAAAGCCAGTAAAGGTTGGCAGCAAGAAAGGTTATTCTACAGGAATTTCTAATTAAATTGTTCATAAATATCAGAGGCCAGTTTGACAAAGCAGCATAACATAATTCTTTATGTAACTGCCATGACAACCCATACTGCAGAGATATGATGCTATAATAGTAACGTAAAACCTGCGCTATGTACCTTCATGAAACAGGCTCTTGTACTTACTTAAGGATGCTTATCGATGATTTGACCAGGGAATCATTCAAACCTTTTTGATTATCTTTAAGTTTTTAAACTTATTTTCATTTGCAGTTTATGCGTATTGAAAGTATTTTTAGTTGGAAAAATACATTTTTATACAAGGAAATTCTGGTCCAGTATATTAAAAGTATTTTTTAGTTGGAAATTAAAATACATTTTTATACACTTTAAGCTTTAAATTGAATTTCTTGGGTACTGCAAAAAAGGACAGCACTTTCTCTTTTAAACAAAATCAGTTTTGAGAATTTACATAAAAATCTTGACCTAATTAGGCAAAAGCCCTGCTGTGGAAATCCTTCAGTATGAAACTGATCTGTAAGTAACTTTGAATTTTAGATCATGTTAATGCAAGTAATAAAAGGGTAGGAAACCTAACTTACCCAAAACAAAGCTGAGAAACAGACAAAACTTAATAAAGATAGTACTAGTATATAAACACATTTATATACAGTCGTCAACCTAATGAAATATCATAGGTTTACTTTATTACAACAATTTATGATGGGGTATAAAGGTCTAAATGATATACCTCTTTTTAACACAATTAAAAACTTGTTTCCGTGGTTATTTTATACAAGAAGATTTCCCCTGTGCCCATGTGTTTTAGTGTTCATAAATATATACAGATTATGTGTTTATGGTCGATTTTCAATAGATGCTGGACTTGAATAACTGCCACACATTATACAGAATGGAAATAATAATAATATTTAAGCTTGACTAGCAGCCCAGAGAAGCCTACATGGATATTTCTGTAAATAAAAACACATCGTTATAATGGAGGTGGTATTTAACAGTAAAGAAGCTCCTTACCCACATGACTGTGTAGCCAACAAGCCATGTACAGTCGTAGTACAGCAGCGGTAGCTATCCTTCGTTAAAACGCCTGTCCTCAGTAAGGTAAAAACTAGACCCTTAGTACATAAACTGTCCACTGGTCAACAGCACATATAGCAATGGTCAGTCAGAGAGAGACTTACAGCAGAATTCTCACACTGGCAACTGAGTGGGAGGTTTCTATGTAACAGCATGTAATCCACCAAAAACAGAGCCTTCCTTTCAAAACCTGTCTTCAGCACTCAGTGAACATACAAGAGGGGAAGCCAGGCTGTCTGTCAGCCAGCACACTACCTTACCCTGTCCTCACTGATAAAGCTAGAAATGTAGGTGGAAAGCTTCAGTACTCTGACATACATGAACATGGTGTATGAACTGGCTTGTAACACTTGTTTTCCCTATGCCTGCAGGGGACTAGCTGGCCAGCAGGTTTAACTTCCCAGCCAGCTATCCGGGTGTTGTAAGTAAGACTGATATCTAAACATCACAGGCTGGATGAAAGAGACTGGTGGTGAGGGGCTGGGGTGAGGGGACAAAGGCAGGGGGAGGGGATTTAAAATGAGGGCCCCACAGGTTTGGATAGGTAAATAAGCCTTTGTTTGTAAGTACTGATAGGTAGGGATTGAAGATTAAAACCTAGAGTATGGTGATTGATGGAACATGATATATATCTAAGATTTGTAAATAGAGACCTGATGTGTTATATGGTCTTGCGGGATATGGCAACTGTAAATCACTACAAAATGTGGTCTGCGAAATGACCAATAGATCGATTGATTGTTTGGGATTTTATGCCTCACTCAAGATTATTTCTCTTAAATACCGACGTTGACAGATTTAATGGGGGGAATAAATCCTACTCTTTGCCCAAAAACACCCGGCCTTCGACAAATACCTGGCAACTCTTCCACATACGGCCATTGAGTAAAAAATTCAATCAGAAAATTTTCAGTTTTATTTGGTCTTGAGTGTGATTTGAACCCACGCCGCATCGCTGAAAGGCATATGATAGATGGAGGTACTATCACACTAACGGACTGGCCCACCGAGGCCCCCATGGCCAATAGAATATGTTAGCATAATTGAAGAGCCCAGTAGCATGAAGAAATGGTTTTGAGGCTTGTTGAATGAGGCCTGATTATAACAGCTGAAAGTTAAATCTAGACAAAAATATGTGAGTTTAGTACTGATAGCAGAACATAGATGCAATGGAACTTGGTAATGACCTTTGGAATCAGATGAGTTGGGTCCAGTATGAGAATAAAGATGTAATAGGGCCTTGGTTGGGAATAGAAATGAGCTGGTATGTGATGATTAGTTACTGCAATCAAAGGTTAAGGAGTTCGGGCCTGGGTTGAGGGTGATTATGCAATGGGGCCTTGTCTGGGAATAGAAACGGGTTCTTGTGAGATCATGGATCTGGCATGTAAGAACTGGAATCACAGAAGGGGCCTGGACCCTGTTTCAGAAAGTGGCGTAGCGTAAGTTTTCACGTAACTGCCATAGCAACGCATACTGTAGAGATACGTTAGTATGAAAGTTAAGCAAAAAATACATCTACGCGGCTTTGTGAAACAGGGCCCTGGTTTAAGATGAAAGATGCAATGGGGTCTGATTTATGTTTGATTCGAGATGAAAGATACAATGGGGTCTGCTTTATGTTTGATTTGAGATGAAAGATACAACAGGGATTGGTTTATTTTTGGTTTAAGATGAAAGATGCAATGGGGTCTGGTTTGTATTTGGTTTGAGATGAAAGATGCAATGGGGTCTGGTTTGTATTTGGTTTGAGATGAAAGATGCAATGGGGTCTGGTTTATGGCCACTCGCGATCTTCTGTGTGAATAAATCTAAGTTGATGAGGTAAGTCTAAACGGACTGGCTTTGGGATTAGAAATGGGCCGGAGTGAGATGGAACTTCATACAGAAGGATGAAACAAATGGCTCGTGTCTTTCTGTAAATTGTACCTTTGTTATATTTTGGAGTTTTATTGAACGTCAGTTTGTTCGCTTGTACATTATACCGCCGATTCAACTTTCACCAGCAGAAAGAAAACGAACCCAAAAGGACTTGTGAGAATCAAACTCCTGGGGTATTGGTAGACCACTTTCTGTTTTCATCACTTTGAATAACCAAAGCCCACAAGATATTTGTAATGACTTGCCTAATGTAGCTGTCTATTGTATACACAGGCATGATATCAATCAGATTTGCCCTTTTGCTCAAGTCACTGTACCAGTTTACTCACATGCCTGACCTAATTAAATTGAACATAAAAAAAATATGTTTCAATTAGCAAAACAATTCAAACATTTGTTGTTGACTATGTATAAAGAAATTCCCACTAACATAAATTAATATCAGTTATCTATTAAGTAGTTAACCAGTAAACAGTATAATCTATATGTAAGTTAGCCAATTATTTCTTTTCATATAAAACAGACATAAAAAGAAAATAAAGCTTCAGCCAGACACAGTTTATTGTATGTACATAATGGCTTAATGTTTAGTTCAAAGCATTCTTAAAATAGAAGGAAAATATCCCGACCACAAAATGGGAAATTACTGCCGTCAAAATTAATAGAAACGCAAATGAAACAAGGACCTTTGATTCACATGATAAAAAATAAAACGTAAAACAAGTTGTTCATAGTTTATCCAAACGAAGGAAAGTGAGATCATTTCAAGGTCAGATTGGAGAACGACCACAGTTGACTGGACAATGGAGGAGTTGGTACGAATGGTGCACACACGGTTGGCGGCGATTGTTGGTTGATTGATTGATGTTTTACGGAGTACTGAAGACCGAGACCTTCAACAAGTATCTGGCAACTCTTCCACAAAAAAAGTCTTGAGCACACAGATAGATGGATCGACGGATGGATAGACGCTACCACAATATCCCTCCTATTCTTCATACCAGGGGAGATAAAAAGCAAAGACGCCCCCCCCCCCCACTCCCTCCCGTAAAAAAATAAATCTAGAAATATATTAAAACCCCTGGTATATCTTACCCTGCTTTTTTGTGTTGTTTGCTGAATAGTAAATGTATTGGCTTTTGTCCAAGTACATGTATACCCTTTTTCACTTAAAAGTTTAGTCTAATAAATGAAGGTTATAAATAAGAACTTCCTTCATATCTAGGCCCTATTCGATTATATGTCATACGTACCGCTAGTTGACCTACATTATAGAAAATTTGATTATCAAAAACATAATAAATCAAAATATGAGTTGAAGACTGTCAACGCCTTTTAATAAAGACGTTCATAATCCTAACTTGGACAATACATTTTGATTCCACTGTTTATTGCATGGTGTAATAGTTGCTTATTACAGTTTTACACTTGACTAATCGTTTGTGAAATCTATATGAACCAAAAGGCACAGGTCAACAGCATAAGAAAGATTTGATCAATAACATGACAGGATTTAGGATTAAGGAGAGTTCAAAGAAACACCAGAACAAATGACTTACATCATATTTTGGGCGTATGTTTTAGTAGGGGTAAATATTCAATATATTTTAAGTGGCATGAGCTGCCAAAATTCACACTTTTTTCATAATTTCTGATCGTCATGACAGTAAGAGGCTTTGAAGGCCATCAAAAAACTAAATGATTGACGATGAAATGAGGGAAATCCGTAAAGTCTACGGCCTATACGAAACGAAATAGTGTTCGAAAAGTAAACAAAATTTAAATAACCGGGACGACCATTCATTTATTCTACGCCAAAGTTGGTTCAAAATAATTCTTTATCGTTCATTCTCGGGGCTAGAAGCACTAACAAGCTTCTGAAGTATACGTCTTGAGAAAAAAAGCCAATAATTTCAACATTCTGTTTTAACGTCAAAATATCAACATTTTGGCAGCTCATGCCACTTTAAATATTCAGTATACTAACAATAATGAATTTTAAAAATATGTTGTCGTCTTTGAAGATTGAGTTTATTACAATGTCAGTAGAAAGTACAGAGTAGACAAGAATTAATACTTAAAACTATAAGATTTCAATTGGTTCTTGCTGAACAAGACTCTATGCTAGTTCATTTATATGTTGCCAGGGCAACAAGGGGAGGAAAATATTTGAAAATGATGCACTTATATTGAGAAGGCCAACTTTCAAAAGGTCAATGTTCTCAATGGTGTTGGGGGTTATCTTTATCCTGGAAACCAATCCCCTATATCAATAGCCAGTCAAACAAAGCCCTTTTCATTGCTTCAGGTCTACAGGATGTCAAGTCCAAATTATTTGCCTAAGCACCAATGCAGTGGTCAGTTTTCTCTCGTCTGTCTATCGCGGTGATCCGAATCAGACCAGAGATTAACCTTGGTGAAATCTACACCTAGTGCTAATCCAAGGCTTTTCTTTGACAGTTAATCCGTATTGCTACTGGCACTTCCTAGTTCAGGTAGCAGCTATTGGCTTACACTAATCCACAACCTTATGCTGGCCTTAGCTTACATATTTGAAGATGTAATCCACTTCAACTTGGATTCCTTCCTCAACCCACCCACAGCATGTGTGTCTGTTTTCATAATTATACAAGCTACAAAACCCTCCATTAAGTGTTCCTGTCAACGCTCAGGAGTTGTTTATGGTTTGAAAAGGAGTAAGAAATCATAAAGACTTCATCAAGTCTTGCCGGCCTACTTCTGTCTGGTTTATAGAAAAATCAGAAGGTTGACATTTCACGGAGAGGTGCCAACGACCACCTGAGTTCCAATATAAGTAACCTATCAGAGCCCAAGAGACACATTTCTGCTGCCCTGACAGGAAATCTATCCGCAAGCAATCATCGGGCCAATTAACCCATTCTTAACACGAATGGAATGATTTTTGTTGATAATTTATATTTGAATTCAAAATTTTGTAAGAATTTAATTTTTCATCAAGGAATGAAATACATCACACTTTGGAATGTCTCACAATAAATAAATTTGACCAAAATGTCAATAAGGAAAGGCTAAAGATAATAAGGAAAGGCAATTCTGATTGATAATCTTCATGGAATAGAGTGGGTTAAAGCAGTAAATACTGATATTGGCCCAGCCTATCTCAATCATACTACTACAGACTATTTACAAGGTAGTTAAGATTAGTTACAAATTAACTCAGATGATACCTTTATCCTTCTAAATTAGCAGACTCAGAATCCAGCCAGTCCTTATGTAATTAGTCATAGATGATTAACAGCAGACAATAAACATTCCAAATAAGCAATTCATTGCAATTATCACAGAGGAATTTATATGTAAATAAGGCATTGATAACCAAACTATGTGGAAACTGTTTTCCTCGTCACGTAGAAGGTAAACTATGTTTACTTTTTCGTATATTATTTACATAAAAATGAGACAGCAATTTTGGACCGATCAGTAGTTTAGCCAATGAGACGTGTCCATTCATGTATAAAGTTCATTGCCCACGTCATTGCATAATGGACATAAGAACAAAATTATCAAGAATACACACTTAATGCACACATGAACATTTTTGGTATAATTTTGAAGCTGTTTATTGAAGTAAGTAACTCTCTTAATTCCCTTACACTGCATACGCTGTAGATATGCAGCTGCAAACTAAAACTTAAGTAGAATTAGTCTAAAGACGGAAAATCTCCAATAATCGGTAATTTGCCATAGCCATTGCTGTGATATATCAATATATGATATATCGTATCTGACAGACTGAAGGAAATTGGCCTTAATAAGGAACAATGATGCATGGAGGGTTCTTGAAATATAAGCTGGGATTTAACACCTCATATTTCTGTTTTGTCCTTACCATCAATAATAAATAGGCCCTAAATTCATCTGCTTTGCTCTGTAATGGAAACATTTGGTATTTTACAAGTCACAGATCAAAACCCTTGATTGGGAACATTTGTTGTCCCACTTGTCTATCTGCAAGTCATAAAATGAAATCGGTTTTGTTAAAGAATCTGGTCTAGCTTCTTAGCGGAGTCTCATGACAATTTTTTTCCAGATATAATGACCATAATAATCTCATCACCTAGACCCAACTGATACAGCTCTCAGCTTCAGGTTTATTGATTTAATACAGAGAAGCATCAGTGTGGTAAGGCGCTTTGGTTGAATTCCTTCGCCCACAAGGTCTGAGTCTACCACAGGCAACCGCCAGCAGCAACCACAGCAGGAACAGAAAAAGGGCGAATTTCTCGTTTTAATGTAATTGGATGTAACCATAAAGACGAGCAAACCACCAGAAATGATGTATCAAAGGGAATTCTCAGATTTTTACATAATTCTTCGGCAGACAAGTTGATTAGAGAATTTTGTAAAGGTCTTGGTGCTTCTTCCACGGATACATTTCCAGGTGTATAGCCACCATCTCAAGGAAATTAATATGGATTAATGAAGTCAACTGAATAAAAAAAACATGCATCTGTTTGAAGTTTCATTTTCTCATTTACAGTATGCTTATCTGAATAGAAAAAAACATACATCCGTTTGAAGTTTCATTTATTCACATAGAGAATGCTTATCTGGACCTTCTATTGGTACCTGTCAACCATTCTACAAACCCTTTGACCTTCTATTGGTACCTGTCAACCATTCTACAAACCCTTTGACCTTCCATTGGTACCTGGCAACCGTTCTAAAAACCCTTTGACCTTCCATTGGTACCTGGCAACCGTTCTAAAAACCCTTTGACCTTCCATTGGTACCTGGAAACCATTCCACAAACCCTCTAACCTTTGATTAGTAGCTGGCAACCATTTAAAATACTTATTGACCTTCCTATGGTACCTAACAACCATTCCACAGACCATTTGATCGTCCATTGGTATCTGGCAATCATTCCACACACCATTTGACCGTCCATTGGTATTTGGCAACCATTCCACACACCATTTGACCTTCCATTGGTATCTGGCAACCATTCCACAAGCCATTTGACCTTCCATTGGTACTTACATGTAGCAACCATTCCACACACCATTTGACATTCCATTGGTATCTGGCAACCATTCCACAGACCATTTGACCTTCCGTTGGTATCTGGCAACCATTCCACACACCATCTGACCTTCCATTAGTACCTAGCAACCATTCCACACACCATTTGACATTCCATTAGTACCTGGCAACCATTCCACACACCATGTGACATTCCATTGGTATCTGGCAACCATTCCACACACCATTTGACCTTCCATTGGTATCTGGCAACCATTCCACACACCATTTGACCTTCCATTGGTATCTGGCAACCATTCCACACACCATTTGACCGTCCATTGGTATCTGGCAACCATTTCACACACCATTTGACCGTCCATTGGTATCTGGCAACCATTCCACACACCATTTGACCTTCCATTGGTACCTGGCAACCATTCCACACACCATCTGACCTTCCATTGGTATCTGGCAACCATTCCACACACCATCTGACCTTCCATTAGTACCTGGCAACCATTCCACACACCATTTGACCTTCCATTGGTATCTGGCAACCATTCCACAGACCATTTGACCTTCCGTTGGTATCTGGCAACCATTCCACACACCATTTGACCTTCCATTGGTACCTGGCAACCATTCCACACACCATTTGACCTTCCATTGGTATCTGGCAACCATTCCACACACCATCTGACCATCCATTGGTATCTGGCAACCATTCCACACACCATCTGACCTTCCATTGGTACTTAGAAACAATTTCACCAACCCCTCGATCTTCATTTAGTACCTCGCAACCATTCCACATAGATAATGTCTGTGACCCACTGCAATCTCAATGCATCACAAAATCAGATTTTGATCATCAGTAAGATCCAAAGTATTTTTAGTCGAAGGGCTTTTGGTATTAGAACACAAAACTTACTGGATGGGATAGGATTGGCAAGTGTATCAGCCAGAATCAATAACAACAAATTGCTTGCTTAAAAATGTCAATTTTTTACATAACTTACTTCAGGCAAAACACTCAAACTGATTAGAACAAGAGGTTTGATATATATTTTATGAATAAGTCTGTGTACAATTTGTCACTTGCTGTTTTAGATAATGTAAGAACAATGTCCAAATA
Source organism: Lepidochitona cinerea (assembly GCA_963971465.1). NCBI lineage: Eukaryota > Metazoa > Mollusca > Polyplacophora > Chitonida > Tonicellidae > Lepidochitona > Lepidochitona cinerea. The sequence goes on from OZ020553.1 coordinate 41,204,780, forward strand.
ACTCATTGCCTGGGGATCCGCAACAAGTTTTTTTTTTTCAGTAGAATGTCAGTTTCGCAGAATGAACGTTTGACAAATAGACCAAATTTTACTTATTACTCAGCCAGAGACTTTTTGGCGAAAGAAAAAATCATTGCAGAAGTTGATGGTCAAGGATTTGTTGACCATACATGAATACATTTAGTTGGTACCAGTGATGTTAATCCAAGATTTTAATCCACAGAAAACAAAATCTTCTCATGGCTTAATTCTTGATCAATGGAATTTCAAGCACTTGATTAAAAGTCAATATTGCTACCCTGTTTATGAAAGGTTCCAGTGAGTTGTATCCTTGCAATGGAAAATCACTAACGATTTTGTCAGGCTTCAATGCTTTTAGGCCTACGAAAACCACAACCTGGATGCAAGGCGGAAGTCCAATCTAAATTTGATAGTTATTTATTACATGTATGAACAACGACCTCCTCAGATTAGGCCCCCAAAAGCCTGAACAGTTTCAGTCTTTTTTCTATGGTACCTTTACGTAGAATTTCAATGGAAATCCGGGACTAAAAAGCCAAGGGATCCCCCAAAAACGGGAAGGTGAATTGATTAAAGCCTGATTATTTGCCTCATAATTTATGTAGTTCTTTAATGTAGATCACAACCAAAGCCTTCCAATTCACAACTTTATGAATTAACTAGCTCAAAACATACATTTAATGTTAAGTTTTACTGTTGAATTCAATCATGGACCAGCATCATGCTATATATGTGGTTTTATACCAGGATACATCAAATTCAAGCAGAGACAGCTATGTCATAATTGTTTCTATGTGTATTTGAAACCTTATATGCCTCATTTTTCTAAAGGTCTAAAGTCACTGAAGTCGCCCCATGACATGAAAGCTAAAATATGATACGTATGTGAGCTGTTTTGTGATTGGCTGGATTTTGAGGAATGCTGGGAAGGCTTTGAAGCCAAAAATCCTGATGTAAGGTAACAGGGAGCTTTGAGCCATGGGGTTGTAAACACAGCTGAACATACAAAGACGGTATAACCTTAACAACATTCATTGTAAAAGACTCCACATACAAAACATACCAGTCAGATATATGACAATGGCCTGGGTAGTATATTTATGAACACTAAAACAAATGGGCACCAGGTAGTATCACGGGGTAGTATATATATACAGGGTACAGAAAAGTGAAAGTTTCTCAACAAAACTTCAAGATCATATACATTTGTGTCTGAAAAAGATGATCTCAAAGTGAAGCTTTCAAAACAAATATTTATACTCATATACATATCTGTCTGAAAAACAGATACTCGAAGACTTATAAAAGAATCTACATTCAATGGTAGCTCAAAGGGTAATATTGATTACATAAATAAATTCAAAAGTTAATCAAAAGTAGACCTAATTGGATAAGTAGATTAAGCTATAACTGATTGATTTATGTTTTACGCCACATTCAAGATTTTTTCACTTATATGGTGGTGTTGAAAGGTTGAGTGGGGGAGGAAACAGAGCTCATTGCTCGGAGGAAACCCCTGACCCCCGGCGAGAAACCTGGCAACTCTTCCACAAACGGCGACCGAGTAAAAAAAATCCACCACAAAATTTTTCAATTTTTATATTGGTCTGAGTGTGATTCAAACCCGTGCCACAGCGAGATTAAGCTATGAGAAAGATAAAAAAATAAAAATAAAGTTTTTCAACTTCCATTCACAGCTTTTAAATATAAGATTAAAGTATGGAATTTGACTATATGGAACAAAATCATGAACATGAAGTCTATGTTAATAATATATGGCATGTCATGGACATTTAACCGAGTCGACAAAGATATGCTTTGACATAGCATGGGAGCAATAAGTCTGAAAACCCAGACACTGGTGCTAAGACGAATTGGAGATAAGTCAATATGAAGTTAGACAGAACATTACATGGCTTAGTAAATGAGTTGGCCACTTTAAATTACACAAGGCAGCTCAGCAATCTGACATTGGAATCTGTGAAATTAGAAGAGCTATGAGTACACACGACTTCAAAACCGGAAACAAGTCTTAAAATAATCTGATAGAGGGTAAGCGTTGGTTACATCAGTCATAAACTAACACTGTGTGGCTTAGAAGCCAACAAAATGGCCATAAAACAAGCATTCTATAAACAGTATGTGACATAAAGTAATATACATATCAAGGCAAAAAAATAAAGATGTATAAGCATAAGCAATAAAGAAGAGCTTTGATAGAAAGAATCCCAAGTTACCATTTTGAGGCAACACTTCATGATTATATGTTTATTTAGAAGATAACACAACATCCACTAATAAAACAAGTGTTCTTGAAAGAGTTTCTATCAAAAATTCCAGATTTTCTGAGGAAATTGTTGAAATTGACTGATACTTGTTGTATTGACATTTTAAGCCACACTCAAGATTATTTGACTTATACGACAGCGTTGCCAGGCTTAGTGGGGGAGGAAATTGGGCTTTGTGCCCTTCAGAAGGTACCTGGAAACCAAAACACGTCAAACTTCAAGAGAAGTGAAATAATCTTGAGTGTGGCATAAAACATCAATCAATCAATCAGAGAAAAGCAAAGTAACCTAGTCGCTTATTTAACGTCAGTCAAGAGAAGATAATCAGGATAGAAATACTCACACTGCCATCCACTGAAGCTATCAACGAATCAGTCAAGTAATCTGAAAATACATTAATAGAAAATAATTTTTCAATTAATATCTTTAGATTTTTAAATGCCATATTCAAGATTATTTCCCATATATTGCGACATTGCCAGGTTAAGTGGGGTTGAACTGAGGAAATATCACTCTAACCGACTGAGCCACCTAGGCCCCTTTTTTTAAATTGAAGTTTTATCTATAGCATCCGTAATTATGGATATTTTTTCAATGACAAATCCATAACTACCTGGATTATTTCAGCTCAGTTATTTGTCTTTAAAATTTTATTGCAATAACACACACAACAAACCACGACTATGTAACCGTAAAAATCTTGGTTACAATGCATATTGAACACCTGTTTTTAATCGTAAAGTTTGATATTTCACTTTTGAAATGCTTCTTGATCAGCTGGTAAACTTTCTGTTAAGGCAATAAAAGTGCTATATTCATGTAAGGAAATACCCTCTAACCTGGCATGAACAGCCTATATTGAATAATTCTCCTTTAAAAGTAAACAAGAAAAAGTCTATTTTCCAAAGAAGTTCAAATTGGAAGTTTTTTAGTCAACATTAGAAATCTCCAGGGGGGCGTTTACGTCTAAGAGTACCTTATCATCTAGAAACATACAGTGATTAAAATTTTATTTATTTTTCCAAACAGCTTTGCAGCCCACACCTTGTAAAATCATTCAATATTTTGTGATTTTAAGACGTCAGTCATTTAGTTTTCTTTTATGAAATCCAAACGCTTATGGGGGCCTTGGTGACTTACTCAGTAGAGGGAAAGTCGGTTAGTCTGACACAGGCCTTCCATCAATGAACTCCACCCAGGTTAGAATCCAACCCAGTTGAAACTGAGTGGGATCACTCGGTTGCCCTATTTGGAAGAGTTGCTAGGTACACCAAACCTTGGAGGCTTTCCCACTATGCCTGGCAACGCCGCTATATAAGTAATATAATGTTGAATGCAACATAAAACATCAATCAATCAACCAAACGCTCAAATGGATGTGACAATCTCAACTTGTTGAGAAAAAAGTGTTAATTTTGGCGAATAAATCCATTTTAAATGATCAGCATAAGAAATGCTTATGAGTCACATTTTAACAACCTTTTTTGAATACAAGTACCATGTGAAAATTATAATTTACAATATCCTATATTTGCAATGAAAAAATACAACTTACATCTAATATTTTCCACTTAAACTCAGGTCTATATCTTGGATTTTGTTAGTTCAAATAGTCAGCTAATTTACTCATTTTTCTCAGATAATGCTTTTTTTCAAGTTTTTAAGTTTAGACTGAATGAAGTCAAAGAAATTGTAACATTTTTTTCCACGGAGTGCTCAGGTCAGTTTATCCATAGAATAACTCTCAGCACTCAATCTAAAAGATGCTGTATGACCTGTCCTTAACACCTTCGTCACCTGTCAGTCAAGAGCATTTATTACCTTGACGAAGAATACCTTCAGTCACCAAAATAGTCAGTTTATGAAAACCAATTAGCTACACGCACCTGAGCCCTTCGAAAAGATAAATATGTTTTACAACAACAACAATTAGATCTTGAAATCATTTATTCAGGATCTGCGGAGGGTGTGAAAAATTGATATCTGAAATACAGTCAATGCACAAAAGGAGGATCTGCAGAGGGTGTGAAAAACTGATATCTGAAATACAGTCAATGCACAAAAGGAGGATCTGCAGAGGGTGTGAAAAATTGCTATCTGAAATATAGTCAATGCCCAAAAGGAGGATCTGCAGAGGGTGTGAAAAATTTATATCTGAAATACAGTCAAGGCCAAAAAGGAGGATCTGCAGAGGTTGTGAAAAAGGGATATCTGAAATACAGTCAAGGCCCAAAAGGAGGATCTGCAGAGGGTGTGAAAAATTGATATCTGAAATACAGTCAATGCCCAAAAGGAGGATCTGAAGAGGGTGTGAAAAATTGATATCTGAAATACAGTCAATGCCCAAAAGGAGGATCTGAAGAGGGTGTGGAAAACTGATATCTGAAATACAGTCAATGCCCAAAAGGAGGATCTGCAGAGGTTGTGAAAAAGTGATATCTGAAATACAGTCAATGCCCAAAAGGAGGATCTGCAGAGGGTGTGAAAAAGTGATATCTGAAATACAGTCAATGCACAAAAGGAACTTAACTGGTATCCTGACTGAGTACAGTATAAAAGTTGTTGTGTCCACTTATAACAGTGGTGTCATCAAAAACATGTGGCCATCAATGTGAATGAAATTTTGTTTGATATATTTTTATACTAAAAGCAGTTTGGAGAGAGGGTTTACTTTAAGATATGCATACCACGCTGAACATTATTCCACTTATATGGCGATGAAATGTTACTCTGCTACAATCCTCTGCTAGTACTACATGGTAAACATTCAACATACAGGCATCAAGGCATCGTTTCCAAAAATCTAAGTTGGATGTAAGGCATAACGGTCATGATAACGTATACGTTCAACAATACATTATGGTTAGTCACGCCTTTAAGTTTCGTCAGGCAAATATTTTGATAAACAGCTAACAAAGATAACTATATTATAAAATAACAGATAGGACTAATATAGTAGAATCAATGAATTATGCCATTTACGCCAAACTGTGTCAAACTGTTTAAATTTATTCAAACTGTGTTAATTTGATAGTTTGGACGTTACAGTCAAATTTTCCCTAAAAAAAGTGAAAATATTGAGCAGCTCTTTTGACTAAACAAAATGGTACATATCATTTTATTAAAACTTTATCTAAATTTTGAGCTACTTATAAAAGTTCAGTAAGTTTCAAATTTGTCAGGAAACAGCTGCCATATTGAGTTTTTGTTTTTGTATTTTTGTAAATAAACAAAATTTACCTGTATAACCTTGTTGTTTTCAAACAAATTTGTTTAATTCTGATATACCTGCATGTAAGGATTCAATAATGAAACACAGAAGGGATGATGGATATAGAAGTGGCCTTAGGAGGACAAGTATACCTGAGACCTAGATCTGAGGTCAGGTGTATTCTCAACCCTCAAATTACGTCTCTCTCATGCTGAGGCACGCGAAAAGTCCGCCCAGTGTGTGCACGGTCAATTAATAGCATTAAGAAGTAGTGTTAGGACTGGCACCCTCCGACAATCTTATTACGCTAGGTAAACACAAATACTGACTGAATAGAATTGAACAAGTCACACAAATGCACACTTACAGCAAACAGGTTTTAACAGGGTTCTGTTCAAATTAACTACTAATTAGACAAAAGTGTCCAGAAAACTTTCTTTGATTTCTACTGAAGAAAAGCAATCCTTCAGGTTTATACAAAGCCATGGTTTGTCCTGTTAAACATAATGGTCAATTGCTCTGGTCACCTGTTTCAATCTTGTTTTACAGTCTAAGCATTTTGTCTAACCATTTAAAATACCCTAAGAATTTATAATCATAATCAAAGGTACATAGAAGAATGCATTTCTTCCTTTACAAATGATACTGATTGTTGCAACCAACCAGTCTTGGGTAAGACGTCACTATCTTGGCAACAGATAAATTTGACAAATTTACGCCAGGCATACACAATCTTTTTTTTAGAAATAGTCCGAAAGACTCCAAAATTAAATGACCAGCCATATGCATTGTCTAAAATTGAACTACTGTTAAATGATCAAAGAGCCAGCAGAAACAGAACGATTTCACAGGAATTTAGCCGAAGTGCTATGGTTAAAATGTATGTGGAGTACAGAATGCAACATCAAAATTGAGTTAAACACATCATTCTGTGCTTTGGTGTTTAAAGGCACCATGGAGAGAAATAAATAAAGCAGGATACATTTCTGTCGAAAAAAAGGTTGATAATTAAATGGCTTTTCCGAAAACAATTGAATTATGCACTTGTCATATTGAGTTAAATTGCACAAAGCAGAAGAAGCAGTCAATTGGAAATATATGAAAGGCCGCTGAAACAGCACTTAAAGTCTGTACAACTTTGCAAGTGATCTCTTTTAAGCACAATGGTCGCACAAAGACGTTGGAAAATTATACAGCAAACAGATTATTGTAAAAAAGAAAGTACACTCTGTGTCTGCTTTTAGATGAAAAAAAAAACAAAACATGATGTTGCAAAACATGTGGCTATCAAATTTGTTTTTAACATGATTGTAAAGATATAGCAAATATTCAAAAATTTTGAAAACATTTTTTTAACTGAAGTGATCCAATCAACCCAAAGCCTGAGTTTGATTGACAGCTCTTTTTCAAACAATGACATAGCCATTTCAAAACGCGGAAGCAAATTTCATTTTAAGAACCAGTATTTCAAAAAGATCTTCAATTAGTTTTTTCTGAATGAGCACTATCAATTCTGTTTCAAATAAAAAATGGCTAATTATTGGCAGGCGGGAAATGTTCCTTTAACACTGATGGATGACAAGGTTAGTGATTTGATCATTTTACTACCTGTTGTGACCATACCAGGATAATTGATGTGAAATTGTTCTGATACAGGTTAATAATGACTTTAAATTGTTGGGTTTTGATAGTTGATTGATTAACTCATACCTCATACCAGGTAATAACTTACATATTATTTATCAACAGATTGAGATATAGTAATAGAATGACAAGTGGTACAGTATCAACATTTGTTAAATGTTAAAACATGTGAAAGCTTGGGCAAAGAAAGAAGGAAAAAAAATTGGAGAAAATTTGCTAAGAACCTGTCGATAGACAATGATTTCCTCCAGGTACCGGTCCCAGTTTCCTCCGCACTAAACCTGGCAATGCCTCCATAGAAATGAAATATTCCTAAGTGTATAATGAAACATCAATCAATCGATCAACTAATCAAATTGTGGAATGAAACTGATACATATTGCGGAGACATGTTCAGCCTGATTATACTCATAGGACGTCATTAAAGTTTAACGAAGATGTGGAGTCAATAGACAGGATTTGATGGACTTTAAACAGTGCATGACTTTTAGCAGCAGATCAATAACCATGATTGGTCATGTTCATCCATAATACATCTGATGAACAAAGCCTAAAGCAGCTGAATATGCGATGAGACAAGTTTAAGAATGTCTAAGGTGCTTACTATGAATGTCAAGAAAATATTAAGATGATCTTTGAAGATGATTTCTACCAATCATAATGAGGAAAAGTCCTCATGAGATGATCTAGGAGGCTAAATACCATTTTACAAAGCAAATGTTGTATCCCTATATTTCATTTAAATCAGAATGAGCAAAAGTCTTCATGAGATGAACTATGACGCTTATCACCATCTTACAGAGTAAAGGTTGTATCCCCATATTTCTACCAATCAGAATGAGAAAAAGTTCTCATGAGATGATCTATGAAGCTTATTATCATTTTACAGAGCAAATGTTGTATCCCCGTATTAATTTCTGCCAATCAGAATGAGCATAAGTCCTCATGGGATGAGCTTTATTTAATATTTATAACCAATATTATAGAGCAAACTTTGGAACCATCCAAGTTAAGCTATGAAAATGAGCAGAACTTCACATGAGGTGAGCTATGGTACAATAGACAGAATTAATAAAAGTCCTGCCTTTTAATTTTACCACAATTAGAATGGGTATATGTTATGGTGTCTCTGTAGCAGTGTAGTCCTACTTTGAAGAAGCTGAGTAAACATTGTCCTGGCTTTAACAAAGTTATAGTGACCAGACTTGTTTAACCATGGGTAGAGATGATAACATATATACTAGGGCAACTTAACTGACTGTATAGCTCTACAACACTGACATTTTCCTTTACTGTATCTATCTCCATGACCCGAACTAAGGTCAGAGAAGGGGGGTGAAAATATGATATTTACTGAGGTCACTGGGATATGTCAGTCAGTATACACTGTATCAGAGTGGGTAGTAGATCAGTCAGAAACCCTGGCACCAGACACTGTCTCCTTTAACACCACTTATCACATCATATCAATCAGGCCAACCATTAGAAACTATTCGCTTCCCATGGCTAAAAAGGAAACAAAACTATGTATGTAGTTTGAGGCATGTCCATTTTGTTCTGTTCTTAAAATAGATGTATAAATTTCTTTGAAACAGAAATGACCATCAACTTTTCACAGTTGTTTGGTACTCGTAGATGGTAGAGTGTTACCTCCAAAGACGGAGCCCAGGTTTCCTAAACCACTAAACCAGGCAACTCAGCCATATAAGTGAAATAACCTTGAGTGTGGCGTAAAAACATCAACCAATCAAAAACAATAGTTTTATAAGGGCATTACAGACGTTATTGGTATCATGATACACAAGAAGATTTTCCCTGTGCTTGAGTGTTTTACTGTTCAAATATATATATATATATTTATGATATATATGTAGTCATTGTTCAATATATATATATATGTAGCTATCAGACATCTCTGGGTAGAATTATTTCGATTTACCAAACTTTTTTCAAGGGGGGGGGGGGGGGGACGGGAATTCGTGGATTCAAAAATACGATCAAGCTACACTTGTTTTATCACTACATAATGGTTAAGTAAGTATTCAAGAGTAACTTTATGATTATATCTTTAAATCTAAAGGGAAACGTTGTGGTAAAGAAGATTTAGACAATTAAAAACTATAATATCACTAGCCCAGACAAAAAATATGTTTAACTTAATTTACATGTTGATCAATTATCTTTAATAGCAACTATTCCTCTTGTATAATCACATTATAGATTTCTGCCAAAGTAAAATTATATACATTTCATAATAAGACAAAATACCAAAGCGTTTTTTTTTTTAATCTGGGCCTTAAAATTCACTAGGTTGAACTTTGCCCTTGGCCTAGATAAAACAGTCTTATAAATTTAGTATCACTGTCCATGCCACTTATTGGGAGCAGAGAGCCTAGTGTCGGGACTCTAATTACAAACATTGAAAAAGACAGGTGGCCATAACTTAACAGCATTTTACCCCAAAAAATAAAAAAAAGTTTGTAATTTTGTAATTTTAGTAATAAAAAAAAACTCTACAAAAAATTAACATGAATAACAGGTTTCAAATTGGGTTTTTACATGTAAGTTAGATAACTGCTCTTGGTTTGAGGTATGATAGAATATACACCAAACGTTTAGCCAGCCATTTATTCAAACCTTCGCAACATTGGTGGGGAGTCAGTCTGCATTGGTAGGCCGAAAACGTCCATTTGAGGTAGAAAATTGTAAGTGACCTCAGCTGTATCCAGTATCGCATAATGATATGAAATGATTAATTGGTGTTTAACGCCGAACTCAAGATTATTTCACTTATAATGCGGTGTTGCAAGGCTTAACAGGGGAGGAAACTGCAATGTAGATTTTTGACAGGTGAAAATAACACAAACCCTGACGGGTACCCGGCAACCATGATGGGTACCTGGTAACCATGATGGGTAACTGGCAACCTTTCCACAAAGCGTGATCAAGCGAATAGCCTAAAAAATGTATCCTTTTAATCAATGGGATTCAAATCATAGTGTGGAAGTATAATCTTAAATAGACTTAGTCATCCCAGTATATATTTATGAACACTAAAACACACGGGCAAAGGGAAATTCAAATCTTGTCTAAAATAACCATGGAGACAAGTTTCTAATTGTGTTAAAAAGAGGTATATCATTTAGACGTTTATACCCAATCATAAGTTGTTGTAATAAACCACAACCCATGATATTTTATTAGGCTGACATCCCAGTATATATGCAAGTCTTAGCAATAATCATAAGAGACTTCGTCATCTAAACACCAGACATTGGTTGTTTATAAGACGAATTATCAGGGCAGAGTGACCTCATCAACTAACAGGATTTGTGATGTGGATACTTGCCAAACATTTTGCATGTATTTTGCTTTTTCCCTTCTTATCTTCATTGGGTCTGTGTACATTATACATGTGGCATACAACATCCTATCTAAATGTATGTGTTCTATGGATACCGGTAAAAAGAAGTGTTCTTTCTCAACAAAAACTTGGTTAACTATTAGAATATATTACAGCTTCAGCAACCTCTTCACACAATTCTGACACCTTTTTTTTACTGTCGAGTTTTTTGGCTTTTTGGCGAGATGTAGGTTTTTGGTATTACCTTATTTATTTCATTTGAGAGTTGAATCATAGCATACACATGTACATCTGCCCCAGTATCTCTTATAATCTTTTAACTTTCTTCCATGGATTGATTGATTGATGTTTAACGCCGCACCCATGATTATTTCACTTATCTGTTGACGTTGAGGGTTCCTCCCCCACTAAACTTGGCTCTATGTCCGGAGGAAATTCCCAGCCTTCAGCTACATGTGTAGTACCTGGCAACTTTTCAACAAACGTCGATCGAGCAAAAAATCCACTAAGAAAATTTTCAATTTTTATTAGATCTTAGTCGGATTCACTCTCATCGACTGAGTTACCGAGGCTTCTTCTTGCATGGAAGAGCTGTCCTATCAGTCCACTACAGACCTCAACAACAAGCAAAAAACTTTTCACGAAAAATACCTACTAGTATTTTACTAAAGATTGGTTTAATTACACTTGATTCATTGTTTTTAACTAGATTTGAACTAGTATCACACTGGTGGAAGGCTGTATCAACTGAGCCAATTTTACTGAAATAAATATGAATTAATGATTGTTGGTTTATTACGGTCTTATGTGGATGGTCCTTCAAAACAGATGATAATCTCTCAGTCTGACACAAATCACGATCTATGATCAAGGATTAAAATCCCACGCAGTTCAAGAACAATTGAGATGGTTTTTAACTTGATATAAACTCTATGTGATAAAGTCGCCAAATACTTATCAAAGGTTAACGGTTTATACTCCAGATTAAGAGTCCGGTTTCCTCCTCCACTAAACCTTGCCACACTGCCATATAAGTAAAATAATCTTGAGTAAACAAAAAACATCAATCAATCACAAGAAATGGGGAATTGTCACAATGCTTTGACAATGACAAGAAAACTGACTTAACACAAACAGAAACTGAAACTACCACTTATTTTCAGTCCCAATTTTTTGGCATCACGAAATGTCGAAGTTTGTCGGGTTTAAGATCACAGAAAATCGACATCGGTGACGGTTCCCTGCCGTGAGAGAACACTCATTATACCTCTGCTTATCAAAAAAAGTCTTCTTACAACCATCATAGCTGTGAAATATAGTTTTATTCGGATGTTGTTTTTTTTTACACCTAAGGTTGCATGATATGTGTAGGAGACTGGATAAATCGATATTTTTCTTGACAGATTTTCTCCTCGAAGATAAGGATGACAAAATTCATTTCCATTAACGCTAGTTATTTATGATAGATCAACTGAAGGAGTGATGGGGAAAGTTTGATATTTCTTCACATAACTTGTCATGGCTTTCATGTCAAAAGAATAAAAAATCTCCTGTTTTTTTTTATTATTGTGTTATTTATGACGAGAGCCTAAAAAGAACATTTTTAACTTTCCAAGAAGTAAACTGTAATGGCTTATCATATTTATGAACACACAAACACACACGCACAGAGAAAATCTTCTTGTCTAAAATAAATATGGAGACAAGTTTCTAATTATATATAGATTTCAGAAGAGAGCCCTGTTAAGTACAGCTTTTTAAGCTTTCATTTGAAATGATGACGCGATTTTAATGATGTCTTGAATGATAGTAGTGTCGAGCATTTTACCTAATATTCAAGACCATTTCAGTTATATAACTGAATTTTGGGTTCCTTAGAATAGAAAAGTAGGCTGAATGCCTGGTGAAAAAAGCTTAATCTTTTTTGGTACCTGACAACCATCACACATATGTCTGTACCCATTGCTTAATGATATGCCATTACATGTACCTTTAATAGACTGGTTGCTTCATGACATATGGTATTAGAAGGGACAGCCATGAAGGATGCAAACTTTCTGCACTGAAAAGTATAGGTGTACAGTCAAGAATGTCGCTACAAGGACTTGTAGCAAAGCAGCCAATATGAAGCCAGATCCCCTCAAATATCCCTTAATTTTTCGAGTAAATTCCCACTTAAAAGTGATCCTGTATGAAAAGGCTAAAAATAATAGTTATAAAATTGTGTTGTGAATGGAAACGGTTAAAACATAAAAGGTCAAAATGTGCCCCCACAGATTGTAAGCCATTTCCGCTGCCTAACAAACATTTGTGTAAGGATCTTTCCTACTCAGGTAGTATGATTGTATCTGAAACAGGTGTGTTTTATAGAAGGCCTAAATGCCAGTATGAAGACACATGGGAATGCTTAAGCATATGATGACTATTTTATTCCTATCTAACTAAGGAGCTCAGTAACAAGGGATGCTGGAAGAAGGATCAGCAAAGACTAATTGATGGGTTAATTTGGGTTCAACACCACGTTCTATATAAAAGGTCAAAATTGTATGTAAAGACACATGGGAGCGTTTTAGCATTTGATGTGATTATTCTATTCGTATCTAAGGAGCTCAGTAATAAGGGATGGTGGAAGAAGAAGACGTAAAGACTAATTGATGGGTTGATTGGGGTTCAACACCACGTTCTATATAAAAGGTCAAAATTATGTATAAAGACACATGGGGGCGTTTTAGCATATGATATGGCTTTTCTATTCTATTCGTAACTAAGGAGCTCAGTAACAAGGGGTGTTGGAAGAAGGAGAAGTAAAGAGTTCGTCAAGACTAATTGATGGGTTAATTTGGGTTCAACACCACGTTCTATATAAAAGGTCAAAATTGTATATAAAGACACATGGGGGTGTTTTAGCATATGATATGGCTTTTCTATTCTATTCGTAACTAAGGAGCTCAGTAACAAGGGGTGTTGGAAGAGGGACCAGTAAAGACTAATTGATTGGTTAATTTGGGTTCAACACCACGTTCTGTATAAAAGGTCAAAATTGTATATAACGACACATAAGGGTGTTTTAGCATATGATATGATTATTCTATTTGTATGTTACAAAAGGAGCTCTGTAACAAGGGGTGTCGGAATAAAGACCAATACAAAGTTCGTAAAGGCTAATAGATGTGTTGACTAGGGTTCAACACCACTTTCTGTATAAAAGGCCTATATATGAATACGCATAGGAATTGTTAACATATGAATAGGAATATTCTATCTGTATCTGAATTTAGGAGCTAAGTAGCAAGATAGAAAACACTTTGACTTTGTACAAGCATCAGATTCAGAAAATACTTTTCATTTCAATTCAAATCATTTCGTTTTGCCATGAGATTTTAAACTGGAATTCATGAGAAAAGTGTGAACTTTAGGAAGTTCATACAATATATATATATGGCTTAATATAAAAGTAACAAGCTAAGGAACTCAACAACTCATTAAGATTTCATGTCACACATAACTGCCAAGACTCCACCAACTGACTAAGCCAGACAGGCAGAAATCCTTACCTAGTCAGCTAACTGACATTCGTTGATTGTTCGTTTACCAAAATAGACACAACAATGACGCAAAAGATTGGTTGATTGATGTTTTACGCCACTCGAGATTGTTTTGCTTATACAGCGGTACGGTTAAGTATGGAGGGGGGGGGGGGGGGGAGGGACGGGGGGATAAGGCTCTTTGCCTGTAGGATATCCCCCAACCTTCTGAGGGCACCTAGCAACCAGTCCACATACAGTGATCAAGCAAAAAAGCCAGTGCAAAACAAAAAGGAATCAATCCATGTTATTGGGACAGGGGATGAAATGGTCACCAGAACTTGATCACCAAATCACACTTCAAACTTAAAAGGAAGGGATGTTTTAAAAAGAAGCAATAATACTGAATCACATATGAATCAGTTAAGACTTTTCCGATGCAATCACAACTTTAAAGGCTAATGAGTTTCTTTTGTTTCTACTGTTCTTATTTACAAATAATGTTTGGTAAGGCAAGTAAAAATCGAAAATCAAATTCCCATACAGATAAAATATAGGCCAAACTAGATAAAATTGAGGATTGGGATTTTTCACTTTTAATGTTAAAGTGGCATGAGCTGTCAAAATGTTGATATTTTGACGTTAAAAGAGAATGTGGAAATTATTGGCTATTTTTCTCAAGACGTATTATTCAGAAGCTTTTTAGTGCTTCTAGTCTCGAAAATATACGATAAAGTATTGTTTTGAACTAACTTTGGCTTAGAATAAATGAATGATCATCCCGGTTATTTAAATTTTGTTTACTTTTCGAACACGTTTTTGGCTCATACAGGCCACATACTATATTGATTTTCCTCATTCCAACGCCAATCATTTAGTTTTTTGATGGCGTTCGAAGACTTTTACTGTCATGACGATCAGAATTTATGAAAAAAGTGTGAATTTAATCTGTTCACATCTGTTTTGCCATGTTATAAGTCTAACACAAGACATAAAGAAAGTATATGTAAACCTCATATGTGTAGACCAAAGCCTACCTGTTTGTATTTATAAATTACTGACTTATTTTCTAATCAACTGATTTTTTAAGCTGGAAGCTGCATTAATCAAGTAAACCCCCCCCCCCCCCCCCCAAAAAAATGCTAAGCTTAGACGACACAGTTTTTATTGAAAGACCAAACAGTTATCTTAAAACTTAAAGAGTGGGTGTTCACAGGAGCATATTGCCTGCCTTATTCCTAAAGACCTGGTACAGAAAACAGAACATCTGGTTTAAATCACCATTAGAGGCCGCTCAGAGAGAAATGAGGGGAACTCCTCACCACAATTTCCATCTATTATTTCTCAAGTCATCTCGAAATCCCTGCTTTAAAGCTTTGCCAGCCTTTTCTCGTTAGGATTCTCAACTGGCGGCATTTTCAAATTTTGAAAAACAAGTCAATTTCTTTTAAGGTCATTTCAAATTCTAGGTAAAAACTTCATTTTTTTTTCAACATTCTTGGCTGGCTGAATTTTTAAATATTTAAATGGAGTCAATTTGAAAGGTCTTTAACTGAATTTTCAACAGTTATTTTCCAGGCCATTTCCATATCCCTAGTTATTTATATATTAGTCATTCCAGAGAACATTCTTTGCTGAAGGCTTTTTTAACTTCCACAACTCGTTAAATACATTTTCAACTAATGTTTTTCGTGTCATTTCCACAGCCATGGTTAACGGCTGTATCAACACTTTCTCTACAATTACTGATGGCAGGGTTGAGGTTTTTTTCTAACTTTTTTTGGAAAACAGTTAATTCTATAAACCCTCTTCATTACAGAATTTCCCCCTCATATATATATTTCTTGTCATTTATTTACAAAATTCCTGGCTGGTAAGATAATTCTACAATTGCCAGCTTAACAGAAATTTGCCAAAAGCTGGTGACAAAATGTATCTTTCCCTCTTCTGATATCAGGCATTTCATAAGTTAGTCAAGATTTGTCAACTAGTACCGTTGCCAGTTTCGGTATACATACAGTTGTAATACCATTTACCCATTTTCATGATAGGTATTAAACAGATTTGTGTTTCCGTAGTTTAATAACAATGGTAACGACAGGCTACTGGAACCGATTGTTATCATGAAATCCTATGACCTGTCTTTGCCAACTCAATCGAAGCTTTTGGCCAGGTTTTTTTCGACAAACGAAGACTAACTCTATTCTTGTCAATTTGGAATAGGAAAAGCCAATTAAAACCTATAGTTCTTATGATTTATTGACAAGCGTCCAATAGTCACCAAAAAATATGAATATGTCTTTGTTTTTTGTTTAGAACTTGTTGCCATAGTCGATTTAATCAATAGTCAATTTAATCCAACAGATATTCAATGTATTATGCCAGTATGCCAGTATTTTAAAATTATTATTGAAGAAAAATATTTACATGACATTTAATTGTTTGCTTTAAAGAGCTTTTGAGGTTGGACGATAGATAACCCTTCTTTATCTTTGTCAAATGTTCTCCTCATGTTACATTATATAAGTAACATTTGTATATCATGTGAAATTTGTCCCGAAAACATATCAAGATAGGTTAAGGTGTGTGGGCTGCAAGGACAAAGATAAATAGGCACATTATGTTATAATGTTACCTAAAAACAAACAACGAATATCTACCAATCCTCCGGATAATATTTCACCGCTGAAATAATAGAGATCAATTAACTACTCCATCAAAAAAGCTTGTTCATTCATTAGAATTTGCCGTGGCTTTTAGAAGAGGATGCATCAGAAGTTACAAATTTTATAGTTTTAGATTTTTTATATGAATTTGTCTGCACAAGTCAAATTAAATATTATACATATTATTTTTTGGTGAGGTAACAGGTATATTTGAAATTTGATTTGGGCCCAGGGACATAGTCAAATTCTGAATCTCAACTTTTCAACACAAGAGGAATAGTGATGTAACCAGAAAATATAGTAAGGAGGTTTATTCCTAAATTTTCTTTCTCATTTCAATAATGCTTTCAACAATGACAATTATCCTGGCGTTTTGAATCAAGCAGTTCAGAAGTGCACATTCAAACCTTACTTTTTATTCAAATTAGCAATATAATGACCATTATAAAACAAAATGATTTAATCATCAATACAAAAACAAATGCTCAAGAATTAAGGACTGGTCAAATGCATACAATTAGTTTAAAACTATATATATATAACTATGAAAAACGAAAAGAAATGACTCTGACAACGAAAATCCGTTACCGGTTTCACCACGTCATTGGTGGCTCATCAGACGTTTAATGAGCCACCAATGACGTGGTGAAACCGGTAACGGATTTTCGTTGTCAGAGTCATTTCTTTTCGTTTTTCATATTTAATCCTGGGCAGATATCTATCTTTTATTTATCTATATATAACTATATAGAGATATCGAAAAATGTTTGAGACCAACTTATAAACATAGATAATGGTGGCTTGTGGCTAAATAACATGGTGAATCCGTTCTACCCAAATTATTTGAATGTCAATAAATGCAGAAAAAAAGGCCTTCTTCGTAAGAAAAATTATCTTTAAACAAATATAAAAACCTCAAATGAACCTTAGGGTGTAAAACTGTCTGAGATGAGATAAATATACTAGATGTTTTTTTGTGTGGGTGTTGATTACCTGAAACTGTCACCATAGTGATTAGGAGTTTCCACCTGGAGGTATAATCCGTAGTCAAAATGACCAGAGAAAACTGAAGTCTGAAAGGAGGAATAAACTGAGTGAGACTGAGCCAGTGAGAGAAAGGATATAGGGTGAAGTGAGTGGGATGTGCCCAGTGGAGAATAATAACACTAGGTCGAAATTCCACAGAGAGCCAAAAACAGGGTCTGCCAGTTTACTTCAGTTAGTCTGCCCGCCTCATTATTTCAGTCAGTCAGCAACCAATGCTGCTTGAGTCATACATAGGACACAGTGTGATTGTAAGTCAGTAGAGCAAAGGAAATCTAAACCTAAAACACTGTATGTGATGTTGGTTGGTTGCTGATAGGGCAGAGCTGATCAGTTCTCTACCACTGTGTACCCACAAAAGTTCATATTAAATCAGAAGTAACGGGTGCAGCTGTGGTAGAGTGTCGGAGAATGTAGAAGCTAAATTGATGTAAGGGTTGAGCGAAGAACCCAACGCAGGAACGTAAGCACTTGCACTTTAATAATTACTCATACAGAGTTGAAGATTTTTCTGCAACATCCAAAAGGGAAATTCGTCCTTATGAAGACAATGCTGTACAACTGTGATAGTATGTGTGAGCACACAGTAAATAATTGGATACGTAAGGACCAATATAGTCAGTTTCAACAACGTCAGTTGACAGTATACCTGGTTAGTTGCCTCAGACAGCTATTGGGTTCCCTACCACATTGAAAAGTTCACAATAAGCAATATTTATCCCACTTGTTAAACAGTGATGCCAAAAAGGTTTCACAAAGAACACAGCAAAGTTACATTTACCAGACAGCTTGCCAACGGCTATATAGAGTTTCAAATGTCAGTCTGAGTGTATACCTTAAAGCTAACATTTTTCAGTTCCCACCCTAGCTTGTAACACAGGAATGACAAGTAAGCTCAGGGAGAAAAAAAAATTAAGTGTCATAGAAAACCAAAAAAGAAAAATTAACAGTGTACTTAGACACAGCCATGGTGTATATCCAAACGTTAGAGAGGGATGTTAAGTAAGTGAATAAACAGTATACATGATAAGAAAGATACATATCATGATGATGATAAAACAATTGTTACGGCAAAAGTAATTAGATAAGACATTGATAAAGAGTAGGAATGAAAGATAATTAAAGCAAAATAAAATGAGCAAAAACAGACGCTACTAGACTTGACAAAACGAACATTTCCCTTATACGCTTGTCTATCTAAAAGAATTGTTATTTGAGATTTTAAATCTTTCAATGGCCTTTAGAAGTTGGAAGTACAAATCAACACGACAATTACTTATGGATAACAACTTTTTAGTTAATACATGTAGGTTATTTGAGATTTTGACCCTAAAAAGTTGCTTGCCTTTTTGCCTAAGAGTCGTCAAATGTTTTAAATTATTCAATAAAATTCGAAGTATTTTACAGTACATCCTTGCTACCTTATTAGTTATATATCCCCACATCTTATTCTAAAATAGGACCCAAAATGCCATTATCGAGGTAGAAAGGATCTCATTTCCCAGAATTCTTGAGCTTACACAGACAGGTATAATATGTATTCTACCTGTACTTACGTCAAATCCCAGAGGTGCGACAAACTTGTATGATCCTCCCCCCCCCCCCCCCCCCCCCAGCTGAAAAGACTAACATGAAATTATTTAGGTTGAAATTTAAAATATATTTAAGGGACTGTCTTGTAGAACCAGAAGACGGCTTCTTGATTAGCACATTTACCCCCCCTCTCGAGAAAATTATCACAAAAAGGCATCTAAAAGAAATCTGCCTGCCTGAGAACACTGCCATTTAAGATATATTGGTGAAGAGATCTGGAGCCCAGCGTAAAACTCTAATCAATAAAAACTAAATCTCTTAGTCACATTCTATTAAATATGACAGGCAATTCTGTTTAATGCAGTGTTGAAAGTCCATGTGCTTGCAGTGGAGGGATTTAAAATTTCACAATATAAGCAAGTATTTGTTTAAAGGCACACTTGCCGCGAAAATCAGGATATTGTTTACATTAAAA
This sequence comes from Lepidochitona cinerea, assembly GCA_963971465.1. Lineage (NCBI taxonomy): Eukaryota > Metazoa > Mollusca > Polyplacophora > Chitonida > Tonicellidae > Lepidochitona > Lepidochitona cinerea. The sequence goes on from OZ020553.1 coordinate 41,224,550, forward strand.
AAGAAAGTCTGTTTTCTATATTTTTCCCAGACAATATAAGTTAGGAACTTTCTATTTTTACCAAAATTTAAAAGTTTGGACGTCACTTTGTATTTCTAATTTGAATTTGAAAATTTGAATTGTTAGGTGCCCGTAACGTAAACAAACCAAACTGCCCCCTATTGGCGATTTTATGTTTCAATCGAGTGAGTGAACTAACGGCACAGTGTAATGTTACGTAGGCCTATTTATCTGAGAAATACAGACTGCCGATCGGTTAACAGCGACTGGAAAAGCCTGCTGATAATTATTTGAGTGTAAACCACAGATGAAAAGGCCTATAATGAGGGTAATCCAACATGAAAGTTGACCGACACTGATCGTTGTTGTTGTAATCAGGCTTCGATTCTTCGTTTGTTTTTCATCCCATTTCTACATTCTAAAGCTAACTTGACATGTTTTATGTGTCCTATGTTTAAGTTTAGTTGTATTAGTCGTAGTAAGCTCATGTAAATTGGTTTTCTTAGCAAATTTAAACAGGCTACGGCGGCAAGTGGGCCTTTAAAGTACAAATATATTCTTCAGACTCCATTGACTTGGATCTATGTAATAAATATATACAAGTAACAAATACCCTCAGATTGAAGTTCCTCAGAGCTATAGGTATTTCAACTGAGTGACACGGATACCACCAAATTCAGCCATGCTAATCTAGATAGAGATAACACTGCCATTGTGAAGAGGTGCCATTTGACACTTTACCTCCGTCACCTAAACCAGTCAGCTACCATTTGGGATGATAGAATAAGAATGGACTAGATCTATGTTTTATATTACTTGCTTTGTCACCTGGCATCCGGGCCGGGTGTGATAGATATATCTGAAACAGATAACTCACATATCAAGTAACTCAGGCATCGGGTGGCCCATTCTGACCATAAGTTAATATTGTTAAAATGCAAATCCAGGATTGAATTTTCCTTGGGTACCTGCACTGTTCTAGATATTCTTACTTGTGTTTGTAACTTTTGTGTTTGTAAATCGGATTTCATGAGATCTGTTTACAGGAGACAGTTTTTGTTTGATCTTTGATGGTTTTTTTTTTTTACGCCATTTCACTGGGCGCGTTGTCATGGTTTAGTGGGGGAGGGAACTGGACTCTTTGCCTAGATAAAACCCTTGACCTTTGGCGAATACCTGGTAACTTTTCCACATGAAAAATGCACTTGGTTTGAGTTGAATTCAATCATGTGACGCATCGATAGAAGACCTGTGTCCGACTTAGGAATAGTCGCTCTAACCGCTGCAGCCACCAAGACAAGGCCCCAACACAGTTTTTGAAGTAGATAAGGATTGTGCAGTTTAGGAGATGAAAATCATTGAAAAACTATAGTCTTAATTAGAAAGCACAAAATTTGTAAAATTCACTTCCTAAAGATAGAACACAAATCCACTTCAAATACCCTGGAGTATAGTAATGCAACCTTGATACATCCTGCTGGCAGTTGAAAGTATTTCATGCTAAAATGGATTCTTGCAACCCGAATTATCATTCCAACCCTTAATTAATTCTAGCATTGTGAAAGATAATTTTATTTACATGTACATTCCATAAAACATAAGCAAAAGGTGTAATTTGTTAATAATAAAACAGTTTGTTTTTACTTTTTTTTACGGGGGAGGGGGGGGGGGGGGTGTAAATAACTTTATGGCTGGATGATAGTTATATCTATCTGTAGACACTAAAACCCAGGGCACAGGGAAAATCGTCTTGACTGAAATAACCATGGAGACAAGTTTCTAGTTGTGTTAAAAGAAGGTTTCTCATTTAGGCCTATTCACTCAGTCATAGGTTGTTGTAATAAACCAAAACCCATGATATTTCATTAGGTTGAAGACAGACAAGAGTTTGGCTTTAGTTAGTAAATTTTTTCCTACATGTCCTTAGCAAACAACGCCCTATTTTGGTCTAAGACGAATGGTAAACTTTTATACTTTGAACAAATTTCACAGCAAAATATTGAGAGAGAAAAAGACTGATATACTTATATTTGACAAAAAATTTCCTCAGTAGCATGAGTAAGTTATGACACTTGGTATTGAAAAAAAGAAGACTCATTATCTTGAGTAGGTATCATTCTTAACAAGTGGGTTGGTTTGAGGACAAGGTATCTTACTGACAAAAGGTGTCTTCCATTCATGGTGAATCTCATTCAGGTAGCTGACAAGTTGACAGAGCACTGTATTTACCTGTGCTCGCTCAACCATAACTATTATTTACCTGTGAGTAAACATAGTGTACTAGCTGTTCTACAGGTAAGTTCCAACCATACATCTTTAACAATCGTACATAATGGCCCGGAATAAAAGGGTTATATCACTGCAATAAGTCCCTCAGAATTTAATCACTGTCACATTAGAGCTTCCTTAATTTCATTAATTCTAGCCTTTTATAAAGTTGTCCAAGCAGACCGTCTTTATGCTGATTTATTGCACCTAGGTTGAAACTTTGTGAGAATGTTTTCTCCCCAAGAAGCCGTTCAAAACTTAGACATTTGGTCTTACACACAAAACACAGGCAACCATTATCTGACCCACTCAGTTGCCAATACACCCTTCCCTTAGCGTTCCTCTCCATAGATGTTGCCCCACCGATCCCCCTCATCAAAACCATTTTAAACATTAACTTCATATGTTGCCCCAAAATCAAAACTAATGTTGACTATGAAGGGCTCTGATCTTTGATGAATGATTTGTGTTTTTCACCGCATTCAAGATTATCTGTATTTTGCTTATATTCCATTGATACCAAGTTTATTGGGTGAGGATTTGCACTGGACTGAAAACCTTAAGCATGGGTAAGGTACCTCATATCAAGCCTTCCTTGTCTTGGATCTGATGAGTAGCCCCACTAGACCTTTGCCGTCCTCATTTTTGGAATGAGATGAAAAAGGATGGCACATTGTACACAGTATCAAGTAATATATAAAATATAAAAAAATTATGAATATGCTTTGTTTAAAAAAGTAATTAGGCCCTATGGGGTATGCATTCGTCAAATGATGTCAGGTTTGACGTCATAGCCTGCACCATTGTTTTTCTTTACATGTAAGACACTGGGCCATTGTGTGTATGTATTCCTCATTAAGTGTGCAAATATTATTAAAAAAGACAATAACAGCATAAATGTTAATGATATCATGTTTTGTTTTGTTTTTTGTCAAAATTGAGAATTTTCTTTTAAATAATCCTAACAATTGGGGTTGCTTTATTAACTCAGACAACCTACCTTAAACTACCCACAAAATTGATTGATTGACGTTGCCACTGTATACCAACATTAGGATGTTTAAAGGGGCATGAGCTGCCAAAATGTTGATATTTTCACGTAAACACAAAATGTTGAAATTATCGGCTATTTTTCTCAAGACGTATAATTCAGAAACTTTTTAGTGCTCCTAGTCTCGAAAATGTACGATAAAGTATTGTTTTGAACTAACTTTGGCTTAGAATGAATGAATGGTCGTCCCGGTTATTTAAATTTTGCTACTTTTCGAACACGTTTTTGGTTCGTACAGGGCACATACTGTATGGATTTTCCAAATTCCAACGCCAATCATTTAGTTTTTCGATGGCCTTCAAAGCCTCTTACTGTCGTGACCATCAGAAATTATGAAAAAAGTGGGAATTTCGGCAGCTCATGCCACTTTAATGGAGAAAACAAACCTTTGACCTTTCAGTGGTACCTAACAACCATTCCACATAGGAGAATCGAGTGAAAGCTCTGTAAGATTTCTTTCAATTTTACTTTGGGCTGAACTCAAGACGCATCAATGGAAGAAAAATGGAAGTTATCAGATTTGCATCATAAAAAAACATCAGCTAACCGAAACTTTCCTCAGGTACCTCGTAACAATTAAACAATTAAACAATTAAAGGTTTAGATGGTGAAAATCTAATCAAAAACTATTATTGACCTATTGTATAATGATGTCATAAACTTCTGGTGTAATGTGTTATGGGTATTAGAATGGGTTCACCATAGCCAAAAAATCTTGTCTGTGTGGTTTTTCTGTGGTGCATATGTCAGGGAGTGTATGTTCGATTCTCAGCACCATAGAGGCTAATTATTCGGGCTAGGTTCACCATGGTGGATCAGAAGTAATGTGCTATGGGTATTAGGATGGGTTCACCATGGTGGATCAGAAGTAATGTGTTATGGGTATTAGGATGGGTTCACCATGGTGGATCAGAAGTAATGTGTTATGGGTATTAGGATGGGTTCACCATGGTGGATCAGAAGTAATGTGCTATGGGTATTAGGATGGGTTCACCATGGTGGATCAGAAGTAATGTGTTATGGGTATTAGGATGGGTTCACCATGGTGGATCAGAAGTAATGTGTTATGGGTATTAGGATGGGTTCACCATGGTGGATCAGAAGTAATGTGCTATGGGTATTAGAATGGGTTCACCATGGTGGATCAGAAGTAATGTGTTATGGGTATAAGAATGGGTTCACCATGGTGGATCAGAAGTAATGTGCTATGGGTATTAGGATGGGTTCACCATGGTGGATCAGAAGTATTCTGCACACAAACATACAGCATGCAGTCATGCGTATTGCGACAATAACCCCTTTAAACCCACAATCCAGTAACACTCTTAGACTTCAATTAACTGACTGATTGTTTGGTGCTTTACTCAGAAAAATTGTAACAGACTAGAAATTCTTCAATAACAGACTATACAACTTTTCAATATGGGGGTATAGTCCTGCTTCAGAGATCCAATGAAAACCCAAAATGGTACCATTTCCTGATGATTTCCCTCTATAAAACTGATGGTGTTTGGCTTCAAATCTAGCTGGACTATAGTTTTTGTTCCAGTCTGTACAGGCCCAATTCTTAGGCCATTATTACCATGTAATGTAACTCTCATTGACACAAGGACACTTGAGATTTATGAGGCGAGACTTTGGGTCTGAATAAATCAGACTCGGGTAAAAAGTGTGAACATTGACGGCAGATTACAGCCCATTGCGTCCCACTTAAAAAACCCTTGCCTTACAACATAGCCAGTGAGCATTGAAGAATGCCTTAGAGAAATCCCCTGAGCTGAGCTATAATATCTATTACATAGTCGACATAAAGGACCTTTTCAGTAAGGGCTTATAGCCTGAACAAAATGCTCTTTGGCTGATTTACAAGTTGAATCAACTAACTTGACAACCCATTTCCCTTTTACATCCTTCACCCATAGAAAAACGTTATTATTGAAATTAATTTATGTAAACTGTTCAATGGGGCATGAAGAACAAAATTACATAACGTCTTGAACACACAAGTAAGTTTAATGGATTAAACAACACATACAAAGAGATTTAGGATGTTTCTTTGGGTTTCGATGCCTCAGTCAGAAGAGCGATAGTCTTTCACCCATGGCAACCAAATCCTACTCAATCTTTAGAAAATTTTTTTAACAAAAACATTTCTGGTTGGATATTTAGTCTATTGCATAAATACTACATAATTTTTCTAACAAAACACAACAAATACACGTTAAACCAACATCACAAATCAAAAATAGATGGCTTGTAGGAAAATATAAACTTGCTAATCTCTCTGGACCTTTAAAAATATGAAACTCAAATAAGCTTTTAGGCTATTTATTTTAGCACAGAAGCTTAATACAAATACACCGCTGATATAAATTCCTTTCATCTCAGGCGCAAAACCTCTTTTTGACTAGTAAATGCGTAGCACTAGACAAATTCCAACGCCAGGGGTTTGTAAAGCATGGTGGCCAGTGTATGAAAAGTTACCATGGTTAATTTCTATTGGCTGTTTTTGTCTTAAACCTTCGTCATGTCAGAGATCGGTGTAAAAGGAGTAAAAAGTGTCAACCATGGAAAATTTCTTGAATCTAACTTCCATGGACAATTTTTTCGAATTTGGTCAAACAAAGGAAACTATAATTAAACCACAAGAAAGCTTCAAACATCTAACATAATCACATCGACAAAAGTCAAAACTGAAAGCAAAAGTGCATGGGCGAGCTAATGCCCCCAACCAAGCTACATAAATGCAGGATATATTCACCCAAAGACTCTTTAATGCCAGAAACAATTGATGTTCTTGATCCAAAATTGGGGATGAGAAATCAGGATAAGGTCTCTTAGAAAAAAATTATTTGCTTAAAGAAAAAAGGAAAATAAGACCTGAGCCTTCATATATATATATACCAATATTGTTGCTAATGTACCTCACTCCTGATGATGACTGAATAAAAGTCGAAATATTAAGTCAGAATGAAGTTTTCGTTTTTCGTAATAACACTACTTATGTACTGAGCCTTCATGACTGTTGAAATTTAAGTCTAGTAGTATCAATAGCATCCTATAGTTTAGGTTTTAAAGGAAAAGGATAAATTTTTCAATATATAGTATGAAAATCAGCTCAACGAAATTCAAGACCTATTTATCTTCTGCAAATAGCAAGATAGAGAAAAAAATACCTCTGAACAATAGTTGTGGTGAGACTCAATGCAAAGTAATTAGCTTTAAATATTTAAAAAAATCTGTGGTATTTCTTTTACTTCCTGGTTCATCTTTCTGTTTAATCATGTCAACATAAATCTAGATAATGCCCGGAATCAGTAAGAAGCCCTATAACATATTAAACCTTACACATGTAAGTCAAGCTGCCTATATGTATATTTTTAACACTAAAACACACGGTCACAGGGAAAATCTTCTTGTCTAAAATAACCATGTAGACACATTTCTTATTGTGTTAAAAAGGGGTATATCATTTACACCTTTATATCCAATCATAAGTTGTTATAATAAACCACAACCCATGATATTTCATTAGGTTGACGACAACCAGGAGTATGGCCTCTCCTATACACATGAGAACTGACTTTCGGCTATTGGCCCTTAATTTTTGTATTTTTCAAAATCTCCCTTAAGTTTTCATTTTCTACTGAACTCTCGCTTCCTGATCCATCCTTTTTGTTCAAATAGGAATAGTAGTATTAATTCCACTGTCAACATTTGAGAGATAAAATAACTAACAATGACAAGTTGTGTTTGGTGTGTACACAACTTGTGGAGGTCACTGTAAAAATTTCAGAAAAGGTAGTCTTATGCCTGATATCGCAGGTTATAGTCATACAATATACCATTAGCTCACAAGGAAAGTATTTCACTAACACTTCTTCTTGTCAATTTCTATATGTAAATTGAGCGCTCCGCTGACAATCGAACAAGAGTTTGTCAACCAGATTCATTTTTATTTTATTTTCACACCGTAAACCACGTGCAAGATTCACAAACATGAATATGATCTATGGGAGCCAATTTGACACAACTTCATGTTGTTTTCTTCTCCTTTAAAATATACTTCCATTATGAAATTGGCTTTGTTTGACAATTCCTCCACCTCAGAATATCTGTGAAAAAACTTGGGTGCAGAGAAAATCTTCAATCAATCATTCAATCAATGGATGCCACGGGTTGGCTCTGCTTCAAGAACTTGGAAACTGTATAGACCTTCAAAGGGTTTTCAAGCCAGACGCTTAGAAAAGGAGCAGTCAATGATAAGGTAAAACTACACCTGAGTGATGGGTATGGGAATGAGTGATAAGTTACCCTCATTGGCTTATCTTGGAATTAGAGAAACAAATTGCCCATCCCTCAACACTTTAGATACTGGATCCATAGATGCAGAGTATTCAAAAACTCCCCATATAGAAACAGAACTGGCATTGTTGTATCCTATAGTAAATCAAGTAGTCTTCTTTCTCAACAAACTTGAGGTGCAAAGAACAAAAACAAGTGAGAGAGGGGAAGGTTGTGTGTGATTGTTTCCTATTTTACACGGCACTCAAGAGAGGAAGTAAACTACCCCTTTAGCAGGGCACAGAACAACCGATCGGAAAAGAAAATCAAGACTTTACATGTATTTTTTTTTAAGCTAGGAATCCATAAAGTTGCAAACACTTTCAGCTGAGAGGGGAGTTAAAACATTCATTTAGACTTTATCCATGGTGTTACCGAGGCAAAGTCATAAGGCATGTGGATTGATTGATGTTTTATGCCGCACTCAAGCTTATTTCACTTATATGGCAGTGTTGCCAGTTTTATTGTGGGAGGAAACCGGGCTCTATGCCAGAAGGAAACCCACGACCTTCCTTTAGTAACTGGCAACCATCCCACATAGGTCGTTCGAGTGAAAACCCAGACAGAAAATTTTCCAATTTTTTGGGACTGAGTGGGATTCGAACCCGCGACCCATTGGCGGAAGGCTGTTCGGATTGAGCTTCCAACGCTCTACCTACTGAGCCACGGAGACCCCAAGGCATGTGGAGAATAGAGGTTAAAGAGGAAAAAACAACTCACAGACCAATCCCTAGAAGAAAAAAATGGTCTCTTCTCTCAGCACCTCTTTCAGTGATTTCACACTAATCAATTGCGCTTGTATTTCTATGAAATTTGTCTTGTACATGTAAATGGATGCCTTAGGAAAGACACAGAAGGATAAAAGAACTCTAGTTATTTATCATACTGACAAACAGGTATCTCTGTTCCAGTTCAGAAGTGAGTGATCTCTGAAGACTGGCAAAGATACAAGCTTTGTTCTCTGTCAAGCTTAGGACAGAAAGATTAGTGAAAAGGGAAGAGGTGGTATGGTGATAAATGAGAATGTGACTGAATGATAAGCTATTCTCATCAGCTTATCAAACACACATAATGCTTCCACAGCGAGAACTAATGCACTCTCTCAAAATCACAGAGGATAGAGAGGTTCAGGAAGCAAAGGAACTAATCACAGACCAATCCCTCGCAAAAAAACTGACCCCATCTCTCACCACCTCCAAGATTGAAGATCTTGTGTTCACTGGTCTCAGTCAGTTAAGATTTTAAACAGAAGCTGTGACTTGGTAAATGGCCAACGAGGATGTGTAGCCACCATTACAATATGCTACATGTACAGGTAACTAGGTAGTTTTTGGAATAGAGTTTACATCTCTGTACCACTCATTTACATCTTATAGTATTTCAATGAAAAGGTTTCAAGCCCAACTGAGTCAGGAAATGAACACTGAAAATCTTTCAGCGATTTCACACTAATCAATTGCGCTTGTATTTCTATGAAATTTGTCTTGTACGTGTAAATGGATGCCTTAGGAAAGACGCAGAAGAATAAAAAGAAATCTAGTTGTTATTTCTCATACTGACAAACAGGTATCTCTGTTCCAGTTCAGAAGTGAGTGATCTCTGAAAACTAGCAAAGATATAAGCTTTGTTGTCTGTCAAGCTTAGGACAGCAAGATTAGTGAAAAGGGAAGAGGTGGTAGGGTGATAAATGAGAATGTGACTGAATGATAAGCTATTCTCATCAGCTTATCAGACACACATAATGCTTCCACAGAGAGAATAAACGCACTCTCTCAAAATCAGAGAGGATAGAGGTTCAGGAAGCAAAGGAACTAATCACAGACCAATCCCTGGCAAAAAACACTGACCCCGTCTCTCACCACCTCCAAGATTGAAGATCTTGTGTTCAAGGGCCTCAGTCAGTTAAGATTTTAAACAGAAGCTGTGAGTTGGTAAATGGCCAATGAGGATATGTAGCCACCATTACAATATGCTACATGTACATGTACAGGTAACAAGGTAGTTTTTGGAGTTTACATGTCTGTACCACTCATTTACACCTTATAGTATTTCGAAGAAAAGGTTTTAAGCCCAACTGAGTCAGGAAATGAACACGGAAAATCTTTCAGCGATTTTACACTAATCAATTGCGCTTGTATTTCTATGAAATTTGTCTTGTACGTGTAAATGGATGCCTTAGGAAAGACGTAGAAGAATAAAAAGAAATCTAGTTGTTATTTATCATACTGACAAACAGGTATCTCTGTTCCAGTTCAGAAGTGAGTGATCTCTGAAGGCTGGTTAAGATACAAGCTTTGTTGTCTGTCAAGCTTAGGACAGCAAGATTAGTGAAAAGGGAAGGGGTGGTAGGGTGATAAATGAGAATGTGACTGAATGATAAGCTATTCTCATCAGCTTATCAGACACACATAATGCTTCCACAGCGAGAATAAACGCACTCTCTCAAAATCACAGAGGATAGAGAGGTTCAGGAAGCAAAGGAACTAATCACAGACCAATCCCTGGCAAAAAACACTGACCCCGTCTCTCACCACCTCCAAGATTGAAGATCTTGTGTTCACTGGCCTCAGTCAGTTAAGATTTTAACCAGGAGCTGTGACTTGGTAAATGGCCAATGAGGATATGTAGCCACCATTACAATATGCTACATGTACATGTACAGGTAACAAGGTAGTTTTTGGAATAGAGTTTACATGTCTGTACCACTCATTTACACCTTAAAGTATTTCGAAGAAAAGGTATCAAGCCCCACTGAGTCAGGAAATGAACACGGAAAATCTTTCAGTGATTTCACATTAATCAATTGCGCTTGTATTTCTATGAAATTTGTCTTGTACGTGTAAATGGATGCCTTAGGAAAGACACAGAAGAAGAAAAGAAATCTAGTTATTTCTCATGGGGTTTTATTCCCGCCATTCATTTTATATATTTTCTTTTGTCATATATATTTATTGTGGTGAATAAATATCAATCAATCCATCATACTGACAAACAAGTATCTCTGTTCCAGTTCAGAAGTGAGTGATCTCTGAAAACTGGCAAAGATACAAGCTTTGTTGTTTGTCAAGCTTAAGACAGCAAGATTAGTGAAAAGGGAAGAGGTGGTAGGGTGATAAATGAGAATGTGACTGAATGATAAGCTATTCTCATCAGCTTATCAGACACACATAATGCTTCCACGGCGAGAACAAATGTACTCTCTCAAAATCACAGAGGATAGAGAGGTTCAGGAAGCAAAGGAACTAATCACAGACCAATCCCTGGCAAAAAAACTGACCCCGTCTCTCACCACCTCCAAGATTGAAGATCTTGTGTTCAAGGGCCTCAGTCAGTTAAGATTTTAACCAGGAGCTGTGACTTGGTAAATGGCCAATGAGGATATGTAGCCACCATTACAATGTGCTACATGTACAGGTAACTAGGTAGTTTTTGGAATAGAGTTTACAGTATGTACCACTCATTTACACCTCATCTGCTAAACTTTAAACATAATGAAAACAGTCAGGCCTCAAACTTTGTTTTATATTTAAGTGGTCGCCCAAGGTACATCAGGTGCATAACATGCAGAACTTAATATTTGTCCAAAACCAAACAGCTTGTGCAGTCAATTGTCCTATCAACACAAATATAACAAAATATGTTTCGGTTTAAAAATGCAGCCCATCTCCTTCCCAAAATGAGTTGCTACTGTCTTAAAGCTTGTTAAATTCTGTTGAAGGAATCCATAACTAAAGAGAACAACCAGAAGGTGTTCGGGCAAAAAACATATTTATCCCCCTAAACATAAACTCAGAATACGCCGGTTGATTGAGATGCTATTATGCCTGGTCAGAAATGACAGCAGACCTATATTGTTTAGTGGGCCCTGCCACACTAATTGTTTATCTTGAGTGCGGTGTAAAACTCCAATCAATCAATCAATCAATCACACTTATTGTACTTACTCTCTATTGTAAAAGGTCTGTAATGGTGCAACCTAAAGAGTAGATTTTCTCACAGCACAATCCCATCTAATGAACTATGGATATATATAACATTTTATACAAAAGCTTCTGTCAATTCCTTTAGAATGGCAAATTCTATTTCAAACCATTTAAAAACCTTAAAAGAGTAATACGTTGCAGGTTTACAAAATGATTTCAAGTAAATTTCACATTTTCTCGGAATCCTCTCTTCAATGTCATTTGCTTTCAGTCTCTATGTATGTTATTTCGAAGAAAAGGTTTCAAGCCCAACTGAGTCAGGAAATGAACACGGAAAATCTTTCAGCGATTTCACGCAAATCAATTGCGCTTGTATTTCTATGAAATTTTCTTGTACGTGTAAATGGATGCCTTAGGAAAGACGTAGAAGAATAAAAAGAAATCTAGTTATTTATCATACTGACAAACAGGTATCTCTGTTCCAGTTCAGAAGTGAGTGATCTCTGAAGGCTGGTTAAGATACAAGCTTTGTTGTCTGTCAAGCTCAGGACAGGAAGATTAGTGAAAAGGGAAGAGGTGGTATGGTGATAAATGAGAATGTGACTGAATGATAAGCTATTCTCATCAGCTTATCAGACACACATAATGCTTCCACAGAGAGAATAAACGCACTCTCTCAAAATCACAGAGGATAGAGAGGTTCAGGAAGCAAAGGAACTAATCACAGACCAATCCCTGGCAAAAAACTGACCCCATCTCTCACCACCTCCAAGATTGAAGATCTTGTGTTCACTAGCCTCAGTCAGTCAAGATTTTAAACAGAAGCTGTGACTTGGTAAATGGCCAATGAGGATATGCAGCCACCATTACAATATGCTACATGTACATGTACAGGTAACAAGGTAGTTTTTGGAATAGAGTTTACATGTCTGTACCACTCATTTACACCTTATAGTATTTCGAAGAAAAGGTTTCAAGCCCAACTGAGTCAGGAAATGAACACGGAAAATCTTTCAGTGATTTCACATTAATCAATTGCGCTTGTATTTCTATGAAATTTGTCTTGTACGTGTAAATGGATGCCTTAGGAAAGGCGCAGAAGAATAGAAGAAATCTAGTTATTTATCATACTGACAAACAGGTATAATAATAATAATATTCTTTATTTCAAGAGGGTTACATATATAAAATACACTCAATCAGCTGAATAGCTGTTCTACCTTGAGGCCCTCAAAACTGTAAGCATCATGACATAACAATGGTTTACATATATACAGTAAACATATACATGAATACAGACATTTTTACAAAGACAAAAATTATTAAGTACATAGATCATGACGATATTTGTTCTTAAAACTTACTACTGAAGAAGCAGTTTGGGTAGATAATTGAAGAGAATTCCAAATACTTGCTCCAGAGTAAGATAAGGATTTCTTGAACATTTCGATACGAGGGAATGGCACAGATTTCGTATAATGTATCAGTGTTCCAGTTCAGAAGTGAGTGATCTCTGAAAACTAGCAAAGATACAAGCTTTGTTCTCTGTCAAGCTCAGGACAGAAAGATTAGTGAAAAGGGAAGAGGTGGTATGGTGATAAATGAGAATGTGACTGAATGATAAGCTATTCTCATCAGCTTATCAGACACACATAATGCTTCCACAGAGAGAATAAACGCACTCTCTCAAAATCATAGAGGATAGAGAGGTTCAGGAAGCAAAGGAACTAATCACAGACCAATCCCTGGCAAAACACTGACCCAGTCCCTTACCACCTCTAAGATTGAAGATCTTGTGTTCACTGGCCTCAGTCATGCAGTTAAGATTTTAAACAGAAGCTATGACTTGGTAAATGGCCAACGAGGATGTGTAGCCACCATTACAATATGCTACATGTACAGGTAACTAGGTAGTTTTTGGAATAGAGTTTACATGTCTGTACCACTCATTTACACCTTATAGTATTTCGAAGAAAAGGTTTCAAGCCCAACTGAGTCAGGAAATGAACACGGAAAATCTTTCAGTGATTTCACATTAATCAATTGCGCTTGTATTTCTATGAAATTTGTCTTGTACGTGTAAATGGATGCCTTAGGAAAGGCGCAGAAGAATAGAAGAAATCTAGTTATTTATCATACTGACAAACAGGTATAATAATAATAATATTCTTTATTTCAAGAGGGTTACATATATAAAATACACTCAATCAGCTGAATAGCTGTTCTACCTTGAGGCCCTCAAAACTGTAAGCATCATGACATAACAATGGTTTACATATATACAGTAAACATATACATGAATACAGACATTTTTACAAAGACAAAAATTATTAAGTACATAGATCATGACGATATTTGTTCTTAAAACTTACTACTGAAGAAGCAGTTTGGGTAGATAATTGAAGAGAATTCCAAATACTTGCTCCAGAGTAAGATAAGGATTTCTTGAACATTTCGATACGAGGGAATGGCACAGATTTCGTATAATGTATCAGTGTTCCAGTTCAGAAGTGAGTGATCTCTGAAAACTAGCAAAGATACAAGCTTTGTTCTCTGTCAAGCTCAGGACAGAAAGATTAGTGAAAAGGGAAGAGGTGGTATGGTGATAAATGAGAATGTGACTGAATGATAAGCTATTCTCATCAGCTTATCAGACACACATAATGCTTCCACAGCGAGAATAAACGCACTCTCTCAAAATCACAGAGGATAGAGAGGTTCAGGAAGCAAAGGAACTAATCACAGACCAATCCCTGGCAAAAAACACTGACCCCGTCTCTCACCACCTCCAAGATTGAAGATCTTGTGTTCAAGGGCCTCAGTCAGTTAAGATTTTAACCAGGAGCTGTGACTTGGTAAATGGCCAATGAGGATATGTAGCCACCATTACAATATGCTACATGTACAGGTAGTTTTTGGAAAAGAGTTTACAGTATGTACCACTCATTTACACCTCATCTGCTAAACTTTAAACATAATGAAAACAGTCAGGCCTGAAACTTTGTTTTTATATTTAAGTGGTTGTCCAAGGTACATCAGGTGCATAACATGCAGAACTTACAAGTACCATTTGTCCGAAACCAAACAGGTTGTGCAGTCAATAGTCCTATCAATATTATAGCCCTTTCCATCAACACAAATATAACAAAATGTGTTTTGGTTTAAAAATGCAGCCCATCTGCTTCCAAAATGAGTTTATGCTGTCTTAAATCTTGTTCAATTCTGTAAAAGTTGATGTAATCGTTAAGTAAAGAGAACAACCAGAAGGTCACAAAGATGAAAAATGTATTAATCCCCCTAAACATAAAGACATTGAGAGACGGAATGAAGTCCCAATGAACAGACATACATACATCAACAAATAATGAGTTCGGGACATATCCTGTAGACAATCAAAAAACCAATGGTAATATCTAAATGAAAGGCTAATGGACAGACAAAGGTACAAACACAAAAACTACAAAAGATGCCCCTCGCCGTGAGTGTAATATGTGGCGTAAAACACAAACCAATCTACAACTTCTGGAAAGGAACAAATTCCATGTAAAATCTTGTATTTCGAAGCCATTGTAAAGCCTTCCTTCAACCAATAAGATAAAATCAATAGGTTTTACATCCCGTTGAGGTGTACTTCCGAGATCTATTGTATTCCAACACACCACTCCTGCGGAGATGTCATTGAAAGCTCCGACACTCACATAATATGACATGATTAGAGACACAAGGATCATTGCACTTGGTCTGGAGATAAAAGCCTTTCAGGCATTTTAGGATTTTTGTCTTTGAGGGGAGGAGGGAAAGGGGAAGGGATGTTCCTAAGCGATCAGAATTTCTTAATTTGTATTTCTTTCAAATTTGATAAATAAGCAAAAATATTCATTTTTGGTAATTTACTAGAAAATCTTCCTGTCTAAAATAACCACGCAGACAAGTTTCAGCCACATGCTAAATTGAAATCGTCAATATGCGTTTGCTAAATTTATTCGGAGTTACCTTGCTACTGCATTATGCGAAGCTATTCAGTGGATCAACAAGTTGTTCTAGGACAAATGTCCTTGTTTATGTCTAGCGGTTCCAATATGATTGATAGATAAGTTTACATGTATGTTTAATATACAAAGAGTATTTCAATTACATGCCTCCATTACTAAAGGCTTTATGAACAGCCATGGGCAATATTCCTAATTTGTGTTCAGTACGTTGTAGAACATGTACTTCACAAGACGGACCAAAGAGAAAGTTAAATTTTGGGACAGCTAAAATTCAATTTTTCAAGCTATGAAATATGTAATGATCGCAAAACATCAGTTTGTAGCAGGGACCCATTCAAACATCTAATGATGTATCAATTAGATTGAGTGACAACTTGATCATTCACGTTATCTTTATATAAAACTCCATCTTATTTTAAGCAGAGATAGCCAAGAATCCAAAGCATGAATCATATCTTTCTGCTACCCTGGCAATTAGACAAAATATGAAGGAGACTGTCAGATTTAGTGAAGGGTGATATTGTACTTATCACCCCCATTATCCAGGGCTAATTATCATAATGTAGACAGTTATTTGGTTCATTTTTGCAGCGTACCTTCACACCTCACTGCTTCCCTGTCTTTCTTTATTAACATCATTATCTAATAATCTCTAATGGCCTAACAAGAAAGTCTTGATCTTGTCTCAGAAATACATAAATATATCTAAAAATGTACGTGTCTTCACAAATACCTCAGATAATTCAATGTGACAAGTTGCTACACAAGTGGAAAAAATGTACGAAAAAAGCCTGATATGTTAATTTTATTGAGATTGTAGGATTGCTTGACTATTCCTTTATGCCACGCTCACAATCATTGATTGATGTTTTATGCCGCACTCAAAGATTATTTCACTTAACTGGGTTTAGTGGAAGGGGGGGGGGGGGGGGGGGGACCAGGCTATCTGGATACCCCACGAACTTCTGAGAGTACATGGCAACTCTTCCACATACAATGATTGAAGGAAAAATCAACTCTGAATGGGATTCAAACCAGAGCCGCATCCATCAAAGGCCTGTGTCGGACTGAAGGACTATCACTGTATGACAGAGTTATTGTGGTCAGGAAAATAGACTCCGTGCCTTGAAGAAATATGGAAAATGTTCATGTGATAACAAAACATTTAGGACCTGTAGCACTTGAATCTGTAGCCCATTGGAAATGTAATCAAACTTACATCTATCAGACCTTTCTGAAAACCTCTTGTGAAAGGCATAATATATATAATCATATATATGGAGGGACATCTATAATAGGCATCTTTATTTGTATGTTTTTTCCACATGTTTTTACAGCAAAACAAGACCAATAACATGTAAGTAATTACTATGAAAATAACAAGCTAAATTATAGCCTACATTTAGTTCGCCCCTGGGTCTTTATTTGTGTTTTTAACACGTTTGTTAAAAGTACATATAGCATTGGGAGGATAAACGATAATGGAAGTATAACATCCATGTTTATTTCAACAGGTGGCCTACTGACGGAGCCGGCCAATGAAAGTGTAAGTTTTTGTCACACGTCTCTCTTCAGACCAAGCTGGCCTTGAATCCGTAGCATGGAAAGGTGTGCACTGTTTTGTATTCTCCATTTGAAATGCATTAGCGCTAAATGAAAAAAGGAATGGTTGAAGTGTTCTTAAAATTATTCATACTATTTATGACCCATTTTACACAACACAGTATATTATCAAATTTAGTTTTATATGCTATTATTAAAGTGGCATGAGCTGCCAAAATGTTAATATTGGCTATTTTTCTCAAGATGCATAATTCAGAAGCTTTTTAGTGCTTCTAGTCTCGATAATGAACGATAGCGTATGTTTTTTTTAACTAACTTTGACTTAGAATGAATGGTCGTCCCACATATAAATTTTGTTTACTTTTCGAACACTATTTCGGTTCGTATAGGCCACACACTGTATAAATTTTCCTCATTCCAACGTCAATCAGCTAGTTCTTCGATAGCCTTCAACGCCTCTTACTGTCGTGCCGATCAGAAATTATGAAAAAAGTGTGAATTTTGGCAGCTCATGCCACTTTAAAGTAGCTGAAAAACTTAATATTATAAGCATATAAAAATCAGATACACAGATCGCCATAGTAAAGCACCCCGTGCATTTTGTACACGGGCGCATAGTGTCACTCTACTAATTCATATGCTATGTTGTTTTTATGCTATGGGGGAGGAATAGCTTAGCAAAATGCAATTACCAAAGTAACTCAAAATTAGACTTAACTGGCTATCTGGAAACCCTCGACCATCGGAGAGTACATGGCAACTGTTCCACATATGGTGATTGAGGGGGAAAATCAACTCTGAATCGGATTCAAACCAGAGCCGCATCGATCAAAGGTCTGTGTCCGACTGAAGGACTATCACTGTATGACAGAGTTATTGTGGTCAGGAAAATAGGCTCCGTGCCTTGAAGAAATATGGATATGTGCCGATCAGAAATTATGAAAAAAGTGTGAATTTTGGCAGCTCATGCCACTTTATAAAGTGGCATGAGCTGCCGAAATTCACACTTTTTTCATAATTTCTAATCGTCACGACAGTAAGAGGCTTTGAAGGCCATCGAAAAACTAAATGATTGGCGTTGGAATGAGGAAAATCCATACAGTATGTGCTCTGTACGAACCGAAAACGTGTTCGAAAAGTAGCAAAATTTAAATAACCGGGACGACCATTCATTCATTCTAAGTCAAAGTTAGTTCAAAACAATACTTTATCGTACATTTTTGAGACTAGAAGCACTAAAAAGCTTCTGAATTATACGTCTTGAGAAAAATAGCCGATAATTTCAACATTCTGTGTTTACGTCAAAATATCAACATTTTGGCAGCTCATGCCCCTTTAAAGTAGCTGAAAAACTTAATATTATAAGCATATAAAAATCAGATACACAGATCGCCATAGTAAAGCACCCCATTAACAGTATTATACTTCAGACGTGCATTTTGTACACGGGCGCTATACCAGGCTATTGTTCTAGGTCCTGTTTAAGGGTTACCTTCCCTATACCAGGCCATTGTTCTAGGTCCTGTTTAAGGGTTATCTGCCCTATACCAGGCCATTGTTCTAGGTCCTGTTTAAGGGTTATCTGCCCTATACCAGGCTATTGTTGTAGGTCCTGTTTAAGGGTTACTTTCCCTATACCAGGCCATTGTTCTAGGTCCTGTTTAAGTGTTATCTGCCCTATACCAGGCCATTGTTCTAGGGCTTGTTTAAGGGTTATCGGCCCTATACCAGGCCATTGTTCTGGGTCTTGTTTAAGGGTTAACAGCCCTATACCAGGCCATTGTTCTAGGGCTTGTTTAAGGGTTTAGGGCCCTATACCAGGCCGTTGTTTTAGGTCCTGTTTAAGGGTTCTTGCCGATATACCAGGTCGTTGTTCTAGGTCTTGATATAGGGTTATCATATCTATACCAGGCCATAGGGCCTGGGAGTTTCCCTAGAGATTTTACGATATCCTGTGACAAATGACGTTTTTTGGGTCCTGTGGGTCTTATTACGGGTCAAATTTTGAGTGAGGGTGTCAAAAAGAAGAGTTGATAATACACACTGATTTGATGTAGATGGGTGAAGATAACTGGGGGGTCAGGCAAGGTTAAATAAGGAGAATAGGTGGAAGTGGCCTCGGGGGTTAAAGGTCACCAGTGCACAATGATTTGTTTACCATCGCATGAACACATGTCTTAGACCGTATCATTTAAAACTAGGTCATAAGAAGAAAAAAAACTTTATGACAAAAAGAAATAAGCGAAAAAAAACAAAAAACGATTGTCAATGTTAAAAAAATGCAAACAAAAAACTGGATGTAGGGAAATCAGTTTCAGATTGGTAATATTAACAATGTTACACGTGATCTCTCAATAACAATGTTACATGTACAGTATGTAATACTATAGTATGGCTATTCTAGAGTGTTTTCGTTTAACCAAAATCATTCTTATTATTTTCCTTTTTTTAAATTATCTTTTTAAACAGGTTTTTCAGGTTCACCACAGCAAAGACAATATAAGAAGTTAACATGATTGTCAGTGATTCAACATCCAGCGACATCTACAGGTGGCTGAAAGAGATGTGAAAATAAATGAGTAATCTTTAAAAAAAAAAACATAAACAACACAAGTTACTGGTTCACTACCATTGCTCTTTCATGAAACGCAGATGGATATTTCTTTAGCCAAGTCAAGTTTTTAATCTAAGCATTGGTAATGCATTCTATATCCCGACCACCATTAGTTACAAGGTTGAGGGAAATATATAAAAGAATATTGGTTTTACTTGGTTCAACTTTTGTGTGGAACTTGTGGAAAATTGGGAAAAAATTCTATTATCGAAAGACAAATGTTCCACAAAAAAAATCATTATCGAGAAATATTTCTTTATTCAATTCCCTTGTTCTGGTAGGGCAGGTGTATGGTGGAATATGTCACCTGGTATTATACACAGAGCGCGTAAAAGGTGTGTTCAATAAGTTTTGGGGGAGAATTAGGTCAAAACCTATATATCTTCATATCAGTCCTCGCAAATCTTATATAGTGATCCCAATCAAATGAAAATAGAGATGTCACTTGTAATACAAAAACACACCTCAACTTTGACCTCTACATGCTTATCAGACTTTGAGACAACATTATCAAATATCAAGGAGATTTTATCCAACATCTCAATTAATTTCTTTGGTGTATTGTAAAGCAAACATTCCATTAACTAACAACGGCACAACGGGAACATAAAATGTTATAGTAAATCGTAAATAAAGTTTAATGTGCTTAAGTCACAAACTTTTAAATCAAAAAACTAAAATTGTAGCCAGTGGCCAAATTTTTAAATGAGTTGAAAAGTTATACAGTTAGGTCAAAGGGGGAATACGAAGCAGGAATATTGTGAGAATTCCACAAATTTCCTGTCACCGGCGCTGTCATTGGCCATGTGGGAAGCCATTATCGTCAAATGTGATGCTCAGTTTTAACATTATAGAACAAAAAACGTCAATCGAACTCACTTCACAAAAAACGTCATTTGTCACCAGATATTGCGAAATCTCTAGGAAAACTCCCAGGCCATATTACTTTGAATGGCCTATTTTCATACCTTGAAAGATACTGTTGTTCAAAATAATGCCTTGTAAATATGTTCAACATAATTTAAAACTTTTATTTTTTTCCCTTAATATTCTACTAAATTCTAGAAATAAACATGTTTTGTACAACAGTTGACTGTACTGTCAATAATATAGCTTTGGCGCACATCATTCCATTGAATGAAGACGCCATAAATTAAAATAACTAATTAACGTGTTTTGTACCTTGAAATATACGGTTGAAACAAATTATGAATTTAGACATATTTCTACATGTAAAAGGCCCATCAATAGATTCCTGGATATTCAATTAAATTCTAGGAATAAAGATGTTTCCATCCTTCCAATCATGGATGAAGAGCACAGCTGTACCCCCAAGATGAACCTAAGGACCAACAGGTTTTGAGTATATGAAATCGACAAGAACCCTTTCAGCTTGATTAGATTCTTCGTATTTTGGACAGAAATACACAACGAAAATGTAGGTTGCATGGACTTTATTACGTGTCCAAATGAAACAGTTTTCAATCGCATCGCTGAGTGGCGGTGTTTGAGTTGAGATTAGATGTGTGTCTGGTACAGGTTTAGTATTTGTCTATAGGTCAGGGGTTACACGACCAAGCACCTGGCAACCCAAGGGAAAGTCAATGGGACAAAAACCTCAAACCTTCTATTCAAAACACAGTCTTTTTTACACGAACTATTTATACAGAGAAATTCAATATTTGAAATAAAATCTAATGAAGAGACGTAGGTATAAATTTCATATAAATCCGCACAAAGTGAAGATAATCAAATAGAAAAAAGGTTTGTGTAAGTCAACATTTTACCATGCCCACTACATACAATGAAAAGCAAATAGAAATGAAACACACAAAAAAAATTCTCTAGGCTTCAGTATTATTAGGGGGGAAGTAAATATTGTAATGTTAGCTCAGTAAGTTTTGATGTTAAAATACACTCACATGTACGTATTCAATAGGATAAAACTCTGATAACACTCCTGGAATGGTGATTAGGAATAACACTGATCAAAGAAAAATTCAGAATATTTATGTTTATTACAAGAAATATAACAAGGATAAGAAGCTAACGAAATTTGGGGAAAAAAGTTATTTTATTCATCAATACCGATTTTATATTATTTTGGTTATTACTCAGAATATATGTTTGTCGTGTTCAATTCCAATACACAGTAGCGACAAATACTAAAATGAAATTTTTTTACATAAGTTCAATTTTTAGGCTGATGGTACATTGCCTCAAATTCAATAGACCCAAGAAGGTGATTCCCTGAGGCAAAAGGTTATTGACCAACAATCAACAGTAGATATTTATAAAGTTGTTTTTTAGTGAATAGTGTGTAAGAAAAATCTTTCCCATAGGGTTGATAGATACCTTTATAGATACATTTACAGGTATACATTTGGTTTGATTGATTGATTGATTAGTTGATGATTTAAAGCATATTAAGATACATTCAGAAAATTTTAAATATTTGATTGCATTGCTAGGTTTTTTAGGAAGGCTTAATGGCTTGAGAAAGTTTCAGATCCAAAGTTCTGCTAAAAATGACCAAGTCACACAATATGGAGCGGGCTTCACAGTACAAATAAAAAAAATTTCGGCCCAGCAGGTGTATTGAAAAAAATTGAAGGTTTATATACAGGGCTAAATTTTGTGAAAAGCCATCCAAGTTCAAAATAATTACTGGTTGTCTGCTAAATGGCTTCAACTGTCAACATTCAAGTATTTAATGATTAAAACTGAATTTTGATATTCATGGCAAGGTCTGTAAAGCAGATAGCAAAGGAGCTTGTCGTTTATATCAACCTCTGAATTGCATTGTAAGTACATGTAATTGTAAAGAAATAGGAAAAAAATAATAAACTCATGCATCCTAGTTAAAGTCACCTGTGGTGAACTTTGAAGCAAAACACAGAGGTTAAAAAATGTAAGTGGAAAACATTGCGCCAAAACAAGGCATCTGAGAGAAATTCCAAAAATTGTCTTCTATTTTTTTAAATATACAATTTTAGAACTGCATTGTAGGAGATATTGTTGACAATAGTTGAATATATTCCGTATCCTCAGAGTTCTCTATCAACTACATGGTTCTGATATCTTTCCTAAACAAGAGTAACTCATGGACACTGTCCAATTAAGACCACTTGCATGATTTTTTGGCTGTGAGCGCCAAACTAAAAGATCAATTAGGATGTACATGTACGTAGAATTCCCACCAGTTGTGGCTGTAATTGGAATAAAAGCAAAGAAAGCATGAGGTTACATTTTTCCATGTGTTCCATTTTCTAACTGTACTGGCCAGAGCAACATCAATTTACTTTGCCCATAGAGGCGGATATTTCCAACCATGTAGACAAATACATGTAGCTGGCTAAACCAATGACTATAACACAAATTATGCACATGAATCAGAATTTATCCTAGAGATACACAGTTCAAAGACAAAATTATGTAACACCTCCTGTGCAGTGTACATATGCATAAAGAGAAACCCATTATATCTAATGTGATCTGAGAATGAGTGATATGGACAGTTATCTAATCTTGTCTCATCAGGAAATGCTGCATTACAACCAGAACTCATTGGATGCCAGCAGGATGCCAATATTCCGCTTCAAAGGTACGGTTAAAAGCTCGAACATGCCAAAAATAAACCTTCAGAAGTTATTATTATGAAAGTTGAGAGATGGCCAAAGGCATCAGAATTAGAAATCAGGGATGACAAAAATAATAGAATACAGAGCTTTTTTTTGATTTATGGAATTATGTTTAACTACCAGTCGTTATTATTCAAGCTTGGAGCCAGAAATTAAAAACAGGGTGTCTCAACTAGTCGTCTTGCCCAAAAAAGGTTGTATAATATTAATCGGACCCAATTTCTTAGAAATGTCTCAAAGATACATGAGACAGCCCCCAAGGCCAAAAATATTGATTATTATACACTGGTATCAGATAACGATAGGCCCATTGCCATTTCTACATAGCACAATAGCGAGCTATCACATTTGCAATATGAAACTGTCGACAAGCTTTTATTTAGCTGTCAGTCATATTCAGCACATTTTGGCTTATTGGCAGAAACTGGAACATACAGGTATACAGTTGAAATATAGTTCTTTTTTTCTTTTAGCCATTTTCAGCTATAAAAATGGTCTCAAACTTAAAGTCAATTCAGACAGAATGCTCATCTGGCCTGGCACTCAGCAAAGCCACCAAAATTGAACATCGGTCAGCTCCTGAGAAACCACCTACTGTGGCTTTTGGAAAGACTATATTTATTTTTTGTTGAAATCCATTTTTTAAAGGGGCACATACTGCTGTACACGTGCCTATTTTGGCATCTTCGAATGCCCAAGGATAAATTCTCAAAAAGCTCAGAAGTGAGCATAACCCTAAGTTTTAAGCGTGGGTTTTGATGATGCTATTTTGAGTCACCAGTAGAAACAGAACCAACTTTGCGGGAATTTAACACATGATAAGAAATGTTTGAAACTCTTGATCTATAAATGTGGTTTCAATACTAATGAGAAATGATTAAAGCATCACCTTGAAGGAAGTTGTTTGCGAACAACACAAGCTTTAGACACCTATGCCGGTGTCTTTATCAAGACTAATGTAATTGAATTTAATATTTCAAAACATGGATATAAAAAGTATATAAGAGAACAAGTATGTAAAGTGGCCAATCAGTGAAACTGTTTACCAGAGTAACTATGCAACAAAGTCATAACATTCTGATGTCTGTATGTAGAAAAGAACATTTTTCTTAAGCAGCTGCAACAATAAAATGGGTACCATATGGTTTTGCTTTTGAAATATTGATATCAATTAAGATGTGTGCAAGGATGCTCCGCCCTCCCCTGCCAGTCACCCTTTATGACTTTAAATAATAACTTTTTCAAGTTTACTTTGATTGAAACCTGATGTCTGAGTACACTTGATGACCCCAGTCACATGTCACCTCTTATATCAAGTTGTATTAATATCTTCACACTTTAAGATCCAAGATTTGGTAAAGTTGACTGGAGTGAGGATTTGATTGTGGTGATAAAATAACTATAGACAGTGTCTCAGGTAGATGAAAGCCCGCGGTAGCCCCAACACCTATACGAAGACGGACACCAAGCTGTGACGCCATCAATCTTAACCGAGACAAAAATCGCACAATCAACAAAAACCTATTCTTAAGCTTTTTCTTTCGGTCAGGTATCAAGTTCGTTGTCAATTCACAGAAATCCGTGAAACTAGACAAGGGTTTCGACACAGTTGGATGAACAGGAAAAAGAAAAGTTTTCAAACAAGCAATGGCAGATGCTATAGTAAGGTGACCGAGTGCAGACCTTTATGTCCCTAACAAACATACGAGCCTAAAGGTGTAGACCTTAATTACCTCTTTATTAATTATGATGTTCTCTCGCATTACTGATTCAATCATAGCTGCACAAACAAAAAGAAAACCCTGGTCGTAAAACACACATTTTAAAGACTCATTTTATTATTAAAATGAAAAAAATATAATTTGAATTACACCTGTCAAAGATACCTTAAATTTTGATATATTGGAGTTAACAAAAGGAAGATCTGGAAATTGGTCTCAAAAGCAGGGTAATAAAATAAGGCCTAATCCGCAAAATAATAAAGAGAGAAGCTATATACAAATAATTCTCTTGAGGATGGTTTGGAGATAAACCGAAATATTTGAATTGCTTACTCCGTTACTTTACTTTGCATTGATTGATTAGGGTTTAAAGTGACACTGAGCAGCCAAGGTCATAATGTGACAGAAGTACCAACCAAGAAAAAGACCATCCAACATTTAAGGCCGCCTCCCCCTCCATAGCATAATTTTTCCGAGTGACAGCATTAGGTTTTCGGGTTATTGGATGATTTCTTAATGATGTCTTGAACAATTAAATCTTGATAGTTGCTATCGTTGATGAATATGTCCTTGTGAAGGCTCAGTTCTGTGAATAGAGCTTGTTATGTAGAAGAAATTTTGACAGCTCGTTAGACTAATAAGAAGACAATACCTTTCTTAATTCTCATTGGGTGATTAGACTGAAGTTAATATTTCATTAGGTTGAGGAGCTTGGCCTTAGTCAATAGACTTTTCAGGAACACTTTGTAATACATTGACAATGCTTACGCTGTACGCATCTTCATGTATACTGATTCATATTATTAGGTTTCCAGATTACACTGGTTTCTTGATATGTGTTGCATGTGCTTACCAAGACATGTAAAACGGGAATTCAGCAATGTTCAGTTTCACAGATAAATTTGATTAAGCAGGACGTAAAACCCAAATCACTCACTCACTCGCAGATAAATTTGATGCGTGGGTGGCGGTTGTTCAAGTGGTCAATAAGAAGTGTAGAACTTAAATTTATTTGATTTAACAAAAGTTGCATAACATAACAACTCAAGTATGCAATAAGCCTATGAGAAGCCTTAAAAACAGGCCCTGGAGTAATACGTAAAATAATTATTTATACTTTAGGAAGCCATGCAAATAGTAGTACTAATTATATACATGTTAGAGGTTATAGAGTTTTCTAGATTCTCTCACTAATAGCAATTGGATCTACTGATAATAGTGAATTTTGTGAGTTATCTGACTACAGATTTCTATTTTGAAAGTGTTAGAACTTAGTTTTGTAAGAAATTCTTGATTATGCTTTCTTCCCAGTACTTGCAAAATTTCTGCACGAACACACGTTTCTCTGTTCAAAATTTGTAAAAAATACCTGTTCGTCTTTTGTTACTTCTTTGTTAAATGTTTAAAAATCAAAATTGCTTTAAATACTTTATTGGTGTTTTCATCGATGACTTTTTTCTTCTTCCATGTGTTCAGTTTCTTTGGATTGACCAAAAATCTGCAATAAAAAAATATAGATGTACATAGCATAATTTAAAATACATAAATGCTTTAAAAAAGTGATTTGTAAAAAATAATCAAGTTTCATTGCGAGGGGACACATATTTTCACTTCAAAGGCCTAAAGAAAATTTCCAGTATTATTAATAAACAAAATAATTTAAGTATTAGGGGAATATCTTTTTTTTTTAAATGAAGTCTGATGAATCATGACTTAAAAGATTTACTTTTAAAAACAATTTATGATGGGTTATAAAGGTCTAAATGATATACCTCTTTTTAACACAATTAGAAACTTGTCTTTTTCTGTACCCGTGTGTTTTGTGTCCATAAATATAAAGATTTTAAACTTTGTCAGAATACATGTACATCTATACTTCAGTTATAATTAACTTTTGCCAAACACTCAAACATGTTTTTGATAATAAAAAAACAGGCCCCAAACATTTTTCCAGTTAAAACTTCTAGGGGTTTTAGGAAAATATGTGTGGTAGGTACAACACAGGATTTTTGAAAAGCACCCAACTACATGCAAAAACTCATAACACGTCCGGAACGCTAATTTTATTGTAGCACACTATCTTCATATTCAATATTAAAGACATTCTTTAAACAGAATTTCGGCTGGTAGAATCTTTCAGTCACCTAAAAAAGACTACGGCTTGGTGAATTTTATTATTTGACACATCACCTACCTGTAAGCTAATACCTAAAAACTGTACCAAAGCTACATGTACTTGCAAAAGTGTCTTCACTACATAGAGGCATAGAACAGCAATTTCATTTAATTACGGATAAAACAATAGAAAGAAGGTGCTCTGCAACTCATTTGGTCACCATGGTTATCACAAAAAGTTGTTTGGATACAATTAAGCTCTACTATAAACCACAGACAGATTAACTGCCATTTCCTCAATTACTGAATGCCAAAAAGCTGGGTGACTGTTTTTGGTGGACACATATAGCCAAAGCGAGACCCCAATTTACTTCTAGTACGGAACACATCGTCTATTTGTAACCTATAGTTTTAACTGGAAAAAAAATCAAATCCATGCAATAGTTCGAGAGTTACTGAATACCAAAACTGACTATTTTGGTCACCACAAATATCCAGGCCTCAATCTAATTTTGGTACGGCACACACTGTCTACTCATAAAATTGTTATACATGTAACTGAATTTTTTTTTAAAATCCATGCAATAGTTCTTGATTTACTGACTGCCAAAAGGCTAGGGGACCGTTTTGGTCGCCACAAACATCCAGAACTCAATTTAATTTTGGTACGGGACACACCATTTAATCATAAGCTACATGTAGTTAAAACTGAAAAAAAGATAATCCAAGCAATAAGTACTGAGTCACTCAATACCAAAAAGCTGGTGACTGTTCTGGTCGCCGCAAATATCAAGACCCCAATTTAATTTTGGTACAGGACACACTATCTACTCATAAGCTAGTCATAGCTGAAAAAAAATTTAAATCCATCGAATAGTTCCAGAGGTATAACTGCCAACATGCTGGTCGGCTGTTTTGGTCGCCAAAAATATTGAGACTCCAATTTAATTATGGTACGGGATACACCGTCTACCCATAAGCAACATATATCAGGCAATAGGTTTTAAGTTATGGAGCGGACACGAATCAGAGACGGACAGACAACAGTATACCAATAAATGCCCCCTTTAAGAGCGGGCGTATAAAAAACAGAAATTTTTAGAACAGATAAAAAAAAAAATTTCTCACAAATTTTATAAATGAATTCAAAGGCGTTTACTTCCTCCCAGGCTTTTGATGGACAATAATATGTTTCCCTTTTGTATACCAGCTTATAAAATACTGTTCTCGACAAAAAATTACTGCATATAAATATATTTAGTTTGTATTAACTATGAAGTACGTCAGTTCTTCTCACTTATTTCTTGAAATTAACGAGCTTCTTGGAGGGATATTAAATTTTGGGGGTGAAACATAAATCCTGGAATCACGTCTCTTCAAAAGAAAATATCAATGACTGAGAGATGGACTTGTAATGGGGAATAATCTGCATCCTCCCTTAATTACATACAGTTGTTGAAGTCATCCCTAAGGCGGTTAAATCTGCTTGTAAAATATCAGCGGCCCTCTACGCCTACTGCGGCTTAGAAGGCTTTGTTGAAATAATTCGGTGAGGAAACCGGGTTCTAATGCCTTCGGGGGAAATCCTTCCCTTTATGTATATGCCACTCTTAAGATGAATTTTTTAGTTATTATTGAGATATACTTTTTTATTATCTCTTTGAATTTCTTGACAACTTGGTGGGGTAGGCGGCACAGTGGTAAGTAAATTGGTAGCTTATTTATAGAAATTAGCAAAACCACGTCTTGAAAAGAAACTATTTTCAAAATCATTTTTTGTGGAGGAAGACAGGTACCATACTTTGTTCGTGAAAAGAAACTATTTTTTTCTTAAGGAGGAAGATAGGAAGATAGGTACTAGACATTGTTCACTTGATATTCTAAAGGTTTCTCAAGTCTAAAAAAAAAATAAAGAGGAGGGGAGATAACCTTACACAACAATGTCTTATAATGGTTTGTAGGTGTTGACAGAGATATTCTACATGTATATAGTTCTAATCCCTAAAAAACCTAAGGGATGAAAAATGAGTTCCGTTGACAAGAAATCCAGTCATGAAAATGTGACATCACCTGCACGGTTAACAAAAAACTGCTGAAGTAACCTTGCCTAATTTAGGACCGAGTTGGCAGCATAATGGTACAATGATTGGCAGCTACATTTGTAATTGGACACATGCAGTAGAATTCTGGCTCCATCAAAGAAAAAAAGTCTACAGAAAATAAAGGTTCTATTCCACTTGAGTGGTTGACTTTTATGAGACATATCAATCTATTTGATTGTTTGCTCAAACCTATTTTTTTTTCTTAGGTTTATCAAATATTCAAAATAATTTCTTTTAAAAAGAAGACGTTGACAAGATCATATCGGTTTTCTTCCTTGAGATGATGTACATGGTATTTTTTCATCTTTTACCAAGGATTTTCTGTGGTACGAAAAGGAGATGTACCATGATATGACCCACTTGTTCAAATTGCGATATGAAAATGTAAAGTTTTTTTTTTATTTTTCCAATAAAAAATTTAACTCTGACTAGCATATCTTTCCAATTCTTTTTATGACAAATGACGGTTGGTTCAGAGAACGAACCTACAGGTTGCTAAGAAAACAGTTTTAATCCCTACTGGACTAAACCTCACTTTAAGAAAAAGAAAATATACAAATATGATTCAGAAGCGATAAAATTTATTGTCAACCATAGCAAAACCCCCAGAGAACAAAAGCAGTTTAACTATTCAATACTTCGGTTTCCCACACACAACACCCCCAATATTTCCTCTCTCACTCACAGTGTGTTATCATTGTCATAATCAACATGTGAAATTATGGTCCAAGTAAAGCTATGACCCCACGAAAGAACTGTCAAAACTTACGTCACAAAAGAATTTTGTCACTAGTCATTATGACGTTAAAGTGGCATGAGCTGCCAAAATTCACACTTATTTCATAATTTCTGATTGTCACGTCAGTAAAAGGCTTTGAAGGCCATCGAAAAACTAAATGATCGGTGTTGAAATGAGGAAAATCCATACAGCATGTAGCCTGTACGAACAGAAAATGTGTTCGAAAAGTAAACAAAATTTAAATAAACGGGACCACCATTCATTCATTCCAAGCAAAAGTTAGTTCAAAACAATACTATATCGTACATTTTCGAGACTAAAAGCACTAAAAAGCTTTTAAATTATACGTCTTGAGAAAAATAGCCGATAATTTCAACATTCTGTTTCAGCGTCAAAATATCAACATTTTGGCAGCTCATGCCACTTTAAGATAAAGTGGTCAGCAGAAACCATATACCGAAGGGGTCTGGGGTGTTTTTTCTATGAGGGGTATATTTAAAATCAGAAGATTTTTTCAAAATTTCAAAATGTTGCTGATGGTCAAATCAAGTTAAACATGGTAAAACTCAAATTAAAAATAAAGTAAAATATATACTAGCACTACATAAAGAAATCAGGTTTTACAACTCTTTTAATGAGACACATACAAAAAAAAAACTCAAGTAAAACATGAATAAAACTTTTAATAGCCACGACTTGTCAAGACAAAAGACAGTCTCAATTGACTTTTTATGTACATTTGACAGTCACAGTCACTCTGGAGGAAGAAAAACAACATTGACAGCAGTAAAGAATTACGAGCTTCAGACACCTTGCCCAAATTTGAAGTCAATACCAAGGCTTAAATAGAACTCTCTTTGTCATTAAAAAAACAACTGCACTGAAAAAACAATCATCTTAAAGATAACTAGCCACAGTGAAGTTTAAATGATGACACCCAAAGAAAAATATATATATTTTTTTTTTTTTTTTTTTTTTTTAATCGTTGAATTTTTAATTTTTGTTAGTTTTATTTGATAATTACAATACACTACAACATATGAGATGCTCGCACCTTGGGGTTTGCTAAAGGCAGCAGTAGAATGCATCTCTACGTTCATCCACTGTAAGACCTCGATATTGGTAATATGGTCTGTATAGTTTAGAATAAAATGTGGGCACATATATATAATTTTAACACTATAACACACGGCAAATCTTCTTGTCTAAAATAACCAGGGAGACAAGTTTCTTATTGTGTTAAAAAGGGGCATATATATATATATAGACCATAGTTACATAAAAAACTTTACATTAACAAGGAGAAAAAAAATTCAAATCAGTAAAAGGAAAAACAGATACAAGAAAGGAAATACAGCAGTGTACTCGGAAATATATTGTTGAATGAAATCAGTTTAACTGATGTTGCACAGAATTGAATGGATTATTAGCTCGCGAAAAGACGGAATTTACTGCAAATATAGCGCTGGCACATGAGCTATATATACATTTAAAAACACTAAAACACACAGGCACAGGGAAAATCTTCTTGTCTAAAATAACCATGGAGACAAGTTTCTAATTGTGTTAAAAAGAGGTGTATCATTTAAACCTTTATACCCCATCATAAATTGTTGTAATAAACTAAACCGATATTTCATTAGGTTGACGACTGACAGGAGCTTGGCCTTAGTCAGTAGAATTTTCTGGGACACTTTGTAATACATCGACAATGCTTACGCATCTTAAGCTATGGCAAGAATATCGGCAGACTGAGATTGAGCCCCATGTACATGTATGTTCAAAATTATCAAATGAAATAAAATACTTAATTTTTTTTACGAGTGTTTCATTTAAGGATTCTATTCTAAAAACATAAAAACAATGCTTTTATAATCAAAATCTCAACAAAGAATTTAATGTACTTTTGTACTCTACTTTAGAATGACTGCTAGGAAACAAGTAGTTTGCATTGGTCAGGTGTCGTCAAAACAACTCGAAGTTACTACTGGAGTTCCCCAGGGTTCCATATTGGGACCTCTTTTGTTTATTTTATATGTAAATGATATTGTATTGTTTATTGATGAATGCAATGTTGATAGCTATGCTGATGACACATCTTTGTATGCTTCTTCCAAATCTATTAAGACTATACAGCATAAACTTAATATAGGAATATCGCAAGTGTCTCAGTGGTGTGAGGAAAATGTAATGGTAATCAACCCTGAGAAGACCACATCAATGTTGATTGGAACCTCAAAGAAATCTTGTCATCCTAATAACTTTGAGATTACTTTTAATGATGTCAATATAAAGCAAACAAAGAATTTAAAAATACTAGGATTGCATGTAGACAACACTTTAACTTGGTCTAACCATGTTGATTCTGTTTGCCAAAAAATATCATGTTTGGTGTCCTTTCTACGTAAGCATAAGCACTTACTACCATTTAATATAAGGGTTTTGTTTTACAACACATATATTTTACCGCAAATCAATTATTGTTTACCTATATGGGGAAATTGTTCAAACAACCTCATCATTAGGATTAGTAAATTACAAAAACAGGCAGCAAGACTTATTTTGGGTAAAACTAAGAAAACGCCATCACAGGAATTATTTAAAGCCCTTAACTGGCTAAACATTGAAGAGTATGTAAAATTAAACATAGCTGTCACCGTGTATAAATGTATTTCTGGTGACTACCCATCTTACATGATGGATTTATTCACCCAAGCTCAAACTAAACATATGCCTCTCAGGTCACAAAAAATGTACAAATTATCTGTGCCATTCCCTCGTATCGAAATGTTCAAGAAATCCTTATCTTACTCCGGAACAAGTATTTGGAATTCTCTCCAATTATCTACCCAAACTGCTTCTTCAGTAGTAAGTTTTAAGAACAAATATCGTCATGATCTATGTACTTAATAATTTTTGTCTTTGTAAAAATGTCTGTATTTATGTATATGTTCACTGTATATATGTAAACCATTGTTATGTCATGATGCTAACAGTTTTGAGGGCCTCAAGGTAGAACAGCTATTCAGCTGATTGAGTGTATTTTATATATGTAACCCTCTTGAAATAAAGAATATTATTAATGACACAATAAATGTGTTCTTTTCTTTGGGTCAATTTCAAGTCAAACAATATTCATTGTTAATTTTTTCCCATAGCAAATGTATTGCCAATTAAAGTGTATCTAATTTTCATAAAAAATATTGCGTTTAATTTGTTTTTTACAATGAGCGCTTTACATGTGAGAACTGATTTACATAAAATAGGTTAAAAAGCTAGTTATGACACTTGAACTTCCGACAATTATCTTTATGCCCAAAATTCCGGATCGCATGTTTGTAGATAATGGAATCAATTATTAATGATCTTAGGTGAAAAACGTGAGAGATTAATGATTGATAAGTCAAAATAATGGCAAACAACAATCGTCTTATTCAGATATCTGAAACTAGAAATCTTCAGAATGTATGTTTAATTTTTTTCCGGAGTCGAGATATGTGAAGACAACGTCTTTATTTCATGTTAACACACATAGCTACAGGAAAAACGTTTACCTTTGCATACTAATGAGGTAGACCTCAGACAGGGCCAATTTATTACACAGGTAAAAAATGACACCTCAGTTACCTGATTAACCAGTATTATACTGTCAGGTAAATATAGATTTCACAGCTCAGGTATATATTTAACACCCAAAAGTAATGTTTATTACACATAGGCATAATAAAATTTACAGAAAAGTACAGGTGCGGAAACATTTGACATTACTTAACCTTTTCACAGGAACAACAATTTCTTTTTTACAACTTCAACTACGGAATTTATTGTGCAGAATTCAACCATGCTAATGTTATCCTCCACATCAAATTAATTTTCTTTTTTACATTTTCATGTTAACATATTTACGGTACTGCCAAAGAATTGAGTCTAGATTTTACAGAAATAGTATGTAGTATGTAGTTAACGCTTACATGGAGGTCCAAATAAAACATGTAAGAGTGTTGTACCCTTTTTTAAATTGAACATAAAAAATGATTGATTGAATGTTTGGTGTTTTACGTCGTGCTCAAGATTATTTCACTTATATGGCGGCGTTGTCAGTTTTATTGTGGGAGGAAACCGAGCTCTATGCCCGGAGGAAACGCACAGCCTTCCGGTGGTAACTGGCAACTATCCCATAGGTCGATCGAGTGAAAACCCAGTCAGAAAATTTTCCAATTTTTTTTTGGACTGAGTGGAATTCGAACCTGCGACCCATTGGTGGAAGGCTGTTCGTATTGAACGGCCAACACTCTACCTACTGAGCCACGGAGGCCCCAAAATAGAAATTGAACTGAATGTGACAATCAAGGTTATTTTAGCTGTTTGAGGGAATTGTCCTATTGAGATTAAACCGGTTGGATACCATCTCCATAATGAGGGGAGGAAAACAACAATCAATTGTAGGACCCCGACAGGCAATTAAAGTATTGAATTGACCCAGTCAGGAATTTTCCAAAAATATTTTTGGCATGAAAGTGATTCTAATTTGTGACAGATTCCTTTAAATGATTGATTGATTGATTGTTTGGTGTTTTACCCTGCGCTCAAGATTATTTCACTTATATGGCGGTGTTGCCAGTTTTATTGTGGGAGGAAACCGGGCTCTATGCCCGGAGGAAACCCTCGAACTTCCGTTGGTAACTGGCAACCATCCCACTTAGGTCGTTTAATTCCTTTCTCTTTTCTCTTCAGAACTAAATGATTTACATTGAAAGACAGAAAAAGTGTTCTAGAAGTAAACAAAATTTAAATCATTTCTTATCTTTACACCTTTCCTTTACATTTTTGATACTGGTATCACTAAAAAAACTTCCAATTCATACCCAGAAAGAAAAAAGTTCGATAATTTTTCATGCATTTCCGTTATTTTGAGTTTAAAATGAAGGCCTTATTGAGAAATCAATAAATTTCTGTCGACTTTCAATCCTAAGGATCTAAATATAGGCTGATTCAAAATCCAAAGACACAAAAAATCAGCCCTTCCAAAAAAAATAAATAAAAAGTTCCATAAATCCTTCATACTATGATTACATAATAGGCTAGCCCATTTGGATTTTGGTCATCTGCTTAACTATCTCAATGCTGAAATGCCGAAATCAATTTAGCTTTAACCTTTTTTCTATCAGACTGGATTCTGGAATAGAGGTCAAATGAGGTCAGCTGCACTGAATAACCCTTGGTAAGGATGTTCCAGCAGCCAATCAGAAGACTTGTAGATGTAAGTTTCAGCATCTGGCTAACCTTTCTCCCAAGATGCAAATAGATGAAGATAAACATTATTATAGAAATAGCTAACCCAGTTAGAGCACACTCTCCAACTGTTCCCTGTATATTGGCTCCTTTTCTCCATGTTTTGACAATTTTTCTGTGGAAGAATTAGGCTTATAATCATGTTTCATGCAAACTTGATAGGAATGACGTGAGTTTATATTATTAAGAAAAGACGAATTCCAAAATCTCAAATTCCACCCACCTTTAATTATTATCCGTTTTTATTACGATTGTATCATTTAATTCTAAGCACAAGGGAATGATGGTAAACTTTGAAACTGTCAATAGATTTTTCCAGATGAAACAGAATTTGGATAATGTAAAACTAATATATTTGTCGAAGAGGATGAATAAGAAGTATGGTTTATATATGCTTAATTAATTTTTCAATAAATTTCAAATGTCAAGCAAGCCAAAAAGCAAAAAATAGTAACCATTCTGACTTCAACTTCCTCAATTTGGGCCTTGACTTTATTAAAACCATATACTTGCTTTAGGACAAGGACAATTTCACTGCCAAAATTGCTGCTGTCATTGGTTTGGACAGCACGCATATATATAAGTCGTCGAGAAAGTCATTTTTTTCGTTTTCGGATCAAAATCAAATGATTTTCCTTTATGACCAATAAGAAGAATCAACCTGTGAAAACATGGCAATCAAAATCAAAATGATCTACACAGAGGTCTGTGTCACGCAGTTTCGTGCAAAGATGGAGAAAAATAGATTTTCGCATGATTTCAGAAAGATTTGATAACAGGTGTGTTTTTTCCTGGAAACAACAATGAAAAGAATATGACCTTCCAAACCACTCTCAATTGTAGCTGAATTGTGTTGTTGTTGTGTGAATATGAACTGACAATCGGCAGATTATCTGTTGCAATGTGAACACGCAGACCTGTCCGAAATCCAGTTTGGACAGTCAAACACCGATCCTAAATTCAATGAATAGTGTGAACGTACTTTAGGTTTTTGAGAGCATGTGGGGGTTGAGTGGAATTCAACACCCTCTCAAGATGGAAGTGCTACGAATAAACCGTAAGTTTTCAGTTAGATTGACTGATTGATGTCTGATGCTGGCAACTCAAGATTTTTTTTTTAACTGGCGACAAAGATCAACATCAAATTAAAAACTTGTTTGTTGATAGCATAAATTCTTTGTTCGTTCCTCCTAGTACAAAATAGAAAATCCCTAACAACCAATATTATTTTAAACCTTGGTAGTTTAATAATTTATGCAGAGTTTTTAAAAATGAAAAAAAGGTTATAAAGTGCTGTTAGTGGGCAAACAATTCTTTTCCAGTCTTTTTAATGAGAGAAGGAAATACCATAGTTCAATGTGACCGAAACACAGCTAATTTCAAATGAATAAAAGAATAGAAAACGTCACGTTCTCAGAAAATAATATGGACAAATAGATAAAAATAAATCTTCAAAAGAAAGATCACAAAGACGAAAATAGGTACCTCTGGCAAAATATTGATTTTCAGGAATAGAAAAATATTAGGACATTTTAATCAGTTGTTTGTGCCATGGATATGAAAGAGATGAGCTATGAAGAGTCCATATACACATGATAGTGGAAGAACTTCATTTCACACCAGGCTATCCAATTAAAACTCAATAAAACATTCTGCGGTTATTTTAGAAGGCTCAGATTATTATTGGTTAATTAGGACTGAACGTCGCACCTAGAATGTAGCAGCTAAAGTCCTATAGCTACAAAAGTACAAACCGTCCAAAAGATCAAAATTCACCCCCTCCCCATTCTAAATTTTAACATTAGGGTCCAAATCAGGAAGGCTAATGTTTTTTGGTATACTTAATGTCCCTCCATACTTTAGCAAACATTACTAGCCTTCTTCGATTGGATTTGACAGAGGCACAAGGAAAATCTTCTTGTCAAAAATAATCATGGAGACAAGTTTCTAATTGTGTTATAAATGATCAACTGCCATAAACATTTAATGAAAAACTTTTTCCACAATATTCTTGATATATAGGCAAATTGCCTGTTCACCAATCCTTTTCAAGCTTTGCTTTTTTTTAAATAAATATCAATATTCTTGTGACCGTCGTATTTTACAGGATGAGATTGATATTAATTAACGTAGATCATTCTGGTTCAAGGGGTCAACACTTTTTGATGGTTCATTTCAAAATCCACTGCAACAACAACATGCATTTGTTATCTGAACTTTTGATAACACTAGATGGAGTTTAAAAAACGAAGATAACAAAGAATTATGTAAGTATGTACTTTCAGAAACCTTACTTAGTTTTAAAGTGGCATGAGCTGCCAAAATTCTGACTTTATTCATGAACTTCTGTTTTATAGAGTAGAAGGATTGAAGAACCTTGATTCCATTTTAGGAGTTCTGTGATTGATTGATTGATTGTTTGGTGTTTTACGCTGCGCTCAAGATTATTTCACTTATATGGCGACGTTGCCAGTTTTACTATGGGAGGAAACCGGGCTCTATGCCCGGAGGAAACTGGCAACCATCCCACATAGTCGAAGGATTGAAGAACTTTGATTCCAGTTTATGAGTTTTGTTGTTGCTTATAAAAACTACATCAATGAGATTAGTATAAAGCTTCTATTTTCTACTTCTTGATAAAAATTATGAACAATTTGCTTATTCTGTTTCAAAGAAACTTTCGATATATTTTGCAGCTTGAGCCACTTTAGCAAAATAAGCAAAATAGCTGGTTTTGATTGGCTGTGTGCTTTGATGACTGACCATATTTGGTTGGTTGATTCAGCAGGAATTATTCTTTCCCAACGTAGTGGAATAACCATAGCTATATGGAGAGGAAACTGGGCTGAATAGCAATAGGAAACTCTTTGACTGGATGGTTTCCGTGGAACCATCCCATAATATTGTTCAGGAAAATCCTAGGATAAAAATTTGGGTCTTTGTCGGTGAGCTTTAAAACCGTACAATGTAATGGCAGAAAGCTATATTGTGTGGGCGTAATGCTTCTAAAAGCTCTGGGGACCTACCTAGCAACAATTGTACAAATTGTCAACCTTAACAACTTGAAAGCATTGTCAAGCAAACAATAGGATTCTCTGAAGGTGTAATGGAGTTATCTCACTGAAGTCATTGGTACTTTCAGAAAAATGTCGAGGAATTTTGATTTAGGATGCAGAAATTTTGACTGGTAGATTGATTTGTGTTTTGTATTGGAGTTTCTTTCACTTATATGACATTGGTATTGGTAAATTTATAGGCCCAATGTAAACCCAAACCTTCCTTTGGTAAGTAAATCTCATATAAATTAAGGGGGCTGTTTCTCAACATAAAGCCTTAAGTTAGGTATTAACACACACCTTCACCATCAGGTCTATCATAAATGTTATCATAAAAACACCTCTTGAACCAAGTTACAAATATTTCAGAATAAATTTGTTCATGGTGAAGGAAGGGGGTGGGGGAAGAGGCCACCGTCATTTCAGTTAATAGCCACTGATCAATCAATCAAGTGAACAGATAGTTTAGATATTTGGTCAATTAAACGGGTCACATTCAGCATGTTGATTGTTTAACACAGAAACATTACAAATTTGGACATCCTCTTCAAGAAAGATCTCATTTACAAGGGAGACAATGGGCACCTCTAATTCTAATTTCTAGCTATTTCCCTGCCTAAGGGTTCATCCACAGGGGTGCCCATGCATCTTTTGAACAACTCTGTTGCAAAATATCATTCAAACTACAGACCCAAAAAAACAAAAGCAGGTCATTTTGGACACCCAATTATGTGAAAAATGTTGATTTTGAAATCCAAGATAAACATATATGCCCTTGTCAGGGCCTGCAGACAATAGAGCCCACACCATTTTGCTAGAAGGCTACATATAGCCAGATTTTGCATTGACGCGAGATACCTGATTACAATACCTGGTTAAAATGATATACCTCTTTTTAACACAATTAGAAACTTGTCTCCATGGTTATTCTAGACAAGAAGATTTTCCCTGTGCCCGTGTGTTTTAGTGTTCATAAATACAATACCTGGTTATAATCACCCTGTAGGAAACGGGTTAAAAGGCAAAAAACAAGAAAATATGCCAACAAACATGAGACAATTTCTGTTCTTGAGTAGGTTATGTAACTGAATGAAGCAGCAGATGCTGTTAAATTGCCTGCTTGTAAGACTGACACTTTAAACTGTCAGAGCTTGAGACGTACAGATGCATGTAACCAAGCATAAATACAGGCAGTTGCTGTTCTTGTCTGTATATATAAACAGCATCTGTCAGTTGGCTGTCAATAAAACATGCATACAGCCATTCAATGACTGTTGCAATTTTGCTTAAATCCAACATCAGCTTAAAAATGTAAAAATTTTACGACTTGATTTTCTTTCAATTGACCTAGTGCCATTTGTGGGATGTTTTCCCACAAATGGGACACAGAGCAAGTTTCCTTACCTAATACTACATAAGACTGCTTAATTGAGCGTCTTTAACCAATATTCAATAAATTGAAAGGAAAACATGTGATTGTCCAATTAAAGGGGGAGAAAACCAAAAAACAACATGCAATTGCATCTGTATTTCTTTTTATTTCGTTCTGCAAAGTGAGCTGTGAAAGCCAGAGTTCACGCATGATATGTTTATCAAACATTTTGATTGATTTAAACCTAAGTTATGAATTTTTGAGTTTCCTAATAAATTTGTGGACTGTTGGATTTGCAGTGTGAAGCAAATTTGTCAATTATGTGTAACGATCGTTTTATTTGAACTTGATTTTCGACTATGTTGAAATAAAAATGCGGCAACGGCAATCAATCTTTGGTCTCAGTCTCAGTCTTACAATTATAAGCCACCCATAAAACTGCTACCATTGTCGCAATGCAAAATGAATGTTTGTGCAATAAAATGAAAATAGCATTAGGGTATGTTTAACTTTTTTCTCCCAATGGAAAAAGTTATCTAAAACAACTGGTAGTAGATGGTTAAATGCTGTTTAGAGAATTTTGCAATTCAACAAAAAGAGAACTTTCCGATAAACCAGGAGTATTTTAATATATTTATGATCACTAAAACACATGGGCTTTAATATATAACAAGAAAACACACAGGCACAGGGAAAATCTTCTTGGCTAAAATAACCATGGAGACAAGTATTATATTCATGAACACTAAAACACACGGGCACAGGGAAAATCTTCTTGTCTAAAATAACCATGGAGACAAGTTTCTAATTGTGTTAAAAAGAGGTATATCGTTTAGACCTTTATACCCCATGATAAATTGTTGCAATAAACTAAACCCATGATATTTCATTAGGTTGACGACTGACAGGAGCTTGGCCTTAGTCAGTAGAATTTTCTGGAACACTATATTATAGATGGTTACCAGTAAACACAGAGTAAACACAGAGCACGCTTGGTAAGTGTAACAGAGAGTGCAACACATTCTGCATTTAATTATTTGTGAGGGCCGAAGAGAAAGGGTGGCCTGAGGGGTGGGAGATGGGGGAGGTGGCGTAGTGGGTTATTTAAGAGCCAGTCAGAGGGCATGATATATGCTGAAGAATGTCAGGAATCCAATCTTCCCATAGTTAAAACAAAGAACTCACTGAAATATAAATTACCTTGAGGAGAAATCCTTAACTCATTCGGTACCACAGCTCATTCCTAGGCTCTGCCTCACACATCGTTCTCGGCTTCAGCCCCACAGCCGTAGCAGCCCTGC
This sequence comes from Lepidochitona cinerea, assembly GCA_963971465.1. NCBI lineage: Eukaryota > Metazoa > Mollusca > Polyplacophora > Chitonida > Tonicellidae > Lepidochitona > Lepidochitona cinerea. The sequence continues at coordinate 41,265,644 of OZ020553.1, forward strand.
GCTCCCAAATCTACAGCCACTTTTATTACGTGAATAACTATGTTGTTTTTGTCGAATATCAGTTGTAAATGACACTAAAATAAAGTCTGATTTCTGGGCAAGATAGTCGTGTTTTTAGAAATACGGTACGCCAATCACCGAAAAATATAATGCGATTTCAATTTAGATTTTCACAAAAATAAACAAATATAAAAATTCAAAGACTAGAAATCTACATCACCTAACAAAAGTTGGAAATAACAGGGGGAAATTTTGCATTTGACAAACGAAAATAATTAAAGATGCTAAATCATAGTTGATATTTAATACTCTTGACTTGGCAGAACGAAATTCCGAGGAAATAAGCTAGTAAAATTTATACTAGAGTAGCCTTCCTACCGTTTGTTTTTTTCGTAACTGTCAACTGAATATTTCATCACGTACACAAATAACTCCACTTCCAGTGAAATTTTACATACAGGAACTCGGAAACGAAGTTTACAATTGGATGAAACTATTGTCTTTAGTCATCGCTGATTCTTTTGGATTGTAATAATTTGCAATTGAGAGCGAAATAACGAAGTACAAGCGGTTTATAAAATAGTCAGCGGTTCACGAACCGGACAATTTGCCGCCATTACCAGAGTTCAACTAGGGGCCGCTGTATATGGATAAAGTAGGTCACTCTCTGTGCAGCTTGTCACACACAGCATTCATATAGCTGACTCTTTAATATGCTCATTAAGGGGCGCGCTCTCACCTCGAAATCGAGCTTGTGAAAAGCTAGCAAGAGATCGACAAAACACCAGTCAGAAAATATATCCGATATATTGTTTTTGGTACAGCCAGACGATAAAAACTCAAGAAAAGTGTACGTCACATTCATAAGTATTTATCCAGTTTAAATTTGGGCAATGTCGGTATTTGCAAATGTCGATAAATCCTCTTTGAACACGACCGTTTTTATCAACCAACTTCAGTCATGTCGGCAGTAAAAAAAATTACAACTCGTAAGTTTTGCATGATTTTTAATCCTTTTTACGGGCAAAACTTTTATATTTAAAAGAAATAAAATATTCCCAACATATAAAAAATACACATCAGTAAATATTTATTAGGTTTATTAACGGGTAAATATGAAATATTGCGAACTAAAAGAGTCAACTGAAGTCTGTCGCCAAATGGCGTCAGTGGGGAACAGGCATGTTGTACAGTGTCGCCATTTGGCGTCTACGGTCCTGAGGCAGGCTTTCGCGGCGACGCCATATGGCGTCAGTGGTACCGAATGGGTTAAATCAACAGAGACATTTCCCAGCCAGAAGAAAACCTATAATTTCACACTCTGTTAACAAAGTGTGTATAACTTCCACATAAAATGTTTCCTCCACTTGGGCCCCTAGTCAGTACATGAAGATTTTTGGCTGTCAACTACATGTAGCAACTTATGAGGAGTACTAGAAAGGTTGATTCTTTATAAAAGTAATTCAAACAGTGGAGACAAGGGTACTACTGTACTATTATAGAAATGGTTTGTTTCTTTTTTTTTCAGTGTCAGTCTTAATATCGCAATATTCTGTGAGGAAATGGGTTAAATGATTTTACATGTTTGTAAAATTCATACTCAGCGTGAATATTTTCCTTTTGAATTTGGCTGAAGGTCAGGGGATTTTTCTACACAAAGAACCTGATTATAAATGAAATAATCTTGAGTGGGACGCAAATAGGAATCGAACAAATAGTTTTAAGTCCCATTTTCTGTGGACTACTGAAAAGATTCCATTATTAGTCGTAATATTTTGAAATTGGTTTATAATTCCACAAATAAACAAATTTATCAAACTAGACACATCCGCTTAGCATTACATGTGGCTAGACTTTTTAAACAAAATATTCTTCCTTGATTGATAATTATTTCCTTTGTTTTGAAAAAAAAAAACACAAAATTGGCAAAAACATTAATTTAAATATCCGTATCCTTTCTAACATTTTTATGAATAACTAGTGTACTCAGCCTCACAAAAGTTGTATTTGGCTTCAAACCCAAAGTAAATCCCTAAGCTAACGAAGGGGAGATTTAGCAAATGAACTAATTGGAATGCAGGGCAGAGGTCCCTATTGACTTAGTTAACTGTGTTTGGTCTAAATCAAACAGTCTCCATTCAAGAGCTGAGAAAACTTCACCTCTGTCAAATTGCCCTTCACAACATGCATTCAAAGGAACTAAAACACCCGGAGTATGCTCCCTTGTTTTCAACTGACTACCGTTACCGGATTTACATGTATATGTAGTGAGTAGGCCTTCTAAGATTTTCTATACCTTAGTATGTTAATGAATAATGAGTTCTTTCTGTTCAAAGGAAAAATATACTTTCCACATTTTCCACTTGGTTTTTAACATTTTAACAAATTTGGCCTGTGCTTTATACAGTAGCTGCTTCAATTGATAAAGAATCTGAATGACAATACCAAAGGTTGCACAGAATTCCCACTAATTACTTATTAATTGTACATTTTCAACAGAAAATCAACCTCCACAGTCAATCAACTCTTATTTTTCTATTTAGGAGAGGTATTATGAAAAATATAAACAACGCTGGGCAATGAATCCCTTGAACTGAAGATAATTGGTTTGAATGTTTCTATTGCGGCAAATTTCAGGTTAGGTTTGACAGATCAATGAACTATAAAGTCATTTTTCTTATGTTACAGATAAAAAAATATCCTGATTTTTATAAAATTTCAAATAAAGATCGATATAAAAGTTCAGAATAATAAAGCCGTTGGATAGAAATGTTAGGACAGACAAAGACAAATATTTTGACAGGTGCTTGTGAAAGAAGCAGATGACAAGAATAAAATGTATTTAATACAATGCTAAAATTTCTCACTCAGCTATTTGGTTTTTTTGTAACATCTAATTCAATGTAATATAAAACATATCCAATGTATCATAATTTTTTCTGGAATCAATATAAATAAATATAGTATAGGATGTCCTGGGGCTGAACATGTGAGAATGACCAAATACATATATGCATCAATGTTATGTGATAAACTGTAGCAATTAACACTGTCACATGATCATCCTGAAAGCTACACATCATAATAAAAACCACGCCAGAAGCTTTTTTGATAAAAATAGTTCCCATAATGATAAATGTCTGGGCATACATTATGAGAAATGGACAGAAATTCAGAAGTCAATACCGGTACATTGTAGCATATGAGTTGACGTACAAAAGTACCAGTTCAGCAGACTCTATGATATCTGACTGGTCAGATATATATATAAGTCTCACTGGTCAGCAGTATTATAAAGTCGTCTATAAACCAAATTTGTTACTAGCATTTTATTCACCATGCCTTCATCTGCTTTATGAGTGTACATGTATTGTAATTGTGGATCAATATAACCCCTTATTTTTCCATAATTGATTCATTACCTCAAGTTTAATGTCATACTCATGATTATTCAACTCACACAGCGACAATTTCAAGTTTACGGAGGGAAATAATTTTAGGAGTATAGAAAAAAACTTCTGCTGGTACTGCATGGCAACCATTCAACATGGCGCAGTCAGAAAAAATAAATTTTTTGAAACGGATTCAAACCCCTACCTATTGACAGAAGCATAGTTTATGTCGGCTTTAGTGCGAACTTTACAAGGCTTATTGATTTTTTAGAAAATAAAAACTGATTATCCAAATATATGATGTGACTTTCTGATTCTAAAATGATTTTATACTGTACGGAGGTCAGCATAAAAATACAGTCAGTTTGGAGTCAGAAACACAGACTATGATATGATCTGCTACTTGAGAATTTGCTTGACAGCCAATTCCATATTGATAGTGATAAAGGTTTACAGCTTAAATATGAGTTTTGTAAGATTTCTTTAGGTAAGCGGCGGGTCAAAGGATCAGCTGCAAAGGCAAGTTATCATATATAATTCCCCAACTGTAATTTAAATTTAAAAACCTTCAGCCTTGTTTTATTACCCTAATACTATATTCTTAAAGGGAAAGAAAATCTAAGCTTTAGACTAGTTTAGATGGAAAGAGTAGAGTTCATTTAGTCCAAAACAACTGTCCAATGTATGTTTTATCCCCTCGTCAGTGAATAATTGAAGACTCAAGGCTGAAGAGAATAGGCTCCATAGGCCATTCACAAGGCCGCCACCATTTTTTCATTACTTTTATCCAATTATTGTTGAATAAAAATTTAAGTGCGTTATAGAGTAGTCATGTGATGCAATTTAGCCAATGGCTGGCTAAGTAATGGCGCGCGGTTGCATACTGACCTATATATTCGGAGACAATCTTCCCACTTCAAGTTTGTTGCCATGTTTTTTTGGACCTAAATCTACCCTTATACATTAGAGAGCGGTAAAAATACGTCATTATTGATCTAAAAATAGCCATACCAACATCACGTCATCCTAAAACGGAAAAATGGCTACACAGATAAGCCACTGAAAGGACATACTTCTGTCTGTTTTTTTTAGCTTGAGGGTCACTGGAGGTAACTGACGTGAAATGTTTTAAGTACTTTGAAGGTTGTTATCGACGATAATCCCTATACATTTCTAGAGATTTCCCCTCCTCTAGAGAATGGTTAATATCAGCAGACGGATCATGTTTATATAAGCTTTATTGACTGAGTTCAAGAACAAGCTGAAAGGTGTTCGAAGACTTTGGCGTCAAAATAAGTAAACCTTGGTCATGTTTGTTACACTTTTGAACAATTACCAAGCTCTGAGAATCTTATCGAATGAATATTAGATTATAGCTACCATATAGTGTTTCAATGGCATTTAGAAGTTGAAAGGTTACAATAAGATGAAGAATTACTTTATATGGATAACAACTTCTTGGTTTATTGAGTGACGACGTTTCGATGTGGTTCTTACATCGTTATCAAAGTCAATGACTTGTATCATATAGTGATATCATTATAATCACAGCATCAATTAAAACTGGATCTTAAGGAGTTATAGTCGTGTAATGTAGCCATGGAGGTGCAGGAATGGTATTTTCTGTGATAATCTGACAAGAATTGAATATAAATAGAATAGTATTTTATTGCTGATCATAGCATCATCAAAGGCAGACAATCACAAAAATGAGCCATACAAAAGTTCTCTCCCCTTATAACAATATAGGGCAACTACAGGCAGACTTTACAAAGAGGTGCTATATAAAAGCTGGCAGACTGCACATGTATTCGGGTCTATACTACTGAGTAGCCAAAAAATCTGGGCTCTGCCGAATTTTTTTATTTTTCTCTCCGTGTGCGACAAAACACATTAGCAGCCAAATAATACCAGTCGCCGTAAGACCGATAATCCGGGCTATACAACTGAGCAGATGGATAAATTTTGCCGGGTCTGGAAGACTTCTAAAATTTGGAACTCGATCAACATTGACTGTAGAGTATAGTGACTGTAGTGTAACGACAGAAAAGGTACTACTCTAACTAAGTCTAAGTACCGGTATATAACACTTTAACAGGCAGGACAGGATATATCAGAACATGGATTTCATCTTTTTTTATGTCAGCGAATCTATGTCTGCACATGTGTTAGAATGAAATACGGATATAGGCCTCTGGGTCTATTTCAGTATTTGATATTTCCATGTTTTATTGAGTCGAGACATTTTCATGGTCTGCATACACAGTTTTCCAAATCAGCAAATGTACATGTAATTTGTAAAAGTTAAAACAGCTTTTTTCATTTTGATACATGTATACCAAGAAGATTCAATCAAATCAATATTTTTATCAATAATCACAGCTAGAGAAAGGCATAGTGCTTAATAATAATAGTCCGAAATATCTGCGATGATGATGTAAGACATTTTCTGACAGATAGGCCATCATCATCATGATGATGGCTAGCCCCAGGTGACTATCCTGCCATTCTGACTGTACAACTGAACAGAATGGCTAATATTAATTCACCAAAGTGAATTCCTTTTCCACCTCCTTGTTCAATAATCTGATTTTCATTATGTCGTCAGAACGGAAATGTCAGAATATAGATAACGAGTCGGATTTAACTTGTTGAATTACAGAATGGCAGGATAGTCACCTGGGGCTAGATGATGGCCTATCTGTCAGAAAATGTCTTACATCATCATCGCATGTAGCTCCGGTATGTAGCCGTAGCGTTAATGTGAGGACCGAAGGTGACCGCTCCCAGCTGGTTAGAGTTAGACCATTGTTTTCTACAATTACATCGCATGGCCTATCTGTCAGAAAATGTCTTACATCATCATCGCATATATTTCGGACTAAGTGCTTAAGAACGAGTTGATATTTTGTTGCTATGTTTGTCAGTACACTCACACTCATTTCACTTAAGTTCCAATGAACTGTTTTTCAAACTTATAGGAAATTATAGTACGCAGACACAACTGAATATAGTTCATTTAGTTGTCTTAGCAAATCCAAGAGAATGACAGTTGACAGTGATAACAGATTATACAAACTAAGCGCGTGAACTGTTCCTAAAACGAAACTTACGTCGGTAAACTTGATGCTTTTCCCATCAATACCCCAAAAGCAGCCGACGTGTTATTCCCAGCCTCCAGTGATGTAATCTAAAGTCGGTCACGAAACGACAATGCTTGCCTCTCATTGGGCCATTGGCTGCATATACTTTCCTTACTGAAAGTCGACGGCACACTTTAGATAAAATACACAAAAATACGGATAAAATGCAGAAAAATGTTTTTTCCATTCATAAATTGATTGTCATTGAGAAATATCCGAGTTGGCCTACATTTATTAATATTAGAAAGTAGTGGGGATTGCAGATTGGATTCGTTGTTATTGTTTTGGTTTTTCAGGTCAAGGTCGTTGACCACGTGCTAGAGGCTGTTTTATTTTCTAATAAACATATACCATCTCCACTAGTGTTAACTTTGAAAGAACAGCGTGTAAAATGTTCCAATGATTTTAAATATTTGGGTATTATTTTTGACCACCGTCTGACATGGAAACCACATTTAACTTATTTAACTGAAAAGTGTCAAACTGGTCTTAACCTTCTTCGTTGTCTTTCAAGTACATCAAGGGGATCTGACAAGTTTTGTTTGTTGTTGTTGTATAAGTCTTTGATTATATCTCGTTTAGACTATGGGAGTGAAGCTTTTAATTCAGCATCAATCACTTTATTATCAACTCTAGACTCAATCCAATACAAGGCATTGCGTTTGTGTACTGGGGCAATGAAATCAACCCCACTTGTAAACTTACAGGTAATGTGTAGGGAATTTCCCCTTGATATTAGACGGATGATGAGAACCCTGAAATTCGGCCTGAAATTAAAGTCATCACGTCATAACTCTGCCTCTATGGTATTAAACCCTTCATTCTTTGATTACCGTTTTAAACAGGACAATACTCACAGAACACCTTTTAGTGTTCGTTTTAAATATCTAGTTACATCTGTAGGTTTAGAAATCTGCAATTTCAACCAAATATTATCTCTCCTTTTCCACCATGGAACATTATATTTCCCTTCATATCAACCCAGTTAGAACACATGCTAAAGAAATCTGACCATGTAAACCTTCTTTACTCGCTTTCAAATGACCATATTGTCTCTAATTGGTCTAATTATTTAAAGATTTATACAGACGCTTCTTTTTCTCCCGATAGTAATCGTTCAGGAATAGGTTTCTGCATCCCAGAGTTCCACCTCTCAGTATCAAAAAGGCTTTCAGATTGTGTTTCTGTTTTTCGTGGAGAGTTGATGGCAAAGTATACAATTTAATGAGGTCCCTTTTACCTCTCGAAAGGATGAAGTTTACTTCCATTGGTTATTATCAGGTCATATTCCTCTTAATTCTGTCACTCATAAATATTTTAATAAATCCGACGGACTTTGTGACAACTGTTTGGTTATGGAGACCCTTGAACATTTTATTCTTACTTGTTCAAAATACAGACGACAGCGTGCTCTTTTATTTTGTAAACTAACTGCCCTTGGAATACAAGTTCTAGACTTGCAAAATATCATGAACCCTCCAGTACAAATAAGACCTAAAGTTTTCATGGCTCTTGTAACATTTATTGGGAGAACACATCGTTATATGTGTATATATGGGTGTATAAATATTAATTGCTTGCCCAGGAAAATGTATGGGTGTATATATGTATATATATTTCTTTCACCATTCTTTAACTCAAGTCAATTTGCCTGATTAATCCTTCAACTAAACACTAACTGTACATTGTAAGGTATAACAAGACAGCTCAATGATAAGCTCTGGTGTGATTAGTTCCTTTGGAACTGTATACACCATTAAAACTAAACAACCAACCAACCAACCATTTAGCATGTAGGTATTTATTTTTGGCGAAATATTTATAAATTTGGCATATGTTTACATGTAAGGAACGGGGGAGGGGGTGTTAAAGATATAATTATTAAAGACCCCTCGGGGCCGACAGAAGCTTAATCTTGAAACAAACCACCTGGGGTTGCCCATCTGGGGTTTTTGGAAAGTGTATAAAGTCACCTCGTGTTACCCATTTGACGTTCATGGGAAGTGTAAAAAATCACCCGTGGTTACCCATCTGGGGTTCCTGGGAAGTGTAAAAAGTCACCTGAGGCTACCATCTGGGGTTCCTGGGAAGTGTAAAAAGTCACCTGGGGTTACCATCTGGGGTTCCTGGAAAGTGTAAAAAGTCACCTGGGGTTACCCATCTGGGGTCCTGGGAAGTGCATAAAGTCACCTGGGGTTACCCATCTGGGGTCCTGAGAAGTGTATGAAGTCACCTGGGGTTACCCATCTGGGGTCCTGGGAAGTGCATAAAGTCACCTGGGGTTACCCATCTGGGGTCCTGAGAAGTGTATGAAGTCACCTGGGGTTACCCATCTGGGGTCCTGGGAAGTGCATAAAGTCACCTGGGGTTACCCATCTGGGGTCCTGAGAAGTGTATGAAGTCACCTGGGGTTACCCATCTGGGGTCCTGGGAAGTGCATAAAGTCACCTGGGGTTACCCATCTGGGGTCCTGAGAAGTGTATGAAGTCACCTGGGGTTACCCATCTGGGGTCCTGGGAAGTGCATAAAGTCACCTGGGGTTACCCATCTGGGGTCCTGAGAAGTGTATGAAGTCACCTGGGGTTACCCATCTGGGGTCCTGGGAAGTGCATAAAGTCACCTGGGGTTACCCATCTGGGGTCCTGGGAAGTGCATAAAGTCACCTGGGGTTACCCATCTGGGGTCCTGAGAAGTGTATGAAGTCACCTGGGGTTACCCATCTGGGGTCCTGGGAAGTGCATAAAGTCACCTGGGGTTACCCATCTGGGTTCCTGGGAAGTGTAAAAAGTCACCTGGGGTTACCCATCTATTACATTCTGTTCACATTGACACAAGCATTGGGCATCCATTTTAATCAGAAAGTGATATGCCATTTGTGCGATTTAAAAAATGTCCTCTTTTGGGGAAGGGTTGCAAGGTACATGCTGAAGATGAGGGGTTTCCTTGGGAAGAGAGAACGGTTTCCATCCTCCACTTAACCTGGCAATGCCTCCATATAAGTGAAATAATCTTGATTATTGCTTTTAACATCAATCAATAAATCAGAAAAGTCTGCTATAGATATTTTCACTTGGATGGCGACAATGCCACCTAAGTGGGGGAGGAAACCAGGTGTTCCTCCAGTACTGGAAAACTCTGCCTCCTTTTCAGTGCTCACCACCATACAAGTGTATCTAGAGTGAGGCATAAAACTCCAATCAATCAATCATTTTCCTTGAATTTAACTTCAAACCCCACTGAATGTTGAGAAAAAATGCTTCGACTTTGACACCCAAACTGTCTCAATTCCAGTGGATATTTCTACACCGCGGTCAAGATTATTTGAATAACAGAGGAGCATTACCCAGTTATAATGGGGAGAAAGTTGGAACCTGGGGTGGGCTGGGGGGGGGGGGGGGGGGGGTCATGATGACGTCGTAAATCGGTGCTGTATCTCTTTACTATGGTAATTAAGCTTCATTCTCAATGCAAATGCTTTGTGAAACGTCCCCCTAGACATTCTACTGGAACCAGGGAAAGGTCAAGGGGCCTCTATACATACCCTTTTTTCAAAGAAAACAATTGTACTGGTTGTGGTAATGGAAATATTTAGAGTGTGGCACTAAATAATCAATTGTATTAGATTGATTGATTCATTGGGACTTAACATCTAGAGAACCAACCAAGCAAAAGACCAAAACAATACATTTTTTTTTCGAGGTAACTTTATTTTTTCATATTTTTTTGTTTACATTTTCTTGCTTTATTTCAATGTCACAATGACCTCTGTTGAAGGTCAAGTTAACCTATCATGAATGAATAACATTAGAAATTCTACAATAGAAATATCAACAAAAACTAAAATATTGCAACAAAAAGTCTACTGTTCTTCCATAAGATGTCCATTTCTGCTTGCACTTCACAATAAATCATTCTTGGTAATTTGTGCGCCCATTTTACCTTATTGCCACGTTATTTTCAGTTTTAAGCAGATTTTTGCACAAATAATATAATCCATGGATAAATGGCCTTGAAAACATTTTGTTATTTACATGTCTGTTTGGCCGCAATAAATCCCATCAATCAAACTATAAATAAATCAGTGTTTTTCAAAATTATGTGTACAAGTACTTCTTTCTCGCCCTTGCTCAACCCCCACCCCATCTCCCATTTCAACACATTTCGCTCTGGGTCTATGTCCTTACATGTATATATCCATCTCAAAAGCTAACAATGCAAGTTTTAATTTCCTAGATGCAGTCATAAATAAATCCATCCCTATTAAATGCCTTTTGACTTTTCTTTTCTTGGTAAAACTGATGCTGTTGAAAGCTAATGTACGTATCCTAGGGCTACCTTTTTTTGTCTGTTTCCAAATTATCAAAACACTAAAATTTTGTATTGCCAAACATTGCTATGAGATCTTGTAATTATCTAAATAAGTTAAGACTACAATATGTACAAATTCCTTCAAATCTAAATTACAAATGAAAATTAAGAAAAGCCTGGGTGAATATGAGATCGTCAACTGTTAAAGTTTAAAGATAATATACATTTTAGAGGCCTAAACACTATTCTGTCTACTCGGAACTTCTTGCCAGGTTTGGTTGGTTAATTGGTTGAGAAAGTCAATCATAAAATAATTATATGATATTTATGGAATCAATCCACCAACATGGTAATGTTAGGAGCAAGGTAGATTAGAGAGTAGCATTCAAATACTGCTTAGACTTGAAAGTAGTTTTAATATGCAATACATTTTTGCATACGGAAACAACATTTTCCTGAAATAAGGAAGGACTGGCTTACAAAGCATTTTATTGCTAGCATATTTTCACCTGTCAATCAGAGTCCAAAATATTGATTCATTGATTGATTGATCGTCATACAACTTTATTTATTCCTCGAAAGGAATCTGTAGCCAATTGAACTTACATCTGCTGAACCAAAACAGAAGTTTCAGAGTGAAATCATTATCGACGACCCCTGACCTTCTGTTAGTACCTGGCAACTCTTTTACATAGGCGGATCAAGTAAAAAAAAATCCCACTAGATATTTTTCAATTTTGCTTTGGGCTGAGTGGGATTTGAACCCGCCACCTATCGATGGGACGCCTGTGTTAGACTGAGGTCCTTTTTTAACCATTGAGGATCGACTTTTGTACACACTTTTCCCTAAAATCCTTCGAGTACGGGCCTATACAATTACAGGTGTATCAATTGACGACATTTATCATTGACAAATAATCATTTCAGGAATGCACAGGAATATGGTACATTTGAATCTGAGCATAAAAGAAATGAAACGATTGTTAAATATTCCATTATTGCTGCCTTGTAACATAAAAACGTCAACACAAATAAACTAACAGAAGATGAAAAAAGGCAGAAAGAACTAGGTAGAAGCTTAAAGAAACAATGCCATGGATATATGGATAAGACGCTAAATATGTCAGATAATACCAATATGCAATACAGATTTAGCGTAATAAATGTTTAGCCTCTAGATATATACAACTAGAAATGTAACAAATACAATAGTATGATTGTAACAATATTTTTGAATGTCAACCAGAAAGACTGTTAATAAAATACATAACGACAATGTATGTAAAATAAGACCGATACTTTAACCATATAAGTAAAGTATGATACCTATCAAGTGGTAAACATGGTCATTTACAATGGATTACATTAGAACACAAATTGACTGTGTAAAACACACTGATCTTTATAAAGTCTGGATAGCGCATTTAAACATTGCAATTGAAGCCAGCTGCAGAAATATTCTTGGAAGTCTGGGAGAGAAAATCCCAAGTCTTAGCTAATGGAAAATCATGCTTACCTCCCTTTCCCAAGTCTTAGCTAATGAAAAATCATGCTTACCTCCCTTTTGTTGTCCTGGGACCGGTTGTTCAAAAGAAAATTAGCTTAACGGCAGGTTAGATGACGACACATCACAAAGCAATTTACTTGTTACGGCACGTCATTTAACCTGCCGTTAAGCTAATTTTCTTTTGAAAAGCCGGCCCCAGATCTAATTTGAGCTTATGGTCAGATTAAGACTGCTTTCATTTTGTTTAGAAACAGTTTTAATAAATGTGATCAGAGGAGATTTGTTTTGAGATTGTCTGTCTGCTAATATCTCATGATTAGATGATCTATCCAGTCTTTATACAAAGATAAGGGGTAAAAGCATGTGCGGATCCTTGAGATTCAACTTGGATTGTTGCCTCCGGTTATTATAGCAGCTTGTTGTATGTTAAAACTTTCTATACATAATAATAATATCGTACTTCACTAACGTTATATTACACATTTATAATTATCACCGTAATGCAAATGTTACAAGAACAATTCTATGCTCTCTAATCACCGATATAATGTATAAAACTAAATAAAAAACATAATGGAAAAATAATCATAAATTTGTTCAGTTCACATAACCATTACAACGCAATCCAGTGTCTTCATTTAGGGTTCTGAAAAACCTAATTCACTAAAACACATGGAAGCAATTAAATTAAAAAGATAATCATTTTCAATTTATTGATTTCAGTTTTATACCATGTTGAACAAAAAACAGAGCAGAGAAGTCCTTTGATGGTAGCAAAAAACAAAATGTTGAACTTTTCACTTGAATATTTTTTAGTTAACCCAAAATATATAAAATTCAATGGAATGTATTGTTATTTTGGTCCCAAGAATTTTTTTCTTAATCAGCAAATTTGTAAAAATGCCTTTTATATGCAGGACATGTTTTTGATCAAGTATTGTCTTTTTTTTCAAATCTGTTGGAATAGGCCAAGAAATATACATAAAAGTCAGTTGAAAGGGACAATAGTACCACCCATTTAAAACTAAAAAGGGAGGTATGACCATTTTGATGCTAATCATTATTTGTCTAAAATTGCCTCAGTTATGAATTGCCATAATTATCAACGAAAATATTATTATTCAAAAGTTGAATAATAAAAATAACAAACAAACAAAAACTACTGAAATCTGTTTTCAGAAACCAGTAAAATTTCTCCATTAAATATCTGCTTAGCTTTAAACAGAACATAATGTGATAAAAATTGTAATATATTTTTAAGACTAAAAACTAGTCAAATATTTGCATTGCTCACAACAAGCAGAGGGACTTTTTGATCAAACGCTCTTATCTCGTTTGGAGAGAAAATTGCAAAAAAAAATTAAGGGAGAGAAATAAAAGACACATCATACCATATTTCTAAAATATGAAATATAAAACATGAAATTGAAGTCGAACAATTAAACAATACTGATAAAAAATGGCTATAGCTTGACATGTGTCTTAAAATTCTCAGCTACCTTGTGTGAGGACAGATAAAATATTTACAACAATTAATAGGCACCTGTTTAAGTATGATAAACGAGGCCCACCCTAGGGAACCTCGTTTAATATTAAGTATTGCCGGTTTAATTATAGTGTTTTGCTCGGCTGGAGGTTCCACACTCTGTCCATTGATGCAAAAAAAAAGAATAAAAAAAATATATAAAAATAAATATTGTGACCTGGCTTTAAATCATAAGAAATGAAAAGTACAGAAAAAAAAATTTGAAGAAATTAGGGAGTTAATTCAAGTAAAGAAATGTAAATTTTAGGGCTAAAGTAGCATCAAATATTTTTTAAATTAAGCTTTTCAACAGATATTTTAAATTTGTTCACAAAATGTTCTTTGTAAAGAGATTTTTTTTTGACTTTTTGCAGATAATATATAAAATTTGCTGGGTTATTAAAATTATTATCATTCTCAGAAATCTTTGGAAAAAGAAACATGTGACACCACTTAAGATTTAGTCTAATATATAAAGGGACATAAACAAAAACAATAATTTGTAACAAATAACTCAAAGCAGTAATTAAGCTAAAACAAATACAACTTTGTTTGAAATAAATAAGTACATGTATAAATTTAAGTACACAAAAGTTGAATGACAATCTATCCATTGATAGCTTGAAATCCCCAAAATATTTGCATGCAAAATAAAAAAAGAAATGTTCAAAGCTGATTATTTTCAAGACAGTAATTCAGTGGAAAATGGCTGATGACTTGGGAAGATTATCTGACTGTCATTGGAAAACTTGGTGAACTACGAAATGCACCATTAAAAATTTTCATTTTATTCTTCATGAATGGGGAAACTCAAAGGAATTTTGAAATTATCACGCACAATGCAAATAGTTCAAGATGTCAAATATGACAAAAGAAAGATATCATGCCAACATGCAAAAAATGAAAAGCAAAGAAATACAAAGAAGAAACATACAAAGCAAACAACACTGTGCACAAATCAAGGGAGACAACAGCATCAGAGGCCACATTCTAAACACCAACAGGTTATCTCCCCCTACATTCAGGACTAGGGTCTTTTCCCCTAAGTGCTGATTTGGGTGCAGTTTCACAAAATTATCGCAAAGTTTGATGAACCGATTTCACAGAAAGGATTTTTCTTCTTTACGGTATGGGATCTACGATTCATCTTCAATGCGATTCTTTCGTGAAACGTGCCCCGGGTGTGCAAGGAACACTTACGGACTGTATCCGCCTGGTTCACTGCACAGTGCACTTGCTGGTCACCTCTCCCACACTGTCAGCCAATTTAGAAGGCAGATCCGAGACCTTAGCGGTGAACTCACTTAAATTGGATGGAAACTCTGAAAAAACACAAGGAAACACAGCACAGTAGGATGGAGCAAGCCAAAGTAACAACAACGACAGAGGAAGATAAAAATAAAGCAAGCTTAAAAAGAGTATCAAAAGACATGTGACATAGCAGAGGTTCGGCTTAACACATCCTTAGCTCAAGCTGCCCCAGAAAAAAATTGGTAAATTAACAAGTAGTAGGCAGAAGAAACCCAAATGGTTTAACAAATCATGGGGGGTTCAATCTTTTGTTCCTATTGTTTAGATAAGATCGCTTTGTTTGCAAGAAGATTTGTTTACCACTGTGTCAACGTTTTACTGAACCTCCCATTAAATAAATCAGATAGGCTGCAGTAAAAAACAATATCCACATTGAAAAACACTATTAGAGATTTTGAAAATTTCAACTGAGATTTAAAAAAACATGAGGCCCTATGACTGCTATTCAAAATTTCTTTAAGTCACTATGCCAAGTCACACTGGTTCCCAATAATTAGGTAACAGACCGTGGACGTCTCGTTAAAATCAAATATCAAGTCTCGTTAAAATAAAATATTGACAAAATGATTAATCCTGTTGGCTAATCTCTCAACTTAATTGTGCAACATCACGTCTCCTTTGAAAATAAATTTCAAAAATATAAACTTAAGACATGACTAAATCCTTTTCTTCTGAACACATTCTTGTGTCTCTGGTAGCTGGTGACACCATGTTAAAACTATGTCATTATTCAGTTAAAAAAAATGTTCAACTGAGACCAAGAAAAAAGCCAAAGACCTTGGAAACTAGAAGTAGAAAATAGTTTTCTAGGTAGTTAATTAAGAAAATGTCACTATAACTTAGCTATCCAGACTTGAGTAGGAATAAGCAAAAGGAAGACAACTCTTAACAACAATAGCAAATATCACTCAGGAGTAGCCTCCCTTCAGTACTCAAATATTCACATAAACACAACCTTAAACTTCCAGAGTCCATTAACCATGCATATTAAAAGTAGTGCAAAAGAAAAAAAAATCCAAAAAGAGTGATTAAAAAAAAAGAGAAGACAAAACCAAAATGATGCTCTCATAATATGTGCCAAGAATGTGTTTTCTTGCCAGCTGTAGTAAGTAAAGCTATTGTCGGCCTTATAAAAAACAATCCCAAAGAGACTAAAACCATTAACATACGACTATATTCGAAAAGTAAATAAAATAAAAGCGAAACCTGTAGAACAAGTTTCTTAAAAATAAACATCATTTTTGTTCCTTATTCTTTTTCAGGAAATATTTTGAATACAAATGTCTGCTAGTTGTGAAGATATATAAGTAAATCTAATAAAAGTAACTGGTCTATATAAGAAGGCTTCCCTCAGATAATATATTAAATACTTAAAATCTCTGAATAAATAACAATGAGGTATTAAAATATCAGAACCATAATTTCAGTTTTTCATAATGATGTCATTTATGTACACACATACTTTGTTGAAGATTATCTCTGCAGTTTAAACGAGAAGTTGAGCAAAATGGTAATATAAGGATGGAATATGTACAATGAAAATCTGAGAATTTTAAGAATAAGCTAACATTAGGGTTTTGATGGAAGTCACTGTGATGCCAGGTGAAAAACCTGAAGTTAACGAGGTGGCACACCTGAAGTTAACGAGGTGGCACACCTGAAGTTAACGAGGTGGCACACCTGAAGTTGACACGGTGGCCAATCTTCAGTCAATAAGGTGACACATGAGTTAACATGGTGGTACACCTCAGTTAACGAGGTGACTCACCTGCCCCCAAATCAGGGCAGGTAACTCCGGATTTCATTCAGCAGACAGGGAGATTTGAATTGCTGTATTTTTTTTACACAAAATTCATGCAGCAGCATAAGGAAGAGAATTTACTTGCAAACTCGTCATCATCTGAGTCTGCGTTTGCTTCTGCCGCTAACTCCGCCTGCGTTTTCTTCTTACGCCCGATACGACCATCGTCCGCCAAGGGCTCTTCTTCAGCGTGAATCTCCTTCTTCTTTAAGCCATACTAGCAAAAACAAATTAAAACATGGACATGACTTAACTTGGGTGATTGATTGATTGATTGATTACTTTACACCGCAATGGAGATAATTTCAGCTGTGCCAGCTTAAAGGGGCATGAGCTGCCAAAATGTTGATATTTTGACGTAAACACAGAATGTTGAAATTATCGGCTATTTTTCTCAAGACGTATAATTCAGAAGCTTTTTAGTGCTTCTAGTCTCGAAAATGTACGATAAAGTATTGTTTTGAACTAACTTTGGCTTAGAATGAATGAATGGTCGTCCCGGTTATTTAAATTTTGCTACTTTTCGAACACGTTTTTGGTTCGTACAGGGTACATACTGTATGGATTTTCCTCATTCCAACGCCAATCATTTAGTTTTTCGATGGCCTTCAAAGCCTCTTACTGTCGTGACCATCAGAAATTATGAAAAAAGTGGGAATTTCTGCAGCTCATGCCTCTTTAACAACACATAAATATATACAGATATGCCTTCTGGTTTTTACTTGATTCCTCTATGTGGAAGGGTTGTCAAGGGTTTATTTAGGAATATACATGTACTTCGAAAAAATTGTCACGATCAGGTAAAAACTAAAGAAGATATGGACTGAAAGAGAATATTACATAATCTAATATAGACTCTGTATTATGGAACCGAAGATGTCATAAATGGTTGATGAAACACCATCTACCCATAGGGTAAATGGTGTGATTGATTGATTGATTGTTTTTCAAGATTATTTCCCCTATATGGCGGCGTTGCCATAAATGGCTCTTTATGTGTTTAAAGAGCCATTTTAAGTTCTGTTGAGCTTGGAACACGGTTAATAGCTTTCTCAGAATTTCATAGCTAAGCACAGAAATGAAGCAAAAAGTTTTATATCAACTTTTGAAGTGTGAGTTTAGATCTGAACACAGAAATGCTTCGAGCACTGAATCGAGCTTTATAATTCCTGTTACTTGGGACACAACACTAATACAAAAGGATTCCTGGCCTAAATACATTTTGGAAATCTGAAAAGAATTAAATTCATAGCAAGAAATCATAGCATTCAAAATTCAGGCCAGGTAACATATCATTCCCGTTTGGAAAGACGGAAGTAAAGAACCAATGATACGTCTATGTATAAATAATACGATTTGCTTACTTTATCTCGAATTGATTGCCTCATTCCTTCTCTCTCTTCTTCCATTTTTCTGTGCTTTTCTTTCCTTTTTTCCTCCGCTTCAAGTCGTGCTTGAATGATTTCTGGATCTTCTCCGCCAGCCTCTCCTTCAGCATTTTCTTCCGTCTCTTCCTTGTCACCGAGGGCACCTGCTCAAATACAAAACAGGAGAAGGATACGCATCACAATAGGTCTGTCCCAACAAGGCATAAAACATAAATTCAAAAAAGTATTCAGAATGTGGGCTATTGCAATTAGATATATGTAAACTATAGGCAAATGTGGGCTATAGCTCAAAACAGAAGAAGGATACGCATCACAATAGGTCTGTCCCAACAAGGCATAAAACATAAATTCAAAAAAGTATTGTGAATATGGGCTATTGCAATTGGATATATGTAAACTATAGGCAAATGTGGGCTATAGCTCAAAACAGAAGAAGGAAACGTATTATAATCAGTTTCTTCAAAGACGACCTAATTATAGTCAGTAAAAGCATTTATATCAATTTTACAGTTTTAAACTCGCCGTCTATGAATTTCAGTCAACTTACTGTGAACAAAGTCTCTTTAATAGGCATTTCCGGTAGGATTATTTTTCATAAAATTTGCATTTTTACACAAAAATATACTGGACTAATATGATGTTTGCATTTATAGGTTATTGAATTGCAAGGTGCTGTTTGGACAATTCCTGGGTGCAACTTAAAGTATGTTAACGATGCAAGTTTTGTTTGTGACTGCTTGAATTGGTCAACGCTATAATTTTTTAACGTTTTGCCACTGACACGTACATCATTGTACTCACTCTGACATAAAAACTGTCCAATATGGGAAAAAATATTAGAAACTTGAATTTAATACATAATATAGTAGGTTTATAATAAATTGACATATTGGGACATTTTGGCTATTGCAGAAGCTCTACTCGGTTTGCACTTAATGCTAAATGGTGTCTAACCTAGCCCGGATTTTCAGTCTAGAGGGCGACTTATTTTATATTTGGCTGGTAATGTGAATAAAAAAATAAATAATAAATTTCGGCAGAGCCCAGATTTCTCGGCTAGTGTCTAACCATAACATGCATTTATATTTATGTTTGAGACACGTTAAACAGCTACAATAAAACTATGGAATCAAGTGGTTTCATGAAGCTATGTGATAAACGTATAACACCTCATAGAATATTGATGAAATAATCAATAACGTAGAGTACACTCAACTGTTAACCAATCTATTAATGACTTGTTATTGTTAAACGCCTTCGTGCAGACATGATGTTTGAAGAACATAGTATTTACCATGCAATCAAAAATTCATGTATAATGTTAATTCCAAGTTGAGGGTGTTGCTTCTATAAATGGAATAAATAGAGTTCTAAAACGGACAACTGTCAATCAAAATTATATTTTTAAAGGCCAAAATGTTGATATTTTACCTTAGCAGAAAGTTCTCAGTGCTACTAGTCTCAGTAATGTACCTAAAAGTACACTGTAGTGTTGCAAACTGACTGGGGCTTAGAATAAATGAACGTTCGTCCCAGTTATTTAAATTTTTAAATTTATTTAATATTTAAATTAGATAATTTAACTCTTAGACTGTATGGATTTTCCCAACTTCAGCATCAATCATATAGTTTTTCGATGATTTTCAAAGCATCTTACAATCTTTATAAAAGAGGTTTGAATTTTGGCAGCTCATGCCACTTTATGGGACTCGTTTTGTTTTAAAGTATTTCTACTAATTTGAAAAATAAGATTGATTTGACTTTTAAATGTGGTAGCAATTAGTGGGAATTCTGTGGTACATTGTTTACTATCTAAGAGACAGTTGCGGGTGGATGTAAACAGAGGTCCTACATGTGTGAACCCTACTGTAGTGAGTTGTGAAAACATAACTAATATTTATCTATCGGGTAAACTGTGAGATAAACGGTGCCCTTTTAAGCCTGCGGGTCTTGTGTCTATCGATGGAATATATAGAGTTCACCAAGGTCAATCAAAATTTAAATATATGTGTAATATTGAGCAGGAGACTTAGTTTTGTCAAAATGTGCTATTTTTGGCCATTTAAGATACAACGTAAATGAATGACAAGAGTTACTTCCCATTGTAATAGGTCATTTTAAAACAAGTTTTATTGCAAATGAGGAGTCCTATCCATTTTCTCTACATTTTCACAAAAGTGTGTATGAAATGTTTTATTCAGTATGATGATCAACCAATCAATCAATCAACCCATGTTTTTTTATGTTCTAAAGAGAAAAAAAGTAATAGTTTCAGATTTGGCGAAAATAACCTTCAAAATGAGAATGATGTAGCTCTGCATGACTTTTTCTCAGGTTTCCCCATAATGTAAAGTCAAATGCATGGATTATCACCATCCTCCAATACCACAAAAACTGTATTTGTGAAAGGACTTCACCAAAAAAAGGATATACGTGTAGTTAAGTTTATTGTGAAATTCTAGAAAAAAAAGTTTTTTTTTTTTTGTTTTTGTTGCATTTACAGTTGTATGCAAATGGCCTTGGTGTTATTTAAGTGAAGCGGGAGAATGGTTCCAATCAATTGAGGGAAGTTGTTGAATAATTCACCGATATCCGTCCTGTAGATACTGTGAGACAACTGAGTAAAGTTAATAATTCAACAGAATTCCAAACAACACAACTGTTACACTGAAAACGCTTTCAACAGAATACAAAGTTAACGGAAGCAGTCTCAAATGTCCTTGAGTTTACTAACAATGCCTCCAGCCAGTAGTATACAAATGTTTAACATACTCCCTGCAAAATGGCCATTCATCACAACAACAATTTTATAAATACTGAAATGTTTTTTTAAAGATGGTCTCAGTCATTATATATGCTAGTATGTAAACATGTTCCTTCTCATCCTTTCAATCCAAAATTACATGTATGCCTCTTAATCCAGAAAATTTTTTTTAACAATATTAGTACCATTAACCTGTGTTCTAATAAATGAGCCAGGGCCTCAGTGGCCCAGTCAGTTAAACTGATTGTCGCTCAGTCCGACACATGCCTCTCATCAAATCGTCGCAGATTTGGATCCTAATCATACCAATAAAAAACTGAAAGTTTTTAAGTGGATTTTCTCCTCTATCAATGTATGTGGAAGAGTTGCCAGGTACTCGCCGAAGGTCGGGAGTTTCTTCCGGTAGTTTCTTCCCACGCTAAACCTTGCAACGCCACCATATAAGTGAAATAATCTTGAGTGCAACTTAAAACATCAATCAATCAATCTATATGTACAACAGCATAACTGTCAATCTTATAAATGAGAAGCGAAAATGTTTTTAGGTTTCTTCATTGTGGAGTATAGAAGCATATGAGATTTTCGTCTTTTTTTCTGGATTTTTCTCACATGAAGGATGTAAAAGAGTTTACACAGCTTAACTTACATAGATGACTAAAAATGCAATGTTTTAACATTACTGCTTATGCAGCTATCAGTTTTAAGTTGGCTAAAACAGTTTTATGATTGATTGATTGTTTGGTGTTTTACGCAGCGCTCAAGATTATTTCACTTATATGGCGGAGCTGCCAGTTTAATTGTGGGAGGAAACCGGGCTCTATCCCCGTAGGAAACCCACGACCTTCCGGTGGTAACTGGCAACCATCCAACATACATGTAGGTGTTTTGAGTGAAAACCCAGACAGAAAATTTTATAATTTTTTAGGACTGAGTGGGATTCGAACCCCCGACCCATTGGTGGAAGGCTGTTCGCGTTGAGCGTCCAGCGCTCTACCTACTGAGCCACGGAGGCCCCAAAACAGTATCTGAGGGCTTGTTCCACTAAATTGTTGAAAGCTACGCTTGTCGTAAATGCATATTGCACAATAGGAAGTTTCTCATAGTCACAAATCTGGAAGCAGAATTGCATGATGTATGCTGAAGAGTAACTTAATGCCAGATTTGTAGAGGTTATAACATGTCCAAGGGGGTTATGGGTCCATAGATTCATGATGATTAGGGGGATGTAACAAGAACGCAACAAAGGTGTAATTTTTTAAGTAACTTTATGCCAGATTTGTAGAGGTTATAACATGTCCAAGGGGGTTATAGCTCCATAGATTCGTTCTGCTTAGGGGGATGTAACAAAAACGCAACAAAGGCGTAATTTTTTTAAGTAACTTTATGCCAGATTTGTAGAGGTTATAACATGTCCAAGGGGGTTATAGCTCCATAGATTCTTCGTGTTGATTTGGGTGATGTAACAAAAAACCAACATAGGTGTAATTTTTTAAGTAACTGAAGAGTAACTTTATGCCTGATTTGTAGAGGATATAACATGTCCAAGGGGGTTATAGCTCCATAGATTTGTGTTGATTAGGGGGATGTAACAAAAACGCAACAAAGGTGTAATTTTTTAAGTAACTGAAGAGTAGCTTTATACCAGATTTGTAGAGGTTATAACATGTCCAAGGGGGTTATAGCTCCATGGATTCATGTTGATTATGGGGATGTAACAAAAACGCAACAAAGGTGTAATTTTTTAAGTAACCGAAGAGTAACTTTATGCCAGATTTGTAGAGGTTATAACATGTCCAAGGGGGTTATAGCTCCATGGATTCATGTTGATTATGGGGATGTAACAAAAAAGCAAGAAAGGTGTAATTTTTTAAGTAACTGAAGAGTAGCTTTATACCAGATTTGTAGAGGTTATAACATGTCCAAGGGGGTTATAGCTCCATAGATTCGTGTTGATTAGGGGGATGTAACAAAAACGCAACAAAGGCGTAATTTTTTAAGTAACTGAAGAGTAGCTTTATACCAGATTTGTAGAGGTTATAACATGTCCAAGGGGGTTATAGCTCCATAGATTCGTGTTGATTAGGGGGATGTAACAAAAACGCAACAAAGGCGTAATTTTTTAAGTAACTGAAGAATAACTTAATGCCAGATTTGTAGAGGTTATAACATGTCCAAGGGGGTTATACCTCCATAGATTTGTGTTGATTAGGGGGATGTAACAAAAAAGCAACAAAGATGTAATTTTTTAAGTAACTGAAGAGTAACTTTATGCCAGATTTGTAGAGGTTATAACATGTCCACGTGGGTTATGGGCCCATAGATTCGTGTTGATTAGGGGGATGTAACAAAAAAGCAACAAAGGTGTGATTTTTTAAGTAATTGAAGAATAACTTAATGCCAGATTTGTAGAGGTTTTAACATGTCCAAGGGGGTTATAGCTCCATAGATTCATGCTGATAGGGGGATGTAACAGGAACGCAACAAAGGTGTAATTTTTTAAGTAACTGAAGAATAACTTAATGCCAGATTTGTAGAGGTTTTAACATGTCCAAGGGGGTTATAGCTCCATAGATTCATGCTGATAGGGGGATGTAACAGGAACGCAACAAAGGTGTAATTTTTTAAGTAACTGAAGAGTAACTTAATGCCAGATTTGTAGAGGTTATAACATGTCCAAGGGGGTTATACCTCCATAGATTTGTGCTGATTAGGGGGATGTTACAAAAAAGCAAGAAAAGTGTGATTTTTAAAGTTACAATGCAAGCGACGGACAAAGTTGACACACGTTGCTATGAGGTATCTATATTTGGTAATGCTCAACTTGTGTGATAACTGTATGATAAGAAATGACCATACTGTGAACTCATTGATGTAACAGGATACATGGTGACATCTAAACAAGACAAATGATATAATAAAGGCTTAGACGGAGATAATTTGGTTAGGGAGCGTAATATATCTGTCGGGAGTCTAACTGATGGTTACTTTATTCAGAAACCACTGATTTATTCCTACGCATATTTAGATATGTCAGAAGCACATGGCAAATGGGCCAGATATGTTATAAAACTATTTTTGGTCAAAGAGCATTATTTATGAAGTTTCTTTGATTGATTGATGTTTAATGTCCCTCATATAATTTGATACCTTGGCTTACAGTTTTTCGCAATTATATTCTCACATTTAATCATTTCCTAAAGTTTTGGATCGAAAGAAAATCTTGCTTCAGCAGGAGATGTTCTTTGGAAAATAAACGCTTTTCAATTTATATCTTTCGTTTATATTTAAAGTGGCATTAGTTGCAAAATGTTGATATTTTGACGTTAAAACAAAATGTTGAAATAATTTGCTATTTTTCTTAAGACATATAATTCAGAAGCTTTTTGGTACTTCTAGTCGCGAAAATGTATGATAAAGTATTGTTTTGAACTGACTTTGGCTTAGAATGAATGAATGGTCGTCCCAGTTATTTAAATTTTGTTTACTTTTCAAACACGTTTTCGGTTGGTACAGGTCACATACTGTATGGATTTTCCTCATTCCAAGGAAATTCCAATCATTGAGTTTTTCGATGGTCTTCAAAGCCTCTTACTGTCGTGACGATCAGAAATTATGAAAAAAGTGACAATATCGGCAGCTCATGCCACTTTAAGTATCGAAAGTGTATGCTTTACAAATATGTTTTTCTCCATTTTTATGGGTAGCGTTTACATTAACATATTTTACAGTATGTGGACATTGAAATTAATGGTCAAAGGCGGCAACTAACACACACTGTCCAGTAATTGATCATTTTTTACATGATCGCCTCCCAACCCTGGCAACAGCACCCTATAAGTGTCGTAATCTTGAGTCTGGTATAAAATATCAACTAATCAGTCTATCAAAACCATCTTAAATTATAAGGCTGGCTATAAATACTATCACATGTACTTGGGTGAAGTACATTAACTTTAAGTCAATATTTGCAAATCAAAATAGAAAGCTTTCTGAGCGACTGAAACTTTCATGTCAACTAGCGAGTAAGAAATGCAATTCTTTTAAATCAACCAGTAGAATGTGTTTCCATTGGTAACAACAATATATCATGTTGAATGTACGTTGTAATGGATGTTCATGAGGCACTTGTATAAAGTGTCATATAGCATGATGTATTGGTCAATTAAAATACCACATCGGTGGCTTGAGACCATCATTTAAGTTAAATAGTGACAAGCTTGAATCTGATATGCCAAACTCTGAATTTATGACTGATTTATTGCTCTCAGATGCACAGCAATATTCTTCTTGTATCACATGTGATAACAGAGAAAAAAGAGATGAAGAATGCATGAAGCTTACGTTTTTTTTAAATATAAAGATCATTCTGAAAATAGTTCATTGGAGAAACTTTAGATAAAGAATATGTAGAAAAAGTTATCAAATTTAAAATTTTCTTGAGTTCAATTAATGGTTTGAATAAGCTTTAGTAGGCACTAAATAGAAATGGATGGAATTCAGACATAAAATAATTCATATTCAGGTTTCCTTTTTCCTTAGCAAGAGATATGTAAACTCTGTGGCCAAAGTATATTGATGATTGATCTGTAGCCAACAGGCCATCAATATATTTTGGCCACAGAGTTTGGATATCTCCAGCCACTTTTTCCTTAACATTATACAATAAGCCACCCTGGGGGCCGTTTCACGAAGCCGTCGCAAAGTGCGATCAATCGCAGTTGCCATAACTCTGTATCTCATCACTATGGTATCCATTGGCAACTATGCTTCGTTTGCGATGCGACTGCGTTGTGAAACGAGCTCTAGGGCGAGGCTGTGTGGTTTCATGTCTTCTGGGCCGAGTTGTTTAAAAGTGTATAAGGCTTAATACCGGTCTAAATGAAGTCACGTAACAAAGGAATTGAATTGTGACGTTGCAAAGTTATACCGGTATTAAGCTTAATACACTTTTGATCAACCGTCCCCAGGGCCTTCTCATAACTAACTGGACCTGCTTATCATTATGAAACTTTCAAAATTTAGGTGCTATGAAAATATTGTCTTAGATCTCATGGGACTGTCGGCCAAAGAAAACTAAAACCAGCTTGAAGAAAAAGTACCCGTGTTGTTTTGGCGGAACAGTAGCTTTGTGACAAAGACCAGTTTTTCTTAAATCAGTGATCACGCAGAGCATTTCTAAATAATTTTTGAGGGGAAAACTGTGTGCTTTGACACAGGTATGATTGATTGATTGTTTGGTGTTTTACGCCGCGCTCAAGATTATTTCACTTATATGGCGGTGTTGCCAGTTTTATTGTGGGAGGAAACCGGGCTCTATGCCCGGAGGAAACCCACGACCTTCCGTTGGTAACGACACAGGTATGTTTTGCAGTCCAGATCGGCCACACATAGGCTTACCTTTAACAGATTTCAGTTGGTTTCCCACCATCTGCTTTGCAATAAAAGCCATTGTGAAGAACACTAGTTAACGAAGTTGTGTAAGGTGAGAGGGAGAAGAACTATCTGGTATTACAGGCTGATTAGACTTCACACGTCCAGTTTTCACACACACACAAGGCTTCTTTCTGCGTCAATTAGAGCTTTGCATCAGCCCCCTCTGTAGCAACACGTTAGATTTCACTCAAACAACACCTGTCAGAAAACATAATGAATCTTGATCAGTAATCACCTAACAACATACATACATGTACAAAATATTTTTTTTTAATTCAGAGTGACTTTCTAATACAAAATATTGAAAGTTTTTTCAAAACCTGGCATGATAATGAATCTTGATCAGTAATCACCTAACAACATACTGTACAAAACATTTTTTTTATTCAGAGTGACTTTCTAATACATAGGGACCTCCGTGGCTCAGTAGGTAGAGCGTTGGACGCTCAATCCAAACAGCCTTCCACCAATGGGTCACGGGTTCGAATCCCACTCAGTGCAAAAATTGGAAAATTTTCTGACTGGGTTTTCACTCGGACGACCTATGTGGGATGGTTGCCAGTTACCAGCGGATGGTCGTGGGTTTCCTACTGGCACAGAGCCCGGTTTCCTCCCACAATAAAACTGGCAACGCCGCCATATAAGTGAAATAATCTTGAGCGCGGCGTAAAACTCCAAACAATCAATCAATCAATCTAATACATAATAAGTATTATTTTTTCAAAACCTGGCATGATGAGAATCGTTCAAGAAGATGATAAAAACAAAACCAGAATTAAATTCTTTCGTCAACAAATAAAAAAGAAATCTAAAAAGAAAATTGATGGTAAGATTGTTTGCTGTAAGGAGATTTAAAGTGTATGAGTTTGTAAGATGATGTGAGAATTTTACACCTTGGCTTGTTGTGACTTCTTGTTGTACGTGTAAGTTCTACAAGGAACATTGCCAGGGGTCCAGCGATTGCAGGCAGTGATATGACAGTTGGAGAACAAGCGAAATGGCCACAGAGAGAGGAATCAATAAAGTCAATATTAACCATGACATAAGTACATCATGTACATACATGACTTTTTAATGCATTAACTGATCGTATTTGCTTTACAACTGACCAGGCACAATTGTAACCAAACTGCCTTCATAAATATCTTGAAGTAACTAGGTTTTATTATATTAAATAACCATCTGCTATGTTTCGCTTTAAATTCAATACTAGCAATAATATTTATAATTTTATGGATAGAACAAGTCTCTTTTGACTCTATTCCCGCCCATCTTTTAAATGCCTCGGTTCTGTGGCGGGTGAATTAACAAAATACCTATGATTTTTACTCAAAATGAAGCAGGATTTCCTAGAAATAAATTTTTGAGGTCGTTTATGGGCAGAAAAACCCAATTCAGACCCATAAAAACTGAATAAGGAAATATTAAATTTCTGGCAACTAAAATACTCAATTCCACTTTGAAATAACTCAATGGTTAAAATTGGGACTTCTATGAAACCATGTGTTGCCTTTTTAAATTTTTTTTAAATGTGTTAAAGCGATCAAATTAGCCTGTTATTCCCAAGTACTGAAGTAATGCTTATGAGGATGACAAGAGATTTATTGTAAGAAGTAAATCAATAAAGCAAAGTGTGTCAGTTTGTAAGACGAGGAGAGAGTTTGATATCTTGTCTCTCGAATCCATGATGCAAGAACAACACTGCTTAAACATATATCCCCTACAGCCAAAAAGAAAGAAGCAGATCGTAATTCTACAGAAAATTGTTTCTTTTAAACTGAATGCAGCATGTAAAATCTCTGTCAGAGATAATGGAAAGGAGTTCTAGGCATCGATCTCGAGGTAACTGTGTGAGTTTGTAAGAGGAGGTGAGAATTTGATACCTTGCCTTACTGTTATTTCATGATGTATGTTGTGTAAGGAACATGGCCCAAGGCTAGGGAATTGCAGACAGTAATAAGACTGATAGAGAAGGAGTGGAATGGCCACAAAGAGAGGAATCAATGAAGTCAATATTAACCACGACACACAAATAACCTCCGAACATTAGGTCCACAGAGCAACCTTTTCACCATAAAGTCTCAGTCAATCTGAATTCAAACCCTGCCTTAGACCTCGGCCCGCTGTTGAAGACTTCCGCCACTCCAGGCACAATAACAAATTACTTCCCCGATAAATAGACTCCATAAAAAGTATCTATGTCCTGAGCACTCGCATCATAAAAAACGTTAATATGTAGAGAGAGACCTTCGCATAAAATATCAAAATGCTGTAAAGTTCTGTAATATAACTTAAATGCTATTGACATAAAAAGGACCTGTCCGTGAAAACTGTTGTTTCTAGTCTTTATGTATCTACTACAGAGAGCACATGATTAGAAATTGCCTTACAATAACCATTTGAATCTCGGCATAAAATGCTCAATGTGCTGCACATTTAATGCTAATTCAAAGAAAAAAGCCTACTATTGCGGAAATGGTCCTAGCCAAAGATTATGTGAGAGCCAGAATGGAGAGTTAAATTACAAAAGCCTATGGATTCAAAGATGCATATCAAAATCCTCTTGCCAATTAACAATACTGCTATTAATGTTTCATTGAATAGCTAGTTCTAAATTTGCAATAAATATGATTCTGAAACTTGGGTTATCAGAGTGGCAAAGGCAATCCATGATATTATGTTGGTTCGTGCAATGTTTATAATTTAATAAACAAAAGAGACAACTTGACATTTTTACTCAATAAATAAGACAGGCAACTTGATATTTTTACACAATAAATAAAATGGACAACTTGATATTTTTACGCAATAAATAAAATGGACAACTTGACATTTTTACACAATAAATAAGGCATGACAATTATCAACATTTCCACTTGCTGGTCGATATAACAAAGAGATATGGCTTCCTATGGCTTATGATGTAATAAAGTTAACATCATAGTAACCACAAATTGTGATTACATAAAAATATATCAGAAATGAACAGTATCTAACTCTTAATTTAAATATCCATTATGAATTAGACATATGCAGTAAGGATGGATAAAGTTTCCTTATAGCTATTTTGTAGACAACAGTTTCTTCATTTGATTTAAATAGTAATATTTAAATAGCAACGACCATTGAAATCAGTACCCCTGCACCCTTTTTGGCCTTGGCGTTTTGTCCTTTTTTTTTTAGGTAATTGTATAAAAACAAGGCCAAATTCTACTAAAATGACCTTCAACAGAGTTTGAAATTATGAACTTTAAATAGCAGGCCTCAAGAAATACTAAGCATCACAACCATTTACCTCAGTACCCACCCTTTTTCGGCCTTGGCGCTTTGGCCATTTTTTCAGGTTATTTAATATAAGGCCAAATTCATCTCAAATGACTTGAAAGAGAGTCTGAAAATTATGAACTTTAAAAACACCAAACCAAACTTGGTTCTAATGAGAATCAAAAGGAATCAACAGCATGTAAGAGATTTTTTTAAATTACAAGCTTTTGGCACCTATGTTGATGTCTTAAACCATCTTGTGATTTATGCATTAAATGTACTAAACCTCAAACTTGAAAGTGAATCTTGAAACTGTAAAGCCTCGTATAGAATGGTGATCAAATACAGATATACAAATCATATTGTTTAGTTGTACAAGTCCAGAATTTATTCCCTGTGCTTCGTGTTTAGTTGTTAAATTTCAGAAGGAATTCCCTATGCTTCGTGTTTAGTTGTTTAAGTTCAGAGGGTATTCCCTATGCTTCGTGTTTAGTTGTTTAAGTTTAGAAGATATTCCCTATGCTTCGGGTTTAGTTGTTTATGTTCAGAAGGTATTCCCTATGCTTCGTGTTTAGTTGTTGAAGTTCAGAGGGTATTCCCTGTGCTTCATGTTTAGTTGTTTAAGTTCAGAAGGTATTCCCTATGCTTCGGGTTTAGTTGTTTACGTCCATAAGGTATTCCCTATGCTTCGTGTTTAGTTGTTTAAGTTCAGAAGGTATTCCCTATGCTTCGTGTTTAGTTGTTTAAGTTCAGAAGGTATTCCCTATGCTTCGTGTTTAGTTGTTTAAGTTTAGAAGGTATTCCCTATACTTCGGGTTTAGTTGTTTAGGTTCAGAAGGTATTCCTAAATGCTTTGTATTTAGTTGTTTAAGTCCAGAAGGTCTTCCCTATACTTCATGTTTAGTTGTTGAATTTTAGAAGGTATTCCCCGTGCTTCATGTTTAGTTGTTTTAGTTCAGAAGGTATTCCCTATGCTTAATGTTTAGTTGTTTAAGTCCAGAAGGTATTCCCTATGCTTAATGTTTAGTTGTTTATACCGGAAGGTATTCCCTAGGCTTTGTGTTTAGTTGTTTCTACCAGAAGGTTTTCCCTATGCTTCATGTTTAGTTGTTTAAGTCCAGAAGGTATTCCTGGTGCTTTGTGTTTAGTTGTTCCTACCAGAAGGTATTCCCTAGGCTTTGTGTTTAGTTGTTCCTACCAGAAGGTTTTCCCTATGCTTCATGTTTGTGAACATATATTGATCAAATGCTTCTTATCTATTTTATTCAATATGTGAGTGGATAATGAACAGAGACGGCTGTTTTATCGCGAAAAGCTCTTAAGATATTTGACCCACTCATAGTAAAAGGTCAAACAATACAGTGACTGAGTGATAGTGCTGGTGTAAAAAGATACGTTTGAATGTAAGATTAGAAAAACACTAAGTGGTGTCTTCATGTTTCATAGCATGTCAATGACTGTTCAGTGTGCGTGGCAGTTCCAAGGACAATGCAAAAATAAATAAACAAACAAAAATGATATAATATTGATAACAGTTTGGTAAAATATCTTATAAATACAAAAAAAGAAAACTGTGAAATACTAGTGAAAACCATTTTATGTACCTGCAATAAAAAAAAAGAGGTGACACAACTAATTTATTCTATTTATATACACTAAAATACCCGGGCACAGGGAAAATCTCCTTAATTATATATATATATATACATGTATATCTGTGTTAAATATTTGACACAACGTTCAACATCATTTCTGAACAATGCCCACGTGAAAGCGCTTGACCTAAATATCCAGTTATTCATCCTATCGTGGGTAAAATATAGCATATCCAGAAACAGTCAAAGAATACAATTTTTATTGATATGTGATAATAATTTCATAACATATATTTTTACTTTGCTAAAGTGTAAAGTTCTCATTGATATTGGGATTAGGTGTAAACTCCTAGAAAATTCTTTCACCTGCAGGATCCATCACATTTAGAATGGGTCTTCATTCCTGAGGCCTCACTATAGACATTGTGGACACGATTTTAGAATAAGATTTAAGGACGTATATGTTTATATGATGAGTTAAATTAGTTAGTGTCTTATAGAAAGTGAGTATAACAGTATTCTCGTTATTTTGGGATTACAGTCTCTTGAAAATATGGCAGAAATTCGTCTACCGATTTGTGCCATATTTTCAAGAGAGTGTAATCCCAAAATAACGAGAATAATGTTTATATGATGATAAAATACTGTGTTAAAATTAAGAAAACTTGTTAAAAATCTGAAGGCTTCAAAATACCACGGCGGACTTCCCGGGGAAAACATGGCCGGCAAGCGTTTTAGAGTGGAACAATAACAAAGGACGATATACTAGTATGTGCACCAACTATTTAAAAATGGGTGCTAAATATTGAAGTCAGTATACTAAGTCCTGTAGCTATTGACTTATGTGACAAGGTTAATCCGATGTGTACAGACTGACAAATGGTGGGTGATCGATCAGTACACCTTTAAACTCCCACATGTTCATAGATCATAAGTATGACAGAGCACGTAACTCCTTAACATGTGTTTGTATTGCAAGGTATGATATAAGTATAAGTATTTAGGGTAGCGTTGCCTGGAGTGTAATAAATGTTCATCCCAGAATGAATCATACTCCTGGAGTGTAATAAATGTTCATCCCAGTATAAATCATACTCCTGGAGTGTAATAAATGTTCATCCCAGTATAAATCATACTGTAGTTAACAGTAATATTCAACTTGATATTTTTTGTGAAATTGTTGAAAATGCTTTAAATAATTTACCTGAATGTCACTTCTTGATTAGGCGAATTACATGTACCTTCAGAGTAAAGCATTGCCTGTGTGTTGATTCCAGTATAAAAAGCAACCCTACCATATGGTACCTGTTAAAGTATTAAACCTATAGGTGTTTGATGGCATGTAGTTTAAAGCATCCTCAAGAATCCCATCTATCCATGTATCAGGGTTGAGAGAGTGATTGCACAAAGCTGTTAGAAAAATCAATCAGAGCTCAGTGTCCTCTGAAGGTGTCTCTATAATGAGTTACTTCACCTAGGCTAAATCAGCCTGCAAATATAGGGTATGTGCATCTATCCCCAGATTGATTGATGGACAGACAGCCAGCTGTTGGATACACCCTACAATCCTCTGTCAGAATCCACTCATACCGAATTAATAGAAAATGTGTGTCATTCATATAAAGGTTTAACACATATAAAGGTTTAACTAATTCACATGGTGTGCAATAATACACTGTACCAACATTTTGATTTACAATTTAAATGAAATTGGAAAATTCAAATTAATATGCATGAGGTTACAAAATGGGTTTTATTAAAATAAAAAAAACTGGTATATCTTTCGCCTTCAACCTCCAGTGTCCGCGATAACAAAAAATGTTGATTGATTGATTGATGTTTTACGCCACACTCAAGATTATTTCACTTATATGACGGCATTGCCGGGTTTAGTGGGGGAGCGAACCGGGCTCATTGCACGGAGGAAACCCCGACCTTCGGCGAGTGCCTGGCAACTCTTCCACATACGACGACTCAGTGAAAAATCGCAATAAACTTGAAAGCTAAGTACAATAAATCTTCTCTGTTTCGCTCAATATCCCAAAAAACATACACAATTTCAAAAGCTCTGAGGCCCAACTCTATGATATGCAGAGTCTCTGCCATGATTTGGAAAAAATATAAAGCATGAGTAAATAAAATAACTTATGTAATATAAGTAAACATGTAAGTAATTTTACTGGTAATGATTATTCTTCATTATCAGAACATTGAACCCCTTTTGTTTAGGTATCCATATTCATGTCCAAAATCAATGCGATATCACACAGTGAGACTCCAGACTTCGTTTAGTGGCTGTATACATCGTCAGGAGACCAAAACTGCCTGAGCAAATTTTCCTTCGTTAAGGTAATTAGATAGGCACATGTTGGGAAGCCAGTGGACAAAGCCAGAATCTCACCTTGGACACATAATACACAGAACTGACATATACAGATGTTTACTATAGTTAACACATAGATGTGAGACATGGAATGACAATATAGTTAACACATAGGTGTGTGATATGGAATAACAATATTACTCATGTACATGTAATACTCAATTTTGATTATTTTTTAAAGAGTTCTTAAATAAAGCATATAATAGATTCTTGTATGTGACATTTCTTTTCAATAATGCATCCGCATCTCTACTAGCACTCATAAATAAATTTCTTGAAATGGTTCATAAATATTATCTCGTTCCTTAATTTAAGCATATAATAGATTCCTGTACATGACATTTCTTTTCAATAATACATCCGCATCTCTACTAGCACTCATAAATAAATTTCTTGAAATGGTTCATAAATATTATCTCGTTCCTTAATTTAAGCATATAATAGATTCCTGTACATGACATTTCTTTT
Organism: Lepidochitona cinerea; assembly: GCA_963971465.1. Taxonomy (NCBI): domain Eukaryota; kingdom Metazoa; phylum Mollusca; class Polyplacophora; order Chitonida; family Tonicellidae; genus Lepidochitona; species Lepidochitona cinerea. The sequence continues at coordinate 41,299,926 of OZ020553.1, forward strand.
TAATAATACATCTGCATCTCTACTAGCACTCATAATAAATAAATTTCTTCAAAGGGTTCAAACATTTTATCTTTCTAATAAAATAAAGCATATTAGAGCACTATCTGAAGAACGACTTCTAATTCATATTCACTCAATTATATGTTCAAACCATGGTTACCTTGAACTTATTAGTGGATTGATTGATTGATTGATTGTTTGGTGTTTTACGCCGCGCTCAAGATTATTTCACTTACATGACGGCGTTGCCAGTTTTATTGTGGGAGGAAACCGGGCTTTGTGCCCGGAGGAAACCCACGACCTTCCGCTGGTAACTGGAAACCATCCCACATAGGTCGTTCGAATGAAAACCCAGTCAGAAAGTTTTCCAATTTTTGGACTGAGTGGGATTCGAACCCACGACCCATTGGTGGAACTTATCAGTGGAGATTCTAACAATAAACATTGGAATCATATTTTACTTGTACATTTCTTTATACAATTTTTGTTTTTTGTTTTTTTTAATAATATATAAATTTTCTATGAAAGTTCTATGATAAGACCTATGACATCACATAAATTGTTATGTGCATTATTTACCTAAGGTACAAAAATCAGAGGTCATTTTTCTTCTTAAATATGCAATATTTAAATGAAGATAAATTGCTGAATAAAATCCATCAATAATACTGTTCAACATAGACAGTTTGATACAGATTTGCTAATACAGAGAATGAATGCTATAAAATGAATGACAATGAGCTGATAAACTGCTAGTCTGCGTAATAAGTTTTTAAGGTGTTAATGACCAAACATAGAAAAAAGAATAAAACAGAAGTGTAAATAGCTATCTAGCTCTTTATTTGACAGTATTTTATCCTGCAGCTATAATCAAAAAAAAAATGCAGCCATCCAAAAAAATTTTAAAACATCTACGGCTATTTTTGTCAAGAAGTTTAAGATTTTTTTTTTAGATTTCAACTTTATATCAGATTTACATGTGGGTGTGGACATTTAAGTTATGTTACACAATACAAGTACGTTCTATATGGCTAAAAACAAAGGTAGATCTAAAAATGACCTTCCCCTATTTTCCCATAGAATATTTTTGGGGAAACTCCTCTCCATAATTATTTTAGTCGACACTTATTTACCTGATCAAACAGATTTTGAAGTAGACAATTTTGAGAATATTGTCTTAAATGATTGAATTTTTAAGCCGGACTCCAGATTCTTACATTTATATGGCGGCGTTGTCAGATTTAGTGGGGGTCGAAACCGGGTTCTTAACCAGATGAAACCCCTGACCTTTCAGCGATTAAATGCCAACTCTCCCAAGTGAAAAATGCACTCAGACATTTTGTCAATTTTTATTTGGTCTGAGTGGGATTTGAACACGCTCTGCATCGATGGGAGGCCTGTGTCGGACTGAGGGACTATAACTCTAGCCGAGGCCCCTTGTGTTAAATGAAAATTAAAAATGTAACTTTTTCCATCTCAGGATTGTAATAAAAGAGATGGATATATATATATTTTGAAGACATGCTGTTTGGTTGTTGTTGTTGTTGTACATGTACTGTGTTAAAAACAGGAAGTTGCTAAATAATATTGTATTGTTGATCGTTGTCTCATACATTTAAACACCCTTAACATAACCGACTAGATTGTGTGAGAAACAGCTAATTAACATAGTCAGCTTGATGATAGTCTGTCATTAATAAGGTGTATGATGTAGCTTAACTATAGATGGACTTCTAGCCATAGCTAGAAATCTGTACAATACATGATATACCTCTTTTTAACACAATTAGAAACTTGTCTCAATGGTTATTTTAGACAAGAAGATTTTTCCTGTGCCCGTGTGTTTTAGTGATCATAAATACATTACAAGGGGAACTTCTTGTCATAAATGTACCTGAAGATCCGTACAACCTTGTCAATATATTACAACGGGAATGTCTAAGAATCTTGTCATACCTGAAGATTCGTACAACCTTGTAAATACATTGTAAGGGTTTTTATTTTAATAAAGATGCCTGATAATATTGATTGATTGATTTTTTGGTGTTTTACGCCGCGCTCAAGATTATTTCACTTATATGGCGACGTTGCCAGTTTTATTGTGGGAGGAAACCGGGCTCTGTCCACGACCTTCCGTTGGTAACTGGCAACCATCCCACATAGGTCGTTCGAGTGAAAACCCAGTCAGAAAATTTTCCAATTTTTTGGGACTGAGTGGGATTCGAACCCGCGACCCATTGATGGAAGGCTGTTCGGATTGAGCGTCCAACGCTCTACCTACTGGGCCACGGAGGCCCCTAGGTCAAACGAAGAAGCAATATCGATATGAACAAGATCACTATTTAGATATTTAGAGTCACACTCCTACTAAAGATGCACTACAGCACATATTTTGGTGCAGGTTATATATCAGACAAGATAGAGAAGGTGCTAAGATTCACAAATTATTTTTTTTTCAGTTTGTATTTGTCAGTTATTGTCAGATCAATGATCCCTGTAAAGTGAATACTCTACTTCCGTAAATATAACAATTTTCAGGAGCATTTAAACAACTATAAGCATATTTAGTTTATAATGAGCTGCATTTTTTATTTCTTCACAAGGTTACGGTAAGATCTCCGCTAATTCAAGGACCAGTGATGTGAAAATAACGAAATATTACATTGCTATTTGCCACATTTGGTCTATAAATACAACAACAGCGATCGTTCAATAGGATTATCTGATCGCTCACTCCAGGAGGTAAGACTCTCAACGAAAAAAGTTGAATTTTAAGTGTACTTTTGTTAATGTTTTTCTGGCCCTTGAATTTTTTAGAGTACTTGAATTAGCGGAGATCTTACTGTAAGTTTAGCATTTACGTAATCATCTTTCACTGATTGATTTATTGGTGTTTAGGACTGGATTATTTCAATAATATGGCAGCATTGCAAGGGCATATGCTGATCAAGTGACGTCTTCAACGAAAAACTCTAATTAAAACTCTGCTTAATTAATGAAATCTTCAGTCAACCTGTAAGCAGATGATATTCTGTACTATGCATGGTAATCTGTGGCACCAGCTTAAGGTATACCAAGTTATAGAATATCAGATGGTTTTCCTCAGTTTATATTGATTAACACTGATGATGGAATATCATGACTGGGCTACAATACCTGGTCACAAATCACTTCATACATACATCCTGCAGTTAATGAAGCTATGGCAGGTGGTGTAAGGGAATTATAACAAAAGGCCATGATTCAATAATTAAAGCCTTGGTTAAGATATGGCATACACTGTTTATAGGCCAGCTGACAATATTATGTCCAAGGTATTAAGATTTTACCAATGACTGATTGATTGATTGATGATTAAGCTGCATTCAGGATTATTTCACTTATATGGTAGAGTTTAGATAGGTCTTTACCCGGTGAAAATCATGAGTATCTGGCAAATTTTTCACATATAGGGCCGATTTGAAGTCTAATATATCTGACAGTAACCTAAAGTGGTTTAAGCTATTCTCATTAAGATATTATATCCCAAATGCATGATAACAATGAAAGCAATTGTATAACGAATAAATGCACAGAGGCTCGTTTCACAAAGCAGTTGCATCGCAAACAAGGACTAGTTGCCACTGCATACCATAGTGAAGAGATATGGCAACTGTGATTGACCGCACTTTGCCATGGCTTCGTGAAACGGCCCCCTGATGCACATAACCTAAAATGTGACAGAAAAAAGACCATCTAAAAATAAGGCAAAATTGGTATGTTACTTTCAAGATTGTAGAAACGAGAGTTGTAATCCCATGCTGTAAGATAAAGTTATAACCAAAAATGAGATTATGCCCAAAGAGCATCAGCAAAGAACCACCTAACAGATTCACAAACGTGTCGCTATGTCAAAAGATATTACAATAATAAACTTATATAAGTAACCTCACCTCTGAATGCCACTAAAATGGATTAGAGATTGTTCTCTTATGTCTGTGATCGCTGTAGGAAACACTGGTTAATCAAAAAATATTCTGCCAAAAAAACCACTTCCAGTAGCTGCTTTTCTTCCTAATGCCGAGTTGGTCTAGCAGTGATATTGCAAGGGGGTAACACAGCCCAGAGAGTGAAAATTAAGTTAGACATGTACCTCAAAGGAACATGGATGATGTACCTGTTATAGTCTATATACCCAAGCCTTTTGAGCAGAAACCTTCAACAAGCCAATACAGGAACAATCATATAATTATTCATAACATTACAAAAGCAGGTGTCAGGACAAGTGATAATGAACTAAATTGTCTGCAATACAATAACACTTAAAGCTGAAAGTAAAAATAATACCCAAACAAGGGTAAACAAATTTTAGCAGACAGGTGTATTATTCAGACCATGGAATTTAGCATGAGTTTACACTTAATAAAGTGGTTTGACACGTCTGTGGGTTTGAATACAACTGGTTCATGAGGGTAAACATTTCAGACTACCAATACCTTTATTGAGCAAGTAAAAGTAGTAGATTTAGTAAGACGTTAAATAAGAAGACTTCAGAAGACACTTACAATGTAGCTCCAGTAGGGTTTGCTTTTTGAAGTGAATCCGGATCTACATTCCCATACTTCGAATAATTATTTCATGGAAATTAAGATTTCCTGGAAGTTAAATTTTGAGGTCAAACATCTGCCTCACAACGATTCTAGTTAATTAAGCATGGAAATATTAAATTTCTGGCAACTAAAATACTCAACTGGACTCAAAACTTAGGTTTATAGCCTCCAAAATTTTAACTTCTATGAAACCCTGGGAAATTCAAGTTGACTGTCATAAAAAATCATCATTGAGGATTGGCAACAATTCCACAAGATTTAAGATTAAACATGCTAAAGCCTTGTCTAGCCAACATATAATAGCATAGACTGATCCAGAGACATTTTGATATCTGTATACAGGTATGGGCGCCCAAACTCACAAGCAAAAAATCCGCCCAAATTCTTAAAACCAACAGATTTTAATGTTAAAATAGCATTTAATGTTGAATTTTGGGCCAGAGATGTTGTTTTTGTCTTATTGTTGGAACATTTTGAACCGAAATGGTATGCCCAAATTTTCCCTGGATCAGTCCTTGAATAGATCTGTATATTTCCTATATAGGTTACATTTTACAATACTCTGTTCCTTTTAAACAAACTGAGCAAAGACTGCATTTCATTTAGTTTTAATCTGTTTTTTTCACGGTAGTTGTGTATACGAACTACGATACGGCCCTTTTTGGACGACATTTTAACACAGTTGAAACCATAGTTTTCTTCCTACCAAAATATTATAATTTCACTCATACTAGGAAATAAACAAATAAGAAGAGCAATGATCTGTTTTAAAGAACGGATATATACACTGTACCTGTAGAAATCATACCACTGAACATGCCATTGGAATCATATTGATCAAATATCGATTTGGAACAAAGCCCTTTAAAGGAACACGCTAGTCTTCGTGTATGTACGTGAACTTACACATGGACAACTTGAGAAAAGTGTGCTACCCTGTTTTACCGGAAACCCAGACTCATAGAACTCATCGTGTATAGTCCCTAATCACCCTTGAGCAAATCAATTTTTTTTAAGTCTTAAGTAAATAAGAATTTGTTGATTTTAATTGTATTATCACAAATGATTACGTACTGAAATGCATTCAAATTCAAAGGGGTAAGAATCTTAAAGAGTACAATGTAATTATGTTGAAAGGGAGTGGGGCGATTTTGTTTCTTATTCTCAAAGATGTTCGATTGATTGATTGATTGGGGCTTAACGTTCGAAGTCAGTTTGTTGACGGTTGAGAGTAAATTTATCTGTTTTTAAGATTCTTTTGTATTGAGGGGTTATTTTGCATGTCACCATGTTAATTTTGAACTGAGTGTTGAACCTTTGGCCTTTTGTGGGAATTTGGTATTGAGGATGACTGGATAAGTGATGCAATAAGAACAGACATTTACATCTACGTGAAGATTGGGAATCTCCTCTTTTAGATTGCTTGGAGGAAAGAAAATTCGGCCAAAGTCCACAATAGCTTTGATGTGAACAGTTAATTCTGACATTTTTTTTTGGGGGGGGGGGGGGGGGGGGGGGGGGTAATTTCTCATAAAGCTCATAAAACTTCATAACGTTTACATGGGTACAAAATTCTAGGCAATTTTTAGGTTGAAGACCATGAATAATTCTCAACAAAGTAAAGGCAATGATATTGACAGGGCTTTAAGAAAAATGACTTTCAATTATAACATGTGTGTTGGTGGAGAACTGGCAAAAGAAGTTTTTCGGTGAGATCATAATACTACAGACATAACATGATGCTTTTATTTTACTCATATTTATCTATGCTTCATTGCTATGGTAACGGCGAACAATTCAATTAAATGGGCTATGAATGAAGTTGGATCAATGGAAATCACATTGACATGCTAGTTTTCCGGAGATTGGGCTCTGAAAGTCTCCAGGGACAGCCTTCTCATAGCACGATCAAAGCTTCACACTTATAATCCATTTCTTGTAGTATTAGAGTCACCCTTTAACCAGATGACTTTCTTTATCATCTAGATGACATTATTATATACCTATAATTAGACAGACTTGTGTCTTCAGTTTACGTGGGTAAGGAAGAATGGCCCGCTTTTTTCATCATGGTCAAGTTGACTTAACTCAAAAACTAAACCCCCTGGGGTTTTATTCCCGCCAATATTATTTTTCATTAAATATATGTTCTGTTCTAAAATATGTATTGGTAACTGAAACTGAAACCGAACTACCAGCAGCAAGATTCTGTCAACGGGGGGTCGTTTCACGAAGCTGTCGCAAAGTGCAATCAATTGCAGTTGCCATGACACCGTTACTTAGAGACAATGGAAAATTCAGGTAGAAAAATACTGTTTTAAACAAACCACAACTTATATATATTCTTAACAAAACTGTTTTGGGGTATTTGTTAAAACCCCAAAGTAATCCCATAAATTTATCTCTTTCATGAACTCGTATTGCAATTTTTTTCTCCATTTTTTGAAAAGCTATATTTTTTAACAAATGTTTTCAAAATTTGTAGCAAAAAAATTTGACATCAATATCAGATCCAAAAAAAAAACAAAGGCTAAAATGTACCTTCAATTGAAATGTCTTTGTTTGGCTTACCCTTGTTTTAAATATTACAGAATAAGATGTTTAAAATTTTTATCATTTAATATATTTATGAACACTAAAACACACAGGCACAGGGAAAATCTTCTTGTCTAAAATAACCCTGGAGACAAGTTTCTTATTGTGTTAAAAGAGGTATATCATTTAGACATTTATACCCCATCATAAATTGTTGTAATATTTTTGTTCTCTCATTGTTACATGATAATATTGGAAATACATTTGTGAAGACAATGCGTTTCTATAGGAAGTCCACAAGTGTCTGAGAAAAGCAAAGTATATTTCCACAGGGCAATAAAAGTCAGACTGAGAAAGGCTTAGAGCGTTAATGGTGATCTAGTTAGTGAGGGAAAATGTGGCATTATCGTCTGAGTTGATAGCTACATATATCAGGTGAATTGGATCACAGCTCACTCTTCCTAAACGATCACACGTTAAACACGTCACTAAAGGCATTGTTTCTCTATCATCTTACAAGAGACAGAAAATGAAACAAAGATAAAGTCCCTCAAGCCATTATCGGAAACTACAGTTTCTGATACCTTGATAAAAACCTATTTGGTCACAAAAGAAACGGTAAAGTGAAGCCTAGAGAAACTACGGCATTGTTGAAACCTACCATTTGTATGGGTTAATACCATGTTGAATTACCCTTATCAAATGTCACATGTTAATGCTGAATTTTCACATCCCCAAAGACAATCTGTTGTGTTTTACAAATATCAAGAAATCCATAACCCAATCTTTACATGCCACTTAAAAGTGAAAAAATCTTGTTGATAAATGCATGGGCATATAAACTTCTGTTAGAGTAACAAGCTACATGTAAATAAATACATACATGTACATTGTTTGAAATTTACTCCTGGACTCACCAAAGATAAACAATTTCCCCATGAAAGATTCAGACCTTTTTTCACCGTCACTTTTTTGTTTAGGTGTACTGGATTGATTGGTGTTTTACGCCGTACTCAAGATTATTCCCCTTATATGGCGGCGCTGCCTGTCACAGGTTTAGTGTGGGGAGTGTGAGTGGAACCCGAGCAGCATCGATGGAAAGTCTGGGTGGGACTGAGGGATGATCATAAGTGGTCTTTGGTGTAACCAAGATCTTTTCCTCACCCTTTGTAACAATATGACATTCAACTAAAGTTTTATCAGGTGTAAAGTTGGGAATATAGTTTTGTAGCAAAAACTCTGAGAATGAAGATTTTGTAAAAAATCTGAGTTAAATAAAAACACAAGCTGCTAGAAAACAGCTAAATCCCTGTGGCGTAGGGAAAAATTCTTTAAGATGTTCTGTGCCAAAAAATCCACATTTTTTATTTCTCTTTGAAACATACAAGAACAAATATGAAGCGCTACATAAATAAACAACAGAGTTAATGAGGTTGAATAAAAAAAATAATTAGGCAGAAGAAATAAAGGTATAGGGAAAATCTCTTCCAAACTCTCATAGCTTTTGAAAGAAGAAGTTAACGCCTGGGCGAAAGAAAAAGTTGAGCAACAGCTTAATATGACAAACTTATTTTACGGCACAATGAGTTGGCTTTGATTTATTTTCCGCAATGAAAATGAGCTTTATGGTCACATTCATCAGGCTTGCTGAGTGTCAGTTTTAGAGCTCCATATGGAAAGTCTTAAGCTCAAAGCTCCCTGCATCTCTGATCAATAGACCATTCCAAGGATGGCATTACTTGGAGGGAAACATAAATTTGGCAACAATTCAATCCAGGCCCAGCAATCAAAAGCTGGCCCAATCCAGTTCCAGGGGTTGAAGACATTTGGATAGAAATGGAATACATTAGTCAAGAAATTCTTGTCTACATTGAACATAAACCCAGAGATGATTGTACATTAAAACCAATGTAATCTGTAGATACTTTAACATTGATTTGTAAAAAGACTGAAACATGCATCAGGCTTGCTGAGTGTCAGTTTTTCTTGTCTACATTGAACATAAACCCAGAGACAAAACCAGTTTCCAACATTTCCTACAGTGATCGTACATTAAATCCAATGTAATTTGTAGATACTTTCACATTAATTCGTAAAAAGACAGAAACATGCCATCAAAGTAGTGGTCAAAATAGCTGTATAATTTATCCACATGCTTGTTTGTGCCCTTCAACCCAAATCCTTTGTCTTTATTCCTCAGATCAAGGTCCAATAAAGATATTACTAGGGCTTAAATTATTTCCAAATGAAAAATACAAAACACATAAATACTAATCCTTAATATCATATCATGAAAAGTCTTGTGACATATGAATAAATGTTTTGTGATCTTCAATGATGTTGTTTCAAAGACTTATAATGTCTCAAAAGCACAGCAAACTTCTTTTAACAAAAATGTAGTTGGCCAGAAATTGCTTCAGACAGCACGGACCTTCAAGGATGTAGTTCTACAAAAAATCCATGACATTCCATTTGTTCTTAGTTACTCGATAAAACACAGATAAGACCAACCAAGATGGAGCGTGCAAATCTTTGGGCCATAATTAGTACCTGGTTTGTGTTACATGTGCCAATATAGATTTGATATTGGACTCTCTATAAATATAATGAAAATGGGTGAATTTTTTAGTAATCATTCCATATGTTTATATTTCAAAAGCACCACATGGAAATACACATAATACCAAGAGCTGACCTCAAAAGCGAAACGTCGTCACCCAATTAACCAAGAAGTTGTTATCCATAAGTAATTATTCACCTTATAGTAGAATACATGTATATTGACAGGTGACATTGTTCAGCAGATTTGTCATTCTGAAAAAGTGCAATATAATATGTGTCTGCCCTTGGAGATGTAGTACAAATGACATTGGAAATTGGACGTTTGTTGGCTCCTGTGTGGGTAATTCATATAACGGCGCAATAAGTGCATCAAAATACCCAGACAGTAATAACTGGCGCTAAAACTTGACATGTGAATACCCTTTTAGCAAAGCCTAGTCTACATATGTTTACCCACCTTTAGCTAAATGCAAGAATAGAAAATCCTGCATTTAATCAAGGTAGATCAGTAGAATTTTTCATTAGAAATGCCTGGGTAGAACTTAGAAGACAGACAAGGGAGTTTAGCCCTGACTAGTAGACCTTTCAAATTCTTTTTTTTTTTCTAAGCAATGACTGGCCTAGGCATATCAACTTAAATGGAGCCATTGATTTCGATATTATATATCAAAAGAGTTTTAAATGTTTACTTGCATGTATTTTATTAAATTACAATTTATAACTAAACTTTCAATAACTCGTCACAAAATTTAGACAAATTTGGAATTTTACTTGTTTCATAAAACCGCCTTGGAGACAATACTAGTACATGTAACTGTAACTGTTGGGACACTTGTACATTTACTACATCTCTACTAAATTCCAGAGTTTCTGATAATATTAAAATAGTTTGCTTTGCTTACTTACATGTAGTATTTTGATACATCAAAAAAGTAATAATAAAATAAATCCGGAGAATATATAACACAATTAGAAACTTGTCTCCGTGGTTATTTTAGACAAGAAGATTTTCCCTGTGCCCGTGTGTATTAGTGTTCATAAATATAATATATTTAGTAAATTTATATGCAAAATTCCTACAAGGTTATAAAACCAGGATGAACTGAAAGACTCAAGCTTGCTTACCTAGTATTCTGACTCTACAAGAAAAGTTCCTGCAAATAATGAAAGCAGATGGAGCTGGTCTAATGGAAACATTAATATGTAAACCTCTAGTAAATTTCTAAATACCAAAATAGTTTGACTAGCTTACCGAGTAGTTTGATGCAATTGTGAAAGATCCTGATAATGAAGGCTGATGGATCTAGTTTGACCAAACCCACTGCTCGGCCGATATAGTATTTACTCAGATAGTTAAAGCGTGAAGTATTTCTGGGGACTCTTGACCATCCAGAGTTTAATTTCCGTGTTTCTGGAAGTTGCCTGGGAGGGCTTAACACTGACGTAAACGGCTGCTCGATGCGTGACTGGAATCAAGGGACTATTGAAGGATTCAATGAAACCTAAATGAGGTCCGAGCTAGCCGTGCACACACACAAACCCTAGACTACACTGACTGCAAACCATGGATAACTGAATATTGACCAATGCCATTAACCATTCCTGATTTAATATATTCAACCCCTATGACTTACAAAACTGCTCCACTTCAGATATGCTTTATCAATAACAGGAATAACAGTAATGCAAGGTTCTATTTAACATAAACCAAAATGGATAAAATCCTTTAAAAAAAAACAATACACAAATGGAGTAGTCTAAGAGTGAAAGAAAGCAGTTCGCAAAGAAATAATTTAAATGAAAATCCAAGTGTCTGAGTGACAAATTATACATTGTACAACGTCTGGCAACGAATTCAAAGTATGATTATAGCTTTTAAATGAAGAAAATTACCTGCGTAGGGTGCAATCAGAGAAGTCAATTAAACCACTTCCTGCGATTTCCAGAATGCCGTGGTTAATAAGAGGCGCCACCAAGAGAGATTAATTAGAGACAAGGAATTATGCGACGGGAGTATTGTGATGCTATAACGGCGGATTCAAATGCAGCAATAGAGCCAGCTAATGGTAGTAAACATAGGAGGCAAACGGAGTCAGGAACATATTGATTTTCTGAGTGAAACTGTGAATTTTCAATAGCATTGCCAGGCCAAGGTAAAGCTTTGTGGTCACACAGTCAGGTTTTATCCCATTCCACAACTGTTTTTCCTTCTGTTCCACTAATTTCAGACATCTCCCAGCCACATACGGCCATACATCAAATTTTCTTCCATGGCCTTGTCGTCTAACTTACCTAATCAGCTGTATTCAATCGTGGCCTTTGTGGTTTTCCTCATATAAGGTAAATTTGAGTGCATATAAGTTACGATATGCATCGTCAAGGCTAGAATCATGACATAAAACAACAATGATGGATGCTGGTATTAGGTTCTTTGAAAAATCGGAAAAATATTTATAGCTTATAGAATGCTATTACGGAATCAGAAAGGGGGGAAGGGGGAGGGGCTTTCTTTTGTTCAACTTGCTCAAAAAACAAAATACGTATGAAGAGAAGGAGAAATGTCTTGATTATTTACAACGTATTTATAATACTGTTATACATGTCCAAAAATATGTAGGAATCAGAAAGGAGGGGGGTGGGGTGGGTGGGTCTTTCTTTTGTTCAACTTGTTAAAAAAACGAAATACGTCTGAAGGGGAGGAGAAATGTCTTGATTATTTACAACGTATTTATAATACTGTTATACATGTCCAAAAATATGTAGCTGGCATAATAGATGAAACCTTTACACAAACATTATTTCTTCCGCATTTTCTTGGATTAAATTCACCTCTCCGCTGGCCACTTTTATGGTCTAAACGTTTGAAACGGTTAGACAATTTCAAAATAACAAAATAGCTCTTTGACGGCATGATATTTGTAACGTCAAAAAATCAACTCTCTGATGAGTTTGTCTAACCTTTTGGAATGGTTGGAGCTGGAAGAAAGGACAATAATCCCCTTGCCTCTCTTTATAGCGTATAGCAGCTTGGAACAAAAGTTTTACGATGTACACCCGACTACACACCAAAAAATCTTAATAGTGTTAACTGGGTTTTAAGCATTTCTACCTGATTAGCCACAAAGAGTCCAACAAGTTTGTATATTTTTTCGATTGAAAAAGATAGTGATTAGATCGAAATGATGATGAAATTGATACGCTAATCATGGTTATTTCAATGGCTTTGATGTATTACTTTTTATACCTAAGCATTGGTTGATTGATTTGTTCATGTTTTGTTCAACACTCAGTATGCCAAAGAAAAACATAAATTTAATTCACTATGAACTAAGGAAAGAAGAGAGAGGATGCGGGGAATTTAACAATAACAAACAGAAAACAGGCCACATTCTACACCAGCAGTAACTTCTTTCTTTTCAATTCAATAATATTTAGTGTCTACAGGTACCTCGTTATTTACGATCTGATATTTATTGATGTCGATTCCCATTGAATGTCAGAAATAAGTAAATAACGGAGTTAACATTTTTTCCAGACAGCTACATTGTACATGAAAAATAAAGGTTTTATATGTTTTACGTTAAAATATTGATTGATTGATTGATGTTTGACGTCACACTCAAGATTATTTCACTTACATGGCGGGTGAAAAAAGTAAAATATTGAAATACAGCCTCAAGATGTACTCATCAGAAACAATGTATCAATAAGCCAAGGAAGTGGATTATATAGAAACAGTGCATAAGAACTCTAACATAAACAGGAAACATTGAGCTCTGTGGAAACTATAATCAATATAAATGATCTTCTAACTGTACTACATGTCCTTGCAAAAAGAAGAATATCACTTTGATTCTGATAGCAATTGAGGTATCCAAGGTTTTCAGGGTAATTCAAATGGAATGACTATACAAAGATATTAACTGTAAATTATATTTGTCACGCAATGAAGTCCATATTAAACCTTTGTCACATTGTTGACGCACTAAAATCTTAAAAGCAATATATTGCATTTATATAATCTCTAGGTTAAGGATCATTTCGAAATCTTGCTCATTTCGAAATCCCTTTTCTCACTTCCGCTGCAGATACCAAGCACAAATGTTTGGAAAGAGTAAGTCTTTGAATTAAAACGTTACAAACTGTTTATTCTTTTGGTTTGAACTTGACCTGGAAGGTGCCGTGAAAAGAGTATGATACCATTTGTATTAGTATTACAATAATGTATTATTTTCAATAGTTCCATTGTTTCAGTATAACAAGGCCAGCAAGAATATAGCCCAGATTATTGTAGACACTTCAACATAAAACGCCTTGACCTCTGACCCAAAGGCCAGTCACTGCTTATAAAAAGAACGTGAGTTTTGAAGATTTACTAGTCAAGGCTAAATTCCTTCTCTGTCTTCAACCTTGGCATTTCTGATGGAAACAACGTTTTTACTTTCTTTTCCCATGATCATATTTGGTTTAATCTCAGTTTACCAATATTCTTGCCATAGCTGAAGATCGGCTCAACCTTGTCAGGCAACCAACAATACAGAATTGCAGAAGAAAGATTGAGATATAATACCATATTTTTATTGAGTTGTTTGGGTCATATTACACAGTCATTATACCATGTGTATGTCTTTGTAACAGAGAATAGAAAGAATGGATCATACGAAGGGGATAAGACCCAATTAATAATTCATTTAATTTTTTCAAATTTCATAAATCCAAATATAGATTTTATGTACTATTTTGTTTACAGTGTTGCTACCATTAAGATTCCTTGAAAAAGTAAAAACAGCAATGGCTATATGGTGGCATGAACCAAATGTAAACCCTTCAAAGTCTGATTTCTCCATCCTCACCCCCCCCCCCCTCTCCCACCCCCCAAAATGACAAAATTATGATATATACAAAAACTAACTTTTGGAAAGTGGCTTAGTTAAAACTAAACATACATGTATGTGCATGTAATAGGCTTTCAGAGATTCCATCAATTTTGTCTCTAAGTGACTAGGGGATAATGGATACAGGCTTTGAGCCCGCCAAATAAATGGCCGACATGTGAAAGGTGTATTAGAATAGGTGAGGGAAGCTTGTTAACAACAATTCTACAACGAACAATGCCAGCCGTAGACAACCAGCCCCCAGTCGCCTTTATTAACCACAGACTGAGATTAATCAGATCTCGAAGACATCGGCCTTTGTCAATAAGCTGTCGCCAAAAATAATACTGATTTTGAAGCTCGGAAAATTCTAAACAGCCGTTCATTTCTTCAAAGCAAGACAACATATTAGTCTTGTCAAAAATGTTTAGAGCAGGAGATATGAAAAGAGAGAATAAATTTTACAGAGAATAATGTCCTTCAGTATCATGTTAGATAACAGTGTTGGCATCTACACTAAAATATTGTCAGCAATAAAGCTTAAAGCTGCTATCCATATATGCAATTGTCTTTTCTTAAGGAACAAAGTATGTAGGAAGACAGCCCTAAAAAAAAATAATAAATACAAACAGCTTATATAAAAAGAAATATGTACAAAGGGAATCACCATCATGGCTGTTTTAAATAAGAGAAGAGAAAGTTTAGTAGGCGATGGCCCAATTTCCCTCCTCCCCCCTCCCCCACCCCCCGCGGTCCTTCGCTTCTCATTCTACTGTGTACTGAACAACATTCCCCATGGCTTAATTTGTCCATCAGTCCACTGATAATGTCAACCATTGCTTGAGGAATGGTAAATCTAATTCAAGTTTTGTTTGCAAATTAAGAAGTGATTCAGCAAAGTCAGATGAAAACATTTGGCCTAAGGTGACGTGATTGCCACGGAAACATACATCTTCAGATCCGTTAAGACTTGTTAAACCAAAGGGCTTTTGAGCAAGTGAGAACCTGTCACATCACACTTTCTAATTCAGTCGTGCATGAAGAAATAATTAGATTTGCAGGTAAGCCTGACAGTTATATGATTTTGGCCGCAATATCAGATTCATAATTTCATCTGTGTTAGGTTACATGACGTATGTCTATCGTTAGTTGAGTTCTACTTGCCTATTCATGTGTATATCCAGAGGGTATTTTCCTTGAAAGTAGAAAATTTAACCTGAGACAAAAACATGAACTTATCTATCACCTATCGGCTCTGTGCGGCCATTTATATTGTTAGATAAGGCCATGGAGAGCCAGAGATCAGCTAAAATCCAGTCAGAAATTTTTCAAATATTTGGGGGTGGGGGGAGATGTTGACCGTTTGAAGATAATGGATTCCCCCATCCACCAACTTAGCCCCCTGAGCTGTTTTCTGTCTTGCTGGAGGTTAAAATTAAAAGGTAGGATAAAATTGACTGATAATATATTAATCGCACTCAAGATTCATGACGGCATTGGTAGTTTTTTTAGTTTGAAGAGACGGGGGTCGGGGGAGAGGAGGAGAGGGGAGGGGAGGTGGTGCTAAGCTTCATGCCTAGATGAAACCTAGCAACCATTCCATATAGAACGATGGGGTGAACTGATAAGTAAGCAAGCTACATGAACAAGTCTCGGAACATTCCGCCAGATGCCCGCTACTGGTGACCATCTGTTCATATAAATAATATAAGAGAACAGCACATTGAGTTTGGAAGAAAAATACAAAAAAAAAAAAAATAATAAAAACAAAGGAAAGATTCTGCAACAATTGCCTTTATTATTTACAGCAAAGAGAATTAGAAAACATGACACGGTGACACTTAGTTCTAAAATGCTTTAAGAAACAAGACCCGGAAGAATCATTTTTTATGGGAGTAATACAATATGATGGATATTGGAAGTTGATATGAATGTAATAGGAGTGAAATTGAATTTGTCTTTGATTAATGTCTGTACATGTATAAAGTGAGACATCACCTTATACTCATCCATGTATTAGAAAAGCGCTTGATACGATAATAAGATTTCGCTGGTCAGGTGTAGGCCATTCTACGACACTGTGTTCGGGCTTTAAAACCTTATAAGGTGAGCGAGACGGAAGCAATATTTATGGCCTCTTGATTGGCTGGCAGAAGTCTGCTAGACTCCATCAAGTCAAGGAATGATGCCTTGAGACGAACAACCAACAAAAAGGAAACAGTTTTTATGAGTTCGTTCTTTACTGGCACCTCGTCAATCTTAAAGCCGACACATTTTTCCGGTGCTAAATGGCTTTTAGAGAATTAATGAAGAAGAGCCCCCTTGTGGATCAGTGTTCATAGTGGAACTATCACCAATCTGTAAACATAATTCTAAACACAAATAATGTCACCTGTTTTTATGATCCTCCTCTTCCTAACTAAAAAATAAATGAAAACAGTAAATTTTGCCACAAGTAACCAGGAACGAAACAAAAAACTTCCAACAAAAATACACCTCATCTGTGTAAACTAGATGCTTCTCAAGCATTACAGTTTTTCAACAATATATATTTTTTTCGAACAGACCATAGTTTTCAAAGAAATAACCAGCCGCCAAAAGTCATAAACTATTCTATTAAACCCAACTAGTTTTTACAGATTTAAAGTTTCAACCGAATTTTTGAGTCGGGAACAAATTCCTGATATATATGAATAGAAACTCAAATTTCTAAACTCGATTACACCTCAAAACTTTAGGCTATATTATTTCTAGACCATAAAAAGTACCCACAATATTGTGACTCTTTTAACTCCTAAGCCTTGAAATTGCTGTGAAAAAGCTATTCAGATGTACACTAATATTAAAATGTCATACATCAACGGTAACTACAGGAAAACTAATCCAGATTAATTTACATTGTTAAGAGACTATTTTTTTTTTTGGTTGCATATTGCATAAGGTTGTAGGCAAATACTTTGAGTGAGCAAAGTCCAAAACAGCTTATTATTAACTTCAAATAAGTAATCTTGGATAGGCCGGGCAGAGAGTGGATTTGGGTGGTAAATCTATACATTGCGGTTACAGTCTCATTAAGTGATGTTGACATGGGCCGGTTTCAGTCTGTGTTTACCACACAAAATGCTGGCCCGATTCCAACCTTTTAAATACTACTACTCCGTGGTACTGCCTGTATCCAGAGAGCCGAGTAGAAAGGTAAAATCAATAGAGCTAAAGCAAGCAGACCTGGGACTGAGATGGCCGCCTGCTATTGAGAGCTGGTCAACTCTACATAACCAATGCACTAGATTAACTTCTTACTTTAATCATCCAAGCTTGACCATTGGTTAATGGCTGCTTACAATTAGATACATTGGTTACTACGGTATTTATGAACACTAAAACACCCAGGCACAGGGAAAATCTTCTTGTCTAAAATAACCATGGAGACAAGTTTTTTATTGTGTTAAAAAGAGGTATATCATTTAGACCTTTATACCCCATCATAAATTGTAATAATACAAATAACCTCTCAATTCTCAATCCTTTTCCATAAAATATTAACTTTCTTCAGGAATATGTTATGTGATAAATTGCAACGAAACAAGCATATTAAGAATTGTATTTTACAGATCTTATACTATCTTTTCTTTAAGTATAAAATTTTAATTTTATTTTTATCTAGATTGAGTTTTGATATTCAAATCATCTAGGTAACAATAAAAAGATAGTTTCTTAGTAATGCGTTTTACTAGGGCTCTAAATTTGAATGCATATTCTTATTTGTGGCGAAAAAAAATGCTGTAATGAAAAAAATATATGTATATTTCAAGGACTTCCGACCTTATATGTTTGAGAATCACATATCAAAACTTATATAAATTTTCAATCACGTTTATCTCCTTCTGCCTTTATTTGATGCTTTCATGGAATTCGTTCTCAGACCAACCTTTCGGCCGTACTTAGGGATTGTATTTTTAGATGAGTGATAACAAGCCTCTGCCATATGTTTGTTGATTAACCCGGCTCTGTGCGGCCATTTTCTCTAAAAGCTTTCTCATTGGCTGATAGCAAAAAAGCTTCTTATTAACCTGTCAAGAACCTATTACATGTTGGGTGAGACAAACACATCTGAAGTTGACAAGGGACGATGTTTTTGTTCCGATTTCAGGTGCTTTTTCAATGTGACTGACCTCCGGGTATCATGTGATGAAGGATAATGAATCTAGGGAGCCAGTATTCTAATGAATGTTTCCATTTCAAAAAGCAAGCTGACCATGTTTATAGAACAAGGTTATGAAGGCTTAACTTTATTAGATGAAGCCCAGAATATATCCACACAGACAACAGTTAACAATATGAGATGCTAAAATGTTGATATTTTCCTTTAAAACAAAATTTTCAGCTATTTTTGTCAAGAGATACAAATAAGGAGCTTTTAAGTAATTTTTAAAAGTAACAATTTTAGCCACAGGCCAAAGAACATGGATATTTTTCATTTCAATGTTATTCATTATTTTTTCAAACCCTCACATTGTCTTGACAATAGGAAATTATGATAACAAGTGTGGATTTGGCCAACTCATGCCACTTTCAATACTACTATTACTTATGAACAATTAATCAAAATAAAATTGTTAGAAACACTTAAATCCTAAGAAGCCAGCTGACAATACCTTGAAGTCTCAAAGCTCGAATTTAATGCCGAAACTAGAATTACACAGGATAATAAACAAATTGTAATTTGTAAATTTTGCCTCGTTTCATCCACAGAAACATTTCTTCATTTTTTTTAAGGAAATTAAAAAGTAGGGTGGCATGGATCCGTAAAAAGCAATTATTGTGAGAAATAACACCTTGGTTAATTGAAAGGACACTAAACTACATGTATAGTGATAATGAAAACAAATGAGTATTGGCAGCAACATGTATACTGAGATGTTGTGTTGGTTATGGTGTTAGTTGGTTGGTTGGTCGTTTGGTGTTTTACACTGCGCTCAAGATTATTTCACTTATATGGCGGCGTTGCCAGTTTTATTGTGGAAGGAAACCAGGCTTTATGCCCGGAGGAAACCAGGCTTTATGCCCGGAGGAAACCCACGACCTTCCGGTGGTAACTGGCAACCACCCCACAGGTGTTAATGAGGATACCTGATCTATGGAGGTAAAAGCACTTTGCCCGTGGGATTGAGACACCTTTTCTAAAACTATCGGATATCAAACAAATTTTAATAACGATAGAGAAAACCGATGGTAAAACTTAAGTCTTTCCTTGTAGGTATATCCAGGGCATAGAATTGGGTTCTGGTATAAACAAGACTGAATGGCAGATTCTGAAATTGATTAATTCACAAAGTATCATGTTGAAAATTGTTTGAAGACTTACAAGGAAATGAGGTATAGCCTGATTCCGAAATTGCTTGTAAATTTACGAGTTTCCTACCATTTTTATGTGATTTGTACATGGAGTAGTATTGATTATGTATTTAGTTCTTGGAGATCAGATTTAATTGCTTGTGAGACTTGGACTAGTGGCTTGTAAGGCTGGTTGACTGTGATTATAGATATTATCTTTCCAATGTGAAATGAGAGAAAAGCTGATATCTTTCAACACGCAAGTCAATATAATAGTCTCCGAGGAATTGAAGAAGGCACAAAAGCAATTGACTTTTTAAGTTAAATTTAACTTAGAGGCGCAGAAAAAAGGCCTAAGATGTAATAGAAGTTGGAGAAATGTGGGTTTATGTAAAAAAAGGAAATGTCTCTGCACAGCAAAAGACGGGTTTCAAAGGGAAGCTAGTCCTTGGGAATGATTGGCCATCGTAACCGCCTTGCTACATGTATAGGAGGATTATGGGGGATTATGGTTGGGTGTTCGCCAGGGGAAATAACGGACACATTCTGAGCATACTGGTGCGAGAAGATAGAATCAATAGAGAAGATCAAAGCTACATTACTTCTATTGAGCAGTAGACAAGTATTTTATTCCTCCCATGGCAGTTAGACCGGATTTCCTTAAATTTCGCCCATTAGTGAAGTCCTACACTTGGCGACACAAAGTGGAAATAATCAAGCAAACATCATCAAAGTCAGTTTACCACCCAGCTTCCAAATTCTTCCCTTTAAATGTTGAAGGAAAATAAGCGCAGCCTGATACTGTGAATCCTTCTCACTCACTATCCTTGTACACTCTACATAATGCTGATGATTCACTTAAAAAATTAACACACAGGACAAAGTTGAATGTTACAAATAAACAAAGAATATTAAGATATTGAAAAGCATTACAATGGATTTCTTCACACCTCTTATAAAATCATTTCACTTTGTCTCAGACTAGGTATAGGACTACGTGTCAGGGAGAGGCTGCATTGATTGGAAATCATGTTGTAGGGAAACCATGTTAAAACAAAATCATTTTGGAGGGAAAACAGATAACATAATAAAACGTGATCAATGGTAACCCATTCGGGGTTGTAAAATGAGCCCCATATCATAGGGAAACCATCTTAAAGGGAAATCATGTTGGAGGGAAAGCAGGGGACATGAAAAAAAAACGTGACGAATCGTAACCCGATTGCATTTAAAAATTGTCAAAGGGAAACCGTGTCAAAAGGAAATCATTGTGGAGGGAAAACAGGGTATATCATAAAACGCGCTCAAGATAACTTGGTTGGGGTTGTAAAATGAGCCAAACGTGGAAAGGAAATCATGTCATAGGGAAACCATGTTGGAGGGATACCATGGGCATCTGCTATCTAGCCATTCCATGGCAGAGAGGAAAACTTTTCGCAGCAAATCAAAATATCTGGCACTTGCACTCTTCCACTAATTTAGAGATGACATAATGGCAGCTGTTAATTACAAATATCATCATTTGCTTATAATTTAATTTCCAGTGTTTACAGTGAATCCTGCAATTTGATTGACTAATCTGGTTTTGTTCAAAGCCCAATAAACGAATCAGTCCCACCCAGCACTACACACCATTTTTGACAGCAGTATCCGAGGTGTAAGAATTGATAATATTCTGCTATATATATTTAAAGTGGCATGAGCTGCCAAAATGTTGATATTTTGATGTTAAAACAGAATGTTGAAATTATTGGATATTTTTCTCAAGACGTATAATTCAGAGGCTTTTTAGCGCTTCTAGTCTCGAAAATATACAATGAAGTATTGTTTTGAACTAACTTTGTCTTAGAATGAATGAAGGGTCGTCCCCGTTATTTAAATTTTGTTTACTTTTTGAACACGTTTTCGGTTCGTACAGGCCATATACTATATGGAATTTCCTCATTCCAACACCTATCATTTAGTTTTTTCGATGGCCTTCAAAGTCTCTTACTGTCGTGATGATCAGAAATTATGAAAAGTGTGAATTCTAGCAGCTCATGCCACCTTAAGCAACACAGCTGCAATCTCATGAAGTATTATTGGTTTTTGACAAGTGCAACAGGAAAGGTGACAAAAAACATATTGGTTGCATAATTTAATGAGAAAATTCCAGAAAATGGTGTCAATGATGATAATTAATTTGAGGCTGGAAAAAATCAGTCTGATAGCTGAATACATGTAGCTTTGTGACAACATGATACATGTATTTGTAAGGTCCCAATGCCAACACTCTGAGTTTGTCTAAGTTCTTGGAACGTTTGGCCAAAACATGCGTCGATGACGGAGAGGTAAATTCTTTTTAATTAGCGGCCTAGGAATAAGAAAACAGCCAGGTATGAAAGCTGGTTTTCGGCTTTGAGATTGCATTGTTTGTATATATTATGTACCAAGAATAACAAAGGTTGAAGAATGTAGAAATTACATTACTTTTTTTAGATAAAACCTGCTGTATACAGGCAAGTGAAATAATCTTGAGTGCGGCGTAAAACATTAATGTTTAATAAAAATATCATCAATTGGTTCTAGTATAGTGAAACCTGTATATACCAACATGTCTTAGGGAAAGAAAAATGTATCGGTTTAGACGCGCGTCAATTTATCAAGGTTATTTAAACAAGCATTTTAAAACCGAAAAAAAATTGGGTATTCAATCAGTTTGGAATCGACTTACGCACGTTTCAATGTAAAACAAGTTTGTACTTTTTACTTCATGCTGCAGAAAGCATGCATGCTGATTACAGTAACGGCATATTAGACATTTTCACTGCTTGAATCCATTGATGACAAAATGAAAGAATCTCTGAACACAGAAATATTTTTAAAAGGCCGTTCTGAAAATGCCATAGTAATTTGAAAATGCCATAGTAATTTGAAAACACTTAAACAATAGTAATGTGGCCATAGTGACAATGTGTGAAGACTAGATGTGGAAACACACTGTTGTAATGCTAACTAATTTCACGTAAAGTGCAAAGAAAAAATGTCTCCTGCTGGAATTAAAAGCTTTTAAGTGTGAACGACTGAACGTGGGAAATTTCTAGACATCTTTGAAGCTCTTTAGATTTCAAACTTTTAGGTTAAAAAATGCTAAAAAACTCTAATTGCTTCATAAAAGTGTTACACCTTGCTCAATGCAATGAAGAAACTTATTTTGCAAATTCTAACACAATTACCTCTGCTAAAAATTCACAAAGCTCACAAAAACAAAATGAAAGCTACAGTTGCAGTGTTTGACCAGTTCAACACTCATGAAATATTTACCTTCGTGGACAATGAAGACAATAATGTTATAAATACAGGTAGAATTAGTTTTTGTCACAGAAAAGCCAATGTAATTATTCTGTAGTATATTTCTGTCCTTTCTTGAAATCAGCTTTTTGGTTAAACAATCAGAGGTAAAAGTACAAATTTCATACCACTTCAATCAAAATTTGAAATTGTCTGTTTTTACACAAGCATCAGGGCCTGATCTAGGGGTTTGGGAATCTGCAGTTTGGGCGTGAAACCAGGGCATGAGAACTATGAGAAAAAAATTGTTGTGATTGTTGCTTTAAATATTGAATACCAGAATAGAGAACTGCTCTGTAAAGTATTCAAAACATAAATACTGGGGACATATTAGACAGAAATGATGGTTTAAAGTAAGAGTTCTCTCCGTGCAGACTTCATGGGTTCTGGGAATGGTATTGTCAAACCGTACTATGTGTGCCTAAATGTTTGCCCTAGATTATGCCATGAAGTACATGTATATGTGAATAGATATATGTATGAACACTAAAACACACGGGCATAAGGAAAATCTGTATTTTCCTAGTAATAAGTTGTCAGAAAACATAACAAAAAAAGTAACTTACCTTTTAATACTCATCCAATATGCAGTTGAATCAATGTCTTTGAAATATCAACAGATGTTACAGTTAAACTGCTGGGTGATCTAAATAAAGGAATGATAGTGAAACTATAAAAAGTGATGAAAATAAACACATTGTTTAATCAATAATTCAGCTGAAATGAAGATAAGAATGAAATTAACGGCGAGTGGAATCGCTGAAAAAAACACTTCCTGAGTAGGGATTTAAAGCAAATTAGCATCAAATCATCCCATAAAATTACAACAATAAGACAGTTTCACTTTTGGTAATCAACTGTATCCTGCTGATACTTCACTATAGTAAAGGTCTGATTTCGTTATTTAATAATTTCGGATATTTATTGGCCGTCGACCAGGTACCGACCAATAAATATCCAAATATAACAACAAGGTGCCTATAGGCATTTAATATTGTTGAATTGTCCTACTGAGTACTCAACACAATGAATGAATCAATTACCATTTATTTATTAACAAGTTTTATAACTTAATACGTGACGTTTGACAGTTTTTCCTGACAAAAAACTAATTCTTGATGTAAAAATTGAATGTTTAAGTAGCATGACTGCCAAAATTCAGATTTTTTCATAAATCCTGATTGTCAAGAAAACTTGAGCGTTTAAAGTACCCAGAGAAAATAAAGGACTGATGTTGAAATAAAAAATATTGGTAAAGATGTGTGCTAAAAAACTTACAAAATTCAAATCGGTGGTATGTACATGCATGAGTATATTGAAAAATTGCTGCTTATAAAACTAACATACAACTCCCAAGATTGGTATCAGCTGAACATTTTTATGTTGTACTTCTTGATAAAAATAACAAACAATTCGCCAATTTTGCTTCAACAAATTTACCCTATATTTGGCAGATTGCGCAACTTTAAATGCTTTAGATAATAATACTATACAGGTTACTGTACACTGCAAAAACATCGGTTTGCACCACAGCACGGCTTCCCTACATGCAGTGAAAGTGCTCAACTGTTTAAACCTTGTTTAAGAGGCATATAGAAGTTGACAAATGGCATTTGTTTAAACCTTACATCATTAGTATGTGCAACATGACTATGAAAGTTGTTTTTAATATATGGAACAAATTGAAACATTTTACTCAGTGGTTCAGATAAAAGTTGAGAAATGCTGTTTGGTTGATTGATTGATTGATTGATTGGTGTTTTACGCCGTGCTCAAGATTATTTCACTTATATGGCGGCGTTGCCAGTTTTATTCTGGGAAGAAACCGGGCTCTATGCCGGAGGAAACCCATGATCTTCCGGGGGTATATTGCAACCATCCCACATAGGTCGTTCGAGTGAAAACCCAAGAAATGCTGTTTGGAAATGACCTGTTCCATGTGATGTCAAGTCAGTTGAATGTCATTTGTCATCAAACTTGCTTTGACCTATAAACAATGCTATCAGAATTGCTGCTAGTTCTGGTGTGTCGTTATAGGCGCTACCCGTATGGATGTCTTGTGGAAAAAGGCTTTCAGTGATTTCCACTGAGGTATCAAACAACTAAATGACTTCATCATACAATGTATTTCAATAGGTTTATACTCAGCTTTGCACAAAGATTTATTTTTGGACTACTGATGTATATATACATGTATTTTGATGGTTATTTTAGTCATGACAATTTTCCGTGTGCCCGTGTGTTTTAGAGTTCATAAATTTATATTTATGAACACTAAAATACACAGGCACAGAGAAAATCTTTTCCAGTCATGGTCTTTTCTACGTCACATCGTACTCTTTCCCTAATTTTGGTTTGCTAGAGGCTTGTCAACAAAGGTGAACTTTAATCAAAATATTTTAATAAAGAATTGAACCCTTCATAAGTCTGCACATTCAAAATCAGCACTAGCACATGTATAACTGGTATTATTATTGACAAATGCAAAGACTTCGATTGAAAAACGATACTGGTTTGTATGCAGTAAAATTTTTGCAATCTACATTATACGTTTCAGTAAAATTAGTCAGGTTCCAATCATCACAGACCGAGTGATTAAGCCCCTTGAATGTTGATACCAATGAACTACATACGTGGAATGGAGATCACGTGACGTTTGAGTTGTAGCGAGCGCCGCCTTTATTATGAGATGGCACTACTGATCTGAAGTTACAAAGGAAGCGAAAGAGAATGACGTCAATTTTGACCGTTTATTCATGATGTTATAAATAAGCGTTATTTGAGTTACGAGAGACAACATCTCGTAGTTATGACGGCGATTTTAGCACGCCAGACCAAATTTAACCAATGTGACGTGACCATTCCACGCATATAGTTCATTGGTTGATACCATTAGCCCTGTACACTGCAATGGTCATTGCATTTTATTTGTACAACGAGAGTCGCATGTCCGATCTCCTGTATAATATAGAGGTTTACAATTCCCCAACAGATATTCTTCAGCCGTGTGTATAATGAATATAATTAATACGGACCAAGTATATATGTAGCACTAAAAATAACATGAAAGCTTGCTACAGAGCAAAATCATCAGTGTTTACATTAAGATTGTCTCACCCGAACAAGATTCTATTCCATTAACACAACACTCTTCAGCGCTTGGAAAAAATAGGCCTTTTAGAGAGCCAGCGGTATATTGTCCACCAGAGACTTTGACGAGTGTCTTTGGAATATTACAGAATCCACAGGCAATGGCTCTGTAATTTGGAACAGCAAGCACCAGTAAGCTGAAGAAAAAATGACTAGAATGCTTAAAGCAAGGAAAATTAACCTCCGAGAATCAGTCATGAATAATGCAGGGTAAGGAGCATGGGGATTCAATATTGATCGTTCAGTTCTCTTGGCATTCAGCCGGGTGCCGTTTCCTGGCATACCGCTGGCTCCAACATGCCAGTAACACGCTCCTTCATTCTACCATTAACTCTTAGACGTTCTAAGAGGTCTCAAAGGATTCTAGTATACTTTGTGGGGTTAGGGATATAACCTGTTAGAATTATATAAGTTTCAGTATTTTTCATAGAAGAAAAAAAATGTGGAACTTAATATTTTGGTCGATTATCAAAAGCCTTACCATACATGTAAGCTTGCATTCAGAAGGCTATCTGCAAATATTAATATTAAAATTGCCATAGTTTAATATCCAGAATGAGTTGACCTGCAACCTTGATTGATTGATTGATGTTTCAGCCGCACTCAAGATTATTTCACTTATACGGTGGCGTTGCAAGGTTTAGTTGGGGGAGGAAACCAGGGTCACTGTCAGGAGGAAACTCCCGACGTTCGGCGAGTACCTGGCAACTCTTCCACATACAGCAACCCAGTGAAAAATCCACTCAGAATTTTTTCTTTTATTGAAACCCACTGGACCACCGAGGCCTCTCACCAACCTTGAAAGCTAGGAGCTACTGCCACATAAAGTCTACAATTTATCTCATAGGACAGATTTGTCAAGACAGAAGTACAAGCAACAAGACTAATAAGACCAACAAGACTGTAATAATATGTAAAATTGAAAAGCTATGGCCATGAAATTTTTATCTGATCTTTTTTTCCTGAGAGCGAAGGGCACAGGATAGCACAGGATTTGGTCATCTTTTTGGACAGAATTTTAGGAGATCAAGATACAACAGTTGATTCACCCATCTCCCTTATTGCTCTCCACCCACCTGTTGCGTCTTTTACAATCGCCTGATTGACACCTATGGTCAACTTTTTTGCACAGGATTTGGTCATCTTTTTTGGACAGGCTATTTTGTTAATTGGGTTTTAATCAGTTCTAGTATGTCTGCCAGGTGTGTATTCGATTTATTTCGCTCTAAGGAAAAAAAGATACGATAAAAATGTCATGGCTATAGCTTTTCAATTTTACATGTGAGCCACCGAGACCCAGCACATAATTACATGTGCAATAGTACATTGTACATGTTATTGGAGGATAGATCGCGAAAGTTTTTTCAGAGGACAACCCCACAACAAATATCAAGTGGTAGAGGCTCTTTATTGCGGCTCTTCTAACATTGTCGCAAGCAATATGTAGGAGAAACTCAAGAATTCTCTATGACAAAGAATCGCCAACCATTTATCTGGCATTAGACTTGGACATGCTGTGCGCGTGGCATAGCATTTCAATACCCCAGGTCAATTGGTTAAGGACCATTTCGAAATCATGCCCATGGAAAAAATCCCTTTCCCATCACTTCAGTTGCAGATAAACACAAACCTTTGAGCCTTTGAGGTGTCATGAAAAAAGTCATAAAAAAAATGTAAAATTGATGCTCAGGTGATATCTTGCAGACAACCAACAACCAATGAAAATATCTGTATTGGTTGTTTACGGAAAAACAGACAGATAGAGTCAGACAAGCGCCAAAACTTGATCAGTTAAAAAGGTGTCTATTACTATAAAGCTATAAATAATAATTTACCAAATTTTGCTTAGTTTTTTGGGAGAGACAAGGAACAGCCAATGTAAATATCTGAATTGTGGGCTGACGGGAAAACAGACAGACACCAACATCCATAGCTTATGGGCCTTTGCCAATAAGTTATAAATAAAATTACAACCAGCATTTCAGAAGATATCTTGCAGACAAGCAACAACCAATGAAAATATCCCAATTGAAGGCTAATGGAAGGGCAGACATATGCACGATCACCAAAACTTGATCAATAGAACATGTTCCCATCGATTTCCAATGAACATCCCATAGTCAGATTGTTTCTGATTATGACATTAACTTACTAGTCTTTTTATAAAAGTAATTGTTCTTTACAAATCATATCTAAGCACATTTATCAGAATATAATTTGTCTCTTTTTTGAAGAGAAAACAATAAGTCAATTTAACTATTTTGTTGACAAAGGTCTTTGATGTAGCGTGAGCTGTCAAATGGTGATATTTAGCGTTAAAACACAATTTTGGAATTATGGCCTTTTTCTGAAAAAGTAGAAATTAAAAGCTTATGACTTCTAGTTTCGAGGCCATCCAGTGAATTTCATAACTGCAACAGCAATCATTTATTTCTGAAATTGAATTTACTGTATTGTCAATCAAAATTTATGAAAAAAAAAAATGTGAACACAAATATCATTTAAGCAAAATGAAATCATTGGATTTAGTACAGTTTTACAGGCTTGCAACACCACGATGAATAGATGTAAACCAAATACTAGTAATTTTCAATATTCAAGGATATAACATAGAAAAGTAAAAAGAGGACGTCACAATATTCTCTTTATTTCAGGATTACATTTTATTGAAAAATGGCAGAAATTCTTCTGACGATTTTTGGGTGACATTCATTTTTGAAAGTGGACCAATTTCCTGAAATTTGATGCTTTTTTAGACCCAAGCTCAGGAGCTCAGGACATTCAAAGCCTTGAAAAGTCATGTTAAAAATCTAGGCTTTTCCAGGCTTTTCTCAGCCATCTACGAACCATGTCATGATTATTTTACTTATTTGTCCGAGCTAATCAGGTCTATTGTGGGAGAGAAACTTACCCGAAATCTTGTAAACATTTAACACAAGGCAATGGAATCAGAATTTGTTTTCCGTTCTGATTTCCAATCAGAGTAGACTTAAACATCTAGGTTTACATGTTCTATTTCAACAAAGACTTCCCAGAGGACTTTAAGTGTGGTAACAGTGCTGAGGATTTTTCTAATGGAAGGGAGACAACTCTCAATAAAAGGTAAGAAATGCCAACAACACTAATAAACTAGTTCTGAAAAATAGTACAAGACAGCTTCAAGTAAAGGGATAGAAAAATTTGAATAGTTTTTAATTCTGATAAGTTATTTTCAGGATTGATATTTTAAAACTGTTTAATACACAAAGATAACTTTTGATCGCAGTAAGAACACAAGAAGGAAAGGATCTTTTCATTTCACAGATTTCGACATCATATTCCTTCGTCAAAATCTACGATGGGAAGGCTGATTGTTACAGCCTTGAAAAAAGCTTGATAAACTTCTTGATGAGTACATGTATGAACATAAAAAATCAGTAACAAATGTTAATGCCCTTTACTGTGTACCGGGTATAGTATGATTTCGAAATAGTTGTTAGAAAAATCTTTTGACAGCTCCATTTTTTGGTATTTCTTTATTCAGAAAATGTTCTATAAAAATCATCTGTTTTACTAATTTACCCAGTGAATGCAGGCACACATTTGATTTTGATTGTGATAATAGCTGATGACAAAAGAACATAAAACTTCTTAACTAATAAAGCAGACTAAATATTCACTCCTGGTACACGTACATACATGGAGTTAGTCTTACATAATGAAGGCGAGATCACATTGTCTTTATTTGAGAATTAAAAATCTTGACAAGAAATAGAGTGATTGTTTGTAATTTAAGACTGAACTCAAAATTATTTCCCTTAATTGGAATAGTACTCTCAAGAGACAGAACCTAGAGCAATATGAAGATCTTTATCTTATATTTAAATGGTAAAACATAATGCTATACACATTCTTTACTTAAAACTCACAAAGACTTTTAACATGGTAGTAAAAGGAGAAAAATCAACTCTTTGATGTGGATTAAAATTTCCTTCCGATAAAAATCGCAAACTTCAGAATGATAAAGAATATTGACTCACTCAAATTTGACTTTTTTAACATTGTTACCAATTCAATTTTATAGCTGAAAAAGTAAAATTAGTCTCACGTTAGGTTAAAATACAGTAATTGCATTTCCACTATTTATCTTTATTGGATTACCAGTGAAATGTGGCTAAGCTACATGTATATGCCAAAAAAGTAAATTTAGTCCCACGTTAAAAGTCAATCAAAGATCAAAGCGAAGGGACGTCATCTGCGGGAATTTATTTTACTTGCCAAAATACAGTAATTGCATTTCCACTATTTATCTTTATTAGATTACCAGTGAATGAAAATGTAGCCAAGGATGAGCTTAGGGTTAGGGATGGGTTTGGATGTTTATTTATAACCATCTTTTATATCTCTCAATGGATTTTTCCAAATAAGTCATCTTATATTGAAACAGTAAGTAAAAAAGACGAGTGAATGCATACATTGCAGTCCAGGTAACATATATAAATTTAATGTCTGTAATTCTGTATTGGTAGTTAGGATCTATAGGTCTTAATGTATTTACATTTAGTTTAAAGGGATTTATGAACAGGATTTAAAGCTGGTTTGTGTTTGTTTATGGACTAAATGTTTATTTGAAAAACATCAGTTGAAACGAAATAACCTTCGCATTAGTTCCCTGTTAGTCAAAAAAAAGAACTGGGAGGAAATATGCATATTTTCCGTATTTTTTGTAACTACTCGGAAAAATTACGTCATACACGACCTTCCATGTGTACAAACTGCCACGAAGACGTACTTGCAGATCGGCAAACGTAGCTTGAAATTTGTGTGTGCTGCGACCGAAATTTAATTTTCTTTTTGGTCAGACTTTTAAAGTACATGTTCTACAACACACTTAACGCAAATTAGAAAATATTTCCGAAGGTTGTTCATAAATCCTTTAAGCAGCTCCTATATGGGACGATAGACGTTCAAGACCAGCTTTGAGCTGTATAGATTAGGAAAAAAGATAGCGCACTAAGTAGTTAAGTTACAGTGAAGGGAATTGTCAACCGTAAGGCATTAGGTGGCACTGTTGTATGCAGCCAGAGAAGATATGATGAAGGAATGATCACTAGAGATAATTGGTTTGCAGACGTCTTCTTCTACTTTTAACATTAAGTACCATGTGGATTTTCTTGAAGCGATCAGCACAAGCAACGATACATGTTTTGAAAGCAAAATACACACGGGTGCAAAGCTTGAAATGTACTTAATTCAATAATTATAAATGCCTACAGGTACCTCGTTATTTATGTTTGGATATTTATTGGTGGGAACCTGGTCGGTGAGTCAGAAATTGTTAAATAATGGAGTAAGACCTATACTTAAGTGAAGTAGAAGTATACTGTGATGTTGTTACATTGCAGAGCATATGAAGGTGTGTTTTTCTTTTTTCACCCAGAGAACTACCGATCCAGGAGTCCACTCCTGATCGGAACGTTTCTCCAACCTGAAAATTGTAAAAATTTCCTACACCCGTAGTAGAGTGTTTAGTGAAGAACCAATGAATACAAGCCAATTAATAAAAAAATCATAGTTAATGCACCTACGCTCAGTTACATCATTTAGTGCTAAATTATCTCCCTTTGCTTTGAATTGGCGTTGACTTTTAACATAGGAGTAAATGGATAAAAATCAACTACGTATCAAATTTCCTGCAGAAAAATAGGGTAGAGTAAAAGAATAGTAGGTATCATGTGGGTCGCTCAGTGATGGCCTATCTCTGCAACATTGCGATCCTCCGTGGAACTTAGAGTTAGCCTAATGTTTGCCAAGTGACCTTTTTGTGATACTGATTTTGTGATACCGCCTTACCGGTACCCTTACTGTGATACCGGTACCGGTATCTTGAAAAGATCTAAATTTTGTCATACAGCCGCAAATGTGCTTTTTTCCCATTAGCTCTCATGTCAAAGCCAAGGGACGTAACTCTATCATAGTTTAGGGAACTCTAAGGGGGACCTACATGTAGGCTATATCATAATATGTTCACCTGCCACCTTACCATTCCTGAGTTTTCGAGCAGACTCTTCGATTTTGCAGCCAGTCTTCGCAAGTTGTGTAACCAATAAATTATAATTCGTCATATGACTACTCTCCTGACTGTTGTGACATGACACGACAGGAAGCTATTTTTTGTTTTACAACATACTACACATAAACCAACGTAATCATTTTGCAGAATCCTAATCTTGTCAAATCTTGAACTGTTGTTGTTGCTTTGACAGGTCTGTCCCAAAGTTATTCCCCTTGGTTTTTTTGGAGAGTTATCTGTCCATTTTAGCAAAAAGTGCTTCATTAGTGTAACGCCTTGATTTTTAAAGCTGACGATTTCCAATTCTAAATTCAGTCATTGTGGCTCGTCGTTAGACTTGTTCTTATTTTCTTTACAGTTCATTCGATACTTTCACTGGTGTGTCAAGATATTCTCCACTGTGCGCTTATTTTCTTCAAATCCAAACGAAAAATGACGAAGGGTGGAGAGTATAACCATGACAGACGTCACACCCCATTTCAACTTGCTACAACATGGCCAACATGGTAAGCCAAGCCACTTTCGTTATTTATTCATCTTAAATCAACTATTCGAAAACATCTGACTCCGCTTATTAGCTATCATGTGTTAGGCGTTTTACACAAAAATGTTCTCTGCAATATGATGCGAGCATGTAATCCTACTCTCCCTTACGTACTTAATTAATGCTGTGTCAATGTTTGTACGGTTAATCCAGCCTCAGGGCCACTGGCCCGGCCAGGACAGGTGACTCTGCCTCTGGCATCTACTGCCAGTGCCAGTGACTGAGTGTTTAGGGTTATTGTTAAGAGGCTTTGCAGTATACTCATTATGGGGCTAATATATATATATCAAAACAAGTACCTCATCGGCTCATGTATGATGCAGTCGGCTTAGTCGTTGAAGAACAATGCAGGTTATAGGTACCGGTAGGTGATGTGTCGCAGACCAAAATTGAATTTTGGTCTCAATAATTCTGGCAGTATGTCTTCAGGCTGATACAGATCCTTAAAATTCAGTGATAAATAAACAAGCTCCAGTCTTTTTTAGGTGACGGAAAGATTCTGTCAGCCAAAATTTTGTTTAAAGCATGGCTTTAATATTGAATATGAAGATAGTGTGTTACAAATTACGCTTGCGGGCGTATTATGAGTTTATTAAACTGTTGTTATTCTTTGCACCACCTAAGTTTGTTTGATTTTTTATTACCCTCAAATTAGTAGGAATATAAATAGTGATGAATCTTGGATGTTGGGCCCTAAGTCAATTTTCCACCAATCAAGTACATTTCAAGGGTTATTTAGCCGAAATTCCTTGTAGCAATTGTTTGTCTGACAGACAAACAGCTGAGAATGCACCACACACGCATCTAAAGAAAGGTTAGTGATGGACTCGACCAGGTTTGGTGATCAACTGGGCATGTTTCTTTATGAGGGATAATTCACCAAAAGTGGAGTCCTTACCTGCCTCCTTGTTTAATAAACTGATATTCATTATGTCCTCAGGGTGAAATTTACTATCCGCCATTATCAACTCGTAATGCTATAGAACAGATCACAAAAGCAGCCTTCTTTGTGCATGACCGAGATCAATTGCCGTGTTTGACTCCAGCTGCCCCAATGTTCGTAGAGGGTTGAGGTTGTGAAGGATGTAAAAATAAAATTACCTGCCAATCTGATAAAAAAAAAAGTCTGTGATTGCGTCTTTGCCTGCTTCAGTGATTTATGAGATCGCTTGAAAATGTGCAGCCATCATGAGACTAGAGTAGACAATTACCTCCGATTTGGTCTTTGAAACACGTTGTCATCAACACAGGAATCTAAGAAATGACAATTCTGACTGAAAGTAAACTTCAATATTTGTCCCAAACAGCTCTTCAGAAAACATGTCAGAGCCGTTAAATTCCGACGACCAGCAAATATCAGAATGGAGATAACAAGTCCAATTTAACTTGTTGAATTATATGAGGGATTAACCATGCAGTATTACACAAAAAGTGGATATAAAAAAAATGTTTTACTGAGTGAAGTGACTACTAGTCAGACTAATCACTAGTATATTCAATAATCAGTTATTTCCAATTCAGCATTCCCCTATTATGTTTTGGTTTCTATGATGATAATCATAGAAGAAATAAAAAATATGTTGAACATTGTTTGACATTTTCCTGTTGTCGTTCACCACCACCTGGTGAGAGCTGTTTACTTAACGTCTAAAGCTAAAATCAGAAGTATATTCATCGACTTCTGCTAAAATCCTAAACTTTTATCATCATAGTGCCATATTTAATTAGGGCCCTGCTCTTTTTCCCATGTTTTCAGTCCTAATAGAGTCATATTGTATCAGCTTTTTCAAGAGCAACATCTGCAATAAAACAACAACACTTTATTGTATAACGTCGTAGCAGAAAATTGTTGAACCCTTTTCACCTCTGGCAGACATATATGGTACTGACCACTGATTGACCTACATCTGGTCAAGTCCAATGGTCTCCATGATGACATCATCTCAGTGTTTCTTCCTTCATATTGCAACTTTCGGAGACACCAATATTCTTAGATGTGGTTCAGATTCTTCTTTGACTAAAGTGATGTTGTCCAACGCCAAACATGAACCTCGCTTCCTAAATATCAACGAAATGAAACACATTTTTGAAAGGAAATCCAAATAGATTCCCAACATTTTTTTATTTATAAGTATATCAAGGGAAATCAGATTCCCATATTCCCCTTGAAAATCGAGCCGTGAATTGTCGACTTTGTCCTCGCCTGGACATTTTTGAAAGCGGATAACGGCATCATGACAGCTTTGACTTTGACTGTACAAATAACTATGTGTTCCCTTCACTGTGCCCAAAAGGCGGATGAATGGCCAGTCACTAAAACTTCATTCATGCTTTTAACAGAAGTCATCTGAGCCCAGCTTTATGTACTTCGGTGAATTTTCTTATCAATATATAAAATAGTGATGCAAATTCTAATAGTGAAGAAACGTCAAAAGTGTTTAGGGCCTCCGTGGCTCAGTAGGTAGAGCGTTGGACGCTCAATCTGAACAGCTTCCACAAATGGGTCGTGGGTTCGAATCCCACTCCAAAAAAACTGACTGGGTTTTCACTCGAACGTCCTATGTGGGATGGTTGCCAGTTACCACCGGAAGGTTGTGGGTTTCCTTCGGGTATAGAAGTAGGTAGCATAAAACTTGCGATCATTCCCAGATTAAGTTGCCCTGTTTTGTCTGGAGGTGTGGGATTCAATTGATGTGTTTTCTTTTGGCACTTCCCCAGTTCTTCACCAGAGACGAAGGGTCACTGTCTACAGAATATTGAGAATCTGAGTGAATTCAAGAGAGTGCTTTGAGTTTGTCTTTTGTGTGTATGCGACAGTGGGATGAGGACGCAAATTCCGACAATTAAACGCAGAGCAGACTTAGGATTACGGATTGTGTTTATTGAGAGGAGATGGTTAGGTAAAACTCGATCTGTATAATGAAGTGTCACTAAGACATGAACATTTAACCATGAGGATTTCGTATTGGCCTGTTAGTCCAGTTGTAAGGTGTTATGGTTTAAAAGGAGACACACTGCCTAGCTTTGCTGTGATTTTCTGTTGACCTTCAGATTGGTAGAAAATAAGAAGCTATCAATGAGGGATGAAAGGTAGCTACCTAGTCAGCAGAAGCAGACAAAGGAATCCTCAAATACAACTACTTTTCCAGCTCTACTCGGGAAATAGGAAAGCTACTAATTGCCATCCGGAAATCTCATTTCTATATAAAACTACAGTCAAATAGCATATGATGTTTTAATGATCTTCGTTTAGCTGGTTCCCTGCTTGTCACATTAAATGTAATATGATTTAATTGTAATTCTGCACCGGTTTGTTTAAGCCACTGTTGATTTGATACCTACTCTTGGTATGCTGAATAAGAAATAGATATTTCAAACTCAGAAAATTCTGTAATGATAACTGCGTACATAGAATTTACAGTTAAAAAACAGAGGGTTTTTAATATAAAAGAAGCAACCAAGTTAACACGTTGACTGCCGACTACGAGATATCTGGCAATGGCAGGCGCACCGGACTCTGCTGGTACGAATTATCTCGTAGCTTAACATAGATATCTTTTAGAATAACTATACTTCTTGGTGTAATGAATGTAACGGTTAATTCTCACTGCCAGATACGACATCTCTTGTACGGGGTTTTCTCACAAAGCATCAAGGGAAACCACTCTGTGTGTTGCTAAAAATAGCACAGTAAACAGACATTGGCCATACGCGTAACAAGCTTGAATGGCAAATGGGAGAGCCCTCGCACTTTCGAGTTATCTCGTAGTCGGCAGTCAACGTGTTAACACGCACTATACATGTTCGATGTAACTTGCTAACTGCAGATTTTTTAGCGATTCCCTCTCCATACTAATGAATGTTGCACTGTGAGTGCTAATTCTTCTGCGCTCCCTTTCTGCTGGATGTAGGGCCTCACTTTTTGGGTAAAATTTTTTTCAAGCAAAGTGTAGCTATTTTTCTTTAATTATACGCCCGGCTTGAAAAGCGGGCTGTATTATGGTATCATCTCCGTCCGTCCGGCAGTCCGGCTGTCCCCTTCCGCTCCATAACTTCCAAAGTTTTGATTCCAACTTGACAATTTTTTCTGAGTATATACCTTATGGGTAGAAGGTGTGCCGCGAACTATTTTTGACATCATACATTGCGTAATATGGCAGCCATATTGGGTTATGTAATATTTACTTTTTCTCTCCATAACTTTAACAAATATGATCTGATGTTTTCAAATCTTTCATGTTACATACCATATTGACAGACAGTGTGTAAAAAAATTGTTTATGATATCAACTATTGCAAATTGTTGGATTATGTATATTCCTTTTTTATCTTACTTTCATTTTCATGAAAATAACCTTTAAATTATAAAATGGCTTCTATTTGTCCGATTCTCATCAAAAAAGGATTTTTTCAAACTGCAATAATGTTTCTAAATTGATTAAAACTATTCTTAAATCAATATATAACGTTTTAATCAAATGAAAAATACATAAAAGGATTAAAGTTTTATCTACAGACCAAGAGATAAGTATCCCAGCTTTGGTCTATTTACCTTGTCAACTTACAGTTACCTCTCAGTCTCTCTTGAGAGATTTATGACTTTGTGTACCACATGGCCTGCATAAAACAGTGGGTGACATTAGCAATGGACCCATAGCCAAATCTATTGTAAATCCATTTGGTCTATGATAAAATTAGAAGTAATAACCTGTAGGTATATGGGGAGTTTTAGAATATTGTCAAGATGTCTATGGCCAAATAATGTAGATAAAAAAATTATGAGAAAAATTGTCAAATCTACTTGAATTGGTGTGAGCTGCGAAATTGCCAATTAATTACATTTGTTTAAGTATGATTAGTAAATTATAAACTGCTGTTCTAAAAAATTGAAACATTTTAGTGCAACCTATATTGACAACAAACAATGTTAAACATCGTGATTTAACAGCAGCGAGAATTGATGACTTGTACCGTGTACAAATCTTGTTAATAATTGTTGATCCAAATATCCCATTTTAAATTTGATACAGATGGATTTTAAAGGTTTTAGTGGTAAGATTTCATTTTGTTGACATAACATCACCTTTTACCAAGCTTCACATAATAAAACTGGCAAAGCCGCCATATACATGTAAGTGAAATAATCTTGAGCGCAGCGTAAAACACCAAACAATCAATCAATCAATCATTTACCAAGCTTCAACCTCTTCCCTCTGAATTTTGAAAATTAAATTCAAATAAATATGGAAGGATTTGTTTTGGTATGGCTGCAGTTACTGTGCCTTTCCGGGCGTATTTTGGGTTTCCCGAAACTCTTGTATATTTATTGTCATTGAATGAGTCAATCACTCCACTGGGGCTTATTGCACTGCCTAAACTTTTTCACCACCCCAGGCAGGGTTTCATAGAAGCCCGAAGTTTTGAGGCCGTTAACTCATAAAATTGACAGGCCTTATTTTTTCAAATTTCGTCATGAACAGTAAACGTGAATTTTACCTCCCGTAACCTGCGGTTTGATCAACGGTTATCGTCAGTAAAGCAATACAATGTGCTGTCTTAGTGTCTGTCACCTAACAGTTACCAAATTAAAAAAATTGTACTGTATTCTTGAAGTTTATAATTAGCATAATCCATTTCGGAAACTTATTTATAAAACTTTTGGTTTTCAGTGTTAGAGGCCTATTGTTATGCAACGACCGTCTGTTTTCACTCGCCGATATAGCTACGTTGACTGTTGTACAAGGGAGTGGTTGAGAAAATTGAGCTGTGATCATTGGTTATCAATACCCATGATTGTTCTTTCGTGTGCACAAAGGTCGGGGAAGCCCACTTAAAAATGACATGGGAAATTCTCAAAAATTGTGATGCGCTGTAGTTGTACAAGGAGACTTTGAAATCTGTCAGACGGATTTTTTTACAGTGTTTTTACAAAGATGGATTATGCAGACAACGAAATTCGAAGAAATCAACGGGTACATGTACAATGAAAAAAAATGTTTAAAATGTATGTTAGGAGGTAATAGCTAAAAGGCGCCTGGGATTAAGGGATATTATAGACTTAGCGAAAATCTGAAAGCTGAATAACAGCGATCTATTTCAATTTAAAGCTGTAGCTAATTTTTAGGTAGATATTCGACCTCAAAACCTCA
Organism: Lepidochitona cinerea; assembly: GCA_963971465.1. NCBI lineage: Eukaryota > Metazoa > Mollusca > Polyplacophora > Chitonida > Tonicellidae > Lepidochitona > Lepidochitona cinerea. Next base: position 41,339,045 of record OZ020553.1, read on the forward strand.
CTTCCAGAAAACCCTACCCAGGGTGCGGTACCACTTTGCTCTACATCAACCGATCGTTGATTTGAATCCTGTCTTTTTTACATGAAATATGGACTGTATGTTTTCAAAACACCTGAGTTTAGTTTGTTTGTACTTAAATATCAAATTTTGTCCTACTTTTTGTATTCTTCTTATCACGTCTCAGTACATACAGTCCCAATCATTTAAGCCGGCAAATTTATTGCGTCAACTTGCGCGTTAGGTAGCCTAAAATCACGCAAATTCTCACAGCGGGGTGAGATTTAGCTCACGTATGTGATTAAAAGTAGTCCTGCACAGTTGTTATTTCTGCGAATCCACACAGCGCGACGCCTGCGGCGATGGCTGATTGTTCGCTTAGGCCTACTGTTTAGACTAACCCGTTAAATGAATTGCCGTTCCTATCTTATCGCTGTAAATTATACATACAATTATTTTATATGACAAGAAAAGTTTGATTTTTTCCTTTGAGTAAAATTACAGACCTGTGATGTATGGAAATATTCCCCCGTAAGCCAACAATTTACTGCACGACTACTGAATACAGAATAGTACCGTATGTAAGCACGTGTGTTTTCTCATTCCGAAATGAATATGACGGATTGGGTTTTTGGGGTATATTTTATTCCTCCAATTTTAAAAAATGATACTTATAATATTAAATGTATTTCAATATCCGTTCGACGGTATGTTACTTTCCGTGATGATTCCTTAGATTTATTCAGGCCGGACTTCACTTCCGCCCGAGTTGCGGCCCGCAACATTTTCTGGTTATCAGTTGTGAACAACTATGCAGGGCGTTTCGTGTGATCAAACCACACAAGGTTTGAAACAAATGTATACCATATAATTTTATGATTAATCTATATTTAAGAGTTTGCTTTTTTCGTTAAAATCGGCTTTCTCATTTCGTGCTTGTGGATTCAGAGAATTTACGTCGGATATTGTGAAGCCTTAGTTTACATTTGGACAATTAATATTCATCATTTTGAAATAAATAAAAAGTCTATAGTATGGACTTTCATAAAAATTTTTTTACGTCTTAAGTCTAAAATACGGCAGGTCTGGGCCTGTAAACATATTCAAGAGACTAATCTGGACGCTAACTTTGGGTATGGTTTCCTATTTTCGGCATTCACTGAGTAATGCTCTAAAAAGTCAACTAGCAAGAAGGTTTAGTTATTTGTGACATTGTATAATTTTTTTATTTGCTTTGTTTTTCTTATCCTGCACCTCAGAATGGTGGACACGGAAGTGTACCAAAATATCCTGGGCAGACAACTACTGCAGGAGTGCTGACATTGTTTGTTCCATATTTTCCATTTAATCTTCTGCTATTTAACAATATTTGGTTGTATTTCCAGTCCGTGTCCTCATGGAAGACAAACAAGAGCAACTAATTCTTGAAATACGTACCTCTGGAGGAGTCTAAACCTGCAGATTGTAGAAGCTGTAACGATGGCTGTAGCCAGCTATGGAAAAGAGTCTGCATTTAAACAAAATATAACACCATGATTTTTGTATCTGTTGTTTATTGATATAAACTTAAATCAAATAACCATTTGAAGACTGTACATACTAGTGTTTTATCAAATAAATATATATATACATTACGAGGCGTGGCGTATATTAAATGCCGGCCTTGTAATAATGAAGAAACCAGGAACAGTAAGTATTTTGATTTGAAAAGCATAGAAGAAAATCAACAACTTCAGTGAAAAGAATGCTAATATATGAAGAGGAATGAATTATGGTAGGTATAAGCTGTTGAGACTCCAGGATTAACACGAGGTATAAGCCCATAAATACCCCCGCATCCCCTCCCCTCCAACATCGCACACCAAATTAAAATGAATGGCAAACACTTCATATTTACTCCCAAGAGGTCACCTAAAGAGTATCTGTATGGCAATCATAAACTTAATATCCAGATTACGCTGCTGTCTGGTAAGAACAACTCTGGATTAAATAATAGAGCGGCTTCTTGATAAACACAACCTGTTGAGAAAAACACAAAAGATTATCATCTGATTTTCTGACGTTTAACTTCACATGGGTTATTTGAAAGATTCAGAACTGTTACATCAACTTTCTCCCGGATTCCTTCCACTTTAGTTTATCGTAATTTACTATTTAAATAAATGCTGTGTTATAAACTTGCTCAATCGGCAAAACAAGAATGTAAGGCCTAGGATGAAAAGATGTATACGCTAAAACAGTTGTTATAGAAACACCAGCAGAGATATTTCCCGGCAAGATGGCGAACGCCTACCTTTTTAGCGAGTTTCTTCCTCTTATTAGGCCGATAGTCTTGAGTTACCATTCTTGTTCAGTTTGTTTCTACAACTTGTATTTAGGTCAGAATAAAAAAACACTCGTATAAAACAGATAAATGATAATGATCATTCAAAGACTAAACGGAAAGAAAAAAAATACTTTATTTTCATATTGTCCTATACACATTGCTAAAATTCATTGATTGACTTGTTGAGTTGTCTAAACCCTATGCATTTATTTTATATTCACGCATTTAAAAAACAAACCAAAAGAAAAACAAGTCTTTTGAGTGTCAATATAACAAATGTTCAGTTGGAGTTCAAACTACAGGAGGTTAATTGGGGAACAGTAAAGCAAAATCTAAAGATCATCACTCTGTTGATATTAGTTATGGTAATTATACATAACCAGCAGCCTTTCTATAACCATCGCTGCTTGATTGACGTCTTCATTTGTGGAAGAAGCAGGGTCTGTTTAGTGCTGAACAATAATCAACCAGTACCAAACAAACAGGTGGAATTAACAGTCGCTGTCATACTCCACAAACCCACTCTGAAAAGTCCGTCTATTACGTAAACCCTACGTGTTTCCGACGGATTCCAAATAAACAAACACATACATTAATCATCCGATTCTGATATTATGAGCGGAAAACATAAAACGGAAAACATAAAAAGAAGTTTTCAGCAGAAAGGAATTCAAATCATGTCCGTAAAATGAATAATTGTGAGGAACTATATTCTGCAGCGTACTCCGCCATGCTAATCATATGTCCCCCAACCACTGACATATTTATAGATCAGTACTCCCAACTCACCCAGCTCTCGCGCAAAGTGGCGCTTACTAGTTTGCGCATTGGCCAGCTGAAAATTTGCCGGCTTAAATGATTGGGACTGTATGTCTGATACATGTACAGCTATGATTTAGTTAATGTACTACATTGTTTATTGCAAATAATGAAGGTGATATTTTTTCTTGAGTATGTGAAATTGCTGCTTGGATACGTATTGGTCGTATTATGGTATCACCAGCACCGTCCGTGCCGGATTCCCTTCTGCTAGGCTCCATAAAATTAACTTTAAGAGTTGACCCGATCTTTACAATTCTTTCACGACATATACCTTTGGTAGAAGGTGTGTTATGAATGATTTATGACATCTTCAGTTGCATAATATGGCATCTACGTTAGATTATGTAATATTCTCTTAGTCTATATCTGTGTTTCCTTCAGCCCCATAACTTGAATGATTTATGACATCTCCAGTTGCATAACATGGCATCTATCTTTGAGTATGTAATATATCTTTAGTCTATATCTGCGTTCACTACCACTCCATATCTTGAGGAGTTCTGATCCAATCTTTACAATTCTTTCACAATATATACCGGTTGTGTAGATGGTGCCATTTATGAATATCTGGTTACATAATACATAATTGGATTATGTAATATTCTCTTTTAGTCCATTTAGTTTTTACCTGATCTTTGCAATTTTTTTAAGGTAAATATAATAGTTAAGGGTAGATGGTTTGTCTACAACCATTTAAGACATTCCTGGTTTCAAAATACAGCATCCATGTTAGATTATGTAATATGCTCTTATAGTCTAAGTCTTGGTTGCTTGCGCTCCATAACTTGAAGAGTCTTGATCCAATCTTTTACAATTCTTTGACAACATATACCTTATTGATAGATTGTGTGTTGTCAGCCATTTATGACAATTTTGCTTGCTTGATTGCATAATACGACATTTATCTCTTTTAGTCATCTACTTAAGTTTTGACCTGGAGCCTGTTTCACAAAGCGGCGTAGCGTAAGTTTTTACGTAACTGTCCTAGCAACCCATACTGTAGAGGTACGTTAGTATGAAAGTTACGCAAAAAATACATCTACGCCGCTTTATGAAACAGGCCCCAGATCCTGACAATTTTTAGAGTATATACATTGTATACCAAGGGGAAGATGGTGTGTTGGGAAAAATTTAGGATATCTCTGGTTACATAATACAGCATCCATATATGTTCATCGCATAGAGAAATGAAAATCTTTCATATGAAACATAGGATTTCAATTCCTGAAATTTAAATAAATATGTCCTGTAATGTAGAGTATAAATCAGTCATAGCGGGGTTGAGTTTACTAAAACTATTGTTGAGTATTAGGGTGGGGGACCTCATTAGTTCATGATTGAGTCAACATTATTTATATAACTGTTAATTAAAAATTATAAAGTTAATTACTCTGACACAGGAATATTATGAAAGGAGACATGAAACAACCTTAAGTAAAGCGCAAAATATTGTTCTATGAATCTTGGAATTTTACCCTTTTTGGCGAAAATATTAGTGCCATTTGACCTAGAAACAACTGTCGACGTTTTCAATATGGTTAAAAGAATGTACCAATATAGTTGAGACCAGGTTATGTTAAGAACTTAAGACATGCACTATCAGGTCATTCAATGACACACGACCCAAAAAATCATCATGACTGACCTTGACAGGAAGTTTACATGTATTTTGATTTTGATAAACTGACTTTTAAACAGTGACTTTACCACTTTTCTTTACTATTTACCTGTGAATGGCTTTTGTAGTTTAGATTTGTCTATGTATTACCTTACATTACAAAGAGTTCTAATTGATAAGAGGGGCCTCGGTGGTCCAGTGGGTTAGAGTGATAGTCCCTCAGTCTCACACAGACCTTCCAGCGATGAAGCGCAGGTTCGAATCACGCTCAAACGAGAAAAAAAAAATGAAAAATTTCTGAGTGTATTTTTCACTCGGCCGCCGTACGTGGATAAGTCGCCAGGTATTCATCTAAGGTCGGGGGTTTCCTCCCCCAAGAAAACTGGCAATGCCGTCATATAAGTGAAATAATCTTGAGTGGGGGGTAAAACATCAATCAATCAATCTAATTGATTTGATTCACTCCCCAATCCCCATCAACTTGGAAAACATGATATGTTTTCAACTCCTCTACTTTAGTAAACTTTTGTTCACACTTTCAGAACTATTGCATGATGTGTTTTTCTTTCAAAGATTTTGAGTCTGTACTAAGATGATATGTGCTGTACCAAAACAAGTTCTTTTGCACAACCAAGATAATCACAAAGCCTTTTAGACATTCTGATTCAGTATTAATTAAAGGAGCGTGTGTCCGGCTGTCTTTAACGTCAATCTATTGCATAGATTTTTTTCAAATATCTTTTATGGATCGTCAGTGTTCTACATTCTGAAATTAGACAATTTTTTTTTGGTGGACCATATGTTGTGTTTGTGAAGGAATTTACCTCAAGGCAGTAAGTTTGTTAGTGCCTTTATAAACTATATATTTTGTGAAGGGAGACCTGCTCGTTTTGCCCCTCAAAAAGGAGATCCTTGTTTGCTAGCCCTGGATTTTTTAGCCCGCCATCATTCTGATGGTGGGGTATTCAAATCGCTTTTCCGTGGTCCGTCGTCCGTCCGTTAACTTTTTGCTTGTTACCTTTATTCCAAGAAAACTACCAGTCCAATCTTAATCAAACTTAACATACAACATCACCCTATGGTCTAGTTGTGCACTGTACGTTTTCATCTCATTTGCATATTCAATGTGGCCACCAGGGGGCGATATTGTTTTTTTTTTGATACCTTTATTCCAAGAAAACTACCTGTCCGATTTTCACCAAACTTGGCTGACATTATCTCCATATAGTCTAGTTGTGCATCCTACATTTTCATCTCATTTGCATATTCAATATGGCCGCCAGGGGGCGATGTTGTTTTTTCTTTGTTACCTTTATTTCAAGAAAACTACCTGTCCAATCTTTATCAAACTTAACATACATCATCACCCTATGGTCTAGTTGTGCACCGTACATTTTCATCTCATTTGCATAAACAATATGGCCGCCAGGGGGAGATGTTTTTTTTCTTTGTTATGTTTATTTAAGAAAACTTTCGGTAGTTACCTTTATTCCAAGAAAACTATTAGTCCAATCTTAATCAAACTCAACATGCATCATCACTCTACGGTCTAGTTGTACACCGTACATTTTCATCTCATTTGCATATTCAATATGGCCACCAGGGGGTGATATTGTTTTTTTTTTGTTACCTTTATTCCAAGGAAACTACTAGTCCGATTTTCATCAAACTTGGCTGACATTATCTCCATATAGTCTAGTTGTGCATCGTACAGTTTCATCTCATTTGCATATTCAATATGGCCACCAGGGGGCGATGTTGTTCTTCTTAGTTACCTTTATTCCAAGAAAACTACATGTCAAATCTTAATCAAACTTAACATACATCATCACCCTGTGGTCTAGTTGTGCATCGTACATTTTCATCTCATTTGCATAATCAATATGGCCGCCAGGGGGAGATGTTGTTTTTCTTTGTTACGTTTATTGCAAGAAAACTTTCGCTTGTTACCTTTATTCCAAGAAAACTATCAGTCCAATCTTAATCAAACTCAACATACATCATCACCCTACGGTCTAGTTGTGCACCGTACATTTTCATCTCATTTTGCATATTCAATATGGCCACCAGGGGGCGATATTGTTTTTTTTTTGTTACCTTTATTTCAAGGAAACTACAAGTCCGATTTTCGCCAAATTTGGCTGACATTATCTCCATATAATCTAGTTGTGCATCCTACAGTTTCATCTCATTTGCATATTCAATATGGCCACCAGGGGGCGATGTTGTTTTTTTTTTGTTACCTTTATTCCAAGAAAACTACCTGTCCAATCCTAATCAAACTTAACATACATCATCTCACCCTTTGTTCTAGTTGTGCACCGTACATTTTCATCTCATTTGCATATTCAATATGGCCGCCAGGGGGAGATGTTTTTTTTTGTTACTTTTTTCCAAGAAAACTACCAATCCGATTTTCACCAAACTTGGCTCACATTATCTCCCTATAGCCATGTTGTGTACTGTACATTTTCATCTCATTTGCATATTCAATATGGCCGCCAGGGGGCGATGTTTTTTTTCTTTATCTTTGTTCCAAGAAAACTATCTGTCCAATCTTAATCAAACTTAACATACATCATCTCACCCTATGGTGTAGTTGTGCGCCGTACATTTTCATCTCATTTGCATATTCAATATGGCCGCCAGGGGGAGATGTTTTTTTTTTCGTTTATTGCAAGAAAACTTTTGCTTGTTACCTTTATTCCAATAAAACTATCAGTCCAATCTTAATCAAACTGAACATACATCACCCTATGGTCTAGTTGTGCACCATACATTTTCATCTCATTTGCATATTCAATATGGCTGTCAGGGGCAATATATTTTTTTTTGTTACTTTTTTCCAAGAAAACTACCAATCCGATTTTCACCAAACTTGGCTCACATTATCTCCCTATAGCCATGTTGTGTACTGTACATTTTCATCTCATTTGCATATTCAATATGGCCGCCAGGGTGCGATGATTTTTTTCTTTATCTTTGTTCCAAGAAAACTACCTGACATTAATCAAAATCAACATACATTATCACCCTATGGTCTAGTTATGCACCGTTCATTTTGATCTCATTAGCATATTCAATATGGCCGCCAGGAGGGCGATATTGTTTTTTCGTTACTTCTATTCCAAGAAACTACTGGTCTGATTTTGACCAAACTTGGCCGACATTATCTCCCTCTGATCTAGTTGTGCACCCTACATTTTCATCTCATTTGCTTTTTAAATATGGCCGCCAGGAAGCAATGTTGTTTTTTAACCAAATTTGAAAATGAAACTTATTATCATTATTCCAAGAAAACTAGTGACCTGATCTTAACCAAACATGACACACATCATCCCTCTAAGTTCTAGCTGTGCACCGTACATTATCATTTCATTAGCATATTGAAGATGGCTTCCAGGTGGCAATGTTGTTTTCAACCAAAATTTCAAGGGGAGCTTAATTTTGCAATTCACAATTTAATTTTCCTCAACAATAGTTATCTCCCTGTAATAAGATTTTTTATGTAGGCCCCAATTCCTATATCCAGTTATTGCTGTAAGTGAAATAATCTTGAGCGCAGCGTAAAACACCAAACAATCAATCAATCAATTTAATATGAATAGATGAACGCGGGCGTTAAGATCCCTTTAAGGGATCTCTTGTTTAATTCATAGAATTTATCGTTGATTACATACCTTACTACAAGGTTTTTCAACTTCGTTCATCAATGTTTTCCATAGCTTGTAGTTGTTTGGGTTCACCCAGGAACAATTTGTTTACAAGTTTTTTAAATAATATAAAAACTCTCCCTATTTAATTTCAAACTCTGAAGACCCAATACCCAAGTCCTGTGTAAGAAAACCTCTTCAGTTCTTGAAAACATGTAAATAAACGTGCACATGGTGTTTTTGCAGATATATATTTTTGTACAGGTTAGTGACCTAGCTACAGGTACACACAGATTAAGGCAGACTGTCAGGCCGGGATATCTTCTTCCTCTTATATTATTATTGCTTTGGATCCTCATTTTTATATTTTTTTTGGTTCACTAGTCTATTATTGCTTTGATAATTCAAATCCTATTTATATTTTTTTCGCTCAAATAATTTATGTTATGTATTCTCATGCCACAGCTTACCAAGTGAATAATGTCAAAACAACCTGCCATAATATGTCAAGCACTGACATTTGACCTTTTTTTGGTAGTTGTTTCTTTGGGATTGGGGGAGGGAGCTTAATTTAATTTATCTTTTGAACTTTTATTTAAAGGCACACTTGCCGCGAAAATCCAGAAGACTCTTTACATTAAAAACAGTGGACGGTTTTCTGTATTTTTCCCAGACAGAGAAAGTTAGGAACTTTCTATTTTTACCAGAAATTGAAAGTTTTGACATCATTTAGTATTTTTAATTTGAAATTGAAAAACAGATTTTTGAGGTACCCGCAAGGTCAACAAACTTCGAACCTGATCGTGTGCAAAAGTGCTGTAATGGTTTGAGTCGTGTGGGCAATCTAACGACACAGTATAATTTTACTAACTTTATCTTATAAATACATACTAACGATCAAGTAAGAGGGACTATAAAAGCCTGCCGAGTGCAAACCACAGAGAAAAACGCTTGAATGAGGGTAATCCAACACTTAAAGGCACACTTGCCGCGAAAATCAGGAATATTGTTTACATTAAAAAAGAAAGACCGTTTTCTGTATTTTTCCCAGACAATATAAGTTAGGAACTTTCTACTTTTACCAAAATTTAAAAGTTTGGACGTCACTTTGTATTTTTAATTTGAATTTGAAAATGTGAATTGTTAGGTGCCCGGAACGTAAACAAACCAATCTGCTCGCATAGGCGATGTTATGTTTCAGTCGAGTGAGTGAACTAACGGCACAGTGTAATTTTACGTAGGCCTATTTATCCGAGAAATACAGACTGACGATCGGTTAACAGTGACTGGAAAAGCCTGCTGATAATTGTTTGAGTGTAAACCAAAGATAAAAAGGCCTGAAATGAGGGTAACCCAACACAAAAGTTGACCGACACTGATCGTTGTTGTTGTAATCAGGCTTTGATTCTTCGTTTGTTTTTCATCCCATTTCTACATTCTAAAGCTAACTTGACATGCTTTATGTGTCCTATGTTTACCTTTAGTGATTTTAGTCATCGTAAGCTCGTGCAAATTGGTTTCTTAAAAAATGTCAAACAGGCTACGGCGGCAAGTGGGCCTTTAACATGAAACTATTAAACTTACAATATTATATTCATGAACACTATAAAACACACATATACGCAAAATCTTCTTGACTAAAATAACAACAGAGACAAGTTTCTTATTTTGTTAAAATGAGGATATGCCATTTATAAGTTGGTCAATTTTTCAATATCTGGTTTTCAATGAATTTGAATCTGCAAGCACTTGCTTGTTTATATCATATATATTTGTGTGTACCATATGCCTATTTATGATACGGTCAGCCAAGACACATTATAAACATGTAGGTCACACGAAGTGTGAATACAAAGTGGTTTCAAAGGCTAGATATTTATACTCGCTATGTTTGTTCTTAAATTCATGCACTAGTGATTTTGATCACAGGGCATAACTGAGTTTTCGATGTATAAGATCGTCACTGTGTTTTGACTCCTGTTGTTTCATGTATATATATGACCTTAGATGCTGAGTGCATCGATTATTGACCCCAAACCAATCGTCTATCCTGCACAAGCATCTAACTTATTAATATCATTGATTAGATGAGACTTAATTGTGAAATTTATAATATTTTGACAAAGGAAGGTGTGCTAACTGTTATTGTTTTTGGATATATGGTTCAATTTCTTGTGGCACGTTGAACCTTTTTTGGCTAACCTTTTGAGCCTTGGATGCGGAGTCAAACATGCCTTCCAACAGTAGGGTTTGATTTTCGTCATTATTATTATCATCAATATACAATATACACGTGACATCAGGGTTAAAGATTTTACTCAGTCTCTTACAATAGATAAGTGACTGGCAAAAGTGATCCAGAAAAAAAAACCTACCTCTCTTCGGAATTCATACCATAGACAAGCAACTGGCAAAAGTGATACTGTGAAAAATCTTTTTTTTTTAGCTTGATTGTGGGCTGCAATCCTTTTCTACGTGTATTTATGGGGCCTAAACGATATGTCCGTTTTTAACACAATAAGAAACTTGTCTCCATGGTTATTTTAGACAAGACGATTTTCGCTGTGCCTGTGTGTTTTTGTGTTCATAAATATATATATTGGAGCAAAACATTTTTCACTGGGAGCTCTGTCTTCAATAAGGTTGCAGCCCTACATGTATATTAATTATATAATGAATTATGGAAATAATTTTGAGTGCATTGTGAAAGATAAAAATGTATCTGCCTCCAGGAACTTAAACTGGCAAACATACACATGTAGATGTAAACAAGCATGACACGGCTGAATGGGAAAATTATTAAATGTTATCATCTTGACTCTTGAATACATCTAGAATGTAAATCTTGACCTAAATAAACCAGTCATAGTATGGCAAAAAGTTTAAATAAAAGTGACAGACCTTGTTAATGACTCTAGCTATTATACATACATTGTAGATATGTAATAGAAGATAATTTCTTTTTAGAAAATATTTTTTCTTTCATAACTTATCTTATATTTTTTTTGCCACATTTTTCGCAATCCTGTTTCCATGCTGAATACCAGGCTTTCTTTACTCTTCTACTAAAGCCTCACTTTCAGTTCCTTAATCTAGGTCACGTCTTAGATGATCAGGTAGGCTATCTTTATATTACACTGTTTTAACAAAACCGGGTCAACAGACAAGGTCAGGCATTTTAGTGGCAGGGTAAGAGCTGTTGAATTTGATAAACAAGTTTACATTTGCATAACAGTCATTATCTAAGAACTAACGCTATTTGACGCTGACACGCAAGCCATTTAGCAGTCGAGCTTAAAAGTACTTTTGGTAGAGAAGCAAACATCTTTTGTTGTCCTAATTCTGTCCAATCGGTAAGGGTTTGAGGATTGATTGGAAAACTGGACAATCAATCATGATGGACGAAGAAGCCCAATACTTTCTGTGTTAAACAGGTTTTATTTTTGGGATATTCTTTTTGCTACATTACTGAGCTTTGTTATTCAGCCCCAGTTACTGAAAATCAAGTTAGGGCAAGATGACATTGGGGCTTCTGAAGGGGGGTACCATGGGTGCTTGGTTTCTTTCTGTGATAATGGTTCAATAAAAATAATGTTTGATGTTATATACTAATGGCATAATACTTGAGTTGATCATGCTGTAGAAGAATTAGTATGCAAAGTTATGCAGTATTATACAATTTTGTTCTGATATCTTTAATGGAGTGTAAGAACAAACAAAGTGTGACGTACATGTAGCTTGTTTTTTATTTGGTTGAAAAACGAAGATAAAAATGTTGTTGTTTGTGAAGCTAGGACTTTATTACAGATACCTGAGTGTCATTAGCTGCCAACATTTTTTCCGAAACTCTTACCTTTGCTTTCACAAAAAAATAAAATTTAATGAGCCTATGACTTAACGAAGTAAAATATAATTATAAAGCAGGCCATATAATTTCATTGTCAGTCGGAAACATTGAATCAGTTCTGTACATTGAAATGCTGGGAACCAACCGGTACCGATGCTAGTTTCGTTGTATAATGGGTAACAGGTTTTCATAGTTTTAGAACAACAGGCTACTGGAACCGATCGTTACCTTGAAATCATTTACCCTTATAAAGAAAATTTAAATAACTAAAATCTAAATAGCCTCAAAAACATTATTGTCATAAAAATGCTTTCATATTGTATTTTTTCAGTTCATCGGAAAAATAGCGTAAAATCTACTAAGGCGGTTTAAATCCTTTCACAGACTAAAATTTTATTATTAGAATGGCCATGTGAATTTTTTCTCTCTTGTTACACAATTTTTATTGAATTCTTTGTGTTATGTACGGTAATACCCGAGTTAATTAGAGGACTATGCATGTTGCTAAATTCTCAATAACAAAAAGGTTTTGCATGAGATTTAAACTTTCAACATATCTTAGTCCAGGGAGATGATTGACCAGCAGTTAATCATTGCATGTTTTACACTCTCTCTCTTGAAGTAAGATGAGAATTTGCACTCTTCTACTTTTTTCCAGCACTTGAATTAACTCATACATTACCGTAAGTGAAATAATTGAATTTTTTTTTTTTAAAGATTTACAAAGGTCTATTTCTTCTTTGGAAAAGGCCAGTTTAATGTTCTGACGAAAAACAAATTGCATTTTGAAACTCGGTTTCTTTTCTCAAATTATCCATCCCCTGACAAAATATTGTTTACTCCTTTTACTGGCCAATGTTACATGATTACATCATTGTTTGACATTACAAGGTAATTTATGTTCTTATCCCATTAAGCACTCATCAACATGCGCTTTATGTGCAATATATCACCATTAAATTCCTCTAACTGGTTTCCAAGATGACAGCTTGTCATTTTAATTCCTGAAACTAGGAAGCTGTAACACATGTGTGTGTAAACCAGGAAAATAATTTTTACGCTCACTTGTCTTCGTTTGTATTAATCGATATTGGGTACTTCCATGAGTAAAATACTTGAAAAAAGATACAAAAGAAAAAAAATTACACAAATTCACCTCTGGTAAGAAATCTTTTCTTAATTAAAGAGGTTTGAAACAGAATGTTGACATTATTTTATATTTTTCTCAAGACATACGATTCAGAAGCATTTGAGTGCTTCTAGTCTCGAAAGTGTACAATAAAGTATTGTTTTGAACTAACTTTGGCTTAGAACGAATGAACTGTCATTTAAATTCTGTTTACTTTTCGGTTCGTACAAGCCACAAACTGTATGGATTTTCCTCAATCCAACACCAATCATTTAGTATTTTGATGGCCTTCAAAGCCTCTTACTGTCATGACGATCAGAAATTATAATAAAAAGTGTGAATTTTGACAGCTCATGCCACTTTTATTAAATTTTAGCCATAGTAGACCTTGTTACCTACATTTATTAAAATCTAAATAAAATATTTCAAAATGTTAAATAATAATTTTGTTACAATAAGGTGAAGAATTACTTATGGATAACAACTTCTTGGTTTATTGGGTGACGCTCTTTCGATGTAGTTCTTATCCATAAGTAATTCTTCATCTTATTGTAACCTTTCAACTTCTAAATGCCATTGGAAGATTTAATAATTTTCTTATAGGATATCAAGATTAAATAACCTATTTACATTGTATAGGTACTTTTGTTAAGTTTGTTAAGAAATCCTTTCTAAATTAAATATCTTTTAGCCATTTATTGAAAAGCTACATAGAATATTTTCAAATAAGTAATAAAAAAAGTTTATTGTCAATATCAAAATTGAACATTTTCAAGTTGTATACCGAGTATTGTGTTTTTTATAAATTTTCTTTTTGAAGTTCTGGGGGTAATATGAAAGTCTTTTTCATTTGATTCCTTTGATATTGAAAGTAAAAGGTATGTTCAGTATGTCACAGTCTCGCTTCAGTGAAACAGTGTTTGTATTGATTTAAAAATCAATGCTCTTTCATGCTTTCCCTCACTACTCTGTCTACCGACCTATTTTAGTGATCTGAGAGGTCAGCATAATAAATGTTCACATTAATGGCCACAAAGTCTTCGCATTTTGGAAGTATCAAGCCTGATTGGATTATATAAAAAGTACTCATTAATACTTTATCGCTGTATCGGGGATGGATTGTTTTGAAAAGCATTTTGCCTGATATTTTTTCCCCCGACACCCCCTCCTCGGAAACCTCTGACCCTAGCCTCAGCATTGGCTATACTGATAGCACTGTGCGACCTTAAAACATGGCGGAACTTGTGTGTGTCCTGGGCAGTTGCCGACACATTTACCCCTAGTGTGGGATTGTGACAAGGCAAAAAACCTACAGTTTATCAACTCCATTCATTGTCATCAACTGGTATTACCTAAATAGAGAGAAAGAAAGCTAGAGGAATATAGCAGAATACTTGATCAAGTAAGTGGAAGGAGGTAACTAGTTAACTGTGCTTAACTGACTGTATGGGATACACATATATACATATATAAATACATGTGGATATCTAGGTTACCTTCAGGTTAAGGTTATTTCTGATAGTGAATCTGACCCACCGTGAAATTATCTTCAGGACACTTTTTGCTACTTGTGTTTTAAATGTTTTACTGATATGCAGGATGTATTAAAGCTAGCTGTACATGTATACTTTGAAGTTTGATGCCTCAAGCACCTTGATCTTCATGTTAGCTGATCCGTATATATATATATATTTTTTGTATACTCCCCACCACCCCCTTTAATTTGTTTACACATCTATGTAAAACAGGTTTACTCCAATCCAGCAATTCATCCCTACTTCTGAATATAGAAACTGTGCTTTTGCAACAGATGGTGATTTTAATCTAATGAATTAATACATTTCTCAGGTGGAGTTTCTAACTGAAGTAAGTTACTAAGTTAGTAGTGTCTATGTAAATGTGGCCAGAATGAACAGAGGGAGAGTGATGGTCTCTAAGTTGTACACAAGCCGGCTCCCATAGATGGGTGGCAGGCTCAAATCACACTCGGTCCAAGAAAAATTTCTTAGGTCGTTAACTTTTAAACCCTATATTTCGAAATGTTTGAAATGTTTTGCTGCGTTTGTGAAGAGTCAGTTGCATAACAGCAAACATACCTTTTTTTTATTTTTGGCCTAATTGAATATCTAACTTGAGGAATCGACATCAGCGATTTCTTATTTCAAAAACACTATAGCATCAAATCACTAAATTAAAGTACTATATGTGTATTTGTTGAACCATTTTGACAGCCGATTGAAAGAAAATCTTTTTTTTTTCACAACATATTGGACACCTTGGTTCAACTTTTTTGCTAACTTCCTGGATGCCCAATTGTATTAGCTGTTTGAAAATTGAACTTTGTTCGACACACTTGTTTTAGCATTGATCGCTTGCAACATTTTAAAATGTGGACATTCTGTCAAAGGGAATAAAATTGCATCAAAAAGGGAAAAATATCCAAGTAAAGTTTAATTTTTGGCTTAATCCTTTGGAACCAGGGTTTCCTTTCAGTTCAGTTCCTGTCAAAAGAGACTGACAAGACAGAGGGCAACATGTTTATGAGGCAAATTAAAGATTTTAAAAAACCCAATCATACACATATTGGGAAGGTGTTGGGATGATCTCTGGTAAACTTCTTTCTCCTGACTGACCGTTAAATTGATGAGTTAAATACGATTTTTAAATTCATTTGCAGCAGAGCTGATATGTTTGCTTTTAATGTCAGCCAGGCTGGAGTTTCGAACAGAGGCTGTAGAGCGAGCCGTTACACGCTTAATACAGCCTGGCCGAAACCGTTTCGTTGTCTTCTGAATTTTACACAACTAGTTCCATTAATGGGAAATATGGTTATATACCATATCTGTGATGTAATCTTAAGTGGAACTGACAAACACCTACATAACATTTTTAAAAAAAGATCTATTTATATGAAATGATGACATATAAAAGGAATATCCTGTTTGAACAATGTGTCTTCTATGTGGGCTTCAATATCTTTCCTTCCGGCTGTTAGTCAATCTGTAATTTTGTAACAAGGATGTATCCCGTACCTTTCTCTGACATCAGGGATGTCCTGAAGTTATACAATGATTCTACAGTAATCTAAGTTCAATCAATTTTAACATAATTGATCATATGTTGTATTAGTCAATTTGCCATCGTAGTCTTAAGTGAATTTATCTGAAGTGTAGTTTTCAGATTCTCATTTGAACTCCCATTCTGATTCATCTAATCTGAAGCCGCTGGTCGCCCTTCAACAAAGAGCAATTGGTACAATGACTCTCTCATTGGCTCAAGAACATAGCTTCACTGATATCTGAATTACAGGGAACCTTAGTGGCTCAATCGGCAGAGTGGTAGTCACTCACTCAGTCCAACATACATGTAGGCCTGCCACGGGCTGTGGGTTTGAATCGCACATAGGCCAAATAATCTTTTTTTAAAAATCTGAGTGGATTTTCACTTGATCGTCAAATGTGCAAGAGTTGCCATGTACGCGCCCCAAGTCTGGGGTTTCCTCTGGGCAAAGGGTTTGGTTTTCTCAACCTGTCAACCTAGCCATGTTAGTGAAATAATCTTTAGTGCAGTGTAAAACATCAATCAACCTAAATGACAGCTTCTGTCTGTTAACAAAATTGATATACTGCAAATCCTTGGCTGAGTTTATACTTTTATTTGCAATGTCGATAAAATTCCCTCATCATTTAAATCATAACAAACACATCACCTTCTACATTTAATTTTTTTTTTTAAATATAGGACAAGACGATTGGAATAACCTATTTTGTCATCAATTTATTTAAGCACATTTACTGTACGAACTCGCCTCAAAAACATTTCTGGCGGGAAAACTACAAAATTCAAGAGATTCTTTTTCTCTCATAGACATTCTTTCTATGATGTCATAGTTGACTTCTGAACTTTCATTATCAACGTTCATTTATTATCATTGCTGTGATGTCATACACTTCCGACGATGAGACAATTCCTCTTCATTATTGATTCAACAAAAACGTTCAAATGATGTCAATAACGAATATATTTCTGATTGATAATGGACATTTTGGCAACCCATAGGAAAAGTCTTTATTTACTAGAAAAGCTATATTGACAAGTTTCTATAATTGTCAACAGTTACATGTATAATGTATTTAGCCTTTTTACTGCCTTCAGGTTTGTGTGGGTGAACATCATTCATAACATTTTTTTCATGCCTGTTTATTAACTTTTGAAAAAAGTCTTCCTGTTCAGTTAATAAGAAGGGAAAAAAAGTATAAACTGAATGTGTTTGTTTCTTTCTGTCACACTACACCACTAATATTTCCCTCACAGGCACTTTGTTATTCAATATTGCTATAATGAACAAGTGAAGCCATGATCCCGTTTTCTACCGATATGGTAACAAAACGTTCGTCATAAAAAAAAATTCAAGTTCTTTGCGTAGGAGTTTTTCGTTTTCCTTTTATGATTTTTGTTCCTGCTAAACTGTTAAGAAAAAGTAAGAAATTCCTGAGTAATATACCCTTTGAAATTTTGTACCTAACATGTAAATTAATGACGTCCTTTGTGGCATCAATATTACACCGGACAAGCCAAGCTTCCATTTACACTTCAGTCATTCTCAGTCAAACTCCTTTTTCACGCGATAGAATTTTTTCTCATTACTTGATTCATTCTGATATTAACTTACAATTTCAGTTTTCCTTTCTAAAATATTGTATAAAATTGTCTGATATTTCAAGTTGTTATCAGACGAATCGTTTGTCCAGTGTACCACTTTGTGTAGTAATTGTGACGTAACTAATTATATCATGTGCAAGTAATTCACAGATCAGGTATAAACCCTATATTACTAGTCTAATTTTTCGCTGTAGCTTCTGTGTATGGCAAAATGACGCTACATTGATTTTTTGGATCAATCTTACGTTGAAATCAGGCTAATTTTGTCTATGCCGCAATAGATAGATTTTCTGCTGTTTTTGTACTGACTGTCAGACAGAAAACAAAGCAACAGGGAATTCCCTAAAATAAATAACTCTTTAAATGTACATTTTGGCGAAAAGTCTTTCATTTGAGATTGGTCACTTTTTATTTTTCTACTAATCTGAAGGTCAACAAACTATTACTGTAGCTTAAAGTCAATTTCTTTTAAAACAGGTTTAATATAAAGAAAGTCATTATATTCATTGTTTATTTGATGCTCACATAATTCAGCATAATTGTCAAAAATTATTAAGCGATGGTTTTAGCCAAATTTGACTACAATGGGTTGCAGTGTTTACCTCGACATCAGTTATGTTTTACCTTCATTATTATTGTGAAATGTGTACCTGACAATCGATTCAGCTCCAAGATGCATTTAGCTGGGGGCATTGAAATATTCATGCACAATCTGTTTACCGATATCTGTACTATGTAATAATCAATCAACCTATTTTGTCAGATTCACCTTTAAGTGGTCACATGACTGTCATAACCGATTTGTATAAGGGAATTTCAAAGCATAACTGATTTGTATACGGGAATTTCAAAGCATAACCGATTTTTGTATACGGGAATTTCAAAGCATAACCAATTTGTATATATAAGGGAATTTCAAAGCATAACCAATTTGTGTATGGCAATTTTGAAGCATAACCAATTTGTATAATATGGCAATTTTGAAGCATAACCAAAGCATAACCTATTTGTATGTGGCAATTTTGAAGCATAACCAATTTGTATATGGGAGTTTCGAAGCATAACCAATTTGGAAAATATTCCCCAAGCAGATAAGGCATAATTGGAATTGTCTACGATAAACAATCACCAACCATTTATCTGGTATTACACGGTTTTCTAAAAAAAAAAAGAATATTTTTCGCATAACATACAATATTCACTGCTACATTTGCTGTTCTGCAATGCCTAGGAAATTTAATTATCTTAGTGAAATATAACATCAAACACGACCTCAGTTGTGTATTCGTCCTCACAGTGTGACATTAATAATTCAAGATCTTCATGTTCAAGGGCTGTGTCAGTGCGTTTTTGTGGCAGTTTGTACACCTTGCAGGGTGGGTATGACATCACTGTGGACGAGTAGTTTTAAAAAAACTGAAAATATGTATATTTCCTTCTCAATTCTTTTTATTATTTCAACTTATATTTTTAAAATATACCTTTAGGCCACAAGCAAACCAGCTTTAAGCCCTGTTCATAAATCCTTTATGGAACTTTATAATTGTTTGGAGTTTTACACCGCACTCAGGGGGGGATGTTAGAAGTTGCCAGGCATGAAGGATATATTGTACCCAAACGTTCTCAAGTGGTAATTAAGACAAAGAACATCGACTGATATATATATTTGAGGATTGACAGCTAATTAACACATCACAATACAATAATGAATGATTAAAACCTAGGGATACATTTTCTTAACCTAAGGCGTAACAACAGTTCAGTTCAAATCAGTGAACCTCCCCAGATATATATATATATATATATGATCACAGAAGAGCTGAAATCTTGCTGATTAACCAAAAGCATACATGTAGATACTAGAATAAAGTAAGAAAACGCATTGCTGACGTACTCAATATTTCAACAAAATTGTATGTGTCATCTTCAGGAGAAATGGTTAGAAGTTTTATCAGCTAACAAAATAGAATAATGAACAATTAAACACATAGGGATACATTTTCTTAACATAAGGTCTAACAGCAGTTTAGATAAATCAGTTAATTTTCCTATAAGCCAAGAAGCCACTTACGAAAAGCAGATTTACAGTTATTGATATATAATACAGATATGCTTCTTCATTATTGATAAGTTGATATTGATTCTGATAGAATCCTTCAAAAGCCAGTGTTGTTGTTGTTTCAGGAAATGGAGGGTGTTGACAACCACATGTTGGAGGGTCCCTCCCTAATGCACATCAAGCAGGAGGTGACTGAGGAAATGATGACTGATCTCATGCCTACACACAGTAAAAGGAAAATCAAATGCAAGGAGGATAAAATTTGTAAAGTTTGTGGCGACAACGCTCTAGGGTATAACTTTGACGCTATAACATGTGAATCATGCAAAGCTTTCTTCAGGAGAAACGCCACAAGAGAAAAGGTATGTATGATTTCTTACAATCCAAAGGACACCCTTATAACTAAATTCATTTATTTATGCAACCCCAAATCGATAGTGGAATTTTTTTAATGAAAGAGCTTTTACATGATATTGGCGTGTGCCTTATGGATATATGAAATAGGATGAGAAATCTATCCGCTCTGTAATTACAATCTAAGCAGGTTTTTACTCCCAAATTTGTGGGGGGGCCTTGTTGGCTCAGGCCCCCACTTAGAGTGTTCCTCAGTGTGACACAGGCCTTCCATCTATGTGGCGTGGGATCAAATTCCACTCAGACCAAATCCAAAAATTTCGGGTTTAGCGCCTAAAGTGAAAGTCTTGCCAGATACCCGCCAAATGTCAGGGTTTCGAGCAACGAGGTCGGTTTCCACCCCTACTAAACTTGGCAACACTAACATATCCGTGAAATAATCTTGAGTGTGCGTATAACATCAATGAATCAACCAAATATGCCATAATGTGTGCTTGACAAATCTGATCTACCCGTTAAAGCATATATGACCTGAACTAAAAGTTAAAATGTGTCTCAAGATCAAAACATTTAATCTTAAAGGAACAGCAGTGTGATGTAGCTTATTGCTTGTAGACTTTCATGGAATTTACTCATTTTGCATTTAGAATGTATCTTCTACCATAAGGAGCGAGAGTAACGTGACCATTCCACAAATTTCCTGTCAGTGGCGTTGTCATTACGCTTGTGAGGAGCCTTAATCGTTCGAAAATGACCCCCTTTAATGACGTTTTAGAACAAAAAACGTCAATCGAACTGATAACGTCATGAAAAAACGTCGTCTGTCACCGGATATCGCAAAATTTGTCAAGTGTCTTTTTCCACAAAAGTGCCCTAAAACTTAATTTCTGTTATTTGCCTTTTTGTTGTAGAAAATGAAGTGTTTGTTTCAAGGTAACTGTGACATAACTGTGAAAACGCGGAGGTTTTGTCCACATTGTCGTCTCATGAAGTGTTTTGCTATGGGCATGAAGAAGGATATGATATTAGGTGAGATATCATATTTAAAGTTGTATAACAAACAGTATTACTTCTCCTAGGGGCAGTAGTATTTGAAGGAGTAGAGAATTGGTGACTTGAGCTTTTTCGATGAGCTAAAAATTCAGAATATCTTAATTATTATTTAGGGGTAAAGTAGATACAAAAAGGGTAATATATAATTAAAATAGTCCCCTTTTTAGCTCAGGGGTTTACATTTTTTAAATTTTACTTGTAGAAAAAAAGAGCAAACTCAACCATACTCTTTCCACCTTTCCAGATGAAAATGAGCGTAAAGCCCGAATGGAGAAAGTCACACAGAACCGACAGAAGAGGGCCAAGCGAGGATCATGTCAGAGTTTATCCGATTCTATGAATGCTGATACCTGTGATGTCGCTTATTCACCACCTAGTACGAGTACGGGTAGCCCTCCGACTGCCAACTACAGTTTTGAACCACCAGTGCCTGAGATAGCAGAGAACAAGTCCACAATAACGATCCACCCGGTCTCACAGGAAACCCTTCCCGCTGATCCCTTGTTGTACCGTCGACTAACCGCCAAGGAGGATGAATTGATATCAGAATTAAAGGCGATGTATGAAACAACACTAGGTAGTATGAATTACGAAGCGTATTTCGGTGAATCACAGAACTATGCCAATGTTAATCAGCTAGTAAATAACTCAGAAGTTTGTGTTAGACGCCTTATCAAATTTGTGAAAAAGTTGGAAGATTTCCGACTTCTGGCCCAGGAAGATCAGATAACTACTCTAAAGGCATGTGTCCTGAACACCTTACTGCTGCGTTCTGTCTTCTTCTACAGTATAGAGAAAGATGCTTGGCTAACTCCAAGTGGTGAAATCCCATCAGACATTTTGAAAAAAGCAACCGGCTTTCTCGACCTGCACGAGTCCCACATACAATACTGTCGCACTGTGAAATCCTTGATTAGGGACAACTTTAAAATCCTCGGTGTTCTACAAGTAATAATTGTGTTTAACCCTGAGGGACCAGGAATAATTCACAGAGAGGTAGTGGCTGACATCCAAGATAAATATGTGATTCTTTTAAAACATTACCTAGAGTCGGAGTTTTCGTACATGCATGCAAAGGACCTTCATCCTCAGCTTTTGTTAAAGATAGCTGAATTAAAAGGACTAAGTGAAGAGCATTCCAAGGTCCTTCTACAAGTTAACCCAGATCAGATTGAACCCCTGTTGCTTGAGATTTTTAACTTAAAAATGTGACTACTGCTGTAGCTGTGATGATGATGTGATGTGCTGAAATTATCCCCCCTTAAGTGAAATCTTCACAAAGGATTTTATATTCCGGGTTATTGTTTTATGTATGTGTGTGTTTTGATTTATATAAAAGCTGGCAACTGAAGAAATGAAGGGGAGGTAACTTATATAAATTTGGTGGTGAAAGATTCACTAATTGTAGGTTTAATTCGCTGACGCTCTCGCCATTTTGTCCGATTTGACGAGAATGAGGCTTTTTGGTAATCTCTTTGCAAATCGTGCATTGCAGTGCTATACATTCTTGTGATCCATTGAACAGCTGGGCAGATTATTACATGAACTATTTTCTCGGAGTAACAGAATAAAATTTGTATTGATTATCCTTAATAATTAAACAAAATGATGTCAAGACCAGGGGAGGAGGGAGAGGTGCGGATATAAATAAACAATGTCTCTGATATATCTCTTTGCTAATATAAGGCAAGCATCAGTTGAACATAACAGCTTATTCTACTTTTTTTTATATATATTATTAAAGGCCCACTTGCCGCCGTAGCCTGTTTGACATTTGTTAAGAAAACCAATTTGCACTAGCTTACTACAGCTAAAACCACTAAAATTAAACATACATGTAGCACACATAAAGCATGTCCAATTAGGTTTAGAATGTTTAAATGAGGGTGAAAAACAAACGAAGAATCGAAGTTCGATTACAACAACAACACCGATCAGTGTCTGTTAACTTAAGTGTTGGATTACCCTCATTCAAGCGTTTTTGTCTGTGGTTTGCGTTCGGTAGTCCCTCATATTCACTCGTTAGTTTGTAAAATAATACTGCATGTGTCGTTCGATCGCCCACACGACTCAAACCATTACGGCACTTGTGCACAAGCTCAGGTTCGAAGTTTGTTTACATTGCGGGTACCTGAAAAAGCTGTTTTTTAATTTCAAATTAAAAATACTAAATGATGTCAAAACTTTCAATTTCTGGTAAAAATAGAAAGTTCCTAATTTTTTCTGTCTGGGAAAAATACAGAAAACCGTCCACTGTTTTTCATGTAAACAGTTTTCTGGATTTTCGCGGCAAGTGTGCCTTTAAGAGATCCCCAAAAAAGTCGGTAAATTTTTCTGAGTAAGATTGATGTGTCATGACCTTCAGCCTTGTAAATCAAAAAGACATTTTCAAACCACATAAAAAAAGTTCATGTTAACTTAAAAAATTAGAAATGAATATATTATTCAACATTTTCTTTATTTTTATTAGTATCTACTGTACATGTATTCTGGAGAAAAAAAAATGCCTCATGATCGCTTGACTAAATGGTTGTATTGTTAGGGGCTTTGAACATTTTCTTTTTTTTTTTTGGTTAAGTTTTGACGACAGCCCTTAGTGAAGGAAGAATTATGAAAATGCAGAGTAAAGTTACATAATATATATATACAGTCTTCGCTTCTGTGTCAGATAAAAACAGACCTTATGACTTCTGTGTCTGTTGGTCCATAGAAATTTGCCTACACAAATGAGAGGCCTCAAAGCTTTTTTGGCCATCAAATACATTTAATTATTTTGTAGGTTTGAATGAATCCCACTTCATTTAATTTAATAATTTAACTATAATAATTAAAATCTGTGCCAATATTTGTTTCATCGTAAGTTCTGTTCACTACATATATCTTTATTAAGACCTTTTTCCTGTTGTATATCAACAACACAGTCAAATCAGTTTTTGGTGACAGACCAGAGGATATTCATAGTAACAACCTGTTCCGGTACTGTGTTGTTACTGTTGTTCTAAAACTAGGAAAATAAAATTCTGTTGCCCATCATAAAAACTAGTATATGGTACGATGTACAACAGAACTAACTATCGAAACCAGTTTTCAATATACAAAACCAATTCAATGTTTCTAACCGACACCGAAATTATCTGGCCTGTGGTTTCTTACTATATTTTTACACAAAAGTGTCTGTTTAAAAAAATCCAAATGTACGTAACAGATGGTGCAATTGATAATGATCAGGGGTGTCTCAAAATCTAGTTTTTAATAGTTAAAGGGTTGAGGTAGTAGTGCTACCTACCCCTTAACTTTATATTCCCTGTAGAGGTGCTGGTCGCAGGTTAGGTAGTTTCCTCTTTGTTTGGTTTCCTTGCCCAATAAACCTGGCCAGGCCGAGATATACGGTAATACCTGAGTTAATTAGAGGACTATGCATGTTGCTAAATCCTCAATAACAAAAAGGTTCTGAATGAGATTTAAACTTTCAACACATCTCAGTCCAGGGAGATGATTGACCAGCAGTTAATCCTTGAATGTTTTACAAGCTTTCTCTTGAATTAAGATGAGAAATTGCACTCTTCTACTTTTTTACAGCACTTGAATTAATTTAGACATTACCGTAATTGAAATAATCTTGAGTATGGCGTTAAACATCAATCCATCCATTAAATAGCTTTTATCAGAAATAAATTTATTTCTATAAGATTAACTTTATCCAGATAAAATCTCATCTTCTGTTTGTTTTGTTAGTGTTTTTTTTAGTACATTAATTCAACCGTTCAATGGAAAAGTTAATTTATTATTTAAATGTTAGTGCTCAATGGGTTTTTACACTTTGTTGTTGTTGTATATTTCAGTTAATTTTTAGGTGTACATTTCACCGTCTGTAATGTTAATGTTTGCTTTGTCTCTGTTGATTTCATAAGCTCCCATTAATAGCCATATTTGCAAATGTAAATTTTTGGTTTTGTTATTATTATTTTTTTGTATATATGGAAAATATATAGGCTATGAATTAGGCTGTTGATTTTTTTCTCAAGTTGGAAACGAGCGTTTAATGAATGAGTACTCAAATTTGTGTGTTGGTGTGGGGAGGGGGTGGTCAAATTAGGTAGACTTATTCAATTTCTGTTCCCTTATTAAGGATGTATCAGTTTGTCTCAATGAGATTTATAAAGTATAAAGGCTATTTCTTGTAACTGTTAATGACTTTTCTTTACACTCTTCTTATCCAGCAGTGAATAGATATTTATGAACACTAAAACACACAGCAGTGAATAGAAATAATTCTTGTGAAATTTAAAAATTTAAGTCTCAAAAGACATTGAGTTTTTTTTTTATTGAATAATTTCACACCTTTTTTTATATTGTACTTAGAAATATCCTGATACATTTAAAAAAAAAAACCTTTCAAATTATTTCATGTAGTTGATAGAAACATAGAACTAAAACACTTGTGGTTTAGTTGTCTGACCACCATCATGCAAAACTGTCTCCACCAAAGTTTGTATCAGTATGACAAGTTACAGTTTTCTGGGGCAAATACTGGTAGACTGACATTGTTGCCATCAGATTTGTCTCTGGTGCATCTAGAGTTGTCTGCGTTGCAGTTTTTTATGAAATGCCCCCCAAGAGTATTACTCCTGGGGTAGAATCTGCTTTCCTCTTAAAATGATCCTGGCATAAGACAATTACGCAGTTTATCATAAGGGTTAATCTGGTTAGTTGATAATCCAATGAGATATTTTCACTCTCTCAAGCAGTTCAGTTTTTTTTAAATTCATTTATTTCATTCTTATCTAATAAGAGAAGCTAAGAAATTGTAACTAAATCCCATGATGTTTTGAGTCCAAATCTTTCAATGGAACTTCTACATGATTAATGGCATATCTTGATAAAAGAGTGGAAAAGGTTTTGAATGTACATGTATGTGAATTCATGTTATTTGAAAAAGGTAACTAAAGTTGTACACGTATAGGAGCCTTAAAAAACTGTCATTTCAATATAATCCAATTATCTAAAAGTGTTGTATGATTTCATATTTTAATAACTCGTTGTACATGTATGTATTATGTATATACCTTCCCATTTGTAAGTATTGCATTACTATTATTTACAACGTACTATTTTTGTCATCGTCATATTGAGATTTCCCATATAACGAGAGTTTCAAATGAAATATATTATTGAAATGTTTAAATTTAGTGCTGCGGGAAATTTCCTGCCTTTAATTTAGTGCCATAATATTCGTAAATATTAACCCCAGTGCCTCACAGGTGTATATATACATTTATCAATGTGGAATAAATTGTAGATTATTTTATGACATGCATCGGAACGAAGTGTATAGTTGCAATAATGAAATCATTGCTTGAACGTTGTAACATTTCAACTGTTGTTATTACTCTGTGTTTATGTTCTTTTCCATATCTTAAAGTAGCATGAGCTGCCAAAAAGTTGATATTTTTCCGTAAAAAAACAAAATTGTGAAACTATCGGCTCTTTTTCTCAAGAAGTATAAATTAGAAGTATTTTAATGCTACTAGTCGCGAGAATGTGCATTGAAATAGGATTTTGAACTACCTTGTGTCTAGAAAGGAATGAACGTTTGTCACAGTTATTTAAATTTTGTTTACTTTTTGGACACTATTTCCATTCGTACGGGCCACAGACTGTATGGATTTTCCCCATTCCAACGAGAAGCATCTAGTTTTTCAATAAACTAACGTCTCTTACTGTCGTGACAATCAGAATTGATGAAATAGGTGCGGATTTTGGCAGCTCATACCACTTTAAGGAACTAGTTCATTAGGGAATATATCTATTCTGTTAAATATCCTTTGTAAAGTTTGTTTTTATGCTGGGAATTATATTTCAGTTAACACCTCATACTTCACAAATGAAAAATATACATTGAACTGAGCATTCACTCCTTTCAGCATATTTTTTATTTATTTCTTGCCATTTTTTTATATGAAAACACATTTTAGGATAACTATAAATTTTTTGTCAATGGTGCCAAAAAATAAGATTTTTTATTTTTTTTCAAAACCTCTAGTTGTGTGAATATCGGTAAATTTTTAACTTGTTTTGTATTTTTAAAGCGTATTATTTCTTCTGCTTGTGTATATGTAACCATCATGTTTTGGGTGTGCGTCTCTTCGTTTGTTGACTGTACATAAATTCTGAGGATTTCAAAGTTGATTTCTCTAAAATTCAGGGGAGATAACAGACCCACAGTTGATTATTTTTTAATGATAAAAAACTAGAATAAATAATGGTAATATAACTCCTATAAACACTTTTATTCAATATTTAAATCCATCCAGAATCAGTTATGTTTAACACTGACCTTGTTTATGAAGAACACCTACAATTAATGACATGCATCGGAACGAAGTCCGTAATCTACAATAGTCTACAATCTGTAATTACAGACATGTTTTAAATGTATTGACTTTGGTTGAATTTGACTTTAAATGTACATAATTCTCAATACCCAAATAACTGGCCTCGTTCAAACTTAACGAGTATTCAACTACTGACTGCTTTTATATATTGGCATTACTTCAACCCACATTGTAATAACTGATCTCGTTTGTCTATACATTGAGTTAACCAGTACCTTTTTACCCATCTTTTATTGTCTCTGACAGATACACCAGTATATAGCAGGGTCCATTTTCACTCAGGTCCAATTTCAAGCGGGTTGATTGCAAACCAGACATAAACATGTTTCTCAGACTACACCCTGATATTTCCACTCGCAGACAGTGTTCTATTTTTATCATCAATGAGTGAAATTGTGACCGAATTAACTTTATGACCTCACCAAAGTAAAAAGAATTTTGCCATCTGTCCAGCAGCAACCATATATTTTAAGATAGGGAAAGTAGTCACTGTTGACGTCATTACTACCGTCATACTGCCCCATTACTTATCTCCTGAATTTGATTTGTTTTCAATTCGACTGCTTCAGGAATGAGCCCACGAAACCATGAGTAATAAAGAATGAACGATAAAGTATTGTTTTGAACTAACTTTGGTTTAGAATGAATGAATGGTCGTCCCAGTTATTTAAATTTTGTTTACTTTCTGGACACTATTTCGGTTAGTATAGGCCTTAGACTTTATGGATTTCACTCATTCCAACGGCAATCATTTAGTTTCTCGATGGCCTTTAAAACCTCTTACTGTCGTGACGATCAGAAATTATAAAAAACGTCTGAATTTTGGCAGCTCATGCCACTTTAAGGTATTTTATTAACTTCGCCTTAGAGCACAAAAAATGGAAAGGGAAATTTGATAGGTTTCTACTGTTTTCTCCTTTTAAAACGGAGATCTTTGAGACTGTGGCATTTTCAATGCTCTATCCCAATTGGATTTTAGGACCAGGCAATCATTTGCTGAATATGAAGGATATGAGGTTACTAAACCTAAAATTATACCTGGAAAGTTTCTGGAAATTATTTATAAATTGCAATGCTTTATGCCAAAGTGGCCAGCAAGTGACCCAATAAAAGGCATTGCAATTCATTAAATGCAGATTCCTCCGATTAAAAAAAAAGATAAAAAATTTCTTGAAAATTATTTTTACATACAGGGTAGTTATCCGATCTCTTGAGATTTCAAAATTCCTGAACTGAATGAAATAATGATTTTCTTTCATTTTACTAACGAGATTAGTAAACAAGGTAACATGGCCTAGTCAAAGGTGAAATAGGTCTAAAAGTTTTCCATCAAATGTATACATTTTAAGGGACTAGGTGAATGCAATGTGTGCATAATTATTACAGGTAACAGGTATCCATACATAAAAACTTGAACTGCCAAAATGTTCATATTTTTTCGTAAAAAAAAAATTGACATTTTCAGCTATTTTTCTCGAAGTACAAATTATTTTGTCCACAAGTTTTCCACCAAATACATGTACATGTATACCATTTGCAAAAAAAAAACACTTTTCTTACATTTATATCAGGGATAAGGTATTGTGTGTATAATTATTTTCAGGTAAAATTTCCATCCTACATCCCCTCAGGTTGCATATACATTCAGGATATTTAGATAAAATATTTTAATTGAAGGTTTGGATTTATGCTCATTTTTTTTTTGGTGAAATGTGCTTGTTAAAAGGTTTTACTTTGGTCATTTTATAACACAAATGGCCATCATCCCCTTATGTCCAAAAACTGCTTAAGGGACTTCTGAGCAAAGATTAACCTGGGTTTCAAGCTTGCTTGTATTTACATATGTACTGCATATAAATTTGAAAACCATAAGATGAAACTAAACAACCTTTGTGTAAGCTCCCTAGTAGACAAAATAGATTGAGTGGAAAATATGCATTTTTTCTGCACCTAACTGGACAAAGTCGTCAAAAGTCTTGTTGTATTCAACCTCTGATGTGTATATGCTCACTTTCACTGTGCACTGACACAACAGAGGTCGTTAAATATGTCACCACTCTGAGCGTAAACACACAACAGAGGTCGTTAAATATGTCACCTCTCTGAGCGTAAACACACAACAGAGGTCGTTAAATATGTCACCACTCTGAGCGTAAACACACAACAGAGGTCGTTTAATATGTCACCACTCTGAGCGTAAACACACAACAGAGGTAGTTAAATATGTCACCACTCTGAGCGTAAACACACAACAGAGGTCGTTTAATGTCACCACTCTGAGCGTAAACACACATAAAGAGGTCGTTTAATATGTCACCACTCTGAGCGTAAACACACAACAGAGGTCGTTTAATATGTCACCACCCTGAGCGTAAACACACATAAAGAGGTCATTTATGATATCATTTCACACTTTCACATCATCACAAATATAGTATTGAATTCTACATTTCAACATTTAAAATTTTCTTCATTTTTGCTCTGAATTAGATATCTTAGGCAAAGTTGTTCATATAACCTTTAACTTGCTATGATTCCCACTGAATAGTTAAATTAAGGGGACCAAAGAGAAAAAATTCTCAAAGTTATGAGTCCAGTAGTAAGATTTTGTTCCACCCACTGGGGCTTGTTCTACTAAGCTGGCGCAAAGTTACGCATAGGTTTACAGCATAGAATTGTGTCCCCAGACTTGCGACCATGTGCAAGTTCCTATAATTTAACACCCATTTGCGACTGGCGCCAGCTTTCTAGTAGAACAAGCCCCAGGTTGGGTGTGAATTCTTTATTGTTTAACTTAAAAAGTAAAGACAATCTGTAGTTAACTAAAAAAAACATAAACGTAGTAAGATTTATTTTGCTTACAGAAAATCATAAACTGTATAGATCGTTTTCCTGCGTCGCAGCTAATTGAGTGAAGTTATATTGAGCACATCATAAAGCGCCAATAAATCGCTTTTATTATTATGGCTTTTTTCTACTATTTTCTCTAATCAAGTCTATCAGGTGAAAACATGTAATATCTCAGATGTTGTCTATTTGGAAAAAATCTGGTTGGTGACCTGCAACACACCATTCTCTCGAATTGTTGATCCTGTAATGACTTATTGACGTAAAGTTGTGTACGACATTTTCTCTTTTTACTTGAGGCATCATGGGAGTTTGTTTGTGTTTTTCGTAAGGGACATGGAGTCGTAATCTGTACGCATTTGAAACATCTTTTTATAGTTCTGGGTTTCCTCCCCTTCTAAACCTTGCAACACACATAAGTGAAATAATCTTGAATGTGGTGTAAAACATCAATCAATCAATCAACAAAATAGAAAAGATTATTGTTCAAATTAATCTGAAGGTTACCAAAAAATATTGTTGACCTGAATTATGTTTTTACACAGGCTTAAAATTAATGAGAATAATATTTTACTCAACGCACTAATCCAGGGAAAATCCTAGTTTGTTATTGGTTTTTTTTTTTTTTTAGCTGATTGAGGGATATTTTCTTTGAATTATCTATAATATCAATATGTTAATGTTAATCATTGTCTCCTCATGGTGTCATTGTTTTGTTAATATTCATAATACATACATCCATTATTGAAAAATATTCATATTTGGCACTTTTTCCCCTGTTCCTGTTGTTTTTTGCTTGTTTGTTTTCTTCTAGGGGCAAAATATTTTCAGCTATTGAGATAGAGATTTGTTTATAAACATAATTTCAAGCTTGTACATTGACGATTCTATTGACTAAAAAAAGTATACATGTATATAAACTTGTATATATGTGCCATATTGTGGGGGTGATTAATGGAATTGAACAGTGTATGAATTAAGTCAATTGCATTGATTGCCAACTTGTGTGAAATTCAATAAACTTTTATGAAAAAAAAGTAAGTTTGTTCTTCAATATTCTTAAGGTCAAGAAAAATTGAAAAAAGATGTGAACTATTTTTCTCACACAGCTTATTTACTGTGGAAAGGGTCATAATGTAAATCAGGGTTTCTCTAGCTTGTCTCAAACTAGGATAGAAGATCAAGAAAACCTGTTATGGTGCCTATCCCATCAGTGTCATATTTTGAGCTTGGATATGTCACTGTTCTCTGGGAAAAGGAGGACATTTTCTGATTGAGTATGTGGGATTGCTGGCTATTAACAACAAAACTTGATTAAAGGCTCACTCGCCGTGAAAGTCGAGAATACTGTTTGCATAAAAAACAGCGGGCGGTTTTCTGTATTTTTCCCAGACAAAAGAAGTTAGGAACTTTCCATTTTTACCCAAAATTGAAAGCTTTGGCATCATTAAGTATTTATAATTTGAAATTAAAAATTAGATTGATCAAGTACCCGCAAACTCGCAACCTTTAAATACGCTCTTGAAAGTGCCCTAATATTTTTAGTCGTGCGAGCGATCTAATGTTGATGATTGGTAAGAAGAACTCGAAAAGCCTGTTGATAAATTTTAGAGTGCAAACCACATGCAAAACTGTCTGAAATGAAGCTAATCGTTGTTGATTATTGTTGCTGTTGATTCTTCGTTCGTTTATCCTCCCATTTATACCTTCTAAATCTAACTGGACATGCTTTAAAGTGGCATGAGCTGCCAGAATGTTTATATTTTGACGTTAAAACAGTGGGCACGTGGGCCTTTAATGTTCTAAATATTTTCACATTCAAATCAAAGATCTAACATTGAAAAAAAATTCTCCATTCACCACCTCCGACGGGACTCGAACCCGCAATCCCCGGCTTAGGAGGCCGGTGCCTTATCCATTAGGCCACGGAGGCTTCCGGTGATAAGGGGTCAAATATTGGTATTTAAACTAATGTCGCAATTTAGAGAAGTGTTTTCTTTTTTATATTTCTTGATGTGAATTTTTTATTTTTTTATGAAAGTCATATCTCTAACATTTTCAAATCGCATATCATCTATCTATGATGATTTCATTTGAAATCGATGTTCCTTCTCAAGAATCAAAACCAAACGTTCCAAGACAACCCAAACCGACGGCAAAACGAAATCGGGAAATGACGAGACGCAGTCGCTCAAGAGAAAGATCGCCAAGCAGAAGAGGTATTCATAATTAGAAACGCTATAGCCAACCGTTTAGGAAGCGAAGTGTGTATCTAAACGTCACTATCTATGTTTCAATAGGAATTTCTTTCCTGAAATATTGGAAAGTCTTGTTAAATTTGTCCGGGTTATAAAACCTTAATTGGCTCACATTGGGTCCATATTTCGTTATACCTAACTCCTTTGATTTTTTTTCCGCTGCCAGGTTTCATAAGGGAAAAAAAAATAATATGTTTCTACTTGTCAGAATTCGAATATTTCTAGACAATATTATAGTTTTATAATCATGGTGTGAATTTTGTTTTTGTGTTCATTCTGCCGTGGAAAAGCAACCTCAAAATTGACTTGTCTGCAATACTCGAGCAATACTCCAATTATAATATATATATGGAATAAGTCAATATTTCAATCAACAGATCAATGTTATCTTATAGTTATCCTATAGTTATATACAACAATGTTGTATAGAACTATACAACAGAATGGCAGGATAGCCACCTGGGGCTACCTTCAATACCATGTCAACATATGGTGCACTAATTTAGAAAAATCTAAGAGATGGTATCAGAATGATATTGATAACTCGAAATGTTAATTTTTTTTAAATGATAACTCGAGATGTTTAGTAAATTTTAGTAACACTGTGTCAGGAAGCTTCTTTGATAATCCCTTCGTAACGGTAAACCATGTCTGACCTAAAAGATAATAATATAATATTTTGGGCACAACACATACAAAATTCAATGCTACATTTACCGCCGTACAATGGTTACGAAAGTCAATTAGCTCCGGGACAATTCAGACATATGACGGCATACATGTAACCTCACAGTGGTGACATAATAAACGATCTGCGGCCTCTTCATGGTTGTGTATGATGTCACTTTTGACTAGTTTTGGCAAGTAAAGAAAAATACGGAAAATATGCATATTTCTTCCTCACTCCTTTTTTGACTACCAGTACCAGGAAACTATCGCGAAGGTTATTTTGTTGCAACATATGTTTTTCAAATATCTATATACAAAAAGCTTTTAGCATATTGTTAAATCTTTTAAGTTATGAAGGTCTGATTATATAAAATAAGGTTAAAATTGTAGGCAGTTTAGTTAATTGTTGAAAATTTCATTTCAAGAGAAAATGTCAATATTTCTGCTGCTCATGCCCCTATAAACTTAAAACACATAGATAAAAATATACATAAAAAAAAAACAGTTGCTAACTCAACTGATTTGAATTTACTTTAATATTTGACACAATTCAAAGTAACATATTTGTTTCTCAATTTTTTAGAAAGAAAGCGATCACGTTCCAGAGAAAGGGAAAGACGTCGTAAGTTTTATTTCAGATTATTTTAAGATATATACCTACTAACCTACACGTTCATGTATTGTACTGGCTTTATTATAACAACTTATGATTTGATATAACGGTCCAACTGATGTACCTCTGTTTAACACAAAATTTTAGAAACTTGTCTCCATGGTTATTTTTTCCCTGTGCCCGTGTGTTTTAGTGTTCATAAATATATATTTCTGGCCGATTCTGTCTGTGAATCAGTCTTATGTGGAATTAACAGGTTCCTGAGGGGAAAACTGAGAGTTTCATTTGGGGAATCAAGTTGATAAAATTATTCAAAGAATTCAATGTGAATAAATTAATCCAATAATTTAACATGGTCCAGATATAAAA
The DNA here is from genome assembly GCA_963971465.1 of Lepidochitona cinerea. Taxonomy (NCBI): domain Eukaryota; kingdom Metazoa; phylum Mollusca; class Polyplacophora; order Chitonida; family Tonicellidae; genus Lepidochitona; species Lepidochitona cinerea. Next base: position 41,373,716 of record OZ020553.1, read on the forward strand.
TTAGGTAAGTTTTGTGCAGATATGAAAAATAGCAAATTCGGACACCTTATTTTCAGGTGTTAATGAATGTATTATTAAGTGAAGATGTTTTTAGGAAACTGCTTTTGTTTTGTGGTCCGCTGAAGTTGTGTTTTGTGTTTTTCAGATAGACATAGGAGAAGTAGATCTCGATCCAGATCACCTAAAAGATACAGATCCAGATCACCTCACAAAAGGTAAACTAAGAGGTTGGCTAAAATGTAACATCGACAGAAACACTTTTAGGAAAATATTTTTTATTTGATCGGTTTATTTGCACGCTAGTTTAATGTTCCAACTGGCAAAGACATTGATAAATAATAATGGACAATCTTTGTTGATTGATTGATGTGTTACGTGGCACTCAAGATTATTTCACGTATATGGAAATCACAAAATATAATCCTAACATTATTTGAAAGCAAGTTAATATTTTCTTTTAAGAGAGGTATGATTTATTTTTTATCAAGTGATCACTCTAGTAGCTGATCTTACCCGTTTTCATGTTGAAAGACTAAGTTACTTGATCTGTCAAAATATTAATATTTTTATGTTCAAAGAAAATGACAAAGTTGTCAGGTATTTGTTTCAAATTCCACATAATGTAAGCTTTAACAGGAAACTCTAGTCCAATAAATGATGCTCATCATTGTTATTTAACATTTGCTTACTATTGGAAAATAATTTAGGTGTGTGCAGGCTCTGATGTAACTCTGTTCTTCCTATCTGACCTCAAACAAACAATAGCTTGTCATGATAAGACTGAAATAATGCTGTAAGCATTGTTAAATCTTCTCTCCCTCTCTCAAACATCTATTTTTTTTATGCAAAAATTGCTCAAATGTTCAAAGTATACAGACAAATTTGAATGCAGAAAATTTTTTAGAGATTCTGACAGCTAATATGTCACTACTTTGAAACACTGGTATTGGGTTTCTTGACATTTTTGTTTCCTATTTTTAAATTATTAATGAAAGTTTTTTAACACTGTTTTAATGTAAGTATTTTGTTTCAAATTTCCAGGTCAGTTTCGCCCAGAAGAAGAAGCAGTAGATCAAGGTAAACTAAGCTACTTTTCTTAATTAAACATGGACATATTTTTTTTATCTTTCCAACCCAATCCCAAATGTTGCCAGTTTTATTGTACAAGAAAGTCATGCATAATTCATGGCACGAGACCCCCCTCCCCCATACCCTATTCTAAAACAGCTATTTCCCTGCACAAGGTAAATTCGTCCCAATTTATCTTTGTAGTTTTTACCATAAATGATACTGGCAGGCTGTATATGCACTTACAGATATTTGTCTAAAAGCTAGATTGTCAAATTACTACATTACTCAAGGTTACTGTCCAAACAGATTGAATGTATTATATTGAGGGTCTTTGTGAATATTTTCTAGATCCCGAGAGATAAAAGAGAGAGAGAGGGAACTCCGTGATGAGAAAGACCAGGAGGAAGGAACTTCACAACCTCCAGGAGATATAGATGGTGGGTATTTTACTCATTTGTATTTAGATACAGAAAGCTTTTGTTAAAATACCAGCAGACGTTGCTGACTGTTTCCTCTTCTAGTGAATATTTTTATATGAATTGATCTTATTGGGATGTTTGATGAAGAATTGTAATACTGGGTATTCTGGGTAGACTTTTCATTTCTCAGTATTCAGGATTTTCGTGTTGCAGAAATATAAGATTACAAAGCAAAAATATTAACAAAAAACAAAAAAATGACTCCAATGTTTCATCTACTGTAAAGAAATGTATCTATAAAATATATTTTTGCCCTTTCTTCAACTCTTGCGGAGTTTAAAAACTAGAACTTGCAATAACATACACCACTTATGCTTAATGTGAGTGGTCTCCCAGTTGAAGCTTGTTATCTACTGATAAGCTTGTGGCATCTACCGGTAATTGCTCAGCAGTATACACATATTCATGGCAGCAACTCATTTATTTTGTGTAACAATGTTTTCTTGCACATACATATACATCTTATATTATCATTGGTAAATACAAAGACTAACAAATACAAGTTTTATAATCCACATCCTCTATAGTTTGATAGTCTTAACATAGACTTTTAACATTTGTTTTAGAATCACAGTTGGAAGGCAAGTCTGAGGAAGAAATTGCGATGTTGAAGCTGATGGGATTTGCAAATTTTGATACCACAAAGGTCTGTTGACATAGATATAACATTTGTTTTACATGAGTTTTTATGCTCACATTATCAAGACCTCCTGAGGCATGAATGAATCGAAGCCTCAAGTGGATAGACTCAAATTTGGTCTTCTTTGGTCGTCCTTACATTTGCAATATCATATATTGAGATTTTCTGACCAGTCTATCATTCAGTCAATGAAAGTTTGATGGTAATCAGATACTAATTGGTGTTCATTCGTGACAAAAACCAACACAAGATAATCATTATTATTTTTGTTTTGTACTTTTATCATATGGTCCCACCCACATTGTCTCTTTTTTTATCTCCCCTTTTTTCTACTTAGATTATCCCCCCACTCGGAACATCCTTCGGCTATCTTCGCTCGCTACCGGTCGGCTTTGACACGCCTCGGACAGTCTGCGCTTTTTATACGGCAAATCACCGTATTTTTGGGCTGAATAAAAATGGCGTCGAAAGTAAATATCAAAATGTTTTACTACAGACGAAAAAATAAAATAAAAATAATTATAAATTTATTAAATGCTAATATCATTTAGAAAGATATTTGTTTATATATTATATTTAGCCCGGTAAAGCACATGCTGTGTAACGGAAAGAAGAGACGCAGTTTCGGTACATTCCAGGAATCCTCCAATACTTCAATTATAAAACTGATCGCGCCTGAAAGTTAACAAACAGAGTATTTCGGCCCCTTACATTATCACGAGGACACTTTCGATGGGCCCTGAAGAGGATATGAAAATTGTACGTTACACGGCTATGTTTTTGGTCGCCACATTCAAAATGACCTGCAGTCTATCAGAGGGTATTTCACGCACGTAAATCCCCGAAGTTTCAGAGTGATTATCCCCCCTTCTTATTTTATTACCTCCCTTTTACTTCCATTCTTATACTCAAATTATCTCCCTTTATTTACAGAATAAGCAGGTAAACAAAGGAGATGGATATGTTGCTAACATTCAAAGGAAAAGGCGATACAGGTGAGAAACTTCTTCAAAATTATCATGTTCAGGAGATTTTTTCTCTATATCTGTTATAAACTCTTTTATTTACTTATTTATAATTTCATTACCGCATGTTTGAGTGCATTAATCAATGACTTGTTATCCAAACTGTTATAAAAAACAAGTGAGAGGTGTGTCTCACTGACTCAGCATTTGTAAAATGATCATGGCTGGCATATAAAAGTATTTCACTTGAAACAGCATGACCTAATTCGATACAAATCCCTTATTTATGATGGCCTGTCTGTACTTCCTTACTAAAAGATTTCTGCGTACAACACAATAATTTAAGATATTGATTTTTGGCTTAAGATCTATTACAAAATACATATTATCAAAACAAAATACATATTATAAACTGTAAAATATGACTCTTTCTCTTTGCAGACAATACATGAACAGAAAAGGTGGATTCAACAGACCTTTGGATTTTATAGCATGATACTGGTGGTTGACAGCCCATTAATGGAATAAAAATTTCAAGATACTGATGTTGTCTTGAAATTTGTTTTTGTAACCATAGGTGAAACAAATGAGGGCACATTACTTTGGGCTATAGGACTGATGTTTTGGCCCAAGGAAATCAGAAATTAGTTTCCAAAAGTTTTAAGACTGTGCCTCGTTTGTGATGATGGAGATAATTTAATGTTGAAATAACCTCACAAATGTTACATGCCACTGGTGACAGTGTTGATTTGGTGTAAATACTTATTGCAACTTGCATCAGTCTATTTCATCCATTCCTATGGCTGTCCCCATGAGATTCTTGGGGTATAGTTGATTTAACACGATATGCTTTGACAACATATGAAGAATGCTGGCCTACATCCCATGGAATTCAGCTGTGTTTCAGTTCCAATCTAACAGAAATCTAGGTCCCCATACAATTAAAACAATGCAGATTATAAAACCTTGCTTTAAGCTGTTACATGTCTTATGAAGGTATGCGTCACGAAAAAGTTAGTGTTTATATTTAAAAACTTGATGTTCATTCTCCGTTAAAGAGGGTGGGTCTCCTGTATGCCACAGACCCCCTGAACCCCCCTTACCACAAACTCACAGCTCATATTTTCTCATTTATGTGTATACTTTTTAAATAAAATAAAACTTAAATAACTATTAAAATTAAGCTTTATCTTTCTTTTTTACCCTAAATTTTGTTTTGTGTGGCTCTAAAAAACTATGAATTTGCTTTGATATTGGCTCTATATTATATGTTATTAATCGAATGTTTTCGTATTGCCTTGGTATTGGCCTGTGGGTGGCCGTATTGGCCCGAGGCCGCAGGCCGAGGGTCGATACAACCACCCGAAGGCCAATAACAAGGCAATACGAAAACACTCGATTCAAAATATTTTTATTAATAGACTGTAGAAGTTAATTTAATGCAAGCTGTCAAGTTGAACAGGAGGTCGCCCACTTAACATTTAATCCATGCCCTAAACAAAATGACGTCCGACCTTTTTTCTCTTTTTTTGTTCCTGGATCAGTAGAGAAGTTTCTTCCTCTTCCGCTGTCCCAAAACGGCAATCGGATTCACTTACAGTAGTTTTTTCTCTAATATCCCGTCAATAAGACCTTGTACAACGCGCTCTGGTGTAGACATTTTGAAATCAACATCTGTTGTCTGCGTCTGTAAAACTCTGTGACATCACATGTTACAATTGCGTCTTTCAGCCGCACTCGGTGAACTCGGCCAATATGACTTGAACTCGGCCAATATAACTTGAACTCGGCCTATATGACTTGAACTAGGCAATACAACCCTACGGCTAATACGAACTTGATTCGTCTGCTGATATTACCCGGCGGAAAAGGTCGTATTCGAGTAATAACTTGCACAGTCAATTAATAAAATCTGATATATTTGATATTGGCTTTGATATTGGTTCCAGTTGTACAAATCATACATATGATATTTTCCCTGCTTAAAACTACTTTTGATTGATCTGACATCCGGAAACTCAGAGGCTGTCATGGTAGTACTGCAAAAAGGGGAAATTCTGTCGGGCATTTTAAATTCAATGAAATAGTGAACCATTTATATGATAAGCAGCAGATTTTTATCACATTTAATTCAAAATAAAATGAAAAAATTTGGCTGTCTTTTCACTAAGCGAATTGTTTGCCATGTATAACCAGAAGGTTGGGGGTTTCCTGCCCAAAGTCTGGTTTCTTCCCTTACTAAACTGGGCATTTTTTTCACAATTTAGCCTTGTCAAAACAAATGTGGTCCGAAAAAACCCTCCATCGTTCAATCAACCATATTTTGGCATCTTACAAATGCCACTGATACTTAATGAATAATATTTTATAATGATGGATTCTGAACCAATCGGTATTATGCTGCTGTTGCACATATACTGTTCCGACAGGCAGATTTACGACTAGCGTTCCTATTGAAATCAGCCAACTGGAATGCAGACCTGGGTGTCGTTTCTCAAAGCAGTTGCGTCGCAAACGAAGCATAGTTGCCAAGGGATACAATATTGAAAAGATACGATGCCATGGCAACTGCGATTGATCGCACTGTACGACTGCTTCGTAAAACAGCCCCCTGTCCATTTACATGTCCTGACTGGAGCACTCAGATGTCAACATTTATCCGTGTTTTGCCACCATTTTGGTCTATTAGCTTAAGGGCTCTTATGCTTGAAGCTATTGGAGAACCCTTACAAAAACCTTTCTAAACTGATTTAACAAGAACCATATAAAACGGTTCCACCAAGAACCTTCCGGAGAAGGTTCTGGCTAAAGGGGTTCTGCATTTCATGTTTTCGACCATGTTTCCCATTGGAACAATTATCGGCGTCTTGGAATGGTATAGGCTTTAGAAAGTCTGTTGAACCCATAAATTAAACCAGAGCAGTAACATTTAGAGTAACAGAATTCTCTGTCTGCTAAGCCTGCTCACAGAAATGATTTTACCCCATTTTTGTTGTTCTTTTTGGGGTAACACTCAGGAATTCTTCTACCAATTTTGGTTGACGTCCAATATTTTTTTTCTATATTTCAAGTAAGTTTTGTCTCAAATTTTCTGGCTGTATATATTGATTATTCATTGATTTATGTTTTTCGCCGAACTCAAAAATATTTCCCTTTCAACTATAGCTCCTCCCCTTTAAACTAACTGCCAATGATACAAGTTTTTTTTTCATATTTGTCTTCAATGTTAAGCAGCATGCTAAGATAGACCTGATAGCAGGTTAAAAGGATTGGAGGCCTGAATTCATAAATGAGTCAAAAATAGCACTTTTTAAAGTCGTTTTCCATCAGTTGAAAATGATATGTTTTGACCACACATGGGGAATGGTGGTGGCCAACTTTCAATTGAATTCAGCTGTGCCAATAATGTATGCAAATATAATGTTTCTTTTTAGAATCAGTTTATTTATTCATATTTTTTTAATTTTAACTGAAAAATGATTAGAAAGATTTAAATTGAGCCTTTGGTTTCTGGTTGTCAGGGGAAGTAACTTGTCCATACTATTTTTTGCATTACCTCCCCTAAATTCATAGATATGCATCCAATGAAAACCGCTCACGATTGTGACAACATTTTTAAACAGACGTGTACCTTAGAGAAATTAATTTGTGCTAGAGCTAGGTATTCTCGAAAAATATCTCAAGTACTACGAAATATGACCCGAATGTTTCATCAAACTGAATGAAGGAAGGAACCGTTGGTCAAAGAACCGGGACAGAAACCCAGCTGCGCACATGTGATGGACTGATGGAGGTGATGTGATGATGGCGTGTACGTCAAATAGGTAAGGTAATACATCCGTGTTTGTTCAGTGAAGCCGCCGGCTAATCATATCAAGCTGATTTTCATTTCTCCGTTATTTCACAGCCACCCCCGCTCCCTTTTCTATTATAAATGACGTAGCCTATACTGTTGACATACGTGTAAATAGGAAGAAAAATAATGTCTGAAAGAGTGAATGATTTTGATACTGATACTGATACTGATAGCCGCACTCATGTGTCTCAAGACAATAGTAAATATCTCTTCCTGTTTTACTTACTTGCCGGTCAGGTAAGTGAGTGACGGCTAATACTATATATAGCTAATTAATTAGCAGAGAATGATAATAATGTACACGTATATGCCTTTACACGTGTTAATGTGTCATCCCATTCTAGTGTAAACAATATGAGTCGAATGTCACAATCTTTGTAAATTGTATATGTATCCGAATTTGTGGTACCGAAGTGTATGTATAGACTAGTGTATAGACTATGCCTATAGTAGTAATAATATAAAGTTCATTCAACAAATTAAGTCTGCCTTTTTATCCATTATGATATTCATTTGGTTGTACTCCACGATAAACGGTTAAGGTAGGTAAGGAATTCTCTCTCTGTGAAATACTAAAAGATGTACATGTATACTGTCTAATCACACACATCAAAACGACAAAAGTCATCATGTGTCGCTTATAATGAGATACATTTGTCAAGCTGGGGTATTACACTTACAGAGCCATACATTAAGAAATAAAGTTTGGTTTTTGAGTATCTTTTGCTGAATAGAGATCTGGGAGATGGGGATAAGTTTAATTTTAGAGGGTTGATTGGGCTGGTAAAATTGTCAACAAATTGGATATATAAAAAAAATAGATGAAATTATGCATGTTTTCCCTTTAGTCTTTGACTTTAAAACATATTACATTATATGGGTCTAATAAGGGTATCAAAATTTATTTTTATTTTAACAATATGACTTAGTTATTATTTCTGAACACTAAAATGATTTAATCGCAAAGTATCAAAAGCTATCCATATTATGAGACTTTCTACCCTTATGGTATGAGTAATAGGTTACCGTACCAGTTTAGTCGTAGTTCATGGTTTAGTCTGTCATGATCTATGTTTCCCTGTGGTACAAATGTTTTTGGCCACAACCCCCAACAAATATACATCTCAGTCTAATTTTCCACATCTTGTTTGTATCCCATAGGATTGAGACCCACCTCATTGCATTTTTTTTTTTAACGATCGGATAAGAGATTCAGGTTTTAAGGGCCAGGTTAATCCCTGCAATTAATAATTGCCATGGAAAATATCTAAATGTTAACCATTTGGATTTTGACATTTTGAGTCTTTCAAGTCCTGGAATGCTGAGGTCACCTACATGTACATGTATTGCTATATCTCCATGACCCTTGATCATTATTAACACAGCCATTATATTGACCCTTTGGTATTTCGCTATCACTTGGCTATCATACCAAAGTTATCTAACTTCCTAACGTTATCATAAGTTGATTAGATATTTGTTAGCAATTACCATATATTGTATTTACACATGCAAACTGTAGCATGTTTCTAGCTAATACACAAGGGAGGCATGACACCTGTCATAACATCTTCTCAAGGTCTCTCTGAAAACAATGTTTACTTATTGACCTGTTTTTATAGTTCATTTATAGATCATTTTGGGCTGCTCAGTTTAAGCAGGAATTAATATTCGACTATAGTGTGCTGACAACTGATCACCTCGCTATACGACAGCAGGCGTAGCTATTCACCGATGAATCCGAGTTGCCTCATGAGGTGTCTGAATCAAACAACAGGGAGGTGTCAGCACACTGGCTGTAGTTTAAGTGTTTCTTATCCCTCCAATCTTAATCCCAAGTTTAAGTTTGGCTTATTCTACAGGTAGTCTGGAAATATGTATATGCCACTGTGGTTTTTCTTTATTTCTATATCACAATGGTACAAATGTTAGAGTGTATGCTAGATTCTCCGCACCATGGAGGCTGATTGTTCAGGCTAATTCTACAGCAATATACTACTTGATAAAACCCCCTTATTACATGCAGAACACACCTGTGACCACATCCAGCTATTAAAATTTTTTACTAATTACCAAACATCACCTGAATGCTGCCAAAATGGTTCTATTTTGAGGTTGAAACAGAATGTTGAAATTATTGGCTATTTTTCTCAAGACATACAATTCAGAATCTTTTAAGTGCTTCTAGTCTTGAAAATGTACGATAAAGTATTGTTTTGAACTAATTTGGCTTAGAATGAATGAATGGTCGTCCCGGTTATTTAAATTTTGTTTACTTTTCGAACACAGTTTCGGTTTGTACAGGCCACATACTATATGGATTTTCCTCATTCTAACACCAATCATTTAGTTTTTCGATGGCATCCAAAGCCTCTTACTGTTGTGACGATCGGAAATTATGAAAAAAGTGTGAATTTTGGCAGCTCATGCCACTTTAACAAGCATTCATGCGGAGATGAAAATTTTCTAAATAGTTTCTTAAATTAAAAACTGTATGGAAAAACTACACAAAACCGTCTTCTTTTAAAAAAAATTAATTTAGTTTTATCGATGGTAACCCTTGATAAAGACGAGCACTGTCTGAACTGCAAAATTGTGGAATTTCTTCTGTATTAAAATGCATACAGAAAAATCCTTGATAAACAGTCACCTGTCCAAACTGACACTTTTTACTTTCTCTGTCTCAGAGGGTTGCAGGTTAACACAGGTTTCATTGTCTTTCACTTGCTTTGTTGTGTCAGTAGGAGTTTACAAACATTTTAAAATCCTACTTCAAGATAATTTTTGCTGATTTTGGCATTCATAATTAATTGTTTTTTTTAAATGTGTTTTTTTTTTTAGGTGTTTGGGCCTCTAATTAATTAAAATATGAAGATGTCCACAGGTACCCTCAACTCAGCTGTACCTAGCGCCACTGATACAATTGTCACCTCTGACCTCTCGGGTCATACAACAGTTCTAAAGGTCAATGGGGTCAGTTCTGTATCAAGTATATCCAGCAGTAATGCTGTTGAACCAGCAAGGTATGATATGCACTACTTGTTGAATATGCTTATTGTAAAGCTTTATCAGGGTTGGACATAAGTGATGAACGTTTGTTCTGGTTAAGCAACGGTCACCGTCCCTCGAATTGTGGTTAACAATCAGTGATTCGCTAGGGGTTAGTTTCCAGAAGAAAAAAAACTGACTGGTAACTTCTTGAGGGATTTTTTTTTTAATAGAAAGCTTGACAGCATGAACAAATAGCAGGAAAATTTGTCCACTCTTGTACTTCAAAAGTGAAGTCTCTCCCATGATCTGAGCTACGCCACGCATTAAAAGAAAAAGGCTTCTGACACCACCTACAATTACTAGGCACCATGCATGTGGAAACCTTTTTATATACACTTTATAAATTTGCCCCTGCTTTCTATTTGAAATTTCTGATAAATTGTGTTACTTATGGATTAGCTGATAAAGTGCTCTTTAAGCCATTATATATATTTTACTATCTATTCAGCCAGCCCAATTCCACACCCATAATTGAGATAGAGGAAGGAAGATCTGTATATCAAATCCCACCCAGTCGCCATGAAACCAACCAATCAGCTGACCCTGCATCATTGATTGACGTGAGTACAAAGCCATTATCTATCTTCATTAAACCTTTTGGGGGGGGGGCTCGGTGGTCCAGTGGGTTAGAGTATTCGTCCCGGAGTCATACACAGACCTTCCAATGACGCACCATGGGTTCTAATCACACTCAGACCAAATAAAAATGGAAAAATTTCTGAGTAGATTTCTAACTCCGTCGCCATATGTGGAACAGTTGTCAGGTACTCTCTGAAGGTGGGAGGTTTGAAATAATCTTGAGTGCGGCATAAAGCAATGGGAAATATTTCCATTTGCTGTGACATTTATTACCAGAGGTTCTGAAGCTTTTTTTTTCAGGACTTCCCTTTACAATCCCATTTATAACAGTTAAGATTTAATTTTAATGGGTTTTAATTCACTTACAGTACTTTCAAAAGCATAAACATTTCTTCCCTGCTCTTAAAATAATTGATGAAATACAGGCTTCTTCCTTTGGCCGTGGACTGCCTACTAATCTCCACCAGTCTGACTGAATCTCTCAATATGTATCCCATCATGCAAAGAACAATACATTTTTTTTTCATTGACCAAACTCCCTCTGAACTCGTCTATATCATGATAAAATCTTGAATGCTGTGAAAAAAAACCCCAACAAATCAAACAAATTGAATTCATTCCTCCCTTTCTTTTTACTTTTCAGACTTTAAAGAAGAAGCGTGTTTTCGAGAAGTTTGTCTATGTAACTTCAGTGTTGACCCTGGTGTTTTTGTCACATGCTATTCTCAGTGCACAGTGGCTTCTACCTTATTACTATGCCATAAGTGCACCCATACTTATACTCATTAGGGTGGTACTATATTGGTAAGAAAAATCAACATGTTATATAATTGCAGATAAATGCACTTCTGTGATGAAAAAGTCCTATGAATAGGAGTAGGGCCCTTCTATTTTACGGCCATGTCTGCCAAACTCTCACAGGTTGATTTATTGGTGTTTTTATCTTTCACTTATTTCACTGACACAACTGCTGGGTTTAGTGTGTATGGGAGGAGGGACCCTGCTCCTAATGACCAGAAGATTGATTGATTGAGGTTTTACGCCACACTCAGGATAATACCACATCTAATGTGGTGTTGCCAGGTTTAATGGGAGAGGAAACCTTGGCAGAAACCCCACTCAGAAATGTTTCAATTTTATTTGGGTTGAGTGAGATTTAGCTGTTGAGTCTCAATCACAAGTTTGAAAGTCCAGTGTTTTCACTTTATTTCGAAAAAAATGGTATTGTATATGTAGGTTATTAAAAGCACCAAACTGGTCCCCTTGTTTTCTGAGAAGAGGGTGCAGACTAACTGTAGGGCTTGCTTTGTTTCTATGCTTGATGTAACATTGTTACCTTTTTTTTTCAGTAAATTAAAATGGCAGTATTTTCTCTTAGACTTTTGTTACACAGCCAACACTCTTTGGTATATTTTTTTATGGTGAGTAAGAAATGATATTGAATGTAAATCGATCAAAATTTTTACATAAATCCAATATTACAAATAACAGTATGTCATTTTTTTAACAGAAAGTGAAATTCCAAAAGCAATGAAAACATTTTAATGTTTAGTTTTAAAGGACAGAAAGAAATGAAATTCTTTGCTTGTTTTTGATTGATCGATTGGTGATATTTTACGCTACACTCACGATTATTTCACTTATATGGCTGCATTGTCAGGTTTTTGTCTGCATTGTTGTAGTTCCTTGCCATCCAATGTGCCAGTCTATCAACTTAAATGTACATTTTGTTTCATTACTTTCTTGTTTGATTTTCCAGGGCTGTGCCAGCAAATGGTGTGATGTTCAGTATCATTTTCTCCCTGTCTAACGGACCAGTGCTCTGGGCCACAATCTTGTTCAGAAACTCCCTTGTACTCCACAGTCTGGATAAAGTCACTTCATCTTTTATACACATTTTACCCCCATTCCTCTCCTTTGTGTAAGTTGTGCTCTTGTTCTTGTTTTATAACCTTTATTGATATCTTTAATACCTGAATTGAATGAAATTCAGCAAGCTTTTTAAATAGCTTATTTATGCATAATATTTTTAAAAGGTTTTATCCCAAATCAAGTATTGAAATTCTCTGTGCATGTGTTTGCTGTCCTGTTTTTGGTCAGTATATTCATAATTTTATGATGTTACATTAAAGTCGAGAATATTACATGTGGCTAAATTAAGCTTATTGGCTTATTATGGTTTCACTATCCCTTGTGTTTATTGAAGATGTGTTTCATTGACAGAGTAAGATGGTACACACCTACTACCTCACTCTATTGGTATACACCCTTCATTCCAAGTATAGAAGAACCTTCGTTTATCTGGCTTGTGGCAGTGCCATTGGCTTGTTTTGTCGCTCATTCAGTGAGTATTTCTCATTCGTTTATTCCTCTCCTTCCAGGCAAACTTTTATGTGACTGACCAAAGGGTTGATTTACTAAGTTTTATAACACACACATAGTAGATAAAAGATGCCCAAAATGGGGCATCAGTGCTCAGGGGGCCGTTTCACGAAGCCACCTGAAAGTGCGATCAATCGCAGTTGCCATGACGTCCCATCTCTTCACTATGGTATCCATTGGCAACTAGGCTTCGTTTGCGGTTGCGACTGCTTTGTGAAACGAGCCCCTGAGCTCCAACACAAAGACACAGGAGACAACCACAGTATTGAAGCGATTCAGCAACAAAATACAAGACTTAAATCTTCACATTGCAATGGCTGAGACAGATTCTCCTCGTACCAAAGTTAGCCAGCCATATATATACGTGTAGTCACACAATCACCTGCTACTGACATGCCCATTTGTCTAATGGACTACAACTTAGACCAGGATGTTATTGCCATAATAATTTAGTCATGAATTTACAAGTATTAATGATAACTCTTAATACTGTGTATACACTCGAACGACTTATGTGGGATGGTTGCAAGTTACCAGCGGAAGGTCGTGGGTTTCCTCCGGGCACAAAGCCCGGTTTCCTCCCACAATAAAACAGGCAACGCCTCCATATAAGTGAAGTAATCTTGAGCGCGGCGTAAAACACCAAACAATCAATCAATCAACTGTGTATATACACAGGTGTTCCAGGTTAGTACCAAGACAAAAAACACACCTCCTAGCTTCAGAAGCTCTTCACCCACAGTCACATTTAAAAGGAGACATCGCCTAACTTTGGTAGTGATTATCTGTTTACCTTCAAATTAGTAGAAAAACAAGAAGTGATCCATCTCGGATGAAAGGCTGCAAGTCTGTTTTCCGCCAAACATGTACATTTATAGAGCTGTTGAGGGAATTCCTTGTTGCTATTGTTTTCTCTCAGTCAGTAAACAAACGCCCCTCAGGGCTTGAACTGCATAGCTAACCCAGGTCTATTCCCAATATCACAACAAAGCAGACCAGGGAATCCCCCCAAAAAATTCCTATCCATTAGTCCTGAGGAGCTTAGAAAGTCTGAAAACTCCCTTTTTATATTAAAGGATTTATGAACAACTTTTGGAAATATTGTCTAATTTGCGTTAAGTATGTTGTAGAACATGTACTTTAAAAGTCTAACCAAAAAGAAAATTAAATTTCGATCGTAGCACACACAAAATTCAAGCTACGTTTGTCGATCTACGATGCTTACGAAAGTTAATTATCTCAGAGACTTATGACGTCAAACACGACCTCCGCTGTGTACGTACCCTCACAGCGATGACGTAATAAACTATTTCTGCTGTCTCGGTACGTCTTCGTGGCAGTTTGTACACATCAAAGGTCGTGTATGACGTCATTTTTCCGAGTAGTTACGAAAAATACGGAAAATATGCATATTTCCTCTCTGTTCTTTTTTTGACTACCAGGGAACTAACGCGAAGGTTGTTTCGTTTCAACTGATGTTTTTCAAATATACATTTAGTCCGTAAACAAATACAAACCAGGTTTAAATCCTGTTCATAAATCCTTTAACCACAGTCTAATAGCACACATTTTAGCCATCTTTTTTCGCTTGTTCCTGGCATGTCCCTTAAAGGAAAACAAACACATAATCTAACATAGTTTCCAAAGAATTATCAGTTATCAATCATTTTACAAAGAATAATCTTAGAAAGAACATTTTGACAAGATTATTGTAATCAATAAATCCACTAACAAGATTTCTTTTATTCCTTTTTAGTTGATTTACACCATAGTGGTGGAGGTGATACTAAAACCATCTGATGAATTTTTAACAAGTTACCGTTACCTCACATCTAGGGAAGGCTCGTGTATCAACAGGGTCTACCGTGCAATTAAGCCTAGGTCAGTATGAATCCATAGCAAATTACAACTACCCACTTTGGTGTACTGGTGTACTTACAATGATAACAGTATGCAGTTCAGAGGCGTGTTTCACAAAGCAGTGTAGTTTGTTTCTCATAGTTGTGTAGCCTACTTTTGATTAAATGTTCTGGCAAGCCATACTGTGCACATACGCTGCTATTACAGTTGTGAAAAACACTTTCAGTTGCGTCCTTTTGTGAAACAGGCTTCAGGATCTGTAACTTATCTCCGAGATTTAGCAATTTCTGGGCATTAGTTACGTTTTTTATTCAGAACATGCATGAAGCCAGGTTGCGCAAGGCTGGGGGCATGCGTGGATCAGTGGCAATGATCGCCTTTAATTCACTGCTAATAATCTTTTCTTTTTTTTTTCAACTAACTGTTGAGTGATGGTGGATCAGTCGGGGGGTCGATGGTCTCCGACACCGATATAAGCCTTCCGTCGACGGGTTGGAAGTTTGAATCCCAACCAGTCAAATAGAAAACAAATTAAGTGGGTGTTCACTTGAATGTCAATGGTACCTTGGGAGCCCAGTTCCCTCCCACACTGAACCAGTCAGCATGACCATATACATGTAGCTGAAATAATCTTGTTTGGCATAAAACCTCAATCTACAATCAATCTTAATAGTTGTTGGTAGAACCTGAATGACAATGAAAACTTTGATAGTTATAGTATTGTAGAATATTATAATGGTTTTATTATCTACTTTCAGCTGGCGTTTATATGTATACAACCTGGTGAACTGGCTGTTTTGTCTGAGTACACTACTAATCACCAGACTTCTCTATGAATATTTCGTGGCTCACTGTGTCATCCTTGTTCTTGTTGTTCTCATATTGGTTTTCAACGGGGCTAGTTTTTATGTGGATGTATTCAGTGAAAGAGGTTTCCAGGAAGAAGAATAAACCTAACTTTTAAGAACAGAGAATAATGTACAGTTGTGTAACTTACATGTAGTACCTTTCCAAATGTAGAATTTTTTGTGCCATGAATGTAAAGGCTACACCATTAGATTTTGCCCTTGATTATTTTTACCGCACATCTGTGTTTTCACACCCTAAGTTATTGACTTACGTATTTGCAAACTCATGATCTCTGCTGCTCAGTGGGTAGAGAAACATATGCTCATGATGTGATAACCTCCCCGTCAGTGGGTTGTAACTGTCAGGTATAACCCTCGCAATGGTTCCTATGTACCAGCTGAAGGTATTTATAAGGTTTCCTCAAACGAGAGTTTGATTTATCTCCCCTACTAAGCTTGGCAATGCCTTCACAAAAATGATGTGACAAAACCTCCCCGTCAATGGGTTGTAACTGTCAGGTAAAACCCTCGCAATGGTTCATAGGTACCAGCTGAAGGTATAAGGCTTCCTCAAACGAGAGTTTGATTTATCTCCCCTACTAAGCTTGGCAATGCCTTCACAATAATGAAACTGTAAAATCCATCAGTTTTTCCAACTGCCTTTACAGCCAAAGATAAGATTTCTTCCGCCAGCTGGAAATTCCTCTGACTGGTGTTCTGCAGGTTCATATACTTACACAACAAGATGTAAGATTTTCCCGGTGACAGTGTGTTTTAGTCATTGAACTATATGCATGGAATGGCTGTCATTGATATTTGATGTAAGAGTGCCGCATTATTATGAGATGACATTACTTATCGGACGTTACAAACGGTTATTGCTTTATTAAGGTCATAACATGATGGCAAAACACTCCTCCGACGTCAATTTTGACCTTTCATTTGATAAAATTGTAGAAAACATTATTTGCGTAAAAGAAGGACAACATCTCCCAGTTATGTCGGCGATTTTAGCACGTCAGATTCAATCTAACACATGTGACGTGGCCATTCCACGTATATATTTCATTGGTTTTAGTGTTGATATACCTGCATGTTTTAAATCAGAAAAGATACATGTACAATGATTGTGTACCAGCTTACTAACTACTATCATGAAACACATTTTAAATTTTTTTCAAATTGATCAAAATACACATTTTGTTATATTGTAATAGCTGTAATTCCAAGTTTTGGGTTGTTTTTTTTACCATTGTGAACAGACATCTCAAAGACCATTCCAAAACGTTTTCATTAAAAAACATTCTTTGAAAAGGTTGTTAATGCTAAGGAGACATTCCTTGTTACATGTTTTTTGACATGGAATCAAATGTTATAGTTTTAATAAGAATCATGGATTTGGGGTTAAGATATCCCTTGATTATACAAAATTATGTATTTAATATTTTTGCGATGTCATACAATTCACATTCCTCTCCACAATATTGTTTAACTTCAATGTAATAATGACAAGGTAGGTACTGAGCAATCTCCAGGACCCTGTTTCACAAAGCGGCGTAGCGTAAGTTTTTACGTAAATGCCTTAGCAACACATACTGTAGAGATACGTTAGTATGAAAGTTACGCAAAAAATACATCTACGCCGCTTTGTGAAACAGGACCCAGGTTCCAGCTCTATATTAAAATATGTAGATTAGTTCTATCACTGCACATGTTTTTTATTTGCTACATGTATGAGTGAGTAATCTCCATTTTAGCTATTATTTTTAATAGCTACTTTTTGTTTTTCGTCGTTGGTACTTGATGACTTTGAAGTGCAAAAGTTACCACTTGTAATAACTAGTCCGGTTATAACTTAAAAAATATCTTAGCAGAGCTTTGAAGTCTCTTTTGGTAAAATTTGCCATGTGTTTTGCCAAATACCTAGAAAATGAAAATGCACGAAACTTCAAAGGTGAAAAGGGTTGTTACCAAAGCCTTGAATTAAGGCCTGCTGGTTCATCTCACCTCATTTCTGTAACCTTACACTAATAACTAGTATCTATAATTGTTAAAAAATTACATATAAATCAATACCATGGGACTCCTACAGATTCTCTTTTATCAAGTAAAACTTTTTTTTTGTCCATTGTTACACATAGCTTTAATTAATGCAATTTTTAGTTGGTTGTTATTGTTCGTTTTTGTTTATTTTATGAATATTGTTGCTGAATTATTGCTTGTCTTAATTCAATAATTAAATCCTAAAGATAATCTGATGTTGTATGCAAACTTGCGTTTTTAATTTATTGGTTATAGTTTTATCCAAGAAATGTTCAGTGCTGTTATGAGATCTTGTTTCCTATATTTTTGGACATATATGTTTTTTAATCCATTATAATCAAATTTATGATTTAACAAAGTGATTTTATTTACTTATTTAAATCAGTCAATGATTTGTTTATTCCTAAATAATCAGGTAGTCAAAGGGTTTTTTTATGAAATTTTCTCATATTTTCCATATTTTAAACCCATCTGTTTGTGAAATTATCAAATTTCATTGGTTATTTTAAAAAAAATTGTTTTGCATTTTATTTGAACTGAAAGGGTATGTTGTCATAGTTTTATACTGAGAAACATATACATATATTAAGTCTAAATGATTCCCTGTGTTTTAGTGTTCAAAAATACATATATGCATTTATTATCAAGTCTATTTCTATTGTAATTTTGGATTGGCACCAATATTAATTATATTTTTATTGACAAGCTTGATCATATCACCAAGTTAAAAAGTACTTACAATTGGAATATTTATTTATACAATTTTGAATAGTATGAATTAGTTTTGCCCTATTAAAAGGTACTTACAACCTTTTGAATGTATTGAAACAGTCTCTAAAAATGCTTTTAATTTGTTTGTTTTTCTGGTATTTCAATTGTGTGTTAAAATCTTGTAGACAGACATGATATGGCACAATGACATGTTCGCCAGTCAGTGCACTCTGCCTTAAGACCATGGGAGGAACCCAAAGAACATTTTGCTTGCGAAGATGTTTCATGACCTGGTTCCATCTGTAGGTCAAAACACCCAGTTTCTGTTTTTCAGCCAATGAAAATTGATCTCAGTTATTCCAGAGCTAGGAATTGGCTTACTTAGTGATAGTTTTGTATCTGGGTTATTTAAATACTGGATTGAAACTAATGCAGATATACTGTAGGCCTACATACTTTAAGCTTTCAATCTTAATTGAAGATTTGTGTGTGTTTGTTTAATTTTTAAAATACCACAGTTTGCCTGGGAATAGGCCTATGTACATGTAAGCTTTAAATTGTCAAAATGCGGGTACCTGTGTGTAGCACGAAACTGGCATACACTATGTCAACTTTATTTGATAGTCATGTGTCTCATGTGTTGATCTATTTGAAAATGGAAAGGAACTTGAAATGTCAACATTTTTGCAAATGGGAAATGAAACTATATCCTGTAACCTGTAGAGCATTGATGTCATTTCTCCTTTGCAGGCGCTTTCGCATCACGCATTCCACCAATGGGCCGCGGGTTCGAATCCCACTCAGTCCAAAAATTGGAAAATTTTCTGACTGGGTTTTCACTCGAACGACCTATGTGGGATGGTTGCCAGTTACCAGCGGAAGGTTTGTGGGTTTCCTCCCGGCACTGAGCCCGGTTTCCTCCCACAATAAAACTGGCAACGCCGCCGTATAAGTGAAATAATCTTGAGCGCGGCGTAAAACACCAAACAATCAATCAATCGCATCACGCATATAGCGTCGTAGACAAAACGAGCACGATTTCAACGTCAAGATTGATCCGAAAACGCAATATAGTCCTTGTGTCATTTTAACGCACACCAAGTCAGCTGTGCAAATATCAATTCGCGGTCAAAAGGGTCTATTTGGTAGAGCACAAGATTGCCGACAAGCTATCTTAATGTAGCTTATTCCTGAAATCGCCATCTTGGTCTAAAACCATGAATCCAATCTATCAACTCTCCTTGGTTTTGATCTAAATTTATTTGTATATATTTGTTGATGTTGTAATATTGCTTTAATATAGAGCAGATAAAATATGCACATGATGTTGAAGCTTCCTGTTTCTTTATTGTTTTGTGTATCACGTAGGCTACATAGCAATGTGACGTGTGGTTCTGCAAAGGGAACCGTTTGAATGGAAAATTAGAAAGTCGGCTAATCTGGTTATGTTTTGGATTGCACTCGCTTAAATAAAAAAAAAAACTGTCCTTATTTTGAGTGATACGTGAATCAGGCAAGTAACCAGCTTCCCAGAGCGAACCCGCCTCCCTATTCTTAGATAGAAACATCGATTCTCTCTGGCACAAGTATTTATTGATGTGCTGGCTCTATTGGTAAACTGCAAACTCGTGCAAGCCTTACACGATGCAGTTATCAGTCTTCTTTCAAGTCGTATGGGCTGCCAAAATGCCGCTTTCTGAACTAAAAGGCAATACTGAAATAAGATACGCAAATCTACACCGTAGCGGTCACATTTTACAGTCTGAAAATAACCCACTTTGGGTTTATTTTATCTTATGTATCCAACCTATACTTTAAAGTAGCAGTGGCATGAGTTGCCAAATTTTTTTTCATAAATTCAGATTTTCACGACAGTAGTCCGGGTTTCTGACTCCAAAGATGGTTGCCAGTTACCAGCGGAAGGTCGTGGGTTTCCTCCGGGCACAGAGCCCGGTTTCCTCCCACAATAAAACTGGCAACGCCGCCATATAAGTGAAATAATCTTGAGCGCGGCGTAAAACACCAAACATGACAATCAATCAATCAATCTGACTCCAAAATGACTATTTCTTTATACTGAGGGGCGTATTTTAGAGTCAGGGCTCATTGCAATCAAAACGCCGGAGTAGACTGCCCGCATTTGAACGGACAGATTCTGGTCAGATTTAGACAGTAAATATATATAAGATCATGACATCCAGATACGCATGTTCTTAACAGATACAGCGCCATAGACAGGTCGAGCCTACAAAATTCCGAAGGATAGCTTCTGAAAACTGTTAAAATCCCAGAAATTTAAAAATCTTTGTATTTAGAAAACTCTACAAAAATACATTTTGTAAATTCTGATGCAGGATCCTCACCATGCAACAAAAGGTAACGGGCCCGTCCATGATACCAAATGGCATCATGCGAGTTCAACCACATATGAGATTCTTGCACCTTCGGAAGGGCAATTTGGATGTGTATAGTTTTGTACAACTTAAAATAGAATTCGTATTTCTGTCTTGCGCTCTGACAGAAGATCGCGTGAAATAGCGCGAGATCTCGATTGCAGTATTGTGCTCTATTTAATACCGATTGAACAAAAATCAAAAGACACATCTGCACATGATGATTGTTCCATACATCAAGTTTCATTGAGTTATATCCAATAGTTTTCCAGTTCTTCTCCGGAAATGAAAACGGGACGGACGAAGCTCATTTCAATAGCCCAAAATAACTAGAAATACTATTTTTTTCAAAGGTATATACAAGGGCGGAATGAGACTTCTATAGTATATATACACCCACCCCCTCCCTAGAATACAATTAATGAGAGTTTTATTGAGTTGTGAACCTATCTGTAGACTCCGTAGCTGAATTGAGTCATCGATGGAAGTTTCCACCGGTTGCATTTTGACATATAGAAGAAAATCAGAAAGAAATGATATACTTTGAAGTACATTTTGCACGTCCAATGACCAGCTGCATAACATCAAATGTATATTTATATCATCAATATATGATATATGTACAATCAATACTGAGTTTGATTTCCCATTTTTCTCGACGCAAAAAAACCCTTCTTTTTGCGATAGGAAATTAACCACGCAGATCGGAAATGCTATAGAACAAAGGTTTGGTTATATGTCTTTTTATTCCATGAAAACGACGTTCTAAAGACGACGACAGTAAACCCTGTTGAGATTAAAGCATTTGGCGGATGCCATTCATCAGTCCAGATAGTTCATTGTTCAGATCGGGGGTTTTTCTGATGGTCTTTTATTGAATGGGGCATATTTCAGCTAAATATATACCATCTATTTTTAACATGAACATTTATCCATTATACTCTGCTAACTATAGATGATATGTTATTAAAAACTGACTGGAAAGGAAACTTCAAATCAAGTAAAACGGTAGCATTCTAGTTATTTGTTAGAATTACACTTTCTTGAAAAATGGCAGAAATTCTTCTACTGATTTTTGGTGAAACCCGAAACTGGAATTGATCCCGGGTCCCAGAGTATGGCACCTATCGTCAGCACTAAATGCCGACTGTTTAGGCAATATTGTTATACAGATTATATGTCGACAAGTCGGTTAACTGAAATGCATGGAAATGTTTGTCAAAACAAGCAACTTAATGCAAATCCCAGCGAAACCCTTCGGTGTATAGACAAATACGTCTGCAGAGTGAAAAAAAATTATGGACTTCTGGTGCACTATTATGGAAGAGTGGCTCGTCTCCTCCACCCACCCAAAAAAAATTTTGTCAGCTATACCCATTGAACTTCAGGTGTTCCATCATGACATATAAAGCGCAAGCCGCACTCATTTGACTCTTTCCAGTTTTAATTTCTTCCCAGTTAGGAAGAATATATATTACTTCCGAAATACACCTGGAGAAGATGCTATATGACTTGAGTAAAACAATCCCGAATGATACACACATAACTTTATCAAACAGAAGGAGAAGAGTATCACTGAAGTTCCATGCAGATCAGCGCGTAGTTTCCCGTATCAGTAGCAAGTCCCGCTTGGTTGGATACTAATACACGCATACCACATCTTTATGAGAGTTTTTTTTGTCGTGGACCCATCTTCGGACAAGCTCGCAACAAGCTCAAATTTACTGAAAAAAAAAACTGAGCGTGGATGCAAGTTTTAATCGTACACGCAGTCATAATGACCAAGCTACATATAAAGCATACCAAAAACAGCTGCATATTTGAGAGCTATACCATGCAGCTATCAAAAGGGAATATGAAGTGAGCATGTAAGGACGTTTATAATTTTACGATGGCTTTGAAATAGGTTAAGATGGAACGTCTACAACAGTTTTACAATAAGAGACCAGGAGCCTGTTTCATGAATGGGCGTAGCGTAGGTTTTTTTACTAACTGTCATAACAAGGTATCTCTACAGTATGGGTTACCATGGCAGTTACGTAACAGCTATGCTATATCTTTTGGTAGAACTGATTGAATATATCTGTTTTGAATTGAAAAAAAAACATTATAAAACGTGAAGCACGGCATATCCCTTATGAAGCAAGGCACACCCCTTAATGAAGCAAGACACACCCCTTAATGAAAGGCAACAATGTTATCTGTTGTGAGGTAACAATGCCTTTTTTTAGTAACACAACTTTGTCCTTTTGTTGTTTTTGTCTCCGTCTGCTAGTCTGTTTCGATTTGTTCGAATGTTTGATCTGTTCCTGATCATCTAACCTGCAAGGCGATAATTGAAACAACCTTCTTGGTTCTTGTCCTTGGACAAACTGGGCATGTGTGTTTAGGAATGATAATTCGTCTGATTTCTACATAGGGGTTGCTCTCGGCAATCTCTTGCTGTCGTGTGCCAAAGTCTTTCACAGCGATGTTATGGGCTGCCACTTTGGCTGTCGATGGAGGTAAAGCTGAAATACATGTGACCAACATCTTCCCCAACAGATTGGAACCGGTCAAAGAGTGGTCGGCCAAATTTCACATAGACTGTTTTTGTAGTCCAATTGCCTGTCTTTACCAAAGTTTTCTTTATCGTAGTTCGTCAGTCCATTGCTTTTCTGATATTGCAAGACATGATTTTTCAGGAATCCCAAACCGATTACTATCCACTCTTTGCAAAAATGAATCCAAGTCGCCATGAAAAGGGTGTCGCTCATCACCAATAACAGATACAATGGGCATATACTTTATATTGTATCTTCATCTGACACAAGGGGCAAGCGTGACGAATCCATCTGTCATTTGAGAATGATTAAATGGGTTATCAATCTTAGGAACATTGGGTGTATATTCAGAACCTGATGGCCTCGGCGAACGGATCGACTGTAAGAAAGATGAGATGTAATGGGGTCTCGGGTGACTCCACAACATTGCAGGGGACGAAGTCTGTTGGCATTGGTAAAGGCAGCTTATCTGTGACCAAGTCTCCGGCGAAATCCTCTTGAGCGAATACATTTAATCACATGGCCATATATCACATGCTCTGAAACCATTTGTAGTCTTTTCAGAGGTTGAGAACCGTTAGCAAAACTCAAAGGGAATTTCAGCTATCCCGTGGATGGTAAAGCGTCTTCTCGGATTTCGTCTCATCCATGGGACTTTTTTTTTTTGCTGAAAGCTGCTATAAGCGATTTAAAATCAAATATGAAAGAAATATAGAGGGGCTGCATCATGTGGGTATTGTGTGGCTCCGTGGTAATAGCCAAAGCCCAAGTCCATTTGTTCGACTGTAAGCAACGACAATTACAAAAGCCAAGACAATCCTGGGGGGATCAGTTGAGATATTCGTGTAACGCACAAAATTCACAGAATATGACCAGGTGGCTCAGTCGGTTAAAGTGATACTCCCTCTGTCCGACACAGGCCTTCTATCGATGTGACGCGGCTTCAAGTCCCACTCAAACCAAATAAAAGTTCAACATTTCTGAGTAGATTTTTCACTCGATCGCCGTATGTGGAAAAGTTGACAGGTAGTCTCCGAAAGGCGGGGGTTTCCCCCGGGCAATCAGCCCGGTTTTCTTCCCCACTAAAGGTAGCAACGCCGCCATATAATTGAAATAATCTTGAGTGAGGCGTAAGCATCAATTAATCAATCAGATTCTGGCCAGTAGGTAAAACCCTCATATGGTTGCTTTACAAACCTGTTGGAAGCCAATAAAATGGCCATAACTTTTACGGGTTTTTGGACGGTTGTCAAGCCTGCTTCGCCCATGTCTCAGATCCGCTGTCGGAGAGTATTCCTTAGCTTAAACTTGAAGTATCTCATCGAGCTTGTAGAACTGGTTGCCATTTGTCAGATGGAAGCCAACCAACCGGGATATATTTGTTCTTTGTGGCTGTTGAAGACTAAGCTTTTAATGTTACCGATCTTGCGCTTATCTTCCTTAAATTGGCGAACAACTCCTGCTTTTCCGCGGCATCAGATATAGGCCTATATATCTATATTTATGAACACTGAAACACACGGGCTTGTCTAAAAGAACCATGGAGACAAGTTTCTAGTTGTGTTAAAAAGAGGCATATCATTTAGACCTTTATACCCAATCATACATTGTTGTAATAAACTAAACCTATGATATTTCATTAGGTTGACGACTGACAGGAGCTTGGCCTTAGTCAGTAGAATTTTTCTGGAACACTTTGTAATACATTGACAATGCTTACGCATCTTAAGCTATGGTGGGGGGGGGGGGGGGGTTTGTCTTTGGATTAGAGTTATCTCCCTTTGGTTCGTCTGCTACATAGATATCTTATAATAAGATATCTATGGTCTGCTAGGCTAGGCTACATTAAAAATCACTATGATCACCCAAAACCGCCCTCTAGCAAACGGCAAAGAATTATTTACGGCAAAGAGTGACTCTGACAGTGAATAACGATGATTTCTCTCTACTGGCTGTTTTTTCATGTTTTCTTCATTAAATTAATAGTGTCTCAACGGTTTTTCTTTTTATATCTTCTCAAGTTATAACAATAAAAACAAATTATTCCATAATGTATACTATTTCTGTTTGTTTTTTTTTTCAATATATATTATGATACCGGGTATATGATAAAAAGGTTATAACATGCCATTTTTCATAGCATACCCCATATCAGCCCTCGACCCATATCAGCCCTCTGGCCTTCAGCCCTCGGGCTGATATGGAGGTCTCGGGCTGATATGGGGTATGCTATGAAAAATGGCATGTGATAACCTCTAACCATACTACCCCAAAATATGTAGGCTACCATACTACAAAATAATATCTACCATACTAAAAAAATAATTTGTACCACACTACAAATTCGCCGAATCTGTCACATTTCCAATTATAGGTTGCCTATAATTATTTTGTACCATACTACAAAATAACATGTACCATACATGATACTGCAAAATAAATTGTACCATACTACAAAATAATTTGTACCATACTTGACCAGTGAAGAAACATGTAACAAATTGACGAGAGATTTCATCCATTCACGTGGAAAAATGTTGTCGCCAACAACCGCTTCACTTTGACTGGAAGTGATGCCGTGCTGGTCAGAAACTGACTGACTCCTAAATCGATTGACAACTCCGCCAAGTGCAAAAACTTTGCAGCGACTGCTTAATGTTGAACTAGTTGCGTTCTCTGTAGCCTACATGAGAATCTGTTAAAACCAGCCATTACTTCTTATTTTTCTACTAATCTCAAGGTCAACAAAAAACCTGTAAATCTATTAGCCCTACAGGTGGCGTGTTCTTTTAATTAACGAAATTTCGTGACAATATAGTACGGAGCCGTAAAAGGGACATCCGAAAGTTTTTTTTTCCTGAAGGCCTGTTCGAAAATAAGATTTTTGGACTAACATTATGTCATGGTACGACTTATTATGTCGTGGTACGAGATAATTATCTCGTGGTACGAGATAAATAAGTCGTACCACGACATAATTATCTCGTCCCACGACATAATTATCTCGGGGTACGACATAATTGGCCAATCACAATGTGCCTTAAGTATCCTGTCGCGGTATAAAATAGCCAAAGAAATTTCTGGTCTGTACCATTGCAATAGGTGCACGAAAACATGGCTGATATCGAGCAACGTCAGAAAATCGTAGGCACTTACTTCGAGCAAAAGTTTAAGGTCTCAGATATACGGCATATTCTCAGTTTAGAACATGGAATAAAGATAACCAATCGGCAAATTAAGCGTGATTTGCGTACATTAGTTTTGCTAACTCTTGAAAGATTCAATTTCATTGGATAATTTATGTCGTGGTACGAGATAAATAAGTCGTACCACGAGATAAGTATGTCGTGGTACGAGATAATTATGTCGTGGTACGAGATAATTATGTCGTGGTACGAGATAAATAAGTCGTTCCACGACATAATTTTGGTCCAAAAATCTTATTTTCGAACAGGCCTTGAGTAAAAAAAAACTTTTGGATGTCCCTTTTACGGCTCCGTAATATAGGCCTACAAATGGTACATGTACAATCTGAATGCCATGGGGCATGGCAATGACATACGGCATTGTAGGCTACTTGTAGGCTGTGCGTTTGGTTTGCCTTCAACCCGAACAAGCAAATAAACTGAAAGAATAAACGCTGTCGACAGAAACTAAATAAACTAATTATGGACATTCTATAATTGTATTATTTAATTGTACGATTGCTACTACACACAGCCGCAAGACAACATTGAGAGAAATCACACACGTGTTTCAACTTTGTCCTTGGCTGACCTTTGAACGAAAGGTTAAGGTCAGCCGCAGTTTCTCCGCTGGCGAGTTGTTGACAGGAGACAAACTGATGAAGATTTGTGAGAAACAATTAAGCAGTAGCTGGATTTCTCTGACATTCAATAAAATCCAGGAAACTGGTTCAGGTAAGTGTTTTCTTTTCATATTTTATTGATATTGTCAAACATTTTTTCTTCTTATCAGCATATTACGAATACGATGCGTATCATGTAAAATGTAGCCGGATTGTACTGTTGTACAGCCGTACGGCCCCCCGTAGTGTTGAGTCGAGACACTTGAGTGTTGGAGTGTTGCCTACATTCGATATTCGTTCAGCACTAGCTCAGTAGATGAAGATGGGTAAACATTGTCAATATATTACAAGGTGTTCTACTGACTTAAGCCAAATTCTGGTCTGTCAAAAACCTAATGGAGTTACACTGATCCAGGGAAAATTTTGGCATACCATTTCGGTTCAAAATGTTCCTACGGTACAATAAGACAAAAACAACATCTCTGGCCCAAAATTCAACAATAAATGCTATTTTCACATTAAAATTTGTTTGTTTTAAGAATTTGGGCGGATTTTTTGCTTGTGAGTTTGGGCGCCCATACCTGTATGCAGGTATCAAAATGTCTCTGGATCAGTTAGTCCGAAATATCTGCGCTGATGATGTAAGACATTTTTTGACAGATAGGCCATCATCAGCGTCAGAACGCATTTGATCAATTTTCTGGGAATTTCTTGCCACCCTTCGAGGTGGCAAGACCACCTCTCGTTTCTCATCAAAAATATCAAGATTCTCTTCATAACTTTTAAAAAATAAAATTGCTAACCCGTACTTTAATGATTTCCCTTTCTCCTTGCACCAATCTGAAGTCTGTACGTCGACACCAGCCATAGATCTGCCCGATTAAATTTCAAACTGTACCAAACCTTTAATTTAGAAAAGTCGCCATTTGCATA
This sequence comes from Lepidochitona cinerea, assembly GCA_963971465.1. Lineage (NCBI taxonomy): Eukaryota > Metazoa > Mollusca > Polyplacophora > Chitonida > Tonicellidae > Lepidochitona > Lepidochitona cinerea. The sequence continues at coordinate 41,401,878 of OZ020553.1, forward strand.
CTAGTTACGTCAATATACGCGCGAAAGGTCAACTTGTCACATGATTACCCACTAGCAGGCGATATAGTTCATTGGTCGTGTTGGTTCACGTGACTTCAGCAAAAAAGCAACACGACCAATGAACTATATCGCCTGCTAGTGGGGTAGTCATGTGACAGATTGACCTTTCGAGCATATAGTGACGTATCAATGAGATTATGCAGATGGCGACTTTTGTAAACTAAAGGTTTGGTACCGGGCAGATTTATGGCTTTTGTCGATGTACAGACTTAAGATTGGTGCGAGGAGAAAGGGAAATCATTAAAGTACGGGTTAGCAATTTTATTTTTTGAAAGTTATGAAGAGAATCTCGATATTTTTGATGAGAAACGAGAGGTGGTCTTGCCACCTCGAAGGGTGGCAAGAAATTCCCAGTAAATTGATCAAATGCGTTCTGACGATGATGATGGCCTATCTGTCAGAAAATGTCTTACATCATCATCGCAGATATTTCGGACTATGGATCAGTCTGTGGAGTAATGTACCACTGATGTACTAGAGTATATTTATGAACACTAAAAGTAAAACACACTGGCACATGTAGCTAGCACGGGAGATTCGGGCTGTCCTTGGAAAAACGACGAGGATGCAACACAAATGTGACAGTTTGAATGCTTTTTTTAAATATGAAACGGCAAACTAAAACTAAAGATCGAATTGAATTTGTGTAAAGTTTGGGCAGGTTGCGCCGCCCTAATTAAGAGAAATTGAGAGGAAATTGTGCTGTTTCTTCCTCCGACTCTGTTGGTCACCCATCATCAATATACTTTGGCCAGAGTTTGGAGATCTCCAACTACTCTCACAGATGATATGTAAATTTGTAATTGTACATTATATTTTTCACTTTAAAAAATGAACACTATAATAAAACACAGGCACAGAGATAAACATGTCTAAAATAAACATGGACTGAGTCCGAGACAAGTTAATTCTAATTATGTTAATAAAACAGGGTATAGGCTAGATGATACTTGATAGATCATGTACTGTACACCTTCTAAGGTTTTATAATTATACCCTATCAAAACTAAAACCCATGATATTTCATTTACATTAGTATATAATAACATTATATTTAGCAAGCCTCCTTGTTTCCTTCAAAACGAACTTGGGAAATGTTCGAACACAAGTTGACCTCTGAGCCTCACTTTCGGATTAAACAACTATATGTTTATCAAGAGAATCCGAAAACGAGGCTCAGAGGTCAACTTGTGTTCGTATATTTCCCAAGTTCATTTTGAAGGCAGCCGGTTCGGTCTATCCTTGGAAAAACAACGACAAAATGGGGTGATTCTAATGAGTTACATGTTTGAATATGGCAGGTCCTCCAACTCTTTTGGTCACCCATCATATGATCAATATAGTTTGAATTGGAGATCTCCAACTACATGTACTATGAGAGTGTATAATAGAGAGACCACATGATGTTTGAAATGAATGGTCATTATGAAAAAAAAGACATTGTTTCTTCAGTGAGAATGCGAAGGGGGTGTACCTGTGTAGATCCTTTGCCAAAAATGTATGGTAATGTCACTAAACTCTATGACGTTTGCACGGACAGAGTAAAAAATAAAAAATCTGGCTCAGACAAGATTTGGCGGCTAGTATGGCGCTTAAGCAACTACAGACCAACGCCATAAACTGTCGAGATAGAGAAGCATGTGTCCTGAAAACATGAGCACAGAAATCATAAGTAAAATGTGCTTTTCCAAAACTATGCCATCCCTAGATCTGCCTAAGCCATATTGTATGTATATTGTCTGGGAAATTCACCGCAAAAATGCAGAAAAAAAGGAAGATCGTTCTCTGTATTTTTCTTAGTAGAAGGAGTTAGACACTTTCATTTATTTTTTTGGGCAAAAATTGAAAGATTTTGACATCATTTTGTATAAATTTTTGATTTGGAAAAGTAAAAAAATGACGATCCTGCAATTTGCATAATCACAATAAATGACCAGCATCATATAATTTTTAAACTAGCTGGTGGAGAATTCAAAAATTGTATTAAAATCGCATTTAACGGTCTATCAAGGGAAAGAAAATGCATAGACTTCACATAATGTAGTCTTAGCAGGCTGAAGGTGGCCAGTGCCCTGAATATGGGGTAATGGGATGTTTCACACTTTGCCAGTCATAGACTTCTGATAACACTTAAAATAATGTTATATTAAATCACAATTGTGTTCCTTATGTACTTCCTTAAAAGTCTGCATTTTTTCTCTTTCCCAACAGTAGGAATTTAGCGAGAAATGAAGATTTAAATGTTCTGTTTTTACCGGCGCTTCTGATCTTTACATGCTTATCTCTCTTAACCTGCTTATTTCTTGAGTTTATAAACTCATACGAGTCAGGCAAATTTCCAATTACGCTTTAGTGAATGCCCAGCCGGACTGAAGATTATATTTCACTTATATGGTGAAGTTGCCAGGGAAGGTCGGGAGGAAACCGGGCTCTTTGCGCGGAGGAATCTGTCGACCTTCACTGAGTACCTGCTTACTCTTCCACATTAAATCCAGTCTGAATTTTTTTCAATTTTTATTTAGTCTGATTGGGATCTGATCCTGCCTATTGGAATTGACCGATTGTTTGATGACGTCACTTGGAATATACGCGCAAAGCATTTCGGGATATTGAGGGATCTTAAAATAATTTTTAAATATGGCGGTTGGAATAATACTCTATCGAGAAAAAGACGTAAAAGGCGTTAAGTTATCCGAAAAATGTGTGGATAAAAACAGGTTACGTCATGAATGTTTTCCAAAAAAGTGACCGCTTGCTATAAGTACTAATAAACAAAATGGCGAACTGAGGTATATTTTACCCAGAAAGCTTAGCGTAAATCTATGTGACATCATCAGGCTCGGCGGTAATTGTGTCCACTATTAGACGCATCTTCCGTATGTACAGGGTATTGGCTTTATTGATATTTTTTATTTTGATGTCAATTCTTTCAAGATATTTCTAACTCCTGAACTTCTCTTGACAATCAGAATTTATGCAAAAATTTGCACTTAGCTCATGTCATTTAAATAATTTTTTTTTACAGTGAAGTTGTTTTGATGTATGGTATGTGATTTCCTCTTAACATAAAAAAAATTACATTTCTCTTAAACACGATATTGTCAATTGATTGAAATTTTTTTTTATTTCAGGTTATTTACTGTGATAGTAGATCCAACCTTAGATCTAGGTCTTCTTAAGCTGGAAGGAAATGTCTTCAGATGTGAACAACTCTGTAAGTACAGAAAATTTGAACCTATTTTCTTTGGTGGGCGGTGGTATATTTGATTTTTGTTATCCAGACTTATATCAGGGCTCATTTTAGAAAATATCTGATGGCCTGCATTTTTTTCCCCAAATCAGAAAATAGCAGGCCATTTTCAGTTTGACATGCTGTCTTAATTTTTGACCGGCACTAAATTAAAGAAAATGTAGAAAATAAAAATTCATCTACATTTCCTTCGATTTAAATTCCAACATCCATCAAATGCTGTTTCTTTGGCTTAATCAGGTTAGGGAAAGTAGCTGAAAACAGATATAGCTATTAGTAATATATCGGTTTTCGGCTACTTTCCCTAACCGATAACGCAATTCGCCTTTTTCTTCAGATTCGTTAGATACCAACCGTAATTTAATTATTTTTCGGACTCCTAAGACTAACTACCTTCGAGTCAATGTATATGCTATTTTTCAGGGGTGTGAGAGCAGGCCTAAAAAAAACGAGGAAACTTTGTCTGTCAAGAATACCCCCTACCCCTCCACTTGGTTAACTCGTTAAAGTCTTTGGATAAATTGAATTATGATAAAGTTTCACCTTCATGTAGTTTGAGAACAAAATAATAATTATAAATTAAAAAAATAAATATTGAAAAAAAAAAAAATCCAAAATTTAAGAATTTTTTTTTTAATAATTGGAAAATAAATTAAGTGTAAAGGGTAGAGTTCCACTCGTCACTAATAGGTGGGGAACTAAATTCTTTGTTTTTTATTTTCAATCCGTTTTAACGTTCGTTTATCCACCGTCTGTTCCGCAACAGCCGAAATGTGCCTCACTCAGTTACTGTCACTCAGCGAAAACGTATTTTTGCGGCCGTATACATTGAGGGTCCAATTATCGCCACGTGTCATCACTGCCGAAAAGTAACAAAGGCTGGTTATTCTAGGCTAAATTCAATATTATGAAGATGGAAAACGCTAAACTAACTTTTCAAAATGCGAACCTAAGCCTCTTGATTAAAACAAGAAATTCTAATTGAAGAATTGAAAGTTTAACTTGATACAATTTTGACAAAGGCGGTATGGTAACGCAATTTGCATTTTCATCTTCAGATTTGTTCGATATCAACCGTAATTTACTTATTTTTTCGACTCCTAAGAGTTAGACTATTAAACTACATGTATCTTAGACTCAATGTATATGCTTTCTACCGTCAATCAGATTTGGCCTGCTATTTTTATGTTTCTGAATTTTTTTAGCAGGTGATTTTAACATTGCCCTGCAGCCGGCGAATTTTCGCCTGCTTTTCGCCATTCGCAGGGCGCCAAAACGAGCCCTGTATATCTGATACAGCTTCTTGAAATAAGCAAAACTGGTTTTGCATTAGGTTTATGAGCTTATATTAAATTTGTGCGTAGGCGTATAAACTTTTCTCAACATTTTTTACCATTGATCAATTGAAGTTCATCTGAGGGTGACGTTAACCTGACGTCAGGAAGGCACCTTTCCGTATCATCGTTAGGTCTCATAGGGTATGTCAGCAAGGTGTTTTCATAGAAAAATGTCTCATATCTTCATTGACTTTCACTTTATTAAAAAAATTCCTCACTGATTGTAAATTTTCTTGAATCAAATTTGAGATGTGAAATCGTTCGAAACATGTTAACCGCATTCTCATAGCCCCCCCCCCCCCCCCCCCCCCCCCCCCGTTTATCGCATTGCCTTTACATTGAACTAGGCATGCTTGCTTACTAACACAGATAAAACTGCACATGGGAATAGGGTGAATTATTGCCTTTGAATTCATAAATTAACCGACTGTTAAAGAGTACCTCTCGAAGGAGGTTATGCCACTTAATATTTCAGCTGTTGATGCAGTCTTTGTGCATCAATAAAAGTTATGAAATAAATTTTTTTTAGGTTACGCTATGTCATTTGTGCAATCGAAAAAAGTTCGTGCAATTTTCCCGAATCTTTTCCCGAACAAAACGACCGCATGTAATTTCAAGGCCTGAGGGGGTCTCTGTGGCTCGTCTCTGATGCTCAGTAGGTAGAGCGTTGGACGCTCAATCCGAACAGCCTTCCACCAATGGGTCGCAGGTTCAAATGCTGCTCAGTCCAAAAAACATCGGAAAATTTACAGACTAGGTTTTCAATCAAATGACCTATGGTCGTGGGTTTCCTCCGGGCATAGAGCCTCTATATTAAATGTCTCTATATTAAATGTAAGTACTAGGTAACAGTTGTAATTTTTATCGGGGCAAATATTTCTAATTCTTTAGCCAATGATCTTATCTGCTTATTGTCTGCAATGACACTGCTTCTAACCTAAACATCGATCGACATGGTTAAACTTTTGTTGATCAACAGCAAACAACTTTTTTTTCAAGCTGTTGGATGACATTTTTTTGTCGCTTAATATATTGTACAACTTGGTGAAGTGTGTTGAATATGATTCTATTTTCCACTTTTGGTTGACCTTAATTTTGGCAGGAGTCAACCAGTAGCCACACAGCTTTGTATTTGACATTGATCTTTTCATTCAGTTACTGGATGGACCAGGTGTTTTGAAAAGTAGATTACTTTTCCTTGTAACAATGCCTTCATCGATGAAAATAAACAGACAAAACCTTTTGTACAGCCATTTGGACTATGGGTTGCCTAGGATTACAATATTTTCCATCTCTTTTTATTTTTAAAGATTTTTTACTGTGGCGCGTACACAATGACATGCAACATTGTAAAACATTCCAAAAGTTGTGTATTGTATATACGAGGCTTAAAACATTTTCAAGGCTGGAATATTGATGTCTTGTTTAAAGCAGTCTGAGATTAGCCTGTGGTGCAATGCCACATCCAGGCCAATCAAGACACATTTAACAGGTACATGTAGTATTAATAAATAAATTTCATCAACTTTTTCATCTACGTGTACCTGGAGGCTATCCTTGTGCTATTAAAAATAAAAGTTCATGGTCAATCACAATAACATCAACAATCTATTAGCTGAAAGGTATCCAGGAGCATGAAACTTAAAGGGAAAGAAAACACACAGAATGATAGACTTTGACCATCGGGTAAAGTAATTTAGTTCCATACCAGTTATAAAGCGACATTTGTAAACATAAAGGCCGTTACAGCATATGAAGTTACCCAACTAATAAACAATGGAGGAGCATGGAAATGTGCATGTATTAGAGTGTTAAATAAATTGAATCGTGAATTTTAAACCAGCTTTCAGTTGACCCAATTTTCTGAAATAACCTGAGAAATAAAGACGGCCATGTTGATTTGAGTGACACAGAACGACCTTCTGATAAATTTGAGACAGTAAATTAAAGAAAAAAGATCTGAAATGCATGCATGCCAACATAGAACTTAAAGGCTTTTTGATTGATGTTGATGTTCGGATTTCAGTTCTGGCATTCAAACCACCATTTACACATTTTAAAAATAACTGGCCATTTTTTATGTGTCCCATGGTTAATTTAAGTGATTTGACTATCATTATATACGCTCGTCTAACTTCGCTTTCTTCAAGGCTCCAACGGCGAGTGGGCCCTTAATGATTTAAGGAATTTATTAAAATCTGCAATACCACCATGGGTCAATGTCCGTCGCAATTCACTTCGATAAAAACGGAGCATACTCTTTCATACAAAACAAATTAGAAATTTATTTTAAGTTATTTAAATTTTGTTTACTTTTGCAACACTATTTCTGTTTGTATGGGTCACAGACTATCAATTGTCCTTATTCCACCTTAATTATTTAGTACCTCTTTTTATCTCAGCCATCAGAATTTCTGGGGGGAAAAGTGTGAGTTTTGGCAGCTCATGCCACTTATTTTTCATTCCACTCAACATTTTTATCAGTTATAAATATTGATGGTGTCCAATTATATGTGGCCTTCCTACTGATTATTCAGACAAATTGTGTTACACTAGCTACATTTACATTTTGTACTCCGCAGTATGTTGTTTGCAGTGAACATATTGGCTGTATGACTACTAGTTAACTATTCATTTTTAATACTCAAACTAAGCATCTGGCAATGGTATCTGCTAATTATTAATGCCAATGGGAAAGCTAAGCATACATGTATCATAAACCGATCATAGATATCACATAGTAGTTAATCTCTTCCCCTTAATTTGCCTTATTTATTTTGTGTATTATTTATAATTTTGAAATTTTTAGCATAGTTTAGGATTGGAAAAATAATATGACTGGTATATAATTAATAGTATCTGGATGAAACTTATTTAACTGGATGAAACTTATTAAACTAGATAAAGCTTATTAAACTAGATAAAGCTTATTAAACTAGATAAAGCACATTTATTATGATTTTTTTCACTTCAATTGAGTCTCTGAAAGTTGTCATATTTATTTTTATTTATTGAAGCTTACTTTGCTCCTTCATAATAGCATATATAAACAAGAAACGAATCCAGATTCTTTAGCGTTAAAAATCCCATTGGATTCTTATCATTTATGATTTAACTGTGGACAGTGGTATGTTTTGCCATAAACAGATGGCTACATGTAAGAAAAGTTACTGAAAGCAAACGCAATTTCCATCAATCTTACTTCACTTTGGGGAAAAAAAATGCTTTGTTGGTGCTTTTGATACCTCTGTGCATTTGATAAATGTTTATTAGCTTGCATTTACAACTTTACTCTATGCATTTTACAATCAATCAAATTTTAACATTTTTTAACATTTTCATTCAGGAGTCACATGGGCCATATTGACTTGATTCTTGTCCATTGGGAAGGCTTCAGTGTTTGATATATCCCCCCCCCCCCCTCCAAGCCCCCTTTTTATGCCTTAATTAAACAACAAACTTCAGCATCTACAATCTTCAAAATTGTACTCATCTTGTTAGTCCTTAAATAAAATATATGTTGTGGTTGTTTTCCCATCAGCGGATCCAGGATTTTATTTGAGGGGAGGGGTACAAGAAAAGGACACATGCTGTATGTTTTACAGTATACAACACGACCATTGGAACGTTTTGAATGTAGGGGTCGATTGATCTCAACCTAATAGGTGAGGAGCCACCTAGACCGGAGATGGGTTCAGAGGGTTTTTCTGAAAATGCAAGTTTAGAGTTTAGGAATACTGGGTCTTGCTAGCTCGTTCAAAAGTTAGATACAGGTGTTATAGATGGATGATCTTTTGGTTTTTTAATAATTTTCTTCCCAGATGAGCCGAGCTGTCAATTAAAGTCACACACAAATCCAAAAAACTTAACATTTAAAGAGGTAGATTGTTTTCGGTATTTTTCACAGTTAGTAAAACTTAGAAACTTTCATTTTTTGCCCAAATTTTTAATTTTTGACATCGTTTTGTATTTTTAATTTGAAAAGGGAAATCTGATTTGATAGGTAGCTGCAATGTAAACAAAGAACAATTGTGTGTTGATATAAAGGACCAAGAAAGGCCTTCGATGTATATGATACAGAAAATTCAAAACAAGAATTTGAAAGGAATGTATTCCAACATAGAACTTTCAGGGTTTCTGATTGATATTTAGGTTCAGGGTTTGCCTTCACACCACCATTTACACATTTTAAAAATAATAGGACATTTATTTGTGTGTCCCATGTTAATAATTTGAGTGATTTTGATAACAGTTACAAATGTCAGAAATGATGCGGCGGCGAGTAGGCCTTTAAAAAAAGTTACATCTTCGAGCATGAAACCTGATTTTAATATTGTGGATATACATCGCCTAATCTGAGCTGGTTTTTAATCCCATTTAAGGGGTATGGGCGTCTGCAGTTTGGGCACCCAAACGAGGGTATGAGAAAAAAATTGTTGTGATTGTTGCTTTGAATATTGAATACAAGTGAAAACTGCTCCACAAAGTATTCTAAACATAAATGTTAGGGATAAATTAGACAGAAATGATGGTTTAAAGTAGGAGTTCTCTCCATGCAGACTTCATGGGCCTTGGGATGGTATTGTCAAGCCCTACTATGGGTGCCCAAACTTTTGTCCTATATTAGGCCCTGTTATGAAACCAGATATTTATATAGACATTGCTATTTGTAAAGATGTTCTAAAGTGAAACAGAAGTAGATGAAGGAATAGAAAGATCTGGAAACTAAATTGTTGTGATTGATGGCAGAAGCTAAGTGGACCAATAGATGGATTGAGCTATGACAAGGCTGAAAACCAACATATTTGAATAATGTAAATGGTTAACTCTCCTGGGGTTTTCTTTGAGCTTCAGAGACACTCAAGACACCGCGTTTTAACTTTAAGATGTTCTAAAACTGTGAAACAGAAGAAGATGATTGAAGGCATGGAAAGATCTGGTAACTAAATTGTTGTAATTGATAGCAGAAGCTATATGGATTGAGCTATGACAAGGCTGTAAACCAACATATTTGAATAATGTAAATGGTTAACTCTCTTGGGGTTTTCTTTGAGCTTCAGACACACTCTAGACACCTCGTTGTAAATTAAAATATTCCCCCATGCCATCTGTAACTACCTCTTTTACTATCTTATTTCCCATAATGGTGATATATTGTCCTTCAAAGAAAGCTCTTTACTTAGTCAAGGTCTATCAAGTTACTTTAGTTGACCTGGGTATTATCAATGCCAGTGTGTATTAAAATTAGAAATTATTATTTTATATTGATCGTTCAAGTATACATGTACGTGTAGCTGTTGTCAGAACTGGAATGAAGATGAGAAAAACAAAAGCATACTAAAGAGGAAAGATTTTAGACACTTTGTCCTTAGAAGAATTAATGTCTCTTAATGGAAAATTCGCATCACCTGCGGGAAAATATAATTTGTGGAAGGTTAATTACCTCACTTCATATGGTTTGAAAAGGACATTTCAAGGCATGAAGGTAGAAAGACAACATGACACGATTGGAAGTCGCCTGGTTTGATAGAATTCATTGACGACTTGAACTATCAGGGTACTCCAATAATAATACCTAATGACCTATAGTGGCTTAACTCGCCTTTCTATCCAAAGGGGACTTTCAGTTTTCCGGACTTTTTTTCTATACGCTTTCAGATATTCAATCGATTTTTTGTATGTGGGTTCCCCATGGTCGTTAAACATTATCTCTGAAACCAGGATAATATTTATGTGTCTTTTTGAAGCTGTCATGGAGAAGCACTGACACAGCGGAGATCATATATTACGTAATCACTCTGAGGGTACCTACTTCGCAGAGGTTGTGCCTGATGTCATATCTCAGTTGGCTTATTAACTTTCGTAACCATTGCAGGGCTTGTTTTTTGATGGGAATATGGAAATCTGATTCTCGTGATATTCTCATAAATAAAAAAAAAACGAGAATCCATTTGCATTCACATAAAAGAATTTGTATTTAATTTCCCTGTGAAGTTCACTTTTGCCAGTTGACAACATCAACACTGAAGAATCTGCTCTAGTTGATGTAGCATTGAGTAACATCGCATTTTGATTGTGCTGTGCCTGATTTTTTTTTTTGTCTGACTTTTTAAAGTATATGGTCTAAAACACACTTTACAGAAATTGGAAAAAATGGCTCACGGCAAGCCAATTTCACCTTTTTATTTTGACATTAGGCTCAGTAAGTTTAATTATGTAGTATCCTATGTAACCTATTGCTCTATTATATTTTCATGGTCGGCCAAACATGCTCTTAAATGTACACGCAAGTTAAAGCTATTAAATATATGTTTAATATACTAGTATATAATATATTCATGTATACGCCATTTGAAGAAAATGTAGAAAGAACTCGGCTAACTTTTTACACGTAGATAAACATAAAGTATTTTTGCAGATTCAGATTCTTTATTGTACTGAACACCCAAATAATGGTTAGGGTGAACAGGTGAACAGTAATGGAGGATAGAAATCACTAATGAAAATCATGTTTTCCTATATTTAAAGCTCAATATACATGTTGTACTTAGTAAGGTATAATGTTACCTTAAATTCACTTAAAGGGGCATGAGCTGCCAAAATATTAATATTTTGACGTTAAAACAGAATGATGAAATTATTGGCCATTTTTTCAAGATGTATAATTCAGAGGCTTGAGGCTCTCGAGAATGTAGGATAAAGTATTGCTTTGAACTAACTTTTGCTTAGAATGAATGAATGGTCGTCCCGGTTATTTAAATTTGTTAACTTTTTGGACATTATTTCGGCTCGTATAGGCCTTAGACTTTATCGACTTCCCTCATTCCAACGTCAATCATTTAGTTTTTCGATGGCCTATCACCCTATGGTCTAGTTGTGCACCGTACATTTTCATCTCATTTGCATATTCAATATGGCCGCCAGGGGGCGATGTTGTTTTTCTTTGTTACCTTTATTCCAAGAAAACTACCTGTCCAATCTTAATCAAACTTAACATACTTCGTCACCCTATGGTATAGTTGTGCACCCTACATTTTCATGATCATCTCATTTGCTTATTAAATATGGCCGCCAGAAAGCAATGTTGTTTTTGAACCAAATTTGAATGAAACTTATTATCATTATTCCAAGAAAACTACTGACCTGATCTTAACCAAGATCTAGCTGTGTACCATACATTATCATCTCATTAGCATATTCAAGATGGCTACCAGGTGGCAATGTTGTTTTCAACCAAAATTTCAAGGAGAACTTACTTTGTAATTCACAATTTAATTTTGCTCAACAATAGTTATCTCCCTGGAATAAGATTTTTTATGTAGGGCCCAATTCCTATATCCAGTTATTGATGTAACAATCTTTAATATGGATAGATAAACGCGAGCGTTAAGATCTCTTTAAGGGATCTCTTGTCTTTTTATCCCATGCCTTTTAACATGCTAATCATCCAAAAGGTCATATGTTAGTTCCTCTATTGGTCATTTGTATCGATAACTTCTAAGACAACTTAGAAAAAAGCGTTTGTTTTAAATTGTTTGAGTACAAAGCCAACTTTTCTGCCGTTGAAGAAACAAACGATCCACAAGAGCATAAAATTCCATCGAAATAGCGTATATATTTTCCTAACATGTGAGCTGGCCAATCTTTTTACATAGACACATCATATGTGGAAGAGTTGCCCAATACTCTCCAAAGGTCTGGCATTTCTTCCGGTGAAAGCCGGCATTTTAAGTGAAATTATTTTAAGTGTGGCATAAAACCTCAATCAACATAGACACATGAGCACTGAGCTTGTTTTCTTACCACTTTGCTGCGTGTCATTAACAGTGTATAAAATGTAATACAGTTGTTCTATAGTTTTGCTCCTGTTTTTTCCATTACTATTGATTTAAATTTTGTTTGGTTGACAGATCTCAGTTTTTATTATTTGACCCTTTACATCTGTGTACATATTTTTCAGGTGTTGGCTGCATGCATGTTCCATACTTATGTCTGTTAAATGTTCACATTTTTTCCCCACGATTCTATGGGGTTCAATCTCAGTCTGTCGATATTCTTGCCATAGCTGAAGATGCTTAAGCCTAATCATTGTCAATATATTACAAAGGGTTCCAGAAAATTCTACTGACTACGGTCAAGCTCCTGTCTGTCGTCAACCTAATGAAATAACATGGGTTTAGTTTATTATAACAACTTATGATGGGGTATAAAGGTCTAAATGATACAGGTGTATACCTCTTTTTAACACAATTAGAAACTTAGTCCCCATGGTCATTTTAGACAAGAAGATTTTCTCGGTACCCATGTGTTTTAGTGTTGATAAATATATCTGTCATGGTAACAAAGAAACCTGTATAGATACAGACACATCTGAGGCCATACAATTTGAACGTCCTGAAAAACATATTCAATGCCGAAAGGGTCAATTGTGTTGTGTTGTCCATTTCTTGTCTAGCTCAATGTGTGTGTGTTTTTATAAATCCCTGTATTTTTCCTAGCTACAACTTTTAATTGAAACATGTCGAAAAAATTCGGCTTTCAGATTTTAGCCAATCCAGCCAATTATCCTTAATGTAAAAAAATTCAATTATTTTTTTGTAACTAAAAAAAACTTCATACATATATAAATTGTATCTTTCAAAGTGTCAACAGGTTTCATTTATTTATTTTTTTATAAATATGTATAATTTGATTTCCAGTTGATAGACACAATTTGCGATTTAATGTCTACAAAGTTTGTATTCTTTTTCTGTTTGCCTTTATATTTGCCTTTTTTTCTCTATTGTCCCTAAATATTTTTGTTTAATATTTCGCTATCACATGGATTATCCAAATTTGTTTGGGTGTTTGAATATATCAGGCCATCATCAAGGCATAAGGGAAAGTTATCATGCAGGTACCAACATCATAATTGAGTTATAACAATTGCATGCATTGAGGGGGCTCTGTCTGATAGTGAGCCAGTTTATGACTTCCAATGAATAATAAAGTGATTTAATTCAAATGCTTAATCACGACCTTAAACACTCGACCGATGATCCATCAAGATACCTTCTTAGTCTGTGTGACTACTGTACATCTACATAATTTTCTTCAGACGAGTATTTACTTATCGTTACCTTAGAAAGCACTCAGGCTGTGAAGATTAGCAAGAATACAAAACTTGTTTTTGCATGCTAACATGCTGTTTCTGGGAAATCATTTGATTTTCCTTGATTATTTCTGGGAAAATAAGGCCCTCAGCTGCTACATTCAGATACAACTGTGTTCAGATTTGCCTCGGGTGTTATGCATGTAGGTGAATCAATCAAGCCACTGGATATACGTTTCACGGTGTCAGTTTCCACGAGGAAGTAGATGTATCCGATGCAGCAGAGATTTTCATTGATTTAAACAGATACTTTACTGAAAACTTATTACATGTATATATCTCATAGATCGCGGAACCTTTTTCGGAGAACAAACTCGCAACAAATATCAAATGGCAGAGAACCTTAATTGTGACTCCTCTAATATCGTGTATGTAATCACGTGCAAAAAATGTCGCAAACAGTACGTCGGAGAAACTCAGAATTCTCTACGACAAAGAGCAGCCAACCATTTATCTAGCATAAGACTTAAACATGATGTACCCGTGGCACAACATTTCAATACTCAAGGTCATTCGGTCAAGGACCATTTTGAAATCATGCCTATTGAGAAAATCCCATTTCTCACTTCCGCTGCAGATACGAAGCACAAACGTTTGGAAAGGGAAAGTTTTTGGATTCAAACATTACAAACTATTTATCCTTTGGGTTTGAACTTGGACCCCGGAAGATGTCGTGAAAAAACTATAATACCATTTGTGTTTCAGTATAACAAAGCTAGCATCGCTATGGCCAAGATTATAGTAGAAGAATACAAACTACTTCAAAGTAAACTTGCTCGACCTCTGACCCAAAGGCCAGTCATTGCTTATAAAAAGAACAAGAGTTTGAAAGACATACTGGTCAGGGCTAAACTCCCCTGTCTGCCTTCTACCTAGGTTTTCTGGGAAAGGGTATGGGGGGGGGGGCATACTATATAGTCTGACGATATTCTTACTATAGCTTAAGATGCGTAAGCATTGTCAATGTAATACAAAGTGTTCCAGAAAATTCTACTGACTAAGGCCAAGCTCCTGTCAGTCGTCAACCTAATGAAATATCATAGGTTTACTTTATTACAACAATTTATGATGGGGTATAAAGGTCTAAATGATATACCTCTTTTTAACACAATTAGAAACTTGTCTCCGTGGTTATTTTAGACAAGAAGATTTTCCCTGTGCCCGTGTGTTTTAGTGTCCATAAATATATATATTTGCCTGTGCCAGGGGTTCAAAATAACCATTGTTTTAAAACAAAAAACTATCCACACATTTGTACACGGTTGGAAGCAGTCTGCAGCATTGTTGAACTTTCTTGATATATATTTTACTTTTATCTTCTAATATTACCTTCCATCTTCAAACACTTCATTAGTTTTCATCTAAAATTATTTTTATCGTTTGAATTCTGTCTTTTAACGTTTAAATATTTTATTGCATTCAATATACAATAGGCTAGGTGTTCCCACCCTAGATTTCTTCTCCTACCTTATATTGTTTCTCTTCAGTTACTGTAATTTCCTTTTGATTTAAGCTCCTTTATTTCAAAACCACAGGATATTTATACCCCAGCTCTCTCTAACCATATGACCTTTTATGTCTAGACTTAACCATACCTCCAATGGTTATGAGTATAAACTAACTTTATCAAGCTTCCATGCTTTAGTTAAATGTTTTAATAGCTTAATCTTCCCTAGTTTACAAAAATATTCTTTAATCACCCAAGCCCTTTTTATTTCCTGTCATTTTTCCATATAAACACAAGAAATTCAACATAACTTTAGACTTTTTTCTACGGCTATTGATAAAGGACAGCAAATCCGAAAGGCCTCTAGCAAAACCGTGTGCGATCCCGTTTTCTGCTAAGTATTCTTTGCTTACTGTAAAACGTTGTATATATTACTTTCTTTTATATTCCTCTTATACCTTTTTCATCTCTTTATATATTTTCATTATTTAGACTTACTATTGTTTTGCCCTTTTATTTATGATTTAACCTTATCTTCCATTTACAGCCCTTGTATATTTTTCTTCCAAATTTTATTTCTAGGACTTCATTATTATTTCCTGTTCCAATTGTACATTAATTTTAACCTTAGTGTCTTATTAAGTTGTTTTTCCTTCCCGCTCTATTTAGTCTTCCTATGCTTATATATCTCACAATTTGTGACTAGATTTATTACCCTTTTTACTTTAGTCCTTCTGTCTCCAGGCACATTTTATTCTTTATCTCTGCCTCTTTGTAACATATATTTTCCAAATTCCATCTTTTTTGTCCCCTAAGTCAGCCAATTCAATTAGGTCCTTTTATCTCTAGTTTGTATCAATTCTTTTTGTTTCCCGACATATTTTTCCTTTCTATCTCTGTCTCACTTTCCCAACTCCATTTTCCCTTTTCATCTAGTTAGACTAATTAAGTATATTGGCATTTAGGCAGAATGGCAAAACAAGGGCGTGGTAACAGAAGCAGGCAATTTTCAGTTAGCAATAGGCATGGAAATTCAAAATCTAAAAGTCCCCAATATTCAGAATTCTCGGCTCTGGTGAAAGCCCTTTTCAAAATTTTACAATGTCTTCACCACATTGGCATCCTTGAGGGACATTTACGTGACCAAACCCTCCCAAATTCCTTAAATAATAAAATTAAAGAGCTTAATTCTTTTCTTAAGCCGGCTCAACGCAATCGGGAAGTTGATATTGCGTTTGACCATGTACACAAAAATTGGGCCCATAGGATCATACAAGAGATGATTTCACATTATGCGGCTTGTTTAAATAGATTAAAAGCACAGGTGACTTCTGCCAGGTCATCCAATGGTCTAAACTTTGACAGTGCTTTCAATAATGCTTTAAAATGGGGCAAACAGAATTATAAAGGTAAATTACAACTTTCGACCATTCAAAATTTTTATTCTTTTCTTTCCATCACTAAATCTGTCACTTCTGCTGCTACTACTCAGTTTAGTCCACCATCGTCTCCCCAACCCCATCCGCCTGTCAGTCCGTCGACATCTGTTATCTCACCTCCAACTCTGCAGTCACAGACTCCTAGGTCTGTAACTTTACCTTCTGTTTCCCCTTCGCCTTTCCCTACTGGTACTCCCCCCCTTAGACCTACTACCTCTGCCCCCTCTTTTTCTTCCCCTCAGCCCCCCTCCCCTAGACCTAGTAGAACATCTGTCCCCTTTCGTCCTCCGTCCTCTCCAGTTTCTACTAGGGTCTCTTCTCCTAGACCTAGTACATCTAGTCCCTCTGCTCCTCCCCCATCCCCAGTTTTGTCTGTCCATTCTCCTATGAGATATTCAGATGCAGTGAGATCCCCTCCGAGGGGTCAGCGCAACCCTCGGAATAAATTAGCTAATTCTAAATTTTGGAAATTTCGGCACACTTCCTCTAATTGGCACCTTCCTAATGTAACTAAGAAAGTTCTTTTACTTGGGGATTCTAATCTTTCTAGAATTAACCTTGACCCCCACCCTGATATGCAGGTAGAATGTTTTCCTGGTGCCAATTTCAATTCATTTCGGACTCTAATTCAAAAGTATCAAGGTCCCAAACCTGAGAAAGTTATCTTGAATATTGGTATCAATAACAAGACAACTACTGAGCCAAACACTTCGTTAACTCAAATGCGCAACATGATGACAGCGGTTAGGAAGACTTTTTCCAACTCGCTCATCTACTTTGTAGAGATCCAGTCATCCACTAAACTGCCGGCCAGTGAAGTTTCGAACCTGAACCTATATAACTCTTCTGCTTCCAAGATGAAGAGAGTTATGGTCATACCAAAAATCCCCAATTCAAAATTTAGAGTATCCACGGACAAAATTCACTGGACCGAAGATACAGCAAATTGCTTGTATACCCACTGGCTTCAGACACTAGATTTAAACTAAATTTGGGACAGGGCATGTGCCACCCTACTTTCGGCTTAGGAAGTAATATTGTTAATCTTAGTAACGAGGAACTCACTGCTGATGATATATCTCTACTCAATAGAGGATTCTCATTTGTGCCTTGCCCTAAAGCATTATCTGATAGGGACTTTTCTATTAGTAAATTAGTGCATGTTATGGAGTTCTCCAGAAATCTTAGTCTGGCTGATATCTACCGAGATTCTAGTGGGGTACGCAAGCCGTTTACATCTAAAAGCGGCTATACACCTCCTTCTCACATGTATGATCCAGAAATAAACATTAGTCGTGACTCTGTATCAAGGAAGTTTGATGCTTTAACTAATCAGAAAAACCAACATAACCTTACTCATTCAGAATGTCTTGCCTTAAGTAAGCTAAGGAGAAATCCAAACATAGTTATTAAACCTGCTGATAAAGGTTCGGCAACAGTTATTATGTCAAAACAGGATTATATTGAAGAGATAGAACGGCAGCTAAGCAACCCTCTTCATTACAAAAAACTTGATAAGGAAATTTGGCCTGAAAATGTTAGGAAGTTTAATAAAATTCTTGTTTCTCTTCAAGATAAAGGCTTACTTAATGAAAAACAGTATCGCTATTTGGAATCTGATCATAACTCTAAAAACAGGGTCTTCTATATTCTTCCAAAAATTCACAAACCCATTGAAAAATGGCCGAAGCCTACAATGCCCCCTGGGCGTCCTATTATCTCAGATTGTGGCAGTGAAAGTTATAGAATATCAGAGCTAATTGATTACTATCTAAAACCTATAGCGAATCGGCATCCTAGCTTTATAAAGAATACGGATGATTTATTGGCTAAATTGTCTGAGAAATCCATCCCACAAGATGTGATTTTGGTTACTCTGGATGTGGAGTCTATGTATACAAACATTGACATAGATTTGGGTCTTAAATCCATAAAATCAGCATTCCAAAGATATCCTGACCACCGTCGTCTGGATAAAGACATTTTAGAATTGCTGGAACTTAGCTTAAAAGGTAACGATTTTGAATTCAATGGGGAGATCTTTCAGCAAATTAAAGGGTGTGCTATGGGGAAACGTTTTAGTCCTAACTTTGCCTCTATTTTTATGGCTGAGTGGGAGAGTGATATTCTTCACAAATGTCACCTACAACCTTTTATTTACCTTCGGTATCTGGATGACATTTTTATCATTTGGCAACATACGTTGGAAGACCTTCATATTTTCATCGATACTCTTAATTCTCACGACTCAAGCATTAAATTACAGCCTACTATTGATCACACTTCTGTGGATTTTTTGGATGTAACTATTTACAAGGGTCATACATATCATACTACTGGGTATTTAGATTACAAAGTATTCTTCAAACCTACTGACACGCATCAGCTACTACATGCTGGGTCATACCATCCTCCTCACACTTTCAAGGGGGTCATTAAATCTCAGATTTTTAGATTCTATAGAAACTGTAGTTCTTTAGATTTTTTTAACCAGGCTTGTTCTGTTCTTTTTAAAGCTCTCCTCCCTAGGAAGTATTCTATTAGATTACTCCGAAGGATGAAATCTAACACAGTAAGACAAATCATGTTTCCCCCTTCATCCCCCGATACGCTTACCTCCCCTTCACGAGTGTACCACTACCGTCCAACATTTCTCTCAGGTACATCAATGAAATGCCTTAAGACGCGATGCAAACTCGATATATACGTACCCGATCGCGGAACCTTTTTCGGAGAACAAACTCGCAACAAATATCAAATGGCAGAGAACCTTAATTGTGACTCCTCTAATATCGTGTATGTAATCACGTGCAAAAAATGTCGCAAACAGTACGTCGGAGAAACTCAGAATTCTCTACGACAAAGAGCAGCCAACCATTTATCTAGCATAAGACTTAAACATGATGTACCCGTGGCACAACATTTCAATACTCAAGGTCATTCGGTCAAGGACCATTTTGAAATCATGCCTATTGAGAAAATCCCATTTCTCACTTCCGCTGCAGATACGAAGCACAAACGTTTGGAAAGGGAAAGTTTTTGGATTCAAACATTACAAACTATTTATCCTTTGGGTTTGAACTTGGACCCCGGAAGATGTCGTGAAAAAACTATAATACCATTTGTGTTTCAGTATAACAAAGCTAGCATCGCTATGGCCAAGATTATAGTAGAAGAATACAAACTACTTCAAAGTAAACTTGCTCGACCTCTGACCCAAAGGCCAGTCATTGCTTATGAAAAGAACAAGAGTTTGAAAGACATACTGGTCAGGGCTAAACTCCCCTGTCTGCCTTCTACCTAGGTTTTCTGGGAAAGGGTATGGGGGGGGGGCATACTATATAGTCTGACGATATTCTTACTATAGCTTAAGATGCGTAAGCATTGTCAATGTAATACAAAGTGTTCCAGAAAATTCTACTGACTAAGGCCAAGCTCCTGTCAGTCGTCAACCTAATGAAATATCATAGGTTTACTTTATTACAACAATTTATGATGGGGTATAAAGGTCTAAATGATATACCTCTTTTTAACACAATTAGAAACTTGTCTCCGTGGTTATTTTAGACAAGAAGATTTTCCCTGTGCCCGTGTGTTTTAGTGTCCATAAATATATATATTTGCCTGTGCCAGGGGTTCAAAATAACCATTGTTTTAAAACAAAAAACTATCCACACATTTGTACACGGTTGGAAGCAGTCTGCAGCATTGTTGAACTTTCTTGATATATATTTTACTTTTATCTTCTAATATTACCTTCCATCTTCAAACACTTCATTAGTTTTCATCTAAAATTATTTTTATCGTTTGAATTCTGTCTTTTAACGTTTAAATATTTTATTGCATTCAATATACAATAGGCTAGGTGTTCCCACCCTAGATTTCTTCTCCTACCTTATATTGTTTCTCTTCAGTTACTGTAATTTCCTTTTGATTTAAGCTCCTTTATTTCAAAACCACAGGATATTTATACCCCAGCTCTCTCTAACCATATGACCTTTTATGTCTAGACTTAACCATACCTCCAATGGTTATGAGTATAAACTAACTTTATCAAGCTTCCATGCTTTAGTTAAATGTTTTAATAGCTTAATCTTCCCTAGTTTACAAAAATATTCTTTAATCACCCAAGCCCTTTTTATTTCCTGTCATTTTTCCATATAAACACAAGAAATTCAACATAACTTTAGACTTTTTTCTACGGCTATTGATAAAGGACAGCAAATCCGAAAGGCCTCTAGCAAAACCGTGTGCGATCCCGTTTTCTGCTAAGTATTCTTTGCTTACTGTAAAACGTTGTATATATTACTTTCTTTTATATTCCTCTTATACCTTTTTCATCTCTTTATATATTTTCATTATTTAGACTTACTATTGTTTTGCCCTTTTATTTATGATTTAACCTTATCTTCCATTTACAGCCCTTGTATATTTTTCTTCCAAATTTTATTTCTAGGACTTCATTATTATTTCCTGTTCCAATTGTACATTAATTTTAACCTTAGTGTCTTATTAAGTTGTTTTTCCTTCCCGCTCTATTTAGTCTTCCTATGCTTATATATCTCACAATTTGTGACTAGATTTATTACCCTTTTTACTTTAGTCCTTCTGTCTCCAGGCACATTTTATTCTTTATCTCTGCCTCTTTGTAACATATATTTTCCAAATTCCATCTTTTTTGTCCCCTAAGTCAGCCAATTCAATTAGGTCCTTTTATCTCTAGTTTGTATCAATTCTTTTTGTTTCCCGACATATTTTTCCTTTCTATCTCTGTCTCACTTTCCCAACTCCATTTTCCCTTTTCATCTAGTTAGACTAATTAAGTATATTGGCATTTAGGCAGAATGGCAAAACAAGGGCGTGGTAACAGAAGCAGGCAATTTTCAGTTAGCAATAGGCATGGAAATTCAAAATCTAAAAGTCCCCAATATTCAGAATTCTCGGCTCTGGTGAAAGCCCTTTTCAAAATTTTACAATGTCTTCACCACATTGGCATCCTTGAGGGACATTTACGTGACCAAACCCTCCCAAATTCCTTAAATAATAAAATTAAAGAGCTTAATTCTTTTCTTAAGCCGGCTCAACGCAATCGGGAAGTTGATATTGCGTTTGACCATGTACACAAAAATTGGGCCCATAGGATCATACAAGAGATGATTTCACATTATGCGGCTTGTTTAAATAGATTAAAAGCACAGGTGACTTCTGCCAGGTCATCCAATTGTCTAAACTTTGACAGTGCTTTCAATAATGCTTTAAAATGGGGCAAACAGAATTATAAAGGTAAATTACAACTTTCGACCATTCAAAATTTTTATTCTTTTCTTTCCATCACTAAATCTGTCACTTCTGCTGCTACTACTCAGTTTAGTCCACCATCGTCTCCCCAACCCCATCCGCCTGTCAGTCCGTCGACATCTGTTATCTCACCTCCAACTCTGCAGTCACAGACTCCTAGGTCTGTAACTTTACCTTCTGTTTCCCCTTCGCCTTTCCCTACTGGTACTCCCCCCCTTAGACCTACTACCTCTGCCCCCTCTTTTTCTTCCCCTCAGCCCCCCTCCCCTAGACCTAGTAGAACATCTGTCCCCTTTCGTCCTCCGTCCTCTCCAGTTTCCACTAGGGTCTCTTCTCCTAGACCTAGTACATCTAGTCCCTCTGCTCCTCCCCCATCCCCAGTTTTGTCTGTCCATTCTCCTATGAGATATTCAGATGCAGTGAGATCCCCTCCGAGGGGTCAGCGCAACCCTCGGAATAAATTAGCTAATTCTAA
Source organism: Lepidochitona cinerea (assembly GCA_963971465.1). NCBI lineage: Eukaryota > Metazoa > Mollusca > Polyplacophora > Chitonida > Tonicellidae > Lepidochitona > Lepidochitona cinerea. Next base: position 41,424,335 of record OZ020553.1, read on the forward strand.
ATTTTGGAAATTTCGGCACACTTCCTCTAATTGGCACCTTCCTAATGTAACTAAGAAAGTTCTTTTACTTGGGGATTCTAATCTTTCTAGAATTAACCTTGACCCCCACCCTGATATGCAGGTAGAATGTTTTCCTGGTGCCAATTTCAATTCATTTCGGACTCTAATTCAAAAGTATCAAGGTCCCAAACCTGAGAAAGTTATCTTGAATATTGGTATCAATAACAAGACAACTACTGAGCCAAACACTTCGTTAACTCAAATGCGCAACATGATGACAGCGGTTAGGAAGACTTTTTCCAACTCGCTCATCTACTTTGTAGAGATCCAGTCATCCACTAAACTGCCGGCCAGTGAAGTTTCGAACCTGAACCTATATAACTCTTCTGCTTCCAAGATGAAGAGAGTTATGGTCATACCAAAAATCCCCAATTCAAAATTTAGAGTATCCACGGACAAAATTCACTGGACCGAAGATACAGCAAATTGCTTGTATACCCACTGGCTTCAGACACTAGATTTAAACTAAATTTGGGACAGGGCATGTGCCACCCTACTTTCGGCTTAGGAAGTAATATTGTTAATCTTAGTAACGAGGAACTCACTGCTGATGATATATCTCTACTCAATAGAGGACTCTCATTTGTGCCTTGCCCTAAAGCATTATCTGATAGGGACTTTTCTATTAGTAAATTAGTGCATGTTATGGAGTTCTCCAGAAATCTTAGTCTGGCTGATATCTACCGAGATTCTAGTGGGGTACGCAAGCCGTTTACATCTAAAAGCGGCTATACACCTCCTTCTCACATGTATGATCCAGAAATAAACATTAGTCGTGACTCTGTATCAAGGAAGTTTGATGCTTTAACTAATCAGAAAAACCAACATAACCTTACTCATTCAGAATGTCTTGCCTTAAGTAAGCTAAGGAGAAATCCAAACATAGTTATTAAACCTGCTGATAAAGGTTCGGCAACAGTTATTATGTCAAAACAGGATTATATTGAAGAGATAGAACGGCAGCTAAGCAACCCTCTTCATTACAAAAAACTTGATAAGGAAATTTGGCCTGAAAATGTTAGGAAGTTTAATAAAATTCTTGTTTCTCTTCAAGATAAAGGCTTACTTAATGAAAAACAGTATCGCTATTTGGAATCTGATCATAACTCTAAAAACAGGGTCTTCTATATTCTTCCAAAAATTCACAAACCCATTGAAAAATGGCCGAAGCCTACAATGCCCCCTGGGCGTCCTATTATCTCAGATTGTGGCAGTGAAAGTTATAGAATATCAGAGCTAATTGATTACTATCTAAAACCTATAGCGAATCGGCATCCTAGCTTTATAAAGAATACGGATGATTTATTGGCTAAATTGTCTGAGAAATCCATCCCACAAGATGTGATTTTGGTTACTCTGGATGTGGAGTCTATGTATACAAACATTGACATAGATTTGGGTCTTAAATCCATAAAATCAGCATTCCAAAGATATCCTGACCACCGTCGTCCGGATAAAGACATTTTAGAATTGCTGGAACTTAGCTTAAAAGGTAACGATTTTGAATTCAATGGGGAGATCTTTCAGCAAATTAAAGGGTGTGCTATGGGGAAACGTTTTAGTCCTAACTTTGCCTCTATTTTTATGGCTGAGTGGGAGAGTGATATTCTTCACAAATGTCACCTACAACCTTTTATTTACCTTCGGTATCTGGATGACATTTTTATCATTTGGCAACATACGTTGGAAGACCTTCATATTTTCATCGATACTCTTAATTCTCACGACTCAAGCATTAAATTACAGCCTACTATTGATCACACTTCTGTGGATTTTTTGGATGTAACTATTTACAAGGGTCATACATATCATACTACTGGGTATTTAGATTACAAAGTATTCTTCAAACCTACTGACACGCATCAGCTACTACATGCTGGGTCATACCATCCTCCTCACACTTTCAAGGGGGTCATTAAATCTCAGATTTTTAGATTCTATAGAAACTGTAGTTCTTTAGATTTTTTTAACCAGGCTTGTTCTGTTCTTTTTAAAGCTCTCCTCCCTAGGAAGTATTCTATTAGATTACTCCGAAGGATGAAATCTAACACAGTAAGACAAATCATGTTTCCCCCTTCATCCCCCGATACGCTTACCTCCCCTTCACGAGTGTACCACTACCGTCCAACATTTCTCTCAGGTACATCAATGAAATGCCTTAAGACGCGATGCAAACTCGATATATACGTACCCGATCGCGGAACCTTTTTCGGAGAACAAACTCGCAACAAATATCAAATGGCAGAGAACCTTAATTGTGACTCCTCTAATATCGTGTATGTAATCACGTGCAAAAAATGTCGCAAACAGTACGTCGGAGAAACTCAGAATTCTCTACGACAAAGAGCAGCCAACCATTTATCTAGCATAAGACTTAAACATGATGTACCCGTGGCACAACATTTCAATACTCAAGGTCATTCGGTCAAGGACCATTTTGAAATCATGCCTATTGAGAAAATCCCATTTCTCACTTCCGCTGCAGATACGAAGCACAAACGTTTGGAAAGGGAAAGTTTTTGGATTCAAACATTACAAACTATTTATCCTTTGGGTTTGAACTTGGACCCCGGAAGATGTCGTGAAAAAACTATAATACCATTTGTGTTTCAGTATAACAAAGCTAGCATCGCTATGGCCAAGATTATAGTAGAAGAATACAAACTACTTCAAAGTAAACTTGCTCGACCTCTGACCCAAAGGCCAGTCATTGCTTATAAAAAGAACAAGAGTTTGAAAGACATACTGGTCAGGGCTAAACTCCCCTGTCTGCCTTCTACCTAGGTTTTCTGGGAAAGGGTATGGGGGGGGGGCATACTATATAGTCTGACGATATTCTTACTATAGCTTAAGATGCGTAAGCATTGTCAATGTAATACAAAGTGTTCCAGAAAATTCTACTGACTAAGGCCAAGCTCCTGTCAGTCGTCAACCTAATGAAATATCATAGGTTTACTTTATTACAACAATTTATGATGGGGTATAAAGGTCTAAATGATATACCTCTTTTTAACACAATTAGAAACTTGTCTCCGTGGTTATTTTAGACAAGAAGATTTTCCCTGTGCCCGTGTGTTTTAGTGTCCATAAATATATATATCTCATAGATTTTGACTAGCATCAGTGTGAGTCATTTCCTAAAAGTGGCATACGGTGCCAAAAAAGTTTTCGGCTCTTCGGGCAAAAGTTTTTGGCTCTTTGTGCAAATGTTTTTGGCTCTTTGTGCAAACTTTCGCATGGTATCAGGTTAAAAAATGGGCAGCAAATATCAGCGGCATATATAATATGAAGAGTTATTTTCATTTTATTGGAATGAAGTTCAACTTCATAGGAAGTGTAGAAATAAACGTTCTTTCATTAATGAATAAATTAAATTTGTTGCTGTATTCCGACAATGAATAGTTTGTTTTTGAGCTGTTTTTCTGTTTTCTCTAACCAACAGTAAAAGACTTTTGGTCATGTTTTACTACTTATTAGGACAACGCCCTTCCTTGGCTTCGTGTACATGTACCTTCTTTGTAGAGATGGTGTGATTTTAATCTGTCCTTTAAAAAACAGGGATTATATCTTATTATTAACTATCAACGTGGCAACATTATAAATGTTTTACTACAACAAAAGCTTTGCTGGTCTTCTTTACTTAAAGTCTAAATGGCATATATTGATTTGTTACAACCAGTAATTAAATAGATTTATTGTAGGATGGTTATTTGACATTCATGGGTCTTTGTGGGTGAGTTGGTAGAGCATCTTACTGGGTAATTCCACGCAATCCTGACTAGATTTACGTCAGATGGAATGAAGTATGCCTTTTTACATACGTAAGGTCAAGGGTGTCTCCACTGCAAGTTGCACAACCCTATCAATTGCATGGAATGCTTTATGGATGCTTAATTACACAGCACTCTCCTCTATAGCATTAAGAAACAATATAAGTAAACAAATTTAAGGCATTTGTATATAAATTTGTAAAAAAATAAAGGAAGGTTTTTCCCAACAAGTTTCTGATTGTGTTAAAAAAGGGAATATCATTCAGACCTTTATACCCAATCATAGGTTGATATTTCCTTAGGTTTATGACAGACTGGAGTTTGGCATTAGTTTGTAGAATTTTCTGGAGCACTTTGTAATATATTGACAATGTTTACGCATTTTGAGCAATGGCAAGGATATCGATAGACTGAGATTGAACCCAATAGGACCATTTGCAAAAAAGGTGACAATTTTGAGTCCTCCAGAAATGCCTCGGGAGAAGACAGACAAGGGAGTTAAGCTAACCCTGACAAGTATGTCTTTCAAACACTTGTTCTTTTTATAAGCAATGACTGCCCTCTGTGTCTGAGGTCGAACCATTTTACTTTGACGTAGCTTGTATTCTTCTACTATTATCTTGGCCTTAACAACGCTAGCCTTGTTATACTGAAATACAAATGGTATTATCGTTTTTTCATGACAACTTCCCCAGTCCAAGTTCAAACCCTAAATATATATAGTTTGTAACGTTTGATCCAAAAAATTTCGGTCTCCAAGCGTTTGTGCTTGGTTACTCCATATTTGTAGAGGGGTTGGAGAGTCCTTTTCATATAACAAAATACCCCCCCCCCCCCCCCATCAACTGCAATAGCATAATCAGAAATGTTATAAAATTGATATTTATCTTTGTCATTAAGTTTTTTAAAGGGTAGAAAATTGAAACTGTTCTCGCATCCTGTTTAATACATAATAGAGCCATAAGCTACCAAAGTTCTGACTTTTTTTTGTCATGAATACCAATTGTCAAGAAGATGACCTGAGTGTACCTTGAAAAACTGAAGCATTAGCGTTTAAATAAAAAAATCAGTAAAGCCAGTGCCCCTTAAATGCCGAATATGCTAATAACAGACAAAATCCTAATGTTATTGAGATGCATGTGCAGGCACAATGACAAATAAAAACTGACTTAACGTACATTCCACAGATAGCCATCAACAAAAAGCTGAAACATTGTACTTGATAAAATAATTAACAAAACCACCTAAAATTCATTCATCTCGCTTTAAATGTGCTAAGAGTCTAACTGTATCCCCGACTTCTTCTTACAACCCATTTCCAACGTTAATGTGGCATGAGCTGTCAAAATTCACACTTTTTTCATAATTTCGGATGGTCTCGACAGTAAGAGGCTTTGAATGCCATCGAAAAACTAAATGATTGGCGTTGGAATGAGGAAAATCCATACAGTATGTGGCCTATACGAACCAGAATAGTGTGCGAAAAGTAAACAAAATTTAAATAACCGTGATGACCATTCATTCATTCTAAGCCAAAGTTAGTTAAAAACAATACTTTGTCGTACATTCTCGATACTAGAACCACTAAAAAGCTTCTGAATTATACATCTTGAGAAAAATAGCCAATAATTACAACATTCTGTTTTAACATCAAAATATCAACATTTTGGCAGCTCATGCCACTTTAAGTCATTTTTTTGTCAAAATAACATGTCAGGGCTGGTTATTTAACATGTTGATCACATGCAACTGGAGGCTGATTCGCAGGTAACCCGTGTGAACCATACAGTAACTTTTGTTTCACTTTCACGCAAAGTTTGTGTCATATTGACATGCTTTCTCTTACCATTTAGGTATCTATGTAAGTGCCATATGAGCAAATAGAGAGGCTATAAATTGTTAAATAGTAACATAAACACCGATAAGTTACACCGTATAATATTGCCAATGTCTGCACTTGGCCTCTCCTTAATGACAGTCAAATATTAAGCAAATTGAAAAGTTATGACATCGGTCTTGGCTTTTAGTGGTGCTTACATACTTTTTGTCTAAATAGGGAATTTGTATGGTACCAAACTAAGATTTATTTCCGAAAGAAAAGGTTATCAAAAAGGTCCTTTCTTTCCATACAAAGCACATAAAAAAAAACTAATAAAGAAAAAAAGAATAACTGTTGTGTTTTATCATCGTTTCTCCTGTTGCATATCGTTAAATCAAACCGTTAAGTGAGAAGTAAGGTTAGCCGTCTCGTAAAACTCACCTTACATCAAATTGTTATAACTCATTAATATTCATTAGACTGTACCTGCAGTTGATTGGAGCCAATGGTTTCTCTTTTCAATCGTTTGATTTTGTGTTCACATCAAAAAATTCTATCAAAAGCAATCAAATAAAGTGTTTAGTATTGTGTATTTCTTAAGCGGAATCTTCATCAGAAGTAAACATTTCAGGAGACCTACTTCGTGATCGTGATCAGCCATAGGACATACTGCATGGCATGGCACTGAATGATGCTCCTGACAGCCGACTGGCTGAGCGACGCGTAGCAATGCCCAGCCAGAAGCTAGCTTCACAACATTGTCCTGCTCTGTGACAATGCAGCGTGTTGACAATGACAGAAGAAAGCTCATGCTCCCCAGGCGTGATCTTATTGATAGATTATTTATAAGACAGTAAAAAAGAATAATAAGCTTACAGTCAAAACACATAGGACAACTCGTACTGTATTGTACATGTACATGATGGTGTATATTTATGAGCTTTCGAGAGTAGCTACTCTCATCATCAGATATTACAACACACATTATACACCATCATGTACAATATAGTACGAGTTGTCCTATGTGTTTTGGCTTTAGTAAAACCACTCCATAGTAGAATTTAAGCTTACAGTGTATCATAATCCAATATATGTACCATTTGTTTTATTCTGAACTTGTACAAGACAGGGATCTAAGATTTTGAACACATGTTTTCTATATCGACCCACCTTCATCATAAATCTACCATTCTAAGGAAGTCAGGTATAGCAGACCTATCCGCTAACGCCCGACAGACATTCTCGAAGGCTTGAATCTCAATCACCGCGGCTCGTTTCACAAAGCAGTCCCATCGCAAACGAAGCGTGGTTGGCAATGTGAAGAGTGAAGAGATACGGAGTCATGGCATTTGCGATTGATCGCACTTTGCAACAGCTTCGTGAAACGGCCCCCAGGTCCGCTGAATTGATATCATTAGAATCTTAATTATGAAATTCCAATTCTTGTCCGAATAAAACATGATATATATTCTGTATAAACAACAGCGCTCTCCACGGTCTCGCCTATCGGACATTCTCGAAGGCATGAATCACAGGTCCGTTAAATTAAAACCTTTGTTAATAAAAATACAATTTCAATGTGTGTCTAGTTAAAATATGGGCTGTATAGGATACAATAATATAATGCAGACCTACATTTTGGTTTAAATTTCTGTTTTATTATTCAGTAAATTGAAGTTTTTGAAATGATTAAAATGTTTTCAAGTCTTTCCATAATCACACTTTGCTTATAACTTTTTAAAGAGGGAGCAGTTGGTGCCTGACATTTTGTCAGGTAGGTGAAAAATAATTATTTCCAGGCCTGAAGGCGTATCTTTTTATTGTAATTATAAATTTGATACTTTATGCGAATAATTTTGATGGATGAGGAATTATCAATATTTTATTTCTAGGAAAAGGATAAGTGGGAATATATCATCTTGTGCTAATGTATCATTTAAAGATGAAAAAAAATAAGAAATTAAATATTATTTTAAAATATTGACGTATGTATAATATTTTTTTTTTGATTCTATAAATGAGGTGAAAAGATTATGTATCATGTCCCTGTAGTTAACAGAAAATTATGACTATTTAAAAATAGCAACATGTGAGATAGCTGTGGTACCCCTTCTTGGGCCTCAATCTATGTGCAGGCTGACCTATATATATTGAGAGATGGTTGTGTGGGTTGAGGTCATTTATTCCAGGTTTGTGATCAACAACAACTAGGATCTGCTGATCAGTTTACGACAACACACAATCATTAGCTGCCGTGTAGAAAGGCATTGACGGTTCATTTACATGTCAGTCGTTTGTGATCAGGGTACATAACCATTTTCTTTCACCATGGATTCTAGTTTGGATTACGATGCTGTCAATGGTGTATATAGGCCTTACAGGGGCTTCAGAAGGCAGTCTGGAGAAGCATCAGTAAGTCTAGTTTTATAATAACATGATAGTCTGTCATACTTGCTTGCACAGAGCTTTATTTTTAGGTCGCGTTTTCTTATGCCTGTACATGTAAATGATCTATGAACCCTGTCATTTTTGGTTACGATACATATTAGTATAATACCCGGCTAAAACAGTAGGCCCTACAAGGTTACATGTTTTGCTGTGTTAATTCTTACCTTTATTACATACTCCTTTTATGTGATACCTTCCTTGTTACAAATGGGTACAAACATGGTGCTTGGAAGATCAAGGAGAGAGAGTCTTGGTTAAGTATCATTTGGGAACTTCAATATTGACCACAATACTAAAATTTCGGTTGAGAGTGTTGGCATGCCGTAATTGTTCAGTAGCCTACTGGTTTGTCTACTTGCAAATCGGCTGACTGGTCTGATCGCTAGTTCACTTAGCCTACTCATTTAAAATATTCAATCTCGTTTGCTTACGTTGTACATACATAATACATTATCCGACTGATTTTCATTTTAAAATTATATCTTTTTAATCTGCACTTTATGATATGGTTCACTAATTCAACTTGGGGCAAGCAAATTAATATTAAAACTGATCATTGTAACTAAGTGGAGATTAAAGGCAGTCACCTGGTAAGCATCACCCTAGTTGACCTCTGTGCCATAGGGATAAATCCATGTCCAAAGAGATATTTCACTAGACATTTCTCTAACGGTTTGACCCCCCCCCCCCCCTATTGTTATGGGCATACTTGTACGTCTGGTCCGAGGCAGATCATGTGTCTTGTTAAAAGGGACTAATCTTGTATTATTGTTTATACATTTTTCATAATATTTCTACTGATTTGAAAAATAAGAGTGATTTGACTTTCAATGAATGGCGGTGAGCAGATTTTCAGCCAAAAATGTACAATTAACAAGCAATGAGTGGGAATTGCGTGTTACAGTGTTTACTGTCTTGCAGGCAGACTTTTCAGGTGGATCCTACACAGATGAACCCTACTGTAGTGAGTTGTGAAAGCATAACTAATATTTATTTATCTCATAAACTGTAGAGAGCAGACCTTCTTTCGATTATTTCTACATCAGGACAAATCAGGACAAAAAAAACACAATTAAGTCAAAAGACTACAAAATGATTGATCAGGCTGTAAGAGTTCAACAACGCTCTCTGAAGCCTCTGTTTGAGTCTTACGCTGAAAGACGGAACATATGAAAATTCCACATTTTAATGTCATACACACTATTTTTGGGAAATGTTGGAATGATCACCTTTAATAATCTTTTTAGGCTTAATGAATTTTAAGTCTGTTTAGACTGCAGTGCACCGAATCATGTTCAGTAGGCCTACATCAGCTCTATAAAATGCAGACTGACAAATGGACACACGGACGCGAACGTGATACCCGTCGAGAGACGGAACATATAAAATTTCCACATTTTAATGTTGTAGACACATTGGGAAGGTGTTGGAATCATCACCCACATAACTGTTAACATTGTTATCAGCTGTGTTGCAGGGTAGAGTTGGCAGTAAACTAATGTTTCATTGATCATTTTCAACCAACGGGTAGCTGGTTCAAAGCGACTCACTCGGCGTGCAAAAATCTCATGATTGAAGTGTTATCCCATCAGGAATCCCTTCCAGGCACCAGTTGGTCCCAAGGTGGGATTTACCACCTTATATAAAACCCAGCTTCCCTTTGAGCTTGGTCAGTATGTTGCACAGTGCTTTCAAGCTGTTATTACCAGTCACACTCTGTATTTGTGTTGCTGTGTCGTCATTGTTAGCACCAAAGCAAAAGATGGTAAAAATAAACAACACCTGCACTCTAATCACACACGGAAGCCATCGCTGTATGCCGACAGGCACAAATGAATCTCCGTGGAGCTGATAGCTTCCATGCCCGGTGAATTTTACGAGTGCTTAAAGTTATTCATGGAAATACAAAAATTTCAAATCTATTTATTTTGAATCCTGAATTTATCAGAAGGCCTTTCTGAAACCAAAATCATCATCTGTATTTCTCAGGTTAATTCCATAAATTGGGTCAACTGCTAGCTGGTTTAAAATTCAGGATTCAAGCCATTTAAGAAGCTTATAGCTGGGTTCGCTCTTTGTTTACATTGGGGGTTAAAATACTACATGTAAATCATGTCAAAACTTATGAATTTAGGCATTTTCTGCTAGCGTAAAACACAGAGTTACTATGGAGATTTTTGTACCTTGGCTCAATGCTGAACTACACTCACTTAATGCCCAGATTTTTCTTTGTAGTTTACAATTACAAATTGGCTTTTTGTGCACTTAGAAATCTTTCATCTGTATTTCTCTGTTTAAGCCACTATAAGGACCGGGTACTTGACAAGTATTATTTTGCTTTTATCATTTCTGTCAGTCTGGTCTCATGCAAAAATATCATTGAAGTCTAATTAAGTTCGAACAGGTGAGCGTCATTTATACGTGAGTCATAAAATTAAGTTTTTTTTCGCTTTTATCATTTCTGATCTCAGGCAAATATATTATTGAAGTCTTAATAAAGTTCAAACAGAACCATACAATGTACGTCTTTTCATTCTGAAATTAAGTCATAGCAAAGTATTCACTCAAGATAAGCTTTATCATGGTAGATTTTATTATAAAAGAAGATTTTTACTCTTAGAGTCAAACTTTAAATAACACATTGAGATTCAGGGTCCAGGGCTAGAAATGATTGAAAAATGTCACCTGTCACAGGTTACAGGTAAAAATATTTTCTACCTGTCACTTGTATTTTCCAAATGACTTCATTGATAAAATTAGTCATTAAACTTGAAAATATCTACTTGTCGCGTGCGACAGGTACATTTTTTCCCCACTTGTCACTTAAAAAAACTGGTTGTCGCGACAGGTAGACAGGTGGACATTTCGAGCCCTGGGGTCCAGTTAACAGAAGCCTAGCTATTTCTGACTGCCAGATTGCCAAAGGCAAAATGGATTTTCATTCTACAACTATATTGGACATTAAGTATATGTGCTTAGCGTTCTTAAAACATTTACTCTGTGAGAATAATTGTTTGCCCTCTGGCTGACAAACGTTTTAGGACAGAATGTATATTGTCATCTCTTTTAAATGCCTTATAAATATTAGGCTTATGCAATTCTCCTGCATGTTAAAGTGAAATTCAAACGTTGTTTAAATGGACAAAATGCCCAAGTTTGTTGAGATTCTCCGTTGACCTTCAGATTAGTAGAAAATCAGAAGTTATTGATCTTGGGTGAAAGGCGGCAAGTCTAACAGGCTATTTACTGAGTTCTCTGCTGCTATTGTTTTCTGTCTGGCAGTAAACAAACAGCCGAGAATGCACCACACACGCAGCCACAAAGGGCTTTACTGCTCAATTTATTCTTTTCACTACAACACAGCAGATATAGGAATCGCCAAATAAAACTCACCAACCAAATATCTGGTAAGGAGTTAGCTGAGAAATCTTGGCTCTGCCGAATTTTTTTTTTCCGTGTCCGTCATAGCCAAGATCACTTCCATAGTAAAAAAAGGATATATGTTAAGGAGACCCGCCGAAAAAATCGGCGGCGCAAATTTCACAATAAATAAGCAAAGAATAAAATATTTACCACTGCATTCCGATAGCATAGACCACGAAGAAGGAGTTTGTCAATTAATGCCGCTGTAAAGTGACTAAAGATATATGATTGAAGTATTTCTACGACGCCCCGCACAGTTTAACTGGTCGTTTAAATGTTTTACTATGGCGGTTACGTCAGGTTGAAAGCCAGTGGACTTCGACACAAATATCGACTGCATAAGGGAAAGTTTACCACTTTACAGCGGCGTAAATTTGACAAACTCCTTCTTCGTGGTCTATACTATCGGAATGCAGTGGTAAATATTTTATTCTTTGCTTATTTGTTGTGAAATTTGCGCCGCCGATTTTTTAGGCGGGCCTCCTTAACATATATCCTTTTTTTACTATGGAAGTGATCTTGGCTATGACGAACACGGAAAAAAAAAAATTCGGCTAGTAAGGAGTGTAATTTGTACCTACAAAGACTTAAATATCAACTGAGGGCATAGCATATAAATCAAACAGGTGACTCAATTGACGTGTACAAAATGCACGCCTCTGCTTGAAATATAAGTGCTGACAATCGCCGTCTGTATATCAGATTTTTTTATATGCGCATATTATAGTATTTCAAACTAAATTTTGCAATATACAATTTTAAAATGTAATGTAAAATGTGCCATGAATATTAGAATTAATTTTACAGCCACTTTAATAATGGAATATGGTCATTTCAATAAAGCGCTAATATATTCCAAAAGTAGAATAGATAACAGTGTAGACTTTTTTCATGTGATTGATTCAAAGCCAGGGCCATCCATTGATGTGGCACCGAGTGGAATCCCACTCGGATCAAATAAAAAAAATGGAAATATTTCTGACTTGATTTTTCACTGGATCACCTTGTGTGTAAGAGTTATCAGGTACTCGCAAACGGCCAGGTTTTTTTTCAGCAAAGAGCCTGGATTTCTCCCCTACTCAACCTGACAACACCGCCATGTAAGTGAATCAATCCTGAGTGTGGCGTAAAACATCAATCAATCCAACAAGGCTAGGTTGGGCTGAAGAGAGACACTTCACTGATACTCTCGCTTAAATTGACCGGCTTAGTCAGCAGACAAACTACCGCAAATCAACATGGATGATCTACATGTACTTTCATTATCACTTACATTTCGTTGTAATGAAAACTTTCTTATATTTGGCAGCTCATGCCAATTTCAGCTATAATGTGTTTTGGAATGTTCTAACTGTTTACCATTTGAAAATATTGCTATAATTATGGACTAAAGCCCGGCTCAGGTCGAGTTAAGATCCGATCCGATTGTCTGCGATTGAATCTTAAGAGCGTTCATATCGACTGAGACTGGTTTATCGTTCAGCCAAACGATTACAGACTGATCAGTCTTTTAGCCCGCACAAGGTTGACGCGATCAGTTGATCGGAAGGGAATTTCGTCACTATATTCTGGAGACTGGCACGCCACTAGGAATGACGTAACAATACAACATCTTCGAAACGCTGAGAAAAACATGATCACGTGATGAAGTATAGGTCGCTGATTGGCTGTGACCTTAAGATTGATCGAGAGAAAATAGAACATATTTCTATCCTTACGATCGTAAGACTGGTCAGTCTGAGACCGATCTAAAGAGTCCTAAGGCCGCTCATGTCGAAAAAAGTTCTCCGACTGATTGATCGCAGATTCACTACAGACTGGAGGTTACGATGATCGGATCTTAACTCGACCTGAATGGGGCTTAAGTGTACCAGGATTACTCTTCATGTAGTATAATTATGTGGCTTGCGATGGACCTATATGTATTATTCCTTGACCTGACTAAAACAAACTTCATGTCAGAAAAAAAAGGCAGAGTTTCACCAAGCAAGGTGTTGTAACAGAGATGTATTGTGATTTGAAATTTTCCGCTAGGACATTGTTGCAATGGTGCTCACCGACGACTCTCATCAAAACACTTTTTATACGCCTGACTTAAGAAAAGAAGTTGGTCGTATTATGGTATCACCAGCTCTGTCCGTCCGTCCCGAATTCCCTTCAGCTCCATAACTTGAAGAGCTTTGATCAAATCTTTACAATTCTTTCACAACATATACTTTATGGGTAGATGTGTCATGAACCATGTATGCCCTATTCGGTTGCATAATATGACATCAATATTGGATTATGTAATATCTCTTTTAGTTCATATCTTCGTTCCCTTCCACTCCATAACTTGAAGAGTTTTTATGCGATCTTTATTATTCTTTCACAACATATACCTTTTGTGTAGATGGTATGTCGTCAACTATTTAGGACGATTTTGGTTGCATGAGTGCATTATATGGCATCTATATTAGATTATGTAATATTCTCTTTTCTCTTTTAGCTAGTCCATATCTTCTTTAGTTTTGACCTGATCTTGAAAATTTCTAGAGTATATAGACCTAAGGTGTAGATGGTGTGTCGGTAAAAATTTAGGATATCTTTGGTTACATAATACAGCATCCATATATGTTCATTAAATAGAGAAATGAAAATCTTTCATTTGAACATAGAATTTCAATTGCTGAAATTTAAACAAATATGTTCTATAATGTAGAGTAATCAGTTGTGGCAGAGGGTGTATGATCAGTTTGCTAAAACTCTTGTTACACTAAGGTTTGGTGAGCCTCATTTCTGACATTCACTGTCAGTTACTATCGGGGGCTTGGTAGCTTAGTGGGTTGAGCGATAGGCTCTCAGTCTGACACAGGTGAATGGTTCGAATCACAATTGCTGAAATTTAAACAAATATATTCTATAATGTAGAGTAATCAGTCATAGCAGAGGGTGTATGTTCAGTTTGCTAAAACTCTTGTTACACTAAGGCTTGGTGATCCTCAATTCATCATACGTCCCCCCCCCCCCCCCCCCCCTCTTAAACTGGCAACTCCTCGATATAAGGAAAATAATCCAATATGGCGTAAAACAATCAACCTCATTATAGAATACTCAAACAAAGATGCACAAATGAATTACTATTTAAATCATTCCGATGAAATTGTGCTACAGGATAGATGTAATGACAAAATGATTGAGAGTGAACTTTCTACCGTACGTATCTAGGTTTATTAAACTGCTTAAGCGTTACTATATGGGTCAATGCTATTTATGTCAGCAAGAAAAGTTTTCTTGCATAAGTCTGTCTAAAGTTATGTATCAACTCTGATGACCGTAGTTATTATCTGCTTTAAAATTATCATATCAAGGTACTGGTCATAGTGCCCTCTACAACTACATGTAATATTATAATTCAGCTTGAATACTGAACCTGTATTGTCGTGTTGTCGTTTTTTTACCTGAATCTGTTTCATGTAACAAGGATCTAAATTTAGTGGGTTTTTTTTGTTAAAGTATAACCAATGGCTAAATATACTATTGCAATTGTTCCCCAGAATAAATCTGCAGAAGTGGTTACCCATCCATGGTGAGACTTATAGTCCATCTACTGTATGAACAATAATATTAAGTTTGCCTGATACATTGCTTTCCCTTGTGGAGCCGGATGTCAATGGTTATGGTGAGATGGGGGTTAACTTATTTTGTCTGTTGGTACATCTCACATCTTAATCAAGTGATGCGGCGTAAAACACCAAACAATCAATCAATCAAGTGATCAATCAATCTAAATTCCACTCACAGATTATGGTATTAAATCAGAATACATAGGATAACTTGTACTTTATTGTATGGTGTATACATTTATGGTCACTCAAACACACGGGCACAGGGAAAATCTTCTTGTCTAAAATAACCATGGAGACAAGTTTCTAATTGTGTAAAAAACAGGTATATCATTTAGACCTTTATACCCCATAAATTGTTGTAACAAACCAAACTTACATGTACCGGTATTTATGATCGAATCCCACTCAGTCCAAAAGAATTGGAAAATTTTCGGACTGGGTTTTCACTCGAACGACCTATGTGGGATGGTTGCCAGTTACAACCGGAAGGCGTGGATTTCCTCCCACAATAAAACTGGCAATGCCACCATATAAGTGAAATAATCTTTAGCGCAGGGTAAAACATCAAACAATCAATCGATCATGTATTTATTAGCTTTTTAGAGTAGCTCCTGTCATCAGACAGTATTACAACACAGATCATATCATTCTGAATATTGGACCTTGAACTTATTTAGAACCTAAGAAATATTTGTCTTGTGAATAACATAGAGACATATTTTGTTTAATGTGAAATTTTCACAAAGGAATTGATCAGTCGTATAAAAAAAATTTCCTCAATCAAATGAAAGCTAAATTTATTTTGTGAAAAGCCTTTATCCATGGTGGATCAAGTTATTTGTTGAAAACTAAACCAAATATAATATATGCATGGACATGACAAAATGATATGTGTGTAAGCCAACTCTCATATTATTAGCTATATAATCGTAGACATGTAAGAGTAAATTTTAAAAGAGATGACGATAATATTGTTTATACATGTATAGGGTAGTAGAGAAAACTTTTGTTGCCTGTATTCATAATTTATTTAAGGGCTCTTTCAAAATATAGCAGACAAAAGCAAGATAAAGAATGAGACATATTTAATAATTTATAACAAAATCTTGTTGTGTAATTTTTTTATGTTTATTCTTATTTTTATTATACGCCCGGCTTGAAAAGCGGGCTGTATCATGGTATCATCTCCGGAAGTTCGGCTGTCCGCTTTCCCTTCCGCTCCATAACTTCTAAAGTTTTGATTCCATCTGTACAATTTTTTCTAAGTATATACCTTATGGGTAGAAGGTGTGTCGCAAACTATTTTTAACATCACTGGTTACATAATATGGGAGTTATATTGGATTATGTAATATTCCCTTCCGCTCCATAACTTCCAATGTTTTGATTCCATCTGCACAATTTTTTCTGAGTATATACCTTATGGGTGGAAGGTGTGTCGCGAACTATTTTTGACATCATACATTGCGTAATATGGCAGCCATATTGGGTTATGTAATATTTACTTTTTCTCTCCATAACTTTAACAAATATGATCCGATGTTTTCAAATCTTTCATGTTACATACCATATTGACAGTGTGTAAAAAAAATTTTTATGATATCAACTATTGCAAATTATTGGATTATGTACATTCCCTTTTATTCTTACTTTCATTTTCATGAAAATAACCTTTAAATTATAAAATGGCTTCTACTTTCCCGATTCTCATCAAAAAAGAATTTTTTCAAATTGCAATAATGTTTCTAAATTGATTAAAACTATTCTTAAATCAATATATAACGTTTTAATCAAATGAAAATTACATATAAGGATTAAAGTTTTATCTACAGACCAAGAGATAAGTATCCCAGCTTTGGTCTATTTACCTTGTCAACTTACAGTTAGCTCTCAGTCTCTCTTGAGAGATTTATGGCTTTGTGTACCACATTGCCTCCATAAAACAGTGGATGACATTAGCAATGGACCCAAAGCCAAATCTATTGTAAATCCATTTGGTCTATGATAAAATTAGAAGTAATAACCTGTAGGTATATGGGGAGATTTAGAATATTGTCAAGAAAAATCTTATGAGAAAAATTGTCAAATCTACTTGAATTGGTGTGAGCTGCGAAATTGCCAATTAATTACATTTGTTTAAGTATGATTAGTAAATTATAAACTGCTTTTCTAAAAAATTGAAACATTTTAGTGCAACCTTTATTGACAACAAACAATGTTTAACATCGTGATCTAACAGCAGCGAGAATTGATGACTTGTACCGTGTACAAATCTTGTTAATAATTGTTGATCCAAATAGCCCATTTTAAATTTGATACAGATGGATTTTAAAGGTTTTAGTGGTAAGATTTCATTTTGTTGACATAACATCACCTTTTACCAAGCTTCACATAATAAAACTGGCAACGCCGCCATATACATGTAAGTGAAATAATCTTGAGCGCAGCTTAAAACACCAAACAATCAATCAATCATTTACCAAGCTTCAACCTCTTCCCTCTGAATTTTGAAAATTAAATTCAAATAAATATGGAAGGATTTGTTTTGGTATGGCTGCAGTTACTGTGCCTTTCCGGGGGCATTTTGGGTTTCCCGAAACTCTTGTTATTGGTTGTTTTACTCCTACTGAAGATTGTGTCATTTATATAACGTATATAATTCCTTCTATATGTGCAAGGTTACCATGTACCCACTACCCACAGGACAAAGTGTTCAGTTTCCCCCTCCTCTAAAATACTAAACCTGACAATTCAGTGTACATGTATATCTACAAATTGATTGAAGTTTTTTGCAGCTCTTAAGATTATTTCACTTACATTTCGGTGTTGTCAGGTTCAGTGGTAGAGGAAACTGGACTCATTGCCCGGAGGAAACCTCCAACCTTAAGCATGTTACTGGCCACTATTCTACATACTGCGATTGAGCAAAAAATCCACTGAGAAATTTGTCAATTTTATTTGGTCTGAGTGGGATTTTAACCCACGTCACATGGTGGAAGGGCCTGTGTTGGACTGACGGACTGTCACTCCGACAACTGAGCCATAGATTAAAAAAAAAATACACCACAAAAATATAATGAAATTGAAAATATTTGTCTAAATGTTTCTTAGAAAAAATATTTTTGGAAGAAAACTGAACATTATCCTTGTGGATGAAAATTATAATGAAAAAATTTGACTCTGTTTTTACAAGTTGACTCAAGTATTAAGCTCTCTCAACTGAAGGCGACAATTTAAACTTGAACAACATTACAGTGAAAAGAGAAGGTGTTAAAGCTTGAAACATACACAGTGCATGGAAAGAGAAATGATGTCATGCGTCACTTTTGCTAAATCGTGAGGATAACTTTTTGTGAAGAAGAAAGCCATCTAAATGATCAATATATATGTAAATTTGTCAGATGTGACAAGTAACAAGATTGTTATCTCTTGAAAACAATATAGGAAGCATCCACTGAATTGTGTTTTTTTTTTTACCGTTCTGTTCAAAAACTTTAGATGCGTTATTCATTGCGCTCTCAAATTAAACTTACATGTGCTCTGAAGCAGATAAGTGTTTGCCCTCAAATGACAAAACCAGAAAGTATAATCTTGATTTAACTATGTTAGACACTAAACTCGTATTTTTTGTATATATATATCTAAACATATTTGCAAACATATATCCGAAATCCAATTAAGAAAATATTCTGATTTGGATCAAGAATTCTTATGGTTTACACATGCCAATGGCAATTAGAAAATGTAGACTCGCACAATTTAGCTTACGGGTTCTTTCTCTCCCCCTATAATTAAATGTGGCAAGACTGAAGGGACATATGTTTCCATCAGTTTTTCCTCTTCCGTCATGTTGCCATGGCATATAAACCCTGCATTGGCCTTAATCCAGTTGAAGACCGCTGGGCTATTGGACTGAGGTTCACATCTTGATCTTCATTTTCTTTGGGCTATACATGTACAGGAAGGTGTTTAATTCCAGCTTTCAGTCCTCATAACAACTCTGATAACATATAAATATATAATGTTGAGAATTTGATGACAGGGTATTTTTAAAGTGAACACTTTAGGTAAAATACAATATACTTCATCTTAAAGACAATATCTACCTGGTCCCAAAACATGGTTTATTTATTTTTATGACTTTCCTACAAGAAGATATGGTTAATTATTCTCAGATGTCTAGTGACTGGATGTCACTGAAACATGTGCACACCTGGTATGCTTACCTGCTATTGGGGTATTTAGGTCAAATAAACCAATCATATTGCCAGTTGTAAGGTGTGCACATGTTTCAGTGACATCCAGTCACCAGTTATCTGAGAATAATTAACCATAGCTTCTTATAGGAAAGTCATAAAAAATAAATAAACCATGTTTTGGGACCAAGTAGATATTGTCTTTAAGATGAAGTCTATTCTATTTTACCTAAAGTGTTCACTTTAAATAAATGTACATGAGATGGTCCTGGATATATAGATGTTACTGTAATTACTGTGTTTCGCTCTCTGTGCTCCTCATCTTTGGTAGAACGAAAGCCACTACCATAATTATTTCAAGGAACACCTCAGAAGATGACATCAACACACAGATGTTCCCCATGATCTGTTACCCGTTGTCCGTAAAAATCGCCCAGCAAGCGATTCTATACGCATATGCAAATGCACACATGGATAGGCCCTTTATTGTTTTATGTATTTGATTTCATCTGTATACGCACGAATTCACGCATTGCACATACCTATTTACGCTCACGTGAATACTTAGCCTTGATGTCCTGTCTGAATGGTGAACATGTGCATGTAGGTTATGTTCACATTAGTGTAAACGTTTTTAATTTAACCATTGATTAACATTTGTTCTATGACACTAGCTGTGAGGATGGGAAGTATGAAACAGGTACAGAACTGAGAAGGCTACACTTAAGATATAGGATGTATCAAGTTTTTTTTATGGAATAAATTTTATCAAAAAAAAAACAAAAAAACTGAGAAGGGTAGCATTTAGGATAATGTCTTTACAAATGATGAATCCATGACAAAATTACAGGTACGGGTACCT
This sequence comes from Lepidochitona cinerea, assembly GCA_963971465.1. NCBI lineage: Eukaryota > Metazoa > Mollusca > Polyplacophora > Chitonida > Tonicellidae > Lepidochitona > Lepidochitona cinerea. The sequence continues at coordinate 41,444,521 of OZ020553.1, forward strand.
TGTCAACAACAACACCTTAGCAAAGAGATTTATTAAGAATGACCTAACCAATAGAAAATGTAATTTGAAGACCACCTGAAGGACTATGTACAGATAGGGAATGTACAATCATAATCTTTGCAACTTATACTCTTGTAAACAGACATTTGTATTATGTCCTCGTAGAACTCATTTCAATTTCATAAAGCTTGCGCCATATGTCACTTTCAGGAAGAAAGAAATATGAAACAGCTGAACTAAGATAAAAATTTCCATCGCTGTTAATGATGTTCTCCATCAGTTTGGTTATTGTTCATAAAAAAATCACATGCTGGTTGCCTAAAATGCAACATTTTGTGTCTTTTACAAATGTGAGACAACAATTAAAACTTGCTTCCCGTGTTTGAAAGGATGTCAAATGCCTAGATTTTATCAAGGCAGCTTTATTAGATCATAAATTAAAGTATAAAAGCTGGGACATCTATTCAAAGAACCAGGTGATCACATTTCTTTCATTGACTTGCCTTAGGTTAGGTTTTTATATACCAGTGTATAATATCCTTGTCCTTAAGCCTCTTAATTTTGAAATACATCCCCTGAAAAAGTTTATAGACAATGCATGTGCCTTATGTTTAGATTATTTGTCTCCCCCCAAACATCTGTGTTTGTGTTGTGTTATGTCCATCTGTCACCCTGTCTTTCAACTAGGACTTGTTGAATTTTATCACAAATTTCTTATGCATGTATCTTTATAGTTAGGTTCTTTGTAATTGGGGGGACTCAGTGGTCTAGTGGGTTAAAGTAATCTAACCTCCAAGCAATGCGCCCAGTTTCCTCCTCCCCCCCCCCCCCCTCTAGAAACCTGGCAACGCCGCCAATTTAACAACTTTTATAATTGATCAAGTTTTGTTGTCTTTATGACTTTATGCCTATCCTTCCTTCTGTTATCCCCAAACTCATATATTTTCATTTGGTAAAAGATTCCGGCCTTATATTTTCAGAAGGTGGCTTGAATGATTCACCGTTCTCGTTTAACTGAAGCAGTGTAATCAACCGTTTGGTGACATTAGCAAAATTTTGGCAAACCGATTTAAAAACAAGAAAATATTAGCTTTTTAAAAACAATCCCAAGAATAGAAAATTAAAGCAAGCTGATGATTCTGTGGTGGTAAAAACAAAACAATTTACGCAGGAAAAATTTTATGAAATGTGAAACAATTCTTTACATTGTATCTTTGAGGTAGCAAACGATCCAATTTTCAAGTACGTAATTATTTTGAAACGGTTGAGTGCATATATGAGCCTTATCCTTAAATGTATATTGTACATATAATCCTTGGTTTTTGGGGTTTTTTTTTTTACATCGTGCATTGAACAGGTTCATACCGCTTTGCCTTAAATTGTAATCTGATAATCCCTTTTACTTGTTTTAAATTGATTGATGTTTTACACTACACTCAAAATTATTTCATATTTGTTCTTTCACACTAATGATAGATCGGTTACGTGGAGGTTACACAAAAAAAAAGAGTGCGAACAGACTCTTCAAGCAGGGTAATTTGTAAACAAAAATTCACATGCCTGTTGTTACATATATAAATTATAAGCTGAATTTTTTGTTCACGTCTTTCACATGGAAAAGGAGCTTCTATCAGTTGGCAAACTTATTGTCTCTGACATAAGCCTTTCATCGATGGATCATGAGTACAAATCCTACTCAGTCGGCAAAAATTGTTTTCACTTTATGTTTAACTTTTTCACTGAGTTCAAGTTTTTTTCTTTTTCTTTAAATATTCTCGATTTCGGCGTGACGTCACGATCAGAACTACCAAGCTCCTAATTTGCATATAGGTGAAAACAAGTCCATGACCACCATTTTGACTTACTACTTAGAGAGAGACGGTCACAATTTGAATCGTTATCTGTACAACCGGAGGCAACACAACTTTAAGGCATAGTTGATATTTTGCAAAGTTTTTTTTGCGACTCGACTGCTCAAAATCACTTTCCAAAATAGCGTCCAACGAGTTTTTTCCAGACAGATGGAAGACCACATGACCATGCGTACCCGGATGTCTGAAACCGAGAAGAGTTGTTTTATTTAACGATTTCAATTTAATACATGTATAAGAGTATCCTGAAATGGATAGGCATTAAAAATGGGTATTTTAAATCTAAGATTTTATGATAATTGTCTTGTGGCTGATTCAGCCAGACTCTCTTACCCTTCTTTACGGTAATAACCAGGACCAGGTATTTTATATGATGAAAAAAGTTTGACTTGTACATTGATACAATTGACAATGGTGAGTGTCAGTCTATCAAGGTTATTTTAAAGGCACACTTTCCGCGAGAATCCAGAATACTGTTTACATAAAAAAACACCGAACGGTTTTCTGTATTTTTCCCAGACTGAAGAAGAAGCAATGTAAACAAACCCCTGACCTAAACATGCGCACAAGCGCCCTAATGTTTGAGTCGTGTGAGTGATCTAACGGCACACTCAGGGCACAGTATAATTTTACGTACTTTATCTGAGAAATACAGACTGACGATCGGGTAAGAGTGTCTCGAAAAGCCTGTCGATAATTTTTTGAGTGTAAACCACAGATAAAAAGACCTGAAATGAGGGTAACCCAACCACTTCATTTAACGGACACTGATCGTTGTTGTAATCAGACTTCGATTCTTCGTTTGTTTTTCACCTCAATTTCTACATCCTAAACCTAACTGGAGATGTTTTATGTGTCCTATGTTTAATTTTAGTTGTTTTAGTCGTCGTAAGCTCTTGTAAGTTTGTTTTACTAACAAATGCTCAGCAGGCTACGGCGGCATGTGGGCCTTTAACATTCATTTGAATACAGAAGCCAGTTCAAATCCCACTCAAATCAAATAAAAATAGGAAAACTTCAGTGGATTTTTAACTCCATCGCCATATGTGGAAGAGCTCGCTGAAAGTGTAGAATTGGCCTAATCTTTACTTTAGTGTGCTTGGCACTGTGTGTTACAGATTGAGGAGTCAACAATATTAAAATATAGCCTACATGTATATATAAGATTTTCCTAACCCATCTAGATCAATGTACCATAAAAATGTACATTACAAACGGTAAACCCAATCTTGTCTCTATTTCAACATAACATAATGTATATATCTATTTAAAAACACACGGGCACCGGGATAATCTTCATAACTAAAATAACAATGGAGTTTCTAGTTGTGTTAAAAGGGGGACCTGTATAAATGAACATATAAAAAAAGTCTGTCGTATTATGGTATCACCAGCTCCGTCCATCCGTACCGGATTCCATTCCCCTCCATAATTTATAGAGATTAAATCCGATCTTTATAATTCTTTCACAACATACACTTTATGGGTAAATGTCGTTTCATGAACCATGTTTGATATCTTCGATCTATATTGGATTATGTAATATTCTCTTTTAGTCCATGTATATTTATGATCATTAATGCACACGGGCACATGGAAAATCTTCTTGTCTATATACATATGTACATGTATCTTCTTTAGTTTTGACCAGCCCCGATAGCTCAGTCGGTAGAGCGTCCGCTTCAGGGCTGGTAGATCCAGGTTCAAGCCTGGGTCGAGCCAGACCAAAGACTTAAACAGTGGGAGCTGCTGCTTTGCTTGGCGCTCAGCAATAGGAGTTAGAGCTGCGACTGGTGGGCCCGGTGTCAGTATAATGTGACTGGGTGAGGGGGCTTGCTGGGTGTCTTCGGCAAGCCATCTCGGTGAGGCAGTACCAAATAAAAGAGCAGTGGAAATCTGCCCTGCCACAAGGAGACAATGTCTTCATATGACTGAAATACTGTTAAGCAGGACGTAAAACCCAAATCACTCACTCACTCTTTAGTTTTGACCTTATCCTGATAATTTTAGAGTATGTATACCTAAGGGGAAGATGGTGTGTCGATAACAATTTACGACATCGTTGGTTACATAATACAGCACCCATATACATGTATGCTCATAGAATATAGTTATGAAAATCTTTCATATGAACATAGAATTTCAATTGCTGAAAATAATACAAATTTGTTTATTAATGTAGAGTAATCAGTCAAAGTGGAGTGCGTATGTTGAGTTTACTTTACGAAAACTCTTGTTTTTTTATGAAATGTGCTTGTTAAAGTGTTTTACTTTGGTAATCGGTAAACTCTTGTTTAACTTTTAGTTCAGGCAGTATATGCTGATCTGGAGGGTTTCAAATAAAAGATAATTTACGGTTGGTTTTGGTATTAAATTCCCCATAAGCAAACAAAACAAGATGTTTTTCTAAATTCATTTGATTGATTTTAAATTTTTTATGGGTCCAGTGTTATTTCTCATAACAAATGCTGACCTAACTGTATGTGGCTGTGTTGTCGACTCAAATGCAATGGAAAATAACATTTTTTATTCATGGTCGGAAAGTTATATAGGTCACAACAATATTGACTTTGTTATTCATGGATGGAAAATTACACATCTGTTGTCAGCCTTTTATAGGCTACTAGAGTAACAGTCCGGCACCAAATGTTTATAGGTCATTGCATATATTTCTGTCAAATAGCTAAATTCAATCAATTTGGATTTATTTGCCCATTTCTATTGGAAGTTTACAAGATCCAAACTTTTGTGCAAGTCGATTTTGGAAGTCATATACACCCCGCCCACATATTTGAACGCCTATGTTTTAAAGGGAAGCAATTCTAAATGTTTTTCTTCTCAATGAATTAATTAAGAATAAATAATGGAACTAGCGTAAAAGAGGAAATGGCTGAATGAAGCTTGTTACACACATGTAAGCATCTGGTTTTGGTTTTGAATTCTTTGAATACTAACCCAAAATAGGTTAGGCATCATTTTTGTCATTCAGTTGTGTTTTCGTTAAATTGGTTATAATGGAAGCAGTACATGCTTTGTAGACCTTTTTGAGATGTTACAACATTAACAAATTTTAAGAAGATAAGATATAAATGATTCAATAGAAGGATCTAATTGTTTTCTAGTGTGTGGAATGTTATGTTTTTATTTAAGCCCTTTGAGGAAGCCACGGTGGACTAATGTTGAGCCCACTAAAACGTTGTCTAGCATGACCTATCTAGCTTGCCTGAATATAGGTTGCAAAGACCCACAAATTTTGGAAATGTAATCGATTGACATTTGCATGTTCAGTAATCATAATAAATGATCACTTCTGATAGCATAAGTTAAAGGACACATTTTGAACATTAGTTGCCCTGGTGTTTTTTGAGTGTGAATAATACAACTCATACAATGTAGGCCTATTTGTGAAAGACGTGACTTATCCCATTGCATGGTATCACGTTTTCCCTGACTATGAATATGGATATCTTATATCGATTTTAAAAAGCATTTTGTTCCCTTTTGTCTACTTTTACATTTATTTTTTGTCGTCTTTCTTTCTTCACATAATAGGCAATATTACTTTCCTGTATCCAACATCGAAAATACTTTCCCGTGTTTCCAGTTTCAAACTCTTATGACACACTTGTTTGTTTTTCCAATGATAAAGATATTAATGCCACATTAAACAGTGTTTTCCAAAATAATTTTTCTTCCTTTTGCCTTTGTAGTCTTCTGCTAATGAAGAAGAAAAGATGGCCACGATGAAACGTGAACAAAAACGGCGCCCTAAGCCAAAAGACAAGTCTACATTGATTTGCGGGGTGTGTGGAGACAAAGCCCTGGGATATAACTTTGATGCTATAACCTGCGAGTCATGCAAGGCTTTCTTCAGAAGAAATGCTCATAAAACAAAGGTATGTCCAAGCCCTGTCAAACCTTTCCCTCAAGACAAAATTGTCAAAGGTAGCCGTCAACATCTTTGAGAGAAAATTCCTTAATGGTAGTGGGTTTTATTTCTGTACTCATAGACTAAGGGCAATGCATGTAAAGTAGGAATTTAGTGTTTTCCTGGTGGAGATTATTCCCAAGCTGAATGGAAGTCCTCTGACCGAGATTGAGAACATATAAAAACATAAAAGACTTGAAAAAGCATTGTTGATACTGGGTTTGAATTGAGTCATTGCATGATATTTCAACGAGGAATATTGCGAGAGGAAACAGGACAGAATCAAAACCTTCACCTTCCATTGGTACCTGAGAACCCTGAGTTTTGATTGATTGACTGATTGGTGTTTTACACTACACTCATGATTATTTCACTTATATGATGGGGTTGCCAGTTTTTTGTGGGAGGAAACCCACGACCTTCCGGTGCTAACCTGAGTTTTGAATGATGTATTCATAGTGATAAACTAATATATGATTGATTGATTGATGTTTTATGCGGCACTCAGTATTATTTCATTTATATGACGGCGTTGCCAAGTTTAGCATGGGAGGAAACCAGGCTCATTCACTTGAGGAAATCCCCGACCTTTCTAACTCTTCCACATACGATGACTGAGTGAAAAATCCACTCAGAAGTTTTTAAATTTTTAGTTGGTCTGGGCGTGATTTAAACGCGTGCCACAACGATGGAAGGTCTGTGTGGGACTGAGCGACAATCGCTCTAACCCACGGAAGGCCCCAATCCAGGTTTGATGTGAGAGACATCTTGACATCTTTCCTCACAAGTTCACTCTTAGTTCACTGGTTTGTTAAAAATAACTTCAAATTTGTTTATATGTATTAAGGACTAAAATTATAAATATTTTATGCTAGAAGGTTTGGTCAATCTGGCTTATTGCCATACAATTCATGTTCCAGGCTTTATGTTATTACGACAATCATGGGTTTATCTACTGCAATGAGATTATTATGCGGGCTATAGCCGCATTGTTTGCTGTTAGAAGATCATGTGGACCTGTTGACAACAACAATGAAAGCACTGAGCTAAAATCAATGTATACCGCTATTCAGGACAGGATTTGTTGAATAATGCTAATTAGGGATTGGTTATGACATTAAGGATTGTCTTCAGATTGTAGTGTAAGTTCTGAGACTACTTATAGTTTAAGAAACCTTAAGCTCGGTATCCGATAGCAACTTCCAGAATCTAAAGTAAGGCATATCTATAAGCCTCCCTTTAGAAAACAAATGACAACCAATCCTTATTTAGATGGGTTTTTCTTTTTTTTTAGATTAAATGGATTTTTTTCTGAAACGTGCTATGGCTTCAGACAGATTCTTTTGATATTCATCCTTTACTGTGACTGAAGGCCACATGGATGTTGCTTAATGTTTTTCTTGAACTTGATCAAACGCATCACATAGCTCAGTTCTGTTCATTTTGATATATGCTAAACTTCAAAATTATGGTATACTGAGCACCATCCTTCCCGGGTAGGTGCGGGTTCAAATCACACTCAGACCAAATAAAAATTGAACAATTTCTGAGTGGATTTTTCACTCGGTTGCCGTATGTGGAAGAGTTGCCGTTGTCGTATGTGGAAAAGTTGCCAGGCAGAAGGTGGAGGGTTTCCTCCAGGCAATAAGCCGGGTTTTCCCACCCTACTAAACCTGGCAACACCTCCATATAAGTGAAATAATCTTGAATGCGGGTTCCCTTCAGCAGCATAACTTTGTATCCGATCTTTATAATTCTTTCACAGCATATACCTTATGGGTCATCAACCATTTATAAAATCATCAGCTGCATTATACAGCAATATTGCATTATGTGATATTCTCTTTTAGTGATTTAGTATATATCTTCGTTCCCTCTCTGTGCATAACTTGAAGAGTTTTGGTCAGATCTTTACCTTTTTTTCTCAGCATATATTACCTTATGGGTAGAAGGTGTGTCATGAACCATTTATGACATATTTGGTTGCATAATACAGCATACACATATTTGATTATGTAATATTCCGTCTTCATTTAGACCGGATCTTGAAAAATTTCTTCAAATGTTATATATCTTCTGGGCGTCGCAGATGGTGTGTTGTTAGCTATTGATGAAATCACCTCTGGTTTTTTTGCTTCCTTTATAATTGAACTTTTGGCAGAATATATATCTCCCATATCTTAATGACAGCTGCTGCATAATGTAGGTTCATGGAAATGAAAAACTTTCAGATAAACATAAAATTTAAATTAATATTTTATATAAGGTAGAGTAATCAGTTGTGGCGGAGGGTGAATGTTGAATCTATTAAAACTTGATGAAAAATTTACATGAAATGCTATATTTTCCAGAAATTATTTATGGAAACATGTTTGGAATATAAAGTTATGCTATTAAAAAAGACCTGTTTTGTGTAGGGCTTATTTTGTACTGGTTTCAGCTTGTACGCTTGTCCTTCCGTTCGTCTGTAACATAATCGTTTCTGGAGCATAACTTGAAAATGCATCCTTCAATTTTCTCCAAATTATATATATTGTTTCTATACCATGAGATTATTTTTTGGGTGATGCATTACCACAGATGACACCTCCCATGAGGGTAATTCATGGTAAATCAACGTATTGATTTTCTTCAACAACTGTTTTCGCAGAAACTTAGATATTGAGAAATCAGCGACAGATTTTTGTTTCCAACACCAACCCCATGGCTCTATTTATCTCATGCCGGTTATTTTAACAGTCCAACATAAGATTCCCACCTGATGGTTAATGGTGATGGAATTTTGCCAGATTTTCTCCCTCACTAAACCTTAATAATAATAATAATATTCTTTATTTCAAGAGGGTTACATATATAAAATACACTCAATCAGCTGAATAGCTGTTCTACCTTGAGGCCCTCAAAACTGTTAGCATCATGACATAACAATGGTTTACATATATACAGTGAACATATACATAAATACAGACATTTTTACAAAGACAAAAATTATTAAGTACATAGATCATGACGATATTTGTTCTTAAAACTTACTACTGAAGAAGCCGTTTGGGTAGATAATTGGAGAGAATTCCAAATACTTGTTCCGGAGTAAGATAAGGATTTCTTGAACATTTCGATACGAGGGAATGGCACAGATAATTTGTACATTTTTTGTGACCTGAGAGGCATATGTTTAGTTTGAGCTTGGGTGAATAAATCCATCATGTAAGATGGGCAGTCACCAGAAATACATTTATACACGGTGACAGCTATGTTTAATTTTACATACTCTTCAATGTTTAGCCAGTTAAGGGCTTTAAATAATTCCTGTGATGGCGTTTTCTTAGTTTTACCCAAAATAAGTCTTGCTGCCTGTTTTTGTAATTTACTAATCCTAATGATGAGGTTGTTTGAACAATTTCCCCATATAGGTAAACAATAATTGATTTGCGGTAAAATATATGCGTTGTAAAACAAAACCCTTATATTAAATGGTAGTAAGTGCTTATGCTTACGTAGAAAGGACACCAAACATGATATTTTTTGGCAAACAGAATCAACATGGTTAGACCAAGTTAAAGTGTTGTCTACATGCAATCCTAGTATTTTTAAATTCTTTGTTTGCTTTATATTGACATCATTAAAAGTAATCTCAAAGTTATTAGGATGACAAGATTTCTTTGAGCTTCCAATCAACATTGATGTGGTCTTCTCTGGGTTGATTACCATTACATTTTCCTCACACCACTGAGACACTTGCGATATTCCTATATTAAGTTTATGCTGTATAGTCTTAATAGATTTGGAAGAAGTATACAAAGATGTGTCATCAGCATAGCTATCAACATTACATTCATCAATAAACAATACAATATCATTAACATATAAAATAAACAAAAGAGGTCCCAATATGGAACCCTGGGGAACTCCAGTAGTAACTTCGAGTTGTTTTGACGACACCTGACCAATGCAAACTACTTGTTTCCTAGCAGTCAGGTAAGACTGCATCCAAGACAGAGCATTCGGACTAAATCCATACATTTCTAATTTTGTCAGAAGTAATTGGTGATTTACTAAATCAAAAGCCTTTTTGAAATCAATTGAAAGGACTCCAACCAATTCATTGTTATTTAAAGCATACATCCATTGTTCAGTCATTTTTGTAAGGGCTGTAAAACAAGAGTGTTTAGGTCGAAAACCTGATTGGTTTGAATGGAGAAGATCATTGGAAGAAATGTATGTATATAACCAGTCATGTACATGTCTTTCTAAGATCTTTGATAAAATTGGCAATACAGAAATTGGTCGATAATTTCCAGCTGAACCCAATGACCCACTTTTATGAAGTGGAAGAACTTTAGCTGCTTTCCATCCATTTGGGAATATTCCAGTTTTTATACTTAGATTGATCAGATTGGCAATTGAAGGAGCAATTATATCAGCACTGATTTTAAGAAATTTCGGGCTTAATCCATCCAAACCTGTACTTTTAGTAGAGTCTAGATTTAGAAGATAGGTGAAGACATAATGGGTTGTTATAGGTGGGATGGTAAATTTATTTCCAGGTGGAAGTCTCTGATGAATAAATGATTTTAACTTACTTAAAGTGATTGTAGGAGCTTTATTTTCTTGAGGTAATAGGCGTTCTGCTGCATGGATGAAGAACTTATTCAATTCATCAGCAATATCTATAGATTTTGTATGTTTTTTTTCACCAGCCTCTATCATATTAGGAACTTTACGTGTATCTTTGAGATTAAGTTTCTTAAGTATAGTCCATGTGTCTAATTGTTGTCCATTTTCTATGATAGTTGTGATCAAATTTTTCTTAGCTTTAAAAATAAGTGAATTAACATGGTTTCTTTTTTGCTTAAATAGTTCATTTTGTTTAACTTTTGATGTCTGATTTCTTTCTCTCATGGCTAACACTATTTCCTCTGTCAACCACTCTGGTTGCCTAATTTGTTTAACCCGTTTATGTAAAACAGGAGCATGTTGATTAAGTACATCAGTAAATACTTCGACCCATTCATCTAGAGCCTTGCCTGGGTCTATATAACACTGCACAAACTTCCAGTCAACAAAAGAAAGATGATTACGAAAATTATCATAATCGAACGATTTCATAGATCTGTAAATAATAGTTTTGTGACAATTATCTTTTTGAAAGTTACATTTGCGACATAGAAAAGTTGCTTTATGATCACTAAGTTGTAACTCCCGAACATCAGAAAAACTTATTTTATCCACATTAGTAGTGTAAATGTGATCGATGAGCGTCTCACTGGTACTAGTTATTCTTGTTGGTTTATTGATGAGTTGAGTAAGTGTAAAAGATTCACAGCAGGAAATCCAACTGCTTGGAGGCTCATTTAAAAGATTGATGTTAAAATCACCTAATATTATTATTTCTTTATCTTCTGCATAAATTTCCTCAAGAACATTTTTATATTCCTCAATCCACAGAGCAGGTGCACTTGGTGGTCTGTATACAAACCCTAAAATAAAAGGCTTAGCCTTTAGTAACATAATTTCTAACCAGATGATTTCCAATGTAGTAGTCTCTAAATCAATACGTCGCTTATAATTAAATCTGTCTTTTATAAAGACTATCAAACCTCCACCACTTTTTCGTAACCTATCCTTTCTTTCAATTGAAAACCCTGAAATGGACAACAGATTTTTGCCATGTTTTTTCTTCAGAAAAGTTTCAGAAAAGCCAAGTATGTCTACTACCTTGTGAGATTTTGTTAACAATATATTAATCTGTTCAATCTTTGGCAAAATATGTTGAATATTAACATGGCCAATTTTCAGCCCTTTTTTAGGTAAACATAAATCTACAAAACTGTCTAAGAAAACAGAATTAGTATGGTGCAGGGGAGGTTGAGCAACTGGGAAAGGGAAATAGTTTTTGTTAGTTTTGGTTGAATTCTTTGGTTTGTCATCATTTTGTAAAGAAGTACAATTACTATTATCAACATACGACAATATGTTTATAAAGGATATAAAGTCATCATCTGGTGTATCTTCAGCCAGTAGGCCTACAGACTGAAATGGCTCATTGTATTTTATAGGTGGTATAGAAGATATTTTTGTTGTGTCAACTTCTTTGTCTGTTTCTATTGGTAACTCAAGATCAGATATTGGTTTGGTACATAATTGATCTGAGTCTGACACAATATCATAAGTTACGACCTTTCTTTCTTTCGAAATCTGAAGCTTCATTGGAGTTTGAATATTATAAGTTAAATTACATTTGTTATAAAGAACTGAATTTGTATGATCACAGGTTTTTACGGCACTCATCTCATCCACATTGCCAAATGTTCAGAAAGAACACATCTTTTGTTTATGACCAGATTGATGACAGTTATTGCATGTTACAGGGTAAGAATGCCAACATTTGGATTCTAGGTGATTAGATTCACCACACTTATAACAGAATTTAAGGCCTTGAGCAAGAGGTTGATTTTTACTTATTTTAACAACAGACACAGTGTTATTAATGTTCCTGATTAGCTTGGACGAACCCTTGGCACTTAAATGTAAGCCATCTCCAACAAGAAGTTCCCTATTGACCTGACCATTGCGTTGATAGAATGTAACTTCATTGTCAACAAATCTTAGAGTGTAGTAATTTGCAAGACTTTTCAGTCTTTCGTTAATCAAAGGTATCACATATCTAGCATGATCCATACGTGGACAGAGTCCAGAAATAATGATCTCTGTTTCTGGAGTAACATCATATATCAGGTTAAGAACATTATCATATTGTAGTTCAATGTCATCTAAGCAATCTTGAGTATTATTTGTTCCAACTTGGAGTACAATTGTCTTGTATTGATCTAGATGCATTGATGATAGTTTATTATACATGTCTTGAATAGTTGCACCTCTTAATGTGATGACTTCAACATCAGATTGAAGGCCTCTTGTCTTCACTCCTTGTATCATTGAAGTCCCAATGATGAGTGTTTTCTTTGCGATGGTATGTGTATATTGATCATTCAAGTATGAAGATTGGCTCAAATTTTTAGACCTGTATTTTTTGTTTGAAACTGATACTTTCTCTAACGGTAAAGTAGGTATCTTTTGGCCTTCCGAACACATAGCTTGGCTGCCGAAGGAAGGTTTTTTGTGTACAGGTATATGTTTCATATTTGCCTCTTGCTTTTTAATTAGTCTATATGTTGAAGGTTTATCTTTAGGTCTATTTAATGAAATTGAAGATTTATTTAAATCCTTCTCAGCAACAAGCAGTTCATCTTTTAACATCTTAACCTGTTGTTGGTGCTCTTTGAGAAGCGAATGTAGAGTGGCATTCTCCTTGTCCAGGCGACTCATATTATCTGCCAATTTGTCTCTTTCTTGTGTTAACTTTTCAATATCATTTGTTGTAAAATATGTTTGAGTGTCCACATGTTTCACATAGACAGGTTCCGATTGTGAGGCAGTCTCTGTTGTAATTGATGTCTTCTGATTTTTGCATCGACACATTTTGTCTTGTAGTTTGTTGAGCTGTTCTTGAAGTTTATAAAACTCAAGTTTGTTATATACCGAGGCTTTATATTGCTGATATTCCTCACGGAGTGTATAGTACTGGAGCAATATATCTTGTTTTGAGGTAGATTCATTTATGTCTACAACATATGCATCCATTGATATTGGCGTTGACATTCTTGATTGGGATATTGAATTAAAATCTGAATCAGGTGGATAAACATTCCAATCAGGTATTTTTGAATTTACACAAAGGTTGTCTCTTGTCAATAGCATATCCCGTTGAGTTGCTGGACTCATGTCATTCAAAGTAAATCCAGAAAAATTTAGTTCACTGTTTGATTCAAAACTTGTATACAATGAGGACATAAAAGTGAAATGATATTGAGTGTTAGTCAGTCAACCTTTTTGCTTAGCCATGCCCAGGATTGTTTAGCAGCATTCTAAGATATTGATTCAGACTTTTCCCTTTTACTGGGAATCTATATTCTATTTGATCTACTCAACAACACTCAGCCATGTCAATTCTATTACTGAATTATTTACCGATTTTGATGACCTTAAATGCCAGTATGACCTGAAGTGTGGATATAGCCAGTCTAATCCGTCTGTAAACATAATATTAGTTCTCCACTGCCCTAGTCTATGTGGGATGGTTCCCAGTTACTAACGGAAGGTCTCGGTTTCCTCCAGGCATAGAGCCAGGTTTCCTCCTACAATAAAACTGGCAACTCCGTCATATAAGGGAAATAGTCTTGAGCGCAGCATAAAAAACCAAACAATCAATCAACCACTGCCCTAGTCAATTAATACCTGGCCTTAACTGGCTCTCAAAAATCCATGTTCAGTCTTTTTTCTTTAATATCCTAGTGATATTTTAAATAATAAAACTGAACCCATTTAACTGTTTTGTTAAGTCTATGAGCCACTCCTAAATTATGAAGATACTTCATAGTTTGTTATGTCTATTCTTTGGGCCTGTTTACTTAAGAAACAGCGATCAGGTTAGGATAAGAGTTTTAATTAGGAGGAAAATAAATGAGTAACCCAGGAAATGACCCGTGAACATTGTCAACTTATATCTGCTTTTCGAATCCCTGGCTAAATTAATAGTTTAAATCTATTAATTTCTGCGTCAAAATTCATTTGAAGGCCTACTGATATATCAAGATCGATTAAGTTAGTCTTGGATTCACCAACTCGAATCCAACCTGTGAACCCATTCAGTACCGCTGTTGTCATATTACGTCAGTGCGTTCCTGCATTTGATACGTTGTATGGCGACAGCCACTGATGGTGTACGATGACAATATGCACACAGTCAACACACATGCCATTGGCCGCTAATATTTCTCACAGACTTACTCAACGTTGCGAGTGTTTTGCACACAAACATGGTAAAATGGGTTACAAGTATTTGATTTGATTTAATTTTTGCTGTCAGATGAGTGTAACAAGCTAGATTTTTTTCTTTGTTTCTGTCCAAATTTCTTTTATTTTTAAAATCATTCCCGTAGAAACAAATAACCATGCGAAAAAATTGGAATCTTTCAAGAAGACTGACAAACATTAGATTCCTACATGTTTGTCTTGAATTACTAATGTCCATGGTAGATACGGCAAGCTATAAATATTATTGCAGTTCAGACAGCTTCTTGAATTTTCCTCCTATCAAATCAATTATGCCATGGAGAAGAACTGGCCGATTAAACGCAGGTCTGAATCTTCGGTCAGCTGCATGAAATGTGAAAACAAAATTATTAGGTTCTTTTCGAGAAGACAGTAAAAACGCTAAAGAATATCCATAATGTTTTGTTTGTTTTTTGGGGGTTTTTTTGTTGGGAGGGGGGGGTGGGGGAGTCTGGGAATATATATGCTTTGAAGATTATTTGGTGTTAATATTATTCTGAACAAAATTTCCCGAAATGTTTATAGACTCATAAAACAGTCTGTACTGATTGACGTCAAGCTGAGTTAAAACTGTATTTTAAAAAATTCACATTTGGGCTTATCTATAATGTTAAATCTTATTAGGCCTTTATAGCCAGTTTATCAATAATATAAACATATTTGGTTTCAACCACAGGAAATTGATTTACATCTGTACTATGTGATGGTTAAATGTGATTATTTTCCCGTTGAAGTAACTGGTATTTCGCTATTCAAAGCTTAGATATATGTTATGCCTGTGCATATAAGCCGACCAATATACGCCTAGCTTTTGCTCAGACAAATTGCCCTAAAATAACACTAGATATGGCACTATACTATAGCTCAGACCAGAGCAAAAGTAGGATGATCTGATATATGACCAATTCAACAAGTTTTTAAAATTTGCTTGGGTGTTTAATCATTGATCCAGGCTCCAGTCAATGATGAAACTGTCCTATATTGCTTTGTTTAGGCATTTATCAACATATTTGCCAGGTATTGTCTTGCAATATATTGACAGTTGACAGACAGATATTAGAAAGATCGATACATGTTAAATTGTAAGCATATGTAAGCTATAGACGAAGGTGATGTCAACTTGCAGCTATCATCGAAATGTGTTGATAGAGCTGGCTAAAGGTTTAATTCCCAAATTTACCATTTTAAAGTACAGTAACGGGCAAAGTAACTTTATTGTACATTTCAAATGGTGACGGTGATATGTTTTCTGGTTTTGAAAATACCCGTTTAAAAACAATTAATAAGACTTTGGTTATTATGTAAGATGGTGATGGACAGCTGGACTCAAGATTACATGTATTTCCCTTTTCTATTGAAGTCTGTGGAGATATGGGATAAATTATAGAGATATCATTGTCCAATAATTATACTCAGTTATGTTCTGGTGTATTACATTTTTATTTGTCAACATCAGATTTCTTGAAGAATACATTTAGCTGAATAAAGGATTGATATTTCAGGACAAATATTGTTAGCATATACTTCTAATGGACTGTCAAAAATTGTACTTGTCTTGAATAATAATTATTTATTGGCTCTAATTTATTTAGTTTTTCAATGTGTGGAATGGTTGTCAGATATCTGTTGAAGGTCACCAGGTATCAGTTGAAGGTTGTCACCTAGTATTTGTTGAAGGTCACCATCTGCTTGCTGAAGGTCACCAGCTGCCTGCTGAAGGTCACCAGGTGTCTGTTGAAGGTCACCAGGTGCTTGCTGAAGGTCACCAGGTATTTGTTGAAGGTCACCAGGTATCTGTTGAAGGTCACCAGGTATCTGTTGAAGGTCACCAGGTATCTGTTGAAGGTCACCAGTCATCTGTTGAAGGTCACCAGGTATCTTTTGAAGGTCACCAGGTATCTTTTGAAGGTCACCAGGTATCTGTTAAAGGTCACCAGTCATCTGTTGAAGGTCACCAGGTATCTGTTGAAGGTCAAGGTCACCTAGTATCTGTTGAATGTCATCAGGTATCTGTTGAAGGTCGCCAGGTATCTGTTGAAGGTCACCAGGTATCTGCTGAAGGATCAGGTGCTCATCCTTATGAAAAGAGACTTATTTTCTGACGACTAAACCTGATAACGTCGACAAAGAAATAAAATAAGTGAAATTAAAACGTCCACAACATTAATCAACATAAATCTATTTCATTAGAGAAATATAAAATGAGCGACACATGTCCATTTTAGGGATTTCCCCATTGCATGGGTTTATGGTTATTAAAGCATCCATGAAAACTATCAAGGGAGGAATTATTCAAATCCTTATAAAACCAATCTTTACATTGTTATAAACCATGTGTTTCAATCACAAAGAAATCCTTGGTTGGAACTTACCGTTGTCTGGCATTAGCATAAAGCCCAGCATGAGATCTTACGAAACATGTAAAAATACCCTATTTTTGTGACTAAATATCTGTGTGGGAAGTAGAATCATGTGGTTTATTATAAACGTTGATAAAATCTCACCACAGAGAATTATGAATCTCCTTTATATATTAGTTTTAATCAATTTAAACCATGAAGGTGATACTTGCAATAATACACCTGTAATATCTCAAACTGCCCATTTTTATACGCCCGCCTTTTTTAAAGTCGGGCGTAATATTGTATCACCCGTGCCGTCCTTCCCTCCATAATTTAAAGAGTTGCATAATATACATTGTAGCATCTATATTGGGTTATGTAATATCTCTTTAATCTATATCTTCGTTCACTAGCGCTCCATATCTTGAAGAGTTTTATTCCAGTCTTTACAATTCTTTCACATTTACATGTAAGACATCCCTGGTTACATATATAATACATTATCTATATTAGATTAGGTATAATGTAATATTCTCTTTTAGTCTATGTCTTGGTTGCTTACGCTCTGTAACTTGGAGAGTTTTGATCTTTGCAATTCTTTCACAGCATTTACCTTATGAATAGATGGTGTGTTGGCAACCATTTATGACAATTTTGGTTGCATGCTTGAATAATACGACATCTATATTAGATTATGTAATATTCTCTTTTAGTCCATATCTTCTTTAATTTTGACCTGATCCTGACAATTTGTAGAGTATATATACCTAAGGGTTAGATGTTGTGTAGGGAACAATTTAGGATATCCCTGGTTACATAATACGGCAGCCATATACATGAATGTTCATCCGATAGCAAAATGAAAATCTTTCATCATAGGATTTCAATTCCTGAAATTTAAACAAATAGGTTCTATAATATACATGTAGAGAAATCAGTCATAGCGGAGGGCATATGTTGTTTTTATACATTCTGTCCTAATTCTAAATAAATAAGTAGCAACAGGGCCGGTATTTATTTTCCACAATGCAAAATGTTATTATGGTCAATAAATGAGTCTTCAACCGGTTCTGAAATTGAAATACCCCACTGTTTTATAAATTTATGAACGCACAGGGCTGTTTTCTTATCCTTATTGTCATTACATTTTATAATGTGTCCGTGATAAACTCCTTTCCCTGGTAAAGTTGCAATTTAAACAAAAGAATCTTGTATTGTGTAGAATTCCAAATGTAGCAAAAACACCTATAAATCGACCAGCCATTCAAATTGCATGAGTTTTCCATATACCAGGGAGATTGTCTTTGTTAATTGTTTACTCTATTTCTTGCTAGCCGATAACCATGTTGAGCTTAATTATTTAACATGCCATAGCTTTTCCAACCCAGGCTATTTATTGTCAAGCATAGAAAATCAGTATGGAAACTGATCCAGATGCAAATGTGTAAAATACATGTACATGTAGCTGTGAATGTCCCTCTAAATCCATGGATGAAAGCGATTGATTATATGCAATTGTATGTATCCATGTTTGAAAACCATTGTTAATGCAATTTTAAATACACAGTTCATATCTTTAACAAAATACACTCAGCTTTCAATGCCCAAATATCCATTCTTGAAACCCATTGTTTATGCAATTGTTCATGTAAATATGCATTTTATGTTCAATTACAAACTTGTCTCCATGGTTATTTTAGACCAGAAGATTTTGTTAGTATCTTTATCTTAGGTCACCAGGTATCTGTTGAAGGTCGTGTTTATAAATGTCCATGCATTTCTTAACTTAAAAAATTTTTTACTCCAATTTTGAGTTTGATAATGAGTAGAATATACTGATGTGATTTGACATTGAGTAGATTGACATTTTATTTTTTATTGGATTATACAGTAAACAGTTGATAGAATTGCGAATTCTGTTTGTTTAGGGGGTTTGTTTTATTCACTTTAACTCAGTATATTAGCTTGGATACCTGATGCACTCGAGCTCTCTATTAGCCTTGTCAATGTCACGTTTCCATGGAGACCGTTTATCTCATCTTCCTGAAGAAGTACTAAAAGTGTCATGTCTGAATTGAAAATGGAATGAATGTGTAATTGTCAGACTAGCTATCGTAAATGATACAAACATCATAAATACCCACTGTTTTTATGTCCCACTTTCAATATTCCAACCCACAACAACATAAAGATCCGTTCAACCTTGTCAATATATTACAAAAATATATCACCAGAAAATTATACTGACTGAAGCCCAACTCTTGTCTGTCTTCAACCTAATGAAATAGCATGGATCTTATGATTGGGTATAAAGGTCTAAATGGCTTACCTTCCTTTTTAACACGATTAGAAACTTGTCAGCATGGTTATACGTGGCTCAGTAGGTAGAGCGTTAGAGGCTCAATTCGAACAACCTTCCTTCAATGGGTCGCGGGTTTGAATCCCACTTAGTCCAAAAAAAGTGGAAAATTTTCCGACTAGGTTTTCACTCAAACGACCTATGTGGGATGGCTGCCAGTTACCATCGGAAGGTTGTGGGATTCCTCCGGGCATAGAGCCCGGTTTCCTCCCAAAATAAAACTGGCAACGCCACCATGTAAGTGAATTAATCTTGGGCGCGCTGTAAAACACTAAACAATCAACCATGGTTATTTTAGGGGGCCTCGGTGGCGCAGTCGGTTAGAGGTATTGACCCCCAGTCCGACACAAGCCTTCCATGGATACGGCATGGGTTTGAATCCCACTCAGACCAAATAAAACTGACAAATTTCCAAGTAGATTTTTCATCTGATTGCTGTATGTTGGAAGATTTGCCAGATGCTCACTGAAGAAGGTTTCCTTCCCCACTAAGCCTAACAACGCTGCAGTATAAATGAAATACTCTTGAGTGCGGCGTAAAACATCAATCAATCAATAAACCATTGTTATTTTAGTCCAGAGGATTATCATGGTTATACCTGGTGTTGAAGATATGTCTTAAATTGGATCTCGTTAAAAACTTGATTTACTGATGACTAAAAGTCGTTTTTACAGGAAAATAATCATCAGTAAATTTATGTGCTTATTTTGATTATCCTTTCCCATCCTTTTCCATTAATCAATGACTTCAAGACAAAAAAAAAAATAAAAAACATTAATTTTTATAAAATTTTTCATTCAAAATTATCTATCTTGAGGCCAAAAGTTTTTTTCTTAAATTTTACATTAACTAAGCTGCTACGTCAAAATTTTAATTTGTGCCCTAACTAGACTTAATAAAAGATGTCAGACTAAAACATCAACCAAATCAAAGAATTTTAGCCACAGGTGGTTGTAATAAGATATGTACAATATATACAATGTACAGCTATTATTTCCTCTAAACATTCACAATTTCTTGATTACAGACTTGTGTCTGATACTTGAGATTTAAAATCTATAATATCAAGTTTATCATTTTAGTTCTCCCAGGAACCTATCTCTTTTATCCCCCCCCCCCCTATAATTTCTGCTTGTGTATCATCTCGAGTATGTCTGTTTTGATCATTCTGACTAGAGTTATTGTTCTCCTGACCCCATTCCCCTCCCCCTCAATACTTTTCTGTATTTCTCTGGGATATAATCCTTTTCAATCCCGGAACCTATCTCTTTTATACCCCCCCCCCCCCCCCCCCCTTATCATTTCTGCTTGTGTATCATCTCTTGTATGTCTCTTTTCATCATTCTGCTGACTGGAGTTACTGTTCTCCTGTCCCCATTCCCCTCCCCCTCAATACTTTTCTGTATTTCTCTGGGATATAATCCTTTTCATTTGGAACATCAGGATTACCATTGGGTCGGTCATCCAATCCTTTTATCTTGCTTAGATTTTGATTATGCCCAAAGACATTGTTTTCAGCATTCTTGACTCGCACGGTTGTCATGGAGGCAGTGTTATTTTGTACATGTAAATCAGCCTAATTACTTGGTCAGTCTGAAGGACTTGTCAACATCAATTAAAATCATTTTGAGGAAGAGAATGCTTTCTGAAGGTGTGCCTTAGTCCGTTAATGCTATCTGGGTTAGTATAGACTAAGTACTCTGACTGTATATACACTGTAAGTGGCCTTTATACTCTAGCTTACAATTAAATGTAGAAAGTCCAATTACTGTCCCTCTTCAAGATGGCACAATTCTGTATTGGAAGGATAACTCATCTTTAGACTGTCAAAGTGTCAATGGTTTATTAGGTAGAGAACACGGTGTAAATCCAAGGAGGGCTTTCTACCACCACCCCTACCACCCCTCCCTTCACCAATATGCTTAGCCACCTGGCTATTCAAGTCAATTAATCTTGAAATAATCTTCAAAGACTTTGATTATTGGTTCAGAAACCACACAGTCCAAAGTAAAATTGGAAATAGTTGCCGGGTACTCTTATAAGCGAAATTAATCTTGAGTCGTGTGTAAAATATTAATCAGTCAATCAGTGACATCAGTTACCTCTGTTTATGCATAGCTTGTTTTGCATCGCCCTATATACCATGCTACATGCCAAATAAGTTGAATGATATTGAGTTCAACATGAATAACCAATGGATCACATATTAAAATGTTTGAAATGTTAAGAAAGTTTGGTAAATTAATTCTATAGTTTCTATTTGAAAATTCATAAGCTTGAGGGTGGTTTTAGAAACTAGCCCGAAACATTGCACTGATTAATTAGCCACTCGTCCCAGAGAAAGTGATGTGATTGCCAACACGGAACATGCATACATGTAGGATAAGCTATATTACGAAAACCTCCTTCCCACCAGCTATATGAAAAAAGAGAAAATCAATCACACTTTGTGGTCCTTTTCTTATAACATTTTCAATTTTGTTTCTGAACAGGTAACATTATTAAACCAAGAAGTTTGCTAAGTCTCTTAGACACTAAAACACACAGGGAAAATCTTCTTGGCTAATGGACTAATGCCTTATTAACCAGGGAGACAAGTTTCTAGTAGTTTTAAAAGAGGGTATATGTCATTTTGATCTTTATAGCCAGTCATAGGTTCTTGTAATAAACCAAACTCCATAAGCTTATGGTTATGTTTACCAAGAAAACTGTCACAGAGATATGTATTTTTCCCATTTAGACCATTAAATATTTACTCAAAGCCAACCTTGTACAAGTTAATTCATTAGGAAAAAAGGGAATGAATAAAACAAGTCTTGAATTTATGACAATGAAACTTTTATCAACAGATTATGCTGAACTGTACATGAACTTGCATTCAGAAAAAATAAATAGTTCAACATCTATGACCAGTCATCCATCCATGATAAATAAATTCGCAAACTTTTCTATTCTGCTTTTCACAGTCAAAACATTCATTATTGATGACCTAAGATCAATAATTATGTGATACAGACGTAGAACAATGAATTGCATGTGTAATAGGTCGCTGGCTCTTGACATTTTTCCAATGCAGTTATCCCAAAATGTGTCGGTCTTCCTGGTTTTTAAACAAAAGAACTTGATATTTTCTTCGCCTCTTGACAAAGTTCCCATCACATACAAAAAACGTTGTAATACATGATACCAAAAACTCTTTACAATTGGATTAAAGTTATCAGAATTAGAATCAGTCGTTGCATCTGGGGTTTTCCATAAGGCATTAAGCCATCTCTTCTCTACCCATAACTTTTTAGAAAAACTCTAGGGTTAAGTATCATTATTACAGGCTGCAGAATCCAAGGTTTTTGTTACAATTTTACCATGGTCAACCATGCATTGAACTAATTTTCTAAACAGTTTACTTTGTGACCTATCATCATGTATTTGTTTTCTGTAACTAGACATGGCTTCTTTGGTGAATTATTAGTTTCCTAGCAATTTTTGTTCTATTCATTTTCAGAGGTTGCTTTCCTTTACAGTTTACCTTGCATGGCCCCATACAATTAACTAAAATAATCTTGAGTGCCATGTAAAACCTTAATCAATGTATTAATTTTTCCTCAGGGGCTCAGTCCGTTAGAGTGATAGTACCTCAGTCCGACACAAGCCTCCCATTGGTGCAGCGCGGACAGTTCGAATCCCACTCAAACCCAATAAAAATGTAAAACTTTCTTTATCACTGTATGTGGAAGAGTTGCCAGGTACTCTCCGTAGGTCGGGGGTTTCCTCCGGGCAATCACCCCGTTTTCTTGTCCCATTAAACCTCACAAAGCCGCCGTATATTTTTCCTCTCCTAGAATTAGTAAATATAAAACCTTTGATTTCATTAGATAAAAATACTGTGCCTCAGTACATGTGGCTTTATGAAGTTATGCTATATGTTATTAGGAGAATCAGGAGGATTCTGACATTCAACTAACAAACTCACATCAGTCACCATAATAGTAATCTGATTTTGACTATACAATCCCATACTCACAATCAAAATATGTAGACCTAAATAATAATTATAACAGAGTAGATTCTTAGTTAAATTATTATTAGTTTTAGCTGCAAAAAATATGTTTTTCGTTATCTGCCGTCCACAGCTAATAATGCCGTGCAACTCCAAAATCCCTTTCTAAAGGGATAAAAAGTTTGTTTTTAACTACGGTAAATGACGTCCGAATCCGACCGGCGGCGTAGATCACAGACCATGGTGATTAGCCACCCAGTGTGCTGCCGACGCCTGAGCTGACAGTTAGTCAAACACCTACATGACCGATAACTTACCGGCTGTCGACCGGTAATCGAGATTTCCGACTTAGAGTAGAAACGTATAGTTTCAAGATGTTATGCATTAACCATTTTTACAAGATTCGCGAAAAAAAAATAAATACGTGTTAAAAAATCAACCCGAGTTTTGTTTGTTTTTCATACCGTCAGCTTATGACCAAGCGTCAAATCATTCTTTGTCAAAACGTCTATGAAATTAATTACTAAGCCGTAAGTAGCGTTTCTGGTTCCAAAATGACTTTGTTGTATAGGCCCTGCTGACAGCCATATTTTGGAAATACGGTCGTCAGTATATAGAAAGGAAATCATTTTGTAGTCAGAAACCCGGACTAAGCCGCAAATTGCTAAATTGCCGTGGTTTCAGTTTACTTTCTCAATATATCGTGGCTTTTGAAGCCTTCGGCGGGCAAGATATCCAACATCGGTATTACAAAATAACCACGAGGTGTAAAGATCAAAATTCATGAATAACATGCACTCAGATCAAGAGATTTTAACTCACAAACTCCTGTTCGCTGCAGTCTATACATGTTCTAATTTTAAAACTTCGAAGTTAAGTAATATAATAGTTTAATATTACTTGAAGTGAAAACCCACGTGGTCTGCGGCAGTTTTATTGATCGCTATTAAAAACAAGTAGCCATTTGATTGGCTCTTATTTTGATTGACAGGTATGTATAGTCCAATCAGCAACCAGAAGACCCAAAAGAAAGCTGAACAGCTCACTCGATCTGGACTGTCCAATATATAAGATATTTTAGGCCTACCGTACATGTTTAAATGCCCGCTTATAACAATAAAACATTACTAAATGTCTTTTGGTCGTTCTAATATTTAAAAGCAATTCTCTATGGTTTTAGACGGCGAGTATAATTTAGCAACAACTCATTGAGTCTATGAATACCAATTGTTTTCCTATCTTGCTGGCGTCGTCAACAGTCCCGTGAAGTTGGTAGCTTGACTGCTCAAATGGGGACGGGGAACAACAGATACGTGTACATGTAGTTAACCAATGATAAGTATGTTAATGATCGATTATCCTACATTAAGGAATTGTTTTTTCATCAAACGTTTTTTTTCTGGTGATCCAATCGTCCTACAAATATCCAAGTCCGGACTGAGTAAACTGGTGAGCATCACGGCACGACTGAACGATGGCCGCTTCTGTGTCGCCACGTGTGTAGTCACTTTGGTTTCAGATAGAATATCTGTGTTTTTTTTTATATAAATATATAATCAACTAACAAATGAAGTTGGATAGCAGACTACGTGTAGTTTATATATTACTCATAGTGATATGTTTAGGGCCATACGCACATGTTGTAGGCCTAAGTTTGAAAGTTGTGTTGGAATCTCAGCCGCAGTGAACCTCGAACAGGTCTACTAATTGATGTTGTTGTTGTACCAAAGTGTCAATGAAGACCTGCGTTTAAACTAAACTGTAAGGGGAAAAACGCTTCCGTTAAAAGCATGTTTTATTAGCCTAAATAGTCTCATTGAATCGATCCCCAGCCTTGCATGGACAGATCAAAGGCCAACCAGACTAATCGTTTCACACATCCGCTGATCGCTCTATTCATGCGACTCAACAGGAGGTTGAACCAGACTACTACTCACTTTGGGTATAAAATCGGTCGGATTCGGACGTCATTTACCGTAATAAACATGATTTCAAACATGATTTCTAAGAGCCTTATATGTTGCTGAAGCAATTTAAATACCTGAAAAGGTTGTATTCAAATTGTTCACTGAGCTTCTTTTATGACAAATTTACCATATGTGATTCTAGCAGTTGAAACTTTCGGGAATTCTCAGTAATGTTTGACATCAGCATTTAAAGAGAACAATTTTATGTTGTAGTCGTTTGCCTGCAGTTTTGATGGAAATTGTTCCCTGGACACTCATACAAGGAAATTCTGTGCAGGATGTCGCTTACGGAAATGTTTTACCATTGGCATGAAAAAAGACTGGATACTAAGTGAGTAGCCTCTCGACACCATTGTTTATTCATGTAGCTATGTCATTAATAATGCTGATGTTCTAGGTGGGATAATCCTTGTTGTCGTCCACTTTGCAGTTTCAGACTGTTTTAATGCAGCGAGGGATTGGTGGCTCAATCGGTAATCCAATAGTATTTTCGTTATTTTCTGGGATTAATACTTCCTTGAAAAGTGGCAGAAATTCCTCTACCGATTTTGAGTGAAACCCGAAACGGGAATCAAACCCGGGTCCCAGAGTATAGCACCTATCGCCAGCACTAAATTCCGGCTGCCTTATCCATTCAGCCAACCGGTAATCCAATAGTCTCTAACACAGACATAATTAAGCCTTCTATTGATGGCCATTGGGTCATGGGTTCAAATATCACACTGTCCTAAGAAAAGTTTTAATGTTTCTGGAAATTAGCCCGATTGTACCCCTCAAGAACAATGGCGTCGCTGGATTATATTTTACTGGATTTTTGTTAAAAAATAGTTTGTGGATTTTTTGTGAAAAAAGTTCTTCCGCCAATGTTGTGCAAAATGTGGAATACAAGGTGAGCTGTATACAGATGGCTTGTTAACGGCTGTCAACACAACTCATTCAGCAGGCAATCGATCTTCGCAGTCAGCTCGTTAGTATCACTTAGCGATTCTTTGTTTCCAAATTGCGACAAACTAACATTGGCAAACCTTATCACATGACCGTACATGTAGATGAAAAATAATGTGACTCAATTTCACATGATTTACGGTATATAGTGGCGCTGTCAGGTTTAGTGGTGGAGGAATGCAGGCTCTTAGGCAAACACCGGGCAGTTCTTCCATCTCTGATTGGGTAAAACTAATCAGAAAATCACAGGGGCTTTTTAAGTGAACTACAGCTATAACAAAGCAAAACAGATTTCCCATACATACCAAATTGAAACCTTATTTTCTGTCAATTTGCCTGCAATAAACTTTCCCACCCCCAATAGACCTGTATGGCATTGACGTCATCTCTCTGTTGCGGTCGTTGTGACACGCCTCTTTTGCATTACGTCATAGACGAAATGAACACGATTCTGACATCAGATTGATCCAAAAACTCAATTTAGCGTCATTTTGCCCTACAATGAGACTTCTACGCAAGCGTCAATCCTTAAGGGTCTATAATTACTTATTATAATCCAAAGAGCAGAGCTTGAACATCCAAGTAGAACAGTACCAGTCAGATGTTGAGGATTTCCTCCCCAGCTAAACCTACCAGTGTCGCCATTTCAGTGAAATAATACTGAGTGTGACATAACACACTGATCAATCCAAGACATGGGCCATGTCCATACATAAAGAAGTTTAGACACCTAAGTTTAGGTGACCTTGTCAACTGGAATTGCAATTTTGTATATTCCATCTGCTGTATTTGAATGTATCAGTATATTTACTTTCTTATAATTATTAAACAAGAACCGTGACCTTAATAAGTAGGCTGGTAGAAAAGTACACCTGGGGCAAAAAGAAGATGGTAACTATAGCAACATTGTCTATTGAAATCGATACACTGATGCTGATCTAGTCTGAGTTTTGATTTCATTGGAATGTAATCGGTATGTGATGACTATTAGTAGATTTGGTTTTCATTTTTGTTGGACTGAGTGAATTGCAAGTATTTGACGGTCTCTTGTCTTGAAGGCACATTGGCTGCTAAAATACAGAAAAGTAACTGTTTCATTAAAAACGATTGACTGATTGATGTTTTACTTCCCAATCAAGATTATTTTACTTATATGGCAACTCTTCCACGTAGTTTGATCAAGCGAAAAATCTGAAATTTTTCAGTTTTGTTTGGTCTGAGTGTTATCCGAACCCATGTGGCATAGAAGGAAGGCCTGTGTCAGATTGAGGGACAATCACTCTAACCGACTGAGCCACCGAGGCCCCCTCAGTGGGATTTGGACCCCCACCACATGGGACTGAGGGACTATCACTGTAATCTACTGAGCCACAGATGCCCCTTCAATAATGCAGAGCTGTCTACTGTCAGCAACTATTATAACTGTCAAGAAAGTGCAATATATTTTATTCACTGATATTAATTAAAACAACATTCTCAGTAGGTATGAATTGCTACACAGTGTATACCAGTAATTATAAGAATAATATCTGTATGATTTATCTGATGAATGTGTTGATACACAGTTCAATTTACGATATCATCTCAAAATCTTTATTGTGGTTGGGCGCTCTTACCACACTGATGTTTGGTGTTCGAACTCCAAATCATATGTGGCAAAAGTCTGATGAACATTCCAGCATGTTTATTCTACTCGGCATTTAATTCTTCATACAAAACGGGTATTGTTGAGCTGGATGTTCTTAAAGTCGATTTATTCAGCTTTTTATAGCTTCCACTTTTTAAAAAGTAAATAAATAAAATGAAAAATGTCATTGTGAGAAAGTTATAAAACATGGCTTGGGCAAGATAGAAATCTCTAACAGAAAGTCTAAGAAAAATAGTTTTGATGCCGAACAGTAAAAATAGGATTTATTTTACAATGAAAATCTTTTTGACTTTGGATAAGGAGTTCATAGACCAATGCTTGGTGTGCAAGGATGTCTGTCAAATCCACAACCAGTGTTGGGTTTAACTGAAGTTGAAGCAGTTCATACAGCATTAATCTATGACTATGGTCTGTGTACATCTACCACCTCATGTTAGAAATCCCCAACTCATGTGACCAACCCCAAATTTTCCCTGTAAAATATATTTTTATGTAAACTATTTTTTTTTTTTTTTTAGCTGAGGCTCAGCTACAGAAGCGACGGAAACGAAATAGTTTTAAACAAACAGATACTTTCAATCCTGACAATTATTGTGAAGAGGATATGTTAAATTCTGCGGGAGAATCGGCCTACGGTTGTGGTGACGAAGGGGGAGGTTCTGTGTCCAATAGTCCGGTTACAGAACCCTGGAAAAGTCCCAAACCTGAGAATGTGATACCCATTGGGCCTGTTCCTGAGCTGATTCACAGTCCATTTCCGTCTGAAACAAGCTCTGTGCATACCCCACTTAGTGACGCAGAGTGCATTCCAGTTATTAAATCAGAAAAAATAGATTTTGAAGAGGAAGACGTTATAACCCCTCTGCCTGCTAAAATTTGCCAGGAAATTAACGCTTTGAAAACCACATACCATGCTGTGTTTGACGCACCATATTCAGAAAACCAGGAAAAAAAATTAAAATCTGATGTTCGCTCTGCCGATGATCTCTTTAATATGACTGATTTATTCATTAAAAGACTGATAAAATTTGCAAAATCAATTCCTGAGTTTCGATCTCTAGTGCAGGAAGATCAAATATCCTTACTTAAGGTGAGTGTGGTCATTTGTTTTAAAAACCTAGAAAAGAAACCATATACATGTAAGCGAAGCCATCTATCTATCAATCAATCAACCGTTTCTTGAAAAAGCCTTGTTTCATTTAAAGTTATGCAATATAGCCAGGTAAAGGAAATAAAGTTGTGACACAAAAAAAAACCCAATTAATGAATAATATTAAATCATATCCATAATCCAAGTTATGTACATAATACTTAGGTAAGCCAAACAATAATATTTTGTCAAAGGCAAGCAAAACGTGTTTTGATTTTAATAGTTTATTATTTCTTATATATGCATTGCTCTAATTTCAGGGTGGGGTTTTGGAGATTATGTATTTACGATCAGCGTCTAGTTTTGATGAAAGACGGCGCTCCTGGCTCTACAAAGGCGCTGCTGGATCTGGAAGTTTAAAAGTGGATGTTTTACACACGTTAGGGGATAAAGGCTTTTCCAGTCATATATCATTTGTCATGAGTCTTCATCAACTATGTGCTAACGATCCTGTCATAATTATTCTACTTTTTGTCATAGAACTATTTTCACCAGACCGAGGTAGCCTTGCTAATAAGGAACTAGTCTCAACAGTTCAGGAAAAATTTTCACTGTGGATGAAGCTTTATGTGGAATCGAAGTACCCGCTTAGCGAGGCAAGGGTTCTATACCCCAAGCTGTTAATGAAGCTGACGGATGTGCGGACACTGGGTGAACACAGCTCTGAAATGGCATCAAAATTAGACATATCACGTATGGAACCTTTACTCGTGGAAATGTTTAGTTTAAAATAACTTGCCCTATATCATATTCATATATTTCACAAGTGCTGTTAAATTGGATACAAGGATTTGGAAGTGACGCTGTATTATTGTCTACTGTCTTGTTAAGCCTGAAGTTCTGTGTTTCAAAATGCTCAATTCCTTTTCTAAGGACATGTGATCTGGTTCCATATTTAAGGATATATAATTCCGTTGTGTTGGATGTATATATATATTATACATATATTTATAGAAATGGTTATTATTTGTATATATAGGTATATATAAATATATCTCGTGATTTGCCTTAAATCGTATCAAACCTGACGAGTAAAAACAGAAGAAATATCTTAAAATTGTTTTGATATATATTGCAGTGCTAAATTGGTGATTTTTGTTTTTAAAGAAACTGAACTTTTAAATGAATTATATACGTGTGTGTCATATTTTCTGGTGCAAATTATAGCAGCAGCATTTCTTTAAGACCTCGTGGATTTAATAGAGGTCACATGTGTGTTAGCCTCAGCTGGAAGAATTCTAAATTAATTTCTCGCTTTTATGGTTAAGAATAGGAAATTTGATCACAGGAAAGCCCAGTCAAATTTATCGTGCTCATTTTGTATTGTTGGAAAGTCTTAAAATTTTATAGCAGCTTACAGTATCTATTTTCATTCTCTGACCACAGATCTTAGTCTACTGGCTTTTTACTGTGGAAATGGCCAAGTTTCACGTAATTAGCTACATTGTATATAACAACATTCAACTTTACTAGCCACCTTATTGGTAAAAAAATGACAACTCGTGTTTCATTGAAACCGTAATGACCTCAAACTGTTTTGTTGGACAGCGTATCCGCCCTTATCCCACCTCACACTGAATACTTCCTGTTGATTGGTTCAAACCAGTCACGTGGAGACCCTGTATATTTCCATATTACGTCGCCGTGTTGATCCATACAAGGCGACTACCATATATGGCTTGTGACGTCATGACTAGACGCTTGCCAGTCGTGTCTGTTCGTGCCATACACATTAGAAAATACCTTTCGGAGTTCACTTTCTGCCTTTTATGAAAGCCAATTTTCAGAAAGAAGGCTTGAATATCATACAAGTTAGGTCTTCGGTGGGATAAATTTGTTACAGGGTTTGTTCGAGGGGGGATACGGAAATATACGGGGTCCGTAAACAGTATATTAAGCTCGGCTAACGCCTCGCCCAATATCGGTTTACTGACCCCATATATTTCCGTATCCCCCCTCGAACAAACCCTGTAACTAATATTATCAGATGATAGACAGATCTCCACTTAGTGGACTATTATTGACACTCGCAGTAACCACAGTTGGGAGAATGCATTGGTTCTTATAAAAGCTTTACCTGACACGTGACTCTGATATCTCCATTTCGACTCAAATCGTCTCAAACAAGGCTCCTTGTCTCATTTTCAACTATATGATCTTCTTTCTGGAACCTTAAAGGGGCATGAGCTGCCAAAATGTTGATATTTTGACGTACACACAGAATGTTGAAATTATCGGCTATTTTTCTCAAGACGTATAATTCAGAAGCTTTTTAGTGCTTCTAATCTCAAAAATGTACGATTAAGTATTGTTTTGAACTAACTTTGACTTAGAATGAATGAATGGTCGTCCCGGTTATTTAAATTTTGCTACTTTTCGAACGCGTTTTTCGGTTCGTACAGGGCACATACTGTATGGATTTTCCTCATTCCAATGCCAATCATTTAGTTTTTCGATGGCCTTCAAAGCCTCTTACTGTCGTGACGATTAGAAATTATGAAAAAAGTGTGAATTTCGGCAGCTCATGCCACTTTAACTTTTGCTGTATCAAACACTGTTGACTGTTGTCTCGTTTAAAACGTTAACCATCTTCCCTCTATTATGCATCCCATAATAGCTCATACAAGGAAGAGAAGAAAAGCCACGGTTTCTGACTGGGTCAATATAGGGTAATGGGACGTTTCACACTTCCCCATTCATACACTTCTGTTATCATGAAGAGCCCTGAATTATGATATTTACTTAGTGCTCACTCGTTAGCTTTCTGATAATGAATACAATCATAAATTTCTGATATTAAAAAGGCATATAATTGTGTTTGAAACATTGTATAATAGCCTCTTGTTGTTGTTTTCTGTTTATGGAAAGATCACATATTTTGTTATTTGAGAGGGATTTTTAGGAACTACTAACCTAGGTGCATTGGACACTATGGACTTGTTTTGTTTATATATGCTTGTTGTGATGGAAATGTCATCCAAAAATTGTGAATTGATCAAGTGACCTTAAAAACTGTGTTATTACATGAGAGATACCATGTATCTTATATATAGTTTAAGACTAAGTGTGATTGAAGGTAAAATTCCATATTCCTAGACTAGGAATACCCAGATCCCAGAAGCAACAATCCAGCTCTCTTCTTGTTTTGATTTGGATGACTGAAAAAACAGATCCCAGAAGCAACAATCCAGCTCTCTTCTTGTTTTGATTTGGATGACTGAAAAAACAGATCCCAGAAGCAACAATCCAGCTTTCTTCTCGTTTTGATTTGCATGGCTGGAAAACCCAGATCCCAGAAGCAACAATCCAGCTCTCTTCTTGTTTTGATTTGGATGACTGAAAAAAACAGATCCCAGAAGCAACAATCCAGCTTTCTTGTCGTTTTGATTTGTATGGCTGGAAAAACCCAGATCCCAGAAGCAACAATCCAGCTCTCTTCTCGTTTTCACTTGGATGACTGGAAACATTACAGGTGTATTTCTACAAATTTGAAACATTTAATGGATTACCAAACAAAATATAGGATTCTGTAAGAAATGTTATGAATTTTTTTTCTTCCGAATTTTACCTTCTAAAAATTAGATTGGAGTTTGTTAAAACAGAATCGAAAAATTTTTGTAAACATTTTCAGTTCACTAAAGGCAGGGTTTATGAGGAGTTTTGAGGTCTATTATCTGCCACAAAATGACAAAAAAAAAAAGATTGCAGTTAATTTAGCAGGAAACAATTCAATTTCTGGCAATTAAAATACTCATTTGGACTTCCAATTAACATAAAACATAGGTTTATGTCCTCAAAAACTTTGATAGGCTCATTGAATACAGTTAATGTCAACCTCTTAAGATGGGGCTTTGGTGGTCCAGTGGGTTAGAGTGATCGTCCCTCAGTTCCACACAGACCTTCCATCAATGCGGTGATGGTTCAAATCACACTCAGACTAAAGAAAAATAGAAAAATTTCTGAGTTGATTTTTGATTCTGTTGACGTATGTGGAAGAGTAACCAGGTGCCTTCCTTAGGTCGGGGGTTTCCACTGGGCAATGAGCCCGCTTTCTCCCCTCTAAACCTGGCAACGCCGCCATATAAGTGAAGTAATCTTGTGTGCGGCGTTTAACATCAATCAATCAACCTCAAAACGCTCAAATTGTTATGACAATCAGCATTTGGTCATGTACACTGTCTACTGTACTTATTTATATTTCTGATATCTTATTGGTGGGTGCCCGATATTGTTATCCCAATAACACTTAGATTTTTTTTATGAAATAAGGATTTTGGCCTACAGTGATCCTGACGATTGAAATTTATGAAAAAGTGAAAGTGGCATGAATGTTGATATCTTGCAGTTATAACAGAATGTTGAAATTATTGGCTATTTTTCTCAAGATATACAATGCAGAAGCTTTTTAGTGCTTCTAGTCTCAAGAATGTACAATAAAATATTGTTTTTAACTAACTTACATGCTGGCTTAAAATGAAATGGGGTGAAAAACAAACAAAGAATCGAAGCCTGGTTACAACAACGATCAGTGTCGGTCAACTTTCGTGTTGGCTTACCCTCATTTCAGGCCTTTTTATCTGTGGTTTACACTCAAACAATTATCAGCAGGCTTTTCCAGTCGCTGTTAACCGATCGTCAGTCTGTATTTCTCAGATAAATAGGCCTACGTAAAATTACACTGTGCCGTTAGTTCACTCACTCGACTGAAACATGAAATCGCCCCTGCGAGCAGTTTGGTTTGTTTACGTTACGGGTACCTAACAATTCAAATTTTCAAATTCAAATTCAAAATACAAAGTGACGTCCAAACTTTTAAATTTTCGTAAAAATAGAAAGTTCCTAACTTATATTGTCTGGGAAAAATACAGAAAACGGTCTTTCGTTTTTAATGTAAACAATATTCCTGATTTTCGCGGCAAGTGTGCCTATTTTGATTCTTATAAGCCACAGACTGTATGAATTTTCCTCATTCCAAAGTCAAAACCTCTTACTGTTATTAAAGCCAGAATTTATGAAAAAAGAGTGAATTTTGACAGCTCATGCCACTCTAAGAATTCAATATTGATCATTCTTTTTCAGAACAGCCATAGATATATAAAAAAAATGCGCTTCTTGCAAAAACTGCTCTGACTGTGAAAGTGGGTTGAAATTCTATCATTTTTTTTTTCTTCAGAATTTTAAACCACAAATTATTTAAATCCCCTAATAAGTATTACTGATAGGTTACTTATAGAAAGTGATCATTGATTATGAAATTTATTTAAAGTGGGTAAATTGTTGATATTTTTGCGTTAAAACAATACTAGTAATGATATACAATGAGATTGAATTTGTATATTTTTGCGGAAAAAAAAAATACAAATTTAAATGGTTCTGAGAACATTCACTAAAGCACTTTTTAGAAGTGCTTGAAATGAATGAACTTTCTTCTTGATCATTGAATTTTGTTTACTTTTATGACGGTATTTCAGTTCATACAGGCTACAAGCTGTATGGATTTTTTTTATTCAACGCCAATTGTTCAGTTTTTCCATGAACTTCAAACTCTCTTTTTGTCAAGATAGCTGTTGCTACAGTCTTGTTTAACAGTGAAATCATAACCTCCATAAACTTAATAGAAAGTTGCTTTTCTGAAATTGTGGGGGCCTCCATGGCTCAATCCGAACAGCCTTCCACCAATGGGTCGTTGGTTCGAATCCCACGCAGTCAAAAAGAATTGGAAAATTTTCTGACTGGTTTTTCACTTGAACAACCTATGTGGGATGTTTGTCTGTTTCGGAAGGTCGTGGGTTTCTTCCGGGCATAGAGCCCGGTTTCCTCCCACAATAAAACTGGCAACGTCGCCATATAAGTGAAATAATCTTGAGCGGGGCGTAAAACACCAAACAACCAATCAATCGGAAATTGTGTTAACATACAACTTTGTTGGTAGTTGAGGGTCGCATTGTGTTCTGATCAATCAGCTTTTTAAAATAATTTATACAGGAATTTCCCTCACGTTGTTTACAAAGTGTCTTTGTTAATAGTGTGCTGCAAGTGTTGTATAAGTTTATATATGTATCAATACACTGTATATTTTTATGTTTTGAAATTTTCATATTTTGAGAGGAAAAGAGCATAATTTTATCTGTTCTGTTACATTTTTAAAGAAACTACTGTGAGACAGTTGCCTGGTACATGTACCAAAGGAAGATCAGTGTTTTCCTCCCAGGATGCAGCTGGCTTTCACAAACCGATATAGCTGGTCGCCATGCATCTTAGGGAAACAATGTTCAGTGACTAAGTGGCTTTTAACACCATCAAAGATATTAATTTTCAAAGTATTCTAAAAAACATTTTCATCTAAATATATATCTTGACGCCCATCAAATTTTTACTGACATGGCTCTTAGTGTCTCTCGTGCTGTTAACAATAAATGTCTCAGAACTGTTCTAATAAAGTGTTTTACTGTTTTTATTTGTTGTTTTACTCAAACATATAAAAGATATATGAACATGTTGATTTAAACCTACTTTTTCACTCAGCCACGTATGTGGAAGAGGTGCCAAGTACTCGCCCTAAATAGGGTGTTTCCTCCGGGCAATGAGCCCGGTTTCCTCCCCCACTATACCTGCCAATGCCGCCATATAAGTGAAATAACCTTGAGTGGGTTGTAAAACCTCAATCAATCGTATAACAACTATAGGCAGCATATGTTGAGACTTTCTCGTTTCCTATTATTTTGTACGCCCCCTCCAAAAGACGGTGGTATCAACTTCGCGTCCGTCTGTCCGCTTTTCGAAAACCATTTATTTTTTTTTGTGAACATAGTTTAAGAGATGACGTATCATGAATCAACATCAATGGTTACCTAACAGTCAATCAGTTATCAGAGGACCTAAGAATTGTAGCTTAGCTTTTTTCATCTCACTTGCATACTCAAAATGGCGGCTAGGGGGTGATATTGTTTTTTTTGTTACTTTTATTCCAAGAAAACTACTGGTCTGATTTTGACCACTTGGCACACATTATCTCACTATGATCTAGTTGTGCACCCTACATTTTCATATCATTTGCTTATTAAATATGGCCCCCAGGAAGCAATGTTGTTTTTAAACCAAATTTGAATGAAACTTATTATCATTATTCCAAGAAAACTACTGACCTGATCTTAACCAAACATGACACACACATCCCCCTAAGTTCTAGCTGTGCACCGTACATTATCATCTCATTAGCATATTGATGATGGCTACCAGGTAGCAATGTTGTTTTCAACCAAAATTTCAAGGGGAGCTTGCTTTGTAATTCACAAGTTAATTTTTCTCAACAATAGTTATCTCCCTGGAATAAGATTTTTTTTATGTTGGCCCTAATTCCTATATCCAGTTATTGCTGTAACAATCTTTAATATGAATAGATGAACGTGGGCGTTAAGATCCCTTTAAGGGATCTCTTGTTTTTTTCATATCACACTTTGGCTGAATAAGACGTTCATTCTTAGAACTTGGTATGTGGGATGGTTACCAGTTACAACCCGAAGGTCGTGAATTTCCTCTGGGCATAGAGCCCAGTTTCCTCCCACAATAAAACTGGCAACGCCACCATAAAAGTGAAATAATCTTGAGCGACTCGTAAAACAGCAAACCGTCAATCTAAACCATCAATCTAAGTAGCCTACTTGCTATCTATAAACGTTCTTCTCTAGTAATGCTGTGGGATGAAGATGTTCTGTGTGCATGCCTAAAGAAACTGCCAAACTGTGAAATGGAGTAACTAATTGGGTCATTACTGTTCCAACAGTACATCTGACCTATTAAGGCTGACTTCAGTGTATCTGTGATGAGAGATCAACAACAACATACATTTGTCAATTAGTATGTAACGAACACTGATGACCGATAGCTCGAATGAAAATTCTGTCTGCCAACTAGTTACGGCTTTTAAATGAATTATTTGGAAGGACTTCGGATTTCAGATTTAAGCTAAGTCTTAACTATCCTTAATCCCAACTACCTTTCAGCTATTACCACCTATAATATCTTTGAAACATTCCTCTTTTCACTGAACCAGTTGATTCCTTCGAAATCCGTTGTTAAACTGTTAAATCACTCTTTGTAAAGCATAGCATAAAAATTGGCCTAATGAGGTTACACAAATTATCTCACCCTTATAATGGTGGTTTAATGTGTGGCTCTACCTGACCGGCAAAGTAAGTAAACCAGGATAGAGACACACGAGTGCGGCTATCTGCCAACATACTGATCACTACAGTACGGAATTGTTGGCGAAGGGACAAGTATACCAAGTGATTTTATACCTATCGTTCAAATTAACTATGCAGTCATCAATGGCCAGAGGCACTTGTCAGCAAAATTTTTCTGATACCGTAGGCCTACATAGTGATGAGTCGAGGCTCACTGATTCTTTTTATTCCCCCGAATGAATTTGTGGTGATATAGCGATCGATTGCCCCCATCCTCCGCCTGTCCACTCAATAGAACACTTTGTAGAATCTGACTTACAAAACTTAATGGGTTATATTTTGAGTTAAAGCACGGATGGGATTGATTTTCAGGATTATGAGAAAATTTACCATGGGTTTCCACAGCCAAGTTACCTTGTTCCTAATGTATAATGTGTTGTCCGCTCAATAACTTGAAAACGCTTTGCAGTCTCACTTACAAACTTGTGTTATATGTTGAGCTAACCTAAAGAACAGATGGGATTGTTTTTCAGGATTCTCGGAAAATTTATTACGAGTTTCCATAGCCAATTTACTTTACTCCCAATCTATGAATTTGGTGTCCACTCCATAACATGAGAACGCTTTGTCGTATCACTTTGAAACTTTTACATTATATAAGGCACTATTTCTAAATTGCTGGGCCGGGGTATATAGAATCTTCTGATGGCTCTTTTTGTTATCTTGTTCATGTAGATTTTACAGATCATAAGGGAAATGAACATGTTAATGATTAGCCGAGAAATCTTGTGTGTTTCTTTATTTCTACGAGGGGCCTCGGTGGTCTAGTGGGTTAAAGTAATCATCCCTCAGTCCCACATAGACCTTCCATCGATGCGTTCCAGGTTCAAATCACATTCAGATCAAATAAAAATTTCTGAGTGAATTTTTCACTAGGTTGCTAGTGGAAGAGTTGCCTCCCCCACTAAATCTGGCAACGTCGCCATATAAGTGAAATAATCTTGAGTGCAGTGTAAAACATCAATCAATCTTTATATGTATGGTGCAAACGTCGGGGAGCATCATGGAGTGCACTTAATAAAAGAAAATGGTTTTAATGGGATTCTTCTGCAAGCTACTTTCTGTGGGACACAGGTTAAATGCATGGACGCATACATTAATACCTGTAAGTAAAGAGTGCTTTATGAAAGCTTATTAAAGTTATGAAACTGAAATAGATGATCTAGCTAATACATAAACCAAAGGTTTGGGGAACTTCATGTGGAAAGAGATATGTCTATGATTGACTGATTGGTGTTTTACACCGCACTCAAGATTATTTCACTTATATGGTGGCGTTGCCAGGTTTAGTGGGTGAGGTAACCGGGCTCATTGTCTGGAGGAAGATATGTCCATGGGCCAACCAGTACATCCTCAATCTAACAAAACTTCAAGTAGATGGATTTGATTTCGTCCTTATGATTAAGAATGATTCATTTTGTCAAAACAGATCGCTTTAACAGACTGTTCACCTCTACTGTTTTTTTTTTTGACAGCCTTTAATCAAGTTAACCAACACTTTAAATCACTGGGCTCAGGTGTCTCGACCCCACATATACCAACCAGCTTTTGCTTGTCGATGATAAAAATTGCCACTACTTTGACAAGGTTACTTTCACAGAGCACCTGCTGCCCAGCATGGACAGTTGTGGAGTAGAAATACGGGCGCAATCTATATATCAAAATCTATATATTTGATCATTCAAACTCAAAGAGTAAATATATTGTATTTCAAGTTTTTATACATATGTAAATATGATATCAAAAGTAGAAACAAAAATATAACATTATTGACTTTGATAATGATGTATTGTAAGATTTACATCGAAACGTCGTCACCCAATGAACCAAGAAGTTATTATCCATAAGTAATTCTTCACCTTATTGTAACCTTCTAAATGCCATTGAAAGATTTAAAAATATAGCATCATGATCATGTGTATGTCAGTTATACAAAAATTGCTGGCTCTTCTTGAATTTAATTTCTGTATATATAAATAATATAGATTGATTTTTCTCATTTATTTCAATAAATACTGCCAGCAGAATATTAAATTTAATGATAAAAGTTCACAAAGGGACACTAAAATCACAGGATAGTGGAATTCATTTTTCCACAAAATTTACATACAAGAATCCCATTTTCAGGTTAATGAAAAAAAAATATTTTGTTTTCTGTAAAAAAGTGATATAAGTACATGTAGGAAGCAAAGAGACCAAGGCCAGGGCTGGTTTTAAACCAAATTAAGTTCAATTATAGGAGAGTAATTGGTTGTTTCAACTACAGTGTAATAGGCATGACTTTTTGGTCAAATCATGAAATGCTAACTTGAATTCTTGCAACAACCAATTACAGTAAAGCTTTGCAGTAGTGATACATCCAAATTTTGGTCCACCATTAAATGATTTGAATGGGCAAGAATTTGTTTCATTAATATTTAAGAGCACTAAAATAAAACAATTGCATAAGTAGGATTCCCTGTTAATCACGAATATTCTCTATCATTTGTGATGTCTTAAGAATGCCTCTCTATTATCTGATGGGTCCAGGTTCAAATCCCATCCAGTCAAAAAAAAACGACCTTTGTGGGATGGTTGTAAGTTACCACCGAAAGGTCGAGGGTTTCCTCCAGGCATAGAGCCCGGTTTCCTCCCACAATAAAACTGGCAACGCCGCCATATAAATGAAATAATCTTGACCGCGGCGTAAAACACCTAACAATCAATCATTCTATCATCTGTGAAAAAAGGAGTTAAGAACATTATGCTTATTTAGCGTTTCCGTTACAACTAAAGGCTTGGATTATGTCCTTGATGGGTGCGCGACAAATCGGACATTTGGCACCTTGGTGAATTAAATGTTTCCCGCAGCAATAGCAGACACACATATGACCACATTGATACAGGACAGAATTGACTTTGTTCTCCAGGCATATAATACATTCTGCATCATTCACAGGCCTATATCTCCTCTCTGCTCCGCTCGCCTCAGCTTTCTCACCTGAAAGGGTTGAAAGATAAACGTTAATCTTGTTCAATTACTGAAATATTTAAGACAGGTAGAATTTGTACTTTCCTAAAAAGTCAGACAGATCGGATTGATTAGTGATTCAAGTCACACTCTATGTCATTATTATTGAAATAACAGGTTTTCCAGATATTTTTTGGGATTGGGACTGTGTGAATTGCAAGCACCTGGCAATAGTTCCACATGGCCAATTGAGTAAAAAACCTGTGGCTAAGGTGAGGTAAAGTCCCTAGATCTTTTCGTACCCAGGTGCAAATCTTAGAGTAACATCTTTCGTTAAAAGGTTTTTGAAGAAAAACATCAGATACCCCCATATAAATAAAGGGAACAAGAGACAAAAATTGGCCTTGGCTTGGAAAGGCCTTATAGGTGGATAAAAAGTAAGATACGAGAGGGCTTTCAAGGACCACTAGACTTAAATCCGGTCCAAAGAACAATTTAACAATCAGTCTATTTTTGTTTAGAGAGGGACAAGCCTACGGGTACATAAAATTTTGCCAAATTTAAAAAAAAAACTATTCATAATAGTTTACAATGACCAATGATAGTTTAAATGACAGAAAAAAATAATTATCTGAAAAGGCCATGTCATCCCGCACTTACTGGTTGCCGTGGAAACAGCAGCAGCAACTTCCTGTCTTATTGCCCTTTGGATATCTAGTTGAAGTTCTAAGTTCATCTTTAACATGTTCTTCATTTCCTCAACTTCAGATTTCAATGAGGTCAGTTCACGGCGTAGATGAATGTTAGTCTGAAA
The DNA here is from genome assembly GCA_963971465.1 of Lepidochitona cinerea. NCBI lineage: Eukaryota > Metazoa > Mollusca > Polyplacophora > Chitonida > Tonicellidae > Lepidochitona > Lepidochitona cinerea. The sequence goes on from OZ020553.1 coordinate 41,485,633, forward strand.
TAAAAATAAAATCGCAAATAGAATGATATTTATTAATGGGTAAAAATGGATTCATTGCATATTTGACCAGTTCTTATGCCATGAATGGCATTGCTCCGTCTTGTTTCTCAGTAAAACTTTAACAATGGGTGGGGTTATCAGATAGCGCCAGAGGCTGTTTCTCCCCTTAGTTTGCTGAACCGAGAATAGTAAAAATTGTGTAGGCTTAGTAGATGAAGCAGGCTGTTAGCCATACTGTCTAGTAAAAAAGGGAATATTAATATCTTTTTCAGAATCAGTTTTGTACTTCAAAGTGAAATTTTTTCCACCCCTCTTTTAAATACCCACTCTACCCAAGCCAGTGCAACTGTCTTCTATCCAAGTGGTCTGAAATATGAGGTAAACCAAGGTTATTCAAAAATCATTGTGTATTATCTAAGTTTGGGGATTTCCGATTAGTGGGTCCAGTCAAATACAAGACAGTGTAGTAAATAAGTAAACCCACTAATCATTATGTAAAGTGGATGAAAGTAATAAAAAGCAAACCCCTGAAAGCCTATTGGTTGTGGAATGTGCAATATCCAACGCCAAGACGAATGACACAACATTTCTGGAATTCTCGTGATACTTGGCTGCGTTCTGGATTACTTTTTCTACAGAATGATTTTTTAATTTATGTTCAACAACCTGTACAGAGCCAGGTACAGAATTTAATCATTTTCCATTGAGGATTGTGATAACTTACCTGAGTGTAAGGAACTGCAGACGCACTTATACTGGTCACTGAAATATTATCAGAATCATTTTCGTTGTGTAATCCCAAATGTGAAAAGTCATTGCGTTGATGTAGTGGATTTCTGGGTAAAGATCGAATATGGTTTAGTACTCGTTCACCATTTCCAACGTGACCAAGTCTTTCCTGTAACGCACAAAAAAACAAACACAAATTTAAAATAATAAAAACAATAGCTGTTCACTTTTAATAAAAAGTGGTTGGAGATTTTTTAAGACGCAATCAAGATTATTTCACTTGAATCTCGCCATTGCTGATAAGATTCCTTGGGGTTGGGAGGAATATTTGACTCTTTGCCGCAGGCAAACCCCTCAACCTTCTAGTGGTTCTTGGCAACACAATAAGTGTTTTCAGAACTTTTAAACTTCTAAATTTCTGTCTTGTTATAAGAACATTTCCACTGTCCGCATTGTTAGTTGGTAAAAGTAAACAACACGTAAACTAAACTATCAAAAAACAATCTATCCAATTATGAAAACATGATTGACTGAATGTTTGATGGTCAATGTAATGTAATAAAAAAATTAAAGCGATACTACCTCGACTAGAAGTTCTAGGGTTCCTCTGAATTCCCCATCCAGTGAAGATGACACCAGCCCGCTATGAACTAACTCACTGATCTCATCAATGATTGTCTCCCTTTGAATCCTTAAAGCTTCTTCTCGGGATGGTCGAAGTTGTTCAAAAAAGGCTGGTCTGTTGAATGATATATTATATAAAGAAGTAAGTTTATATGATCATGATGTGTTGCAGATATTTTATATTTGTTTTGTACTCTAGATGACACAATCACAAGAGTGGGGGTTAAAAAATACCGGGTAAGCAAAAAACATCCCAAATATATTGTGGAATATGACTATTAAATATGACTATTAAAATTAATATGACTATTTGTATAATTCTATGGAGACGTTAACATCAACCGCAATAGACCCTTTCGGCTTTAATAGCATGACATTTCTCTGTTGCAGGCGCTGTGACACTCTTCGATCGCATTGCGTCATAGATGAAATGCATGATCCAGATATCAGATTGATTCAGGGTCAACATGGTAGATTCACATGCAGGTTTGTTTATCCACCTTTTCACTCGAGAATCATGATCTGTTAATGAGCCTTTTAAAAACATTAGAATTGTCTCAAACAAGCTTTATTCAAATTTCAATAAAATTTTATCAGATTTCAGAAGTGATGATAATTTACTTTTTGACCCTGAGCAAAAACAGATTAAAAATCACATTAATTCCTAGAAAGATAAATACCTTGGAGGTGGGTAGTGATCTTCATCTTGTATGTCTGCAAATCAAAACAACCATTTTTCAAAAATAATTTGTAAAATATTTTAATTTTAAATTTCAAATGTTTTTCATCAAATCAAGCCCAACAATAAATCATGTTTTGTTCACTTCTATTACAAGGCCTATTGGTTCTACAAATATGAGTTTTAGAATATGTCTTTTAAAAATTTTATACAAGACACAAAAGAAGGACATTTTCTAATAGGGCCTGGGAGTCTACTGAGATTTCGATATCCGGTGACAGATGGCGTTTTTTCATGACGTTGTCAGTTCGATTGAACTGTTTTGTTCTAAAACGGCATAAATGAGCGTCGTATTCGAACGATAAAGGCTCATCACATGCGTAATGACAACGGCGGTGACAGGAAATTTGTAGGATGGCCACGTTACTCTCGCTCCCTATAAGAGTACCTACCAGGTTGATCAGAAGCTGATTGTGGTTGAGCATTGACGTGAGCTGATTGATTATTCGGTGAAGGTGACTGGCTTCTTTCTGGTAATTGCTGAGGATGTTCTGGAATGGGAGGAGCCTGAGGCGGGGTTGGGCGTCGAAATGATCGATCAGATGATGCAGATTGCTGAGCATTATTTCGAGGCGTCAACACTGAGAATGAGCGTCTCAGAATGTCGTCTAGATGACGTCTAAAAGCAGTGCCCTGAAGAAGCGAAGAAACAGGACGACTGGCATACAGGCCTTCAACTTCAACCACAATTGCCTCTGGACGATGCTCTTCAACTTCATCAAGGTTTGCAGGAACATTCTCCTTGCCTTCGTTTTGACTTTGAACTCGGAGTCTTTTAGATAAAAAGTTATCAATTTGTTCTCTGTGTTCCTTGCCTGTCACTGGTTTTTCCCCATGTTGAATTTGACGAAGCTCGTACATTAAATCCCTTTAAAAAAAATTGCAAAAATTAACAAGTCAGCTTTTAAACTAAATATTATTAGGGGGTATACGATATATAATATATACACAGATAATATTAGTACCCCTTTATACAATTATAGTTAATATTATATATATTAATGTTAGAAGTATCCATATTAATTACTATATACATGTCATAATGCGGATTATAGTTATTCTGATACGCCCACACGGAAGTGCGAAGTGCGGGCGTATCATTCATAGTATATATATAATATTCAGAATTCAGAATAACTTCAATCCAGTCAACTTAGTTTAGTCTTTATTGCAATTTGCAGTGTTAATGTAATTTTATATGGACGTTTCACTGTTCGTTTTTATTCCACTTTCTCGTTAATGATCGAAGAACAAGTTTTTAAACCTTCTTCATACTTACTTTCTGCTGTTTTGAAAAAAAGTGTCCATTTTTATGTCAGTGACATCACTGATCGAAGCAGACTCAGCGTGAGATTGAGAGTCGGATGTTTCGGTTTGATTTTTGACAAGGGCAAAATCCATTTCCGAGTTTAGACTGTCGCTGTCAGCTCCTCCGATTGCTCCTTCAATCTCAGACGAAAGAGGTAGTGATGCCATTTTATATTCTAGTTCCTTGACGACTTCTTAACTCCAAATTATCCTACCATCTAAATAGCAATGAGTAATGTTGTTGACCAGTCACAGCTAAAAATAGAGTAAACATTGCGCAACTTTCGGTTTCGGCCTTGACCGGTAGTGTGACAGATCTACCTTTTCATTGGCTAATAAAACTCATCGACTCGTAGCAGACGATAATGTCTAACACACTTGACGATCTATTCAAACAAATTATTCAGTCGGAGCAAAGGGCACAAGAACGGAAAACATTTTTGAATGAAGGTATATTTAAAGTGGAGATGATCACTCTAAAATTAAGAAATACGTTTGAGTCACACGTTTGAGTTATACCCGTCAAAAACGATACACCAGCTCGGGAGCCAACTGTCCAACTTCCAAGGCTACGGTAGCTGTATACGAACCGAAAACTTGTTAGAAAAGTAAACAAAATTCATTCATTCTAAGCCAAAGTTAGTTCAAAACAATACTTTATCGTACATTTGTGAGACTAGAAGCACTAAAAAGCTTCTGAATTATACGTATTTCAACCAATAATTTCAACATTCTGTTTTAACGTCAAAGTATCAACATTTTGGCAGCTCATGCCACTTTAACTTAAGTAGGCCCTAACGGCCTAAGCAGTAAAGGCTAAAAGCCTAAGGCTAAAGTAGTAAAGGTCTTACTCCGTTATTTATAATTTCCAACATTTATTGGTCGTTGACCTAGTGCCGACCAATAAATACCCAAACATAAATATTGAGGTACCTGTAGGCATTTAATATTATTGAATTTACCTTTTCTTTGTTTTTGCTATGTTATTGTTAAGTATGTTGAGCATCAGAGTAACTTCAATCAACTCAACATATTGTGGACTGCGGAATAGTACGTACCCTTCCTAAATTTTACCTTGTCTGCAATATGTTGAGGGATTGAAGTTATTCTGATACGCCCACACTGCCTCTCAACATATTTTGGACTAAGTTTTACTGAACTTCTTGTTATATTACATATACTGATATAGGCCCTACAAACAACGTAAGGTCCGTAAAATTGAAATGTAAAATACCCATTGTTTGGATATTCAGAATAATAAAGAATCTGAATCTTATGGGAATAATTTTTAATTATGCATTTATGGACACACTAGGATTTTATACTGTGTGTTGATTTGAGTTAAAATAAAAAAATACTAGGCCTATATAGCCTACTGGGAACCAGGGGATACAAAACCAAAACCCGTTTGTTCAGGAGATTAGCTTGAAATAGCAGATCTCCATTTCAATTTTAATTCTATTAAAGGGATAGAAAACTCCAGAAATAGACACAACCTAACTAGCAGAATGCCCACCAAAACCCTTAATGCACATAACGACTCTTACCGCAAAATACCCTGAAATTAGTAAACTGGTATTGACTAGTGTCAGCCTCTGGTTCTTATCAGTGTCGCCATTTTCCTGGCTTGTCTATTGCATCATATGAGGGCCGCTATTTTTAGATCCACTCTTCTATGTGGAGGTAGTTTTAGACGTAGAAACATGGCGACAGAGTTAAGCGAATAAACAAACGCCGAGGATTGTGGGAGACTTTATTTTTAGAACAATGCCAGCGAATTAACCCACGTCATTTCTCTGCCAAATCATTGGCTTACTAGATCAGGTCAAAGGTCGGCCCGGTGCTCGAATTTGATTGGGCAAAAAGACGGAGAAAATGGATGCGCCGAAGAACGGGCTCATGGCGATCGAATGCCTGCGACCACGGACTTTTCAAATGTTCGTTACTCGCTAACAAATCAACGAAAAATTTATTGGATTGCTGTTTTAGACTCAGGAAACACTGCTCTTTCAGAACACACTAGTGAAACGCTAAAATGGACCCTTCCTTTAAGCATTAGTAGTAACTTGTAGTACATATATATGTTTTCATCACTACAATATTGAGAGGGGTTGAATTACTCCAAATGATTTGTTTGCTCCCCCCACCCCCTTCCCTCCAAAAATATATGAATTCAGTTCACAGAAAACAGATAAAATTGGAATGAGCTGCAAACATTCACACTTTTTCATAAATTATGAAGATTGTCATAACAATTTGAGTTCTACATTCATAATAAATGGATGAATTTGAGTCTGTAGCATGTGCAAAGCATGTTAGAATTGCATTTTAGATTAAACCAGAAGTAAATGAATGATTAAACATATATCCGATGATTACCTGCTTTTGTTGTAGCTGTTAACATTTTGACATCATATACCCCTTTAATGAAAATTAAAAGTTCCTGTTTATGAACTATTTTGGGGACCAAGAGAAATCTGTTAGAGATGTTCAAACTCGCCATTTTGTCGCAGAACATATTTTATCATAAAGAATCTGCTATTCATATATTTTTCTAAGCTAGAAAATATTTGTATGTGTAATGTTGTTACAAAATTACCATGAATATTCAATAATTTGTAGTTAAGACAGATATAGAAAAATGCCAGCAAAAGCTTGTTGAGAGTGAAGAGGAGCTGGGTGCATTACGGGGTCAAATGATTTTAAAGGTAAATGTTTTGTTTTGGTTTCTGTGGATTTAATTTAAATGTACTTAGTATTCAAATCTTCTCTTATGAAGGAATTTCTCAGGGAATGGCTTTGTTCACAAAAAAAATCTACATGTATAACGTTTTGGGAGAGGGGGGGGGGGAGGGTCAGAGGGTGAATATCTTCTCATCTTATATTTATTTATGTGTTCAATAAGATTTCTAGTTTTTCTCATACTTTTTATCATTGACGCTTTGTATTTTTCTTTTCTTTACTAGACTCAGCATTTGAAGAATGAAGAGCTGAAACTAAAGTGGTTAACATCAAGGGAGACAATCCTTAAGGCTCAGGTGGATGATCATAGTGGGACTGTAGAATCATTAAAAGAAAAACTGGTACTTATACCTTTTAAGTCAAATCTTTAAATTTGAAATACATTCAGTGATATTCCGTTTGTTAATTTGACAGCACTGCAGTTAAATGTCCAGGAATATTATCCTTATTGTTGATTTAATTAATGTCTTTACTTTTCATGAAATTGGGTACACAGAATCTGCAATTTTGTTTTTGACTCAACGTAGCGAGTAAAGTATAAGATCTAAAAAAATTGTTTCTGTATTTTCTCCACGCGATTTAAACTTACAGATTCAGAGCAAAGAAAAGTTGGCCTCATCGTATGACCAGTTTTGTAGCAATGCTAGAGAGTTTAATAAAGGATACTCCCTCATTGAAAATGGCAAGCAAATCAGGGAAACTGAATCAAGAAATCTATTGGCTGCCCTTCAGACTGAGAAAACTGCCTTGGAGCAAGGTTTGTATATTTTATTGAATAAATTCTGCTGTAATAATACTCATTACTTTAATGCCATTGATAGTGAGTCCCAAAAAAAAAATTGGAAAATTTTCTGACTAGGTTTTCACTCGAACGACCTATGTGGGATGGTTGCCAGTTGCCACCGAAAGGTCTTGGGTTTCCTCTGGACCTAGAGCCCGATTTCCTCCCACAATAAAACTGGCAACGCGGCCATGTAAGTGAAATAATCTTGAGCGCGGCGTAAAACACCAAACAATCAATCAATCAACCAATGATTGTGCAAACATTGTAGAACTTGTAGAAACATTGTAGAACATTGTTTTCACAACATAAATTTTTCAGGCATCTAATTTACGAGATGCCAATAGCTTTCAGTGCCCACTGTTACTGTAAGCCTCGACATATGTGCCTTTTTTCGTCTTCCTGGTTATTTGATGCAACAAGCAGTGTTAAACTTTAACAAATTGGCCTGGAACATGAATGCTTGTAATAATCTGTTACAGAGTCTTTTAAAATCTATTTTCTTAAATTATATTGATTGATCGATCGATGTTGAATCCTGAACTCAAGATTATTTCAGTTAAATGGAGGCATTGTCAGGTGTAGACCTGGAGGAAACAATGCTTTTTTGTCCAAAGTAAACTTCCAGGCCCAATGTTTGATAGATACCCAAAAACCATTCCACGTAGAACAAGCAAGTGAATTTAACTCCTCTCAGAATTTATGAAATTTGTACTGAGAGAAATTCAAACCCTCTTGTGTCAGTGTGAAAGACTATTCCACTATACCAAGGACCTCTATTTTATACAATCTTTGGGGAATTTTTATAATATTGTTAAAACTGTTGTAATATCCTATTATTATATTTATGAACACTAAAACACACTGGCACAGGGACAATCTTCTTGTCTAAAATAACCGCCGAGACAAGTTTCTAATTGTGATAAAAATTTATACCCCATCATAAATTGTAATAAAGTAAACCTATGATATTTCATTAGGTTGACGACTGACAGGATTATTATTATAGATACTTGTTTTTAGTTTGATGAGAGCAAGTAAATGATTCTACATTTATTTCAGAATTGAAGTCATTTAATAGGGAAAAAGAAAACTTGGCCAAGTTAGAAGAGATGAAAAATCAAACCCAGGCAAACCTCAATTCTTTACTATCAGAAGAGGATGGTGATTATTTCTTTTATTTCCTCCTCTTCATTGTTTGATTCCTACCAAATAATACATGAAGAATTTCTGAGTGGGTGTTTCACACGGTCACTCAATGTTGAACAGTTGCCAGGTACTTGCCAAAGGTAAGGGGTTTCCTCCTGGCTAAGGACCCAGGGCCTAGTTTCACAAAGCGATCTTAGCTAAGTCTGATCTTAACTACCATGGCAACCCATGTTGAAGGTATCGTTGCCATTGGTAATTAAGATCATCTTATAAAGCTATTAAGATCGCTTTGTGAAACTGTGCCCTGCTTTCTTTCCAATTAAACCTCGCAAAGTTGCCAAATAAGTGAATTATCTTGAGTGAGTCGTAAAACATCAATCAATCCTTATTGATCTGATGTTGAGATATAAAAGTATTTACTCAGTCTAACACCCTTATGATCTGCAAGGCATGCTATGTCATACATTCATTTTTTTATTGACTTGAGGGTTGCAGTAGTCTTTCAGAATCCACAAATATATGTAGAAAGGTGTCGTTAATAAAAATCTTGACTTCATTAATACAGTCAAAAAAAACATTATTATGAGAGATCCATAAAAGACCAATCAAACATCAATCTAAGCCTTATCAAAGCACATCCCTGTTTAGCACTAAAGAAACAGCTGGGTCTGGAAGAGAAAAAACTACAGGCTGAAGAGAATGAGAAGAGAAGAGTTTCAGATATACCTATGAAAGATCCAGAGTTTGTCAGGTATGTGGTTTTATCATATTTGGCTGATTTTCTTGTCAACATTTGAGCTGGCATAAACCCCCAAAATTCAAACTTTTCATGATCTCTGATTATCAAGATAATACAATTTACACGGGTTCAAGATTTATTAAAAACTGATTGATTGTGTTGAAATTAAAAATATCCAATGAGCTTGACAAAGAAAAGCTCATAGTGCGTCCATAACCAAAATGCATTGAACCATTTTCTCTCTCCATTAAATCTGGCAATGCAACCATATTTTGGAAGTAATATTAAGAGCAACAATAACCTAGCAGACCAATAATCCGCCCTCCCCTCACTTCAACCCATCTTAAAAACAAAAACTGGAATTGTAAATAATTAATGTACCCAAGAAAGCTTTCCATATATACATAACCAATACGTTTAATATTGTTATTTCTACTAGACTTCAAAAAGAGCTGGATACTGCCAGGGAAATAAATCCAGAAAAGAAATGTCTTGAGCTACAACAAGAATTGCAACAACTACAGCAAACTCTTTGGCAGCGTCAGCTGAAAAGAGGTTCAAACTTACCCAAGCCAAAGCAGAGAAAGATAGACAAACCACAATCACACCCATATGGCATGGTAAGATAGAGATCTCTTGTTTTATTGTTTTATCTTCTATGCATTAAAGTTGAATGGTACTCAGAATAATGATTTATGCGGTATGAGTTTTTAATTTCTTCTTTTAAATGGACGAACGCTACTTTCATAACATTGTTTTTTAACTCTGCTGATTTAATATTTAGTAATTGTCGTTTTGACTTCAGGGTAATGTGATGAAGGTCACAAATTTTCCAAATCGACAGCGACAAGATGAAGCCTCTCAATCATCTTTAATAACGGTAAATTTTGCTTTAGTAGACAAGTGTGTGTTTATTGAAGCTCTATTGATATAGGGTAAAAAGTCTAAATGATAAACAGGGTCAACTTCCATAAAGTATATTCAATGGACACTCAGGGGTTTGTGCAGTAGAAAATTCGGTAGTCACAAGAGACAAAGGATACGTCTGGTGTGACATGAGATAAACCTGGGTGGGACACGGGATAAAACTGGGTGTGGCTGGAGATAGACCTGGGTGTGACTGGAGATAGACCTGGATGTAACTGGAGATAGACCTGGGTGTTACAAGAGATAGCCCTGGGTGTGGCTGGAGATAGACCTGGGTGTGGCTGGAGATAGACCTGGGTGTGGCTGGAGATAGACCTGGATGTGACTGGAGATAGACCTGGATGTGACTGGAGATAGACCTGGGTGTGACTGGAGATAGACCTGGGTGTAACTGGAGATAGACCTGGGTGTTACAAGAGATAGCCCTGGGTGTGGCTGGAGATAGACCTGGATGTGGCTGGAGATAGACCTGGGTGTGACTGGAGATAGACCTGGATGTGACTGGAGATAGACCTGGATGTGACTGGAGATAGCCCTGGGTGTGGCTGGAGATAGACCTGGGTGTGACTGGAGATAGACCTGGATGTGACTGAAGATAGACCTGGGTGTGACTGGAAATAGACCTGGATGTGACAAGATAGACCTGGGTGTGACTGGAGATAGACCTGGGTGTGACAAGATAGACCTGGGTTTGACAAGAGATAGACCTGGGTGTGACTGGAAATAGACCTGGATGTGACAAGATAGACCTGGGTTTGACAAGAGATAGACCTGGATGTGACAAGATAGACCTGGGTGTGGCTGGAGATAGACCTGGGTGTGACTGGAGATAGACCTGGATGTGAAAATAAATAGACCTGGATGTGACTGGAGATAGACCTGGGTGTGACTGGAGATAGACCTGGGTGTGACTGGAGATAGACCTGGGTTGGTCTGGAGAAAGACCTGGGTGTGACAAGAGATAGACCTGGGTGTGACACGGGATAAAACTGGGTGTGACACGGGATAAAACTGGGTGTGACTGGAGATTGCCCTGGTGTGATAATAGATAGACCTGGGTGTGACTTGAGATAAACCTGGGTGTGGCTGGAGATAGACCTGGATGTGACTGCAGATAGACGTGGGGCTCATTTCACAAAGCAGTCGCGTCACAAACGAAACGTAGTTGCCAATGGATACCATAGTGAAGAGATACGACGTCATGGCAACTGCGATTGATCACCCTGTGCGACGGCTTCATGAAATGGCCCCCTGGATGGAACTGCAGATAGACCTGGGTGTGATAAAAGATAGACTTGGATGTGACTGGAGATAGACCTAGGTGTTACAATAGATAGACCTGGATTGGAAAATAGATAGACCTGGGTGTGACTGGAGATAGACCTGGGTGTATCTGGAGATAGACCTAGGTGTGACTGGAGAAAGACCTGGATGTGACTCGAGATAGACCTGGGTGTGACTGGAGATAGACCTGAATGGGACAAGAAGTAGTCGTGCGTGGGACAAGAAGTAGTCGTGGGTGGGACAAGAAGTAGACCTGGGTGTGACCAGAAGTAGACCTGGGCCCTGTCTTACAAAGCTGGCGTAGGTTACGTCGGACATAAATCAGTGTTAAAGCTATAGGAACTTACGCCCTAGTCGCAACTCGTCCATGTTGTAGGCCTATGCGCAACTTTACGCCAGCTTCGTAAGACAGGGCCCAGGGTGGGACAAGAAGTAGACCTGGGTGGGAAAAGAAGTAAACCTGAGTATGACATGAAGTAGTCCTGGATGTGACAAGAAGCAGACCTGGGTGTGACAAGAAGTCGACCTGGGTGTGACAAGAAGTAGACCTGGGTGTGACAAGAAGTAGACCTGGGTGTGACAAGAAGTAGACCTGGGTGTGACAAGAAGTAGACCTGGGTGTGACAAGAAGTAGACCTGGGTGTGACAAGAAGTAGCTCTGGGTGTGACAAGAAGTAGACCTGGGTGTGACAAGAAGTAGACCTGGGTGTGACAAGAAGTAGCCCTGGGTGTGACAAGAAGTAGACCTGGGTGTGACAAGAAGTAGACCTGGGTGTGACAAGAAGTCGACCTGGGTGTGACAAGAAGTAGACCTGGGTGGGACAAGAAGTAGACCTGGGTGGGACAAGAAGTAGACCTGGATGTGACAAGAAGTAGACCTGGGTGGGACAAGAAGTAGTCTTGGGTGGGACAAGAAGTAAACCTGGGTTTGACATGAAGTAGACCTGGGTGGGACAAGAAGTAGACCTGGGTGGGACAAGACGTACATCTGGGTGTGAAAAAATTGATTGATTGTTTGGTGTTTTACGCCGCGCTCAAGATTATTTCACTTATATGGCGGCGTTGCCAGTTATATTGTGGGAGGAAACCGGGCTCTGTGTCCGGAGGATACCCACGACCTTCCGCTGGTAACTGGCAACCATCCCTCATATGGGTGTGAAAAAAAGCATACCTGAGTGGGACAAGAATCAGTCCAAGATGTGACCAAAAATAGATGTGGGTCTAAGAGGAAATAAACCTGGTTGTGATAAAGAGTAGACATGGGTGTGATGAGATTCAGGGTGTTGTGCCAAGACCTGGGGGGACAAGAAGTAGTCCTGGGTGTGACATGACGTAGACCTGGGTGTGACAAGAAGTAGTCCTGGATGGGACAAGAAGTAGTCCTGGGTGTGACAAGAAGTAGTCCTTGGTGGGACAAGAAGTAGTCCTGGGTGTGACATGACGTAGACCTGGGTGTGACAAGAAGTAGACCTGGGTGTGACAAGAAGTAGACCTGGGTGTGACAAGAAGTAGACCTGGGTGGGACAAGAAGTAGACCTGGGTGTGACAAGAAGTAGTCCTGGGTGTGACAAGAAGTAGACCTGGGTGTGACAAGAAGTAGCCCTGGGTGTGACAAGAAGTAGCCCTGGGTGTGACAAGAAGTAGACCTGGGTGTGACAAGAAGTAGACCTGGGTGTGACAAGAAGTAGACCTGGGTGTGACAAGAAGTCGACCTGGGTGTGACAAGAAGTAGACCTGGGTGGGACAAGAAGTAGACCTGGATGTGACAAGAAGTAGACCTGGGTGGGACAAGAAGTAGTCTTGGGTGGGACAAGAAGTAAACCTGGGTGGGACATGAAGTAGACCTGGGTGGGACAAGAAGTAGACCTGGGTGTAACAAGACGTACATCTGGGTGTGAAAAAATTGATTGATTGTTTGGTGTTTTACGCCGCGCTCAAGATTATTTCACTTATATGGCGGCGTTGCCAGTTATATTGTGGGAGGAAACCGGGCTCTGTGTCCGGAGGATACCCACGTCCTTCCGCTGGTAACTGGCAACCATCCCTCATATGGGTGTGAAAAAAAGCATACCTGAGTGGGACAAGAATCAGTCCAAGATGTGACCAAAAATAGATGTGGGTCTAAGAGGAAATAAACCTGGTTGTGATAAAGAGTAGACATGGGTGTGATGAGATTCAGGGTGTTGTGCCAAGACCTGGGGGGACAAGAAGTAGTCCTGGGTGTGACATGACGTAGACCTGGGTGTGACAAGAAGTAGTCCTGGATGGGACAAGAAGTAGTCCTGGGTGTGACAAGAAGTAGTCCTTGGTGGGACAAGAAGTAGTCCTGGGTGTGACATGACGTAGACCTGGGTGTGACAAGAAGTAGACCTGGGTGTGACAAGAAGTAGACCTGGGTGTGACAAGAAGTAGACCTGGGTGGGACAAGAAGTAGTCCTGGGTGTGACAAGAAGTAGGCCTGGGTGTGACAAGAAGTAGGCCTGGGTGTGACAAGAAGTAGCCCTGGGTGTGACAAGAAGTAGACCTGGGTGTGACAAGAAGTAGACCTGGGTGTGACAAGAAGTAGACCTGGGTGTGACAAGAAGTAGACCTGGGTGTGACAAGAAGTCGACCTGGGTGTGACAAGAAGTAGACCTGGGTGGGACAAGAAGTAGACCTGGGTGGGACAAGAAGTAGACCTGGGTGTGACAAGAAGTAGACCTGGGTGGGACAAGAAGTAGTCTTGGGTGGGACAAGAAGTAAACCTGGGTGGGACATGAAGTAGACCTGGGTGGGACAAGAAGTAGACCTGGGTGTAACAAGACGTACATCTGGGTGTGAAAAAATTGATTGATTGTTTGGTGTTTTACGCCGCGCTCAAGATTATTTCACTTATATGGCGGCGTTGCCAGTTATATTGTGGGAGGAAACCGGGCTCTGTGTCCGGAGGATACCCACGACCTTCCGCTGGTAACTGGCAACCATCCCTCATATGGGTGTGAAAAAAAGCATACCTGAGTGGGACAAGAATCAGTCCAAGATGTGACCAAAAATAGATGTGGGTCTAAGAGGAAATAAACCTGGTTGTGATAAAGAGTAGACATGGGTGTGATGAGATTCAGGGTGTTGTGCCAAGACCTGGGGGGACAAGAAGTAGTCCTGGGTGTGACATGACGTAGACCTGGGTGTGACAAGAAGTAGACCTGGGTGGGACAAGAAGTAGCCCTGGGTGTGACAAGAAGTAGTCCTGGGTGGGACAAGAAGTAGTCCTGGGTGGGACAAGAAGTAGCCCTGGGTGTGACATGACGTAGACCTGGGTGTGACAAGAAGTAGACCTGGGTGGGACAAGAAGTAATCCTGGGTGTGACAAGAAGTAGTCATGGGTGGGACAAGAAGTAATCCTGGGTGTGACATGACGTAGACCTGGGTGTGACAAGAAGTAGACCTGGGTGAGACAAGAAGTAATCCTGGGTGTGACAAGAAGTAGACATCGGTGCGATGAGATTCAGGGTGTTGTGCCAAGACCTGGGTGGGACAAGAAGTAGACCAGGGTGGGACCTAGCTATGCGTGATGAGTCGGAGACATAGGTGTGTGGGATGTAAAATGCCTGGTTATTGCCATAGAAATATTCTTGTGTTACATGAAGTTATGGAGGTGGCAAGAAATACATGTAGATTGTCTTTCACTTTGGTTGTAAATATTTTCCTTTTTTTTCCAGACAGAAACCTTACAAAAACAACAGAAAGGGGATGCAGATTTCAGCAGCTTATTTGTTGATGAGTTTTAATGAAAGAAACATTGTGGATAATATGCATTATCATTATTTTAATGACCATTTAGACAATTGATACCTATAGTTTTAAAAGGAGACATCGCTTAGATTTGTTGTGGTTATAAGTTGACCTTCAGATTGTTAGAAAAATACACTGATCAATCTTGGATAAAAGACTACAAGTCGACTTTCCGCCAAAAATGTACATTTAACGAGTTATTTAGGGAATCCTGTGCTGCTATTGTTTTCTGTGTTATAGTCAGTAAACAAACATCGGCTAGTAGACCACATGCGCAGCCACAAAGGGCTCTACTGCGCACTCAATTTTTACCACAACAAAGCAGACATGGGAATCCTCAAATAAAACTTCCTATCGAGTGGATCTGTGGAAGCTGGGAAAGTTACCAATGACCATCTGGAAACCTCATCTTTATTATTTATATAAACAACGGTAGATCAGCATACATTTTAACGATATTTGTTCCAAGCATATTCCTTTAATGTCCAGGGTTCAGTTGTTCAAAGTGCTACGAGCTTTAAGGCTTTTTGTAAAGCCTACAAGATTTTGAATTCAACCTCACTGAATATATAGTCTTTTTTTTTTAAACTGACTGCTCTCCATACTGAAGATATCCAAAGACCACTATCACATAAGCTTCAGGCTGTAACAAATAGACAAGTAATGATAGAATCAGGCTGTAACAAATAGACAAGTAATGATAGAATCATAGCACATCAATTTGATATGAGCTGCCAAAAATCAAGAATTTTTTCATAAATTCTGATTGTCAAGTGAAGTTGAGTGTTTTAAGTACCTTAAAAAAACTTTAGGACACACCCACCCAGGTCTGCATTGAAATATCAATAATATAAGATATGTGTTAACAAAATACAAAATTAAAAAAAGACAGGATCTTAACGTTAGTCTCCAAGATTGGTATCAGTAGAAAGCTCTGATTTTGTACTATTCATTAAAAATGGCGCATTTTTTGCTTATTCTGTTTAAACAAAATAGTCTTTATATTTGGCAGCTCATGCTAACTTAGTATTCTGCAACAAGAAAACAAACATATTAGCTGTTAAAAAGCAAGTTTTTTAATTTTAAGTTTTAGTTTTCATTTCAAGTAACAACATTTACAAACTAAGATTTTTGTTTCTCAATACTCAATTTTACACCTTGATGACAGAGTATAGTCATTGCTTGATGAAGGTGTGCTGTCTATTTATTTCAAACATTAACTTTTGTATACATGTGACTTACATGTACATATACTTTTCTAGTCACTCTTCAGTTATGTAAGAAAATGGTTATCCTGACCTCAAACACAACTCCACGTCGCTGTCGATAGATTATGTAGTCAGTACTTGTTGAAGGCGTGCTGTGTACTTTTTTCGCAAACATTTACTTTATTTTACGTGTATTTAATCTTCATTACTAGTCCCACTTCAGCTTTTTTGTGAAAAGGGTTATCCTTAAACCCAACTCCACTGGATCGCACCCGATAAAGAATGCCGTCAATGCTTGATGAAGGTGGGCTGTGTATTTATTGCAAACATTGACTTCCATTTACCAGTCACTCTTCAATTTTGTAGACATTTTTCTTTTCTTGTTGATGGTTGCCAGTTACCAGCGGAAGGTCGTGGGTTTCCTCCCACTTTAAAACTGGCAACACCGCCATGTAAGTGAAATAATCTTGAGCGCGGTGTATAACACCAAACAATCAATCAATTAATCCTTATTGTGGGTATTTTGACGCCAATGACACACAAACACTGGACTCACGGCCACAAAGTACTTTATATTTACCATGGGTCTTACTTTAGTGTATCTCTACAACAATCGACTACGTATGTGTGCTTTGATGTTTGTATAATCTACCAATAATATTCTTAGTTAATTGAGCCTAGTGCAAGGCGGTCCTGTAACGGTGTTCTATATATCAGGGTCAACTTCAATGAAAAAGAAATAACAACATTATATCAGTGCTTTATTTTCTGCGTATTGTTCAATAGGACTAGTATAACTGGAAAATTCAGTGCTTGTCATCTGATATGTCAACTTCCTGGTTATACGATAGGACACAGAAGTTATATCGAAAGGCCTATGTATTAAGTTTGCTCACATGAAGGAGTTTAGCGGTTTCAACACATCACTTGTGTTTCTTTGTTTTGGTTTTTTCACAAAAGCTTTATAAACAAAGGAATCTGATTGAATGTGTGTCTTCCAGCATAAGGATTCGGTTTTAAATTATTATTACTAATTGTCTTTTTTGACGGAATATTTTTCCTTAACATAAAAGCTTTCTTTTAAATTTACAATATCAGTATTAAACATGTATTCTGTCTATATTGGATGTCATTTGAGGGGACCTTTGTAGCTCAGTCAATTAAAACAAAAGACTTGCTTGCACAGGCCTTTGTCGTTTTTTTTTATTTTATCTCCTTATGTCGAGTTGTTGCCATGTACCACCAAAGACCAGTGGTTTCTTCAAGAGCTCACTCACCTCATCCACTGAACAAAGCCATCATATAAGTGAAATAATTTTGAGTGAGGTGGGACAACACTTATCAATTAATCAACATTTTCTTGGAAAAGTATTTGGTCAAAACTGAAAATAACCCAAATATTGGTAATTTTGGGGCTTGAACAAACAACAAAAAGTTCCATGATCATTTTTCTTTCGCAGAAAATCTTTAAATCTGTGTTAAAGGTAGTCAAATTTTTTAAAAAAAAATAACAGATTTGTATCTCAAATTCGTCCATATACTCAATAAATTTTCTATACATGTACATTTGATAAATTTCTCTGGTCAACAATAAGCATTTGCCCTTAAGGACTTACAAAAGCTGAAAAATAGTGGAAGACCATACAAAGTTTTCAGTTCAATGATTACAATTGGAATATATCACTTTATCTATTTCACAGTTCACTTGATAGAATCGTTTTTAATAAATCAGTCACTCACTAAATTACATAATAGATTTACATGATAGAATCGTTTTTAATAAATCAGTCACTCACTAAATTACATAATAGATTTACATGATAGAATCGTTTTCATTAAATCAGTCACTCACTAAATAATTACATAATAGATTTACATGATAGAATCGTTTTGAATAAATCAGTCACTCACTAAATTACATAATAGATTTACATGATAGAATCGTTTTCATTAAATCAGTCACTCACTAAATCATTACATAATAGATTTACATGATAAAATCTTTTTTAATAAATCAGTCATTCACTAAATTACAGAATAGATTTACATGATAGAATCGTTTTTTATAAATCAGTCACTCACTAAATTACATAATAGCTTTACATGATAGAATCGTTTGTAATAAATCAGTCATTCACTAAATTACATAATAGCTTTACATGATAGAATCATTTTTTATAAATCAGTCACTCACTAAATTACATAATAGCTTTACATGATAGAATCGTTTTTAATAAATCAGTCAGTCACTAAATTACATAATAGAATCGTTTTCAATAAATCAGTCACTCACTAAATTACATAATATATTTATAAACACTAAAACACACGGGCACAGGGAAAATCTTCTTGGCTAAAATAACCATGGAGACAAGTTTCTAATTGTGTTAAGAAGAGGTATATCATTTAGAATTTTATACCCCATATATTGTTGTAATAAACTAAACCTATGATATTTCATTAGGTTGACGACTGACAGGAGCTTAGCCTTGGTCAGTAGAATTTTCTGGAATCCTTTTGTAATACATTGACAATGGTTACGCATCTTATTTATGATTGATTGATTGTTTGGTGTTTTACGCCGCGCTCAAGATTATTTCACTTATATGGCGGCGTTGCCAGTTTTATTGTGGGAGGAAACCGGGCTCTGTGCCCGGAGGAAACCCACGACCTTCCGCTGGTAACTGGCAACCATCCCACATAGGTTGTTCGAGTGAAAACCCAGTCAGAAAGTTTTCCAATTTTTGGACTGAGTGGGATTCGAACCCGCGACCCATTGGTGGAAGGCTGTTCGCATTGAGCGTCCAACGCTCTACCTACTGAGCCACGGAGGCCCCCTTAACTATGGCAAGAACATCTGTAGACTGAAATTGAACCCCATAAACTCCATCTCACAACCAACAATTAACAAACAACACGGTTATGAACTCTATCTCATAACCTACGATTAACAAACAACACGGTTATGACAAACGGCACAGTTATAACAAACAAATGGTTATAAACTTCTACTATGTTTTAATAAATCAGTCACTCACTAAATAACATAATAGATTTCCTTTTTTGGATAAATCTGGCAATAAACTAGACTACATAATAAAATCATTTTCGAAAAATATGGCCTCTCAAAAATTGTGAAAATTAATTCCCTTCTACAGCACCATGGGAAACTAAAATAAGCATAAGATGTAATTTACATGCTAACTACGAGAATTTTACAATGTTAAGCACTACTTGAAGAATCTAAACAAACTTTTCTATTTAAGACATATTCATAAACATTCTTTTTTACACAAAGCTAACAAACTTTCAATTATATTTACAAAAGTGAAAAAGAAAATCAGTCCAGCTGATAAGCTAAGTAAACAATCACATTTATATAATATAACCACATTAATTTAATTTGCATGTTTGGACCTATGTCACATAACTTGATTAAACGTAAGGTCTCTTTTTAAAGTGGCACGAGCTGCCCAAACAAATTTCGTTGAAACAGAATTAGTTGAATGTATGATATTTTTATCAACAAGTACAAAATAAAAACTTTCTGCGGATAACACGCTTTGGAGATGTACGTTAAAGTAGTTTTTCTAACCATTAAACACTCCAAGATATAGTCTTGCGTCCTTTATTAGAACACATCTTCGGCTTGCATGGGTTATTAACAATAATTTTTATTTCAACGTCAATCCTTTAGATTTCCAATATATTTTAAAAACTCAACTTTTCTTGACAATCAGAAAATTCATGAAAAAAATCAGAATTTTGGCAGCTCATGTCACTTAAATATAAATTCCGATAAACTTTTTGTCAACAAAACACCTGTTGCATACAAAATATCAGCACCCATGAATGGCATATTGCAGCCATGGTTTCCTGCAACTATTATATCTGTTGCAGTTTTAACAGACAACCATCCAATATGGATGCTGTACAAATAAAACCCATTTTTTTCACTTTATCTGATTCAAAGCTGCTATGGGTGGATGTAAACTAAAGCTACATGTGGTTTAAATGCAAACCCAAAGCTTGACAAACTGAAAAAACTCCAATGAATGACATTGTGTGACCTGCATAAAGCATTCTCAAGGATATTGGCATATTTTCTTTCATTATTTTAACAAATTTGAAGTCATTGGTCTGTCGAAAAATATATTTTCCAACTAAAAATTCAGTGAATACCTTTGTCAAATATATATTATAACTTGGTCGACAAGTGAAACCATATGAAAACAAATATATATATATATTATAATGGTCCATGAATTTAAGATGTATAAATATAACATATCAGTAATACAGCATGTATGATTTTTTTCAAGGCACCAATTAAAGTGCATAGAGAAAAACACATAAATAATTCAGTTCGTGCTAATAGGAGGTTTATAACAAGAGTTTTAGTAAACTCAACATACACCCGCCGTGGCAAAGTAGAACCGCTATGATTAACAACTTTACATTTAATATAACATTTGTTTTAATTTCATCGATTGAAATTTCTTGTTCACATAAGAAGTTTTTTTTTCTTCTGAATTTGATGAAGCTGCAACTAAATACCAGTATGTTATAGTACACATATGTCATCTGTTCAGGTAAATTCAATCTCATTTTAATTGCAAAAACTGAAATATTGTGACTGTTTTGACATTACTGTTTATGTTCCATAATTGAGAAGGAGGAATCAATGCAATAGCTTACAACTCTTGAATTTTAACAGTTTTGACTTGGACACTGTTCTATTGGACTTGGCTGTAATAGTTTTAGTACAAAGCAAACAATCTTCAGGCTGACCACTGATATGATGGTGTGTAAATATACAAACCTTGTGTGTCCACTTCAGTGGATGTCATTGTCCCCTTATCTCTATTTAAACAGCCACTCTGATAAATACCAGATGGGTAATAAAGCTGTGAAAATGGTATTTTTGTTATTATAGCGCACATTAAACTATCCAAGAAAACAAGCACACATTAAACTATCCAAGAAAACAGTCTCAGAATGTATAAATCAATTGGCTTCCAGTATTACTCTTGACCAAGTGTACTCAAAAAAGCATTGATATATATTAATATATATTATTAAACATCAGGTACACATTTCTGATATAAAAAAACTCACAAAAAAACTTGAAAACACACAAAAAATATGTCGACCCAAATCAAATTTGGTATGCGACACATCATCTGACAAGAAGATTTTCCCTGTGCCCGTGTGTTGTAGTGATCATAAAGTTCTGGAGCCGAAAGGGAATATCACATATTCCAATATGGCTGCCATATTATGCAACAGGTGATGTCATAAATGGTACGTGAAACATCGTCTGTCCATAAGGTATATACTCTGAAAGAATCGTCAAGATCGGATCAAAACTCTTCAAGTTATGGAGCGGAAGGGAACGAAGATATAGACTAAGACAGAATATTACATAATCCAATGTAGAAGCCACATTATGCAATTGCAATCGACGATGTCATAAATGGTTCATGGCACACCTTCTACCCACAAGGTATACGTTGTGAAAGAGTTGTAAAGATAAGATAAAAACTCTTCAAGTTATGGAGTGAAAGGGAATCCGGGACAGACGGACGGACGAAGCTGGTGATACCAGAATACGACCGACTTTTTTACGGGCGTATAAAAATCAGAAACCAATGGGCCTTTCACTAGTAACTTTGGTTATGTACAATAAAACTATAAATCCGGGCACATAGAAAGAAACTAAGGCACCCTTCAAACAAAAACATACTACTTTGTATTTAAGCTGTTGATAACTTTTACACAAACCAAATTGACTTTTGACTTCCTCTGGTCAAGTCTTCTCCCAATAGGAGTGCTCTAGCAAACTAACACCATTTTATGGACTAAATTGATTGTGCAATCTTTTTTAAATGTCTTACAAATATCCTCTTTTGGTTTTTGTTTATTTATTTGGGTTTGAGTACAGCTTCTTCATAACCTTGGTAAGCTTTGGAAGAGTTCACGGCTGGTTTAGGAGCAGAGTTTGATTTGTCCCAATTGTTAAAAGTTTCAGAATAGATATTATCTGTTTCAGTGTGAGGTTTCCTCATGGCATTTGGAAATTTTGTGCTTTGAATATTTAAATGATCATAATCATCATCATTAAACTCTGTCGTATTTGAAACTACCGGTTTGGCCACTAATGGTTTGGCAACTACTGGTTTAGCAACTACTGGCTTAGATTTTGTCACTGGTTTCCGTTCGCTTGAACTTGCAATGACTTCTGGTTTTGCATAGTGCTCTATGTGCCTTTCTTTTGCCATTCCTTGGATTTTCCATGCCGCTTCACGAAAACCAACATCTGAGTAGAGAATAGGTTTAACCTTGGCCGTTGCCGAGCCAGCATCAATGTCTTCATAAGCTGATTCGTCAGCAGTGGGTCGCCCAGACATAGCACAGGGATCTTCTATTTCATCATAAACAGGTTCAACCTTTCTAGGTTTGGTTGGATCTGGTTTTTGTGGCTTTTTCTTTGGGAAAGGTATATGTTCTAAACCCTTTCCTTGAGGCAGGGCATACAGTTCTTGGGGTTTGGGTGAGGTGGGTGGGTCAGATACTGTACCAGAGAGCCTCTTGTGTGGCATAATGGCAGCACTGGGAGTTGTTGGTGGCTTGAGTTTACTGCTCTCCCCAGTAGAAATAGGTTTTAACTGAGGCGTTGTTTTATCATTAAATGTGGGTAACACTTGCATGCCTAATTTTATATCTGGACTCACCTCCTTAGAATCCTGTTTATCTAATTTTAATTTCAGATCATAGCCCCCTTTCTTTCCTTTTGATTTCATACCCTTTATCTTTTCTTCTTTTAACTTTGCCTTTTCGGCCTTTTTGTCGTGTTTTTCCTTCTTATTGGCCTCCTTATTGCTTTCTGATTCATAAGATGAGCGTGACTGTTTATCTTTCTTCCCTTCCACTTCATGATCAACCCTTGAGAGGGAACTAATGAAACCAGCTTTGGCTTCAGAATGAGCACTTTGTTTTTGAGAATCAGTTTTATGGATCATCATATCATGCAAAACTTTGGCATCTTCTTTCATTTTAGCCATTTTTTCCCGGCCAGCCTCCTTAATGACTTTGGCTTCCTCAGAAAGGAATGAATAATATCCACCCATCGTCCCTGCTTGAGTGCTTACTTCAAACGAAAAGATATTTTTCACCTGGCCATACTGACGAATATGCTTATAAAGCCACTGACACACTAGTCTGTTAGATTTCAACTCGGTCAATGAAAAGTCAAAGGCATTCACAAACAAACAGTACTCTCCGGAGAGGCATAGCCGGTTTGAATCTTGGGTTTGGTCTATCGTGACTTGAAAACTTCGAACTGAAATAAATGAAAAAAGTAGAGTAAAAACATTCAAGAGGGAGCATGTGTTGACTTCTCTGTCAGAGATAAATTGCCTTTTCAAACACCCTTCAAACAGGTTATGCAAGTTTCTGTATTTGCAACAAACAAAACAAAATAGTTTTGTCTTGTTTTTTCTGTGGATGCACGCATCCAGAAGAAGAGTTAAACTTAAGTAATTTTCTAAAACCTAAATCTGCATTTTAATAAAAGAGAAGATCAATGTGGTTTGACTTTCACTTGATGGCCTTCCTACAGGCAAAGCGCCCAGTCCCTCCACACACCCACTAAACCTGGCAATGAATGCCGCCATATAAGTGAAATAATCTTGAGTGTGGCATAAAACATCAATCAATAAATCAGTTGCCTAAGAGAATTAATAGAGAAATTAAATTTACCGGGGGCGCTTGACTCGTAAATCAAGTTCTCATCGATATCAACATCAACAGAATGGGTATCGTCTCCATGGTGATCTGACCCATCTTGACTTCCATCAACTGAACCGTCAGAAAGAGAGGACAGAATTGACATCAGATAACTCTCCCAGTCTCTCAAATTAGACGCATCATTACTTGCAAATGTTATGCTCTCTTTTTTTGTGACCACTTCTAGTTGAACATTGCTTGCATGAGGTTTGGTTATTACTTTTCTTAAACCTTTAAGACTAAAACTCTTGATAGCTTTGGTCTTTTTGTCACTTGCAATGTCTTCCATTTGTATAAAAGCTGGTTTCCCCTCCCAGGGTGGGTAAAGAAAACATCGTCTTGGCTTCCATGACTTGGTCTGAAACATACAACAAGAAACCATGACTAACAATGTGTAATTAAGTGGTTCGCATATCATATGGAATTAGTGATGTAGACAGATTGGATTTTTTGTTATCTCAGAAAAATCCTTCAACCTTGGGATTGATTGATTCTTTGGTATTGTATGCTGCGCTCAAGATTATTTCACTTATATGGCGGTCCAGATTTATTGTGGGAGGAAACCGGGCTCTGGCAACCGGTAACTGGCAACCATCTCCTATAGGTCGTTCAAGTGAAAACCCAGTCAGAAAATTTTCCAATTTTTTTTTCGGGGATTCGAACCCGCGACCCGGCAAGTACCTGGGAACTCTTCAACATACAGCAATCAAATGTAAGTTCAACAGTGGAAAGATCTCTTTACCCTCATAGTAAGGCATGTTATTTATTCTCAATATAATGTCTTTATAGAAAATTTCCTAACAATGCCAGCAAACGTCATTAGAAATTTATGTACCGGCATAAAGCATAAAGTAAAAAAAAATGTTATCCAAAGTCTGGGCTATCCCCCCCCCCCCCCCCCCCTCATTTGTGCATTAGATTTTTAAAACAGAAACTCATAATGTTTTTGTTTTGACAAGTCTAACCTGTCTTTTTTTCCTTATATGAACTTTGGGGGGGGGAGGGGACCTTCTTTGAAAAATGTATCTCTCTGAAAGCTTTTATAATAATTAACCTAAAATTAGAATAGAATTATCTGACATCATGACCCTCCTTTAATAAAAACCTACTGTACTAATTTTCTATTTCCTTTTAGTTTACGATTATATGTAGATAAAAACCCGACATTTATCAAGTCAGGAGGAAGTTTAGAGACTGTGCGTGACCTACATGTTCATGCAGGTATGTATAGATATACACATGCACTGTCAGTTTCAGTATACAAAAGATAAGAGTTAAGCCAACCTAGACCAGGAAGTAGTGATTTAGTTATTATTACCTTTAACAGTTAACCTTTCAAGCCTTCAACAATTTAGTGCTTCTTCCATAATTTCTACATAATAGGCAACATTCTTACATCTACTATTGTTATTTAAGCAAATCAAAATGACATGAGCTGTCAAAATGTTAATATTTTTCTGTTAATACAAATGTTGAAATTATAGGCTATTTTTTCCCCTCGTATAAATTAATTTTTAAGTGATACTAGTCTCTTATATAATATAGTGATAATGTAGTGTTCAGAAAAGTAAGTTTGGCCTTAAATAAATGTATGTGTCCCTGCTATTTAAACGCACATTCGCAAAGAAAATTCGAAATACTATTTACATTAAAAACAGAGGACGGTTTTCGATATTTTTGTCAGACAGAAAAAGTTATGAACTTCCTATTTTTGCAAAAATTAGAAAGCTTTGGTATCATTTTGTATTTTTTATTTGAAACTGAAAATTCTTACTTGTAATGTAAACAAGTTCTGAACCTGGCCATGCATACAAGCCCCGAATAATTTCTCCCACTCAGTCCACAAAAAAATTGGAAAATTTTCTGACTGGGTTTTCACTCAAACGACCTATGTGAGATGGTTGCCAGTTACCAACGGATGGTTGTGGGTTTCCTCCGGGCATAAAGCCTAGTTTCCTCCCATTATTAAACTGGCAACGCCGCAATATAAGTGAAACAATCTTGAGCGCTGCGTAAAACAATCAATCAATCAACCTAATAATTTCAACCGTGTGAGCGACGTAAAGGTACAGTATTATTTTACGAAATTTACCTGACAAATGCAGATGGAATTTCCCCAACTAGACAAAAATCCCTCACTTTCATGCCCTCTTAAAGTGACGAGCTGATAAAATGTTGATATTTTCAGCTATTTTTCTCAAGAAGGACAATTTATATGCTTTTTAATGATAGTAATCTCCTGGATCTACTGTATATAAAGTAGTGTTTTGAATGAACTTAAGCCTAGAATAAATGAACATTGGTAGTGGTTTTTCAAATTTTGTTAACTTTTCGAATACCACAGAGTGCATATATTTTCCTCATTCCAACATTGATCTTTAAGTTTTTTGAGGAACTTCAAATCCTATCCAAATTTATTTAAAAAGTGTGAGTTTTGTCAGCTTATGCGCCGTTTAACATCTTATCAAAACAATGTCAATTTGTTATTTTCTTTGCAGAATAACAAAGAAAGTTTACACTTCACATCACAATCATGTCAGGGATTCAGGTCACACATTACCGGTATATACCATGTAAAAACTGTCAGTGAAAATGTAGATAAAAGTGTGTTCAGCATGTATCTACTGGACGAAGAAAAAACTTCTTTCTCACTTTAATAACTACATGTATGTATGATTATTAAACATCAAAGCAAATCAAGTATAGACATGTTGGCTATGAATAGTTCATACGTATGTATTTCAGAAGTGTAAATTAGAAAAAACAACAATGAAAACGCTATCAAAAATGAATATACTGTACCATAACATTTACCCTAATCAACAAGACCAGTAAAATCGGAAGGTCATTTGTCTAAATCCAAAGATCCAAGGTTATGCTGGTACATGTAATATTCCAGCATGCCAAAAAGGTTACATATAGGTCTACAGATTGATTGATTGATTGTTTGGAGTTTTACGCTGAGCACAAGATTATTTCAATTATATTGCGTCATTGTCAGTTTTATTGTGGAAGGAAACCGGGCTCTATGCCCGGAGGAAACCCATGACCTTCCGGTAGGTTCCCACATAGGTTGTTCGAATTAAAACCCAGTCAGAAAATTTTCACATTTTTTTTTTTCGGACTGTTCGGATCGAGCGTCGAACGCTCTACCCACTGAGCCATGGTGGTTGGTCCTTTAGGTCTACAGAGACCTCTGCAATCAAAATTTGAAGAAAAAAAACCCAACTGTATTATAAGAAACCCAAAAAACTCACCACCATTCCCTTTATACAAACAAGAAGTTCTCCAGACTTTAAAGGATGTGGTAACGGCAATGTGTTGTTGTTGTTGTTAATGGACGACATCTTTCTTATGTGCATTTATCCCATAAATATCACATCGTACATGGCTTTCTCCTAAAACAAAAAACGTATCAATATAACCAATTGATTCAAGAAGAAAAATTTTATCATATTTTTAGAAATTGGCGACAGGTTTCGAAGTGTGTTAAAAAGAGTAACAGTTTAGATTTCATGTACATTGTAGGCCTACCATGTACTCAAAGACCTGCAGACATGGCATACATAGAAATTGTTTTTCATTCTAGCTGATAACAGGTGTTTAGATGTATGGAAGGTACCAGGCATCATTTCACAAAGAGGTGTAGCTTACCTTTGTGCATAGCTGTCATACAAAGTTACTCTAGGCCAGGGTATGAGGGAAATTACTGAAGTAGTAAGTTAACCGACACTGAATGACCCGAAAAAAATTTAGATTCTCACCCTGGTCTGGAATTGTTTCAGGGTCATTCAGTGTCGGTTAATTTACTAATTCACTAGGGTATGAGTTGACATGACAATTACATATAAAACTTTATATTAATATAAGTAACGTGAAACAAGCTCAGGGAACTCCCAGAACAATAATTTGGTTCCTGTCAAATGTAGTATCCAGGTAAAAAATCTCACTTGGGGTTTGAGCTAGACCAACACATTGACAGATGGCTTTCAATGTAAAGTGCTGTTCACTTCAGTATTTAGATGAAGGATAAATTTATACCTAAAACTTAATATGACTTACAGGGAAATGAAGCAGCTTAGGCCATTAAGAGCTGATGGTTTTGCTTCATTGTCTCAGCTGGAGACCTGAAATAATCATTGTCGTGCACACACCACTGTTATTTGACTAAAAAGATAACGGTTTGATTTAAGGCCCCCAGCTGAGACAAGGAAGCTTTGTACAAGACTGGATAATTTAAGCTCTGATCAACAGATATCAAAGGAAACCATTGCATTCTTGTTTCCCTACAAGTTGTGAATTATTTTTGCATATGGTTTAACGATTTGTTTCTTTCAACCCAGTTTCTCTTTAAGGTCTTGATTGCTTGTTTGGTATTTTACAGCATAATAAAGATTATTTCATTTCTATCTCAGGTGGTGTTCCATGGTTCGAATATTCTGGAAAAAGGAAATTGGATATTTAAGAGGAAGGGGAAGTTGGTGACCATTTTAATGATCCACCATAAGTCAACTGTAGTAAAACTAAAGACCTGTTGTGAATAAGATTCTGCCCTATTTGTTAAGTGATAAAAGCAATTAAAGCTGTTGTGAACAATTTTGGTTAACATATCCTATGTTGCTGTAAATTTGTTTTCAAACATGAAGACCGATACAGACACAAAGCCATTTCAACTTACGGGTATCCGATCAGTTATCGCACGTTTGATACAAGCTTTACGATCACGCTTTACAGCCAGCGAGTGACCAGTCAGTAAAACTTCTTGTGAGAAATTAAACTATTTTAACAAAGTCAGCTGAGCTGAGCACAGCTTCACTTCTATGAAATTTCTTGTCAATGCAAACTTTAATGTAAATTCTAGCATTGAAAAACTGGTAAAACTGCACCATAACTAATCAGATAGCTGTTGTTTAAGTCCTGTTCATAAATCCTAAAGGTAAACATATCCCACATCCTACTGACTTTATACCTTACTCCGACCTTAGTTACAAGTACATTGGTTCTGGAGTAAGATCAAGCATTTTGAATACTATTTCCATGATTTTTATACACCACATCAGACTTTATATTAGGTTTGAGATTCCAAGAGTAAGACCAAACATTCAGGTATATGTAGGCCCAATAAATTCTGTAAATTTGAACTTAGATGGGAAGGGGGGAGACTGATGTAACATAGAGAGTATAACCACTGAACGCATGTAGCCGGAGACATGGTAACTTTTAAACACAGTAACTCCAGGAGAAAAGAGCACAGGGGTAAAACTTAATATCTTGTGTCCCTTCGATTCTGAAATCCTAACTGCATTGACAAATTTAGTTGATTTTCCCTTTTGAAGGATTGTCGCCAAACTGAGTGAGTGACCTATTTTTTGTGAAACTTCATTCTTCAACTTGAAGTTACTTAAACTTTTCGGCATCCTTCACAGACGTAACAAAACGTACATGCTAATGCGTTCGCAATGGATACAATAGCAAGAAACAAAATATAAAACAACTTAAAACCTACACCGTGTCTGTAACATTCCTCTTGATAGAAAGTTTTGTAAAACTTTTCTCAGGGATTTGCAGTTGATGTCACGACAAGCTTCTGTCATTCAAGTAGCTTCCTGTCACGTGGTCCCCACTGTAAACACTAACAGCAACAACGACACACGTTGAACCGATAAACACAGTTGTTGTGGAACGAAAGCCAGAACAGCCCTTGACTTCAATTTCAATACCATGGCTGACAATGATAAACCCCAGAAGGTGAGTTATCAGAAAATGTTAAACCACGTCACCGTGGCGTTCTGTACGTCAAAACCTTGGAGTATCCATTCTGTCACGGCCCGAGCAGCTGAGTGAGGTTACGAGGTGACCAGTTATCGAGGTTATGCCATATTTCCATTCTTATTTTTGCTGCTCCACCCTCATGGCATAATGAATATCAAATTATGAAACCAGGAAGAAGGTATGTTAAAGGCAAGAAATGCCAACTGAACCATTGTAGGTGGAGCAGCCGTGGGAAAGTTTTTATTTGGCTTGCAAAATGCAATTTTGTTCTTGACTAAACCATAAGCTCTCTAGTATAATTATAAATTATAAACTGATAATTACAAGGGCTGGGATATTTTAGGAGTATTGAAAAGTAGCCTTTGGCAATGTCTTGAATTGTCAACTGCAGTCAATTGAAGAGCCTGCATAATGGGAAAACCCAACAAACAGTCATCGTCCGCTGCCACGCCTCAAGCACAGCTGAGTTAGTTTATGAATGAACTGATGAACCTCAAGTTTTAATTACCTACAATTCTTTACCCAAGCAGAATGTCAGCATTTTATTTGTTGGTAAATAAACCATAGCTGTAAAAAGGCCTATATAAAAAGCCCCTTTAGATATTCTGGCTAAAACTAAAAGTTAAAGCCTGCGAGATGATGAATTACCAAAGTTTAGGGGTATGACACATAGTTCTTGTAACACAGAGATTTAACAGGGAGATTTGACATATTTACCAAATGCTACATTAATAGACTGACGAGAGCCAATAAAGTCCGGATATCCATTGTTCCTTCTTCAGAGATATTACAGAGCAGAAAGTAAAGAAGAATCTGATGATGAAGAAGACGATTATGTACCTTATGTTCCAATTAAACAGAGAAAAATTCAACAGGTATGCCAGGGGAGATAACTTATCCTATCCCTAAAGAATATTTACAAATGAAAATAATATCCATTATAAGAACATTTTTTCTTTGTTACAATTATTGTTTACTTGGTTAGAATTATTCTGTTGAAACCATAAACTGATATAATTTGATGGTTGTCCAGGTTGTAATACGGTAAGAATTCCGCTAATTCAAGGACGAGCAATGTGAAGATAACAAATAATTAGACTGCTTTCTGCCATGTTTGGTCTAAAACAACAACAATAACGATTGCTCGATAGGATTATCGGTCGCTCCATGCAGGAGGTAAGACACCCAACGAAAAGTCTCAAACTTTTAGAGTGCTTTTCGTAATTTTTGGAGTACTTGAATAAGCGGAGTTCTTATCGTATGATGTGGGATGATTGCCTGGCGATGTGTTAGTCAGTGAATGGTTAAAGTGACATGAGCTGCCAAAGATAGGCAAAATTCACCAAAACATAGTTCGTGATATCTATCAAGAAAAATGAAATACTTCTGGGAACTTTCCGCTGATACCAATATTGAAGATGTATGTAATGTAGTTTTTTTAAGAACAACAAAAACTTGAAAATGTACTCAGGAAATGAATATATCTCGGAACCCATTCATAAACTTCTGATATTTTGACAATTTTTTGCACACATTTTCAGTTTTTTTACAGGTAACTTTGTTGTTTTTCTTCTTCGATATTTTATATTAATGCCAATCTTTTAGTTTTTTCAAAGTACTGCTTTCAACAATTTTTTTATAAACAAATCTTGAATTTGGCAACTCATACCATTTTAAGCATTCTGAAGTGTAAAACAACAAAAATCACTTCCATAGAAGACCACAAGGGACTAGCCAGATACATGGATTAGGACTGCAAATTTACCGTTTTTCCTGACTGTTTTTTCTTAAAGAGGATGTTAAAATTTTCTATATCTTATAATCTCGTAGCTTAACATAGGTATCTTTTGGAATAATTATACTTCTTGGCGTACTGAATGTAACAGTTAAATCTCACCGCCAGATACGACATATCTTGTGCGTGGGTTTTCGCACAAAGCATCAAGGGAAACCACTCTGTGTGTTACTAAAAATAGCACTTGGCCATACACGTAACAAGCTTGAATGGCAAATGGGAGACCCCTCACACTTTTGAGTTATCTTGTAGTCGGCAGTCAACAAGTTAACTCTCACTACAATGTAACAAGCTTAAAAATTTGTAATAATTTTTAATGGTCTCAACATGTGTTCTGTTTAGCTTCAAGAGGTTCAACATCGCCTTGGTCACAAAGCGATCCCGACCCTTCCTGATATCATTCAGGAAGAAAGTGAACCCTCCGAGGCAGAAGATGAAGAAGTTAATCTGGGACCCATGTCACATGTCAGTCTCCTAGATCAACATAGTGAGCTCAAGAAAAAAGCTGAAGGTGAGGCAGTATTACAATAATCAAATGTTTCATATCCTCTGGAACAAACTTTGAATCTGATTAGCCTTGGTCTGATTTAGCTGGGGGCTGTTTCTCAAAAGATTTACCTCCGACGTATGTCCAATGCAAGGCCCGGTTTCCTCCCACAATAAAACTGGCAACGCCGCCATATAAGTGAAATAATCTTGAGCGCGGCGTAAAACACCAATCAATCAATCAATCCAATGCAAGGCCTATCTGTCGGGGCAACATATACCTTCAACATTACAGCGAGGTGCAAAATTACGATTAGCGTAAGTGTGTTGAGAAACAGCCCCCTGGTTACTGTATATGTCTGGGCCCAAAGTTTTGCCTTGATAAACACAGCTTGTAGATCGTAAACTTCCATCAGGCCTTCCATCAATGGGTTGTGGGTACAAATCTGACTCATTACAAAGAAAAATTCAAATTTTAGTAAGTTTTATATTTGATTTGCTAAGTACTTATCGGTAGTCGTAGGGTTACTTCCAGTTCGTGTTTCTGACTCAAAAATGATTTTTTTTTACGGCCGTCGGAATATAAAAGTCATTTTGGAGTCAGAAACCCGGACTAGGTTACCCTCCTGTCAAAGAGCCCAGTTTCGTCCATCAACACTACATTAACTAAGGTGTTGGTTTCCCCAAGGCTTACAACCAGCTCACAAGGATCAATAATTTTATCATAGGGCCTGGATTCTTCGCCTTATAAACCTTGCTCTGGACCAAGGGAAATCATCCAAAATTAAAGACTGGCGTAAAATATTGTATGCAGCATTTATGCAAAAGTTACTTTAAGTTCCTATGCAAATATGCAAAGTTAGTATGTCAGTTTATTGAAAAAAAATTGTAACTGTTTTGAACATTTTGGGTATACTTGTTTAAGGTTACTCTCAAGTGTAGAAGTTGTTTTGGTAGATTTAGAAACCAAACCAAGGAGGCAATGTAACATTTTTGTGATGGGCTGGGGAGAAGATATTGCATATCATTGTTTTAAATATTTACAGCGAGGAAGGAGACCGCCAAAGAGAAACTGCTGAAGGAAGAAGAGAAAATTTTGGAGAATGTTGCTCAAAAAAAGGCTTTGATGGGTGTGGCTGAGTTAGCCAAAGGGATTCAGTATGAGGATCCTATTAAAACAGGGTTAGTCTGTTTATACATGTTCTACGTATCTATCTAGGTACTGTGCAGCTTGTTTTTTGCGAGCCGTTAACTCATTTCAATGCTGCTTGCATTCAAATTTGTACATTTTGTAGACAACTTTATTAAAAAACTCTTGAAAAGAGTTACAGGAAAATGTGATATAGTCAACTAGAGCCATGCATTTTCCTATATGTTATGTGTAAAAATCTGGATATCTTTTGAGTGCCCGATTCAACCATTCTTTCTAGGTGTAATAGGGACTGGGCGTTTCCCGAGAGATTTCACGATATCCTGTTACAGATGGCGTTTTATGATGGCATCACTTCGATTGACGTTTTTGTGAGAGACACATTCGCACAATAAAGTCTCCACACTTGCGCATTGATAAAACAGGTTACTCATGCTCCCTATTAAATAAATAAAAGGGCCTTGCATGATTCAACCCCCATTTAGCCAAATGTTACCTAATGCGCTTTGTTTTGCAATTTTAAGTTTAACATCTTTATTAATCTTTCCAAACTAAAGTGTATGTAAATGAAGGTAACATGTTTTACTTTCATTTTCAAGATGGCGACCGCCCCAATACATAAGTAAGATGTCAGAAAAAAGACATGAGAGAGTGAGAAAGAAATGGCATATATTGGTAGAAGGAGATGAAATCCCTCCACCAATCAAAACATTCAGAGAAATGAAGTTTCCCAAACCAATAATTAACGGCCTTAAGAAGAAGAGTATTATTCGACCCACCCCAATTCAGATCCAAGGACTCCCCGCAGTGTGAGTAATTGACTTGTTATATTTACTAGAATTTTTTAAGAGGGCATTCAATAAATATCAAGCCTCCAAAGATATGCCTTTGTCAGAAAATCATACTGCCTTCAAATGAAAATCACGTTTCTTGGGGGCTCAATTGATGTTATGGACACAAGCTTCAACCTATGGGCCTTGGGTTTGAATCCCTCTCAGTCCGTTAAAAAAGCATGGGACTGTTTCTCGACACCGACGAAACTCTGCGCCTGGTCGTAACGTCATGGCAACATATACCTTCAACAATACATTACGACCAGGCGCAAAGTTACCACGGGCGTAAGTGTGTTGAGAAACAGCCCCCTGGATAACTCAATGTGGAATGGTTGCCAAGTAACAAATGAAAGAATTCATCTGAAATTTCACAAAGGTTATACACAGGAGCACATTTAAAGAGTTGGGCCAGCTACTATATGTTGTGTTGAAAAACAATGAAATATGTACAAATACAGGCAAACCTCATAATTCAGTTGATTTGTCTTCTTTTTTTCTTTACAAGTGAAATGTTAACATAAGGCTTCTTTATGGATTGCAACTTCTTCTTTATTATAAACACGACGTTTCGGTACAGTTTCTAGCACCGTTATCAAGTTAAAAAAAAACCTTATGTTATTATCAACTCAACTTCTAAATGCCACTGAAACAAGACAAGTGAAATGAGTTCCTAACACCCTTGTAGTATTTCCCCTTCCCTTAAAACCCATAAAATTAATCAAAACCTTGCATTCTTTTGTTTTCTTCTACATCTTGAATCACGCACAAGGTGTTTGTTTGCTCATCATCAATCCCAGAATGCCCTGGTTTTGGCGAGAGTTAAAATTAGCTTATTAAACCAGCTGCCGAAAATTAGGGAATAATGGCGAAGAGCTCTGATTCCTCTCCCAGTTAACCTTGCTACACTGCCATATTTAAGTGATTTTTATTTAGTTTGATGTAAAACATCTATCAATCAACATCAGTATGAACGTTTCTAAACAGTAATTAATATCCATGTTTGTATAACTAAAAATGGTATGATTTCATGCCCAATAGACCATTTGCCAGTTTTTCTCGCATAACAATGGCATGACGTCGTGGCACCAGTCTTAGACCGGAGAAGCTCAGCTTCCAATTAGACTTCAGCTGTATTCAGTCGAGCTCCCGCCCATGCAAGATTTTTTCGCATTACTTGATTATTTCAGACATAAACTGTCACAATATGTGGTTTCTTTTCTAAAATATGTTGTAAAATTGCTGAAAATTTTGAGTTAAAAACAGACGGATGCTTTGTCAGGTGTACTACATGGAGTCGCAATTGTGACGTCGCTAAATTACGTCATTGGCAAGTAATTGACAAATGACCTATTATGTTACAGGCTGTCAGGACGTGATATGATTGGAATAGCCTTCACTGGTTCAGGGAAGACACTGGTATTTACATTACCACTGATCATGTTCTGTGTGGAACAAGAGAAACGACTCCCATTCATCAAAAATGAAGGTCCATATGGGCTTATTCTCTGTCCTTCTGTAAGTGCTGGTATAGCTTGTTTTTGGGGTTTTTTTAAAAATTATATTCATTTCTTCATTGTTCTATCGCTAGTAAAGGTTTCTTCACTTTGTTAATCCTTATTTTGGACACCAACGGCACCCATACTTTTATGTAACAGCCTAAAGGCCCGTCCGTTCTCACTGTGTGATTGGTCGTACCGACTTGTGCATGCGATTCAAATGGATGCATTTGATTGGTTGACATATCTTATCAACCAATTTTAATCGCATCCGACAAGTCGGTATGACAAATCGCACAGTGAGAATGGGCCTTAACAGGAAACTTGTATTGCCCTGTGGGTATGTTTCATATGTTGTATTGTCATGGTGGAGTAAACGTGTGGGTGTGTGCATGTATTGTCTAATGTCTAATTCTTGACAATGCCAAGTTATTTGGAATGACTCTTTGTTGTGTAATGCCACACTCAAGATTATTTCATTTTATTGGCTTACTTGCCAGGTTTGGTTGGGTAAGAAACCGGGCTATTTGTCGCAGGAATCCCCTGACACTCTATGGGTACCTAGCAATCCTTGCCGTGAAAGAAAATAAACGCACTCAGAATTTTGTTTTGTTTTCTTTGAAATAAGTTGGGTTCAAACCTGTGACCTATCGATAGAATGTCAGGCTAAGAGACTACATTAATCCCTCTACTGATGAAGCCAGCCAGTTAATAACTAGGAATCTTTCCTGGAATGCTGGCAGTTGGGTAAAATAATCATGCGTGGAGTGTACAGCTTAATTCACAAATTTCATCAAATCATTTTCTGTAATTATTATTTCAGCGAGAGTTGGCTAGACAGACCCATGATATTATTCAGTATTACTGTAAATGTTTAGAAGAAGATGGACTGCCTCCACTGAGATCTGCATTGTGTATTGGAGGAGTGGCGTTAAAGGATCAAATTGATGTCATCAAAAGGTGGGTGGGTCAAAAAGAATATTCCCCCCAAACTGTCAATTTTTTGTGAAACTTTAATGATCTTTAAATTTAAATTAAAGTAAACAGCTCTGTGTTTTAGGTGCTGCAGTTTTTCTACTAGACTAAGCCAGATTTTTTAAATCAAAGATCCACATCCTCTTAACTATGCAAAAATATGGTCTGTTTCAAATCTTATCTGGGTGACTTGATGTGCTCATCACATATACCTCCATGTCAATGTAGGGGCCCCTCGTTGGTCTGATGGGTCAGAGTGATCATCCCTCAGTCCCACACGCCGTATGTGAAACAGTTGCCAGGTACTCGTCAAAGGTCAGGGCTTTCCTTCAGGCAATTAGCCCAGTTTCCTTACCCGCTAAACCTGGCAACGCCGCCATATAAGTGAAATAATCTTGAGTGCGGCGTGAAACATCAATCAATCAGAATCAATCCATGTCAATGTGAATTTCTTTGAGACATTTTGTTCAAATTAAAAATACCATATTTAAAACAAATGACAGCTTTAATGTGACATCTATACCATAGCTTTCTGTTTCAGGGGCGTTCACATCATGGTCGCCACACCTGGCCGTCTCATGGACATGCTGGATAAGAAGATGGTGACTCTTGATGTTTGTCGTTACCTGGTAATGGATGAAGCTGATCGTATGATTGATCTGGGATTCGAGGAAGATGTCCGAACGATATTCTCATATTTTAAGGTACTATATCAGGGGGCTGTTTCTCAACACCGACGTAACTTTGCGCCTAGTCGTAACGTCATGGCAACATATACCTTCAACATTACGTTACGACCAGGCGCAAAGTTACGACGGACGTAAGTTGTGTTGAGAAACAGCCCCCAGATCTTATCACAAGCCAGTGAAATTTCTAGGCATTTGGATTGACCAACTGCCAAGAATGTGAGTCTGTATGGGAGTGCTTTCAGTGTATATATTTGATTCTGTATTCCCCCGTAGTTAAGGTCTCACACGTTGATATTACCATGGATTTGTGTGTCACAGAATGTGTGTCCGAACGATATTCTCATATTTTAAGGTATTTTATCAGACCAGACCCGAGTCTGTATCTGAGTACTTTCTGTGTAGATAATTGATTCTGTATCACCTGAGGTAAATGTCTTTTTGCGTCACATGTTTCTTCAGTCAACATGAAACCCAATTGTGACGCTAGTGGGGATATCTTTGCCTTGAACAACTCAGCCCAGTGCGTTTTATTACACTTATCGAATAAAGAACAGCTGATTATACTCAGTTTTAAGTAAATAAGCTGCTCTGGATGGTGATAAATTGTCCAACACAAAATATCTATCCGTATATATCCATGGAAGGGTAGATAGTACATCAACATTTATTGAATATTATTGAAACCGTAGCCTTTGAGTGTTGTGTTAAGCTCCAATCAATAGAAAAATATTATTGAACTGTGAAGAAGACGGTTGATTTGATTAATATGAGATTGACCAACGGCCAAAAGATTCTAAAGCCCCTTTGATATTCTTAGTACTCTTAAAGAACATAGAAACATACAAATTCATCCTCAATCAATAAGAGTTTTATTTTATTTTGTGCTTTTGTTTACCACACAGGGCCAAAGACAAACCCTGCTTTTCTCAGCCACTATGCCTAAAAAGATTCAGAACTTTGCCCGTAGTGCTTTGGTCAAACCCGTCACAGTTAATGTTGGACGTGCTGGAGCAGCCAGTCTTGATGTCATCCAGGAAGTGGAATATGTGAAACAGGAAGCCAAGATTGTTTACCTGTTGGAATGCCTGCAGAAGACAGCTCCTCCTGTAAGAACCTTCTCGTACTTTCAACTTGACTGGAACAATTCTGTCAAATCTGATACGTTTATTTGGTCATCTTTAGAGCCTTGTCTATCAAAGGTGGCCTTATTTTTTCAAAAGTTCCAACATTCTCAAGAAATTCTA
The DNA here is from genome assembly GCA_963971465.1 of Lepidochitona cinerea. Lineage (NCBI taxonomy): Eukaryota > Metazoa > Mollusca > Polyplacophora > Chitonida > Tonicellidae > Lepidochitona > Lepidochitona cinerea. Next base: position 41,523,862 of record OZ020553.1, read on the forward strand.
CCAACGCACCCGACTGTTTGATTGCGTCTACAAAATATTGATTTTTTGTAAACCGACTTGACGTATTGCAGCTTGACAAAGAATCGGTTGTTTTCTGAAGTTCTCAATTTCCTTATCCTTAAATAATATGAAACATTTGAGTTGAGCTTTACTTGATAATCCCATGTGCAGTGATTTGCAGGTACCTGCGGAACGCCGTTGCTCTCCTCCAAACACAGATCCCTATTTCATCACCAACTAAACCTGGCAGCTCCGCCATATAAGTAAAATAATAACATCAATAAATACATTGTTTAATAGGTCAATGGGGTATGTTTGTTGCATTAAATCAATATGTTTCATGGTTTATGAAAACCAATAAAAGAGGATGTTTAGCGTAAAATAAAGCTCCTATATTTCTATGTGTATGGAGTATAAAGGTCTAAATGATATACCTCTTTTTAACACAAACTTGTCTCCATGGTTATTTTAGACAAGAATTTTTTCCCTGTGCCCGTGTGTTTTAGTGATCATAAATATATATTTCTATGTTATCCTGGTAATAAATTTTGTTTTCGTCTATCTTTTCACAGGTGTTGATATTTGCGGAGAAGAAACAAGACGTAGATGCCATTCATGAGTATTTATTGTTGAAGGGAGTGGAGGCTGTGGCCATTCATGGCAGTAAAGGTACACATGATTTATAATTTTTGCTAACAAAAATCAATGCCATTATTAACAATGATGTTAAACATACTGTAGTTGTACCTGAAGATTTCTCTCTTTACTTTTCATACAATTTTATCAAAACAGGCTTCTGACTGGGTTTTCACTCGAACGACCTATGTGGGATGGTTGCCAGTTACCAACGGAAGGTCGTGGGTTTCCTCCGGGCATAGAGCCCGGTTTCCTCCCACAATAAAACTGGCAACGCCGCCATACAAGTGAAATAATCTTGAGCACGGCGTAAAACACCAAACAATCAATCAATCAACCAGAGCTTCTGTGCAAAATATCAATTTCAGACATCCTCTGTCAAAAATTTAATTTCTGGTTAAAAACGAGCTTATAATGTAAATTATTTATTGTGGCATGAGCTGCCAAAATCAAAAAACTTTTCAGAAATTCTGATTGTAAAGGCAATAAGAGGGTTTGAGGTCGTTGAAAAACTAAAAAATTGTGCAGTCAGTGGCCTGTACCAACTGAAATAAAGTTTGAAAAGTAAACAAAATACAGATAAACCGGACTAACATTCATTTGTTTTAGCCTAAAACTAGATATACTATTTTGTATATTTCTTTCGAAAACACTAAAAAACCTTATACTTTGTTGTTCTTGGGCAAAATAGCTGAGAATGCTTTTAAACTTTGTTTTAACGTAAAATTGTCAACATATATGTTAGGTGGGATGGGGGGTGGGTAAGATCTTTTGGTCAGTTGTTACTTTTGTCGCCACATAACCTTAGCTGTTGAGTGCGACGTTAAGCCCCAATCAATCAATCAATCAACATATATGTAGGTATGATGCAGGACAATTTAATTTAAGCCTTTCAAAGCTATCCACCATAGGAGTAATATCTTTTGCTTCCCGATTTTCAAGACAGCATTGCTTTATTGTTTCTTGACGTAATACAATTACTATCATACTTAATTTTCCTTTTTTAACGAAGCTTTGTTACTTTTTTGTAAACATTGCCTATAAATGTATTGGCTTTAAAGCTTTCTAAAAAAAGCAATTATGTATTTTACAGAGCTCCAACAGTTTTCTAGAGAAAACATACAAATGAGACTGAAAAATGTAACTGTATTAATAGAAACAGTATAAATCTTAGTCTGTGATAAGATCATTAAAAATGTATGTTAAATCTAAGACTGTATGATAATGTTGTATACGTTCAGATCAAGAAGAACGTTCCAGAGGTGTAGAACAATTCCGAAGCAAGGAGAAAGATGTCCTCGTAGCTACGGATGTGGCCTCTAAAGGATTAGATTTTCCTGATGTTCAACATGTTATCAATTATGACATGCCTGATGATATTGAAAATTATGGTAGGTCTTAAATTTAAACTCAAAGGTTTTACGCAAAAGGATTTGTTTTGAATCCATCTTTGTCCATACAAAAGAAAAGATTTGAAAATGTTTGCACTGGGATCTATGTGTGACTTTCCAGTCTGGATTCCCAAACCTGGGGACAAGGATGGATTTCACATTTGGTCAGGACTAAACCATCCTTTCTTGACAAGAAATCTTTGTGACTTTCAAACATTTTGTTCTCTGGTTACCAGATAAGACGGAAAGGAAGGGAGTTTGTCTTCCCTACTAAATCTGTAAAACGCTGCCACTAAAGTGTAATCATCCGTAGTACAGCATTTTATCATAATATAAATTCATCACTCAAGTATGTGTATTTATTTGATAGTTCACAGGATTGGTAGAACAGGTCGTTGTGGGAAAACTGGTGTGGCCACCACCTTCATCAATAAGACTGTCGGTAAGTGGTCCTTTAGAAATCAAACAATCATACTCAATCAGAATAACGTCTGGTAATTGCAGGGGCTCTACTCTTAGTTTCTTGTATAAGGATTGTCACTTTCAAAGTATTTTATTCATCATTAATTTTACAAGACATGTATATGGGTTATCAAAATGACAAAGTGGCTGAATATGTTTGGCATATGTTGTAAATCCGACAAAATTATCCAGGTAGGAAAATTTAAGAACTACCTGAACTGGGCATCCCCATGGCTCTCAGCTGGCACACTCTTCAACCATACAATAGACATCAAAACTCGTCAACTGTGAAAAATATAAATAAATCTTCTGCGGCGTCTAGGTACTTTTACAAGCAACAATACCCCTGAAAATGATCTCATACAGCCTACTTATTTAAATTCTGTATGTTATTAGGTAAGGGTTAAAGTGACTTTATCAATAATTTTTGTTTCAATGTCAATCCTTAAGTTACTGGGGGCCTGGGCCTGTGGGTTAGAGTGATCGTCCCTCAGTCCCACACAGACCTTCCATCGATGTGGCGTGGGTCCAAATCCCTTTCAGACCAAATAAAAATTTAAGAATTTCTGAGTGGATTTTTCAGTCGGTCGTCGTATGTGGAAGAGTTGGCAGGTACTCGCCAAAGGTCGGGGGTTTACTCCGGGCAATGAGCTGGTTTCTTACCCCAGTAAACCTGGCAACGCCGCCATATAAGGGAAATAGTCTTGAGTTAAGCATAAAGCATCAATCAATCTAAGTTACTAACATTGTCATCTAGTTTGTTATATCGAACACAAATAAATATTATCAAGACCATTAATATGTAACATTATTTTACAGATGAGTCAATCTTGTTGGATTTGAAGCACTTGTTGTTGGAGGCCAAACAAAGTATTCCCCCCTTCCTTGGTACACTACAGTCAGAGAGTGAGAAATTCCTTGATATTGGGGGTAAGTGTATTTTATTTATCTTTTTGAAACATGTTATGCAAATGTGAACATTTGACATTTGAATTGAAATATCTTGAAAATGTGCTATCATCAAACATTTTCAACTGAATTCCAATAATATAAACAAATCCTAGTCAACGCTTTACTCATTGTTAATAAGTTGTCTTTCAACTTATTCTATATTGTGGCCTTGATATATTGATGTGGTGCAGGTTTGAATCCCACTCAGACCAATTGAGAACGAACTTTTCAATTGATCGCGGAATGTGGAAGACTTGCCAAATACTCACTGAAGGCTGGGGGAAAGAGTCTGGTTTCTTCCCACACTAAACTCGGCAGTGAAAGTGAAATAATCTTGAGTGCAGTATTAAACATCAATCTATCAATGAACACATTGTATAGCAAGGCACTGTGTCAAGCCTGTCAAAAAAATTAAATAATCTGTGTTGAGATAGAAAAGAATTAACCAGACGGCTGGGAATAGCTGTTTTTGTTACTCATAAAAACGGCCTTCAAATGCAATGATTTACATCAAGTCATAAATTCGTATTTTAAGTCTTGAGAAATTTACAAAGAAATTCAAAAGCAATTTATAAAAAGAATTCAGAGGAATTTGTTACATCGGACCTAACTTTGTGACTCATCATATAATAATATTGAATGTTGATGTTATGCTTTACATTTGCTTTAGGTTGACATTAATCTTTTGAGAAAGTCCCTGGTGGAATAATGAATGGATTAACCAACAATAATGCCATTTGCCTTCATAACTTTGTTTAAAACTGAATTTATAATGATCAGAAAAGTTTTAATGTTCGGTAAAAAAAAGATATTGAAATTTGGCAGCTATTGTCAAGTCAATCACCATCACACATTCTCAACTATTCACCTTGAATGTTTTTCTTGAGAGAGTTTTTTATTTTCTTTCCAGGTGAAGTTGGTTGTTCATACTGTGGTGGTCTTGGACATAGAATTGCTGATTGCCCTAAACTGGAAGCCATGCAGACCAAACAAGCCCAGAATATTGGCCGTAGAGACTATCTCGCTCCCAACAGTGCTGACTATTAACACCATGTTCTATGTGTATTGACAATCACAGTCTACCGGCAGGTCAGAGAATTTCGCTGACAGTGGGTAACATGGAATCAATTCTGGTGATCGGAATGCTGGAAATCAACCTGTACCAATGGTAGATTCCTTATATGCTACATCATACTATATTAAGACCCTCATGATGGGTAGCAGACTTTTCGGTTCTGTGGTTTTTGAAGAACTGCAACCACATTCTAACCAACCGCTATCAGTACCGTGAACTCCTATGGCTGGCCCTGTTCTTTATTCGACCCCACACAAAGTCCAGGGAATTTTTGGACTGGTATTGGCTGTCTTATTTTGCGAACTTAAAGTGGGCTATCCACATGAAGACTATTAAAGAAATAGAACCACCTTTAGATTAAAGGCTTGGTGAAAACCCATTCTGAATTTATACATGGATGGACTATCGCTCTTCTGACTGAGCCCCAGAGCCCCCTTGTAAATGTCGAGTGTTTGCCAGGAACCATCATGTTCTAACTCACCATTTTACTCAGGGTGCTTCATACAATCTAGCTTTATAGGATGGTTGGCAGGTGCCTGCAGCCCTGCCATATAACTGAACTTGCTTACAGTGTTAGTGCCAGAAACCAATTATCTTGAAGTTGAATAATATTAAAATGTCATGTTGATACTTGACAAACCAACATGAATCTGTTCCATAGACCTGGTTTATTATACTGTTATTGCCACTATATATCTAACAGAAAGCCATTAGGAAATTAAAACATGAAAGATGCCAAATCAACCCCCAAGTGGCTATTTGCCACTTCATATTGTTTGCTGTAAAAATGGTTAGAGATTAAAATCAATGCAGATAGATTGCTTATCAAGCGTATCACTTACTGTGGTAACATGGCCCAATTTTGTCATTTGAAAAGTGCGCTAACTATTTGACATTAAAAATGGGATTTTCAATAAAATTGTATTTTTGAACATTTGTATATAACATTGTACAGCTTTATTAAATATCACGGACAATGTAAACATCAATCAATAAATCAAACTGAAGCTTTCATCTTCAAAGTAATTCTTTAGTCTTTTGTTCTTCTCTTTTTTACTCACACACACTATAGCAAGTGCAAGAATTCGTAGGAGTGCATCTATCACTTGTTATTATTCATGGGTTCTACAGATCAGTTGATAACCTCTTTCAGTCTGGCAAATACTATACAAAAATACCTGTCACAATGATTGATTGATGCCTTGTGTCGCGCTCAGGATTAATTTTACTTACATGCTTATAAATATATGTTAGACCAGTGTCTGCCTGTCTGACAACTCTTCCCCTTATGTACAATGATGGAGAGAAATTCCCCCTTGTCTACAGAGCTATCTTCCAGTATTATTTCATTTATTACTAAGAAGAAAAATCACGATAGTAATTTATCCAGATAAGGATTGGACTTGTCTGCGACTGCTTTGTTAATGATTTTTCGAATATTCGATTTTTAACAAAATATGGAGACAGATTGATTATGAGTATAACCCTTAGAGATTTTTGCCAAACTTGCAGCAGAAGCAGTCCTCTGGAGGACAAATAACTTGGAAAAAGCCTATCCATTGCAGCTTACCTAAAAATGTACAAAAGTCAGTAGTTTTCCAAGCAGCCTATCCCCTTCTGACAAAGCATGACAGTGTGTACTCCAGTGGGATTGTTAACAATATATATGCCCAAAGATGTAAGAAGGGCATTGAAATGATATCTAAATAAAAGAACATTTGCTTCATGTGGAAGATGCATCTCACACACCGTCGAAATGTAGATGGTGCGTTATTGAAACCAAAAGGCATGCACATGTATAAATCTTACGTAGACAAAATGCTTATTGTGTGTTTCATGGTTTTAACTGAACTTTGTTTACATAGGGTTTCTGAATTTGCTTTACCCATAATATTATAAAAAGCTATTTTTGCTTTAAAGGAGAAGAAAAGGAAAAAATTAAGTAAATACAGTACAGGCGCGACACATTTTCCTTTCTAACGGTACCAAAACCATATTTCTACGATTTTTCCTCGCTCAACTGTGCTATAAGAAAGTTAACAATCGTTATCAGAGAACGTCTAAACTGACTCGGCAGCCATCTTCACAGCAGAGCTTAGCTGTGTGTCTCGACCGGCCAATCAGCATACGCCTGGCCACCTGTCACTCACTAGCGTAAGAGAAATTGGTCAACTCTGAAAGTCTCCCAATTAAATCTAGGTTAATTTTGATCATTTCGACGCGCTAATAAGAGAAGATAAACACTCTAACAGCTCTGAAATGTACACTGGCTAGTAAATCAGCCTTTTGGGAAGACGTGACAGGCTGCTATGTTGTCTACGCGACTTGTGGGGATCGTTGTAGAAATTTAAAAAAAGGTAGTCTTACCGCTGACATTGCAGGTTATAACCATACAAGATATGATAAGCTCGCAAGGGAAGTAATCTACTAATACTTTTTCCGGTCAATTTCAAACCGTCAATGGCGCGCTCCACTGACGATCGAGCATGAGCTTGTCGGGTAGATTCATTTTCATTGTATTTTCACACCGTAAACCACGTGCAAGACTCACACACATGAATATGATGGTCTATGGGAGCCCGTTCGATACGATTGCATGTTGTTTTTTTGTTTTCTCCTCCTTTAAGGCACACATAAAACAACAATTACGAACTTTCTTTTTTCCTCTCCAAAATTTAAACGTATTTGCATCGTTATGTATTTTTTATTTTAATACATTTGCTAGAAACCCCTTAACTAACACCTGGGCTGGTGCAAACGTGTGTTAAACTGTAGAAACTTGTGCATGTTAGTCTGGAGGTGCAATGTAATGCCGATACTTAATTTTACCCCGACTTAGTAGAGCAAGCCTCTGGAGATTTAAACCAGGATCACATCGTCTAAAGGAGTTAACGGGTTTTTTGCGGGGTAGTCATAGGGAGAAACCCAAAACGAAGGATATTAGTGTAATTCAACACTGAGCTATGATCGATCAGTTTGTGTTTCGGTTTTATTTTATGCCTTTACACCACCATTTACGCATTTTATAAATAACTGGACTTATATCACAATCTGGCCGGAAGTTATATTGCAATTTAATTCCAGGCGATATTCTTTGCGCCAGTGTGTTTTAAATAAAATTATATGCACTGATAAGATCAAAATCTTTAACGTCTGAGTGGATTTTCACTCGATTGCCCTATGTGAGAGATTTGCCATGTATACTCGTTGGAGATCGGGACCTTCCTCTGAGGAAAGATCCCGGTCCCCGCCATCTCCTCATCTCCTCATCCCCTGGCAACACATGTAAATGAAGTAATCTTGAATGCGGCGAAAATGTTTAAAGGCACACTTGCCGCGAAAATCAGGAATATTGTTTACATTAAAAAAGAAAGACCGTATTCTGTATTTTCTCCAGACAATATAAGTTAGGAACTTTCTATTTTTACCAAAATTTAAAAGTTTGGACGTCACTTTGTATTTTTAATTTGAATTTGAAAATTAGAATTGTTACGTACCCGGAACGTAAACAAACCGATCTGCCCCCTATTGGCGATTTTATGTTTCAGTCGAGTGATCTGAGAAATACAGACTGACGATCGGTTAACAGCGACTGGAAAAGCCTGTTGATAATTGTTTGAGTGTAAACCACAGATACAAAGGCCTGAAAGGAGGGTAATCCAACACGAAAGTTGACCGACACTGATCGTTGTTGTTGTAATCAGGCTTCGATTCTTCGTTTGTTTTTCATCCCATTTTTACAGTCTAAAGCTAACTAGACATGTTTTATGTGTCCTATGTTTAAGTTTAGTGGTATTAGTCGTAGTAAGCTAATGTAAATTGGTTTTCTTAGCAAATTTAAACAGGCTACGGCGGCAAGTGTGCCTTTAATCAATTCGGATGTAACAATGATTTCAGCTTCTTCGGCCACCACCAAAGCTTCCCTGGGGTTGCCTGTTCATTTACCTTTATAAATTGAGAGAATTCAATATAATTATAAACCTAACAAAAAATAACATGTTGACATATATACCACTTGTTTCTGACATAAGCGAAACCCCCCAAACAGGGTAAATCTTACCTGTTTGTTACTTTTATCTCCAATCAGACAATTTAATAGCGTGGACAGACATCAAACACTATTCATTGATGGCTGTTGCCAGCCCGTTAGGCTACATGAATCAATAAAAAATGTTTAGGTCGAATCCACCAAAATTGGCATATATTTCCGGATTATTCAGGGCCAGTGGACATATGTATAGCCATTAATGATTGTCGGGACGAAGTTCTGTTTATATCTATCTTCGTGCGAGGATCCATGCCTGTAAGACCCCTGGGCCCTGTTTCACAAAGCGGCGTAGCGTAAGTTCTTACGTAAATTCCTTAGCAACCCATATTGTAGAAATACGTTAGTATGAAAGTTACGCAAAAAATACATCTACGCCGCTTTGTGAAACAGGCCCCTGAGGCTTGAGACCTGAGGAAATTGTAGATGCGTTCTTAGCCATTTCCAGGATAAAAAGGGGTTTATTCATGTGATTCGAAGGACAAAATCGGCTAAACCCATGTCCGTCGTTTGGCGCTTTAAAGGAATCGTTTGTGAGTACATTCCTTCGGGGGAAGAGCTCGATTTCCCCTCCCATTAAACCTACCAACGCTGCCATATAAGTGAAATGATCTTGAGGGCGTCGTAAAACATCAATCAATCAATCCATCATTGCACTTAAAGGTGTGGGGTTCAATTTTGGTTTCTGTGGCGGGCATCCTTAATACCCTATGCTTAAGCCATGACAGTCAATGCCTCAGAAGCTTCCAGACGAGAACATGTCATATAAAGGTACATTCCGGCCTCGGCTATTTCCTGGGCCCAAAAACAAACATTATTTTTCGAAGTGAGGTATTAGGATTAATTTAATTAATACGATGGGATTTCTGTTAGTTTTACCCAGTCTCAGTCGATCAATGGGAGACAACTCTGTATGGCAACTAAACTCTCTCGGACAACGTTTGTTGCTAATGTCGCCCTATTTAAAATATAGCATTTCTTATTGACCAGTCTGATCGTCCTTTCTCCAACAAGTATATCAATTTTATTTGTTCTTGGATAAATCTGTAAACGTACTGACAAAGATAAGATACACACGCGTGCTGTCTAAGAAATAGTTTGCAGCTATCAGCATTAAAAACGATATACTATTTGAGCCGCACCTACTGTAGTTGAAGTCAATGTTTGACTGGTTAACATAGGTCTACATGTATTTCAATTTATCTCATTTGTTTATGCATATAAAACGGCAAACACACCAGCCAGGTTACAATATATATATTTAATTAAAGTTTTCTGAAATTGTGAATATTATTCGTTTAATATTAAAAACAGTCTATTGAGATTTAATCTTTAAATGACTCTCATTGGGTTTGTTTGTTAATTTTACATTTTATTGTTATGTACTGTCGCGCAGTTATTGTGACGTTTTGTAGAGTAAAATCTTGAATCTTTACTACAAAATGATTACCCGTGTATTATTTTTTATCCATAATCGGGATATCATAATCAGATACAAATAAATACCACATATATACGTTAAAACAAGTAATGAATGCACTTTTAATCATACGTGTCCAGGTTAAGGGGAAGATAACTCTAATAGCCAAAAGAAACAGAGTGTTTCCCCTTTGATATATTTTTTGTTTGTTTTTTATTTAATGACTTTAGGGCATTTTAATCCAACGTATGTATATTATTTAAGTGTCATTCTTTCATTTAATTTTTGTATTATTGCCTATTCAGAATCTTTTCAAGTTATAACCACAATTCCATAAAGCATTATGCACTTGTAAAAATACACAACACAATATGTTATTATCAATAACACCTTTATTCTCATATACAATTATAGCCTAATGTGGTAATATAAAAGCATGTTTTGTTACTGTGAGTCTAGAAAACAGACCGTATAAACGGTTACTAGTTAGAGAAGGATATTACTATTCTCCCACCGCCTCCTAAAGATGTTAGCCAACAACTTGGCATCAAGAAGAGTTTCTGCCTTTCCAATGAGTTGCATGGAAATTGTAATTATTATACGATCGCTTTTCTCCTGCACGGCTGTATCGTTTTGAATTCTCGACACGGTGCTTCGAAACGATGCCGGTGCATGCGTAGAAACCATCTAGGTATTTTAGCATATCTTTAGGATTTTGTATTTTATATGCACTGCAGAGGTTTGTGGTCCGTTATGCAATCAAAAATCCAATACCACATAGACGAACACGAAATCGCCCATACGGCTTTTATCTTTTATTTTATTTTACATCAGCAAGACATATAATCTATTACTGTCACCAAGTCCTCTTTGTAAACAATAAATTAAACCTGCCCCTTTAGTAACCTGATCTCTGTCGTTTTGGTCTCTTTCAGTTCATTTAAAATCACAGCTTGTTGGTCTTGGCACCAACCGATCAACCGTTTAAGTGTATTTTGGGGAAAATATATGTCCCGCACACGGCTTGTTAGTTCGGGACAGGGGCTCGTTTCACAAAGCAGTTGCATCGGAAACGAAGACTGGTTGCCACTGGATACCATAGTGAAGAATTACCACGTCGTGGCAACTGCGGTTGATCGCACTTTGCGACGGCTTCGTGAAACAGTCCCAGAGCATTTTCATACGTGTGAAGTTGCCAACACGCGTACCCAATATTCTGTCGAAATCCCTACTATTCTCCTACAGCTATCATATTTGGTCCTTTCTGAACCAAGACAAACTTGATATCGCCCTCGCTCTTACATATATTGCACGTTTGTTCAAGTGCTCCTGAAAGTCTTTATTGGAATATTCGAGGCAGCTTTTCCCTACGCTATAAGCACTGTAGAACATTTGCTCTGTTTTTTTTCCATTGAATGAATGGGAAAAAACAGGGAAGGATATGTATGGAGGTTTCTTTGTTTAACTTTTTCGATGGTATCTGACAGATTGAATACGAGAATCTACGAATTACGCTAAGCACTGCAGAACATTGGTTCTTTTTCTCCCTTGAATGAAATAAAAAAGAGCACGAAATGATATATGATGGTTTCTTTGTTTAACGTTTTCGATGGTAGGCCTATCTAGCAGATTAGATACGATCATATAGGAACTGGATGAACTGAACTTTTCGATGACACGAATAGGAAGCAGAAAATAAACTGTGAATAAAGAACAAGTGGGAACCAGGACCTAATTTCACACATATGTCCAGGAATTGTCATGAAAACCGCCAGTTTTTTTAGAAACCTCGACTTAAGAACCACGATTTCTTAATAGGGTATGGGTGATGGATTATGCGTATAGCTTTATGAACGAGGTATGAGGGCTGGGGAAAAATGTCGTCGGCAAAAGCTCTTATCTGTCTCGTGATTATAAATCCAGATCAAACAATATGTGTTCATTGAAATCCTTCAACATGCCTTAAACATATATAATCGCGCATCACATTGTTAAGAATCTACGCAACAATTAATGATCTTTGGACGTGAATTCCACCCGTGGCTAGTTTCTGTTACCTTTTCTAAGGTATCAGCGGAATTTGGATACGTTAGGACCGCTGTACTAGCTGCCAGTCAACCTGTAAACCATAGGCAATAATAAGGTTAAATCCATTTGAACTCCCACATGCCCCTTTATGAATATACACCGATATTGATTTAACCTGCTCAAATAACTCAATTACCAGGTGCTCTCAATGTTAACTTTAACTGGGTCAAGGAGCATATAGGCCTATGTTTATTGAAGCAGGCCTACCTTCTTGAATTCAATCAGCCCCAAGGCATGAATACTTCAATGCTATTTAACTCCGTATAATTGTTAATAATTGTCTTTCAAAATGACTTCGTCTTATTTACATTATTTTCCGATTTGGTCAAACTTCTTTAAAAGTTAACAGAGGAGTCAATATAACACGAACATCAGTTTTAAAGATAGGGATTCTAAACATCGGGGCTGTGGGTTCGAATCCTGTGGCTAGAACACAATTGGGGTATTTTAGGGGAAAGCGAACCCAAAGTACGTACACATGCCTCCTCAAAAGTGAAAGGAATTTGGTTTAAAAGCAATAAATGTTCCACATTGATTTAATTCTTTTCAAACAATACTTCGATACGTATATATATACATTATTTTACTTTTTAAGATTTTTGAAAAACGCTTTACTCCCATTTTTGTGTTGAGTTTTTGTTATAAAGAACCAATTTGAGTGATTTATACCAAAACGGAACATCTCGTCATGGGAAACTCTTGTTCCTGAATTATTATCTGTGTATTTTTGGGACCCAAGAATGGCTATTTCTTAAAGGCCCACTTGCCGCCGTAGCCTGTTTAAATTTGCTAAGAAAGCCAATTTACATGAGCTTACTACGACTAATACCACTAAACTTAAACATAGGACACATAAAACGTGTCTAGTTAGCTTTAGAATGTAGAAATGGGATGAAAAACAAACGAAGAATCGAAGCCTGATTACAACAACAACAACGATCAGTGTCGGTCAACTTTCGTGTTGGATTACCCTCATTTCAGGCCTTTTTATCTTTGGTTTACACTCAAACAATTATCAGCAGGCTTTTCCAGTCGCTGTTAACCGATCGTCAGTCTGTATTTCTCAGATAAATAGGCCTACGTAAAATTACACTGTGCCTTTAGTTCACTCACTCGACTGAAACATAACATCGCACATGCGAGCAGATTGGTTTGTTTACGTTGCGGGCACCTAACAATTCAAATTTTCAAATTCAAATTAAAAATACAAAGTGACGTCCAAACTTTTAAATTTTGGTAAAAATAGAAAGTTCCTAACTTATATTGTCTGGGAAAAATACAGAAAACGGTCTTTCTTTTTTAATGTAAACAATATTCCTGATTTTCGCGGCAAGTGTGCCTTTACATATAATTAAACAGTTAATGGTTTACCTGTTTTACCTTTAATCACTTTAATGATCCAATAATAAAAGATAAGGTCTAGTGTCCATATATATATGGGGTTTAATTCGTGATAATTGGCTTTTGAAAAACTTAAAAAGGACTTATCCATCCTTATAGAGCCCCATTTTTCTACCTGTTAAACTCTTGTGACATGTGGTCATTTGACGAGATATGAAGTCAAGTGTCTAACAGACGGTGATACTGATAACGCAGCGATATTTGAGACCGGCTTTTCCGAATCCAAGTCAACCTTTACTGTATATTGTCTGTTGTATAATAGCCCAATTTTACACATGCATATTCATCATGGGGGTCTGTATTTCTATAGTAATACAGTATTAATTTCCAGACACAGAACAACAAACACTGCTGGCCGACATAGTACAGGCTTTACTCTATTAGAGCACTGTTAGAAATATGGACGTTTTCTCAGTTTTATCGCGTATGTGAAACTTCGATATGCCAGCGGACTTGACAGACTCGTGACTTAAGAAAAGACTTGAGGTTGACCGAATTTTGTGGCTGCGTAATTCCGATGTTGACGTGTAATTTAAAGGCGGACCCTAGCATATTGCTCGGCCCTTGTCGTTCAAGTTGAATAGCTCCTGGATTTTGTTAACGAACTACTGACCCATACAGAAGAGAGTTGAACAGTATGTGTTTTTGTTTCAATTATTTGTGATAGTCGTTGTAATCTATACTTAGAACGAGACAACATTTAGACGGTTCAGACTGAGTTATGCAATATCTCTACAAGTAAACTGCATTATAACCCACATATTGTCGTCGTAACGAAGTGACATTTGTATTCTCTTGGCGAACCGGACCGAGGCCAGTTAGTCGACAAACAAAAGTACGGCAAGGAGAAGGTGTGTCAACAAGGTGCTTGTGTTACTGTGTGACAGTCGCTTTAGAACAGTCATACTTCGGGCAGATAGCCAGCACATGCATCGACTGTATTAGTTCAAGTACCTGTTGATTACACGGACGGACAAATGGATATTGCAGTATAAGCGTTTGTTTTGTCTTCGTTTTAGCATATTTTCCCGGAGATGGTGACTGTTTTACGACCTGCCAAGCTTGGCACACGTATTGGTAGCATGTTCCACACCCATTCCAAAGACAAAGGTGAGATATATAGGTTTGTTTATCCTCGAGAGACACCTCAAATGTCAGGCGGGGATAATAAACAACTTGAGCTCAGTATATTGAGCCAATGGACCGACTTATGAAGTGAATAGTTTTAACTACAAGTATAGACCTATATTATGATGAACTCCTTAGGGTCAAAGGTATATATTACTTACTAGTGATAGCCTAAGTTATCAACAGTAGGCCTATAAACTTTATTGTGACTATAGTAAACTTTACTGAATTAGTAAAAAAAAAACGACACTGGTGACCCCGAAAAAAATGCGGGCCAGGTTGAGAATCGAAAAGGTTATGAACTTGTGAGCATGTACATATATGCATATGTAGGCCCTACTTATGAGCACTAAAACACTCGGGCACAGGAAAAAATTTCTTGTCTAAAATAACCAATTGTGTTTAAAAGAGGTATATCATTTAGACCTAGACTAGTATGTACATAGTCACAATGTTTCGATTTTATAGCTTCCACCATCTAGGGTGCAAAATTAAAATAATCATTTTGAAGTCAGAAACCCGAACTACGTTGGATGTACACACAATTTGCCCATATACTCCGACCCAAGGGCCAAAGTCTTAATGTGTTTGCTATTGTAAAAACGGGATTATCAACTATTTTCCTCAAAAAGTACTTTTCACTCACACACCCTATGTGGGATGGTTGCCAGTTACCAGCGAAAGGTCGTGGGTTTCCTCCGGGCACTGAGCCCGGTTACCTCCCACAATAAAACTGGCAACGCCGCCATATAAGTGAAATAATCTTGAGCGCGGCGTAAAACACCAAACAATCAATCAAAAAGTACTATTGAAATTTCGAGAATGTAGGCCTACGTTACTGTAGTGGCTAGAACTAACTTAGGCCTATATTTAATTTATGTGCGTCCGGATTATTTAAATTTTTGTTTGCTTTTCGGACACTGTTTTGCTTCGTACAGGCCTTAGACTGTCAAAGGATTTTCCTTATTTCAACGTTAATCTTGACCTTTAACCTCTCTTACTGTCATAACAATTACAAATTTATGAAAAAGTGTTTCATGCCACTTTAAGGCAATTTTCTTCACTTCGAGTACTAAGGCATCAAGCCAAATGATTCTTCTTGAGGGCACCAAGACGAAATACTAACTTGGTCTAATTAATCTGTTTGCTCACAACTACAAACAGTATTTCAATTAAATATCTTCATAAATAACATCTTTATGATTTGCGTTTGAAGATAAGAGTTTAATGTCTGAAGTTTTTCTCTAAACCATACCCTCTTAATCCTTGAACTTGATTGACTTAAGGTATGTTTATCTAAGGGCACCAAGGCAACTGACTGTCCCAAGCTTAAAAATGAAGGGGCACCAAAGAAAGTATAGAAGGTATTTGTCTTGACTGCCTTCAGCCTCTGTCCTAAACTTGACGCCATCGCCAAGTGCTCGATCGCAGATCTCTAGCTTTCCCATATGTTATTGTCAGCAAAGCAGGTTCTTTGGCTTTGTGGGAAGCGCTTTTTTTGGTAAGTTGGGTTAGGATATGTTACCCATATAGAACAGAAAAGTCTGTACAAGTTGAAAGGGTAATTGGAGCTATGTTAAAAAACTCCCCTTTGCCAATGTCTTCGTATGCCTTATTTCCCATCTTCTGAAGTATTTTTCTTTAAGTGAATATCGTTACAAAATCTTCACAGCATATTGCAATATCATGATATTACTATAGTCACAGCGCATACTATGCACATAAGATGAGAATCACTGTTCAAAGAAACGTACATTTAACAACTGTGGCCACATGCAGCATACCCACAAGTATTTCGTTCCTGTGCACACAGTTTCAAAAGACTACACGACACAAGATCGAATCTCACTCAGACCATATAAAAAATTTAAAAAAGGAAGTGTTTGCCGAAACTTACTCTGGGCAAAGAGCCCAGTTTCTTGGCAACACAACCATATGAGTGAAATAATCTTGAATGCGGCGTATTAAAAACATCGATCAATTAATTTTCAAAAATCTGATATACATATACATTATATTCACTGTCATATAGGTTTACTTTATTACAACAATTTATGATGGGGTATAAAGGTCTAAATGATATACCTCTTTTTAACACAATTAAAAACTTGTCTCCGTGGTTATTTTAGACAAGAAGATTTTCCCTGTGCCCGTGTGTTTTAGTGTTCATAAATATATTCACTGTCTTTATTTTGTTTGAAAATAAAGCTGCACGGACAAAGGGACATTAACAAGAATAATATTTTCTTCCAATAGAAAAGTGATACAGATAATTTCTAATTTTTTTAGTGTAGGTTTAAGTCACAACTGACCTATACACGAAGTTGTTTCAACTAAATAAATTGAGTAGTTGGAGGAAAGTAAATAAAAGGTACCCTGTGAAG
Organism: Lepidochitona cinerea; assembly: GCA_963971465.1. Taxonomy (NCBI): domain Eukaryota; kingdom Metazoa; phylum Mollusca; class Polyplacophora; order Chitonida; family Tonicellidae; genus Lepidochitona; species Lepidochitona cinerea. Next base: position 41,540,843 of record OZ020553.1, read on the forward strand.
GATTTTAAATGCACATCCAATGATTCAGTCTCTTTAGTAGCTTGCATGTCGGCCTTATATTGGTAGTTTTTCGAGAAATTCGAATGTTAGTAAAATCAGTGGACAGATGTTACGTTCTTGTTGCTTCTATACAGTTTATCTTACGCCTATTACTATTGGGGCCCATATTTATGAAGAGGGCAGCCTTGGTGTTGATTTCCTAATTTTGATATATTGGGCCATCGAGAATGAGATAAGAAATCGGGTTTTGCAAGTATGATGGCTGCACGACTATATGCGAGGGCCCGGGGCCTGTACGGTCACAGGCGCACTGATGTCCCTGATGCCTAGATATGCGTTGTAAGCTAATTCTGGTTTATAAAAAATGGAATTAAAATAGCCTAAACTGGATTTTAGCTGCCCAAATCCAGTTTTCAGAACAAAATATAAAGTCAAATTCGACCGATACCTCTGGGAGTTTTGCTAGCGCCTGATCAATATGCTTTCTAGAATAAATGTGTGCATGTCTTGTTCATTTTGAGAAAAACAGTAAGGTTCCTTGCTTCTGGAATGAGATTTTTGCTCGGGTTAGGCTTTTTCTGCTTTTAACCCATGGGTATACGTGTGACGATGAGTGATGATTTCGCGCAATATTTATGTCTGGATGAAGACGTTGTGTTCGTTCTGAAGAACGTACATCGGGTCCTTGCTGGTTTAGCCATTTTCGGTCCATACAAGGTAGAGATAATTCCATCGTGACAGCGAAATCCGAACGCGATGCAGTTGAGACAAATGGGTATTTATTATCCCCTCGCGACGAAGTCGGGGAGGGATATAGCGTTGCGTTTGTACGTACGTACGTACGTATGTTCACCTTTTGTCATCACTCTAGCGACTTCATTTTTGAACGGATTCTGACCAAACTTCATATATGAGTCCAGCATAGGAATACCTCGAACAAGTTCGTTTTTCAGGGTGCCAAGGTCAAGGTCACAGTTACTATTTATAGAAAATCTTTGTCAGCGCTCTAGCGACTTCATTTTTGAACGGATTCTGACCAAACTTCATATATGAGTCCAGCATAGGAATACCTCGAACAAGTTCATGTTTCAGGGTGCCAAGGTCAAGGTCACCGTTACTATTAATAGAAAATCGTACGTACATATGTTCACCTTTTGTCAGCGCTCTAGCGACTTCATTTTTTAACGGATTCGGACCAAACTTCATACTAATATATGAGTCAAGCATAGGAATACCTCGAACGAGTTCGTGTTTCAGGGTGCCACGGTCAAGGTCAAGGTCACCATTACTATTTATAGAAAATCTTTGTCAGCGCACTTGCAAATTCATTTTTGAACGGATCCTGACCAAACTTCATATATGAGTCCAGCATAGGAATACCTCGAAGAAGTTCATGTTTCAGGGTGCCAAGGTCAAGGTCAAGTTCACCGTTACTATTTATAGAAAATCTTTGTCATCACTCTTGCAACTTCATTTCTGAATGGATCCTGACCAAACTCCCTATATGGGTCCAGCATGGGAATACCTCGAACCAGATCGTGTTTCAGGGTGACAAGGTCAAGGTCAGCGTTACTTTTTATAGAAAATCTTTGTCAGCGCTCTTGCAACTTCATTTCTGAACGGATCCTGACCAAACATCATCTATTGGTCCAGCATGGCAATACCTCTAACGCGTCACTGCTTTTGGGACTTTTTTAAATGGGTTCTGACCAAACTTCATCCCCACCCCCCATTTTGCGTCAGAGTTCTTGTGTTAGCACGCGAGGGGATTTGTATCGTTTGTGATGCCTTGTTATGTTTTCAACCCCCAAACCACAATGCACTGTATCAACTAGATTTGGCATGGCCTATGTATGCGGTGAAATATCTGGAGTCTTTTGCCCTTCGAATACCCCTGAAATGGCATTTAAAACCACCTGAGTTTACCTGTAACATGTTTTGTCTCGCCTCTCCCACCGCCAGAGATCTGAAATCACTATTTTACCAATAGTTTTAGGTAGCCTTTAAAGTATTTTATGAGTTGGTTTCTCTGTAAAGGATAATAAAGACATTCTATATATGTTTTAACACTATAACACATGGGCACAGGGAAATCCTCTTGTCTAAAATAACCACGGAGACAAGTTTCTTATTGTGTTAAAAAGGGGCATATCATTTAGACGTTTATAGCCAATCATAAGTTGTTGTAATAAACCAAGACATTCTATAGGCCTACGTGTATCATGTTATAATCGTGATGTTGGTTTAGTCTTTTTTAGTCCAAGGTTTGATACATACGGGCGATCCCAGGTCTACCCGTTCATAGATTTCTGGTATAACCCGCTTTCTTTTGGCGACTTATCTCACAAAATATGTATTTATAGACACACCTGATAAACAAAATCTTTCCTGCTATGTAGGCCTACACATTGTAATTTTAAAAGACACCTGTTTTTTCTCTCTCCGATTGTATAAAGTTTTGTTTATGACGAAAAAGCTTTGAAAGAATTTTAATTTCTTGCTATATTTCATGGTATATTTTATGTCATCGAAGATACAAAAAAAACTCTTGTACAAAAATATAGCACAAGCTTTATTACAAGGGTGCCTCTGTGGCTCAGTCGGCGAAAAGGCCCCCATGTAAGTGAAACAGTCTTAAGTGCGGTATAAAAAGTCAACGAATCAATCGTTGTATCTTTGTAAATAAGCAAATAAAATATATATAAACACCCTCTGCCAGGTCTACAAGAATGCACTAATGTTATTGTTATGATATATCTATCATTTTGAACCCCTTTGCCCTACCACTGTACCAGTACCAGTACCATGACTGATAAGTACACTGTATGCGCCACCGGTATGTGGCCCAATACTCTGACATTATATTCCTGGCATTTTTATTGAGGGGTTTTAAGGACCTTTTGTAACAGTGTGTGTACAAATGCAACTAAAACTAGGAGCAGAAAAAAAGAAAAAGAAAATCCTCAACTATTTTGTATGTTGACATTTTAAGTATGTCACGACCTAATTACCCAGGGTTCCGCCTCTTCGCTGAGTGACGTCACGCTTCCCTGTCTCTCTAGCCATAGTGCGCCATTTTGAAACCAATGTCGATGACCAGGATTGAAACTATCTTGTGTCATCTGGCGTCATCCATACCTCATTTAAGTCCATAATGTCAGATGAGAGCTTGAACGAGAATTCAGCTATCGCTCAAGATGGATATTTATGTAACACAATGGCAGGTAAATCAATTGCGAATGATATATCAACCGTGACTCTAGGTACTTTTCAGCATGAATCGGAGTTGATATCCTTAGTCGACGAAGCATAGCATAGCATTTATTTTAAGATGTATGCAGCAATGTAAATTTATTTCTTCAGGCAATGGTGGAGAGATCCAGTGGTGTTTTTCGCAAGTAAAAGGGACTATCGAAGAAGACGTTACTGAAGGTGATTATTTTTATATCCAATTTTCCTCGAAGACGACGTAACAAATCTAACATTGTTACACCCACATAATATCATAAATTAGGACAGGGATCTATAATAATTATCCGATATGAATTTGCTACATTTTGGGATGAGTTCTAAATGTAGGGATTTATCACTAAGGAATTTTTTTACACCTTTGCCTCTGGACTAAGTATAAATGCGATTGCCAAGCGAAGATTTTGACCAAATTACCAATATAAATATGTTGACTGACTGATAGTGTAACCATAAACCTGGATAAGGAAGTCACTAAATCGATGAATATCAAGTTTGACAGTTTTGTGAGTCAAAGACAAAAATATTCTGTCTACTCGTCCTTATTTCTTACAATACAAAATAAGCCTCTTTCGAGTTTGGCTAAAACCCTGCGAGATCACGCGAGAAATGAGTTTAGGGGTATAACTTTCACTGACTAGCCGTTCATTTAACATTAGCGTCTATGGTGATCGGCGGTTATCATGTGGTTTTGTCTTTATTTTTAAATCATTCCTTTAATACAATTTTTTTTTTGTGAAACACACTAGAAGCTACGGATATCCGACCATTCTTGCATCGCCTGACCTCATAAAAAGTTCTATTAATATTTATAGGTTGAAATTTTGCAAGAAGATGCCTCAATGAGTAAGCTGGCTGTCATCGACGGGAAAACCCGATCGCTTGGGTTAAAGACGCATAAGTGTTGGGTGTACGATAATTGGTTCTGTACGATAACTGATCGGATACCCGTATCAGTTGCGTTTTTGTCAGTTGACTGTCAATACAATTATTTATATCGCGTGGATACGCTTCGAAGTTGTCAATAACCAACAGTGAAAACCCAACTACGGCGTGTTATTTTTGTGTTAGAAATAATATGTTTTTGTCCGTCAAAAAGAAGTATCTAATGGCTTTGTTAAATATCTTGATATTTCTCAAAAAAAGACTTTTGTAAAAAGTATAGATTGTAAGCTGAGAATCATAGAAAAAACAACAGGGTGACAGCCGATCTCCATAAGCACTAATGTTAATCGGACAGCCGATCGGTGAAAGTTATACCCCTAAACACGGGTCTCGCGTGATCTCGTGGGACTTCCACCAAACCCGAAAGGGGCTTATTACAGATCTCGATTTCTGACATCTGGGTACTGCAGGTCACATGGTCTCCGAATCCATATTAACCACAAATCTTTGTTGAAAAAGACTCCGTGGGCGCTATTTTGTTCCAACAATGAAAGCTATTGCTGAGTAGTTTTCAACCAACATCTGATTAACAGCCTCATTTTCACGACCATGACGCATAGGGTTAGCCAGACACCCGTCCAAGTGGACGGGCAATTGGCCGACGGGGGCTATTTTGGACGGGCAAAAAAAAAAAAAAAAAAAGTTTTTAACACCCTAAAAATTACGTAAAATGCGTAAAAAATGACACGACAGACTCCATGTCGTCTGTATGAACTGTTATGTCGGTAAATTAGAAAATAGGACTCAATTATTGCGTTTATCAAACTACTTGTCGGTGTTATACTGCCGTCGGAAGGACCGCCTGGAGCTCAAATAGCAAAAATCTGCGTGCAGTAGTGGGATGGTGCCCGTAACAGCCGGCCAGCTATCAGGCCTCACGCTCGTTTTATCGCCTCCTGTAATCTGTAGCCTAGTTTTAATGTTTGTTGTCAAGCAGCTTTAATCTTCAAAGGCTTTTATTTACTGTTTATGATCCTTATACTTTCTAATAAAATGGGATTTCGCAAAGTAAAAGACGGTGCCACATCGCAAGTTCACAATGCGACCACGTGATCTTCGTGACGTAATGAGTTTAGCCAGGTTAGGAAGATTACAGCCCGCTTTTTGTTCACACTTACGGCGTAGTGTCTTGGCTACGAATATCTTTTAGTTGACAACAGTGCCACTCATGCAAGTGTTTACGCGAGTGATTGGAGTGAAATGTCATTTTCCTTGGAATTTTTTGATAGAGTTTACACCGTACGGGTATCCGATCCGTAACCTATACACCCAACACTTATGCGTGTTTAACCCAAGCGATCAGGCTTTCCCGCCGATGACACCAGGCTTACGTATCGAGGCATCTCCTTTCAAAAATTCAACCTCCAAATATAAATAAAACTTTTTATTGACCCAAGAATAGTCGCCTTCTGCCGTGTCGGAGACTTTTTCGAACACGAAAAATGACGTCACAACAGCTTTAACGTTGGATGTACGATAACTGGTTCCCGACTACCCGTCACTCTACAAAAACATGCAGACGAGCGGTCCCTAAAACTTCATTTCAGAGTCTTGAGAGAAATTAAACTATTTCAACAAAAGTCGGCTGAGCCCAGCTTCACTTCTGTGGAATTTCTTGTCAATGCAAACACTGATGTAAATTTTAGCATTGAAAACCCGGCAAAAGCCTACGATAACTGATCGGATACCCGTAGGGCCTACATATTGACGTATTGTGACTGCGGCAGCGCACGTCTGTTTTTGCTTTGGAATGGTGATTTAGTGGGTTGACCGACGACCTTATGTAGGAGTGATTTGTTCAAGCATCCTTTTCTTTTTTATTCTCTGTTTGTTGTACATTTAGTCAAAGTCGGAACTTTGAATATATGATACACTTAGAAGATTGTACTAAATGTGTGCGTTAACGAGTGTTTGAACTTACTACGGCGTATGGTAGCATAAACAATCAGTAGTATTAATCGTATAGCGTACAGTACAGCTCTACGTGTACAGATATAAAAAATAAATTTATCATGTTTGCTCACGACGTGATTTGTTATTTCTTCAAATAATAAATTTAAAAAAAAAAAAAACTTGAGAAAAAATTATTATTTTTTTTTTTTTTGAGGGGGGGGGGGGGAGGGGGTCAAGCGCCCGTGGCTCTAGAGTTTTGGACGGGCTTCTTCGAATTTCTGGCTAATGCCCTGCCATGACGTCACACCAAAATTGAGAATATTGCGCTACAGAGACACTGGTTCGAAATTGAGGCTGTTCACATTTACAAATGCATGTAAAACTTTGTTAGTTCAGTTAATCAGTAATATGAGAAGGGAATGCACTGTATCAGGGGTGTGAGACTTCCGCGGAAACGCGGAAAATCGCGTTTTTTAAAATGGCTGTACGCGTCATTTTTCTGAATTCCGCGTTTTTGTTCAAGGGTGATGTGTCAATTTTATTTATGTACATGTAGTATAAGCATTTAACTGATAGTGGTTGAAATGAAGGTGTACGTAGGCCGATGTAATGATCTCCCGTCGAGTTCCGCCTGGAGGACTGGCGAATGTTTGTTCGGAGGCTTAGCCGTAACGCCCCTGTGTGGTAGCTTATTTATAATACTATTAGTATTACTACATTGGTCCGCGTAGGTTGTTTTCCAGTGATTTGCCTAATTCTGTTAACGTTGACTCAAGGACGTGTATCCCCTTGCGCTGAGTGCGATGTGAAACTGAAAGACCATGAGCGCATTCAAACATAAAATTCCAAATCCAAGACCAACTCGTGCTTTACGTTTATTGCGTGTTTGAAATAAACGTGTCGTTTTGTCTACTAGATGTCAAAAGCAGCCCAAAGACCACAATTTAGCGTTTTTCAAACATACTGCCATAATATTGAATTTAGTCTGGAATGCACGGCCTCTGCTATTTTTCCGCAGTGATGACAAGTGACGATAATTGGACCCTCACCGATACAACCCCAATAATACGTCTTCGCTGGTGACGCACGTTTCGGCAGTACCGTAAATGAAACAGACGGCAAATGAAACAAATGGAAAGTTTCAAAACTCGAAGAATTCAGTTCGCCATCTATTAGGGACAAGTTAAATGGCACCATTTTCTCGTACAATTTACTTGAGGTCCAGTAATTTAAAAAATTTTTAGAATTTTTGATTTTTAATTTTTTTTTTCTCAAACTCAATCGGTCAATGTAGTAGTAGTTCAAATTGAACGTGATTTGATTGAACTATTAAGCAAACCCTTTGGGGGTATTCTTGACAAACAAATTTTCCTCTTTTTTTTCGGGCCGGCTCTCACACCCCTGCTGTATGCATGTGACTGAAAATTAGATGCCAACCGGACAATTTATGTACGCGTACCATAGGCCGTGTATCTCCAAGAATAGAGTACATTTCTTTATTTGTTATTTGCATTGTTTTTTATTACTCTGCCTTATTATATATGGGATGAGGGATCGGGAGCATTCTTTAGTTTTACTGCTACTTATCTCATTCTGATTATGAAACGCTGTTTGTATTTGTAGCTGACATCATCTCTTGTGTTGAGTTCAGTGATGATGGAGAATTCTTGGCCACTGGTGACAAAGGAGGACGGGTCGTTATTTTTCAGCGCGACAAGGTACGTTAGATACAGGTTTATATATTCAGTTTTATTCTCTTAGAACAAAGCCTTTTGCTAGCTAACAGAAGCAAGCCTTGATATACCAGGACCGAGAATGAAATGGTCAATGGCATGTCGATCACCTGAAAACCAAATCCGGTGAACACTAAATATCGATCATCTAATATAGGGGGGCCTCAGTGGGTTAGAGTGATTGTCCCTCAGTCCCACACAGACCTCCCATCGATGCGGCGCGGGTTCGAATCACACTCGGACCAAATAAAAATTGTAAAATCTTAAGTGCGATGCTAAACATCAGTCAACCAATCTAATATATAGGGTGCAGGCGATTGTTTTTTTTTCCCCCTTGACCGCAAATTATGTGTAGCTGCTACCACACAAACAAGCTGTAGTAGACAAAAAGGAATTTGAGGAAATTCTAACATTACCTAACACAGTACATTGACTGTGTTTTCAGGCCTCGAAATTTCGCAGGTTAGATTAAAATCGTATGAACTTTTTTTCGTTCGTGCGAATGACTTCGCGTAACCCATCAAAAATTTTTCTTTTCTAACTTTTCGACGGACCTGGTAAATGCTATAATGCCGGTGATGGTTAGGCCTAGCGTTTGAAGGTTTTTAAGTGAACGAATTTTGCTTAACCCTTTGCATAACCCTTTTTGTTAACCGTTTTCTACGTAACCCATTCACATAACCCATAGGTTAAGCAAATAATTTTTATTAAATGAAAAATGGGTTACCTGGAGTCATTTTTGCGTAACCTTTTTTCGGGTTAAGCAAATTTTTGAATTTTCGAGGCCTGGTTTTTCCACACTTACTTCGAACGGGGTATAAACTGTGCGCTACAAAATAAATCTAAACTAATCCAAATTCAAAACAGACGTTGCCTGTGGTCTGGGCTACAAGTCCTGTGGTCCACTCCCAGCCGTTTTATTTTGATAAATGTCCTTTCAGTTTACATTACCCATGATGCAACTAGTTCCAAGGAAGGAAAAGTCCAAATTGTTTTACTTATTAAGAGACTCCAAAAAAGCGTCCCAAATTCAAGGCCGGCTATTGTTTATGCGTAAAAATCAGAAGTTAACATCATGATGTCAGACAATTGATAAAGGGCGCTCAGAAGGTCAGCTCAGCTGGTTTTAGTATTGGTGATGGCTCCCTCTGCTGTCAGCGGAGGATTCATTAACCCCTTACAGAGGATAGCCTCTGCCATAAACTCCTGTGTTACACAATAAAATATTATTCAGTCTTCCTTCTTCATATATTTTTCTTCATAGTCTATCAAAAATGAAGGGATGTGTCTTCAATTAAACTGGATTAGTTCCATCACCATATGTTAACAAATTATGGATGTATATAAATAAAACATTGTTTGGTTGTATTTTCAGGGCAAAACTTTGTTGCCGTGTCGTGGGGAATTTAACGTGTACAGTACCTTCCAAAGCCATGAACCGGAATTTGACTACCTGAAAAGCCTAGAGATTGAAGAAAAAATCAATAAAATTCGTTGGCTGAGACGGTCTAACCCAGCTCATTTTCTACTTTCTACAAATGGTAACCTATAATTGACTCAATTTTTCCACATCTAAACAATATTTGGTTTGTTTATTTAACCATCTGAACACTAGTGGCCAATATAACGTTCTGCCAACAAAGGTGAAAATGTACTGGCAGCTGGTAAACAATTCTGCAGCATGTGTGTGTTATGACGTTCAATCATGACATAGCATGTAGCACAGGCATGCTTGCCAGTATCTAGCTTATTTGACTGGCCAGTCTGTTAGCTTTTAACTCGCTGATGGTCACAGATTGTTAGCGTCCAAATCCTCAATGTTTCTTTGCCTCTGTCATCACCTCTGCATCAAAATTGCTTCATGTAAATATATGAATGAATTCAGTTCAAAGTGATAATGCATGTTATGGTTAACTTTGTTTGCTTATCTTCAAACATTTTATGCATATTTTGCTTGTTATCTTCAGATAAAACTATCAAACTGTGGAAGGTAACAGAAAGGGACAAGAGGGCAGAAGGTTATAATCTCAAGGATGACACAGGAGTTCTAAAGGATCCTATGTCGATAACTGGACTCCGTGTTCCTGTTTTCAAACCCATGGAGTTAATGGTAGAGGCAAGCCCACGGCGAATATTTGCCAATGCTCATACCTACCATATCAATTCCATATCTGTGAATAGTGACCAGGAAACTTACCTGTCAGCTGATGATCTCCGTGTTAACCTTTGGCATCTACAGGTCACTGACCAAAGCTTTAGTATCCTTTTTCTACATTCTTTGATGGTTTACTTGGTTCCTACGTTTTGTATATGCATATAACTTTTTACTGTAATTATTGCTACACTTAGGGTTTCTCAGAACTTTCTTTTAGTCTTAAGAGTTAAATATTTCTGAAATCCTAAAATAAACCTGAATTTTTAGTTTCAAATAAAAATTTTGTGTTCATTCGTTTTTATGGCTAGCCTTGAAATTGCATTAAGTGTAGTGAAAGATATCTCTCAGTAAATTGTCCTTGACAGTGGCCTAAGATATTGTGGACATAAAGCCAGCCAATATGGAGGAGCTGACTGAAGTGATCACAGCAGCTGAATTCCACCCCAATGAATGTAACTATTTTGTATACAGCAGTAGTAAAGGGACCATCCGACTGTGTGATATGAGAGCTCAAGCACTCTGTGACAGACATGCCAAATGTAAGAACTTTAAAAAGTTTTCAGCATTAATGTTTAACAGAGATCTTATCCGAGCAACCTCTGCAAGGGTCATTGGATTTTTAATTATGTACATGTTTTGCCCCAAAAATTGGATAAATATTCAAACCTTATCTTCATTTATGGCAGAAAATGACAGGTTGAACAATGGACCTAATAATTGAGCCTTGTTTCCAAGGTATTTCGGTGTCCGTCCGAAACATTCCGTGTATTAGAATGCTGGGAACTGAGCAATATCTATTTTAGTTTTGTCATACATAACACCATAAACTGGCTTTCATGATGGGTAACAGATTTTCATTTCCGTAGCTTTAGAACAACAGGCTACCGAAACCAATCATTACCGTGGAATCCTATGTCCTGAAAGTGATGTTAATTATTCAATCAGTGCAGCAAGATGTGACAAAAGTAAAATTAACATTGTTATTACTGTCCTAAAAATTTCATTTATAGAATCTTTCAACACCCCCATAGCTTGATAAATAATGTGTGTAATGCTAATGGTTTATTTCTATTATACAGTGTTTGAAGAGCCAGAAGACCCTACAACTCGTAGTTTTTTCTCTGAAATCATCTCCAGTATATCAGACGTGAAATTTAGTAACAGTGGCCGCTATATGATATCTAGAGATTATTTATCAGTGAAAGTATGGGATTTACACATGGACTCCAAACCAATAGAGACTTACCATGTTCATGAGTATCTTCGCAGCAAACTATGTTCCTTATATGAAAATGATTGTATATTTGACAAATTTGAGTGCTCTTGGAGTGGCAATGATAGGTAAGTTTAGCAAAATAAAACTGATTTTCTTAATGTGCTTCGAATGGCAAAATCCAAGAGTACTGTTAAGAGGTAATGAGGCTTCATGCAGCGATTCACCAAACCGCTAAAAATCTGATGACCATTTTTTTTCTCACCTAGATGCCAGAAATGTAGTGATATAGGATGGAAACTCTAAATGAACCGCATATACTTCCTAAATCTATAAAAACCTGGCTTTTAAGCCAGTGCCTTAAAGTCACACCAAAATCTATCCTGAATTTTCAACTTATAACTCAGTTGTTAAAAAGTGCCACCACATCAGTAAAAAAAGAAAGCCTGTAGACCTGGCCACAATTGCACAAAGCACTTTTAACTAAGAGTACTCTTAGCGTATGTCTACAACATGGAGCACGTAAATGCCATATTATAGAGATATGCAAAGAAGAACGCTTTCTGCTAGTGGGCCCAGGCCACAGTTGCACAAGGCACTATTAAGTTAGACATACACTAGGGGTACTCATAATTAGGAGCGCTTTGTTTAAGTGGGTCCAGTTCTTCATGGACAATAGTCCTTTGTTCTCTTACGGCTATTTTGTTTATTGTAAAGTTTCTTCCATATCTCTTTTTTCAGGCACATTATGACGGGGTCTTATAACAATTTCTTCCGAATGTTTGACCGAGAGTCAAAGCGAGATGGGACGTTGGAGGCAAGTAGAGAAAATATGAAAGCACGGACTGTACTGAAGCCTAGAAAAGTCTGTACAGGGGGGAAACGAAAGAAGGATGAAATTAGTGTTGACTGTTTAGACTTCAATAAAAAAATATTACATACAGCTTGGCATCCCAATGAAAATGTCATAGCTGTGGCCGCTACCAATAACCTGTACATCTTCCACAGTAAGGACTAACAGGAACAGTCTAGAAGCTGAGTAGTAAGGCCGGTGACTGAGGCAAACATTAAATGTTCAGTCACAGAATGTAAGAAGCCAATTTGGGGGTGCCTTCTGGGTAAGGTTGTGACAGCTTTTAGCAGTGATACATCCACACGTGTTCTAGCCACCTTGCGTGAAAATCAGATCTGCAGCATTTTCTGTTCAGCATTCATTGTTATAGCTTGTCAAAGGCCTACCGACCTTTACATAGGCATCACAGACCATTCTGAAGTTGAAATGACTGGTCTTTACACTTGAGCTTTAGTTTAACCAAGTGTTGTTCAGATTGTCCCCCCAGTGAAGTAAGTGCTCAGTGATCCTCCATGATATTAGTCCAGAAAACCTCCTCGGCTAAAGGATCGTGTTGTTGATGTAATACCAGTATGATGATCCAGGAGTTAAAATGACAACTCAGTAATATGTGTGAAATCGTCTTGTCGCCAAATTCAAAGTCAGGAAAATTTATTGCATTGAGCAAAAGAACTGCTCAGTTTCAGTTCATAACTTACGTATGAAATACAACTTTTGTTCATGTCGGGACTTTTTACAAAAAGAAAATGGAAAAAAAAAAAATGAGATAACAATGACTGAGAATAAAGTACCACCTATCAGTATCAGGGCGACGAGACTATCAGTGGTGAGTTGGCCAAGTTCAAGAAGAACAAACCGCGTGCTAAAAAAGACATTTTACAAGGCTGGGGTATGTTTTTACATGTACTTAACTGTTATGTTTGCCCAGCCATGAAAACCAAGGAAGAAGTCAGTAAGTTGTGCTGACAAGACTTATTTATTACTGAATATATATTTAAGATTGATTCCTAGGTTACTAATGGTGGTGAATTCATTCCCATAATGTTGTGCGGCAATGTGATACAGATTTCACTTATGTACTACAACTCTTACTACAATTTGGTTCCAATTTGCTCAGGACAGTATTAAATACATTAGCATGTTTACAAATTTCACACGGAGCCATACAAGCAGTTTCTTTTTATTTTGTACTTTTGTTAGATTTACATGTCCATGTCAAACAAAGATTTCTTATTTTCTGTATATAAATGTTTGTACTCTTATCAAGGCAAACGACAACATAGAAGTATCCCGGAAACAAAACCACAGAATTCATAAATTAAATTGAATTTTAAATGCAATACGACTTTTTCTTAAATATTTTTGAAGGGAATCTGGTCTATTTTTGTCTGTTTTATGTACTAAAAGAATCAACGAAATTTTGAATTCTTCTTTGCTAATCTAAATTTAAAATTATTTGTCTTTAATATTGTCTAGTCCCTTACGATTATAAGTGCTATGAAATTGATCATTTTAGTTTTCCCGGTATTTTTGTTTGTGGAGACCCCTACAATGTGCTCTAGTGATGTGTAGGTGTTGGTCCCTCAGTTTCCATCTATCATATCCACATGTCTGACACCTAGCCACTTTTGTGGTATAGAAAACCATAGACAGTGATTTTGTTGTTGATCATTTGTCAGCCGTATCTACTGATGGATAATAAAGAAATTATAAGAAACACTCATAAACTGACTTGTATTCTAGTATCTTATACATTTATTATCGGCCTCAATTCTAGACACACATTCAAGGACACTCAGTTTTGCTTAGTATCATATAGCCTGAATGGGTGAAAGTGTTCACATGCCATGGGCTTGACTGCCCTTAAATTTAAGGCATGGTTTTTATTCTCTTGAAGGGTCACTATAGGGCTTCAGGTAAAACAAGCCTTCCATTGAATTTGTCATAACTTAGGTTTAATTGCACCGGGATATCAATCGATCACCCTATTTGGAAGGTTTCAGGATTTTTCTGGTCACTCCGAAACAAGCCTTCCATCCATCTGTCACGGGTTGGAAATCCCACCCAGACGAAATAAACCTGAATTCTGAGTGGATTTTTCATTTGTTGGCTGTGTGTGGAAGAGTTGCCAGGATATCTATCTGAAGGTCCGATGGCTCTCTGCCAGCTTTCCTCCCCCCACTAAACCTGGCAATACGGCCACGCAATGAAATTATCTCTAGTACAGTATAAACATCAATCTCTTACCTGTGACATTGATTAATAATTTGATGTTCTACGCTGCACCCAAATTATTCTAGTGCATGATAAATTGTATTCATGGATTCACTCGATCATCATATGTGGGAGAGTTGCTAGGTACTCGCCCAATGTCGGGGGTTTCCTCCAGGTAATGAGCCCGGTTTCCTCCCCCACTAAACTCTGCAACGCCACCATATAAGTGAACTTATCTGGAGTGCGGCGTAAAACATCAATAAATAAATGTATTCCTGGAAAGTTGTGGGTTCAAATGCATCTTGGTTAATAAATTATTTTTTTTCTGATTGTGTCTCTGATGAAAAAGGTCGGAATTCCTCATGGCATAATGTTCAGTTTCATCCCACGGAAAACTTGGGAACATCGCAACATTAGTGAAGTACTGTACATGTAATATTTAAAGTGGCATGAGCTGCCAAAATGTTGATATTTTGACGTTGAAACAGAATGCTGATATTATTGGCTATTTTTCTAGAAATGAATGGTCGTCCCGGTTATTTTACTTTTCTGAAACTATTCCGGTTCGTATAGGCCACATACTGTATGGATTTTCCTCATTCCAACACTCATCGTAAGGTTTTCGATAGCCTTCTACGCCTCTTGCTGTCGTGACGATTAGAAATTATGTGTGAATTTTGGCAGCTCATGTCACTTTAAAAGGACACATTGCACCGAAGCCGTGGTTTTGTCGTCAACTTTCAGATTATTAGAAAATAAGTAGTCGATCTTGGATGCAAGGCCACAGGTGTATTTTGCACCAAACCAGTAAAAATATATTAAAAGTTACGTAAGGAATTCTTAGGTGCTATTGTTTTCTGTCAGACAGTCTTAACAGTTCTGAGTTGAGAATGATCACAAACGCAGCTGGAAAGTCGAACCATAGAACTGATCGAACCATTGTCCATATGTCGCAAGAAGTAGTTGGAGATCTCCAAACTCTGTGGTCAAAGTATATGATGATGGGTCTGTTGGTCACCCATTACATATACTTTGACCACAGAGATCTCCAACTACAACAAAGAAGACAAAGGAATCCCCAAATCCATGGGAACTCGAAAGTTCCGTTTGGCCTTCTGGGAACCCCATCTGTATATAAATAGTCGAATACTGCACATTGAAACGATATTCGTGTCGGTGGCTCTGAACGTGTACAGATGTGGCATAAAACAACCAAGTTCTTACCAAACACCAAGGGTATAACAAATGCTGCCTGCAGAATGCGCTTTTTTCGTATACATAAACACAAGCGTTTATTGAATAAATGCCACGGTTTTACAAACTTACGCCCTATAGACGCATTCCCCACGTAACCAGGGATTGCACTAAGTCCGTAACAATCGTGCCTCTTTTTTTGCTGTCCGAACGAAGTCTGTTTTCGATTGGGTCGTTCCCGGTCACCCAATCATTAATGTATGGCCTTACTCCAAGATTCTCCGGTTTAGTTTTACGGCGTTATGTCCACAAAGACGGTTGCATTTGACTGACACATTCGTATAGCGATCATATATAGTTGTACTAAAACATGTTTTTTCTGTCATGAAACTTAGTTTCAATAAGTTCAAATTTATACGAGTACGGTAGACCTCTTCTTTGACAGGATCTGATGGCTAAATACGAAGTAGAACGCTGTCAATTACGTAACCGGGTTTCTGACTGCAAAATGACTTTTTTTTTTATACTGACGGTCGTAATTCGACCGTCAATTACGGCGAATAACGCCGTAATAACAATGTTGTTTTTTTTCCTGACTGAAATCAGCCGCCGTATAAATGAAATCAATTTGATTTATCAAATCGAGCTTCTATTGCGAAATTACACATCTAAAGTTGCATAATGTGGCATCTACATTGGATCAGTCCATATCCTCTTTTGTTGTGACCTAGTCTTGACAATTTTTTTCAGACTATATACTGAAGTGGTAGATGGTGCGTCGAGAACAACTTAGGACATCCCTGCATGGTTGCATAATACGGCATCCATATATATGTCCATCGAATAGAGAAATCAAAACCTTTCATACGAACATTTCAATTGCTGAAATTAAAAAAAAAATTTCTATATAATGTAGAGATTATTAAAATTATTGGCTATTTTCGCAAGACGTAAAATTCAGAAGCTTTTTAGTGCTTCTAGTCTAGAAAATGTACGATAAAGTATTGTTTTGAAGTAACTTGGAATGAATGAATGAATGGTCGTCCCGGTTATTTAAATTTTGTTTACTTTTCGAACACATTTTCGGTTCGTACAGGCCACATACTGTATGGATTTTCCTCATTCCATCGCCAATCATTTAGTTTTTCGGTGGCCTTCAAAGCCTCTTACTGTCGTGGCGATCAGAAATTATGAAAAAAGTATGAATTCTGGCAGCTCATGCCACTTTAAACTGTTTGAAGATAGCAGCCGAAGGGACAAGTTTATGCGAATATGTTATGCCTTGAACAGCTTTTATCTGTAGAAGAAGTAAGGAGCTTAAATGAGACTTATGTGTTTCCCGAGAGCGCATTTGCGTACGTCAGATAAGAGGGAATTAAAGCATGATATATATATAGAATTATAAGGGTTTCTTATTTCTTATATGCTTGATGATTCCAGTATATAACGAGCGAGTGGGCCCAGGCAGCGTATATGTTCGACTCTCATCGCCATAGATAACGATTGCTGGGCTGCGTGCAAGCTAGTCCGGGTTTCGGACTCCAAAATTACTATTTTTTTTAATATAAAAATAGTAATTTTTGAGTCAGAAACCCGGACTACTTGTAAGCCAGCTTGGTGACTCACTGATATATCAAAGTACGAGTAACTGAACATTTAATATAACTTATATTATAAGGTTAGGTTGAATGGTATTGATTCATCTACCATACATTGTAAGTTTGCATACCCATGTAATGTTGCTGCAGTTTTAGCCATTTGAGGAATATGTATGCATATAGTCCTCAATATGTTGAATGGTTATTCTGATACGCCCGCTTCTTCAATACTAGTTGGAGATCTCCAAACTCTGTGGCCAAAGTATATTGATGATGGGTGACCAACAGACCCCATCATCAATATACTTTGGCCACAGAGTTTGGAGATCTCTAGCTACTTCAATACTGGTAATATTGACGAAGCCCGTGCGGGCGTATATAAGGCCTATCTCAAATCCATTCAACATATTGCGGACTTGTACGCATCTAGAACAAATTCAGGCGTGCTTTGGATTTGAGGAGAGGATTGATTGATGTTTTACACCGCACTCAAGATTATTTAACTTGTATGGCGGCGTTGTCAGGTTTAGTAGGGTAGGAAACCGGGCCCATTGCCCGAAAGAACCCCGCGACCTTCGGCGAGCGCCAGTAGGCTAAAGAGGAAAGTTTATATATTCCACGGTGAAAGAATGAGTCCAGCAAGATCACTTCCGAATTATAAAAGTACCAAGATTTATTGGCACAATTGTAAGTTACAACAACAATAACTCAGAGAACCCCAGGACAAGGTCAAAGCACCCGGGATCCCACAGGGCGCCGGCGCGGTGTCCTCATTAACATATATCAATAAACACTGGCGGAGTACTGTTTCACAAAGCGGGGTAGCGGAAGTTTTCACGGGGAAATGCCTTAGCAACCCCATACTGTAGAGATACGTTAGTAAGAAAGTTACGCAAAAAATACACCTACGCCGCTTTGTGAAACAGGCTCCTGCTGGCAACTCTTCCACATACGGCGACCGAGCGAAAAATCCACTTATTTTAAGTTGGTCTGTGATTTGAACCCGCGCCGCATCGCTGGAACGTCTGTGTGGGACTGAGGGCATCCTCGGATACCCAGGGTTAAATTCTCAACAAGCTCACCTTTTACAGTGAGCGTGAGCGTAAGTTTTAATCGTGGGTTCCGACGATGGAATGAGTGACGATCACTCTAACCCACTGGACCACCGAGGCCCCCTTTTGCGGAGAGGAGTCACTATATATAGTGTCGCTTGTGGAGAGAGTAAAGTTTCGAAGTGATGAAAAGGATGTATGTCGATAGGCCTAATGAGGCATCTTCTCCAGCCAAGATAAAACCTAAATGTCTCCATTCCGTGTTTTAACACGGAATGTAGGACATGCAGATTTTAACTTGGCTGGAGAAGATGATATTGAGGAGAAATACAATACAAGCACATCGGTGAAAATGGAAGATAGAGATGAAAGAGTGCCTTTGTAATTTACTGTTTGTTTTCTTTTAGAGAGACATCTGTCAAGAAACTGGCCATTTTGTCTTGTCTTGTCTGCCTTAACTCAGTGGGAATTCCGCAGATTTTTAAATGGCTCGATCCATTCAAAAATGAAAGTGAAACTAACAAGCTTAAGCCTAAAAAGCTGGAGCTGGACTATGCGTATATAGGTTTAGATATCATACAGATATATTCCAATATATATATAGATATTGGTTATGTTTCACCCATTCCTCGCTTGATACAATTCTGATTGGGGCATGAGCTGCCAAAATGTTGATATTTTGACGTTAAAACAGAACGTTGAAATTATTGGCTATTTTTCTCAAGACGTATAATTCAGAAGCTTTTTAGTGCTTCTAGTCTCGAAAATGTACGATAAAGTATTGTTTTAAACTAACTTTGCCTTAGAATGAATGAATGGTCGTCCCGGTTATTTAAATTTTGTTTACTTTTCAAACACTTTTTCGGTTCGTACAGGCCACATACTGTATGGATTTCCCTCATTTCAACGCCAATCATTTAGTTTTTCGATGGCCTTCAAATCCTCGTACTGTCGTGAAGATCAGAAACTATGAAAAAAGTGTGAATTTTGGCAGCTCATGCCTCTTTAAATATTTGCACGTTTGATCTCTTTTGAAACTTCGTTGTGTTTACCAATGCGGCCATATCCGCAGGTCATATGCCACGTCACGTGCTTCTCATGTGATAACACAAGACAACCAAGATGGCGGACCGCGTTGCGGCATGGGGTGTTTTTCTTTCTTTTATTTATTGTGCAGTTATATGCACACAATCTGCTAGTTTACCGAATATTGTATTTGTGCTAACCGACGACCAAGATGTGTTTCTGGGTGGAGAGGTAAGCGACAGTCAATATATCCTTTTTTTTATTCAACAAGTTAAATCCGACTGGTTATCTATATTCTGACATTTGCTGGTCGTCGGAATTTAACATCTCCGACACCTTTTCTGTAATGCTGTTTTGGACACATATGAAACTTTACCTTAAGTCAGAATTTTCATTTCTTAAGATTCCTGTGTTGATGACAACATGTTTCATAGTTTTCGAGTGGTTTTTATCGGTAAAATTCCGAAATATTTGTTGTTTTGTTACAGACAAATTCAAATCGTGTCTTTCAAAAAAACAACGGCCACAAACACTACGAACCGTTTAACCAAAAGGGGGGTAATTGTCTTGTTCAGTCTCGCGATGGCTGCACACTTTCAAGCTATCCGATAAATCCCTGATTTTTGTTTCACATTTACATGTTACTTAGCTAGATCTCTCATTACATAAACTTTTAGAGATTTACATGTACATGTTTCTTAATTTTTAGATACCGATGGCTAAAACAAAGAAACTGGTGGGAGATCAAGGCATTAGATTCAATAATATGGTTTGTAACTTATTACTTATTCTTAAAGTTTCTTGGAATTTTTCGTTGTGCAGAATTTTTTTCAGAAACAGTATGTCTGTCAGGTTACATATATAAATATACCTTTTCATGTTTCTAAGAACATAAACCCAGTCAGGGTTCACAAATGTTTTATAGTTGCCTGCCAGACAGCCTGTAAAAGTGTTATAGTTGCTGGATTGGTGACACTTTTTGATACTCACGGCTACCCCCCAAAAGTGTATCTGTGAACAAAAACCTAAAAGTGTTCATTTTTAGAACTTTTATTTTTATTACAATGTTCATATCAAAGAACTGTTTGATTTAATCTCTTTTCCAAGCAATGCCTATGTGGGAGAGTCACCTGGTACTCGCCGAAAGTCAGGTGTTTCTTGTGTGAAAAAGTCTGGTTTCTTCCTCCACTAAACCTTGCAACACCGCCATATAAATGAAATGATCTTGAGTGCGGCATAAAACATCAGCCAATCAAACAACCAAGCAATGCCATATCATCTTCTCTATTTTTCTTAACAGTTTGTATCTAGTCCACTTTGTTGCCCAAGTCGTTCAAGTATTTTTACTGGAAACTACATCCATAATCACAATGCTATAAACAATTCTGTGAACGGCAACTGTAGTAGCTATGCCTGGCAAGCTGGACCTGAGAAGGAAACCTTCATCACTAAAGTAAAGAGTCAGGGATATAATACCTTCTTCTCTGGCAAATACCTGAACCAGGTGAGAACATAAATAAAATCAATGGCAATTTTTGGTTCATGACAGTTATGTCTAATCTTTCCTTACCTGTTTATTTATGACAAATATGTTCAATTTTGCCCCATGTTGTTTATTAATAAATGAGTTATTTTCTAGCAAAGTACTGTTATCTTAACAATCACAGTTTATGAAGAAGAAAAATGTCATTTACTTCATCTCAAATCAATTTAAATAGAAAATACTTAAAAAAACAAATTATAAAATGAATTTTGGAAATTTTACTGAAATTGAAAAGAAAAATTGTCCTTTTGTGGAACTTCTTTAAAGACATATAATAAATCTATTGGTTAATGACACAATAAGAAGGATAAAACAGCGCAAGAAAATTAATGTGCATAGAAAAGTGTATAAATATGCAGTCATCATGGAAACCCACCATCTTGGTTTTAAACAACGGTCGCAGCCATATGATATAACATGGGCTCTAGATAAATACTGCATCAAGGCTCTATTTCACTTTGAGCACGAACTTAATTATACTTCAAGCGCTGAAGCGAAGTGTTTTTGATTGTGGTCAATATATTAGGCCAGAACTGTCAGTAAAAGCCAAATATCCAACAGTCTAAAGAGAATAGTGTTATTCCGAAAAACGAAAACTTCATATTGACTCAATATTTTGACTTTTATTCAGTCATCATCAGGAGTGAGGTACATTAACAACAACATTGGTATATATACAGGTAAAAAAAAAAAAAAACAAAAAAAAAAAACAACAAACAGATTAAGCAGTGATATAACAATATTAGGAACAGCCTTACAGATTTACAAACTGATCATCATTATTACATATGCACGTTGACAAAACAGATAAAGAAAACAGATTAGGGGAACAGCAGGATCTAAACTGGCATGGCTAGTTTCATCCTTCAATTAATTTTACCAAAGAGGAATTTGTAGATAATAACGCTGTTCATTTTTTAGATATATCATTTTCATCTTCTTCCACCACAATATACAGAAAACCAACAAATACTGGACAGTATATACATTTTGACAGTTATGAACCATGGGTAAGGAAAACAGCTTGGGTTAGACCATGATTTATAGAGCCTTCAGAATTTGTTCTGACGAATTATCTTTTAATACTGAATGTAAGAACATTTTAAAGTTTTTATCATGGAATGGATATCGTAAGTCTACTGCCCAACAATTGCTAAGAAAATGCATGCCTAAATTTGGTCCTAAAAATAAAGAATCTGATGAAAAACTTGATAAAATTTGGATGAGACTCCCATACATTGGGAAAAGAGGAGAATTTATTGTTAAAAAGTCTATATCTAAAATTCGTAAATTATTAATCAAACCCGTCAACTTTGTTTTCCAATGGCAGACCACCAAAATTAACTTTTTTACAAACACTAAAGATCCGACCCCTAAACATTACAAAAGCTCAGTTATTTATAAATTTACGTGCCCAGCATGTGGCTCAGACTACATTGGTAAAACTGACCGATGTCTTATTACAAGAATTAAAGAACATAGCAGTCCAAATAAAAACAGTGAAATTTTCAATCATGTTTCTAATTGTGAAGAATTTATATTTTTGAAAAACTTACAATCATTACCAGACAATTTAAATGACCTTAGTCCACCTACACTTTGCGACTTTATTCTTATTAACACTGTAATTATTGACAAATCGTATCACTGGTCAGACATCCTGTTCAGAGAAGCTCTGTGTATTAGAAGAAATAGCCCTGTCTTAAACAGTGGATTAAAAGCATCTAAAGAACTTGTCTTATTCCGATGAACTATGTCCTAGTTCTTAAGATAAGACTGTCTGCACCTCTTTGTTAATATCCCCTAGCCATGCCAGTTTAGATCCTGCTGTTCCCCTAATCTGTTTTCTTTATCTGTTTTGTCAACGTGCATATGTAATAATGATGATAAGTTTGTAAATCTGTAAGGCTGTTCCTAATATTGTTATATCACTGCTTAATCTGTGTTTTTTTTTTTGTTTTTTTTTTTACCTGTATATATACCAATGTTGTTGCTAATGTACCTCACTCCTGATGATGACTGAATAAAAGTCGAAATATTGAGTCAATATGAAGTTTTCGTTTTTCGGAATAACACTACTTGTGTACTACGTTAAACTAATCAGTGGAACTACTGGATACTAAAGAGAATGCCCCCCACCCACCAAAAATAAATCTCTTAGGAAAAAAGCTTCATGAAGGTAACATTTAATATTTGTTTATACCCCATGCTTGAAGTATAGGTGCTCAAAACCAAGATGGTAATCACTTCACCTCTGTTGGTTATGAGTTAAATCAAAATTGTAAGCCTACCAGAATATCATGTAGATTCATAAACATTATTTTTTCTGTTTGACAGTATGGCTTCCCCACAACTGGTGGTGTTAAACATGTACCTCCTGGATGGGACTATTGGGCAGGATTGGTTTGTATTAAATCTTTCATCATTTTTTATTTTGGATTTCAGTTTTATTTGTATGTTTCTTATTTAAGCAAAATTTAGAAAGTATCAGTGATTTTCCAAAAAAAGAGCAAAGTCAAAGTTTTTTGAGAGATACCAGGTCGCATGATGTATATCATTGTAACACATATCGTATAGTGAAGTACTGAATAAAATGATATTTAGGGCGGTGTCAAACAGCTAACTCCAATCATTCAGTCAACCAAAGGAACACTAAAACACATGGGCACAGTGAAAATCTTCGTGGCTAAAATAACAATGGAGACCTGTTTCTAATTGTTTTAAAAAGGGGGTACGTCATTTGGACCTTTATACCCAATCATAAGTCGTCGTAATAAACCAAAACCGATGATATCTCATTAGGAAAGAGTTTGGCCTTAGTCAGTAGAATTTTCTAGAATAGAGTAGAATTTGGTAGCAAACTGGGAGTTTTACCTGAACCTGTATGAATGATAATTATTTTTCTCTTTGTAATCTCTAGGTGGGTAATTCAGTATACTATGACTACACACTGTCAGTAAATGGAACAGCTGAAAAACATGGATCCAACTATAAGACTGATTACTTAACAGACGTCATTGTAAGTAACCTTTAACATTTATTATTTATAAAAATATTATTTTTTATTTAGTTTGAAAAAAGCTTTAAAAGGACACCATGCGTCTGAGGCAAATTACAGATCCAAAAAAGTCCCCATTTTACTGTCATACACATATTGGGAAAGTGTTAGAATGATCACTGGTAAACTTCTTTCCCCTGATAAACTGTTTTAGCCAGGCAAGAGTTTCTAATAGAGGCTCCAGAGCGGGCCGTTGAATACTAACAGCCTGGCTGATAATTTCACCATCGTCGTAATGTAGAAACTAAAGAAGGTCGGTACTTCACAGTGCATCAGATAGATAAAATTAGTAGAAACAATATGATAAATGTAAACAATAATACACTAAATGTAAACAATTAGTTCCTTTAATACTTTGTGTATTCAAAACTGATTCCTTCCATGAACTGGTATAAGGATATAAACCCAATTTTCCTAATTCTTTCATTGATTAGCTTGTAAAGATTCCTAAAAAAAGGGTGGCCCAGCCATCAGAGTGATAGTCTCTGCCCGACACAGCCTGTCCATTTATGGGTCACTGATTCAAATCTCACTAAGTCCAAAGAAAAATTTCTGAGCACTTTTTTTTACACTGAATCACTCCATACGGGAGTTTGAAGGTACTCCTTGAAGGTCTGTTTTTTTCCCTCCCAAAATAAAACTGGCAAGGAGGCCTTAAAAGTGAACGAATCTAGAGTTCATTGTAAAACATCAATCAATCAAAGCAAGAAAGTCTCTATATACTTCACTTCGTACTGCGTTAGATTTTATATCAGATAAATCTTTCACTCATGAGTTGCCGATTATAAAAAAAGAAAATAGATATTAGAATAAGCAGCACAATGTCTTGAAACAAATACTGACATTTCTCATGTTGCTGAACGTTTTATTAAATTAACGAACAGCTCCGAAGTTTTGGAACCAAGAAGTCATTGTAGTAACAATGTCATCTGTCACGGATTATCGGGCCTAGATCCAACAGAATGTTAAGGATTCCCTTCAAATATAGTCAGTGGCCTCGGTGGTCCAGTGGGTTAGAGTCCCATATAGACCTTCCATCGATGCGGCGCAGGTTCTCAAATAAAAATTGAAATAATTCTGAGTGGATCTTTCACTTGGTCGTCGTATGTGGAAGAGTTGCCAGGTACTCCCCGAAGGTCAGCGGTTTCCTCCTGGCAATGGGCCCGGGTTTCCTCCCCCATTAAAGCCATATATAAAGTGAAATAATCTTGAGTGCAGCGTAAAACATCAACCAATCAATCAATCAAATATAATCACCTTTAATCACTACCCTATAAACTTGTCAATAAATCATCCCCCAAATTTAGCATGGAAATGTTTCTGCAGCATGTGGAGAGAATAAACTCTTTAAAATAAAATTTCCACAGCCAAAACAAATGTAAGCAGACTACCTGAATTTTAGGATGTTAGAATGTTTATGATATAAAAATACTACATTAAATCTTTATGGCTGCAGAAATATTTGCCGTCTTCAAAATCTGAAACTGTTCTGGTAGGACTAAGGAGTCAAGTTTGATATTTTATAGTTGTTTAGCATGAGAGTTGTTTTTATCATATGTATTTGTTCTGTATACAATATTTGTTGAATGTCCCTCAGCAAAAGGAAGAACGACACAACCATTATACATAGAAAAATACACTGTTAAATACAAGCAAAAATAAATGTATCGGATTTTAAACCTCATTTTAATATTTTGTTGTGATTTATGTACTAATGTTACGCTTACTTGTATTTCACTGAAATATTATGTTGAGGTTTGCCAACAGGAAAAATTGGTTGGCAAAGTTGATTTCTCAATCAATTAGTTTGAAATTGATTCTTTTGCGTCGATATTTCCATTAATATGTTGTTCAATGAAAAGATGAATCAATCCATCAACCAATTTTTTTTAATATTTGTTTTTGATGACAGCATCGAAGAGGCGTAGAATTTCTGGGGAATCAGAACGCTGACAGACCTTTCTTCATGATGTTATCTACACCGGCTTGTCACTCTCCCTTCACACCGGCTCCCCAGTATAGTCAAAACTTCTCGGATATAAAAGCTCCCAAAAACGGCAGTTACAATGTTCATGGCAAGGTAATTGTTAAATCTTCCCCCAAAAATTTTCAGCTTGTTTTCTTCCATTTTTTTTTACAAAATTACAAATATTTACCGTTGGAACCCATTTGTAGTTAAATCATATCTCCTTATTTTTAAAGATTTACAGGGACCCTTAATAAATCAGGGTTTTCTCATGGCTAAATGCTGGATTTATTCCTCAACTAAACCTGGTAATACCGTGATGTAAGTGAAATAGTCTGAGGCGCTCAATATTAACAAATCAGTCAGTTATATCCAATAGAAATGTGACATTTTAAAATCTAAATTAAGAAATTAAAAAAAAAAATTTTTTTTGTTGACTTAACTCTCCATCTCTTACATGAAAATTTCATTTACCGTATTTCGTCTAATGTTTCGCACGCCAGTTTTTACCCTCACTGTTCGCACTGCTGTTGATATGAAAGGAACCGCCCCGAAGTGGGGGGACGTATTCACACCTCTGCTAACGAGCCCCGCGGTGACGAGTCGAGTGACTGCAAAGCGGCTGGCAGGGGAGCTAGTTATTCATCACTGATCGGTCAGTAAACGGCTTAGCCAATAGCCTGCATAATTAGGTTACCAGTGAAGACAGTCGGTCCGCTAAAAACGAAAAGACAGAATGCAGTGCTTAACTGCAAATCTGTTCAATCACGATCCAAAATCTGTAAATAACAGGGTCTCAGATTAAATAATCATCAGAATATTATGGTGATAAAGTCTGCTGCCATTTAAAACCCAAACAAATTTGTTGTTGCATTCCCGTCAGCGAGGAAAATCACACATGTTTGAGGTGTAGCCTAAGTTTTTTACAAAGCCGGATCACGCTGTCACACTACGGCGCACGTTATCCGTAAATAGGAAGAGTGAAAAAAAAAACTGTTCAAATTAGCGATTACTTGTACATTTTTATTGATTTTATTCAAAAATATTTTCCATAATTGATCTTTTTGTAAAGGAGAATCCAAGTTTGTTCCAATATAAGGGAATTATTTTTAATAATCGGTCCGTGACGAAGCTTTGAGTTTGACATCGAAGTCGACTGAGTTAATCTCAAGTCGTGTCAAAAGTCAAGTTCACACTTCAAGCCAGTAAATGCTTTTTTCTTTCTTTTTAAATTTGGATAAAAAGGTACGCTTGGGCTTTTAATCATACTAGCTCTACAAATTTAATCTAAATGTCATTAATCGAATGGGTTGTTATACGCCGTACTCCGTGAATTTAATTCTTATGGTTTTCTAATTTGATTGATTGATTGATTGTTTATTACTTTGAGCATCTGCTCATCAGATTCATGTTACAAAACATCTCAGGAGTAGACAAAAATAATATAGAGTTAATAAACCAAGTGAACATTACGCTAGTACATCAATATGCTGAAGACGCCTGAATTCGGCCTTTTTCAAGTAGTTAGCTAACTTAATTAATTCTTTAACATTTGATGACGATAATAATTGAACAAGTTTAAAAACAGAAGGTTTCCTCCAATAATAAGGTTTGATATACCGTTTACGTAAATCATTGTAGAAGTGGCAAACAAATAGAAAATGGCATTCGTCTTCTACCTTATTATTATTACATAACAAGCAAATTCTTTCGGATCTGACGACACCTTGGTATCGTCCCTGTTGAATTGATAAGTTGTGGGTTGACGATCTATATTTTGTAATTATAATTTTATATTCAGTTTTTATGGGTTTTCGTAAACACGACTGAAGACAATGGATGTCCACTAAGTGCCTGTACAAAAAACAAGAAGACATTTCATACATTAAGCCCCTAGCATGTTGTACATAATTGTCGATTAGTCTCTGTTTGTACAACCGAAGAAAAAGAGGTATATTGTTAACATTTTGAGCAGCCCAAAAATCAGCCATACCAACCCTTTCTAATTCATGTTTAATTTCTTTTGCCCAATTGTTCAAACAGTTTTCTTCTAGCATATAATTATAAATAGACTTAAGGATACAATTGTTTGTAGTGAGTAGCTTAATCCAATATTTTATAACAAGACATTTCCGCTTTATAAGCATCAGATACCGACCTAATTCACTATAGACAATAAGATTTGTAGTTCTCGTAGGTACATTTAAAATACGTTTGCAGAAGTTCAGATGAACTTTCTCAATTTCATCAGCTTTGTAAAAACCCCAAGATTCACACCCGTAGTTCATTATACAAGAAATATAAGTGTCGAATAATGATAATTGAGTATGAATATTGAAATCAAACATTTTAATTTTGTTTATCAATCCGAACATTGCTCGCTTACTCTGATTGGCTAGACGAGACACTATATATTTTGGGCTACCATTATAGTATAGCTCTACCCCAAGATAAACAAAAGAGTTGACAATTTCTATTGGTTGACCGTTAAACTTGAATTGGTCATTTGGGCAACGCCAGCCCCTTCTAAAAATAACAACCTTTGTTTTCTCCTCATTTACCTGTAGACCCCAATTTGTACAATAAGTTTGCAGGCTATCTATCATATTCTGTAGTTCGGCGGCACTTTCGGCAAATAACACCGTGTCATCCGCGTACATTAACAAAAATAAGTTGATATCTTTCAATTCTAAAGAATGACAACTACTAGATAAAAAGTACATTTCTAAATCGTTGACAAATAATGAAAACATAATTGAAGAAAGACACTCCCCTTGCATTAACCCAACCTTAAGATCATAATAATTGGAAAGTTTGTTTTTCCATCGGACACACATTTGAATACATTGGTACATTGACTTAATCACGGTTAACATTTTCCCCGTGATACCGCCACGAATAAGTTTACACCATAGGGCTTTATACTGCACGGAGTCAAATGCTCGTCGATAATCAATGAAGCAACAATACAATTTCTTTTTATTATTAATGTACTTGTTAATAATGCACTGAGTAAGAAAATAGCATCCCGTGTTCCATAACCGGGCATAAATCCTAATTGTGCATCACTTATAATTTGATTAGACTGCTGTAGCCTATAGAGTCTGTTATTCAATATAGACGTGAATAATTTTGCCATATGGCTAACAAGAGTAATTGCCCTATAGTTTTCTGCCTTATTTGGGTCATTCTTTTTATAAGTTGGGAGTATTATACCTTTTGCCCAAACTGGTGGATAATTACCACCATCAAATATTTCATTAAAAAGATGAGTGAGCAAGGGGGCTAGCAAATTTACATTTTCTACAAACATTTCGTTTAAGTTCCCATCAAGACCAGGTGCCTTTCCTTTTTTGAGGGATTTTATTGTGTTAATAACTTCCGTTTGTGATATTTCGACATCTAATTCTTCAAATACAACATTTTTGCTTTCAGCAACTGAGTCAATTTCATTTAGACTAGCGGGGTTATATTGTTCGGATAGTGCCTTAAAATAGTCCAAAAAGTTTTCTGCTAAAAGGGAAGTGTTCTTGTTTATGTTTGATTTTTTTTACGTTTTTCTTGTTAAATTGATGGAAATATTCTTTAGGGTTATGCTTTTTTAGATATTCCATCATGTCCCCTTCTTCTCTTTTGAATGCACACTTTTTTGCTCTAATTACTTTTTTATATTTAACTTTAGCATTACAAAGTCTCTTTCTACTGACGTCACATTTATTTACATTAAATATATCCAGAGCACCTAGGTACTGCAGTCTGGCTTGTTTACAGTCGTCGTCAAACCAAATTTGATTGTCTTGTTCTATCTCGTAATCAAGTTCGTTTGAGTCACAGTCATTAAATACTGTCCTAATTTGCCCCAAGCTATCACAAAATTGTTGTGTTTTTTCGTCAATTGTGTTGCCACTACATAAAATGGTCCACAACTTATCGATATTTATAAGAAGACATTCAGATATAAGATTATTGTTTTCTTTTAACCATTTTTTGTTTGTTTTGACCTTATTGGGTTTTTATGGCTTCCACCATTGTTTTCGGAACTAAGATGTTTGTCAATTGTGGTTGTCAGACAAATAGGGGCGTGGTCAGAGAACTCTGTAAACTTGTCAATGCAAAGGTCGTAGTTATGAGAATCTATTGATTGATTAATAATAGCATAATCAATAAGACTAGCTCCTTGACGATTGAATAATGTTGTAAGTTTTCCAGTCGGGTCACTTGGTGTTCGACCATTTAGTATACGACAGTTGGTTACTTTGCACAATTCTAGAAGACGTCTGCCGAACCGATTTATTGTTTTGTCTTGTGATTTTCTACAATTAGGAGCGAGGTCATTATGGTAATTTAAGGCGGTGTCAGTTCTAATATGTAGATTTGGAGGTAGATGGTTGTCCTCAATGTAATCTGCAGCCTCACCTACACGACTATTAAAATCACCCATGCATATAATTTCAGAATTATTACTATATTTTGTTAAACAGTTTTCTAAATCTGAAAACACATCGACATTTCTTTTTGTGTAGAATTTGCTTTTTTCATCCGGCAGGTAAGTGAAGCATAATATCGTATCTTTAGTTTCCGATAATAAACCATTTGCAACTTTCATTACAACCACACTGTCATTAATTGATTCTATAATTTCTACATAATTATTTATAGATTCCTTCCAGAGTATGACTAGACCACCGCCTCTCATTACCTTGCGCCTGACTGAATGACATTTATAGCCTGGCATACAACCAATTGTGTCCATAGTGTCCGGTACCCAACATTCTAATAGGCTAATTATGTCATGTTGATTAATGATTTTCTGAAAATTTACGTCTTTAATTTTTGTCTGGAAACTGCGTTGAATGTTCCAACTACAAATGGAGAAGACCCTCTGTGTAGAATGTTCACTTGTAAGAATATGCTAGTTGGTGGTTTTCCGCGCACAGTTTTCGTTCGCTGGTATTGTCTCTCGGACAGGTTTGGCCTCTCGGACAACACGACCATTGCACAGCAGTTTGGCTGGATATACTATAGTGGCCTGCTCACCTCGCTGCCTAAGGCTCTTGAGCTCAGGTAATAACGAGCTCCTCGCTGCACGTATCTCCCTAGGAAAATCTTCATAGACACTGTACGGCTTGCCTTTCAAATTTTTTCCCAGCTTTCGCACTTTCTCTCGTTCAGGGAATTGTACAAAACCGGCAATGAGTGGTCTATTTACACCCGCTTTGTGTCTACCAAGTCGGTGGACACGCTGAAATTGCAGATTTTCAACCTCCAATACAGACATCTCCATTTTGCCCCCAATAAATTGCCGTAATACATTTTGACAGTTCTCGTTTTCTTTTTCTTCTATTCCACCAAATATCAAGTTATTTCGCCTAGATCTAGCCTCAAGATCAATGATTCTAGACTGAAGTTCGACCAGATCGTTGTCATAAGATTTTACAGTATTTTCGATATTTCCAACCTGCTGTTGAAAATCCTCAAATTTGTCACTGGGTAATTTTACTGCTTCACCTATCACAGAATTTGATTGCTTGGTATTTTCAAGAGATTCTTCTACTTTAACTAGTCTTGAGTTTAAGGTATTAGAGATCAACTCCAGTTGGTCTAGTTTGCCGAGCTTAGTCTCAATAACGACAAGTTTGTTCATAATTTGATGGCACAGATATGATGATAGCATAGGTTGAGGGTTGCTGGAGTCGATTTCTAAGTCATGTAAGGGGAGTGGACTGGGAGATGATATTGCAATACCTGCAGGGGTTGATGTGTCCACTGTAACAGAGTTCAGCGTTGTTGTTGGTGTGGCCGGTTCAGTGTTGTCCATCGATGAGTCGGACGTCAATGCATCAGGCTTAGTCCTCTTTTTGCCTTTTCTCTTGGTTTTTTCGTCTTTTCTCTTGGTTTTTTCGTTAGGCATCTTGCTTACAGATATATGCAGTCTTACAGGACTTGTCTAAGGTTGGTCTTGTGACTTTAGGGGCATAAAGACCACGAAAGATGAGAGCACATTCAACACACTTCTACACCTGAGCCGCCATGTTGCTAGATAGTCTAGGACTAAGCCATCACCCCTATTATTAAGTAGACCGTTCCGTTTATACTTTGGCATTCTGCATGTACTTTAAAGGAGGGGAAATCTCTAGAAATACATAGGGATTATCGTCGATAACAACCTTCAAAGTACTTAAAACATTTCTCGTCAATTACCTCCAGTGACCCTCAAGCTAATAAAAACAGACAGAAGTATGTCCTTTCAGTGGCTTATCTGTGCAGCCATTTTTCCGTTTTTGGATGACGTGATGTTGGTGTAGCTATTTTTAGATCAATAATGACGTATTTTTACCGCTCTCTAATGTATAATGGTAGATTTAGGTAAAAAAAAAACATGGCGACAAACTTGAAGTGGGGAGATTGTCTCCGAATATATAGGTCAGTATGCAACCGCACGCCATTACTTAGCCAGCCATTGGCTAAATTGCATCACATGACTACTCTATAACGCACTTTAATTTTTATTCAGCAATAATTGGATAAAACTAATGAACAAATGGTGGCCGCCTTGTGAATGGCCTGTGGAGCTTATTCTCTATTGTAACGCCACCTTCAAATTTCAATTATTCACTTACGAGGGGATAAAACATACATTGGGCAGTTGTTTTGGACTAAATTAACTCTACTCTTTCCATCTAAACTAGTCTAAAGCTTAGATTGTCTTTCCCTTTAAACAAGAAGATATTCCCTGTGCCCGTGTGTTTTAGTGATCATAAATATAACAAACAAGATTTCCATCATTAAACCATTATTTCCCCATGATCATACCATCTTTTAACATCGGGAATATTGTACTCGTGAGGAAAAACTTAGTTTTCTCCACAATCTTTGACCGCATGACATAAATATTGCAGCTCCGTAACGGACGTTGTTGCCGCTTCTACACCGTACGGCCGTGCTGTACTCTGTACATGTAGAAAACAGCGAAAAGTTGAAAACAGTGAAGATATTCATACAATACGATCGCTGTAAAAAGAAAAGAGAAGAATGAAAGTAATTTATTGTTTAGAAATTTACTTTTATAGTCAATTTGGTAATATAATCACGCCTATTCTCACCAAAATAAGCAGCAATGCACATATAACCCGCACACGACTATAACCCGCAGGGCGTATTTCACAACACTTATTTTACGTAAATACGGTCGTCTTACTGGTTATAGTTAGGGCTGTAATATTAAAAGCAACTTCTCGTACATTTGCAATGTTACCATTACTTGTAATTAAGATTACTCGAAAGAATAAATAACTTCAGTAAGTGCCGATAGCTTCCCTTTGATTTGTTCTTTATCGTGGAGGTATTTTTAAAATCAAAAGCAGACATTTACTAAAAAATTGTCATAGTTGATCTCGGCATTTCTCCACAATCTGTAAAGTCTAATTTGAAAGTATTTAAGCCCAGAACAAAGACTTGACAAAGTGTCATTTTACTTATAATATCTGCTGTATAATTAAAACACTGGCAAAGTGTGATTGTACTATCTACTTAGGCCTTTGTATACCGCCCACTGTCACAGTCGTCACCTCCGTGGTCCAATCAAGCGGTTCATTGTTTGGTGATTATAGGATTATGCCCTCGTTCCCCATACTCTCTCCAGGGGGTTATCATCTTTTTTTGCGTGCGAAACATTAGACGAAATACGGTATAGAAACACCGCCATTTCAAATATTTTTTTGGGGTTAATAAATATACGAATTAGTTGATTTATGTTTTTCTCTTTTTATTTTCCAGGATAAACATTGGTTAATCCGAGCTGCTAAAACACCCATGAGTGAAGCTTCCATTAATCTAACAGATTATGCATTTGTAAACAGGTCAGAGTTCATTGGGTTATAGGTCAGAGGTCACTAACATTTAGGGTTAAAGTGATAAAACTACATTTGTATTCAAAACTGTACAATGCATACTCCTGATTAAGTGGAACTGACTTGATGTATTCTAGTTATTTTTTGTGATTGCACTTTCTTGAAAAAATGGTAGAATTTTTTCTACTGATTTTAGGTTACGTCCGAAATAAAATTTCTAGAAAGTGTAATCCCACAAAATAAAGAGAATACTGTTATACAAACTTTCTAAAAGACACAAACTAGTTTAGTCTTGTTGCCTATATTAGGGGCTTTATTTGTTACGGCCAGATTTTAATTTGTTAATTTTATTAGATATGTGGTTTCAACTTTAATGAAAAGTAAATTGTTGAATGTAATTTTGTTAGATTTTCATCAATCTATGGGGGTATGGGTGGGGAAGCTGCTCAGTTGGTAGAGCAATAGTCTCTATCGCAGACTTCCGTTGATGGGATGCAGGTTCAACCCCACACAGTGTTAAGAAGATTTGTGAGAAAAAATTCTGAGAGAACTTTCACTTGATTGACTTACCTGGAAAAACTACCAAGTAGCTTTGGGAAGGTTAGGTTTTCTCCTGGCAAAGAACCTGTCTGGCTCCACCGCTAAACCTGACACCATATCAGAGAAACAAGCGATCCACTTACAACCTTATATAACCTGCAGACATGAAGCTCATATTTGTCAAATACCTTTCTATAAAACTACCAGCACAGTACCCTTACAACAAATATTTCTGAAAAAGTTCAGTTTATTTTGTCAAAGGGAAAGCATCTAATGTAACTCTAACTGAACTAAAACAAAATGTCCTGTTTACCTTACAGGTGGCGCACACTTTTGTCTGTGGATGACATGGTTGAAAATGTTGTGAACATCCTTCAACAGAAAGGTCTTTTGGACAACACTTACATATTCTTTACTGGAGATAATGGATTCCATCTTGGTAGGTTATTGTCTATTTCTGTTAAAGTGATATGCCATGACGCGCTGACATAAAGGCTAAGGGGATTTGTTAAAGGCACATTCACTGCATAACCTTTCTGACATCTGTATCGTTACCACTCACACGTCTTAAATAACAGATCAGGGTTTTCCCTGGCTCCCAAAATGGACCCCCGTCAGAGAAAACGTAGGGTCCCATATACATTGGGTGTGGTCTAATTAGTGTTTAAATATGCATTATTGTATAATATTTTGCTATTTATTTGTATCTTATGGGACCCTTCTCATTGCAATTTTGTGGTCCAAGGGAGACAATGAGGGTCAGAGATGCAGGTTTTAAGGGTCCAGTAAATCCCTGACAGACGCTTGTAAGCATGCCCAGGCTCAGTATCTGTTTACATTGGGAGAACCTAAGAAATCTGATTTTCAATTTTTGAATAAAAAATACATTAAATTTCAAATTTTGGCAAAAATAGAAAGTTTTTAACTTTTTCTGTCTGGTAAAAATACAGAAACCATCTGTAGTTTGTAGTGTAAACTGTCAATAGGATTTTAGTGACGAGTGTGCCTTTAAAACAGAATTGGGGAAATTCTTATTTCTGAAGCCTTTTAGTGATAGTGTAACTTCAAAGAACATCGACTCATTTAGAATCAATATTTTGACAGTTCCCCTATCATTCAGACTCCAGATGAGGGCGCAATAAACTTCTGAAATATTGGTTAAAAATTATAGTTATCTTCTGTTGGGGTTACACAACTTGTTAACTTTGCAATTATTGTTGTGACAATGTGAAATCTTTGGCAGCTATCTCACTTTAGGCCTTGAAAGAGAATGGAATATCATGGCCTTATTGAACAAGATTTTGATTTATTTATGAATTTAAAATATTTAAGTGACATGAGCTGCCAAATATAATGATACTGAAACAAAATTAGGTAATGTATCGTCATTTTTATCAAGAAGTACAAAGTAAGAATTTTCAGCTGATGCCAATCTTGGGGGTGTATGTTAAAGTGGCATGAGCTGCCAAAATTCACACTTTCTTCAGAATTTCTGATCGTCAGAGCAGTAAGAGGCTTTGAAGGCCATCGAAAAACTAAATGATTAGCGTTGGAATGTGGAAAGTCCATACAGTATGTAGCCTGTACGAACCAAAAACGTGTTCGAAAAGTAAACAAAACAAAAAGTTAGTTCAAAACAATACTTTATCGTGCATTTTCGAGACTAGAAGCAATAAAAAGCGTTTGAATAATACGTCTTGAGAAAAATAGCGAATAATTTCAATATTCTGTTTTAACGTCAAAATATCAACATTTTGGCAGCTCATGCCACTTTAAGGTAGTTTTTATAAGCAACAAAAACCCCAAAATGTACTCATGCATCCTGAATTTTGTCTGTTATTAGCACACATCTTTGGTTTGCAATACACAGGATACGCAGGGTCTATGTTTTTACTTTTTACTTTACTGCTCACCAAAAATTTTACTACAACCAGGTATATTTTTTCAACTCACAGGTCAGTTCTCGTTACCCATTGACAAACGTCAGTTGTATGAATTTGACGTCCGAGTTCCACTGATGGTGAGAGGACCTGGGATCAAACCAGGTCAAGTAAGGGAGGTAAGTTAGGGTTTGTATTAAACCAGGTCAAGTAAGGGAGGTAAGTTAGTGTTTGTATTAAACCAGGTCAAGTAAGGGAGGTAAGTGTTCACTGATGGTGAGAGGACCTGGGATCAAACCAGGTCAAGTAAGGGAGGTAAGTTAGTGTTTGTATTTAACCAGGTCAAGTAAGGGAGGTAAGTGTTTTCCTCCCAAATGACAAACTGGGCACACATCCTCACCAGCTGGGGGCATCGATGGTTCAGTGGGTTAGAGTGATCGTCCCTCAGTCTCAAACAGACCTTCCATCGATGTGCTGCGGGTTCCAATCACACTCAGACCAAATACAAATTTTAAAATTTGTGAGTGGCTTTTTCGCTCGGTCGCCTTATGTGGAAGAGTTGCCAGGTACTTTCTGAACGTCTGGGGTTTCCTCTGGGCAAAGAGTCTGGTTTCCTCTCCCACTTAACCTGGCGATGCCTCCATATAAGGGAAATAATCTTGAGTGCTACGTAAAACAATCAATCAATCAATCCTCACCAGCTGATATTGGCGTGTGTTTTCAATTGTCTAATTTCTCAAAATTAGTTTCACCCCAATGAGATATTTAAAAAAAAAACAAATTGAGAGATATATTTGTTTGTTATATTGTCTAATTTCATTATCTTTGGATATTCAACAGAACTGCCAGGTGGGAATTTTTTTTTAAAGTGGCATGAGCTGCCAAATATAGGGGAAATATTGTTGAAATAGAATTAGCTACTGTAACTTTTTGTCAACTTTTTGTAAAAAGTACTGTACAAGATAAGAACTTACCACTAATACCAATCTTGAATTTGTATTTATTAA
Source organism: Lepidochitona cinerea (assembly GCA_963971465.1). Taxonomy (NCBI): domain Eukaryota; kingdom Metazoa; phylum Mollusca; class Polyplacophora; order Chitonida; family Tonicellidae; genus Lepidochitona; species Lepidochitona cinerea. The sequence continues at coordinate 41,577,812 of OZ020553.1, forward strand.
AAGGCAAAAAAAAAAATGCTATTTGCACTCATATTCAATAGATTTCTGAGTGGATTTTTATCTTGATCGGCATATGTAGGAGAGTTGCAGGGTATTGAACAAAGGTGGAGGGTTTCCTCTGGGCAAACCCGACAAAGAGCCTGGTTTCCTCTCCCACTTAATCTGGCAACGCCTCCTTATAAGTGAAATAATCTTTAGTGCTACGTAGAACAAAAATCAATCACAACCAAACATATTTGGTGTGTAACAGGCTACTGGCTTTACAAATATCGTTTATTTAAATGTCAACCCTATAGTTTTTTTCAAAGTATTTCAAACGCTCAACTTCTCAAATTCTCCGAATTTATGAAAAAAGTCATAATTTTGGGCAGCCAGTGGAAAGTTTGTGCTATCCTAATATCCTTGATTCAAGAAATCTCATATTCTGATTTTAACCAGTGTTGGCACACATCATCCTGTTGTGGTTAACTTGTTCATTGCTCAGTATATTTACATCTCGTTTATATTTAGGCTATTGCTCATAATGACATGCAGTCACCTTTTTTTCACTGAATTGTTTTTATGTGCCCATATAATAGACTTATTGATTGTTTCATTCACTCGATCTTTTATTCTGTTGAAAAACTTTGTTAGATAGGAGGTTTTGGGCTTTTTTTTTCTTTTTCTTTTTCTTATGACAAAGTTCAGACAGCATTAATATCTACGTGAAAAAAATTAGAATGGGATGAAATCCTCTATCCTTTGCTATTTCAGGAAATAGCGATGAATATAGATTTTGCACCTACATTTGTGGAACTTGCTGGGTTACCTCCCCCTCCTGAGATGGATGGGATGTCATTGAAAAATGTCCTTCATGCTAACACCAACAAGTCCATATCGTTCCGTGACACGTTTCTGGTGGAACATGTTGGCGAATATGAAGATAATGTGCCGGGATGTCCTGATCTGAAGAGCCAGGATGTATATGTGAGTTGTAATATTATTTCAAACCTACTTGTTCTGCCAATTTTTGGGGGTAATGAAATAAGGTAGAAATATTCAATTAAAAAACCTGTTGCTGGTCAAATATTTGTCATTTTAAATCAATAAAACCTCCTACTGTTTGAATATCTTTTTGATGACATTTTACTACTGGAATTTCTACCACATGTTATAGGCCACAATTTTAGTTTGTAGAAATTCATTTGCCCTCATGACAAATTTGATAAAACTGACACACATATTTCATTGATGACCTTATGAAGTCTAGTAATTCTCGACTTCGTTAAAATCCTCCCTTCTACCTATTTCGCTTCGCTTTTCCCTTTTCCATCACAAGCACTTTTTGATATCTTTTTTTCCAGGTCATGTTAATTCACATTACTGTTTTATATGTTTGTTTGTTTAACTTAATTCCTGTACATTTGACACTTTAACATGTCTTTTCAATATTTTGGCAGACAAAATAACACTTTTCATCTCAGTTAAGCTCCTGTCAGTCGTCAACCTAATGAAATATCATAGGTTTAGTTTATTACAACAATTTATGAAGGTCTAAAGGTCTAAATGATATACCTCTTTTTTACACAATTAGAAACTTGAAGATTTTCCCTGTGCCCGTGTGTTTTAGTGATTATAAATATACCTACTCTGGGTCAGGGAACGGGGAGGGGCTATTGATGACAATTTTTTTAAACATATAAATGATACCGATTCATACTTATTAACCGGTCTGTTTACTATAAAATCCTAGCATATATGGTGATGTGGCGTGCCATAATGATTGAACTCCTAATATTAAATTAAAATTCCAATGGCGACTTACGAAGACCTGTTCATGCAATTACTTTCGTTTAGGAAAACAAGGTGGTTGCTCTTGTCTGTTGAAGTTACATTTTCTGTTTTTCACCATTCTTTCAGAATTGTATAACTAATTGTGTGTGTGAAGATTCAAAGAACAATTCATTTGGTTGTTTGAGGTCTATCAGTTCCTCTGCCAGTATGAAATACTGTGAAATGGATGATAATGAGGTTTGTTTTAAGAATGGTTTGAAAGTCTCTTTAAAGATGGGGTTCTCTTTTAAATGACTCGAACGACCTATGTGGGATGGTTGCCAGTTACCAACGGATGGTCATGGGTTTCCTCCGGGCATAGAGCCCGGTTTCCTCCCACAATAAAACTGGCAACGCTGCCATATAAGTGAAATAATCTTGAGCGCGGCGTAAAACACCAAACAATCAATCAATCAATCTTTTAAAAGAGAAACGCTTGGTGAAAAAATTAACTTCTTGGTGATGCTTTAATTATTTCTCATAAGAATGACGAAGTAACCGGGGAAGCTTTTGTTTTAGGGAAAAAGAAAGATCTTCCAATAAATTAGAGACCCTAAAATAAAGATCTGAAATGAGAGTAATCCAAAATAAAACTGACAAAGTTTCTGATCAATGGTGGACCATAGGCCTCAGCACTACATATTTCTTTACTATTCCATTTAGGCATTTTCAACGTAACTGGCTGTATTTTATGTGTTTAAAGTTGATTTAGTGAGTTTACTATTAGTAAAAAAGTATCAGAAATGGCAGTGAAGTGAAAAACATCCAACACTGTGCAAGATGTTTGTTTTGATATACACCTTTTTAATCGTGAAAATAAATTTAAATCCCTAATCCCCAATTGAAATAAAAGACTTGATCAGCTAAATGACTCAATGGTAAATTTTTTTTTTGGTCAAAAATTTATTTCAGCATTTCATTGAAGTATATGATCTCAAGAAGGACCCATATGAACTAAACAACATTGTGAAGACAGTGGACCCAAAACTTGTTCAAAAATACAGTAAGCTGCTGTCACAATTATCACTGTGCAGAGGCCCAACTTGCAGAAAAGTAATTCCTCACGTATATGGAGATTGACAATGAAAAGGAATTAAAGTACACGAGTGAGCAGGTCACAGAGAACTTCTCTGTCATTTGTTGAGATTTTTCTTTTGTTTTGATGGTATATGAAATATATACTCACACTCACATGGGAAGGGGGGGGGGGTTCTTTTAATTGTACCACTCTGTTTAATACCATGTAAATCTACATTTTAATTTCCTATTTATTTACTTATCTTGTACATATATTTTCTTGCAACCAATTTTTAAGGTTTGCATATTTCCTCTTTAAAAATGCATTTGGCTCATGTTTTATCATAATAACCAAGATATATTTCTTTACGATATTGGAATTAATTTACATTCTTAAAATATTTATCAAATGTAAATAATAAAAAAATAATATTATTAATTCCTGCGCAGACTTACATTTTGTTCTATTTGGTGGCAATCAAAATAGATTCACTCAATCCATTGGAAAATTCTGATGATTTTTCTAAATGGGAATCTATAGTTTTAACATCTTTGTGAATATATTGGAATCACTTGTGCATTGTTAATGTTGTTCCTACTTATTTAATGCTTCCTATATTTACTAGCCAAGATATAGAGAGTTTACATTTTTTAAGCGAATCTCCAAAATTGCCCCGTTTTGTTTTTCATGTGAGATTTTTATTTTTGGTAATAGATGATAAATAGAATCTAAGAAGTTTACCATGGTATAATTTTGCAAGAGTATTTATGCAAATCAGAATGATAATATCCATTGAAAACACGACTTGAATCATTGGTCTTGTGTGATGTTGATGTAACTTATAGTTTTGAATCTATTAGAAACTTATCTTCCTGAAATATATTTTGGTATCTTTTAGCACATTCGGATATTCAAATCATAGCATTGCAGAAATGAACAGTATTATCATTTCATCAAATCATATCTCTTTCTTTATGATGTTTTATTTCTCACCAAAGTAAGATCATTTGTTTGTTTATTTTGTTTCATTTGGAATTGTATAGATCTGTTTTGTTGAATCTTATCTGTATATAATCTGTAATCTACAGTTACAAATAAATTTTTTAAATTTCTTTTCTTCCTATTTAGTGTCATATTTTTTCTGGGGTTTTGTGTTGCAATATTTAAATTCAAATTTGTTGACAGCTGATACAGTTTTAACTGTCAGGAAGTATAAAATTGTATTTTTTAAGTTTCGTTCATTTGTTTTTTCTATATTCAGAAAGTTTAAGATGCCACTTGGATTGAAGAACTCTCCTGAAATATTTCAATTGTAAATGAACACATCTTTTTAAAATACATGTAATTAAAAAAGTCAAGTACATTTTTTGTTGTGGTATATAATCTTTATATGAAAAAGAAGTAGCAATTGTTTTAATTTAAAATTTTGGATTTTCCTTATTAGTGGGATTTTCCTCAGAAAATAATACTTGCTCTATTCAGTCGTGGGACTTGGTTCTTCTCCCCTTTAGGGTAAATAATCTAACAAACTGATTCAAAATAAAGGTACTCTAGTAATGTATTGTAAAGGTTTAAATAGCAATACATTACGGAATCAAGTCAGTGTTCATCACAAGTGCAGACATTTTGTGGGTGGATGGTATAAGTGCCATTGACATGATCCTTTCTGGGATCCAAACAGTAAACAAGCAGGATGAAGTATGGCTATCACTGCCAAAATGTAAGTTGAAGTTTTATTTTTTCTGCTCTATTTGATATCATTACCAAAGCTTTGTAGATTTATTATTTTTCCCCTTCAAGCGTTTTCTTTGTCCCTCCACAGTTTACAATAATGCACGCCTCCTTATGCATCACATACACCCAAGAATGGCTCTCATTTCTCAACTGTAGGAGAAATACAATAATATGAAATAGTTATATGAGGTAGACCCATTCTTTGAACCCCTTCCTACTTGCTTCGAAGCTGTTTTCTCTATTTATCCTACGCTGGGGTTTAAAATATTGATGTCTAACCAGTTACCTTTAAAATCAACTTTATGAAATTCCTGCTTCTTTATTGCCTATGGAGCAGTATGTCAAAATTTGTATGGGTTGGCGGGAGGGTGATCTTTAGGGGGTTTGTAGCTGTGTCATCATATGACCGTAACTGTTGAGTGTAAAGTTAGGCTGCAATCAATCTATCATCACTAAACCTGACAATGCCACCATAAGTGAAATAATCTTGATTTTGTTGAAATACAGCAAAACAAGCTCCAATCTGACTAGGATTATGTAATGTCACACACATCTGCAAATAATTGTGGTTAATACACTGTTAACTGTGGTTTTCTTTTCAAAGGCATGTGAGAATTTATGTCCCTCCTGGTGTGATTCTAAAAACAACTCCTACTCTTGTGTCCGTGTGAAGAGAGAGGGGAGTGATACAAAATTCTGTGAAATCCTTGAATCCGATGATGTAAGTGTCATCTTCATAACATCTTATATTTAGGTCATCTGTAAGTGAACCTATTGGCCACTGTATCCTTTGATTCAAAATCATGCTCCATTTTATAAAAAAGCCAGCTTTGTGGGTGTCGTCCAGGGTTTCCGGTCAAATTTTATTTCTCTACATTGACGACAAAGACAAGCATGTCGATTAGTAGGCCTAGTTAATCAAGCTACATATTATATGATCTTGTACTATGCTAAAATTTTAAAAAAAGTAGATAAATATAAAGTAATTAAAACATTTTAAAGTCCTTGTTATTGAAGTCCGTATGTGGAAGAGTTACCAGGTACTCGTTGAAGATGGGGGATTTTCTCCAGGCTAAAAAGGCCGGTTTACTTCCCCACTATACCTGACAACGCCGCCATATAAGTGAAATAATCTTGAGTGCAGCGTAAAACATCAATCAATCCAATGTTATGGAGGTTCATGATCATTCAAAAATGAAGGATTTTTTAAAATATGTTAAGATGTAGAAAGGGGTTTCAGGGATAGTCTTAAAAATATTGATAGCTCGTTTTACCAATACAATGTTTGTCAGTTCTGAACCCCCTATCCTAGTTCTTCAGGGCGGCCTCTGTGGCTCAGTTCCCAGTTTGACACATGCTTTGCATGGCCAATGGGTCCCCGTTTAGAATCCTGCTCAGTCCAAAGACAAAAGAATTTTCTGAGTGGGTTTTTCACTTGATCACCCTATGTGGTACAGATGGTAGTACTCCGAAATATCTGCGATGATGATGTAAGACATTTTCTTACAGATAGGCCAGACGATGATGGCCTGGCCTATCTGTCAGAAAATGTCTTACATCATCATCGCAGATATTTCAGACTAAGATGGTAGGTGCACGTTGGAAGATAAGGGTTTCTTCCAGGTAAAGAGAGCCGTTTCACCACCATATAGATGTGAAGAAATCCTTAGTGTGGCATTAGACATAAATCAATCAATCAATCTTGTACTTTAAAGTGTCTGTGTAAAATACTTGTCCATCAGTCTGCAGAAACGTATTGATTTGATCTTTGTACTGTTTATTTTATTGCTAGTATTTCCTGGAACATTATGATGTCCTTGAGGATCCGTACGAGTTCACAAATCTATCCCCGAGTTTGAGTGAAGCTCAGCGTACACGTTACAGAGAACTTCTTAATGCAATGAAGACCTGCTCCGGGAAAACTTGTCGAATATGAAATGTGAAGAATAGCCAAAATTAGCTAAAACAATGAAAGTGATACAAATTGTCCATACTAAACTGTTGACTGTTGTGTTGATGTAAGCAAACTTCTGTATGCATTGAAGAGCTGCAGAGGGAAAACTTGTCGAATATAAAGATTTTGCTTGTGAAAAATTGTCAATATGTTTATTTCAAATATTACAAACTATCCTTGCTAAAATGTTGACTGTTTGTTTACATGAACACACCTTTTTCTTAGAAAATATAAATCATGCACCGTCTCCATCGGAAATACTTTAACATTGATGTCAATATTTTGATAATTTTCTTGCCAAACATTTGCATTTAATGAACATATTTCAATCTTCAGCATTTCCATTTTTATAAATCACAATTCTGTACTGTTTTTTTTTAATGTAATAAATTCCAGAGTAGATAGTTATGTGTTATTGTACAATTTTTGACTCTCTAAGTTGATATATAGAGGTTATCTAAGGAGAACAAGTGCATCAATCACGGGCCTCTGTCAAGTGACATAGCAAATGAATATACCAGTGTGATATTCATCATAACACAATGCCTCCACTTGCATAATCTTTTGCCTAACACTGTACTTAAAATGCAGCGTTTTATTTCAAAACTCGGCTCTGATGAAAAAAATCTGAAGTCGCCGTTCATCTTATTTTCATAAATGTTCTGAGTGGATTTTTCACTCGATCGCGGTATGTTGGAGAGTTGCCAGGTACTCACCAAAATTTGGGCGTTTCCTCCGGGCAAAGAGCCTGGTTTCCTTGTCCACTGAACTTGCCAACGGCATCATATAAGTGAAATAACCTTGAGTGCGGGTAAAACATTAATCAAACAAGAATATCTTCTTAAAGAAAGAATGGATAGCGGATTATGAGGCTAATTTTTTAGTGAAGCTACCTAATATCTAAATAGACAGTCACAGAACCACATAGGCTACTTCAATAATGTTCAATAACATTGTTATCATTGTTGATTTACATCACACTCAAGATTATTTCACTTACATATATAGGGTGCCATGGACGATTTGGATATCACATATTAAACCAATCTCAAACTGAGTTTTGGATATTAACTCTTTACGCATAATTTGGATATGTTTTTTTAAAGTTTTGGATGAAAATCTCAGGCTAAGTTTTGGATGTAAAATACCAAGCATATTAAATCTTGAACTAAGTTTTTGGATATCACATAAAATCGAGTTTTTGATATCACTTTTTAAACAAATTTTGATGAAAGTCTCAAACCAATTTTGGATATCACATCTCAAACTAACTTTTGGATATCAGATTTTAAACTAATATTTTGCCATTGAAAAAGAATCGGCCATTTTTCACAAGACCTTATAAATTAAGTTTTGGATATCACATTTCAAACTAAGCTTTGGATGCCACAAATTAAACTAAGTTTTGAATATCACAAGCTTTGGATTTCACATCTGAAACTAAGTTTTGCATATCACATTTTAACCAAGTTTTGTATATTACACCTTACAGCAAGCTTTGAATTTTTCATCTGAAACTTAGTTTTTGGTATCACATATCAAACTAACTTTTGGATATCACATCTTGAATTAAGTCTTGGATTGATTGATTGGTTCGCCCCATGTGGTGACAGAGTAAAAAATCCACTCAGAAATTGTTCAATTTTTATTTGGTCTTAGTGGGATTCGTCACTGTGCTGCATAAATGGAAGGCCTGTGTGGGATCTGAAACTATGTTTTGGATATCACATCTGAAACTATGTTTTGGATATCACATCTGAAACTATGTTTCGGATATCACATCTGAAACTAAGTTTTGGATATCAAATCTGAAAGTATGTTTTGGATATCACATTTGAAACTATGTTTTGGATATCACATCTGAAACTATGTTTTGGATATCACATCTGAAACTATGTTTTGGATATCGCATCTGCAACTATGTTTTGGATATCACATCTCATCACATCTGAAACTAAGTTTTGGATATCAAATCTGAAGGTATGTTTTGGATATCACATCTGAAACTATGTTTTGGATATCACATCTGAAACTATGTTTTGGATATCACATGTGAAACTATGTTTTGGATATCACATCTGAAACTATGTTTTGGATATCACATCTGAAACTATGTTTTGGATATCACATCACAACACATCACATCTGAAACTAAGTTTTGGATATCACATCTGAAACTATGTTTTGGGTATTACATCTTAAACTATGTTTTGGATACCACATCTGAAACTATGTTTTGGATATAACATCACATCACATCTGAAACTAAGTTTTGGATATCACATTTGAAACTATGTTTTGGGTATCACATCTGAAACTATGTTTTGGATACCACATCTGAAAGTATGTTTTGGATATCACACCTGAAACTATGTTTTGAATATCACATCTGAAACTATGCTTTGGATATCACATCTCAAACTGAGTTTTGGATATCACATCACATCACATCTGAAACTATGTTTTGGATACCACATCTCAAATTATTTTTTGGACATCACATCTGAAACTATGTTTTGGATATTAGAGCTCAAACTATGTTTTGGATATCACATCTCAAACTATGTTTTAGATATCACATCTCAAACTATGTTTTGGATATCACATCTGAAACTATGTTTTGGATATCACATGTGAAACTATGTTTTGGATATCACATCTGAAACTATGTTTTGGATATCACATCTGAAACTATGTTTTGGATATCACATCACAACACATCACATCTGAAACTAAGTTTTGGATATCACATCTGAAACTATGTTTTGGGTATTACATCTTAAACTATGTTTTGGATACCACATCTGAAACTATGTTTTGGATATAACATCACATCACATCTGAAACTAAGTTTTGGATATCACATTTGAAACTATGTTTTGGGTATCACATCTGAAACTATGTTTTGGATACCACATCTGAAAGTATGTTTTGGATATCACACCTGAAACTATGTTTTGAATATCACATCTGAAACTATGCTTTGGATATCACATCTCAAACTGAGTTTTGGATATCACATCACATCACATCTGAAACTATGTTTTGGATACCACATCTCAAATTATTTTTTGGACATCACATCTGAAACTATGTTTTGGATATTAGAGCTCAAACTATGTTTTGGATATCACATCTCAAACTATGTTTTAGATATCACATCTCAAACTATGTTTTGGATATCACATCTGAAACTATGTTTTGGATATCACATCACAACACATCACATCTGAAACTAAGTTTTGGATATCACATCTGAAACTATGTTTTGGATACCACATCTGAAAGTATGTTTTGGATATCACACCTGAAACTATGTTTTGGATATAACATCATATCACATCTGAAACTAAGTTTTGGATATCACATTTGAAACTATGTTTTGGGTATCACATCTGAAAGTATGTTTTGGATATCACACCTGAAACTATGTTTTGAATATCACATCTGAAACTATGCTTTTGATATCACATCTCAAACTGAGTTTTGGATATCACATCACATCACATCTGAAACTATGTTTTGGATACCACATCTGAAACTATGTTTTGGATATCACATCTCAAACTATGTTTTGGATACCACATCTGAAACTATGTTTTGGATATTACATCTCAAATTATTTTTTGGACATCACATCTGAAACTATGTTTTGGATATTAGAGCTCAAACTATGTTTTGGATATCACATCTCAAACTATGTTTTGGATATCACATCTCAAGCTATGTTTTGGAAATCACATCTCAACTATGTTTTGGATATCACATCTCAAACTATGTTTTGGATATCATATCTCAAACTATGTTTTGGATATCATATCTCAAACTATGTTTTGGATATCACATCTCAAACTATGTTTTGGATATTAGAGCTCAAACTATGTTTTGGATATCACATCTCAAACTATGTTTTGGATATCACATCTCAAACTATGTTTTGGATATCACATCTCAAACTATGTTTTGGATATCACATCTCAAGCTATGTTTTGGAAATCACATCTCAACTATGTTTTGGATATCACATCTCAAACTATGTTTTGGATATCTCAAACTATGTTTTGGATATCACATCTCAAACTATGTTTTGGATATCACATCTCAAACTATGTTTTCGATAGGTTTTGAGTGGGACATCTAAAAGGTGCTGCCAAAATGTTGATATTTTGCTGTTAAAACAGAATGTTGAAATAATGTTTTCTCAAGACATACAATCCACAGGCTTTTGTTTTGGACTAACTCAAGCCTAGACTAAATGAAGGTTCATCTTGGTTATTTAAATCTTATTTATTTTTTTAGCACTATTTTCGTTTATGGAACTGTATGGATTTTTCTCATACCAACGTCAATCGTTTAGTTTTTTGATGACTTCCAAAGCCTCTTATTTTCTTAACAATCAGGATTTATGAGAAGTGTGAATCAAATTTGTGTATATACATTCAACACCAAAATTTAGATATCACATTTTTGATCAAGTTTTTGGAAGATTGTAAAGTTTTTGATGTCACTTTACACTGACGTCTTTATATGGTACGCTTTGAAATGTTTCCTGATAAATTGGTAACAGCAGATCAAAGCACCACACAGTTTCAATCGAGCAAATAGGGCAATATATTACCGTGTCACACCCAAGGGGTGTAACTCTAATTAATAATCACACTAAGGGGACACAACTCCAATCCATGTGTAGATATTCTCATTTCCGGTTTTATCAGCTGAGAGGGATAGATTTAATTTGACCGTTTCAACCTCACAGAACGGTAATTCTTAATCCTAATAGTACTCCCACTTTCCCCACTCCCACTAGCACAACTGAAAGCATATATAGGTGTATACACTGCTTAGAATTTCGCGTTTTTTATTATGCCTTTTTAAAGTTGTTGAAGACAACAGGTGGTTGAAATCTTGGATCACAAGAAACGAAATCAGTCGGACGTCGGGACGACTCTCACTCTCAGCCAATGCCGCTGTTTTTCTTGTTGTCGCTAGTAGGCCTACCGTTGGCGTTCGTTTTAACAGTACAACTAGGATGAACATATTAATTAGAAATGCCTCTTGCTAATTTTTCACCTAGAATAACTACGATGATATGCTAGTAGAAATCAAAATAAAGTCACAGGTATTTGGGCGGAGTGCTCTCCCCTTGTTCGTCCGTCACTGTAGCTCCGGTAAATACGGCCACATGGATTATCCGACCACAAGTAGGAGGTCGACTACTAACATTACAGTATACCCAATTTAATATTTATGAAGACTAAAACACACATACACAGGGAAAGTCTTCTTGACTAAAATAACCATTCAGACAAGTTTCTATTAATGTCCAACAGAGATACATGCCCCTCCCCCCCCCCCCCCCCCTCCCTATTATTGAACAGTTATCCAGTATATCGTCCAGTTGTAAATAACTATTTTCAGATATTATGAAAATAAAACTATTTTAGGTGGGTAAAGAAAATATTTGTAATCTAACTATTAAATTGACACACCAACACTTTTTTAATTACCGTATTTCTTCTAAATATTTAGCCATTCTAAATGGCCTAAATTTTCCATTGAGTCAGACATAAAAGGGGACATGGAGTTGTGTTTAAGGATAACCGTTTTCACACACTGCTCAGCGGGTCATATTGCCATAAATTCAAAAGATCAAATGATTTGATTTGCGAAACGCATCGTTATCTTTCAGTCTATGTTTTAAGATAAGATAAAACAAGAAAACTTTTACATAAATATAGCTCAAAATAAAAATGATGACATGCGCAGCATATTATATTAATTCATTGCCCGCATGACCCCAAAGACTGGATTACCGTTTCTCACACTTACAATGGACAAAAATAATCAACTAATAATTAATTTAAGAAACAGTAACAAAGAACAGACAACACTCAGTAATGAAAGCGCTGCGTTTCGCAAATCAAATCATTCGATCTTTTGACAAGAATAATATACCATGGAAAGTATTTGTCTTCGCTGCTTAATTACTGTTCACCCTCGTCAAGAAGGACTTAAATGTGTCTGTTGTAAGCGATGGTGCATCAAACTTGTGGGACGGGTATCACATGAACTGAATATCAAACAACCTGTCGAAATGGCTACATTGACTGGGAATGTGACGCTTGCAGAGAGTCCAGAGATGCATCTGTCAACCTCGACCCTGATACAACATCCGACCTTTCCATTGATGACCTCAACTCTTCAGATTAAGGCTTCTTTGTCTAACCAGTTTTACACCACGAGTCTGATAAGGAAGATCTGTCTGTGCCAGTTCCAGTTATTGTCCCTTCACAGATACCTGGGCCTGTGACCTATACCATTGTGAAGAAAGCCTCTGATCAATGAAAGGTAATTATCATTTCATACAATTGGAGGGGACCTCGGTGGTCCAGTCAGTTAGAGGGATTATCTCTCAGTGCCACACAGACCTTCCATCGATGGGGCACAGGTGCAAATCACGCTAAGACCAAATAGAAATTAAAAAAATTCTGAGTGGATTTTTCATTTTCATTCAGGTCGGGGGTTTCCTCCGGGCAATGAGTCCAGTCCCCGCCCTCTCCACTAGACCAGGAACACTTAACGTAAGCTTTTAAATAAAGCATCTATACATGTATTGTATGTATATATATTTAGTGTTCATAAATATATAGTATATACATGTATATATGAAGACCATAAATATATGAATACCAAAAACACACAAACTCAGGGAAAATTGGCGTGACTAAAAACTATGGAAATAAGTTTCTAATTGTGTTAATCTCAGGGGCCACTGGTGTCATATTTTGTCTCTCTTCTCTTTTATAAAGGTATGTTGCAGTCTTACAACCCTACCTCCTCTACCGGCAGAGCACATCTCTCCTATGGGAAGATAAGCCAGACTGTGACAGTAGACATCTGTCCCTTGGCCGAGCTATTCCATTACGTGTGTTACACCTGGGTTGAAGATATTCTCGTTCTTTTTTGGGATTACACTTTCTTGAAAAATGGCAGAAATTCTTCTACCAGCTGAAGGTAGGCTGTTCTCTCCTGCAGATTGGACAGTCAATCGGCAACCCATCCACACAAACAATGATGTAGATGGTTGGCACTATGGTCTTAACCACAGAGGGAAAAAAGGTAAGAATATTATCACATTCTTCATAACAAAATGATCAGTATTAATAAATCAAAAACTGTAACTTACAGTATGAATAGTCAATTTACAGTGCATTTTCCCATGATTGTTTTAGCCAACCTTCCATTCCATTGTTGCATAAGGAAGCTCAAATGGTGACCATGACCTTGGAACTTTATATTGATAGCGAGGAAGTGACTAGATTGCTGAGGTATGGGTCAGTAACGATGATATCATTGCTAAACAGATACTGGGATGAGTGTATGAGGAAGGAGCGGACTGCCTGAGCACTGCTAATCGTCTGAAGTCAGCTCGTCTGCCTATCACAGGATGTTTAAAAAACCAAGGATCTCTTATCACGATTGTTATTTCTTTTTCATCATCAACTTTTTGAAAATGTGTTAACTATAATAAATAAATCTTTCTCAAAGTTTGTTTATATTTTAGTTCTCATTTTCGCTAGTGCTAGTTACGCTAGCGCTAGTTACAAGGTCGATTAATATAAACCAAATAATTAACTGAAATTAGTTGAAGTTAGCCAATATATGTAAGGGGGGAAAACTCCCACTGTGAGCCATAGGCCTAACTCCTGACGGCCGGATGATTTTTACAGTTGCATGGTCTGTACACCGTCAGTGACCTTGCATGTTACAGTATTTGGTACAAATTATTTGAACAAGCTGGGAAACATTTTTCAAAGCAGACCCTCCCCAAACCAGTCAAACTATGAAATATTTTTCACAAATAAAGGAATTTCCTATCGTTTAGCATACATTTGCGACAGATGCAGCTCACACCAACTTACTAAGTAGAACTAGTCGCAGGCTCTTGGACAGGAATCTTGATTCTGATTCCCGAATTTAATACGCCCACGAAATTGTCCCACTGGAATCCGCTTTGATTCTCACCCCAAAAAGGTTAATTATAAGAAAAAGTATGAGGTTTGAGGTCTGGTGGCAGTGTACTTTCAGACGGGATACAGCCACAGTCCCATTTCTGCAAACCAAACCGTTCTTTTGTGTAATTCTTTCAAAATTGTGGATAAGTTTGAAAAACCTGTTAAAGTTTTAACCTGAAAATGCCTTCAATCTTGCAGTCATTCTGTTAGACCTTCCTTGAAGAAATCCATGTGAAGAAATCATGCTTCATAAAAATAATGCTGGGACTATTATATAAATTATATAAATATAAAAGTTTAACGGAAATAGGTTTAGATGAAGTAAGAAAATATGCTTAAAGGAAGTCCAGAGTGGGCAAGTCCCAACTGGACTGGACTTCCTTTAACCATATTTTCTCACTTCCTTTAAACATATTTCTATTAAGCTTTTATATTTATATAACTTTTTATACGCCCGGCTTGAAAAGCGGGCTGTATTATGGTATCATCTCTGTCTGTCCGGCTGTCCGGCATCCGCTTTCCCTTCCGCTCCATAACTTTCAAAGTTTTGATTCCATCTGGAAAATTTTTTCTGAGGATATAGCTTATGGGTAGAAGGTGTGTCAGCTTCCTTGGATAATTTAGTGATAGCTATGGGAGCCAAAACCTAAAAAGTTTAGAATTATAATTATTTCTCTGTTTTAAAGGCTCTTCAATTCAGTTTATTACCCATATGGTAAAGCAAATATAGCTGCTTAAAGATATGTTTGACAATATTCATAAACCTGGTTGTAAGTGTAAACAGATAAGACTTATTTTTTTTATTTTATATTTACACACCATTGACCATATCAGAGATTAGGCTCTGTTCAAATATACCCATATAAAATGTGACAAACATCCTGGTCAGTGATGTCTTCAGCAAGTGGTTAACTGACCAGTCAGAATTAGCTGGACTCCAAGCTGAAGACCTGGACATTTAACACCAGATGAGATTTTATATTTGAAGGACCCATTGCATATATTCAAAAATATATATATGGAAGGATTTGTTTTGGTATGGCTGCTGTTACTGTGCTTTTCCAGGCGTATTTTGGGTTTCCCGAAACTCTTGTTAATTTATTTTTGTAAACGACATGGACTTTTTTATATTTAATAATTTTATATAAAAAATTCTACCAGAGAAAAAAACATGTTTTTTTTAACGTTAAATTGCATTTTAATGTAAAGTAAATTTATTTCTAGCATGCATACAATATTGTCATAAACACCATCTCATAATTGAAAGCTTAAAGTATGTACAGTAGACCTGCATTAGTTTCAATCTAATATTCAAATAACCCATGTAAAACTATCGCCATGTTGGTCACTTCCTAGTTTTAGCCATCGTCGGAACCCACGATTAAAACTTACGCTCACGCTCACTTTACCCGTGGGACAAGTGGAAGCAGATCCGTCGTTTCTAATTTAATATGCATGTTGAGTTTGATTGGTTCCGCCACAGTGTTCACCAATCATAATCCGCGTTACGTAAGCATCTATGCAGTGTTCAAAACAAAGATGGACGACGTTTCGGTTTACACTTGAATTCGATAAACTTGTCTCCAAACTGAACAGTTACAACGTTTATAAGAGAACTTTTGATTGGTCCGACAGTAAATGGGCGTTCCCAGAAAACGAGGCTTTCAATCTCAGTTGTCCCAGGGGTAAAAGGTGAGCTTGTTGAGAATTTAACCCTGGGTATCCGAGGATGAGTTTTAGCATGACAGAGATAAATTTTCATTGGCTGAAAAACATAAACTGTGTGTTTTGACCTTAAGCCCCGATCAATCAATCAATCTATCAATCAATCAATCAATAAAATCTCATTCTTTTTCAGGGTCCTAGAAGAGCTTTTTTTTCTGTCTGTCGTGAAAAGTTCAAATCAAGCAAATCAGTGATTGAGGGAAAAATAGGACAAAGCTGCATGTGAAATCCGTTATCAACTATATGTTTAAGGCTCAGGGGAGTCACAGGTGTTCTGTGAGAGAAAATGAAGGTTCACCCTTTATTGGATGTAATTGTGATTTTCATAGCTGCAGTTCCAGGACAAAGGTAGAAGTAGTTTTTTTATCAAGTTTATAAATTTAAGATGTCAATGAATAATAATTGCAGGCCTAATAAACATGTCATAAATTCATGCTATTAAGTAGTTTTCAAACATTATTGTCTATAATCATTAGTTTAATTAGTAAGTGCCTCCTCTTATCAAATGATATGCCTTCAATTCGTTATGGGTAACAATGATACTTTAAAGTCACATAGAACTTTACCAGCTATTTATGGTTTACTTTGATCACTTGTTTTATGTCAAGCTCCTCCAAAGCTAAATTACCACTCTGCTCTCAAAGTCAAACCACCCAACTCCAACCACTCTGCTTTCAAAGTCAAACCACCCACCTCCAACCACTCTACTCTCAAAGTCAAACCACCCACCTCCAATTCCAACCACTCTGCTCTCAAAGTCAAACCTCCCACCTCCAACTCCAACCACTCTGCTTTCAAAGTCAAACCACCCACCTCCAACTCCAACCACGACCTATGTGGGATGGTTGCCAGCTACCAACGGAAGGTCGTGGGTTTCCTCCGGGCATAGAACCCGGTTTCCTCCCACAATAAAACTGGCAACGCCGCCATATAAGTGAAATAATCTTGAGCGCGGCGTAAAACACCAAACAATCAATCAATCAGTCAAACCACCCATCTCCAACTCCAACCACTATGCTTTCAAATTCAAACCACCCACCTCCAACTCCAGCCACTCTGCTTTCAAAGTCAAACCACCCACCTCCAACTCCAACCACTGTGCTCTCAAAGTCAAACCACCCACCTCCAACCCCAACCACTTTGCTCTCAAAGTCAAACCACCGTCCCCCAGCCACTCTGCTCTCAAAGTCAAACCACCCACCTCCAACTCCAACCACTTTGCTCTCAAAGTCAAACCATCCACCTCCAATGTGAGATGGTTGCCAGTTACCAACGGAAGGTCGAGGGTTTCCTCCGAGCATAGAGCCCGGTTTCATCCCACAATAAAACTAGCAACGCCGCCATATAAGTGAAATAATCTTGAGCGCGGCATAAAACACCAAACAATCAATCAAAGTCAAACCACCCACCTCCAACTCCAACCACTTTGCTCTCAAAGTCAAACCATCCACCTCCAATGTGGGATGGTTGCCAGTTACCAACGGAAGGTTGAGGGTTTCCTCCGAGCATAGAGCCAGGTTTCATCCCACAATAAAACTAGCAACGCCGCCATATATGTGAAATAATCTTGAGCTTGGCATAACACACCAAACAATCAATCAAACCACCCACCTCCAACTCCAACCATTCTGCTCTCAAAGTCAAACCACCCACCTCCAATTCCAACCACTCTGCTCTCAAAGTCAAACCTCCCACCTCCAACTCCAACCACTCTGCTCTCAAAGTCAAACCACCCACCTCCAACTCCTCTGCTCTCAAAGTCAACCCACCCACCTCCAATTCCAACCACTCTGCTCTCAAAGTCAAACCTCCCACCTCCAACTCCAACCACTCTGCTCTCAAAGTCAAACCACCCACCTCCAACTCCTCTGCTCTCAAAGTCAACCCACCCACTGCCAAATCCAACCACTCTGCTCTCAAAGTCAAACCACCCACCTCCAACTCCAACCACTCTGCTCTCAAAGTCAAACCTCCCACCTCTAACTCCAACCACTCTGCTCTCAAAGTCTAACCTCCCACCTCTAACTCCAACCACTCTGCTCTCAAAGTCAAACCTCCCACCTCTAACTCCAACCACTCTGCTCTCAAAGTCAAACCTCCCACCTCTAACTCCAACCACTCTGCTCTCAAAGTCAAACCTCCCACCTCTAACTCCAACCACTCTGCTCTCAAAGTCAAACCACCCACTGCCAATTCCAACCACCCTGAGCTTAAATGTCAAACTAATCGTCTCAACTCCACCTAAAGTCAAACCATCTTCCATGAATTCAAACACTCCACCTGCTAAAATTAAACCACTTTCATTTTTAGTTAAGCCCTCTCCACATCAACTCTAACCTTCCTCTATCATAAGTCAAACCATCCATTTGGTAAAGTCAAACCCAACCTTCTTTCTCTCAAAATCCAACCACCCTCATCCTAAAGTCAAACCATCTTCCTCCTAACATCAAACTATCCTTGTTTTAAAATCAAACCACCCTCCACCTGAAGACAAACCACCCTCCACCTGAAGACAAACCACCCTCCACCTGAAGACAAACCACCCTCCACCTGAAGACAAACCACCCTCCACCTGAAGACAAACCACCCTCCACCTGAAGACAAACCACCCTCCACCTGAAGACAAACCACCCTCCACCTGAAGACAAACCACCCTCCACCTGAAATCAAACCACCCTTCACCTGAAGTCAAACCACCCTCCACCTGAAGACAAACCACCCTCCACCTGAAGACAAACCACCCTCCACCTGAAATCAAACCACCCTCCACCTGAAGTCAAACCACCCTCCACCTGAAGACAAACCACCCTCCACCTGAAGACAAACCACCCTCCACCTGAAGACAAACCACCCTCCACCTGAAGACAAACCACCCTCCACCTGAAGACAAACCACCCTCCACCTGAAATCAAACCACCCTTCACCTGAAGACAAACCACCCTCCACCTGAAATCAAACCACCCTCCACCTGAAGTCAAACCACCCTCCACCTGAAGACAAACCACCCTCCACTTGAAGACAAACCACCCTCCACCTGAAGACAAACCACCCTCCACCTGAAGACAAACCACCCTCCACCTGAAGACAAACCACCCTCCACCTGAAGTCAAACCACCCTCCACCTGAAGTCAAACCACCCTCCACCTGAAGACAAACCACCCTCCACCTGAAGACAACCCACCCTCCACCTGAAGACAAACCACCCTTCACCTGAAGTCGAACCACCCTCCACCTGAAGTCAAACCACCCTTCACCTGAAATCAAACCACCCTCCACCTGAAGTCAGACCACCTTCCACCTGTAGACAAACCACCCTCCACCTGAAGTCAAACCACCCTTCACCTGAAGTCAGACCACCCTCCACCTGAAGACAAACCACCTTCCACCTGTAGACAAATCACCCTCCACCTGAAGTCAAACCACCCTCCACCTGAAGTCAAACCACCCTCCACCTGAAGACAAACCACCCTCCACCTGAAGACAAACCACCCTCCACCTGAATTCAAACCACCCTCCACCTGAAGACAGACCACCCTCCACCTGAAATCAGACCACCCTCCACCTGAAGACAAACCACCCTCCACCTGAAGTCAAACCACCCTTCACCTGAAGTCAAACCACCCTCCAACTGAAATCAAACCACCCTTCACCTGTAGACAGACCACCCTCCACCTGAAGTCAAACCACCCTTCACCTGAAGTCAAACCACCCTTCACCTGAAATCAAACCACCCTTCACCTGTAGACAGACCACCCTCCACCTGAAATCAGACCACCCTCCACCTGAAGACAAACCACCCTCCACCTGAAGTCAAACCACCCTCCACCTGAAGACAAACCACCCTCCACCTGAAGTCAAACCATCCTTCACCTGAAGACAGACCATCCTTCACCTGAAGTCAAACCACCCTCCACCTGAAGACAAACCACCCTCCACCTGAAGTCAAACCACCCTCCACCTGAAGTCAAACCACCCTTCACCTGAAGTCAAACCACCCTCCACCTGAAGTCAAACCACCCTCCACCTGAAGTCAAACCATCCTCCACCTGAAGACAAACCACCTTCCACCTGTAGACAAACCACCCTCCACCTGAAGTCAAACCACCCTTCACCTGAAGTCAGACCACCCTCCACCTGAAGACAAACCACCTTCCACCTGTAGACAAATCACCCTCCACCTGAAGACAAACCACCCTCCACCTGAAGACAAAACACCCTCCACCTGAATTCAAACCACCCTCCACCTGAAGTCAGACCACCCTCCACCTGAAATCAGACCACCCTCCACCTGAAGACAAACCACCCTCCACCTGAAGACAAACCACCCTCCACCTGAAGACAAAACACCCTCCACCTGAATTCAAACCATCCTTCACCTGAAGTCAGACCACCCTCCACCTGAAATCAGACCACCCTCCACCTGAAGACAAACCACCCTCCACCTGAAGTCAAACCAACCTCCACCTGAATTCAAACCACCCTACATCTGAAGTCAAACCACCCTTCACCTGAAGTCAAACCACCCTTCACCTAAAGTCGACCACCCTCCATCTGAAGTCAAACCACCCTCCATCTTAAGTCAAACCACCCTTCACCTGAAGTCAAACCACCCTTCACCTAAAGTCGACCACCCTTCACCTGAAGTCAAACCACCCTCCATCTGAAGTCAAACCACCCTCCATCTTAAGTCAAACCACCCTCCACCTGAAGTCAAACCACCCTCCACCTGAAGACAAACCACCCTCCATATGAAGTCAAACCACCCTCCATCTGAAGTCAAACCACCCTCCACCTGAAGACAAACCACCCTCCACCTGAAGTCAAACCACCCTCCACCTGAAGTCAAACCACCCTTCACCTGTAGACAAACCACCCTCCACCTGAAGTCAAACCACCCTTCACCTGAAGTCAAACCACCCTCCACCTGAAGTCAAACCACCCTTCACCTGAAGTCAAACCACCCTTTACCTGAAGTCAAACCACCCTCCACCTGAAGTCAATCCACCCTCCATCTGAAGTCAAACCACCCTCCAGCTTTAGTCAAACCACCCTCCACGTGAAGTCAAACCACCCTCCACCTGAAGACAAACCACCCTCCATCTGAAGTCAAACCACCCTCAACCTTAAGTCAAACCACCCTCAACCTTAAAGATCATATGCAAAGGATTTAAATCACCATAATATGAATTTCATTTCGAGAAACAATGTTTTAGAAAGGGATTGGCACCTGTGATAAATAAAAAGTCTGGTTCATTTTTTTTAAAAACATTTTTTTCTTTGAAAATACAACGCATGACTTACCTCCCCTTATTTACTTGCCTGTGACGTCACAGAAGAACAGGCTTCTCTATACGAGTTAGGCTCGCTGCACGTATCATGTGCGATATCATACTTTTGTATGGCTTTTAAAAGGGCCTTGATTGACGATTTAGATCACAAAGATGTACCGGAGATCGCTTTAAACATAAAATGTTTGTGTTTTCTTAAAACTACATAACAATTTACCATTATAAATGCCAAGGGAATAAAGAGGGAATTGTCAGAATGACTGAGTTGTTGAAGCTTCCTATTGTGAGTATGGGGCCGATATCGAGGATAATGGAAAGCATATAGAAATTATGACTTACAGTAATTGCCATGTCAGTAGCAAAAAAAACAGATAAATGGTAGACTAAAAAAATAAAGGAAAACTAATTCATTTCAAAGATCTTTTAAATTTCTGACAGAGACGAACGGTAAATTAGAGTAACAGTGTAAAACGCAGTTATTGTTCAAGAAAAATAGAGAAGGCTTGTTTATTATCGAGATCATTAATTATTATCCGAATTTACATTGTACATGACAGCTTTTCTTATTTTCCTTTATATAGTTATGAACACTTTATAAAACACTTTATATGGTGATAGTCTGACACATGCTTTATACATCACTGCGGCGCGGCGTAAAACATAAGTCGATCACATGCCCGATGTTGTTCAAATTGTATGTTTTTGTTTTGTTTGATTTCTTCTTTTTATACGCCCGGCTTGAAAAGCGGGCTGTATTATGGTATCATCTCCGTCCGTCCGGCAGTCCGGAAGTCCGGCTGTCCGGCGTCCGCTTTCCCTTCCGCTGCATAACTTCTAAAGTTTTGATTCCATCTGCACAATTTTTTCTAAGTATATACCTTATGGGTAGAAGGTGTGTCGCAAACTATTTTTAACATCACTGGTTACATAATATGGGAGTTATATTGGATTATGTAATATTCCCTTACGCTCCATAACTTCCAAAGTTTTGATTCCATCTGCAAAATTTTTTCTGAGTATATAGCTTATGGGTGGAAGG
This sequence comes from Lepidochitona cinerea, assembly GCA_963971465.1. NCBI lineage: Eukaryota > Metazoa > Mollusca > Polyplacophora > Chitonida > Tonicellidae > Lepidochitona > Lepidochitona cinerea. The sequence goes on from OZ020553.1 coordinate 41,600,397, forward strand.
TGTGTCACGAACTATTTTTGACATCATACATTGCGTAATATGGCAGCCATATTGGGTTATGTAATATTTACTTTTTCTCTCCATAACTTTAACAGATATGATCCGATGTTTTCAAATCTTTCATGTTACATACCATATTAACAGACAGTGTGTAAAAAAATTGTTTATGATATCAACTATTGCAAATTATTGGATTATGTACATTCCCTTTTATTCTTACTTTCATTTTCATGAAAATAACCTTTAAATTATAAAATGGCTTCTACTTTTCCGATTCTCATCAAAAAAGGATTTTTTCAAACTGCAATAATGTTTCTAAATTGATTAAAACTATTCTTAAATCAATTTATAACGTTTTAATCAAATAAAAATACATATAAGGATTAAAGTTTTATCTACAGACCAAGAGATAAGTATCCCAGCTTTGGTCTATTTACCTTGTCAACTTACAGATAGCTCTCAGTCTCTAGAGCTTGAAAGATTTATGGCCATGTGTACCACATGGCCTCCATAAAACAGTGTGTGACATTAGCAATGGACCCATAGTCAAATCTATTGTAAATCCATTTGGTCTATGATAAAATTAGAAGTAATAACCTGTAGGTATATGGGGAGATTTAAAATATTGTCAAGATGTCTATGGTGAAAATTATGCCAATGTCAAACACTGAAAAAATTAAATGTAGGCTTTGTAACATGCCCAACTGTTATATATTTTTTGTAGCCAAATAATGTAGATAAAAAATATTATGAGAAAAATTGTCAAATCTACTTGAATTGGTGTGAGCTGCGAAATTGCCAATTAATTACATTTGTTTAAGTATGATTAGTAAATTATAAACTGCTTTTCTAAAAAATTAAAATCTTTTAGTGCAACCTATATTGACAACAAACAATGTTTAACATCATGATTTAACAGCAGCGACAATTGATGACTTGTACATGTACCGTGTACAAATCTTGTTAATAATTGTTGATCCAAATAGCCCATTTTAAATTTGATACAGATGGATTTTAAAGGTTTTAGTGGTAAGATTTCATTTTGCTGACATAACATCACCTTTTACCAAGCTTCACCTAATAAAACTGGCAACGCCGTCATATACATGTAAGTGAAATAATCTTGAGCGCGGCGTAAAACACCAAACAATCAATCATTTACCAAGCTTCAACCTCTTCCCTCTGAATTTGAAAATTAAATTCAAATAAATATGGAAGGATTTGTTTTGGTATGGCTGCAGTTACTGTGCCTTTCCGGGCGTATTTTGGGTTTCTCGAAACTCTTGTTTAATTTTTTTTTGGGGTGTGTGTGTGTGTGTGGGGGGGGGGGGGGGGGGGGGGGCGTGGTTGGGGAGGAGTACTATTGGCTCTGCATCCACCAAGCATAGTTGGAAATTTACTTGACTCGATTGATGTTTTACGCCTATTTCAAGATTAGGCGTATATATTACTAAATGGTGGGGTTACCAGGTTTAGAGGTGAAGGAAATCGGATTTCTGTTCGGAGGAAACCCCAGACCTCCTATAGATAAATAGGCGCAAAGTTATGTCGAGAACAAAAATCTTGAAAAAAACAGCGCTTGGTACCTGGCGCCGATCCAACTCTCAAATCGACTTGCAATTTCTCTAAATTCTGCTGAGCGAAATCAAAGTTTGACATATGAATAAAAATTTAAGGACCCACAAGTAGGATAATTAATAGTTTCACTGATTTGACCCAAGTGACAGGAGTTAAAAATGAATAATACAAATTCAGGTTTGTATTTTAAAGGCGCTGCAAATAAGAAATGTTTTACTATTTTACTCAGACAAATCTGGAAAAAGAACGTGTTTAGAACAGAAGAATCTAGGCATTTACATATCCTGATTATCTTGAATCTACATTCGTCATATAGCCTTAACGGTAGGCAGAATTATATTGTTTTTATTATAAAATAATCACATAGTTATTGTCCAAATATATCTCAGAAACAGGCTTATGGTGGGCTAATCTTTAAGATTACCGACGCGCAAGTTGCAGGGTCCTTTGTGGAAATGGTAGGGTCTACATGGGAGTGCGTTATCACCTGTTCGTAGAATTATTATTACTAAACGCCACTCACATTACGTTATTGAATTCGTTACTTAGACATATGAAATGACTGAAGAGATGTAATCACAAGTATTGTCATATACGACAGGTGTAGAGTGACTTTATATAGATATAAAGTTGCTCTACGACTGCGGTATTTATGATTATGGTAATGCTTCTAATGCTCTGTTCAAGAGATGATGTTCTTCTGTGACGTCATAAACTCATAAAAACTAAGGGAGATAAGCAAGTAAAGATCTGAAACTCTGGTAAAAACAGCCCATTTAAATCTTCATTTCCCGCTAAATTCCTAATGCTGGAAGGGAAAACAAACTGCTGAATTTTAAGTTAGCACACAATGAACACTATTGTGATTTAATATAACATTAAGTGTAATCCTATGATCTTTAAGTCAAACCACCCTCAACCTTAAGTCAAAACACCCTCAACCTTAAGTCAAACCACCCTTCACCTGAAGTCAAACCACCCAACACCTGAAGTCAAACCACCCTCCACCTGAAGACAAACCACCCTCCACCTGAAGTCAAACCACCCTCCACCTGAAGTCAAACCACCCTCCACCTGAAGTCAAACCACCCTCCACCTGAAGTCAGACCACCCTCCACCTGAAGTCAAACCACCCTCCACCTGAAGACAAACCACCCTCCACCTGAAGTCAAACCACCCTCAACCTGAAGTCAAACCACCCTCCACCTGAAGACAAACCACCCTCCACCTGAAGTCAAACCACCCTCCACCTGAAGTCAAACCACCCTCCACCTGAAATCAAACCACCCTTCACCTGAAGTCAAACCACCCTCCACCTGAAGTCAAACCACCCTCCACCTGAAGTCAGACCACCCTCCACCTGAAGTCAAACCACCCTCCACCTGAAGACAAACCACCCTCCACCTGAAGTCAAACCACCCTCAACCTGAAGTCAAACCACCCTCCACCTGAAGACAAACCACCCTCCACCTGAAGTCAAACCACCCTCCACCTGAAATCAAACCACCCTCCACCTGAAGTCAAACCACCCTCCACCTGAAGACAAACCACCCTCCACCTGAAGTCAAACCACCCTTCACCTGAAGTCAAACCACCCTCCACCTGAAGTCAAACCACCCTCCACCTGAAGTCAAACCACCCTCCACCTGAAATCAAACCACCCTCCACCTGAAGTCAAACCACCCTCCACCTGAAGTCAAACCACCCTCCACCTGAAGACAGACCACCCTCCACCTGAAGACAAACCACCTTCCACCTGTAGACAAATCACCCTCCACCTGAAGACAAACCACCCTCCACCTGAAATCAGACCACCCTCCACCTGAATTCAAACCACCCTCCACCTGAAATCAGACCAGCCTCCACCTGAAGTCAAACCACCCTCCACGTGAAGTCAAACCACCCTCCACCTGAAGAAAAACCACCCTCTATCTGAAGTCGAACCATCCTTCACCTAAAGTCGAACCATCCTTCACCTGAAGTCGAACCACCCTTCACATGAAGTCGAACCACCCTTCACCTGAAGTCAAACCACCCTCCTCCTGAAGACAAACCACCCTTCACCTGAAGTCGAACCACCCTTCACCTGAAGTCAAACCACCCACCAACTGAAGTCAAACCACCCTTCACCTGAAGTCGAACCACCCTTCACCTGAAGTCGAACCACCCTTCACCTGAAGTCAAACCACCCTTCACCTGAAGTCGAACCACCCTTCACCTGAAGTCGAACCACCCTTCACCTGAAGTCGAACCACCCTTCACCTGAAGTCAAACCACCCACCAACTAAAGTCAAACCACCCTTCACCTGAAGTCGAACCACCCTTCACCTGAAGTCAAACCACCCACCAACTAAAGTCAAACCACCCTTCACCTGGAGTCGAGCCATCCTTCACCTTAAGTCGAGCCATCCTTCACCTTGTGTCAAACTACCCACCACCCGAAATCAATTCAGCATCTACCTGAAGTCAATTCACCATCCATTTTTAGTCAACCTGTTGTTATCATGTATTTTAATTTATTTTTATACGCCCGACTTAAAAAAAGTCGGTCGTATTATGGTATCACCAGCGCCGGCCGTCCGGCCCGGATTCCCTTCCGCTCCATAACTTGAAGAGTTTTGATCTAATCTTTACAATTCTTTCACAACATATACCTTGTGGGTAGAAGGTGTGTCATAAACCATTTATGACATCGTTGATTGCATAATGTGGCTTCTACATTGGATTATGTAGTATTCTGTCTTAGTCTATATCTTCGTTCCCTTCCGCTCCATAACTTGAAGAGTTTTGATCCGATCTTTACAATTCTTTTTACAACATATACTCTAGGGGTAGAAGGTGTGTCATGAACCATTAAGAACATTGTCCATTGCATAATATGGCTTCTACATTGGATTATGTAATATTCTGTCTTAGTCTATATCTTCGTTCCTTTTCGCTCCATAACTTGAAGAGTTTTGATCCGATCTTGACAATTCTTCCAGAGTATATACCTTATGGGCAGACGGTGTGTCGTGTACCATTTCTGACTTCACTCGTTGCATAATATGGCAGCCATATAGGATTATGTAATATTCCCATCCAGTCCATAACTTCTAAAGTTTTGATCCGATCTTGACGATTCTTTCAGAGTATATACCTTATGGGCAGACAGTGTTTCACGTACCATTTCTGACATCACCTGTTGCATAATATGGCAGCCCTATTGGATTATGTAATATTCCCTTGCGGCTCCAGAACTTCTTTCGTTTTGATATAATCTCTCCAATTCTTTTAGAGTATATATACCTTATAGGTAGATGATGTGTCGCATACCAAATTTGATTTGTTTTCACATATTTTTTGTCTGTTTTCAAGAGTTTTTTTATCAGAAATGTGTACCTGATGTTTAATATATATATATATTAATATATATCAATGCTTTTTGGAGTACACTTGGTCCAGAGTAATACTGGAAGCCAATTAATTTTTACATTCTGAGACTGTTTTCTTGGATAGTTTAATGTGCACTATAATAACCATTTTATTACCCATCTGGTATTTATCAGAGTGGCTGTTTAAATAGAGATACATGTAAGGGGACAATGACATCCAAGGTTTGTATATTTACACACCAGCATATCAGTGGTGAGCCTGAAGATTGTTTGCTTTGTAATAAAACTACAGCCAAAGTCCAATAGAACAGTGTCCCAGTGAAAACTGTTAAAATTCAAGAATTGTAAGCTATTTTATTGATTGATAAGAGCAATGTCAAAACAGCCACATTTCAGTTTTTGCAATTAAAATGTGATTGAAATTAACAGATAATATATGTGTACTATAACGTACTGGTATTTAGTTGCAGCTTCATCAAATTCAGAAAAGAAAAACTTCTAATGTGAACAAGAAATTCTAATTGATGAAATTAAAACAAATGTTATATTAATCGTAGCGGTTCGACTTTGCCACGGCGGGCGTATGTTGAGTTTACTAAAACTCTTGTTATAGGTTTGTTAGAAACTACTTATACTCTGTACCATAAACTTTCTCACTTTTCATTCTTAGAGCTGATGAAGATGGTGGACCTGGGAAGTCAAATGTTGTCTTTATATTAACTGATGATCAAGATGTGGTACTAGGGGGTGAGGTAAAGTCTTTCTTATTTAACATTAAATTATTATTGTAAGATTATTAGGGTGAAACTGTGATATGCCGGCATTTCAGGGGGAAAGAAAAAATATGGGTCTAAATATGTGTCAGTTTATCAAGGACTTGACCAGACACAAATTTTAGTTTAAATCGCTATTCTCGTCTAGGAGTAGCTCAATTACTCACTTAGTAATCCTGGCAAGCCCAGACATACACATGCAATTGGCAGTGGAGTCGGGGGAGGGTCTGGTTGGCACAGTTGGCAGAGTGATAGTTTCTCCAATTTCCATCGATTTGTAAATTGTTCAAATCCCACTGAATCAAGTGAAAATTTTGTTAATTTTACTATTATTTTAAACATCATACTTTATTTTTGATTATATCAATATTATATTTCAGACTCCTATGAAGAAAACCAAGAAATTAATTGCAGATGAGGGAGCTACTTTTAAAAATATGGTAAATTTTTCATTATTCCCATACAGAAAATTTATACTTTTTCATATTAAAAGGGTTGATTTTGAAAATAAGCATGCTTCACACATGCTTCATATAACTGTCTAAATGATATACCCCTTTTTAACACAATTAGAAACTTGTCTCCAGGGTTATTTTAGACAAGAAGATTTTCCTGTGCTCGTGTGTTTTTGTGTTCAGAAATATCTATGTTCTTGGTGCTGTTTCTTTGACCTTCAGTATACCCCAATATTGATATCTAGCGTTTTCTTCTCAGTTGGGGCCTCTGTGGCTCAGTAGGTAGAGCATTCGACGCTCAATCTAAACAGCCTTCCACCAATGGGCCGCGGGTTCGAATCCCACTCAGTCCAAAAAAAATTGGGAAATTTTCTGACTAGGTTTTCACTTGAACGACCTATGTGGGATGATTGCCAGTTACCATCGGAAGGTCGTGGGTTTCCTCCGGGCATAGAGCCTGGTTTCCTGCCACATTAAAATTTGTAACGCCCCCATATAATTGAAATATTCTTGAGAGTGGCGTTAAACACCAAACAATCAATCAATTCTTCTCAGTTAATTTATCATTCTATTTGATGACTTTCATGCTCTCCGAGCAAGTCTCTACTTTCCTCCCTCAAATATTTCACCACAGTTTTAATGTAAGGTCAATATCCTTTAGGTATGGTGTGAGCTGCCAAATATAGGGAAACAGAATAAGCTAAATGTGTGTTTATTTTATAAAGTTTCTCGCTAATTCCAAACTAAGGTTAATGCGTCAAGGTAGTTTTATACCCACCAAAACCCCTAAAATTTTCTCCAGCATTCCGGCTATTTGAATTTTGTCAGTTTTTAGCTCATATAATCAGTTTGTAAGGGTTAAACACTTCATCAATATTTAGTTCTCTACGTCAATCCTTTACTTTTACAAGGTACTTAAAACACTCAAGGGTCCTTGGTGGCTTACTCGTTCCTCAGATCGTCCCTCAGTCCGAAACGGGCCTTCCATTAATGGATTGCAGATTCCATTTTGATGGAAGAGTTGCCAGGTACTTGCTGAAGGTCGGGGGTTTTCCTCCAGGCAACTTCCCAGGTTTCCTCCCTCCCTCAACATGGCAACGTTGTCTTATATTATAAGTGGAATAATCTTGAGTAAGGCTTAAAACATCCATCATTCCAAAAACCTTATCACATTTTTCTTTGTTTTTCATAGATGTCATGATATCATGTTTTATATATGAAATATCTTTCTGCAGTTTGTGACCTCCCCATTGTGCTGTCCAAGCCGATCCAGTATTTTAACAGGAAAATACATACACAATCACAATGCTGTGAATAACTCAGTATCAGGTAACTGCAGTAGTACAGCATGGCAGGACGGACCAGAGAGGAACACCTTTATTACCTACATCAAACAACAACAGTATAACACTTTCTTTGCTGGCAAGTACCTGAATCAGGTGAGGAATTCATTTTCTTTCCCAATTTAGCAGTTTGCATAAAGCGGGTTTCAGGTCCTCTTTGATTTTCCAAAATTAAACAGTAAGTCACAGGTACACACAAGTTCAAGCCTTGATAAAATCATTGCTCATGAATCCTGTAAAAGGAAACATCGCTTAAGTTTGTTGTGGTTCTCAGTTGACCTTCAGATTATTAGAAAATACAGAGTGATCAATCTCGGATAACAGACCAGAAAGCCAGAAAGGGCTCTACTGCGCACTCCCTATCCAGTGGTCCATGGGAGCTTGGAAAGTTACCAATGGCCATCTGGAAACCTCGTCCATATATAAACAATAGAAGAACACACATTTTAACGATGTTCGTTTCAGGCACGTTTATAGGTTTTATGAACAACCAGCACTATTTTATAGGTACATAACCCATTTTACTACAAATGGATATCGTCAATGTTTAATGTATCATTACTACCTACATGTAGTGACTAAAAGTTAGAGCCATTCAATATAAAGCTTGATTGGAATTACTTTGGTGTCTGCATACTTCTAGGTAAAAAGGTGGACAAACAAACCAACAACATGTGACTCTACCATGTTCTTAAGCTGCCAGACTTTTGAGAAAAGGACGGTTGTATTATGTGTATGAGTCTGAATTAAAAAAATGCTACACCGCAGAAAACTTGTTGAGAATCACACCAAATACTGTTATAAGAACAAGCTGATCCGGTCTGTTGAAAGTACAATCACTATGTCAAAAAACATATGTAATATTCAGATTTTAGTTTAGTTTTCTGAAGTTTCGACGAGGTACAAGTGCCCTCGTATTCATTGAAAACTGACATGTATTGGTTTTTCTTCTATCTTGAAGTACAAATGTTTATCCACCTTGGTAGGAGAGACTCCAAACTAGCTTATAAACATCAATCAATCTATCTACCAGTAAACTCTCCAAAGGTGGGGGCAAAAGAGCCTGGTTTTCTGCGCCACAGCAACCCTGGTTTCCTCAACCCCATCAACGCTTTCATGCTAGAGAAATAACCTTGTAAAATATCAATCTTTTATGTACAGCTTATCCTATATGTCGAAGAGTTGCTGAAGGCGGGGGTTTCCTCGGGGCAAAGAGCCTGGTTTTCTGCACCAGAGCAATGCCTCCATATTATAGAAATAACCTTGAGTTTGGTGTAAAACATCAATCTTTTCTGTCCAGGCAGCTTACCCCAAATGAAATCATTATGGTCCGGTGTGTCACAAAACAATCGTCTGTTACCTGAATGTTCTATATTTGTCAGTATGGGAAGAAGGAGGTGGGAGGAGTTAAACATGTTCCTCCAGGCTGGGATTGGTGGATTGGACTGGTAAGAATATCATATCATTAATACCTACCAGTGAAGACAAAGGGCCGTCTTAATTTGTGCAAATCAGATTTTATGATTTCAGTGGGTACAGCGTTGGACACTCAATCCGAACAGCCTTCCACCAATGGGTCGCGGTTTCAAATCCCACTCAGTCAAAAAAAAAATTGGAAAATTTTCTGACTGGGTTTTCTTTCGAACAACCTATGTGGGATGGTTGCCAGTTATCACCGTAAGGTCGTGGGTTTCCTTTGGGCATAGAGCCCAGTTTCCTCCCACAATAAAACTGGCAATGGCGCCGTATAAGTGAAATATCAAACAATCAATCAATCCATCGATGCAGTGCGGGTTTGAATCACATTCAGATCAAATAAACATTTCTAAGTGGATTTTTAAACTTGTTTGTCGTATTTGGTAGAGTTGTGCCAAGTACTCGTCGAGCCTGGTCCCTTTCCCCTCCCCCACTAAACCTGACAACGCCGCCATATAAACGAAATAATTAATCTTGAGTGTGGCGTAAAACATCAATCAATAAATTTTTTTCATATGAGATTCAACAGTTCTACGTTACAGGTCAAGTTAATGTTGATTTTATAGAAATCCAAATTTCCAGTATTTTTTTTCTTTAAAACACTTTGACCTGCTTTCTATTGCATGAAAATTACTTTTGAAAATGTTTACAAATATTTCTTATTTGGCTGTCTTCAGGTTGGGAATTCTCGTTACTATAACTACAAATTATCAGTGAATGGAAGTAAGGAGAAACACAAAGACGATTACAAAAAAGATTATTTAACAGATGTCATTGTGAGTATGAAAAGAGTTTTCTTTCTTTGCCCATTGCTTCAGCAAGTAAAAAGATCAAGTAGGACAATTTAGATAATATGTATAAGATTGAATTTTAAAGACAATGTTATTTTAGACTTCTCAGATTTTGACGAACAATTGCCAAGTTGATTAAAACTTTAGACAGTTGTATAAACAAAGCTATGGTAGTAAAAAGCCACATATATATATTAAACTTGATCAATGCGTGCCAGATTGTGGAACTTTTTTCTGAGGACAATCCCGCAACAAATATCAAATGGCAGAGAATCTTAATTGCGACTCCTCTAACATTTTGTATGTTATGTGCAAAAAATGTCGCAAGCAATATGTCGGAGAAACTGGTAATTCTCTATGACACAGAGTAGCCAACCATTTATCTAGTGGTAGACTTAAACATGAGGTGCCCGTGGTACAACATTTCAACACTCTAGGTCATTCGGTCAAGGACAATTTTGAAATCATGCCCATTGAAAAAATCCCTTTTGTCACTTCCGCTGCAGATACCAAGCACAAATGTTTCGAAAGGGAAAGTTTTTGGATTCAAACATTACAAACTATTTATCCTTTGGGTTTGAACTTGGACCCGAGAAGATGTCGTGAAAAAACTATAATACCATTTGTGTTTCAGTATAACAACCCAGCATCGGCATGGCTAAGATCATAGTTGAAGAATACAAACTACTTAAAAGTAAAATGGCTCGACCTCTGACCCAAAGGCCAGTCATTGCTTATAAAAAGAAGAAGTGTTTGAAAGATATACTGGTCAGGGCTCTGTCTTCTACATAGGTTTTTCTGGGGGGAACCAAAATTTTCCCCACACGTTCTCTAATAAATCCGCCACATAAGTTAAATTATCTTCAGGACGACATAAAACACCTAAGAATCAATAGATAAATGCTGACAAATTTAATCCATTGATTTATCGTAAGACGTTCATATCAGTGGCTTATTTTTAACTTTCAGTTTCATTTTTAGCTTCTTCGAGCGACAGAATTTCTGCAGTATCAGAACAAGAACAAACCATTCTTTATGATGCTATCCACACCTGCCTGTCATGGTCCTTTTACTCCCGCCCCTCAGTACAGTCAGAATTTCTCATCGCTAAAGGCACCAAGGACTCCCAGCTATAACATACATGGAAAGGTCAGTTATTCTCCAAACTCTTAGCCAATTCAAGCCTATTGCTAGATACTGTCAAGGATTCTGGGTGGCATGTCAATCGAGGGGGCTTGGTGGATGTCAATCGAGGATGCTGGGTGGCATGTCAATCGAGGGGGCTTGGTGGCATGTCAATCGAGGGGGCTTGGTGGCATGTCAGTCGAGGGGGCTTGGTGGCATGTCAGTCGAGGGGGCTTGGTGGCATGTTAATCGAGGGGGCTTGGTGGCATGTCAATCAAGGGGGCTTGGTGGCATGTCAGTCGAGGGGGCTTGGTGGCATGTCAGTCGAGGGGGCTTGGTGGCATGTCAATCGAGGGGTCTTGGTGGCATGTCAATCAAGGGGGCTTGGTGGCATGTCAATCAAGGATGCTGGGTGGCATGACAATCGAGGGGGCTGGGTTGCATGTCAAGCGGCGTTTTACTTGCATATCAATCGAGGGGACTGGGTGGCATGTCAAACAAGACAAAAATTAAAAATACTGAGTGTGGTTTTCACATTATCATCTTATGTGAAAGAACTACTAGGTACATGTTTAAGGTGAGGGGTTTCTTCTGGGCAAAGTCTGTATCCCCCCCCCCCTTCCCACCTCATCAAACCTGACAATACGACCAGATACATTGTAAGTGAAATTATTTTGAGTGTGGCTTAAAAGCTCTATCAATCAATCAAACAAAGTAGTGATCATACAGGGTACCTCATTTTGAAAACAAAAGGCACCTGTTTGCATACATCGACCGGTAAATTGTTATATGTTTACGGTCAGGATGACGTCACTTATAAATAATATACAGAAGTATAGGGGTAAGAGTTGTCTCTCATGACAGTGTTCATGACACAAAATAAATTAATCGTCTGCTGAGGAGAGTAAGGTTTGAGCCGATTATATGTTCTTAGAGAAAGATGACAAAACAATCAGCCTTTTTTTTGCTTGCTGTTTACCATAAAATTTCATATGAATTCCTCTGTGATGTATGGAAAGGTCATGTTAGATTGAAAAACACAGCCACATGCGCAATGCAGCGCCTGTGACAGGAAATATGTGGAATTCCTATGAGACTTGTGCTCCTTATGGAGAGGTTGCCTGGTACCAGACAAAGAGCAGAGGGTTCCCTCCAGGCTAAGAGTGTGGATTCCACCTGGTAACCCTGTCATATACCATAAGGAAATAATCTTGAGTGTTGTGTAAAAACTTGATCAATCTTTATTAACCCATAATATTTTCAATAGATTTTGTGGGACTAAATAATTAGAGTTGATTAGAATATTTTTTTGAATTTAAATGAATGAATGAATTTGGACAGAGAAGATTATCGTACACAAAATTGTTTAAAAAAATATACTAAATTCTTCTCGATACAGTATTATTTTTATGTAAGCATCCCTCAATCCCCCCAAATGCTCTGTGTGTAAATTCTAATGGCGTCATTTAGCAATCGGTCAATTATTTTGTATTAAATATAATTAGGGTTTGGTTTTTTTCCCAGGATAAGCATTGGTTAATAAGGGCAGCCAAGTCACCGATGTCCGACTCAACTGTTAATTTTTCAGATGAAGTTTTCCGCAATCGGTGAGAAATGCAATATAATTTAGATTCATAGAAGATCTCACACATGTGATCATTTAATATGGAAACGAGTTGAGTAAGTTTTGAATATGTTGCAGGCTTCAGCGACGTACATATTCAATACTTATTAAACTTGTTGAGCTCATTTTATATATTAATGATCACTAAAACACATGGGCACAGGGAAAATCTTCTTGTCTAAAATAAGTTTCTAATTGTGTTAAAAAGAGGTATATCATTTAGACCTTTATACCCCATAAATTGTTATCTAATGTTCACAAGTGTGAGGTTCTGTGCATAAACTAAAGAAGAAGATGAGTTACAAATTCTACCATAATGATATTTACGACATGACTTTATGCATCTGAATAACATCATACAGATTAGTTAGTTGTGTGAGAAATAAATGTATTGCTTGGTTTGTCGGCGCTGAAATATGGCAGTCTTGTGATATTTATTTGAAGGAAATCATTTTTTTTTGCAAAATGTGATCTCAAACATGTATCAATCAATAAATCTTGTTTTTAGTTGGCGGACATTATTGTCAGTGGATGACCTTGTGGAGTCAGTGATTTCAACACTTCAGAAGAAAGGCCTACTCAATAATACTTATATCATTTTCGCTGGAGATAATGGATTCCATCTAGGTCAGTTTTTTAATTTGGTTATCACTTTGATAGATTGATGTGTCACACTGCACTCAAGTTAAGTGTTCTTATATGGTGGCATAGCCAGGTTTAGTGGTGAAGAAAACCATGCCTTTGGCCCTGAGGAACACCCCATTATGAGTACATTTTACCTGAAAATTCTTCCATATAATGCAATCAAGTGAAAAACCTACTCAGAAATTATTTGTTTTAATTTGGACCTGCTACCCATCGGTAGAAGGCTGTAAATTGGGCTTGCTGTATTAAAGCTTCAGCTTTTAATACCAGTGCCAGAAGCATTTTATGAAAAATTAGCAAAAAGTTTTTTTAATATATATATGCTTTTCTGTTTAGGTCAATTCTCATTACCCATTGACAAACGTCAGTTGTATGAATTTGATGTCCGAGTTCCACTGATGGTGAGAGGACCTGGGATCAAACCAGGTCAAGTAAGGGAGGTAAGTGTTCACTGATGGTGAGAGGACCTGCAATCAAACCAGGTCAAGTAAGGGAGGTAAGTGTTCACTGATGGTGAGAGGACCTGGGATCAAACCAGGTCAAGTAAGGGAGGTAAGTGTTCACTGATGGTGAGAGGACCTGGGATCAAACCAGGTCAAGTAAGGGAGGTAAGTGTTCACTGATGGTGAGAGGACCTGGGATCAAACCAGGTCAAGTAAGGGAGGTAAGTGTTCACTGATGGTGAGAGGACCTGGGATCAAACCAGGTCAAGTAAGAGAGGTAAGTGTTCACTGATGGTGAGAGGACCTGGGATCAAACCAGGTCAAGTAAGGGAGGTAAGTGTTCACTGATGGTGTCAAACCAGGTCAAGTAAGAGAGGTAAGTGTTCACTGATGGTGAGAGGACCTGCAATCAAACCAGGTCAAGTAAGGGAGGTAAGTGTTCACTGATGGTGAGAGGACCTGGGATCAAACCAGGTCAAGTAAGGGAGGTAAGTGTTCACTGATGGTGAGAGGACCTGGGCTCAAACCAGGTCAAGTAAGGGAGGTAAGTGTTCACTGATGGTGAGAGGACCTGGGATCAAACCAGGTCAAGTAAGGGAGGTAAGTGTTCACTGATGGTGAGAGGACCTGGGATCAAACCAGGTCAAGTAAGGGAGGTAAGTTAGTGTTCGTATTAAACACAAACTGGACGTAAACACAAACCAAATCATTGTCGTATTGCATTAGACACAGACCAAATAACTACTGTATTGCATTAAACACAAACCAAACCATGATTCTATTGCATTAAACACTAACCAAATGTCAACCATATCACATTAAACACAAACAACGACCATATGCTTTAAACACAAAGCAAGCGACAATTGTATGTATTAAACACTTACCAAACAATAACTATACATTAAACACAAAGCAATCAATGACTGTATTACATTGAACACAAATTGAATACTGATCATATTGCATTAAACACAAAATGAATGATGACCGGATTGCATTATTAAACACTAACCTAACAGCGACCATATTGCATTAACACAAACCGAATGATGGCCGTATTGCATTAAACACAAACCGAACTATGATCGTATTGCATTAAACACTAACCGAATGATGACCATATAGCAACACTATCTAAGTGATGATTATATGGCAACACTAACTAAATGAAGACCATATTGCAACACTAACCAAATGGCGACCATATCACAACACGAACTAAATGAAGACCATATCGCAACACTAACCAAATGACGACCATATCGCAACACTAAACAAATGGCGACCATATCACAACACTAACTAAATGGCGACCATATCACAACACGAACTAAATGACGACCATATCACAACACTAACCAAATGACGACCATATTGGAACACAAATTATGTGACAACCATATCGCAACGATAACCAAATGATGACAATATCGCAACACTATCCAAGTGAGGACCATATCGCAACAATATCCAAGTGACGACCATATCGCAACAATATCCAAGTGACGACCATATCGCAACACTAACCAAATGACGACCATATTGGAACACGAATTATGTGACGGCCATATCGCAACACTATCCAAGTGACGACCATATCGCAACACTATTCACGTGAGGACCATATCGAAACACTATTCATGTGAGGACCATATCGAAACACTATTCACGTGAGTACCATATCGAAACACTATTCACGTGAGGACCATATCGAAACACTATTCACGTGAGGACCATATCGAAACACTATTCACGTGAGGACCATATCAAAACACTATTCACGTGAGGACCATATCGAAACACCATATCGAAACACTATCCAAATGTCAACCAATTTACATTAAGCACAAAGTTTAAGTGGCTTGAGTTGTCAAAATGTTGATCTTTTGTCGTTAAACCACAATGTTTAAACTTATCGGCCAGAATGTTTAACTTATCGGTTATTTTGTCAAGCGTACAATTCAGAAGCTTTTTAGAGCTTCTAGTCTCGAGATTGTACTGTTTTGAACTAACTTAGGCTTAGAATGAATGAACTTTTCGAACATTATTTCGGCTGACAATGAAAAAAGTGTAAATTTTAGAAGCTCGTGTTACTATAAATAATAGGCTGACAAGGTGGCATGATCTGCCAAAATTCAATTTTTTTTCCTAATCTCTGATCGTCAAGACAGTAAGAAGCTTTGAAGGCAATCGAAAAACTAAATGATTGGCGTCGTAATGAGAGAAATCCATAAAGTCTACGGCCTATACGAACTGAAAGTGTCCGAAAAGTAAACAAAATTTAAATAACCGGGACGACCATTCATTCATTCTAAGCCAAAGTTAGTTCAAAACAATACTTTATCGTACATTCTCGAGACTAGAAGCACTGAAAAGCTTCTAAATTATACGTTTTGACTAAAATAGCCAATACTTTCAACATCCTGATTAAATGTCAAAATATCAACATTTTGGAAGCTCAAGCCACTTTAAAGAATAAAGTTTTTTGGTAATTGGATTGGGCAACTTTTCCCCCCTTTTTGTAGGAAGCAGTATTGAACATTGATCTCGCCCCTACATTTTTGGACATAGTTGGTAATTATAGTGAGGGAGATATGGATGGGGTATCACTACTGCCCCTTCTTACTTCATCACGTCCCAATGAACAGGCTTCAAATTTCCGTGACACATTCTTAGTGGAGTATTATGGAGAATCTAAGGACATAATACCTGGATGTCCCAGATTGAACAACCAATCAGTGGCAGTAAGTGCTGAAATTTCTTACAAAGAAGCTTTCATTATGATCTTTTTACTTCAAATTCTGGGTTTGAATCCCTTTTCAAAATTGAAAAGTTTCTGAGTGAATTTTTCGCTTCGTCCGCCTATGTGGATTGATTGATGTTTTATGCCGCACTCAAGATTATTTCACGTATATGTCCCGCCAATGTGGGAGAGTAGCCAGGTACTCCCTTGAAGGTCAAGGGTTTCCTCTCCCACTAAACCTGGCAACTTTTCCATATTGGTGTAATTATCTTGAATGTGGCCTATAATATCAAGCAATCCATCCAATTCTGGAATAATGTTCATTGTGTAGTAATTTTAAGCTAGAAGTCTGTCTAATTATTAGGCTTTGGTTATTTGGAAGGTTGGAATCTCTTCCAGAAAAGTGTGATTAAATCCAGTCCTATAACAATACTAGTTACCTGCCAATGGTTGGTCTGAACTCTCTCACTAAACCTGAGAACGGTGCCTTACAAGTGAAATAATCTTCACAAATCCCTCAAACACTAAGCATACAGTTAGGTTTCCATCCAAATATATCTTGCACCATGGCCATATGTATGATAATTATGATTGCTGCATGAGATAACCGTGAATCATAGAGGTTATCTAACGAGAGCCAGTGTGTTATGATAAATATCGCTCGAGTCTATTATTATTCAATGTCACGAGCCTCGGGCCACACACAATTTATGGCATTGTGACGGGGATATTGCTTCTCTCAATCTTTGGTGGATTTTGGTTCTATGAATAGTTTAAAAAATCTACTTTTTCATCACTGGGGTTAACATTTCTTTTTTTTTTATCAGGGTATAACAGGGAGTCAGCCAGAAGCTGGATTTAGGGTGTTCAATTTTATGTTTCTCCTTGAAGGGTTGTCAAAATTTGCATTATAGCTATCTCGTCACTGTTAAACATTCTCATAACACAATTCAAATTGGTCTTATTTCTACCCCGAAATGTTAGGAAAATAATTTTGAATACGGCATAAAACTCCAATCAATCAACTACTTGTCCCTGGATGGGAAGCTGACTCACCCATTTCACGATTTTTGAAGGCCAGATGACTTGAAAACAGTAATTTTAGGTGTATTAACTTTTTCTCATGTTCCACGCAGTTGTGGAATTCCGAATTTAAAAACAAACTATTACCATTTTTTCATGTATTTAATTCTGTTTAATCACAGAATTGCCAACCAGATTGTGTTTGTGAAGATGCTAAAAATAACACATTCCACTGTCTGCGAAAATTGGGGCTTGGAAAAAATCTCAAATATTGTGAATTGCAGGACACAGAGGTATGTACAAGGTTTTATTCCCCGACCCCAACACACATAATACTTCCTTTTAATTGGTTGCAACCAGTCACATGGATACCCTCACGCCGATACAGGCCGACTATCATATACGGCTTGTGACATCATGTTATGACAGTTGTCAGTTGCGTCTGCTTGCGCCATCATGTTATGACAGTTGTCAGTTGCGTCTGCTTGCGCCATACACATTAGAATATATATTCAATCAAGTGTAGTGTTCCAACTTCCCTTTCTGTCATTTATAAAATGGCTGATGTCTCATCCAATAGTCTGTCTAATGACCCCATATATTTCCATATCCCTCCTCGAACCAACCCTGTTAAACAAATGCATTTTTAGTGTCTGATATTGTGCTCTACTGGTATTCCAGGGTAACTGATGCAGAACAATTTGAGCGACATCCCTATGCTAAATGTCTGTTGGGAAGGAGTCCAAAGCATAGTGCCTTATTTCAAAGTGGGGGTTCAGTTTTAGATTTTTCTCTAGAATATTTGGCATCATTAGGGGCTTCCTTCTCCACTAAACCTGACAACGCTGCCATTTAACTGAAATAATCTTGAGTGCAGCATAGCACAATAATCAACCAATCAACCTAAAAGGCTTAACATAATCAGCTACATGTATACAAATCTTTTTACAGAATTTTGTCGAACTTTATAATTTGACCTCTGACCCTGATGAACTCCATAATTTGGCAATGACCTTGGAAGCTGACCTTCAAGCAGATTTATCCAAGGAACTAGCCGTGCTATCTAAATGTCGAGGCGCATCCTGTAGACAACATTCCCCAAAAATGATTCCTGAGGAGCCATCTTGGTTTGTTAGGATTTTTACATATCTCAAAATTTGGTTTCCATTTTCTTTACCGATTTAACATTTACACATGTTGTTTGTACAGTTATGTTTTATGGACTCAATTCTCAACATGAGCCTTAATCACCGTCTGTCAACTGATGCAACTTAAAGTATAATGTTTCACGGGTATTTTTATTCTATAACTCATTATGTAATTTTCATTGACTACATTCATTTTTTGCTCACTTGTATTTACTATTTTCATTGGGTGTACTTTATTTGCCTTATGGCTTTATTTTTAACTCAACTGCTCAATCAATTCCGTTTTTTTGGTTTTCGCCTTTTTAAAATGTCAATCTCATCATGGAATTTTCCTTTCAATAATTGCTTTGTGATCGTTTTAACATACCTCTTCTAATTAGATATGCAGATTTAATATAAAACGATTTTGAAATCATTGCCTATTAAGTTCCATATTCTTGTATTATATCGTATGACTAAACAATATTTTTTTACTGTTATCAATTGTTTTCAATACTAATACTGTACTCTAAATGTTTCCTCCCATAACAATTTGGTTAGTTTTAAAAAATTGAGTATATTGCTGAGAGCAATACCCTCTACTCAATCCTTGGAGGAGGTGAGGAAGACATAACTGTGTTCAGCGTGCTGACCTTTCCCCCAGGCTGGGAAATGAGGGAGCTGTGTCTCATGTCTTCACTCCACAGTTCAGACTTGGAGGTGAGGGAGATGTAACTTTTTCTAGTGTCTTGACCTCCCTCCTCCTCCCAGGCTGGGAGGTGAGGGAGATGTACATGTAGCTGTGTCTAGTGTCTTGACCTCCATCCTACTCCTCCCAAGCTGGGAGGTGAGGGAGATGTAGCTGTGTCTAGTGTCTTGACCTCCATCCTCCTCCCAGGCTGGGAGGTGAGGGAGATGTACATGTAGCTGTGTCTAGTGTCTTGACCTCCATCCTACTCCTCCCAAGCTGGGAGGTGAGGGAGATGTAGCTGTGTCTAGTGTCTTGACCTCCATCCTCCTCCTCCCAAGCTGGGAGGTGAGGGAGATGTAGCTGTGTCTTGACCTCCATCCTCCTCCCAGTGAGGGAGATGTAGCTGTGTCTTGACCTCCATCCTCCTCCCAGGCAGGAAGGTGAGGGAGTTGTAGCTGTGTCTAGTGTCTTGACCTCCATCCTCCTCCCAGGCAGGAAGGTGAGGGAGTTGTAGCTGTGTCTAATGTCTTGACCTCCATCCTCCTCCCAAGCAGGGGGGGGGGGTGAGGGAGATGTAGCTGTGTCTTGACCTCCATCCTCCTCCTAAACTGGGAGTTGTAGCTGTGTCTAGTGTCTTGACCTCCATCCTCCTCCCAAGCTGGAAGGTGAGGGAGATGTAGCTGTGTCTTGACCTCCATCCTCCTCCCAGGCAGGAAGGTGAGGGAGTTGTAGCTGTGTCTAGTGTCTTGACCTCCATCCTCCTCCCAAGCAGGAAGGTGAGGGAGTTGTAACTGTGTCTAATGTCTTGACCTCCATCCTCCTCCCAAGCAGGGAGGTGAGGGAGTTGTAGCTGTGTCTAGTGTATTGACCTCCATCCTCCTCCTAAGCTGGGAGATGTAGCTGTGTCTAGTGTCTTGACCTCCATCCTACTCCTCCCAAGCAGGGAGGTGGGGGAGATGTAGCTGTGTCTAGTGTCTTGACCTCCATCCTCCTCCTAAGCAGGGAGGTGAGGGAGATGTAGTTGTGTCTAATGTCTTGACCTCCATCGCCTCCTAAGCAGGGAGGTGAGGGAGATGTAACTGTGTCTAGTGTCTTGACCTCCATCCTCCTCCCAAGCAGGGAGGTGAGGGAGTTGTAGCTGTGTCTAGTGTCTTGACCTCCATCCTCCTCCCAAGCAGGGAGGTGAGGGAGTTGTAGCTGTGTCTAGTGTCTTGACCTCCATCCTCCTCCTAAGCAGGGAGGTGAGGGAGATGTAGCTGTGTCTAGTTTCTTGACCTCTATCCTCGTCCCAAGCAGGGAGTTGTAGCTGTGTCTTGACCTCCATCCTCCACCTAAGCTGGGAGATGTAGCTGTGTCTAGTGTCTTGACCTCCTAAGCTGGAAGGTGAGGGAGATGTAACTGTGTCTAATGTCTTGACCTCCATCCTCCTCCTAAGCAGGGAGGTGAGGGAGTTGTAGCTGTGTCTAGTGTCTTGACCTCCATCCTCCTCCTAAGCTGGAAGGTGAGGGAGATGTAACTGTGTCTAATGTCTTGACCTCCATCCTCCTCCCAAGCTGGAAGGGGAGGGAGATGTAACTGTGTCTAATGTCTTGACCTCCATCCTCCTCCTAAGCAGGGAGGTGAGGGAGGTGTAACTGTGTCTAGTGTCTTGACCTCCATCCTCCTCCTAAGCAGGGAGGTGAGGGAGACGTAGCTGTGTCTAGTGTCTTGACCTCCATCCTCCTCCTAAGCAGGGAGGTGAGGGAGATGTAGCTGTGTCTAATGTCTTGACCTCTATCCTCCTCCCAAGCAGGGAGGTGAGGGAGTTGTGTCTAGTGTCTTGACCTCCATCCTCCTCCTAAGCAGGGAGGTGAGGGAGATGTAGCTGTGTCTAATGTCTTGACCTCCATCGCGTCCCAAGCAGGGGGGGGGGTGAGGGAGATGTAGCTGTGTCTTGACCTCCATCATCAGCAGGGGGGGGGGGTGAGGGAGATGTAGCTGTGTCTAGACCTCCATCCTCCTCCTAAGCAGGGGGGGGGGGGGGTGAGGGAGATGTAGCTGTGTCTAGACCTCCATCCTCGTCCTAAGCAGGGAGGTGAGGGAGATGTAGCTGTGTCTTGACCTCCATCCTCCTCCTAAGCAGGGGGGTGAGGGAGATGTAGCTGTGTCTAGACCTCCATCCTCCTCCCAAGCTGGGGGGTGAGGCAGATGTAGCTGTGTCTTGACCTCCATCCTAGTCCTAAGCTGGGAGGTGAGGGAGATGTAGCTGTGTCTTGACCTCCATCCTCCCCCCAGACTGGGAGGAAAAGGCAGGGAGGTTTGTGTCTAATGTCTTACCAGGCTGAGAAGTGAGGAAGATGTGTTTAATGTCTTGACATCCCTCTTCCTCCACTGAAGTTGGAAGGTGAGGTAGATGTTCCTAGTGTCTTCATCGCCCTTCTCCTACTCCCAGCCTATGTTTCTAGTGCATTTGACCGCCTCCCAGAATGGGAAGTTAGAAGCTGCTGTGTATTAACTACCCCCCTCCCAAGTTGTTAGTTGGGTGCCTTGAACTCCTCAGGGGTAGGGAGGGAGTCCCCTGTGAGAAGGACAAAGGTGCTGGGACGTTCAGTTATTTGCACCTCTCCACCCCTAACTTTGAAAGGATTGATTGATTGGGGCTTAACGTCGCACTCAACCACTAAGGTTATATGGCGACAAAAGTACCAACCGACCAAAAGATCTTACCCACCCCTATCCCACCTAAATTTTAACATTAAAACAGACCATATGAACATCAAGAAGGCTAATGTATTTGGCATACTTAATTTTCCTCCATGCTAGGTAGGCGAAATGACTATAACAAAAAACACACCACCCCCAGCCCGAGGGTACTTTGAAAGGAAGAGTGCTGTGTAAAGCTCTTGTCGGTCGTCACATAAAACTTATAGAATAACAATAATTATCAGGCAATAAGTTGGTGTGTTCAGTGTTGAACATGTATTCGACCTCCAACATACAAATATGTTTATGATAGAAAAGTTATTTACAGATAATAAAAGGATAATTTAAATTAGAATCACAGATTAGTTTCACAACATGATATTAGTAAAAATAGAATATTAATAAGGTTTTAATTTCAAAATCGCCATCTTGGTGGTGGCAATGGAGCAGCTGAAGGGCGGGATTTTGGAAGAGGACGGGTTTGGGTTTTCCATACTGTTACCTTCTTTGTTCGGGGATCTACGGTGAAAAAAATGACATTTATTATTGATCGATTGTTTGGTATTTTATGCCACGTTCAAGATTATTTCCCTTTATGGTGGCGTTTCCAGTTTTATTGTGGGAGGAAACCGGGCTCTATGCAATGAGGAAACCGACGACCTTCCATTGGTAACTGGCAACCATCCCACATAGGTCGTTCGAGTGAAAACCCAGTCAGAAAATTTTCCAATTTTTTGGGACTGAGTGGGATTCAAACTCGCGACTCATTGATGGAAGGCTGTTCGGATTGAGCGTCCACCTATTGAGCCACAAAGGCCCATTTATTATTGAAGTTGCATGTCAAGATTCCTTCCTCTTCTATTAAATAGAGCAGATTGATTGATTGGCTTTTTCCTGCACAAAAGAAACTTTTTATCTACCAAATATGTTGATTGCATCTTTCACAAAAATGGGAACAAGATTTTAATCCCACTTATCATATGGTGAATAAAAATCTAATCAAACCCAGGCTGAAAATTTGGATGTGAATAAAATAAACAATAATATGGAAGACAGAGAGAACTGAAAACCAGATTGTAGAATCAACAATTTTGTCATTTTTGACTCTGCTTTCCAGATTGTTTTAGAAATATGAGGACCTATCTTTGGTAGGATTTAACACAGGCAACAGAATGACTATCTATAACACGTTTACCTCTGGTCACTTTGGCAATACTTGATATTGTCTGGTTCAGGAAGTTCCTCTTTGGGTGTGAATGACCTGAAATGAAATAATGATTGATTGTAGAGACGTTAACGACATAACAATTAAGACCATAGGTCGACAATTTCAGGACTTGTGAGGGTTAATGTTTTTGGCATATGACTGGCATGTGCTGCCAATAATGAATATTCAGACAGAAAAAGTTATTCAGCTACAACAGACACCATCAATAAATTCTAGGAAAAAACAATTCCTTTTGGAGAAGCAACCCCTATGTAATCAGTAATATGCCAATTAATTACAAATGATGGAATTTAGCGACCGGACAAAGCATCCGTCAAAATTTTCAGCATTTTCACAACGTTTCAGAAAGAAAACCCGATATTGTAAAAGTACTTTATTCCTGAAGGCTTGCATGAAATACGAGGTCGACTGAATATAGCTGAAGTTGTTCGGTCTAAGATTGGTGCCATGATGTCAAGTCATTGTTGCGCTAACCCGACAGACAACAAAACTTGACGATATCTAAAAGACCCAACAAATAAGTTTCAAAAGATTCTAACAGGTTCCAGAGATATCTTCCAGACAAGCAACAATCAATAAAAAATATCTGAATTAGAGGAAGAACAGACATACCTACAGGGTATCGACTACCTAAAGCTCCGGGATTTCCTCCGGGCAATGAGCCCGGTCCCCCCTCCCCCCACTAAACCTGGCAACGCCGCCATATAAGTGAAATAATCTTGAGTGTGGCGTAAAACATCAACCTAAAAAATATTAGCTGATCGTTTGTCATTATTAAGGGCTACAATATTAGAGCTTTCTGCTGATATAAAAACTACTTTAAGGTACATCTCCAAGATTGATAAGAAATATAAATTGATTAGTTTGTTTTGTTTGTTTGGTGTTTTACGCCGTGCTCAAGATTATTTCACTTATATGGCGGCGTTGCCAGTTTTATTGTGGGAGGAAACCGGGCTCTATGCCCGGAGGAAACCCACGACCTTCCGTTGGTAACTGGCAACCATCCCACATAGGTCGTTCGAGTTCAAGCCCAGTCAGAAAATTTTCCAATTTTTTTGGACTGAGTGGGATTCGAACCCGCGACCCATTGGTGGAAGGCTGTTCGGATTGAGCGTCCAACGCTCTACCTACTGAGCCACGGAGGCCCCTAAATTGATTAGTACATTCCGGCTATTTCAATTTATGGCCGTTATTAGCACATCTTGGGCATGTATGGGTTAACAGTTTTATTGAGAAGCGTTGATATAGGTGTTTAAGTAAATATTGTTTAAACCAATGGATTTATCGACATCTTTTATTTCAATGCCAATTCTTTACTTTTTTCAAAGTACTTCAACACTTTTTTTGAGAATCAGCATTTATGAAGTCCAAATTTGGGCAGCTCCTACCACTTTAATAACACGCAAGTTACAAACAGAATACCAAAGTGTAAAAGCTATGTTTATAGTCCTTTTAGTTTAAAGGAGGGGGAGGAATGAACACAATTTGATAACTTACGTGATTTGGGGTTTGTTGCTGTATTTTTCTCCCCATGGTAACTACCAGTTATCACATTTGTCAGAGGACTGAATACTCTCTGAATCTGACTTCGTAGTCCTTTTGTAAAAATAAACATAATTTATGAACAAGATATTTTTACCTGACTTTTAGTATACTAAAAACAAGATAGGAATGGAAATAAGATTTGATTTATTTGCATTATTTCAGTAATTTACTTATATGGCAGCCATGCAAGATTTGGTCACAACGAGAAACCCTCAACTTTTGTTGACTACCTGGCACTGAAGTCATCCACATAGGGCGATCAAGAAAAAAACAAAAACATTTAGAATTATTTTAGGTTTTGGACTGAGTGGGATTTCAACCAATGGAGGAATAGATTGATTGATGCTTTACGCCACACTTAATATTATTTGGTGACGTTGCCAGGTTTATTAGAGGAGAAAAAAGGCTCTTTGTCCAGAGGAAACCCGACCTTCACCAAGTACCTGGCAATTCTTCCATTCCAAATTCACTCATAAATGTTTCAATTTTTATTTGGTCTGGGTGGGATTCGAACCCATGCTTCATCCCCTAGATGGAAGCCTTAAGCCAAACTAACAAATAATATTAAAGCGTCTGATATATACCTGACCAAATATATCCAGAAGAAAATGGCGTTGAGACAGACTGTTTGGCTTTCTCTGCAACTTGGTTACTAATAAAAACCCTATTCTTCATTGTACACTCCATATAAGTGTTATCAGACTTCTTGTTGCCTGGTTTCCTCGTGAAAGTTTTCTGCACATTTGCCCGCATTGTTTTAGATGTACGGGCCAGTGTTGTTGCGTTCGACGTTGTGGCTCTGGTGCTTTCAGAACCAACTGGTCGGCTTGGTCCGATTGTCGGAATACCCTGGACAGACGGCCGCTTTAGTACGTACGAAGAAGACTTGTTCGCTGGTCTTGGTAAGGGTGAAGATTTAGAGCCTTTTAAACTATCTTTCTTGGAACAGGCCGACTTTCGCAATTCAAACCCTCTATTTGATCTTGGAATTAAAGTCACATTCTTCTTTTTACCAGAATTGTGGTTAATCTTGCCTTTCTTAGGGACTAACGTCTCAGACTGCCAGGGCCGATTTTCAGAAATACTGTTTTTGGCATGCCCTTCTTGATTTGTTAAAGCTTGCTTTTTAGGTTGTTTCTGACAAGCAGGTCGTCGAACTGAAACATTTAAATTATCTTAAATTTATCTTAAAACAACTGGTAAAGTCAGTTGTCATATTATTATTCATCTTCCTATATTTCTGGATTGATAAAGAGGGGGGAAATGACATATTAGGAACCCAGGATTGATAAAGAGGGGGGAAATGATACATCAGGAACCCAGGATTGATAAAAAGGGAGGAAATGACACACTAGGAACCCAGGATTGATAAAAAGGGAAGAAATGATACATCAGGAACCCAGGATTGATAAAGAGAGGGGAAATGACACGTTAGGAATCCTGGGCCGTTAAAGAGGGCAACATGACACATTAGGAACCCAGGATTGATAAAGAGGAAGGAAATGACACATTAGGAATCCTGGGCCGTTAAAGAGGGCAACATGACACATTAGGAACCCAGGATTGATAAAGAGGAAGGAAATGATACATCAGGAACCCAGGATTGATAAAGAGAGGGGAAATGACACGTTAGGAATCCTGGGCCGTTAAAGAGGGCAACATGACACATTAGGAACCCAGGATTGATAAAGAGGAAGGAAATGACACATTAGGAACCCAGGATTGATAAAGAGGAAGGAAATGACACATTAGGAATCCTGGATTGATAAAGAGGGCAACATGACACATTAGGAACCCAGGATTGATAAAGAGGAAGGAAATGACACATTAGGAACCCAGGATTGATAAAGAGGAAGGAAATGACACATTAGGAACCCAGGATTGATAAAGAGGGAGGAAATGACACATTAGGAATCCTGGATTGATAAAGAGGGCAACATGACACATTAGGAACCCAGGATTGACAAAGAGGAAGGAAATGACACATTATGAACCCTGGATTGATAAAGAGGGAAGAAATGACACATTAGGAATCCTGGATTGATAAAGAGGGAAGAAATGACACATTAGGAATGCTGGATTGATTAAGAGGGGGGAAATGACTCATTAGGAACCCAGAATTGATAAAGAGGGAGGAAAGACACATTAGGATCTGGGGATTGATAAAGAAAGGGGGGATGACACATTAGGAATCCTGGATTGATAAAGAAAGGGGGGGAATGACACATTAGGAATCCTGGATTGATAAAGAGGGGGGGGGGGGAATGACACATTAGGAACCCAGGAATGATAAAGAGGGGGGAATGACACATTAGGAATCCTGGATTGATAAAGAAAGGGGGGGGAGGACACATTAGGAATCCTGGATTGATAAAAAAAGGGGGGGAGGACACATTAGGAATCCTGGATTGATAAAGAAAGTGGGGGAATGACACATTAGGAATCCTGGATTGATAAAGAGGGGGGGGGGGGGGGCAGAATGACACATTAGGAATCCTGGATTGATAAAGAGGGAGGAAATGACACATTGGCAACCGAGGATTGATAAAAAGGGAGGAAATGACACATTAGCAACCCAGGATTGATAAAGAGGAAGAAAATGACACATTAGGAACCAGGGATTGATAAAGAGGAAGAAAATGACACATTAGGAACCCAGGATTGATAAAGAGGGAGGAAATGACACATTAGCAACCAAGGATTGATAAAAAGGGAGGAAATGACACATTAGGATTCCTGGATTGATAAAGAGGGAGGAAATGACACATTCAGAATTATGAGCATTTCTTGTCGTCTCCATATATACTAGTCCAGATATTACACCTTTATTGTAGACTGCCGAAAATTATAGCATTGGGATCAACAAAAAATACTAGTGTTCGTATTAGAATACAGAATAACAAGGTTTGTGTATGCATTAAATGCGTTTTCCATACAGGTAATAAAAAGCTTCTAACAAAATTATTTGCCACCTGTCGGAGGTACCTTTGTAAACAAAATATATTTTAAGAGATATAGATGGTTTATGTTTCATGAGATTGCTTGTGATGTGCTTACCAGGCAAGCTGTTCTCGCTGTATCTTTTAACTGAAGTGCCTGGTTGCCATCTACGTATTTCAGAATTCCCTTCTTTCTTGGCACTTTCTTCTTTATTCCTTCTCCCTTCCTTCTTGGACTGTATCACGTTTTTACGTGCAGGCAATCGAGCTGAAATAACAGAGCACGAAAAATGTCATGGGTAATCATGCCGAACACATCGCCCATTATTTTAGGTATTGACAAACCAAGAATTCGCTGATTACGATCAAACTTCTTTCTATACCATCCGAGGATCAATGGGTACAGTAGCCTACAGGTATTATCCAAGGAGTATAGATGGAACCAATCAATGTGAGCTGGACGAAGTTTATTCCCTAGATGTAAACCTTCTCATTGTTGTAATTTGTGGAGGGAAAGAATATATTCCCATTTGATAAGGTCTTGGTCAATACATAAGGAACTTTTATCTGCTAAAGTACAAACTTAAAGGGGCATGAGCTGCCAAAATGTTGATATTTTGACGTAAACACAGAATGTTGAAATTATCGGCTATTTTTCTCTAGACGTATAATTCAGAAGCTTTTTAGTGCTTCTAGTCTCAAAAATGTACGATAAAGTATTGTTTTGAACTAACTTTGACTTAGAATGAATGAATGGTCGTCCCGGTTATTTAAATTTTGCTACTTTTCGAACACGTTTTCGGTTCGTACAGGGCACATACTGTATGGATTTTCCTCATTCCAACGCCAATCATTTAGTTTTTCGATGGCCTCCAAAGCCTCTTACTGTCGTGACGATCAGAAATTATGAAAAAAGTGTGAATTTCGGCAGCTCATGCCCCTTTAAGCATATGACAAGGATCAAGCAAAGTGTGATATGCATGATGATTGATGTTTTGGTTTTGAAAAAGTATTAATGTTCATAGCTGTTTTTGTTTAAAAAAAATGTTTTTATTTAAAGTGGCATGAGCTGCCAAATTTCACACTTTTTTCATAATTTATGATTGTCACGACAGTAGGAGGCTTTGAAGACGGACCATCGAAAAACTAAATGATTGGCGTTGGAATAAGGAAAATATATATAGTATGTGTCCTGTACGAACCGAAAACGTGTTCGAAATGTAAACAAAATTTAAATAACCGGGACGACCATTCATTCATTCATTCTAAGCCAAAGTTAGTTAAAAAACAATACTTCATCGTACATTTTCGAGACTAGAAGTACTAAAAAGCTTCTGAATTATACTTCTTGAGAAAAATAGCCAATAATTTCAACATTCTGTTTTAACGTCAAAATATCAACATTTTGGCAGCTCATGCCACTTTAAAAAAAAAATTGCTGTAATTCTTTGAAATTAATGGTTTGTGCAGTTTTTCTACTGTTTCTATAAAAAAAGTTATGATTGTTTTGTTGGTTTTGAAAAAGTATTTATGTTCACAGCTGTTTTTGTTTTAAGAAAAAATTAGAGTAGTAAAACACGAATAACACCAGCTTGGCTTCACCACGTTGTAGAAAATTGTAAGCTTGTGTTTCCAATTTTCTACAACGCGGTGAAGCCTTTGTTATTTGTGTTTTAACTTTTACTAAATTATGGATCCCACGTTTAAAGAGTATTTAAAAATTAGAAGTTTTGGAAAAAAAAGTGTTGATTTAAAAATTTGCTGTAATTCTTGTGCAGTTTTGATTGTTTTGAAAAAAAAATTGTTCATTGAAAAAAGATAAAAAATAATGTCAAATTCTTTGAAAAAAAAAATGAATGAAAAAGACAGTTCTGAAAGCAGTGTTGTAATGTAATGTAATGTTGTTGTTTCTTTTTAATTCAACTTTTAATGTAGGCATAGACCCTTAGACTTAATTTAAATTAAGTATCCTGGTTTTTTTCTGCCATAAAGTCTACATATAACCTAAGGACAGGTTGTCTGGAAATTCTGTATTAGAATCATTTTTTTTTCTATTGATAATTAATGCCTTATAATTGGGTTTACGCGCCCCATACTGTGAATGCTGTTTGTATTTTAATTGGTAATAAAAAATGGATTTTTTTATTATATGCCACACTTTGACTTTATATTTACCGATGGAAGGTAACAGCATGTTTTTTTCTTACTGCCTGGCCTATTTGTACAGCCATATGCTGCACACGAAGGCATTATTTTGAAAAATAACGAACCGTGTTATACACGTTAAGTGAACTTGGCTACGGTTTGTTTTGCGTAGACAAAGATGGCGGACACCTTCGCGACCGGCATCTGAATTGTGACGTCATGCCCTCTCCAGTCCATCTATACTCCTTGGTATTATCCAACCAATTTGAAAACTAGGACTTAAAAGCTGAAAAGATAATGCTAAACAAGAAAAGTATCAGTAAAACCTATAGATATATACTATCCCACATATATTCTATTTGATTGATGTTTTTACGCCACACTCAAGATTATTTCACATAAATGGCGGTGATGCCAGGTTTAGAGGGTGGGGCAATCGGGCTCATTGCCCGGAGGAAACCCACCACCACTGAAATTAACCGAAGTAGAGGCTAACGGAAAAGTGAACAGAGCACCAGATATATAGCAAACTTGATCAACAACGTAAGACCACACCAATAAACCCTAATTTTTTGGAGTAAAAATTGGCCAAGGGATTTTTGAGATATCATACAAACAAGCAACAGCCAATGAAATTACCTGAATGGGGAGCTAAATTAAAAACGAACAGACATACATACACCCAAACGTGATAAATTACAAATGTCCTTGCTAAAAAGCTATAAGCTAATAAAATTTCATAAAATTCTGACCAGTAGTTCAGGAGCTATCTTGCAGACAAGCAGCAACCAATGGAAATATCCAAATTAGAAGCTAACAGAAGAATATGGATCAATTAAACTTGATCAATTAAAAATGTTCCCACCAATAAGCTAAAAATAAAATTTTATAAAATTCTGACCAGCGGTTCAGGAGATATCTTGCAGACAAACAACAACCAATAAAACTGTCTGAATTCGAAGCTAACAGAACAATGTATGGACCCCAGCCAGTTAAAAATTTTCCCACCAATAAGCTAAAAATAAAATTTTATAAAATTCTGACCAGTGTTTCGATCAGGAGACAACTTGCAGACAAGAGTAGATAGGAAAAGGCCGGTTCGGCGCCACCTATGACGTCATACGAGGAGGAAACATGTTACGTAATATCCGAATTCCGGGTCAAAGACGTCCCGAGTGGTCGAGGTCAATAACTAGCACATCTCATTAAGATTCAAATCTAAGCTCCCGGCTATTGGTCGCGCTTGACTACACATCTAATTAAAATCTCCTAACAAGAGGAGGAGGCAATGGCTTGAACTGTGAGGTCGAGGTCAATAACTAGCACAACTAATTAAAATCTTAGCTCCCGGTTATTGGTCACGGTTCGCCGCATGTCTAATTAACATCTAAGCTCGCGGCTATTGGTCTTGCTTGGCTACACATCTCATTAAGAGTAGAATCTAAGTTATTTATTCAATTATCTCAGTGGCATTGCATATCAAAAATATACTACGTATAATACTTAAGTCTTGACCACTGGTCATCAACCCGGAAGTGACCGGAAGTGAACCGGAAGTGACTGGAAGTTACCGGAAGTTATAGCTCGTGGTTTTCTCAATTCTGGTTTTACACAAATCGATTGAAACGTTCAAATCTAGCATTAGTCGGAGAGCTTAGGGACTAACGCCATTCACCTTTAAACGGTCCGACTTCGAACCGGAAGGGACGTTATCGAACCGGAAGTCGTCCGTAATTTCGTTATTTTTTGTTTTAGAGCTTAGGGACTAACGCCATTCACCTTTAAACGGCCCGACCTCGAACCAGAAGTGACGTCATCGAACCGGTAGTTGTCCGTAATTTCGTTATTTTTTGTCTCACAGCCTAGGTGCTAACGCCATTCAATCCGTTACGACATCATATCCGCTATTGTGCGGCGTAAAACACCAAACAATCAATGACTCTAAGCAGTCGTCCTACATCAGGCGTTTTTCACCCCAGAACTGTATTGTGAAAGTCTCAACCAATGCATTAACATAAAGAAACATAAGACATCGTTCGTTCTGATGAGCATTTTATTATCTTCATGGTGAACATTCTTCAAGTACATCGTTTCCGGTTTTCGTAAGGGTATTCGTCCGGTAAAACCTTATCAAATAACATATAGCGTATTTTGATCGCGTTCGCTAATGCCTCGTCAATCGGTAGGCCAATTACTCCGCGTAAAAAATCCCTAGTTTTCACAATTTCTCGGTGAAGCGGGTCTCCCATTAAATGCATCCAAATAGTGTTGTACTGTCCGTATATAGTCATCAAGGTTTTCTTTATTTCCGGCCTGCGCCGTCGGTATTCCTCCTGCAAACTGCAGCCGTCAACAGACATATGAGTTTGAATAGCTTCCTTCACAGTGTCGTCCCATACGTCGGAAACTGTATCAGCCATACCGCTAGCGGGCGTACGGCTCCTCGTTAGAAAAACTTTACGGTCATCTTCTAAAGTATTTTCATCCGAGGGATGCCCTCCATAAACGGTCATCTCAGTATTCTGCGAATCGGTTTTGTGTTTATTGAAAACGTGCCGCTTCATGTCATGTCGGCGACTAACAGTCTTGTTACAAACGTGACAATTGAATCTCATTTTGTTTCACCCACTGTGGAATATAATTGATAGCGCTATTTCAGCGGTCGGTCTAATCCAATGTGAAGGACGCGCCGCCTTTTATACGATTCTGTCTTGCCTCCAATTCCGACTTAGCCATTTCCACCGCTTGCTGTGCGTTAGATACGGCAATAATCCGCGGCAAATCCGCCTTTTCACGGTTGGGGGAGCTTTCGCGATAATAGGGCTCAACAGTTTTTCTTCGTTTAAAGGCTTGACTTTGTGACGTACCACTTTTTCTGCGTTCCTGTCTGACCTCCGATCTGGTC
Source organism: Lepidochitona cinerea (assembly GCA_963971465.1). Lineage (NCBI taxonomy): Eukaryota > Metazoa > Mollusca > Polyplacophora > Chitonida > Tonicellidae > Lepidochitona > Lepidochitona cinerea. The sequence continues at coordinate 41,633,055 of OZ020553.1, forward strand.
ATTTCCACCACTTGTGCGGGAGACACCACATCTATCTGCGCATGGTCGGCGTCAATTTGCGGCGGATCCATCTTTTCACGGTCGGGAGAGCTTTCACGGCAATAGGGTTCCAGAGGGATGAGCGTGTTTCTACTTCTGAATGCTTGGCCGAGGGGCGAGCCTCTCTTTCTCATTACACCTTCGTTCATGGGTATTTTACCCTTTTCCATATTGCGGTAAAAACGCACCAATTTATCCACGTTCGACATGTTTAAACGTTACAGACACCGTCTGCGTAAGGAGTGTTGTCGAAGTACGATGATAGCTCGTTATATAAAGCTTTATGATACGCGCCCGCTGAACGCCAGAAGCGACCGTTAACGCAGCCTTAAGCGTAAAACAATATTATCATTCACTCACAATTAGCTGCGTTAACGGTCGCTTCTGGCGTTCAGCGGGCGCGTATCATAAAGCTTTATATAACGAGCTATCATCGTACTTCGACAACACTCCTTACGCAGACGGTGTCTGTAACGTTTAAACATGTCGAACGTGGATAAATTGGTGCGTTTTTACCGCAATATGGAAAAGGGTAAAATACCCATGAACGAAGGTGTAATGAGAAAGAGAGGCTCGCCCCTCGGCCAAGCATTCAGAAGTAGAAACACGCTCATCCCTCTGGAACCCTATTGCCGTGAAAGCTCTCCCGACCGTGAAAAGATGGATCCGCCGCAAATTGACGCCGATTTACCGCAGATAGATGTGGTGTCTCCCGCACAAGTGGTGGAAATGACCAGATCGGAGGTCAGACAGGAACGCAGAAAAAGTGGTACGTCACAAAGTCAAACCTTTAAACGAAGAAAAACTGTTGAGCCCTATTATCGCGAAAGCTCCCCCAACCGTGAAAAGGCGGATTTGCCGCGGATTATTGCCGTATCTAACGCACAGCAAGCGGTGGAAATGGCTAAGTCGGAATTTGAGGCAAGACAGAAGCGTATAAAAGGCGGCGCGTCCTTCACATTGGATTAGACCGACCGCTGAAATAGCGCTATCAATTATATTCCACAGTGGGTGAAACAAAATGAGATTCAATTGTCACGTTTGTAACAAGACTGTTAGTCGCCGACATGACATGAAGCGGCACGTTTTCAATAAACACAAAACCGATTCGCAGAATACTGAGATGACCGTTTATGGAGGGCATCCCTCGGATGAAAATACTTTAGAAGATGACCGTAAAGTTTTTCTAACGAGGAGCCGTACGCCCGCTAGCGGTATGGCTGATACAGTTTCCGACGTATGGGACGACACTGTGAAGGAAGCTATTCAAACTCATATGTCTGTTGACGGCTGCAGTTTGCAGGAGGAATACCGACGGCGCAGGCCGGAAATAAAGAAAACCTTGATGACTATATACGGACAGTACAACACTATTTGGATGCATTTAATGGGAGACCCGCTTCACCGAGAAATTGTGAAAACTAGGGATTTTTTACGCGGAGTAATTGGCCTACCGATTGACGAGGCATTAGCGAACGCGATCAAAATACGCTATATGTTATTTGATAAGGTTTTACCGGACGAATACCCTTACGAAAACCGGAAACGATGTACTTGAAGAATGTTCACCATGAAGATAATAAAATGCTCATCAGAACGAACGATGTCTTATGTTTCTTTATGTTAATGCATTGGTTGAGACTTTCACAATACAGTTCTGGGGTGAAAAACGCCTGATGTAGGACGACTGCTTAGAGTCATTGATTGTTTGGTGTTTTACGCCGCACAATAGCGGATATGATGTCGTAACGGATTGAATGGCGTTAGCACCTAGGCTGTGAGACAAAAAATAACGAAATTACGGACAACTACCGGTTCGATGACGTCACTTCTGGTTCGAGGTCGGGCCGTTTAAAGGTGAATGGCGTTAGTCCCTAAGCTCTAAAACAAAAAATAACGAAATTACGGACGACTTCCGGTTCGATAACGTCCCTTCCGGTTCGAAGTCGGACCGTTTAAAGGTGAATGGCGTTAGTCCCTAAGCTCTCCGACTAATGCTAGATTTGAACGTTTCAATCGATTTGTGTAAAACCAGAATTGAGAAAACCACGAGCTATAACTTCCGGTAACTTCCAGTCACTTCCGGTTCACTTCCGGTCACTTCCGGGTTGATGACCAGTGGTCAAGACTTAAGTATTATACGTAGTATATTTTTGATATGCAATGCCACTGAGATAATTGAATAAATAACTTAGATTCTACTCTTAATGAGATGTGTAGCCAAGCAAGACCAATAGCCGCGAGCTTAGATGTTAATTAGACATGCGGCGAACCGTGACCAATAACCGGGAGCTAAGATTTTAATTAGTTGTGCTAGTTATTGACCTCGACCTCACAGTTCAAGCCATTGCCTCCTCCTCTTGTTAGGAGATTTTAATTAGATGTGTAGTCAAGCGCGACCAATAGCCGGGAGCTTAGATTTGAATCTTAATGAGATGTGCTAGTTATTGACCTCGACCACTCGGGACGTCTTTGACCCGGAATTCGGATATTACGCAACATGTTTCCTCCTCGTATGACGTCATAGGTGGCGCCGAACCGGCCTTTTCCTATCTACTGACAAGCAACCATCCCACATAGGTCGTTCGAGTGAAAACCCAGTCAGAAAATTTTCCAACTTTTGGACTGAGTGGGATTCTAACCCGCGACCCATTGGTGGAAGGCTGTTTGGATTGAGCGTCCAACGCTCTACCTACTGATAAAACTATCTGAATTGGATACTAATTAACGAACGGACAAATGTAGCCTACACATATGGTACCAAAGCTTGCCACCAATGAGATAAAAAAATCCTAAAATTTCCAGCAGTCGTTCTGGAGATATCTTGCAGACAACCTCTAGTTGACAACGACGGACAGAACAACTACCCGTTTCTCAAAACATTTACGCCGGACGTATAACTTTGAGACGAGTAATAATGAAATGATGAAGGTATTACAGATATGCCATACGTATAAGACTTACGTCGGGCCATCTTTTGATGAACTGCCCAGCGGTCGCATGTGTGTGCAAACTCCACTCCCAACGTTGATTCAACAAATGAGGATGTCATTGAGGTGGTCCGGGTACCCCGTTAAATAATTAAGTCGCTTTGAAAATATAGACTATAGTCGAAGTAGTTGATCCCTACCTGAAGTTTACATTCGTCCCTATGATTTATATAGCTTCGAAACGAATAAATTAATAGTTTTGCTCACCAGACGGCGGGTTGTTCTCGCTACTATTCGGAACTGACGTGCCGGATTTCCATCTTGGTTTTTCGTCATTCGTCTGTTTCTTCGCATTAACTTCACGGCTATATCTCGCACTTTTCTCGTGCTGTTTCATTTTTTGATGGGGAGGCAGTCGAACTGAAAACCACAAACCAAAATAACATATACCGAAACACAGATATTTCTTATTCTACTTTTAAAAAAGGCCTCGTCTGAATCACTCAGACTGACTTCCACATCACCGAACATAAAAGCCGTGAAACAGGATGGGATTTGATTCAACTCATGTCACCTTATTTATTCATATTTATTTACCACATTTTTTATCTCAAACCTTTTCAACCGAAGGATATTTAGATCGATGTTTACACCGCACTCAAGATTATTTCACTTATATGGAGGCGTTGCCATCAGGTTAATTGAGGGAGGAAATTTGGCCAACGGAAAGCCCGACCTTCGGCGAGTAGCCTACCTGGCAACTCTTCCACAAACGGTGAAAAATCCACTCAGAATTGTCTATTTGGTCTGAGTGGGATTGGATCCCACACCGTATCGATGGAAGGCCTGTGTCGGATGAGGAACTATATCATTCTAACCAAAAAACAAAAACACATCTTTCGGATTATTTTATTGATTAGATTGGAAAAATCGAAAATGCACGACGGAGGAAGCTTACCGGGATCAGCAGGCAGTACAGGGGTAACAGGGGCTATAGGTGGCACCCCAAACAATGCATACGACACAACTGTTAGCAGTGAGAGAAATATCATCACCTTCTTACAGCTTCAACTGAAATAGTAAGGTTTTTAAAAATGTGGCTATAAATTATAAGTCAATATGATTGATTGATTACTGTTACGCCATGCTTCTAATTATTTCACAGAAATAATACAAGGCGGCAGGCTCTGCAGTATAGGCTACCTGGAGAAAACCCCTAACACCCGTAATTAAAAAAGAAAAGTATATGATCTCGAATTAACGTCGCTCTTTTTTTGATGGCATTAAAGGATGAAAAACATTTTTTTCCTGCAAATTTTTCCATTTTTTTAGACGCGGACGTAAACGAAGGCAGCGTTTGACGTCTTCAGAGCATGGTGCGGAGATTGAATTCCATACCACACGTTAAGAGCCAATCAAATAAAACCCTATAATTTATTAGAAGTCAATTGTTACTAATGCTCAAAGGAAATACATTTCTAATATTGTTATAATATCAAAATATGGTCGGCAAAGAAACCATTCGATGCAGCAAGGGCGTGGATAAAACGTCACGGTGCATGATAAAGAAATTATAATTTTAGGCCTACCATATCCCATGTTTTCTTATACTTTCAAAATCCTTATATATTTTTTCCGAAGTGGGTATCTGAAGGATAACTCGGTTACTGCTCCGTGCAGATATAGGCTTAACATAGAATAATTCAATTTAATAAGTAATAAGATAAATATAATTTTAATGAATAAGTATAATTAACTGGATTGGGATAAAAGTCTACTGGTAACCGATCGAAACTATTTGAATAAATCGCCCAGTTCAAATGCTCCCGTATCATATATATTAGGCCCTGTATATGGAACAAATAAAACCTGAAGATGTCGTCGTTGTCGGTGCAGAATTGATTGTTTGGTATTTAACGCTGCGCTCAAGATTATTTCACTTAGGCCTATATGGCGGCGTTGCCAGTTTTATTGTGGGAGGAAAGCGGGCTATATGCCCGAAGGAAACCCACGTCCTTCCGGTGGTAACTGATGGCAATCATACCACATAGGTCGTTCGAGTGAAAACCCAGTCAGACAATTTTCCAATTTGTTTTGGACTGAGAAGGATTCGAACCCGCGACTCATTGGTGGAAGGCTGTTCGGATTGAGCGTCCAACAAGGCGGTCCCACCATCCATGGGGAAGTAAATTGTTTGGGGGAAAGCATCATGGATAATGACCAATAAACAGGATTAGAAAAATGATAACATAGTAAAGAAACCATAATTAATGGTAGAGCACGTCAAACTACTCACCTACATCAATGTGCAACTGTTAGTCACTGCATGAACTGTAAGTTTTTCAGACGTTTCCACTCCGGCCATGATGGGAAGCCGTATCTCAGCCCTCTGGATACCGTTGTTTCCAGTGACGTCACAATGGCTGTCCTAAATGACGCGTTTTACACGCCATAGTGATGTCATAATATGACGTTGTAATGCCGTACAGTTGTTTGTAACGTTTATGTGATCTATAATAAATGCGTAAGACACATAGTTGTGCAAAAACCTTCAGCTTTGAAAAGAGCCATTCGAATATTCGATATACCCAGGTACTAGCTGACAATATTGCTTCCAATCAGCAGCGCAATGCAAATTGAACACGAGTTTCGGGAAACCCAAAATACGCCCGGAAAGGCACAGTAACTGCAGCCATACCAAAACAAATCCTTACATATTTATTTGAATTTAATTTTCAAAATTCAGAGGCAAGAGGTTGAAGCTTGGTAAAAGGTGATGTTAAAATCCATCTGTATCAAATTTAAAATGGGCTATTTGGATCAACAATTATTAACAAGATTTGTACACGGTACAAGTCATCAATTCTCGCTGCTGTTAAATCGCGATGTTAAACATTGTTTGTTGTCAATATAGGTTACAATAAAATGTTTCAATTTTTTAGAAAAGCAGTTTATAATTTACTAATCATACTTAAACAAATGTAATTAATTGGCAATTTCACAGCTCACACCAATTCAAGTAGATTTGACAATTTTTCTCATAATACTTTTTATCTACATTATTTGGCTACAAAAAATATATAACAGTTGGGCATGTTACAAAGCCTACATTTGTTGGAGGCCATGTGGTACACAGGGCCATAAATCTTTCAAGAGAGACTGAGAGCTAACTGCAAGTTGACAAGGTAAATAGACCAAAGCTGGGATACTTATCTCTTGGTCTGTAGGTAAAACTTTAATCCTTATATGTATTTTTCATTTGATTAAAACGTTATATATTGATTTAAGAATAGTTTTAATCAATTTAGAAACATTACTGCAGTTTGAAAAAATCCTTTTTTGATGAGAATCGGACAAGTAGAAGCCATTTTATAATTTAAAGGTTATTTTCATGAAAACGAAAGTAAGATTAAAAAGGACATACATAATCCAACAATTTGCAATAGTTGATATCACAAAAAATTGTCAAGTTGGGATCAAAACTTTGGAAGTTATGGAGCGGAAGGGGAAAGCGGACGCCGGACGGACAGAGATGATACCATAATACAGCCCGCTTTTCAAGCCGGGCGTATAAAAAGCTTAAATCATCTTTGACATGACACGTGGAATCAGCTTCTAGGTTTAGATTATTAATATATAGAATAGCTTTTAATTGAACGTATAATTAACTTCTCTGTCCGAACCACGTGGTCAGATCGCACCTTCGGCAAATACAGCGTAGCGGTTTTATATGTAATGACGCCAATAACCGTTTCGCTGAACGTTGCAACTCCTCGGAACACTTGGTCTGGTCAGGTGGCGCTAGGGGCACCATCAATGACCGACCACAAAACAAGTGGAATAAATATCCTTTACTAGCGGCGAGCCTAATTTCGTATACCGCTGGAAAGGTTTCCTGCCACTCTGCTGCCATTCATTCCGCTTCGGTCGATGGAACAAAGACACTAACATTAACATTCGGCAACTCTCCTCATCTGAGTAAGAAGTATTTTGGTACATTTTCTTGGTTAAACGTCAGATTGTTTTCCAAATAAGCTTCGCTTGGATGTTTTTTATTTTCTCTCTCATTTAACACAAGCTAAGATGCTAAATGCAAACCGCAATAACTAATATTAAGACTTCTGCTAATATATATACAAAAAGGGGGGAAAAAGACCAGTGAACAAGACTCTTCGGCTATGCAAGGTCATAGATATCTTATAATAATTATTATAAGATATCTATGTGCAAGGTTGGGGGAATTCCGATAACTCTGTAATCATTGCCGACATGGTTATCTCCCTTTGGTCAGGAAGCTTTCAAAGCTACCATAAAGAGATCTATTTATTATACTTTTTAACACTAAAGCACATGGGCACAGGGAAAATCTTCCAGTCAAAATAACCATGGAGATAAGTTTCTTTTTGTGGGGCATATCATTTAGACATTTATACCCAATCATAAGTTTGTTATAATTAAATAAACCACAACATCGCTTTGCTAAATCCTGAGTGAGTCTTCACGACTTCAGACAGTTGTTGGTATTAGTGCAAATTTCTAAGGGCAAAAATCTAGAAAAGAAACTAAGGTGACCACAGTTCTGTCTACTATAATTGGTACTGTTTCCACCATCAAATATAAGCGGACAATTCTATGGCTGTGGAACAAGAGCAATGAATGTCTATTTATTGGTGTCCGTATTCATTTGATACCAACTGAAATTAGCTTTAAGTTGCATGAGCTGCCAAAATGGTGATATTTTTTTGTTAAAATTATTGGCTATTTTTCTCAAGACGTATAATTAAGAAGCCTTTTAGTGCTTCTTGTCTCCACTGTACGATAAAGTATTGTTTTGAACTAATGTTGGCTTAGAATGAACGAATGGTCGTCCCTGTTATTAAAAGTGACATGAGCTGCCAAACTGTTGATATTTTGACGTTACAACAGAACGTTGACATTATTGGCTATTTTTCTTAACACGTATAATTCAGAAGCTTTTTAGTGCTAGTCTCAAATGTACAATGAAGCATTGTTTTTAACTAACTTTTGCTTAGAATGAATGAATGGTCGTCCCGGTTATTTAAATTTTGTTTACTTTTCGAACAAGTTTTTGGTTTGTACAGGCCACATACTGTATGGATTTTCCTCATTCCAACGCCAATCATTTAGTTTTTAAATGGCCTTCAAAGCCTCTTACTGTCGGGACGATCAGAAATTATGAAAAAAGTGTGAATTTTGGCAGCTCATGCCACTTTAAAGTGGCATGAGCTGCCAAAATGTTGATATTTTGACGTTGCAACAGATTGTTAAAATCATTGGCTATTTTTCTCAATTCAGAAGCTTTAAAGTGATTCTAGTCTCGAGAATGAACGATAAAGAATTGTTTGAACCAACTTTCGCTTAGAATGAATGAATGGTTGTCCCGGTTATTTAAATTTTGTTTACTTTTCGGACACTATTTCGGTTTGTATAGGCCGTAGACTTTATAGATTTCCCTCCAACTCCAATCATTTAGTTTTTTGACGGCCTTCAAAGCCTCTTACTGTCGTGATGATCAGAAATTAAGAAAAAAGTGTGCTTTTTGGCAGCTCATGCCACTTTAACCAATAAAAGAATAAACAACAAAGACAAGTTTTCTAAAGAACATGATATAACAATTTTACTGGACCAATCTTTGGTCAGTCGTCAACTACAATTAATTACAACCAGAAGCTATTGACTTTTAAAAATAATCCACATTACTTTTGCTTATCGAGTCTATGAATATGTGTTGTTGACCGCGTTCGCCTTTCAATGATGTGTATAAAATCCCTAAAAAGTTCAATGAGAGACGAACGACCCTGGACCGAAAAGTCGAAAACCATCGTGACGTAACAGCAGATTAAGGTAATTTGCCGTTCATCGAATATCAGACTTGTAGCATAATACCTCGTGTCAGTCTCGCGGTCATAAATATATATATGTATATATATATATATATAAAATATATCAAAAATAGAATGATTTCATGTTTGATCAACTGTTCATAATATTTGTCAGTGATCAAGTTGATACTTTAACCAAAAGCCAGTCTACTGACTTTACATGCAATATCAAGTAATAATATTCATACATGCTTAGAAGTATCATATGGGTTGATATGATCAGGGAAATAAAACATTATCACCTATTTAAGATTTTCATTCGTGAAAGGCTGGTGTACAAAATAAAAAGAACTTGTATGTGGGGAAGTTACATATTTTTGACCGTGGAGGATGGAAGCGTTACTGGACTAAGAAGTGTTGGTGTGGACTGCAAGAAACTGAGGGTATTATCCCTGTCCATTGACAAAATGTTGATATTTCAGCCAGTCATACGTGACTTTCAAACTTTTGAACGAAAAAAATAATCTCAGTTTAAACTAATATGATATCACAAGATTGGGTTGTTAATGAGACAAGTTTTATCCTAGAAAAAGATTATGCATTTTCAATTATTGACATTGGAAGCTTCAGATTTGGACTGGAGTCGGTTGTTCAAAAGAAAATTAGCTGTTAAATGGTGTGGCATAACAAAGAAATCCCTTTATTACGCGACGTCATCATTTTAAACAACCTGCCTCAGAAGTTTTGTATAAGTTTAAATGACAAGCTGTGCTATATTGTTCTGGGCTAGTTTGAATATCACTAAAAAAAGTTACAGGAAGATCAGCACTTCAGTTTAAAATTTTTTTTACAGTTCCAACCACTGATGTCAAGACTAAATGATGTTTAGTGGTACCAATTAATGTGTCTGCAGAATATGATTTCAAACTTTCAAGTGTCAGAATTTGGAAATCTTACAGTTTTGATTTTAGAAATTACCCTACTACTGTTTAGCCAACAAATACAAAAAAAAAATGATCAAAAACTAAATCCTAGATGTTTAATATCATTTCCTTGATGATAAAAGATAAAGTGGCATGAAGATTGGAAGTAGATTGTTCATGACGGATAGTTAATAATAAGATACCCATGTTAACAAAAAAAAGGTGATAAAACAAGAAAAGAAAAATTGGAAGAACTGTCGTTAGTTTGACTTTTTAGCAAAAGGAAAGTTGTAAAAGCTACATGAAAAACTTTTCTCTTTTCTTAACCTCGAACACAGTCGATTGGAAATGCAACAATTTCCTATTTTTTGGCATCATTGTCTGCTCATTTTTCAATATGTACATTGTGGGAAATGAGGAAATATTCTTTCTTAGCACACTTTACAGAGACAATTTCAACAAATAAAACAACTCAATAACACATAAGTAAAAAAAAAATTTTAGGAGATTTTGGGAATAAAAAATTACCAACATTGTTTTCTCCATTAGAAAATACATTTGTTTCTACATAATTTCCTTCACTGTAGAAATAACAATGTTAGCAACAACGAATTAGCAAACACAAAAACACTGTACAATCACAGAAGAGTGTCTATGTAGGGCCAGGCATCATGTCCATATAGGGTTGCATTGGGTTCCCAACCATCATACCAGGGGACATTTGTCTTGATCGTCCTTGCGAATAAATTTGCTGTTGAAATTGTTGAAACTGAGCATTGTATGGCATTCTGCCCCCTCCTGATGGCTGTAGCATGCTTTGAGGTGGACTCGACATTCTCATACTTGAGGGGTTTGGCGGCCTGGCCATCCCCATGGAGCCTGGCATAGGCATACCAGGCATATTGCCTCCCTGAAATTGCATCTGTTGGCTCTGCATCATCCCACCCATCATTTGGCTCTGGGTACCCTGTGAGAAAGACGGATTATTGCTGAAAGGTCCTGCTGCTCCCCCCATTGGGCCCATAGGGTTCATGTTGCCCATACCATTGTTCATGGGACCTAAGTTATTCACATTTGGGCTACCGCCATTGCCCATCATAGGATTCATACCATTTGTCATTAAGTGCATGCCTCCACCTGGGCCATTCATGTTGCCCCCAGGGGGCATGTTGCCCATACCACCCGGACTTGTCATCGACATTGGGCTACCCATATGTTGCATGCCTCCTCCCATATTATTCATTGGGCCTAAACTGCCCATTCCATTCTGACTTGGCATGTTAGGGTTGTTTGAAGGTCCACCACCTCGCATCATCATCATCTGCTGTTGCATGGCTTGCATCGCTTGACTGCTATTTGAATAAGGTCCGCTCATCCTGGGGTTTTGCATCGCTGGGTTCTGTGAGTTGTTACCATGATAGCTAATTTTTGAAGTTGGGATTTTGTTATCCAGATTAGTCAATGGAGCAGGGAATCTGTTCATGAACTCTAACTCTTGTCTTTTCATATTGGACATTGGTGGATTAGCTGAGTTTGGCATTGCAGGTCCCGGCATTCCCGGTTGAACCATGGGGTTCTGCATACTTGGTCCTTGTTGCACCACAGAGCTACCCATCCCAGGCTGCGGTCCCATTGGGCCTGGTAAACCGTTAGGGTTCATTGGATTACCAATATTAGGTTGTCCCATTGAGCTGGCTTGAGTGGCAGGTGGGTTTGCAGGCAGATATTGAATAGTATTGGGAGCTTTTGGCTGGATTTGGATATTAGCATTGCCAACGGCACTGGCAGGGGAGAAATTTGGAGAACTATTCATTTTGGCTGCTGTGGCTGAAGGAATAGGTCCTCCGGGAACTGGGGGCATCTGTGTTTCTGGTGGACTGGGGAACTGTGGTTTACTATTATTGGCATGAGACATATGTTGTACTGAGCTCTGGCACTGGGCCATGCTGACACTTGATGGCATGCCGTGTCCAGGAGCACTATTTGACATGGGCATTGAGGGAATCGCAGAGTGGGGTTGAGATGAAGATGTATCACTATTCATCTGCTGAACCTGCATAGAAGGGTTGTAATTATTGGGAGCGTTCACACTTTGAATATTTAACTGTTGTATTGACATGGTAGCATTCACATAAGTATTATTTACACTTGGTTGTCCAGAGTTTTGTGACACAGTACTATTAGGTGTAGTTGAGGAGGGAGGTTGGTTCATTCCTGACCCTGGATTGTTCATTTGACCCTGAATTTGGATGCTGTGGAATGGCCCACCTTGCATCATATTTTGCTGCATCTGGTTCGACAAATGTTCTACACCTTTAGCTAGATTTGCCAGACTGGCTGAGGTGATATTTGACATGGCTGTTTTGGACGTGGGTGTGTTAGGGCTGCCTACAGGGGGAGGGTCATAATGTGAAAGCCTCATACTTGCTCCTGATAACGGAGAAGGATCAGGCCGTGATATCGAAGGGCTTCCTAAAGCCCCTGGATTTGGTGCGTGGTGACCAACAGCCATGGGGGACTTGTTTGAATTAGGGCCATGTGCATGTAAGGGAGAGTTCACAGGCTGATTATGAGGAAACTGATTGTTCTGTGACTCAGGGTTTGAGCTATGTTCATGATATGCTGAGTTCAGTTGTTTTGTAATTGTCAACTCCTGCCCTTCAAACTGATTGAGGTAATTCATTTGTTGAGGTGAGGGGGTGGGCTGGAGATTTTTATAAAGTTCTTCCATGTCATCGCGTTTGCGTTTTTGTGCCTGGGCGTAGCTAGGCGGAGGTTTGTTTCCTGATGAATTTGAGAGGCTGTTTGGAACCTGCCCACCCATAACAAGCTCAGGTTGAAATTGTTCTGGATTACCAGCACGATGTAAATGTCCTATCATTTTTCTACTGGCTGGCATCCCATTATGAAACTGAGAACCTGATATGGGAGGTATATTTCCGGGCCCTTGTCCAGGCATCATACCTGGCTCAAAGGGCCCTCCCATAGGAGAAGGCATGTTAGGGTTCATCCCCATGGGATTATCTAACGTCTCCATAGAGGGGCGACGTGGCCCACTAAACATAGCCATAGGGTCTTGAGGATCGGTACTTTGAGCAGACATTTGTGGGGAGCCTAAAGGTCCATTTGTATTAGGTGAGGTAGGATTATTCATTCCAATTGATCCTTGTCGTTTATGAGCAATAGAGCTTAGGTATGAAGGAGGAGGGCCTTGTGAAGGGTGCTGCATCATGTGCTGGGCAATCTGTTGATGTCGCATCCGCCGACCTTTGTCCATCATGAATTCCTGCTGTAAACGAAACCACTCTCTCTGAGCAGGGCTCATATTTTGCATATTTTGGGGCTGTGGGCCTGGCATGGGTCCAAACTGACCCATATTTTGTGACATCATAAACTGTGATGACATCATATTGTTCTGAGGGCTCATTGGCCCCGGAGACATCATCATGCCTGGCTGGCCACCCATATTTTGTTGGGAGGCCATCATGTTCTGTTGAAACATACCCCCTGGCATATTGCCCTGCATCATGCCAGGTCCACCCGGCCCTCCTGGACCAAACATCTGTTGTTGTTGCTGTCTTTGTTCTGGAAACAACATTTGCTGAATTTTGCGTAGATTTGCAAGTTGTTCCTCTCTCCTATGAAGTTGTTCAGGAGTTAAATTCTCATTGGGTACTTTACTTTGCAATAAATTAGCCGTAGCAGCACTATGTCCTCCGTCCATGAACATATCAAAAGCAGGGTTGCCAGGCATCATCGGGAAGTTCCCCATGGGACAGTCCGGTCCCTGCATATTGGGGTTCATGTTTGGATGAGTGGGAGAAAACCCAGGGTTCATAGGTGGAAAGTTCATGCCTTGTTGAAGGTTTTCATTCTGCTGCTGGACCCACTGAGCGACTTGGGTAGCACTAGAGTTCTGGTTGGCCCCCGGCATCCGGGGACGGGGGTCATTCTTTGCCATGTTCATATAATGGGGCCGCATGTTGGCCATACTGTACAGCGGTAGGGACGTCTTGTTTAACTGAGACAGCTTTAAAGGGTGCTTCTGAAACAGAAAAACAAACAATATATTAATTGAATGACTGATTACTTTGCAGCTTTAGACATTTGAAAGGTTCGACAGTTTTTTATGCCACTAAGTCTCCTAACTGGGTACAGTTACATACTGTTGCCCAGAGTTTCAATACAAGTTTGTTGCTCAAATTCACATTATATTTCAAAGGGGCAAGAATCAGTGGATGATGAAAGCAGATTCCTACCTCGGCTTTTAGAATCAGATTTTTAGCGATGAAGCTAGATTAAAATTAAATCCTTCAATGGCATTTGGAAGTTGGAAGGTTACAATAAGGTGAAGAATTGACTTTGATAACGATGTAAGAACTACATCGAAACGTCGTTACCCAATAAACCAAGAAGTTGTTATCCATAAGTAATTCTTCACCTTATAGATTAAAATTGTCATAATTAGGATTTTTGAAAGAGTTTATTTTGATCCACAATCTGTATTAAGTCTGTGAGTAACTTGCCTGTAATATCTTTTTGGTTCCTGGTTGATCCATATGAAATGCTCGAATAGATTTATATTGTCCTTGCATAACACACTCGGCAGCACGATTTGCTAAACCAGTTGAGAAGACAAATATTTGACTTTGCTGTTGCATAAAAGGTGCATCCATTGAAATCGGGGGCTGTACAGTAGATTGTTGTGACGTATTAGGAGCTGATTGCTGATTGGATGATCCTGGGGCAGATACAGGCTGGTCCGCAGGGGAAGAAACTGGAGGTTTTTCATCACCACCTGAAGAAGGACAAAAAGTTTTAATACATGATTGATGTTTTTTTTACGACACACTAAAGATTATTTCACTTATATGGTGGTGTTGCCAGGTATAGTAGGGGAGAAAACCGGGCTCATTGTCTGGAGGAAACGCCAGACCTTCGGCGAGTACCTGGCAACTCTTCCACATTCGGTGACTGAGGTTTCAATATAACATATTGTTCATTTTGGACATCATTACACATTCACAAGACCAACACAATGATAAGACTGTATGAACGTTTATATAAACAGGATATACAACAAAACACATCAATCACTGAAAAGGTAAAATTTAAAATTACTACAAACTTGAGAATTTAGCAATAAACTTTTGCTAAACTTTTCATGTGGATTCTAAATATTGATTAACATGGGTTACCTTTTTTATTATCCAAAATTGCAGGCTCCGTTCCATTTTCTAATTTAACTTTGGCATCTGTAAAAACACAATTAGATCAGAGTAAAATATTAACCAGAAATTAACGTATTATATAATGAAATTGAACATTCAGATGGATTAAAATAAAGAATACTGATGAACAATAAAATAAAAAAAAAAAGCTTGACCACTATAAATACTGACCACTATCACCATTAGTTAGGGGGTTGGTATTGCCCGGAGGAAGTCCCCCTGCGTCCACAGCTTCTACGCCAACAATCGGCTTCGCTCCCTCTTCCTTCATCTCGAATTTCACATTTCCTAATTCCGATTTGACAATGTTTCCGTTAGTTTCATTCGGCATTCCATCAGTGTCTTTCAGCATATCGTCCAGATCACCGTCAGCTGGGAATGACCACTCTGGAAGTTTGTCCAAAGCCTCGGAACTCTAAGAGCAAGAAAAAAATGATTTTGTTATTTCAGCATTGTACATAATAATGCAGTCTACTTGTGCCATTTTCTAAAAAAAACACACGCAAAGATGTGAATTATTTCTTAGCTTAGCATAGATGAACTCACGAAATTATCAGTGTTGAGCAATGGAAACTAAATTATAGAAGAAACAATGGCTATGAAGACAACTAGGATACGAACTGACGTAAAACTTTCAAACAAACCAGTATTCCCGTTTCGGGCGTCACTCAAAAAATCGGTAGAAGAATTTCTACAATATTTTCAAGAAAGTGCAATCCCAAAATAACGAGAATACTGTTATATTCACTTTCTAAAAGACACTAATTAAACCAGTGTTTCATTATTTTGAAAAAACATTTGCGCATTTTCCATGATAAAGTAATCCACAACCATGAAAAAAAAAATCTACTTGTGAATCAAGGTTAAAATTGGTTATTTGAACAAAATATTAGCGATTAGTTTAAGATTATCAAAAATGAAGGATTTAATTAGCTGATAATTGAATGAATATTAGACCGAGAATGGGAGGGTGAGTGAGTTAGGTGAAATTAATATTTTTCACATCTTATTAATATCAATAAATTTCAATATGAACTTTCTTCATAATACCTTAAAATTGGGGCAGATCATATTCCTTGTAAGGAAGTAGGCATCACAATTACCCACAAGAATTGCTGTAAAATGAGTTCCATCTTTATTCAGCGCCTGCACCCTTTGTTTTTTTTTTAATTCATTCACATGACAAAACTTCCAGCATATGCCTATTCTTTTTCGATACTTAAAAGTGATGTGAAACTGCACATTGACTAAATAATTGTGTGTTGAAACAAAATTTCAAATTTGACATCATATGTGTCATTTGAAAGCTTGCATCGCCATATCAACCAATCATAAAGACATATTGCGGTACTAAGCCGTACAGGGAGTAGAGAGAACTAAAATGCCTTGAATTTTGTAGGTTTTGCACCAGAAATCACATTCTCTTTTTGACGGAGGTCATAAAAAATCCTAAACACATCTTGGGTCTTTTACTGGCACAAAAGATAATACTAGCTGAAGAGGTACAAATGAGAGGATTACAACCTGTACTAAATGGAACAGTCATTCTAAAGCAGATTTTAAAGTTATTTGCCTCATTGGTTTGGCCAGGAGCTCACATAATGCATGAAAACTATTTTTGAGACCCTATGGCAAGTTTGAGTAACTTAGCACAAAAATACATCATTCTGACGGAAAAAAGATTAAACATTTATCATGCTTTGGAATATATGGCTTCTCATGCCAGAGGATTTTAGTCTTGATAACGTGCCATAAATTCATCTCACTGTCATTAAAGACAACAATTAACAGCAAGAGTCGATCAGGGGCTCGTTTCACAAAGCAGTTGTATCACAAACGAAGCCTACTTGCCACTGGATACCATAGTGAAGAGATATGACATCATGGCAACTGCGATTGATCGCACTTTGCGATGGGCTTCGTGAACCCCCCACACCCCCCCCCCCCCCCCCCCCCCCGGTAGAATTGAGAGAAGCATTGGACAAAGATGCCATAGAAATTAAGCATTAAGCTACAGTGGCAGAGATTAAGTTAAGAACAAAGAGACTTTTCTCACCTCCAGCTGAGCTCTCACTAAGGGGAATAACTCATGGTTTAGATACTGTAGAAGTTGCCTCTCTTGCTGGTTGGTAGTTTTGCGGAACTGTTTAAGTAAAGCGTTCCAGTCAGCTAAAGTCACGCAGACTGTCTCCCAATCTTTCTTACCTCCTTTTCGTGAGGAGTTCTCCTTGTAAAGTCGTTGATCTGAAATGGTGAAGAGAGAAAAAACTGTTGATTGGGTGAAAGTCATGATCTGTTATAGTATTGGGGAAATGGCTATGATTAAATAGGAAGATGGGAGAGTTTTAAAAGGTTTTTGGGGGGATCTTTAAACAGAAGGAATCAGCTGAGTGTTGTCAATGTATCCAGGGATAATCTCTGTCAACAATCGAGAACTTTACTCTTCAATTTCAGGCCAACGAGTCAAATGTTTGCTTAACTTTAAGACAGCCGAAATTATTACCAAGCCACAAAGAGCTATGGTTCATTTCCTCAACAAACATGGATGGACTAGTTGGGCTAAAGCTACTGAAAGAGAGGCAGGAGTCTTTTTTCTACGCAGTCTGTCTCTAGTCCAGTGTGCCAGTGAGTGAGACAGTTGGTAGCGGTTGTGTGTGTGTGTTTGTGAAGCACACAGAGGCTGAGATTCCCCATCACTTTAATCCCTTCACAACAATTACCCTGTCATCATGGAGCTGGCCAATTTATTGATCAATTTCATTGGCAGCAATAGCAGGCTGTTTATGTTTGCAAGGCGGTCATCACTCAGTCATTAGACATTTTCTCCCTCATAATCAACATTCTATTATTGCCCTCCCAAGAATACTACCGCCAATAAAACAGGGCTGAGTTTCACCTATAATCAACATTTACTTTATTGATCACTTTTTTCATAATCACACCGAAAAAAACAAAAAATTCTTTAAAAAATTCTGAATTACAACCATAGCCATGGACATGGCATTTTTTTTATTTCTTTATTTATTTTTAGAAAATTTGAAATATTCTCAGTGCATTAAATATTTCATACATTCACTTGAACTAAATACAAGAACCCCCCCCCCCCCCCCCCCCCCAAGGTTCTTTGACCAAAATTTCATACACAACCTCCTCATACTTCAGATCATTTTTTATTTCAATTCTGCTAACAGCTGATTAGGGAATAATATCCAGACAGCGTTTCCCAGTCTACCAGACTTATTTGGATACAAATGTTAACACATATTGGTGATAGAATTTCTGAGAAAAAAATCAATAATCAGGCATCCAGTGAAGGCCATTTCCTTTCTGAATAATAAGTGAATAAGCTAAACTGGCTGTCAGAGATATCTAACAAAGCCCATCCCTGTATTAACGTCATGTGATATTAGATAGAAAAAGTTCGGACTTTCTTAGAGGCGTTCACAGTATCGATAAATGATATATTACATATTTATATCACATTTTATGTTATTTTTATTGTTAGTTTTGGGCTAAATCAAAACAAATCTAAATAATTTTCAAAAAGTATTTTAAATTTTTTATGGATTGTAAATTTTTCTTTTTTTTAAATTAAAACGAAAAGAGAAATAATAAATAGTTTTCTAAAATCTATGGATGGGTGAAATGGGAAATTATTCAACTTAACAGTGGATTTCAATAAAAGGAGACTTAGAAGTAAAAGTCAGTATATTATCAAAAGGGCCGGCAAAAAATAAATAGGCTTTTTAACGAGACAAAATGCATACTTCATCAGTCTAAGAATTTGAAAGTCAACAAACAGGGTCTGTTATGAAAGTACTCTATCCGTGTGAGACAATAGTACTAGTAGAGGTAGTTTTAGGTATAAAACCGTGTCCATGTTTGTTAGTAAGTGATCACTATGTCCAGTTTTTATTGATTCTCTGTCACCGTCTTCTTTTGTAAAATGGATCGAAACGCCAAAGATCCAAGTTGTCTCGGACTTGCCACCCCTACCTCTGCTGCCTACATTTCCTGTTTCATGTCCTTTTACGAGTTTAGCTGGGAAATTGACTTCCTTGACATGTCAGTTTTTTGCGCGTCTTTTTTCATTATGAAAACCGTAAAGCATTCCACCATGAAATAGTTAGTGGAAGTAGACTGATAGAATCGTAGTAAAGGACTCATAAAAAAATGAGACTGGCTAACTTACATCACAGAAAAAAGTGAGACTGGTTTTTAAAAAAAATTGGCTGTTTTTACAAAAAATATATAAATTTGCAACTAATAATCATGCTACGATGCCTTTATTCAAATGCCGCAGTTGTAAAACCTTCAAGTCCAAGCGGTATAGTTAAGTTTTAGTAATAATTTTATGTTAAAAGAAATTTGTGAAATTATCGGTTATTTTTCAAAGAAGAACATATGATAAGTTTTTTGAGAACAGATGTTAAAACAGTGTTTTCGAACACTATTTTCTTATTCCGACACCAATAATTTAGTATTTTGATGAACAACACACCCACTTATTGTCTTGACAATCAGAATTTATGAAGAAAAAAAAGCCAACACATGGGTACTATTTGACATGGGCATTTCAAACGGTCTCTGAGAAGAAACTGGGAAGTTGGGGAATATATCATTTACGATTTGGAAAGCACAGACATCCTAAAATCACAAATATCATATAAGGATAGGTTCTTATATAGGCCATTGGCCTGTTCACCGATCCTATTTCTTCGAAAAAAAATATTGTTTAAGCCAGAAATATCATGTCATGTTAACATTGATTGTCCGTCTTTCAAATGTTTTTATAAGTGGAGTTAAAATTGCCCTAAACCAAAAGCTCAGCATCATCGTTGCTAGATTATATTTATGAACATTAAAACACCTGGGCACATCGGAAATCTCCTTGACTAAAATAACCATGGAGACAAGTTTCTAAATGTGTTACAATAGTATGATTTAAACAACATTGATTTTTTCTGTCTGACAAATACAACAAATTTTGTTGCACGGAGCTCTAACAAAAACAAGTAAAACATGGCCAAGAGTAATAATCAAATATCAATTTCAGCCATAATTGTTGTGATACACACCTCACTGTGGTTAGTGTATGGGTCAGCAGACACTCAGTTAAGCATTCCAAGATCAATGAAATTATTGGAGAGCTGACAATATCACACATGGATAAGTATCAAGGCACTCAATAAATTAGACATAAGGATTCAGTCAAAGCATAAGCCTGTTTCTAATCTAGAGAAATAGCACCAGACACACAGTAAGACTAGTTACACCTCAGAAAATATACCGATTGATACTCTTAAACACCAATCCCCACAAAAAAGCTAAATTAAAAAAAAAAAATTCCGAAATTATTTAAAGGAGACCATAAATTTATAACGCACTTTTTCCAGATAACTTTACCAAGAATTGCAATTTGATTTTACATAATATTTCTTATGGGTTATAAGACGTTTTCTATGAACAACCTGCTAAAATCGTACACCATGCTGGAGTATATTTGCAGATTTAGTCCCTAGAAAATCTTGGGGCCTTGGTGGCTCATGGATAGTCCCTCAGTCAGATAAAGACCTTCCATGGATGCAGCCCTGGATAGAACCCAACTCAGACCAAACAAAATTGAATAATTTCCCTCAATTGCGGTGTGTGGAGGCGTTTCCAGGTATTCACTGAAGGTCGGGGTTTCCTCCGGGCAAAGGGCCCAGTTTCTTCCACGACAGTGCTGCCATGTAATCGAAAT
Organism: Lepidochitona cinerea; assembly: GCA_963971465.1. Classification (NCBI taxonomy): domain Eukaryota; kingdom Metazoa; phylum Mollusca; class Polyplacophora; order Chitonida; family Tonicellidae; genus Lepidochitona; species Lepidochitona cinerea. The sequence continues at coordinate 41,653,764 of OZ020553.1, forward strand.
AATCTTGAGTGCGGCGTAAAAAAATCAATCAGTCAACAACAAAAAAAATCGAGCATTTTTTCTCTCACAACTTTTATAGTCATGAACATACTTGGTTAGTGGACTTGGATGTCAGAAATCCGATTTGTTGGATTTACAAGGGAAAGATCAGAGATCAAAGTAGTGTTATTGCCCTGAAGTGCTTCTTATTGCCCTTGTCTCTTGAATGTGAACACCCCAATGGTGACAAAGGAGGCTAATATAGGAGTCACATGGACTTGACAGAACAGTTTGATCTGTGAGGCATAAACCATTTCTGACTAACATAAGTGGAGGGGTTCCTTTAATTGTTTTTTATGGCTGGATTAAACGTTTAGCCCAAAAATTACTACGTATGCTTTGAAAATGAAGATTTTCCCTGTGTCCGTGTGTTTTAGTGTTCATAAATATGCTATGAAAATGGAATAACTATGGGTATCAGATAATGCAACAATAATGAAACAGTGATCTCCATTAACACCTTTATACCCATTCAAAGGTTGTTTTGATTAACCAAAACCTATGATATTTCATTAGGTATATATACATTTTTGTGGCATTGAATAGTTTACATTGAGATAACTGATGCCCCGCTGGTAAATTATCATTGCCAAAAAAATAAATGAATTCCCACATATTTGAAATAAACATTTTCTACTATTTGAATTCTTATTGGTAAACAGGATTGTCAGTTAGAGTAATAAAGTGATGAATCAATAGAGATAAGGTTGCTGACCGTCACAGACCAACAACTGATAGAAGACCATCACTTAATATCAGTTCTAATTGATTGATTGGTCGGTCATCTGTGTTAAGAGGCTCTCCACTGGACTGGCAAAGGTCAAATGTCACTGTAGTGTGGACATCAAGGCTATGGACAAAGAGATGATATGATAAACCTGACAGCAATGCTATGAGGGCTGATGGTTATGGTTTTCATATCACCACCAAATAAACAAAATTACATAAAACATAGCAAGGAATCACAACTTTACTTTGTGGATCAAATAATTATTGTTTTTTTTTTTGTTGTTGCAATTTTACTTCTATTATTTATTTAGAGTAGTGGGGGAGGGGGGGGGGGGGGTTAATATCATTATTTATTTAGAATAGTGGGGGTGGGGGGGGGGGGGGGGGGAGGGAGGTGTATAATTTCAATTATACAGTGATGTGGCATGTTAACTGGAATATCATTCTCAGATTCCACCTATCATTGGTACACTTATTCCTACAATGTATGGTGGCCCACAACCAAGTTTGGTAATGATAAGAATTTAGAGGAATCTGAAAGAGTTTTGAATTCATAACCTGGTAGTCTTAAAAAGAAAAGATTGGTCATTGACACTTAAGTAGCTTTTCTAACCATTCATTGTAAAAAAATAAACACAAAAAACACACAAACACAAATAAATTTTTAAATTTAAAAATTAAAATCAGGCATCAAGGCAGGTGTGTCTTTTACCATGGACAAATATTTCTAAAACCTTAGCCGTTTCTCATAGTATTAAGAATGGGCCCATTGAAGCAGCCTCCATTGTGTTTAAATGTAAAACAGAACTGATGCTAAATCCACAGTGAATGTTAACTTTACATTCGGGTGCAAACAGGGTGTAAAAAAAAATGATAATGTGATAGGCAAAATAACAGGTTGACAACACCCTTGAGAGAAGGAGGGCAGATTATGGTCCGTTTAAATCAAACAAGAAAGGTGTTGGTGATTCTATAGGCCTATCATTAAACTCACAAGAAAACCGTCGTAATTTTCACAGACAAGAGACACTGAAGATTCGGCTTTAAGAAGTAGAGATTGCCCATGTTATGGCTGTCAATAATGGGTTTCCTGGCCAGTTTAACGATGCAACAGTAAAAAAACACGCTGAGGAATCAGAGTTTAATGGTCGAGCATCTGTCATTTGCGAGAAACCTTAAAACTAAAGGTGATGTTTCCTGATAAAAGCCAATATAAAACCCTAGAAGAGACATCGTTTTGGGCAAAAGGTCTTCACCTCAACTTTATAACCCAGACCTTTACATCAAATATAGCAAAAATGGAATTGTTAATATGGCTAAACTGTCAATCAAAGCACCAAGTACAACAATGCTGACATCTAGAAAAGTACTGATTGCTGGGTGTTTTATAATGCTGCAGTCAATATTATTTCATTTTTCACTTACATGATGGCGTTACCAAGTTTGGGGGTGTGAGAAAACCCGGATTTTATGCTTAGAGAAACATCAAATCCCTTGCAGTTATTTTGACTTAAAGAGGAAGGTGGACAAGGAAACAAACCAGTTTGATATCAAACACAGAAGAGTAATAGAGAGCTCCAGAAATGTGTTTCTTAAATGCACTGATCGTAAAAATGTAAGGAAAATGCAGCGAAAAGGTCTGATTTGTAGAAGAAATTGACAAACAAACTGGGAAGATGCAGCAAGAGATAAGACAGCAGTAAAAAGGCTGTCAACAAATAAAGGCATATTCGATGTTAGAAATTCAATACAGTCTCTATTTGCTTTCTGGTTTCAGTTCCACTTTCTCGGAGATTAACTGATAGATAGCACAGAGATAATTAGCCCGGTGTGATCATTCAACAAAAGGTAATGATAACGAGCTGTAGAAGAAGCAGGTGCAAATGTAAACGAACAGGACTACCTTAATGAATCACGGTTACGTTACCCGCATGTCTCTTAAATCAAACAGTCTTGGGCGATTGCCTTTCACAAATCCTGAGAAAAGTATTTGGTGTCTGATGTAATAAGCAAAACCTTTCAACGCAAACACCTTTCCTTAGAAGTTCACAGATCAATTTAAATGACGTGTGAAAAAGTTTTGGCAAAAAAAAAAAAAAAAATAGATTTACAAACAACGAAATGTTGGAGATTATCTTTAAGATTAATTGAAACCAAATGCTTGAAATTTAAAAAAAATTTACTTTGGAATTGCTTGAAAGCTTAGATTAACAGAGAGAAAAAAAGAAGTTAAAACAAATAAAAAGTTAACTTTGAATTGGGTGGTTTTGGAGATTTTAAGAAAACCCCTTTTGTTCAGCGTTGTCTTCCAGCGCTTAAAGCGGTATTAATCCTGTCGTGCCATGAAACGTTCTGATTGGTTATTTGATCCAACTTAGTGGGATGGTTACCAGAAACCAACCTACGACCAGATGCATACAGACAATTAGCCTATAGCCTATAAGATAAATAATATTCATTGCATCATTATCTGTAAACCACAAATCAATACCTAAAGAAGACAACAATGCTAGAACTTAAGTTATGTCTCAATTTGCCGACTTTGCTCTAAGCTACGTTGTATAATATGAGAATTATCTAGTATTTGGAGTAGGATACATTGTTTGTCAGAGGGAGAATAAGTATAAAGGAATAGAATAAGAATCTATCGATGTGAGCTATTTTAGGCGTAGTGTTTATCTGAGAAAGACTAGCTTTTCTAAGCAAAGATATAAGGTTATTAGAGCTAGCAGACATAGAATGCTTAGGGGAAAACCCTTTACACATTAAATCAAATTTTCATCATGCCCTTACCATGAGTCTGTACTGAGACACAGACATAAAACCTATTTCTTCATTACAACCAATCAATACGTTTTTGTGGGGATAATGGTAGAAAGCGGGTGATCAGTAACTTTGATATGTTATCCGTTACTGAGGAAAGGACAAAAGGCCCTGAAGAATTCATGATAAGAGAAAAAGCCAAACAATCTACAGACATTGAGACTCGTAGAAAACTTAACTGATCATATCACGCATTAACAAACAAAAGTTATGAAAAGTGGAGATATTTGTTAGATATAGGCATTTAATCTAAATTCAATATATACTTTTTGGAAAAAAAAACCCAGCATATTTTAAAATTGCACTTTACGAAGACACCGGTATAGGTGTCGAGAGCTTGTGGTGATGTCTTCATTTTTTATCATTAGTATGGAACCCACGTTTCAAAGATTTCTTATATATTAAAATGTTGAATGATTGATTAATTGATTAAACTTTTATGTTACACTCCAGATTAATTTCCCCTGGCAACTCCTCCTCAAACGTGATCAAGTAAATCAAGTAAATTTTGTCTAAGTGGGGTTCAAACCCACGACGCATGTGGAAGGCCTGTGTTGGATTGAGAGACTTCCATTCTGCCGACTGAGCGACCAAGGCCCATCGCTTCAGTTGAAAACACTGAAGACAAATTTGTTCTATGTATCAGATGTATATGGACATTTGGTATATCAAAGCACATGACAAATACAAGGACAAACAACTCAAAACATTCACACACACAAATAAATGAGCTTTCAAATATGATATATCAGACCATTTCCGAATTAAGATTTTTTTTTGCTATTTCCCACACGAAATTCAAATTAAAGAGTGTATATCACTCTTGACAGTGTATGTTAACGTCCTGTTTAAAATTAACAAAAATGTGTTCATCCTATTTTTTATATTATACACACATTTGTAGAGTTCGTAAAAATTACCAACTCAACTGATTTTTATTTTTCATTGTGAATTATTTAATTGCACTTCAAACATTCAAATTCTCTTAAAAAGCCGAATTTATAACCGAGAATAAATCAAACTGTTTCTGAATTTGAAGAACAAATGCTTTCTCAGAATAAGACAGCAGGTGGTTTTGTTTCAAGTTTCATATTGACTTTAATTGTACTTAAATAATGCTGGAGTTTGCTGGAGGAATTATGTGACCTAAAACCTTTGTTTAATTAGTTTTGAAGCAGATGAGACAGTTTATTTAAAGTACAGATGATACATATGAACTATATCTGATCAGATTCTATAAAAGCATTTGAACAAAACGCCTTCCCTAAAACCTACAGGCATTTGCAATTCACTTTCTATATTTGATTGCAGCATGTTGGTTGATCGAGGAGACAGCGATTTTCATGCAGGCGTGGAGACTCTCGTTCCGGTATATATGCCAAACAAGGGGGTGATGTAAGTTATATGATCTTGACTGTATCAAAATTTAACGCTCTCAAATTATAAACTTAAAAGCATACCCACTAGTGTACAAAAACATGTTGAATAGAACGATTCTATAATGACATCGTCGGGGGTATTAAGAGGGAATAAAATGGTGGAAGCAAAGAGTTTCGCACAGAAAAGTATGAGCGTTCAGTCCTGCATGTTGCACATTGGGTTTTACAGTGCACATTTAGTTTTACAGTGCACATTTAGTTTTTCAGTGCACATTGGGTTTTACAGTGCACATTGAGTTTTACAGTGCACATTCAGTTTTTCAGTGCACATTGGGTTTTACAGTGCACATTGGGTTTTACAGTGCACTTTGTCTGTTACAGTGCACATTGGGTTTTACAGTGCACTTTGTATATTACAGTGCACATTGGTTTTACAGTGCACATAGTGTGTTGCAGTGCACATTGAGTTTTGCAATGCACATGTTACAGTGCAAATAGGTAACAGTGAACCTCAAGAGTCGCAATGTTGGTTGACCTTTTGTTGATTGGGTTATAGATATGGCTAGAGGACAGCGAGTAAGACCCTCCAGGCAAACAACGTAGAGCAGAAACGTGTGAAGTAATAAGAACGTAATCAGTTTAATTAATGAAACGAGATACCACTGAACCTTAATCTTTAGGTAAATACAGTACTGATGTCGCTTTTGCAAATGTCCTGGTCCATCAAGTGACTGTTAAACCATCGAAACAGGCAGCCTGAAGTGATGGGAAATTGAGATAAATTAGTCTACGAGGAACAAGGTCGAGATGGTTATAAGCTCCTCCATTTCAACTCTTCCGAACCCACTTACCAAACCCTCTCCTTTTATCTAATTGGTTGATGTCGACTAACAAATGTGTCTTCAATATTTCCGAACACTAAAACACACGAGTACAGGGAAAATCTTCTTGTCTAAAATAACCACGGAGACAAGTTTCTTATTGTGTTAAAAATGGGAGTATCATTTAGACCTTTATACCCAATCATAAGTTGCTATAATAAACCACAACCCATGCATGAAATTTCATTAGGTTGACGGCAGGCAGGAGTTTGGCGTTAGTCAGTAGAATTTTCTGGAACAGATAATTTGGCGACAAATCATCAGTATTCTCAGTATGATTGGCTGATTTATTACCTAACTGATTTACTAGTATGAGAGCTTAAATACATTCCGAGTTAAACCTGCAAATGTGTCTCAAAATTGCTTTTAAAAAAATTCTAAACCTGTTAAAACTCTGAAGGCAGCCTGCCCAAACTGACAGTAAACAAATTGATAGTATATCAAATGTTCTCCCTAATATTAAAACACATGTTCCCACAAAATGCCAATATACATTCTGTATGTTCGAAATAGCGTTTAACTTCTAAATACCATTGAATGGCTTGAAACGACCTGATCAATTAATGAAATTTCAATAATTACATTATTGTCGATACAGTTGCCCATAGAAATTAATACTCATCCTGCATGGATTGATTGTTTGGTGTTTTACGCCGCACTCAAGATTATTTCACTTATATGGCGGCATTGCCAGTTTTATTATGGGAAGAAACCGGGCTCTTTTTCGGAGGAAATCCATGACCTTCCGGTGGTAACTGGAAACCATCCCACACAGATCGTTCGAGTGAAAACCCAGTCAGAAAACATCATGCATAGAAACATTGGATGTGTGAATTTTAGACCACAAATAGGCCATGGAACTTGGAGTGTTCATCCCACATACCAGCGACAAGATGACAACAAATTCCATATTCTCAAAGAAACATGTAAGGTCTCATCAAAGCTGGCCACTTGAATAGAATCGCCTGAGGTTACAAGCTGACCTCAGCCGTTCAACTTGAGACCCCCTCGCTATAGCTCTATTACCACTGGATGCCTTTACCCAAACACGCCCACTGATACCCTATAAGGCATGTATGTGATTATCGTCAAAGATTTCTTAAAGCTTTCAATACAATCAACTATTTTTCTAATCAGATATAAAAGCCATGCATTCTGTTAAAATGGTAAAGAACTAGTTTACCATATCCTTTCAAAAAACTAAAATAAAACAAACAAAAACTTGAATATTAAGAGGCGAATGATAAAAAATTAATAGATCAGTGTCTAATACCGCAGTAAATATGATCTAATTTATGTTTAAAAGGGTAGGAAAACCGGTAGTGTCCCCGGGCCGCACCATCCCATGATTCTAGCAAACATTACAGTACATAAGCATAACTTTATGATGGGGTATAAAGGTCTAAATGATATACCTCTATTTAACACAATTAGAAACTTGTCTCCGTGGTTATTTTAGACAAGAAGATTTTCCCTGTACCCGTGTGTTTTAGTGTTCATGAATATAAGTTTAGTTTAGGTGTTCATAATTGGTAAAGACACATCTGCTTCATACAACACATAATCAACGAAAGCAGAAAAATGAGCAGCTTATGTATATGACAACAATATGATAAACACTCATGTAAGCTTATTTGCTTGATTAATTGGGGCTGTACATCAAACCCAACAGCAATGGTTACACCTGGCTTGTGTCTATCTATTGACCGAAATCAGCTTTACAATAGGGTTATCGCAAAATCAGTGTGATGTTTCTTATTTGGTTCTAACCAAAATAGTGGATTGTAAATAATTAAAAAAAAATAAATAAATTAACACTTTTACTTATCGTACTGATACAACTTTTTTAATTGAATAAAATTCAAAAATTGAGAAAAAAAAAAAATCTTAATCATCAGAAAATTTTAATTCTCTAGTTTCTAAATAAAAATAATATTGTCAATTTTCCAGTTTTCTTTAAAATTGAAAAACATATTTTCCTACGCATTTGCTTCAAAGAATTTGAAATTGGCATCACTCGCTAATTCCTTCTCAAAACAATAGAAATACATGTAAAGAGAATAGACATTTCAACTGGGATAACAGTTTTTCTTATTCAACAATTTCGGCAACAATTTTTAAACATTTCCGATGTAATTTCAGAGTTGTAACTAATAGAATGTGTGAAAGCTAACATAATAAAGCAGATATGTTTCATTTCAGATTTAGCAATTTAAGACTGAATAAATATTTTCACATATTCAAAGAAGGCATGGTAAACGAATGAATGAATGATTGATTGATTACTGCCCTTGTATGGTTGCGTTACAAGGCTTAGTGGACAAGTAAACCGGGCTACGTGTCCAGAGGAAACAAAAGACTGTCCGCTGTTAACAACCATTACGAGAGAAAACGTGAGAATTTTTCCCTCAGGTAAATAAAGTAGAATGGACATATATATAAAGTTTGAACTCACCTCCGAAGTACCAGTACGTATTGTTGAAGGCATCATGTCCAACAATTATTGGTCGCTGAAAAAAAGAAATGGTGGGGAGATTAACCATGAGCAAGAAATGGAAGACTTGATAAAAGATCGTAGAGCACTGGTGACACTAGTGAGGTGTATTAAACTGGGAGAGTGGCCTCTGATGTAGAGATGTATCTACTGCGCGGCGTTCTCGTCTAGCTGTCTGATATTGGAACAGAGCATTAGCGATATTAGTTAGTGAGGGACAACCCATGATCCTATTCTGATGCCTGTGACGAGGCTTTCTTCTCTGTGTTGATGTGAACCCTTGAAGGCTGTCACTTTATGGGGGCGATTGATTCTCTCTACCAGCCCTATTTCATACCACAGACACACCATCGGCCTGCTGAGTTCTCTAATTCAAAAGCCCAACGTCAATATGTGTTCAGAAGCCAGCCAATTCTTGCTAAAGGCACGCTACTTTATGATAAATAGAGATTAGCCAGTGTGTATTAGTTATTGTGTGAAACCTTTCGGACAATAGAAATCGTCTGGCTACACACAACCCGTCAACAAATTGATAAGCAGCACATCATGTTACCAATTTGCATACAGAAGGAAAAACATTACAAATAATAACGTAATGGAGTTGTTCAGGAGAATGCATGCAGTGGAAAATAAAATATGACTTGGGAGTTATATTCTGCAGTTTGACGTCCACGATCGTGAGTAAATTAGGCCAGATCAGAGGAAACTTGGACCAGCAGGATTCCATGGTCATGTTTATTCACAGCGCCTCAACAAGCTATGAGTTATGTTCTCTTCAACTAATTACCCAGTAAACTGTTTGAAGATTTGTAATTATTGCCTCGCAAAACAGTTGCCCAGAATGTGTCGTGTGACACACCAGCCAAAACAGAGATTAGTTGACCACTAATAGGCAACACGGAGGAAAAAGGCTGGGGGAATCGGGCTAACTGGTTTACACATCATTTACTCCCAGACAACACTGCTTCATATTAGCCCTTGATACCGGCCCTGATTTTATTACATGCATCATATCGAGGGAAGTCATCATGTTAAAGGCAGACAGATAAACTACACAACTGACTAGGATATGCTACTTCAGAGTTTTAAGATCGGATATCATCTAGAGTGAACATGAAAACACATCAATTAGCAGCCCTACTTTCAGTTCACTTCCACTACATTTACACTCATATTCAGTAGGACACTAATAATACCACCACCACAGGAAAAACAAATGGAACTACTTTCAACAACAAATAGGTTTGCAGTTTTAACATTAGAAGTAAGATCACCTATAGCAATAAAATGATTGAAGAAAATATGTCACACCTAAACTATTATGCATTTTTAAAGTAATAATTAAAATATAGTAAAAAAAAAGAATATATCTTTCATTAATTTGTACTACACTGTTTAAATTTTGTTTGACTTGCAGCTTAGTAGTTTAAAAGAATACCCCAAAAAGCACAATTTTTTATAAATTTCTACAACTCTATTTAAATTTGGTTCGACTTTCTTGACATGTTGTTCAATCATGTAATTCAATCAGTGACCCATATTTTGCACAATCTGTCACATCCTCCAAGATTCTGTTGGAGTGTTTATCCAATGTGTCACAGGTTTGAACCGAACTTCTAAAATAGATTATGATAGAAGAACCCTGTGGGACGAGTTATACCTAAACATATTGGTACATACCAACATCACGTTGGTTGATCGAGTTAAAACCCAGCCTGAAATTTGTCAAAATTTTTTGGGGACTGAACAAGTCTGATCCCAAGAGCAAAAGGTGGAAGGCTGAATTTGTCTTCTGGGATAAAAGATTAAAACATCTAAAGTTTTTTCGAAAAAAAAAAATTAATTAAATAAATAAATAAATAAGGAAAACGTATATTAGAAATTTAACTTACCAAATCATCTGGAGAAAAATTCTCATTGAGGTAATCAGAAACTTCTTCATCTTTAACTGAGACTATCTCATCTAACAGCCACTTTAAACAGAAGACCTACAAAGAAGGGAGATAACACAGACTTACTTATTAGCCAGAAGAGTGCATCTTTCTTAATAAGTGAAGAGAAAATCATCATCATGTTTATATACAACCCCTACAAGTTTAATTTGTGGAAATATTTTTTTTTTTTTTTTTTTCCAACGCAAATTTTTGTACATAATGATTTATTATCTCAGTTTTCAACTGGCAGGTTTAATAATGGATAGAATTTGAAGGAAGCAATTGAAACCCATAAGTTCCGAAAGATAATAGATGACATTTGATATAAAAAACTGGTTGCTCATATTAACACATTTTGCATCATATATGATACTTTGTAAGTAGCAGACACGTTGATGGACCTCGACTTTATGACGATATCTTTAACATATTTCAATCGACCCTCTCCCCCATACTAAAATAACTGAGTAAAACTTTGATTGATTGATGTTTTACGCAGCACTCAAGATTATTTCAGTTAAGTAGTGACATTGCCAGGTTTAGTGGGGGAGGAATCCAGGCTCTTTGACAGGAGGAAACCTGATCTTTGGCGAGTACCTGGCAACTCTTCCAAATGCAGCAATAAAGCAGTGAGGTGTATACTTTAACCGTTTAGCTGTTCTTTTGCATCACCTTCCAACCATTATATAAAGGAAATATTGGTCTTGATAGATTCAACTTTTTCCCTCACTGTGTCATCAAGTCAAGAAGGTGTAAAAGTTCGAGGCCTCAAAACCCACAGTGTAACCAAATGCCTTATACATTCACCTGGTGAATTTGTACAGAGCTTTGAAAGGTGCTTATGTCAAGTGTTATGGATTGATTCAGAGTCTTATAAATCATAGCCATCCTCGCCGCCTCCCAATAATTACACGTTATGTCAAATTGGATACATCACAGCGACACTCCGCAAACTGATTAATTGCACTGTACGTAAGACTGATTAGCTGGCTGACAAATAACACGTGGAAAGAAAAACGAGAGTTTTCTTTCCCCCAGTTTTGCTTAAACCTGTGATTTGGGTTCACTGTTAAGAAAAAACTGTACTTTTATCTATAAACTATCCATAAAAAAATATGATGGTTGGTTGGTTGCTGTTTACGCCGCGCTCAAGATTATTTCACCCTATATGGCAGCGTTGCCAGATTTATTGTGGGTGGAAACCCGCAGAAAACCCACAACCTGGTTGGTAACTCGCAACCATCCCACATAGGTCGTTCGAGTGAAAACCCAGTCAGAAAATTTTCTAATTTTTTTTGTTGGACTGAACCCACAACCCATTGGTGGAAGGCTGTTCGGATAGAGCGCCTAACACTCTAGGTACGGAGCCACAGCATGGAAAACATGCCAAAACTAAGTTGTTTTGATTGATGTTTTATCCCGTACTCAAGAATTAGTCGTCTCGAACATCAGGGGGGTGTTTCTCAACGTAAAGTAATGTTGAAGGTATATGTTGCTATGGCAGTTAGGCCTTGCATATAACTTACGACACGCGTAAATGTTTTGAGAAAAAGCCCCCAGGGGTCGGTTGCTCAAAGCACTGTAACATGTAGCTAAACCGACTGTTGATTGATCACTAGCTACTGCTGATAAGTTACGTTAAGCTAACACGCTTTGACAATCTGATGTTCGTGTAAGTCGATGTAAAATGTTGGATATTATACAGCCATAAATTTTTTTACTTAAGTTAATAACCTCAGTGCCAAATGACATCAAAATCATACCCTGAGAGTGGTGACATAATACACAATCTCTGCCGCGTCAGTGCCTCCTCATGGCAGTTTATACATATCAAAGGTTGCGCATGACGCCACTTTTGACGAATATGCCGAGTTGTTAAGAACTATACGCAAAATCGGCATATTTCTTTCTCGTTCCTTTCTTGACTTCCATGGAACTAACGCGAAGGTTGTTTCGTTTTAACTGAAATTTTTCAAATATACATTTAGTCCATATACATGTACAACCACAAGCCAGATTAAAGCCCTGTTCATAAATCCTTAAAGCAAATTTAGACATGCTTTTTTTACATTTATTTCTAATGTGGGAGAGCTAAGAAAACTTGGACAAATCGTCCAGGAAAACTTCACCAAAAAGGCAGTTTGGAGACCCAAATTAAAACTTACATTAACTATGGATTTCAAATTAACATACCTTGTCTGGAGGATCAAGATTTTTTAACTTGTCACTTTTAAATTTTCTTTCTTCTTCTGGTATTGCCTTTGTTAATTCCCACAGATGTTCTTCAAAGTTATTCAAACTGTAATTTAATATAGAAAAAAATGAGATATGTAATGATGCACATACATATAAAGGTCTAAATGATTATGATATGCTTTTTAACACAATAAGAAACTTGTCTCCATGGTTATTTTTGACAAGAAGATTTTCCTTGTGCCCGTGTGTTTTAGTGTTCATCCTGACAGTCATTTCTGTTGAATCGGAATTAATAACGGTTAGGATAAAAAAAGTTTTTTAATTTCTCAGGAAACCCTTGGTTTATTGGTTTTTGAGCATACCATTTAAAGTGGCATGAGCTGCCAAAATGTTGATATTTTGACGTTAAAACAAAATGTTGAAAGACGTATAATTCAGAAGCTTTTTATTACTTCTAGTCTCGAAAATGTACGACAAAGTATTGTTTTGAACTAACTTTGGCTTAGAATGAAGGAATGATCGTCCCGGTTATTTAAATTTTGTTTGCTTTTCGAACACATTTTCAAATTCGTACAGGCCACATACTGTATGTATTTGCCTCATTCCAATCGTTTAGTCTTTCGATGGCCTTCAAACCCTTGTACTTTCGTGACGATGCAGACATGAAAAAAGTGTGAATTTCGGCAGCTCATGCCACTTTAAGTGTGTAAAAGTGGAGACAATCAGACCCCCAACAGGAGGGGCAACTAGATAGTGGTGAGGATATACCAGGCAAGCCCCAGACCAACCCTCAAAATATTGACCTAGGCATGGGCCCAAGGGATGGATAGTCTGATGCATTACGCCACACTCCAGGTTATTTCAGTTACATGACATGTTCCCAGGTTTAGTGGGGTAGGAAATCAGGTTCTTTGCCTGGACGAAACCACAACCTTTGATGAGTACCTGGATACTCATTCTGCCTAGTACGACCAAGTGAAAAACCGACTCAGAAATTTTGATTAGAGTGGGATTTGAACCCACAGCCCATTAAGACTATTACTCTACTAACTAAGCCACCAAGACCCACTGCTCAGATAAGATATTAGGACGGACGGGCAAAGCATCAACTACTCATTCCGCTCCCCCCCCCCCTCCCCCACCCCTTTATATTTTGGTGAGCATAAAAATCTATGCATGCCCAGGACAAATCGTAAATTAAATGAAAGGATGTGCATAGATTTGTGAAAGATTATTCGCTTCATGGCTATATCTGCTATTAATACATATTTGAATATAGCTGATGAAATTAAAAAGTCTTTTGAACAGAATAAATTAGGATAGGAATCAATGTGCATAAATGAGCTTATAATAATGCCTGACTGAATTATCACAGGAAGTGTCATCTGTGTCGATAATTTCTGCATCAAAGCCTTAGGCTCCTCATAGATTTAAGATTTCCTTACTACTACTTAAACCTTAAACTTTATTCTATATTTCATGATTACCTTTGGCTCATGAGTATCTAAACATTCAACATTGATTAGTACGGTAACTTCGGTAAGATCTCAGCTAATTCAAGTACTCTAAAAAATTCAAGGGCCAGAAAAACATTAACAAAAGTACACTTAAAATTCAACTTTTTTCGTTGAGAGTCTTACCTCCTGGAGTGAGCGATCAGATAATCCTATTGAACGATCGCTGTTGTTGTTTTTATAGACCAAATGTGGCAAATAGCAATGTAATAATTCGTTATTTTCACATCACTGGTCCTTGAATTAGCGGAGATCTTACCGTATTAAATACACAGTAAACTATGTTTAAGAATACTATACTGTAGATAATTTCACTAATCTGACAGCCTTAAATGGTTTGGTCAGAACGCTCACCCTTCCACCCCACCCCAAGATAATTCTATTCCATAATTCACTAATTTATCGTTAAAAAATAATAATTCTGTGGATTATTTTATTTCCTAAATTCATTATGAAAGTGTGAAATTTGGCATGTGAAGCCCTTTTAATCCTAATATGTAACAGGGAATCGGAATATGACAATATCATTTTCCTGGATTTTCCAGATTCAGTTGACTAAAATATCTGTATAAACACTAAAATCTATCCTCCGTGCTATCGACAAATATATTAATTGCGAGCCCTGCAATATCCCCTCCTCCTTTACTAATGAAGAACAAATTAAAAGGTACAAAAGGTATATTTATAGAAGCAGTGCATATACTCTTGTCCGTAATGCGTTTGTAAATATCGGTCAAGCTGTCCTAAGTAAATTACACAGAGACCTAACATAACCACTCTGTCAAAAGGTATGTGCTACCTGTATTTTTTTACCTGATGTTGCGGACAGGTAAATTTGCCCTAGATTAGCTTCCAGAACACCTGAACATTGTATCTGTTAATGAATTATCTATTTCTGTAGAGGTCAGTAGGTCACATTGTAAGCTGAAGACAGGACCTTTAAATTAATACATCATTTTGTAGACACTGCGCAATATACAACTTGATATCTTTGAAAGCTTATATCCTAAAGTTTAGCTAAGTAGTTGTAATGGTTTCTCAAAGTCAAGAAGTTCTGATTTTTTGAAAATACATATATAGTATGAAAATTAGCATTAGTATATTAGATGGGACTTAAGTTACCCTCACATATGATTAAGAGTAATATCGTGGGTTTTGATTTACTATAACAATTTATGATTGGGTATAATGGTTATTTTAGACAAGAGGATTTTTCCTATACTCGTGTGACTTATTGTTTTATATGGTTAAGAGTTTAGCGGAGTTTAGAAATTGAACAACACTTGCCCCTTATTAAACACATAAATCTATATATGAGTATGTTTATAATATATTTTTTGACAAATTTTCCACAAAGTTATTTTAGTGCACAAGGTATTCCTCCATGTGCCAGTGTGTATAAAATTACAAAATATGATTACGAGTTTATAAAAGATAGTGAGAATGTGTTCAAAAACGGCTCAAAAAACATGCTCACTCAGTTGTCATTTCTGGACTTGTAATTATAACCACGTGTGTTTTGCTGAGATCATTTGTACATGTAGGCATTATGACTGATAATCTTTTTTACTTAAACTTAGCATTGTGTGAAGTGACAAAGTTAAGTAATTAATTACGAAAAAGGTGTTATCTAACAAAAACTTGCTATGCTCTTATGAAGTCTAAGCAGAAATTTTAACCAAAAAATAATGATTGATTATTTGGTGTCTTGTGTCACCAAGTTCCAGGTGGCATATAACAGACAAATTGCTTTATGTAATAAAAGCACAGTCTAATCCTAGGTGGGATAATGTGAGCACATGATCAAGCTAGCCAACTTTAGAATGCTAAGACTAACAAAAACTAGAGTGATACATGTAGATAAAGATATATTTATCCAATGATGTTTCATGCCTCATTCCAAATTATTTAATTTATGTGGTGGCGATGACAAGTTCAGCGAGGGAAGGCTTGATTGATTGATAATTTTGTAGCACTCAAGTTTATTTCACTTTTTAATATGGCTATCACTCTAACCAACTCAGTCACCGAGGCCTCTGTGAGAGGAGGAAACTGGGCGCAGATTTGGTTCATGGCAACCACCTGAATCGAGTTGACCCTTTAAGTATCCAGGGGCTTGTTCTACTAAAGAGACGTAAGTTACGCAGGTAGCAAATGTATGCTAAATGATAGGAACTTACGCATGGTCTGAGGCGCAACTCCAAGCCTAAGCACAACTTTAAGCTAGCTTAGTAGAACAGGGCCCAGAGAGAAATAACAGGAGAGTGATTTGAAGGATTGAATATGTGATGTTTTATGTGGCACTCAAGATTGTTTCGCTTTATGTATGTTGCGATTGTCAGGTTTACTGGTTGAAGAAACCAAGCTCCCAGTCCATAGGAAATACCCTGTTTTCCAAAGCAACCATACTACATACACTGTAACCCAATCAACTCCTTTTCACAATTATAAAATGACATGAGTTGCCAAGATTCAGATTTCTGTCTGTTTTAATTGTCGAAAGAATTGATGAGAAATTAAAATTATTGGTATAACCATTAGCAACTACAAACCGAAGATCTGGGCTACTGACAAACAAAATTTAAATAGCCGGGAAGTAGGAGTAGTAGATTTTAGGGGTTTTGTTTCTTATAATAACTACCACAACGCACATCTCCAAGATTGATATCAGTAAAAAGCCTTTATTTAAAAAAAAAAGAAAAATACGAACAATTAGCTAATTCGGTTTTAACGAAATTGTCCCTATATATGGCAGCTCATGCCACTTTGGGCAACAGTAATAGTCCATGTTCTTGATTTATGCTGTCCTTTATATGTAAGACATCTCCAGAGGATTGATTGAAAACAACCTTGACTATATATGTAATCCACTTATTCTACTTCAGAACTCCCATTAAATTTGAAAAAAAATTGAGATTTTACAACATGCTACAATATACCTGAAAGCTCTTGGTTTTTAATGGGTTAAAAAGCTTTCAAGTTTCTGACATAATCTTTCCTATAGCATTTTAATTCAACATCTGTCAAGCGTACTGATAAGGAGTGGCTGGGATACTGCAAAGTTAAACTCTATATTTAGATATCTAGCTAAAATGCCTGCAGCAGTCTCACATGAAGATGAACCCTTTAAACAAACTGTATACATTAACTCAGAATCATTGCATTATATGGCACACTTCTGACAAAGAATGCCTTTCAGCTTGAAGCTGTTATGCAACTAGAATGACAGCTGCGTTTAATAAGTATTACGAAGTTTATTGACATTACACAAAGTTTTAAAACCACATCATCTTATTTGAGGGGACTATTTTCTGAAAGTTTTGCATCACTCATGCTTATTCCATACTCAGTCAAATTCCTTTAAAATGGCGCCATTGCTAATTCTAGATAGGGATATAACCAGTCGATAAGTCAGATTAAATCCTGATTGGCTCTTGGATAATAAACGTAATAAAAAAACTGCCAATGAATCAGTCGGGATTAAAATATTTACTTATATTTTATAATTCCAAACACACAAGGCCAGGGAAACCCTAGAGCAATAAAATAACTATGGAGACTGACTGGGTAGAATGAAAAAAATATGTAAATGTTAGAAACGGGCAAGTCACTACTATTGTATGCCAACTGAATTCAATTCTACATATCCAACGATTTAGTCTGGAGATGTTAAATTTATAAACAATAAAACACAATCACAAGGAAAATCTGCAATGTTATATTTATGAACACTTAAACACACGGGCACAAGGAAAATGTTGTTGTCTAAACTAATCTTGGAGACAAGTTTCTAATTGTGTTAAGAACGGGTACGGTAAGAATTCTGCTAATTCAAGACTGCTTTCTGCCACGTTTGGTCTAAAACAACAACAATAGCGATTGCTCGATAGAATTATCGGTCGCTCCATGCAGGAGGTAAGACACCCAACGAAAACTTTTACAGTGCTTTTCGTAATGCTTTGAGTACTTGAATTAGCGGAATTCTTACCGTATGCAATGTTATAAATGTGTGTGAGATTTTCGAACTAGGTACTTACATAATATCTGTATTTCCAGTGAGAAATTGAAGCAGTTTGGTAAATATATCACAGAGAATTCCACTTTCTTTGGCAACAAGACTGTCTTCAAGTACCTAAAAAAACACACAAACACCATTATTTACAAATTTGTGGGAAAAAAACAACATCTGTACATCAGTGAATGAGTGATCGGTGTTTTACGCCGCACTCAGATTTAGTTAGGGTTGAAACCAGCCTCTTTGCCTGACGGAACACTCAACCTTCCGTAGCAATCATTCTACAGAGAGCACCTTGGAGATGAAATAGAGATCCTTTAGTGCCTCCGTGTACCTGCTACGATCAACATTGGAGACAGTAATAAGTTTAAAAGAACAAATTTTTCTGATACAGATACATAAATACAGAGCCTAGCTAAAATTTTGACTGCTTTACTCTCCATGTGGAGTTTTAATGCAATACTACACACATTCGTTAATCCCCAGCATAGGATTTGACAATATATTGTGGTTAAGTTTGGAGCACATGTATAGAGGGTTGTCCTTCCCCCATAACCTGTCAAGAAATCCACTGAGTTTTCTAATTCTCGCTTTATCATAGCTGATTGTTCAAAAATAAAATTGGTGCTGTTATTTCTTGCTTAAAGGGGCATGAGCTGCCAAAATTCACAGTTTTTTCATAGCTTCTGATCGTCACGACAGTAAGAGGCTTTGAAGGCTATCGAAAAAGTAAATGATTGGCGTTGGAATGAGAAAAATCCATACAGTATGTGGCCTGTATGAACCGAAAACGTGTTCAAAAGTAAACAAAATTTAAATAACCGGGACGACCATTCATTCATTCTAAGCCAAAGTTAGTTTAAAACAGTACTTTATCGTACATTTTCGAGACTTGAAGCATTAAAAAGCTTCTGAATTCTACCTCTTGAGAAAAATAGCCAATAATTTCAGCATTCTGTTTTAACGTCATAATATCAACATTTTGGCAGCTCATGCCCCTTTAAGCACAATAAGATATTGGACGAAACGCAAAACTCTTCCTAGGGGGTTGGGGGCAAACCTAAATTGTGTCTTGAGATTGTTTTCTTGACTAGAATAATAGCAAATAGATAAGACTGTAAAGTATAATTTGTCACAGTAACTGCAATATGTCGCTACTGTACAACATGTATGATGTGAGAGTGATTTAGGAGACCCAAAAGCTGTTACACAGACCAGCCCTACAACAGCTTACATATTTACCTACTAGTTCAATAGATCTGACAAGATGGTTCAACAAGTAAGAAACCTGTCCCAGTCAAACTACTACTAGGTAACTTGTAACACCTGAGGCACCTTGTGCGACGACGGACATATCAACTAGCGTAAACAAGTGGAGTGTTTTGAACTTCAAGTGTAATCGTTTCATTGGTTCTGATTGATTGATGTTTAATGCCACATTTAACATTATTTAAATTGATTGATTGATTGATTGTTTGGTGTTTTACGCCGCGCTCAAGATTATTTCACTTATATGGCGACGTTGCCAGTTTTATTGTGGGAGGAAACCGGGCTCTGTGCCCGGAGGAAACCCACGACCTTCCGCTGTTAACTGGCAACCATCCCATTAGTGGAGATGGAAACAGGACTTGTACGTGTCTAGAGAAAAACATTGGTTGTCTGGTAATACCTGGCAACCAGTTCATACTAGGCGACCAACGATAATTGTGTCCACACATTTTTCCTTGACCGAGTAGGGTGTGAGCATATGAACCTTAATGGGTTTGAGTGCTGCATTAAAAATGATTTCTGTTGCCAGAAAATTCCTCATGACCATTTTACATGCCCCAATAACTCCTTTAAATTAACTAAAAGTTCCTTCCTTCATCATGCAGGAGAATTTAATAGCTTTCATCTTGATTGATTGATTGATTGCTGTTTCACTTATATGGCGGCGTTGTCTGGTTAAGTAGGAGAGGAAACCAGGCTCTTTGCTCGGAGGAAACTCCTAACCTTCAGCAAGTACCTAGCAACCCTTCCACGGCGATCAAGTGAAAAATCTACTCAGAACTTTCATTTGGGAGAAGACCAACTCGTAAACAAATATTCTATAACATGCCAATGGATGGATCAATTCAAGAGAAATAACTAATTTTTTTAAGAATATAATGCTGATTGTCCGTGGTTTATAGACATTGTACAAATGTTTAGGGTCTATGTCAGACGAAAGTTCATAAAACATAGAACAATGGTTTAAATGCAGCCAATAGAACATATTGACTGGCTGTAAAGACCAGTATGGTGAAGGGAGAAACAATTAGTTGGCCTGCCGATGAGGCAGTGTATACAAACACTGAACCAGAGACCATGCTGTCGGTAGGTAATTTCATCGTAATTTACCGTAGCGATCAAACAAAAGACAACGAAATGAAGAGCAGATAGCTATGGTACACCTCAAAAGTCTTTGTTGTTGGTCAGGCATCCACTAGCGATTGTTTGCCGACGGGTAAAAGCACTGCATGACAAAACAGACCCAGGCCTTTAAGGCTCTACCAAAGAAAGGAATCTATGAAGGGAATCAAACAATAATTAGATTAATTATTGAATTTCCTTGATGAGGAATCCTGGCTCCAAGAAATTATTCGCAGCCGGGCGTTAGATGAATAAAACTTGCACACACATTCACAAAAAAAATAATTGTAAAAACGGAAACACTGCAGTGTGGGGGGAAAATCAATGAGACGAAAATGAAGTCAAATTGATCTAACAGAAGTCGGTTGCCTAGAAATTAAAACAGGGTCAGAAAATGATATGCAAGTATATTTACTAAAGATAAATGTAAACATTTGTTCGTTTTTTTATTAGCAAAAGTATATTCTATGTCTTCTACCTAGATTTTTTTGGGGGATGGAACCAAAATTTTCACTTTCTTTTCCCATGATCCTATGAGGTTCAATCTCACTCTGCCGATATTCTTGCCATAGCTTAAGATGCGTAAGCATTGTGAATGTATTACAAAGTGTTCCAGAAAATTCTACTGGCTAAGGCCAAGATCCTGCAAGTCGCCAACCTTATGAAATATCATAGGTTTAGTTTATTACAACAACTTATGACGGGGTATAAAGGTCTAAATGATATACCTTTTTTTAACACAGTTAGAAACTTGTCTCCATGGTTATTTTAGACAAGAAAATTTTCCCTGTGCCAGTGTGTTTTAGTGCTCAGAAATATATTTTATTTTACCTGCACCATTAGGCAAGGAGAATGGCAATCTGCTCACTTATATGGTGGAGTTGCCAGGTTTAGTGGGGGAGAAATCCAGGCTCTTTGCCCCGAGGACACCCAAACCTTTAGCCAGTACCTGGCGACTCTTCCATATACGGCGATCGAGTGAAAAATCCGCTCAGAAATTTTACACATGATGGTACATCATTTTGATTTGTTATCTATGGTTTTTCCAACAAAGCAAAAGTAATGGCAAAATACATCAGAAGTTTCCTATATACTGGTAAAGTGCAGTTAAAATGATAAACTGTAACCACACCACCTGAGGGTTGTTATCTACCTTACAGGATCAATATTATGTCTATATCAGATAATAAATCATCAGTTGAATTCAACTAGCACCTGCTACAACAGAGACCACTTGCTTTTAACTAGAAAATTGTATTTTCTTACATAAAAACTGTACTTTCAACAAGATTGATTGAGGTTTTATGCCACATTCCACGTTATTCAACTAATATGGTGACATTGCCAGGTTTAGTGGGGGAGGAAACGGGGCTCTTTGCTCAGAAGAAATCCCTGACCTATTTCAACCTTGGGTAAAGCAATGCAATTAAATAACTAAGCAATGAAAAACAAAACACATGTGTCTTTTTAAACTAAATTAAGAAATTTTAATATAGAGTTTTAATAACGAGATAGGGAACCTTTTGTCAGTAAAAACTCGAGGAGAGGAAATAAATCACTTCCACAAAAGCGTGATGTCATACAAGATATTATAAATATGACACACACCCATATAACACAGAACTTTAGGATAGAGAAGCATTAGAATAAATCTTACGACATTATTACTGGCGATGAGACTGAAATAATGTAGAAAGGGACATTGAATAGAATAGGGGACGGAAGGCTTGTGATAGCAGAAGTGCGTGCCAATATGGCAACTAACGATACAAGATTTTGGTAATTAAAATCATCCTCTATTCTGTAGTCAAATGGATCTGTGAACACTAATAAACTTTTGAACAAACAACCAATAGGGAGCGCAAGTCTCATAAGAATTATTATGAGATTTTGTGCTATCCGGTGACAGATGACGCCATTAAGAACGTTTTTGATGACGTTGCAATTCCATTTGACATTTTTTGTTCCATAACGTCAGATTAAAATGTCATTTTGGAACAAAAAACGCTCAGTCACATGCGCAATGCAGTGCCGGTGACAGGAAATTTGTGGAATTCACACGTGACTTGCGCTCCCTATGTTTTTTTCTTTCCACAAAGCGTTAGGTAGACCTGTTTGGTGTGAGTTAACACAAACACCTGTAAGTGGCTAAAAGGATAACAGAAAATATTAATTAGTGTAGAGTTATTGATTAGTACTGTTTGTTCAGATCTGTACGCACACGGCAACCAATGATACGCAGAAGTGAGTGGAGGGTTCTGTGCCTAGTAACAGGTCATTATAAACCTGTTATCACCCTGTTAACTAATCAAAACATCCATATGGCTTCCTAATACCATTTAGTTTAAGACATTTGAGGACGGGAAAGATATCGGCAACAAATTCTTAACTCATTAGACTATCAATGAGAATTTACTAAGTTTTCGCCGAGCCTGATGACGTCACAAAGATTTAGGCAAAGCTTTCTGGGTAAACCATGTACCTCAGTTCGTGACATCATTTTTTAAACCTGTACTTACATGTAGTACTTGATGACATAACATGTTTCTAACCACACATTTTCTGGTAGCTTTGCGTCTTTCTCATCTTTTTCTCATTACAACATTGATTCTGCCGTTTTGAAAAATTATATGAACATCCCTCAATCGCCCGAAGTGCTTTACGAGTAAATTCCAAGAGACGTCATCAAGCAATTGGTCAATTCTTCCAAATTCATAATTTCTAACAAATGAAATTAACGCTTTGAAAACTGTTTATGGCCAGCCCAAACGATGAGCTAAGTGCTGAGCTACCAGCGTTGAGTATCCAAAATCTCTTGAGTGCTGAAGTTTAGCTGTGGTTTTCTCCTCATGAGCTGCCGAGGCCAAGATCTATTCCATGTTTTACCATTGGTGACAGCCGCAAGATTTCAGCTCAGCTAAAAAGTCTAGCTGGCCACTAGAAATGCACAAAACAGACCATGTGACAATGTGCTCTCACTGAAACCTGACCTCATAAACAAAGAATCTTGATATCAGACAACTCGAACTGGGCAAAGTGCTCACCTTTGGCGCGTATGTAAGCAATCGGCGCAGTGAAGTTGAAAGCTTTTAGTCTGCGCCAGTCTTTAGTCATACTCTCTGACGACAACCCCAGACAGCTACTGACAACAATTACACATGGATTGATTGATTGATTGTTTGGTGTTTTACGCCGCGCTCAAGATTATTTCACTTATATGGGAGTGTTGCCAGTTTTATTGTGGGAGGAAACCGGGCTCTATGTCGGAGGAAACCCATGACTTTCCGTTGGTAACTGGCAACCATCCCACATGGGTCGTTCGAGTGAAAACCCAGTCAGAAAAGTGGGATTCGAACCCGCGACCCATTGGTGGAAGGCTGTTCGGATTGAGCGTCCAACGCTCTACCTACTGAGCCACGGAGGCCCCAATTCCACATGAAACAATCAAATGAAAACTTACTCAGAAAAAATCTTTTTTTTAAGACTGTGGAAGTTGACCAAACAGCTTGTGTCTGCGTGAGTGATCTTGGCCCACATTATTGTTGATAGAATTTTTCTTAAAATGTGGGAGGGGGAGGGAGGAAGTTAAAATATACAACAGTTAAGATTTCATTGGCCCTTGCATTAGTTAAGGTAAACTTTTCGAGTTAAAATTTAATTAAGTTAAATTAATATTTGGTTATTTTTAGTGTTTCATATGCAAATATCATTGACACATGAGTGCACACAGTGTATATAAACTGCAAAGTAAGAATATCTGATTAAGAAGTTCAAGGTGACATATATATATTTATATATATCAGCTGATAATATTAGCATAAAATATAATCAGCGCTAAAAAAAAATGTTTTTTTATTATTTTTTTTAATAAAATCCTGTTTTCCATATATTCAATATGCTGACCACAATTAAAAAAGACATCATTATATGTTAATTTATTTACCTCAAAAGGTTGTGTAGGTTGTTGGCCGACCAATAGCGAAATACACTTTAGATAAGATATTTATCCATGCTATATTGTGTGATAGGATTTAAAACAAAATGGCGGGTTGCCATGGTGAGTGACATCATTTTTCAGGTATGTATCCGTTTCCATTTCTAGTTTTCCAGTCTCCATGGACAAAAGTTCAAACGTTTTGCATAAGGATAATCTATTTGCCGAAGACACCAATATGGGTGTCGAAAGCTCGTGTTGTTCACAAACAACTAACTACGAGGTGATGCCTTAATTTTTTTCTCATTTATAAGGATAATCATTGTAATGGATTGATTTCTTGATTGGTTGATTGATTGGCGCTTAACATCGCACTCGACCGCAAAGTTATATGGCGAAAAAAGTACCAACCGACCTAAAGATCTTCCTCCCCACATCTAAATTTGGACACAATGCCATAGAACTTCAGGAAGGCTAATGTATGGCTGGGTCAGCAAACATGGCTAAAGCAGAGGGCCTTATCATTGTAATTGATGGCTACTTAAGCTGATTTATTTCTCCTTAAACTTGTGACTCAAGATTTTTTTCACTAAAGTCATGTTTCATCAGACCCTTAAAAATGTTCATCTCCTACATTTCATCAACAAAAAGATATCTAAAATCAGTTTTGCTGAAGTCGTTAACCAAAGTCAACATTAAGTCAACCAATGAACTGAATGCGTGGAATGGCTGTCACATGACATTTGAAGTACAATGAGCACCGCCATTATTGTGAGATGACACTACTAATCTGACGTTACAGAGAAAGCGCAAGAGAACGACGTTACAAACTTTCGCACAATTACTACATTATTTACGTCATAACATGACAAAACAGTCTAGTGACATCAATTTTGACGGTTCATTCATGATGTTATAATTTAATTTCCAGTGTGTTTACAACGAATACTTCAATTTGATTGGCTAATCTGCTTTCGTTCATAATCCGATGAACGAACCAGCTCCGGACTATTTTTACAACGATATAGATGAATCGCTGACGAAACAACAACAGGCCTACTGATATTTATTGAAACAGAGAAAGCAATCAATTTGAAAATATGTTGATTTAATAGCTGCTTATATTTATTTTTCAATTCGATCAGATTTCAAAGAAATAAAAAACAACTTGTTATGTCAGCTTACGAAAACGTTTACACTCATGTCATCACAGTGCACTGATAAACTCAACGCTATGACGCGAGATGACGTCATCACGTTGTACAGTCGCTTTGCCTGTGATTGTGACGTCACTTGGAAGAGAGCTTTGAAATCAAGTTTACCTTTGCGCGCGTTGGTTTGTTTTGATTCTTGAAAATAAAATATATCAATCCCTGTGAATATTTTTTATTGTTTTACGTAGTATATGTGATAGTAATTAAATTATAAGGATTGACTTCAATGTTTCTTCGGTTCATCGAGTTATGAACGAACTGGCCCCTGTGCAAACTTTTCATAAACCGCTTCGCGGATTTATTTAGTTTGCACAGGGGCAAGTTCGTTCATAACTCGATGAACCGAAGAAACATTGAAGTCAATCCTTATATAAATTTGTATAAAAACATTATTTGCGTTTTGAGAGACAACATCTCATAGTTATGACGGCGATTTTAGCACGCCAGATCCAATCTAACCAATGTGATGTAGTCAACACTACATGTATGTTCAGAGAGAAGATAAGATGACCGGATATAAAAGAAATTTACATTATTTATGATGCATATATAATTATCAATTTTGACTGTATCAAATGTTATTTTGACATTTCAAAGTTTCTTACATCTGCTGTTCAGAATGGCCAGGAATTTAATAGCACTATGGTAAATGGCTACACTTTTCCCACACATCACTGACAAATTATTTCTGAGAGTAAATGGACAAGACTTTATCCCAATAAATAAATAGGACAGCTGTGACAATGGAATAAACATCATTTAATCAATAATGATATTGGAACAGGTTAGAGCTATCAACATGTGGATATTTGATACAAGCATGACTGGAACAAGTTCAAATGTCTTGGTTACGAAAATAACTATGAAGGGTTTTAACATAAGCTGACCAATTATAGAAATCCAATTTATTTTGCATTTGAGAAATAATAACTGGATTACATGGGATTCATTAAAGAAATCTTCATAGCGCATTTTTCTAGAAAGCATTTTGTCAAGCCTTAAAACCAATGAACTTTATGCGTGGAAAGGTCACGCCACATTGGTTAAATTGTATCTGGCGTCCTAAAATCGCCGTCATAACTTTGGCACGTTGTCTCTCATAATGCAAATAATGTTGTTCTAGAAAGTTATGACATCACAAATGAACGGTTAAAGTTGATGTCACAAGAGTGATTTGTCATCGTGTTACGACGTTAAAAAAGTAGTCGGCGTGTCAAGGCTAGTGACGTCGTTCTCTTTCAATTCCTGTGTAACGTCAGATCAGTAGTGCCATCTTACAATAATGGCAGCGCTCGCTACAACTCAAACGTCACGTGATCTCAATTCCACGCATATAGTTCATTGCTTAAAACCATGTAACGAGTTGTTTACATTTATGAACACTAAAACACACAAGCATGGGGAAATGAGAATTAATAACTGCATTACAGAGGTTTCATTAAAGAACTGGGACATTTTCTAGTAAGCATTTTGTCAATTCTTATAACCATGTAACGAGTTGTGTATATTTATGAACACTAAAAAACACAGGGAAAATCTTCTTGACTAAAATAACCATGGAACAAGTTGTATATAAATATTTTACCTCTTGACGTAACTTCATAATAATTACCCATCATCAATTTCAGGATGAAAGGTTATATTTGGGTATAATTTGGATTGATTGGGGCTTAACGTCGCAGTAAACAGCTAAGGTTATATGGCAACAAAAGTTCCAACCGACCTAAAGATCTTACCCACCCCCATCCCACCTAAGGTATAATTTTGAAAAAGAAAAAAATCATATTAAAATGCTGCAAGGAAAAAATTGTACCAGTATAGCTGAGATTCTACAAAGTTGTTGTTGTTCATATTCTGAAACTTCAAAGATCCTATGAAAAGTTTGCAGAATATGTGACTCAGACTGCAAGTTGCTTAGCCCACTTAATGACCTATTTCATCATAACATTGTAACCTGATAACAGAGCTAAATGTAGTTGGATTGCCACTCTAAACCGATGTCTGTATAGATATTGAAATGTTGTGTCAAAATATAACAGAAGTTGTAAATCCAGAAATAGTTTGTTAAATGTTATACTTTCAACTTCTACATGTATCTGCCCCCTCAAACAAGTTATCTTAATAAATGCTTGACTATATCTCATTGTGGTGTAATATTTTGATCAATCTGCTGGGTATTGTAGAAGATATTTCTGTTTATTCTAATCCAAGACTTCCAACCATAAACATCATTCGTAAGCAATCTGTATAAATGACCAGCTTACGTTCAGAAAAAAACCAAACATACTTACATTTCCTAGTTTAAGTATAAGGTAAATCCATGTCCAAGTTGATACACATATAACTGTACTGTATGTGATAGTATAGTTTACTTCTAATGATAATCTTTAGTCCCTAGACCTTGTTAGTTTCTCTGTGGGAGAGCTAAATCCCTGAACAATCAGTGATAGGTCACAAATGATAGGGGTGGGTGGTATGTTGCTGACTGCAGGTCAATCTGCATAAAGCTTAACAAAGGATGGCTATAAGAGAAACCATGACTAAATCAAATATGTGGGTTTTCTGAGAGACTAAAGCACTGTATTCTTTTACCTGAATTCATGCTGAGATATCTTAGCACCTAGTTCCTGTGGCCTGTGGGTCTTCAGGTGCCCAGACTAACACCTCTATCCAGTAAGACAGGTGTCCTGCAGGGTGACTCCATGGCCCATCCCCTCTTTAGTCCAAAACTGACTGTGGGAATAACTGGACAATGACCCATTCTTTTCTCCCACTCAGACACAAGTCTCTGAGGTGCTACATCATAGAATAGCCACCCTTAGGAGAATTGACCATTTACTATGCTTAACAGCCATACCTCTTTCAATAGAACAGTCTAAACCTGAAGCTACCAAATCAAAACATATCCATTTACACCATTTTAAATACTTCTACACAGAATAACTAGAAATGCCAACATTTCAAACGTCAGTGGACAGGTCTTGGATAACATTTGTGTACAACCACAGAAACCTCCACTAGTCTTATATGGAACACCAGGTTACCTTTGTTCTCGTTATTTTTGGGATGACAATTTCTACAAGATTGGCAAGAGGTTTTGACTACTGGTCTCGAAATTGTCCGAAGTCGGTAGAAGAAATTCTGCCATTTTAAAAAAAAGCGTAATTTCCAAAAATACAGAAAACTCTGTGATAATCACCTTCTAAAGCCTGGCGCACACGGGGGAATATAGCTGCGCCCTCGGTCACTCGTGGCAGGCAGCGCAGCCCTTTCCACCGTGTGCGGCGAACTTTTGGTGTGATTTTGGCCACAAGTGGCGGTGTGGAAAATATCTATCATGTTTGATATTCTGTGGCACGAGTGGTTGATGGCACACCGTCTGCAGACAGCCTGCGCCAAAGGCGCAGCTGGAACATTTAACTGACCAATAGAATTAGTTTACAGGGACATGTGATTGGAAACATAATAACATCATGGCGGCATTATCTGTCACGTGGGTACTAAAAGTCACATGACACACATTCATGAGAGAGGAAAGGCATACCGTGTGCTCTAAAATTTTCTGCTGCGCTGCCTGCCACGAGTGGCCGAGGGCGCAGCTATATTACCCCGTCTGCGCCAGGCTTAAGTAGCACAAATAAATCAAACTGAGCTTTTGTATCCAAAGTCGGTAGAAGAATTTCGGCTATTTTTTTAAAAGAAAGTGTAATTCCAAAAATACAGAAAACACTGATAATCACCTTGTAAGTACCGGTAGCACAAATAAATTAAACTGAGCTTTCATAGCTATAAGACTTCTAAAACTGAGGAAAATGATCTGGGCCACAAATCCACATTGAATGATTGATGTTTTAACACAAATCTACAAAGTTGTAACTGAAAGAAGAAACATTATGGTCTGTCTTCCACCAACACCACCAAAGCCTTAGATTAGAATATAACACCAATCTGTTTAGTCCGTCTTTTACCTATTAGACCTGTCTCCAGTCACACCCATTAAATACCTGGCCACCACGAGCTGACCATTGTCCAGTGATCAGACCTTAGACCAATTAATTACAGACACATACATTACCATGTCTCTGGCTCTTTATAACCCAACAATGCCCATTGCTTAATGATAAACATATGTTCAACATACACACAAATGTTCCACAGTATAATAGCATGAAAGGACAGAGAAACCAGATTCTTCACTTAGGGCTAAAAAAGAAAAGGTGACAATCTACATAAATGTGTCTGTTGGAGTATGGATCGTTTGATGCTTTACGCCGCACTCAAGATTATTTCACGTACAAATGGGCAGTTTCGAGTTTAGTGGCAGAGAAAACCCCCCGACTTTTGGCAAGTACCTGGCAACTCTTCCACATACAGGGATTGAGTGAAAAATCCACTCAGCACATTTTTCAATTTTATTTGTTCTTTGTGTGATTCGAACCAGTTACCTGCTAGCATCTTGGAGTATGGAAAATTCCTGTTGAGGATAAATGAGTTCCTACACTCCACACACATTTTCATGACCAGTGGGGAGAGGTGCGGGGCTGATATATTTTTTGGAATAAAAAAGTTTTCAAAATTCACTATGGTACCAAGTAGAAAGGCTGGAATGTAGTACACAGACTTGCTGACCCCAATAATGGTCATGAGAACTCAGTCAGCAGGAGGCATATTCAATTTGAGCCAAACATGTGGCAGTCATTAGACATGGGGATATGTAGAAATGATAGGAGCTGGTCCTCAGGGTCAAATACAGAATCCATACTGGTGATACCTGTCATGATAGCCAAATTAACTTCAACACTACTAAACCCCTAGAACTACCAAAGCCCAAACAGAATGTTAAATGTTCAAGTTCCAATAACTTTCAATGTACCGTTGATTGGTTGGCTGATGTTTTACATTACCGCAGTCAAGATTATTACACTGTTTAACAGGCAACACTACTAAACCCCCAGAACTACTAAAGCTCAAATAGAACGCTGAATGTTCAAGTTCCAATACCTTTCAATGTTCCTTTGATTGGTTGGTCGATGTTTTACACCGCCACACTCGATCATTTCACTGTTTAACAGGGAGTTGCCAAGCAGAGTGGCGGAGGAAAACTTACTCTTTGTCTGCAGGAAACACCCCAACCTTTGAGGAGTACCTCGCAACTCTTACACATAGGGCTGTAGAGTGAAAACCCTTGTCAAAATTCTCGAATTTTTCCTTGGACTAAGTGCAATTCTAACATGGGATCCATAGGTGGAAGGTCTATGTTGGATTGAGAGACTATCACACTGCGGACAATGTCATCGATGACCTTCATGTTACTACGCAAAAACTTTTATCGTTGAAATCTTCTAGCTTACATGATGGTTGACTGATTGATTGGTTGGTGTTTAACACTGCATGCAAGATTAGTTTACTTTTATGGCGACACTGGTAGGTTCAGTGGGCTAGGAAACCAGGCTCTTTGCCTGATGGATGAATGCCTAGCAACTCAACAGATTTACTTGCTTCGAGAAAAATAAGTCCAGTTTATTGGATTTGTGAAAAACATCTATTTCAGTGCTTTATGAGGTTAACCAATGAGGAAACCAGTCTCTGTACCCAAGAGAGACGGATGCGAAAGTCTTTTACTTTAATATGTTCATTGACGATCAGAAAATAAAAATTCCGTCAAAAATGTTACAGGCAGAGTGATACTTGAACTCATAACACATTGGATGGACACATTATTGGTGTACTTAGCCAAAAGGGCCCCGAAATATTCCACCAAACCTCATATACAAACAGACACTTGTTTTAAGTCAATAACCAGTGGCTGAAAACTAAGTATTTATTTGCCTATATCTGTAATAACATAACCACTCACCACACTGTCTGGATCAAACAAGGCAATGGTCTCTTTTTCGAAATGAACAGTTCAACTGTCAGTTTACAAGATCAAAGTACACAATGTCAAAGTTGGAAAAATGTGAACAAATTTTTACCCCTCAGTTTATCTTGATAATGAAACATCAGTATAGCAACACTAAATTTAAAGAAAAGTACATTTTGTTATAATCTAGATTACACTTGGTTGAAGAATAACTGGAATTATTCTACGGATTCAGATGATTGACATTCAGTCCAATCTAGAGGGCAGTTTCAGTTCTTATTGCCCCTTGGGGGCGTGACAATGTAACTTCTAAGCAATATAGTTTGATCGGATACAAAAAAGCCCAAATGAAAATATTCAAGTTATCCGTCCTGTCATAATTTTATAAAACTTATTACTTGGTAGATTGATTGATGTTTTACACAGTACCCAACATTTTTTTCACTTGCATGGCGGCTTTGCCAGGTTAGTGAGGTACTAAACCCAGACCTTCTGCAGGTAGCGGGCAACCATTCAAAATAGAGTGACCGAATTACCTGGGTGAAACCAAAGAAAAAAAAAAAGAGCGTTGGACGCTCAATCCGAACAGCCTTCCACCAATGGGTCGCGGGTTCGAATCCCACTCAGTCCAAAACAAAATTGGAAAATTTTCTGACTGGGTTTTAACTCGAACGACCTATGTGGGATGGTTGCCAGTTACCAGCGGAAGGTTGTGGGTTTCATCCGGGCACAGAGCCCGGTTTCCTCCCACACTAAAACTGGCAACGCCGCCATATAAGTGAAATAATCTTGAGCGCGGCGTAAAACACCAATCAATCAATCAATCAACCAAAGAAAAAAGGTCTTATAACAAAATGAGTGACCAAATTGGCCTATGTTCACACTTTGTAGCCAGCTAGAACATGGTTATAATGAACTTCATCAGGAAAACTATAACCTTTGTATGCCCGGTGTAAGATGTGACTATTAGAATTGTTACACATGTTTTTATCATTTTATACCATTTAGTCAGTAGTTTGATTGATTGATGAGGAAGCCAAGCTCTTTGTCCTGAGGAAACCCTAAGAACATAGGGCCATGAGCGTGGACTTTAGTAAAACCACTCCATACTAGAATTCACTCTGCTGAGGTCCATAGTTTGATTGATTGATTGATTGATTGAAGTTTTATAATGCAATCAAGATTATTTCACTGATATGGCCGCCCTGCCAGGTTTAGTGGGGGAGAAAGCCACGACCTTCGGCGAGTACCTGGCAACTCTTCCCCATACGGAAGGCGAGTGAAAAATCCACTCAGAAATTTTTTAATTTGTATTTGGTCTGAGTGTGATTATAACCCGCGCCTCATAGATGGAAAGTCTGTGTGGGACTGAGGGACGATCACTCTAATCTACTGAACCACAGAGGCCCCTCGATAGTTTGAAAGTTGCTAGATGGATATAACTGTATATTACACACAAAAATACATGTTGAAACAATAATGGATTTAGTTGATTGATGAATTGATTTTTCAATTTTTATTTGGTCTGAGTGTGATTCGAACCCGCGCCACATCGTTATAAGGTCTGTGTAGGACTGAGGCCCCCCTACCATGAATTAAAAGCAAAGTTTTTATTCATTGGAAATTCCATGCCAATTATATATGGGTGTGTTGCAACATGAGTTAATTTAATAAAGGACTTTTGTAGCAACAAGACCTTGGTTACAATATTGATTGATGTACACAGAGAACACATTACATACTGTTTCACCGAAATCTTTCTACGAAGTGTGGATTGGTCAGGTAATTCCACGGAGTGTATGTCTGTGGATTACATGTATGACCTGATATATGAGATAGGACTTTGTGAAATTAAGTTTTACAAAGTGTAACAAAGTTTTACTAAGTGTAACAAAGTTTTACAAAGTATAACAAAGTTCACAGGGAAGACAGTTCTTCGTTAAGCGTGCCGAGTGGATTATAAAGGGGACTGTTGATTTACTACATTCCTAAGTTTCCGAGGAAAATATCCCGTCAGACAACTGTATTTTGTTCAGCTAATAATCCCCTTCACAGCCCATGACATAGGCCTATTAGTAGCCAACCCAGTGACAATAGACATAGAGTTTGGTGAACTATTCCCCTATAGCATGGCTGGTTGAATAAGTGGGTTAGCTTCATATACCTGTATACTTATAAACTAACAAATCAGATGTCTATACTTCTGCCAATAGATTGTATATACCTGTGTATAAACTATCAAACGCAACGTCTGCACTCATGCTGGTAGATCCCCAATGTACCGCTATATGATAAAAATATCAAATGTCTATACTAATGGCGGCATGGGCCCTCTATTAATAAAGCTGTAATTGAAACGAATGTTTCGACTGACTAACCAAATGTCTGCACTCAAGTTTAAGTAGCATGTCAAAATTTGTAATTTATTCATGAATTTGGAATGTGACGAGAAAACGATTGCTTGAACTTTGTCAAGCTTTAAACTGAAAGTTTTTTGTTGAAATGAAAAGTGCATGTATTTACTAATTGATTGATGTTTTACGATGCACTCAAGATTATTTCACTTATATAGCTCTAAGCTGCGATGCCAGGTTTATTGGGAGAGGAAACCGGGCTCATTGCCGGAAGGAAACCCCCGACCTTCGGGCGAGTACCTGGCAACTTATCCACATACGGCGACCGAGTCTGTATTTACTGAGCCTATGACTTATAACAAACATTTACAGGTTTTAAAAAAGCTAACAGAATTAAAAAAAAAAATGGCATGCTAATTCGTTCATTTCAGCCCTATGCTATTCCAAACTCTGTTTAATATAAACGCCAAATTAAAAGCTTTTAAAATCCAAATTAAATCCTTTACCAAAGCAACAAAATGCCCTATTATACCAGAAGCCATAAATGGAAGTATTGAGCTATTTCAAGGTCAAGTTAAGTAGTTCAGTTGTCAAAAATTGAATATTTGATCAGTTTTTATGGTCATTTTGAGGCAGATATTCGACCTCAAAACTAGCCTTCCAGGAAAACCCATTTCTGACTGTCATTTATAACATTTTCCTTAGCTTACAATATAATTTCTTTGATTCTTATGAGCAATACAGAATGCCCTACTAAGCTTTTCTAGCTACCTCTTGAATATTTGCGACCCATGGCAGTAAGTGAAAAAGCTTATCAAAGAGCTGGGTAGATTAACACAGAAGATCAGTTCTATGTTACTCCAGTAGAATAGCCTGTTCAAACATAGTGGCTCTGAATAAACACAAACAACAAGGGCCAGAAATCTTCAATATGGCCCACTTAAAGGAATGTGTACAGCTGAAGGTATGCTATATAGAATGCAGGAACGGATAGAGAGACTATATACAGTAACCAGTACTTGACTTTATAAAGATACATATGTAATTCATGAATAAATTATAAAGCACATAATGTCAAAATCGTCCCGCCAATTTTCGATGGATTCCTACTTAACACAACATCCAAGAACACTGCTTTAACCGCATTATGATGTTGCGAAGTCTACTCCTGGAGGAAGGCATGATCTAAGCTTGAAAGGAAATTTAGAAACCGACCAATATTAGCAACCGGCATAAAGCAACCATTCCAATAGTTTCGGATACTGATGTTAAGCTTAAAGGTTTTATGAACAGCTTTGAGCAATACTTTCCAATTTGTGCTAAGTGCGTTCTAGAACATGTACTTTACACGTTTGGCAAAAGAAAAAATGAAATATCAAGCGCAGCATATACAAAATTCAAATTTGCCACCATACGATAGTTACGAAAGTTAATTAGCTCGGTGATATATGACGTAAAACACCACTGCTGTGTGCGTACCCTCAGAGAAGTGACGTAATTTACACTAACCCTACTGTGTCTGTACCTCTTCTTGACAGTTTGTACACATCACAGGTCGTGTTGAGGTCATTTTGCCGAGTAGTTACTAACAATACGGAAAATAGTCATATTTCTTCCACACCCCTTTTCAGACTTCCAGGGAACGAACGTGAAGACTTTTTTGTTTTAACATATGTTTCTCAACTATACATTTAGTCCTTATACAAACCAGCTTTAAGTTGACAACTTCCAACAAGGTTATATATATATATATATAGGCCCCTACAGGTTTCTGAAATAGTAAATTAACAGACACAGACTCAATCAGTGTCGGTTAGGTTACTAATTCAGTTATTTCTCTGATGATGGTTGCTCTATACGGGTTTCTTTTTCTGTATTCTATTGATTTGAAATCTCTTTTAAAATTACTTTAAATTATTTTAGTTGGCCAACACACACATTCACTTTAACTGATTAACTTATTTGTAGACGTAGTTATCTGGCTGGGATGGGAGTCAAAAGTATAGATTAAATTAACTAGATAAGTGTAGAATGGAATGTAAAGAGGGCTCCAACAATCACAGTATAGGAAATCTTAGTTTGATAAGGGGGAAATACATGAACACAAACCTGTTAGGTATGCCCTTACCCCTGGGGCTTTCTGCTATTCACTCAATCGTATCTCCAAGTAACTAGTCAACGTTCACTCAGTCAGTGGTGGAAAAAAAATCCTCATCCGTTACTGTTAATGTGTTAAGTTAAGAGGGCTTCAAGTAAGCACCTTCCACTTTCTATTTCTAAGCCACATGTAGAAGACTGAGCTAACACTGCAGAGCCCAAGCAATGTCGTTGTTGTTGTATCCCAGTAAATCCACAGGGTATCCACAGCAGACAGCTGTATTGTTGATATATAAAGGTTGTAAGGAAGTCCAGCCCCTAGCTGTAGTTAATCCAGTGAAGAGGGAAGAGGTTTAGGATCAATGCCTTGTTCAACTCACTCATGAACCACTGATCACCTATATTTGCCTGCTCTTCATTGAGATAGAGCTGAGCCTATCAGTCCACACACATACACAAGCCTCAGTTACTGACTGGCCTGCTAACAACACAGCCAAGCAAGCATTGAGGGAGAGAGAAGCCTGAATTGAACAGGCTGCTGGCTCCTGGATAGAGTGTCTACATATGTACCCAGCTTTCTTCTCTTTCTTACAAGTTCATGGTTAGTTCATTTGGGCAAACTGGGTATCCTGCTGTGACTATTTTCTTGTGAGTAAAGTCTTCCAGTTTGAACTGGGCCCTGTCTTGGCCCTGTCTTGGCCCTGTCTAAGTCCCCACTAGCCCTGTTTGGCCTGATCTGTTCCACTTCACAGCCTAAATGGCTTTGTTATCACCCACCGCTTCAAAAACACTGAGCCAAATAAAAAAGGGGGGAAGAAAGAGAGAAGCCTGGAGCAATAAGAAGATTGAAGAATCTCAGTGGCTCCTAAAAGAACATCTTTATAGTAGGAGGAGGGCCACACTGCTTTTTTAACGTCTGGCCCAAAATTGAAACAACTTCTCCACTATATCTTACCTAATTCTCCACTTTTGCCATCTGATATGTTAAAAGCCTATTTAAGTCACTTTAAATAACTGACATTCTTCATGAAATTGAAAAAATTTCAAAGTTGACCAAGATTCGACAGTATTGTAAATAATAAGATTGTAAATGATCTTTATTATAATTGACAATTTTTTTCGTTGCTCAAAAAAGTGTTGAAATTTTCTGTTCTACTAAAAAAAACTTGGCAAAATTAGAAGTTTAGAGAGAAACACTTTTCGGCTGACAAAGTGACAAGAATTCAAGACTTTGAGTGTTTTTGTTAAGAAAGTAACTCATATCAAAACGGCCCATGTCCTCTTAAGAAATTATGTTGTATAGATAAGTAAGTAGAAAACATACAGGGCACCACCCTAATAATAAGACTCCCCATGTGGTATGTAAACTAAACCCAGCCCAACATTGTTCACTGAATGAGGGGGATAACTCATTTTTCTTTAAACACACCTGGACTAGATAATAACAGGCCTAATCTGACCCATTTGAAAACTACTTTGATGTACACACCTGATGAAATTTACACTGCTTGTTACTCCTCTAAAGCTCTCAAGGTAATATTTCACTTCAGTTAATCACTCGTAAAATACCATCTTGAAATTGAAGGTGTTCAGTCAAATTTAACGGAAATAATAGCGATTGAAATTAAAGGTGTTCAGTCAAATTTAACGGAAATAATAGCGAAATCCCAGATTGATTCAAACTTTTTCATAAATTCTGAAGTTTATTGAAAAACTAAATGATTGATGTTGGAATAACCAACAGCCAAACATTCTGTGACCCGTACAAACCTAAACATTGTTTGACAAAGTAAACAAAATTTCGTTTTATTTTAATGTGAAAATATGAACATTTTGGCAGCTCATTCTACTTTAAAGGCACACCTGATGCAAAAATTCAGAAAACTGTTTAGATTCGATGTCAACAAACGACCATCCAGGAATACGTGAATGATATGAATAGTAGCTTTGTAATTTAAATCAACTGGTCATTGACCCATTTTACGGACCTAAACTCAAACTACAGACACGGGTCTAGGTTTGAAGGACACAAAAACCCTTCAGCTACATTTGTAAGAGACCTGAATTGAATGAAATCCAACTTTATTATCAATCATTTGGAGTGCTGACTTCATTTTTAGGTTTGACATATTTTATGTTTCAAATGTTTACATTTATTATTGTGTTAATAGTAAGTTTCTGTAAATTATATTTCTTCTCAAATATCAGAAAGACTACAGACGTTGAGTTTGACTTGCAACTCAAGAGATAAAATATTTCAATACCAAATGACTACAGCCTTAAAAATAAAGTTGCCGAGAAGACAGCAGGAAGGGCATCCCGCTGTTGAATCACAGTGTGCATTGACACTGTGTGATGGTGCTAATCTGGGTATATATAAACTAAACAACACTCAAACTGCAGGCAGAGTAAGGCAATGGTGATGTCCAGATAACATTCTTGACTGTCAGAACATACAAATCAGATCTTAATTCCACAGCTTATCTGTAGGTTTAGAGCTGGGCTAACTTGAGTAAGATTTCCAATGATATCTATATACCTACATGTGGTTATTCTTTGTCCACACATAAGCATTGTGTTGTACAACTACAGATCACAATGGGAATTTCATTCTCTTCATGATATCAACGATTGCCTTATAACCTCATCAATTTGTAGACCAGTGTATCATGGGATACAAGAGGGATTAGAACTTTTATAAAATGGTGGATAATATGGTGTTTTACGCGACTAAGGATGTCAGAGTTGCTGTTCCAAGTGCGATGATTTCTATGGACCAATAGCAGAAATTAGCACTTAGATTCTCAGCGATTCCAATATGGTCATTTGGCACAAATCTATCCGGATTCTTGCAAACTTCAGAATAGTAAATGGTTTTCTTGTAGTAGTTATGTGCGGAAAACAAGCAACAAGACTTTCAAGAGTGAGTGCAAGACATACAAAATTTAAATCTTAAATCCATGACTTAACGCTAATGTATCTCTTCAAAATTTTGTCAAACACATGTACAGTTGATTGATGCCTAATATAAAATCAGTCACATGTATATGGCGGCGTAGCCAGGTTTGGTAGAGACTTTTGTCGAGTACCTAGTAACTCATCCATGTAGTGGGATCAGATGAATATCCATTCAGAAATTTTTCAATTTTCTTTAGTCGAACCTGCAACCCATAGTTGGAAGGCCTAGGTTGGACTGATAAAGACTATCTGCTTTGCTGACTGCGCCACCAAGGTGCCTGTACAGTAGTTGAAGTACAACAATGTAATAAATCTAATGGTCGAGCTTGGGTGCTATTTACTGACTATTCAGCCTCAAAACAAAACATCAGGCAAGCAGAGTTGTAGACTGCAATATTTTAGTAGTTACAATAAGGTATAGCCCTAGCAGTGGAACGGGTAACTGTATATAGGACTTCCATTTGGTACCATCATATCAAAGTCAGCCCTAGAAATGAGAGAAGGCACATTA
The DNA here is from genome assembly GCA_963971465.1 of Lepidochitona cinerea. Classification (NCBI taxonomy): domain Eukaryota; kingdom Metazoa; phylum Mollusca; class Polyplacophora; order Chitonida; family Tonicellidae; genus Lepidochitona; species Lepidochitona cinerea. The sequence continues at coordinate 41,693,090 of OZ020553.1, forward strand.
ACTAAATTTATGCTGTTAAGGGGCCTGTACCATCTGGGGACAATCTAAATCTATGACTTCCATACACTTGAAGCTGGAGTCCTAACAATCTCACAGGCCCTTCAACATCAACCAACCAACTGGCTAAGTAAGGGCTTATAGTTTGTTGTACAACAGTTCAGCTGGTATCAAGCTAATAAACCAACACCATTTGATATGCAATGTTAAAGCCTGATTCTGTAAGTAATATGATATTTAATATTGAAAAAAAAAAATAACCTAGATACCTGATGGACATAATTACAGATATTGCCAAATATAACTTTTGAAAGACATTTAGAAGTAGGGAATAAGTAACATAAAGGCATAGTTTTTTAGTTATCCAGAAAAACTATGCCTTTATGTTAGATATTGCCAATGCTTTAAATCCCTATGAAGAGGGGGTTCTTAACCATTAAGTCTGTAGACGAGTGATGGATAAAACAAAACGACGTTGCAATTTTGATTGGTTTGGAAAATTCAATCAACTGAATATGAAATATGAAGCAACAAATTAAGTAAACAGCTGGTCTGATTGGTTGAATGATTAACACAGGTTTTTAACTGTTCTATCAGAAATTTAGTTATCAATAACTAAACTATACTCCTGACCTCCTTGCTTTACTAAAAGGTAGGAAACGTTCAAAACAAACAACTTTTCTTTTTGACTTCTTCACAGATTGAAGTCTTTCAAAGTTCTAAAATGAGTAACGGAAAATCATTATTTCTTCCAAGTCAAGTCTTCTCAATGCCAAACAGATACATGAACCCCAAATATAGGACAAATAGGTGAATCCCCAATTGGTTCCATAGATAATGGGTCGTTGGAGTAGGAACAGGACCAGTGAGAAGGCTATTGTTGTAAGGGCAGGCTAATGGTACATATGCAAAGGATTACAGGCAGCCAAGATGGGAGGGAAGCCCTAGAAAACACTCTCAGTAAAACCCATAACATCAAGCCATGAGAATGGGGAAATCCGAGAGGGCCTGTAAATACTGTACTTTTCCCCCCTTCTCTAACGAATTGATCTACCCTTGCAAGTAATCCTAAAAACAAGGGCAACAGGCCTGCAATAAAAAGCAGAATCGGTACCCTTACTCAGCTGATCATCATTTACTGGTTCCACCAATAGGTCGCGGGTACGAATCCCACTCACTGCACTCAGTCCCAAAAAAATGGGAAAATTTTCTGACTGGGTTTTCACTCGAACGACCTATGTGGAATGGTTGCCAGTTACCAAAGTAAGGTCGTGGGTTTCCTCCGAGCCCAGTTTCCCCCCACAATAAAACTGGCAACGCTGCCATATAAGTGAAATAATCTTGAGCGCGGCGTAAAACACCAAACAATCAATCAATCATTTGCTGGCATTCAAGACTGCTAATCCAAGACATAATAGGTCTTTATGTAACTTAATTTTATCCATTCCAAAATAGCCTTCAAAAATAGTTTTCTTTTCAAATACGGTTGGGAGCACTCTGTAACATGCTTAAACTTTCTTGATACACATTTTACAACAACTTATGATTGGGTATAAAGGTCTAAATGACATGCCCCTGTTTAACACTTGTCTCCATAGTTTATAGTCATGGAGATTTTCCCTGTGCCCCTTGTGTTTTAGTGGTCATAAGTTTATATAAAATAATTTTCGACCATAATCTGTATATTAAACGGTCACCACTCACCAGGTAGAATGGTTGATGTCCATAAACAATGAAATAAAATATGCGCACTACCAGCACAAGACAAATATTGGAAATTTAAATGAAGTTAAAAAGTTCTGCAAGCTTTTTTTTATCCAAAATCCAGGATAAAACAAGCTAGCTTAATATTGTCTGTTAGAGTTATTTCCCTTTGGTAATTTTATTTTTTTTTTATCCTTTCATCTAAACACTAAAATGAATCTTTACTTTTTGAGTGACAAAGTAGAACTAAAAAGAAATAATTTGAAGCCTATAATTTCTTCTCCTACAAAATTCCCATCTTAAATAGATTGATGTTTCTTAATCTGCTTTAAGTTTGTTTCTCGTATATAGCAGTGTTGTCAGCTTTAGTGAGAGAGAAAAATTGCCCAGGCAAACCCAGAAAACCTGCCCAGAAAACCCTTAAACCTTCAGCAGGTGCCTGGTAACAGTCTCTTGGTCTCATTTTCACGTCAAATTGGTTCAAAAGATGTTAATTGCTACACCTTGTTTAAGATTCCTAGCTAATTTTCCAAATCATAAAAAAGCATTTATTACATTGATATGAGAATTATTACCTGTAGGTTTAAGGAGTTGAGATGAACTTTATCTTGGAGAAATGTGAGAGTCTGATAAAGGTAGGGCAGTTGCCACATAGCCCGTAACCCAGCCCACTGACTCCTCTCTGCAACAAAAATCAGATATAATTTTGTTATAAAACTTTTAACTCTTCATTCAGCAGAACCAATCTTTAAATCCTGCTTAATTTTAATATGAAGTTTTTTCATAAAGCAATAGTTATCTTTATAAAGTATGATAATTTATAAATTTAAGCTCAATGTGTGTTTTAGAGAACTTAACAAACGAGCCGTTCCCAGCAGGGTCCCGTAGATCTGTTCGTAAAGTGGTGGGACAGTAACCCTAAGAAGTTAGTTTGATTCTAACCAGAGCCATGATTTCTCCCTGGTCCATTTTTTACTAATTCAAATAATCATTACAGCCAACTATAGCTTTAGTTATACCTTTCAGTACTCAAACTTATCATTTATATAAGCCTGACCTTTATATATTATGTATACAAGCTAGACAACTTATAATAAAACACAAATTAACAGCTCTTGATGAGCAATAGGTATCTATAAATATAACGAAATCAATTATCATTCCTCAATTACATTAAAACTTATGATTGAATAAACATTGAATAACACTTGATATACTGGCTATATTCAGGGTTTATGTATTGTACAGTTGCAAAACCGGAAATCCTTATTGTCCAATACAGCAATAGTACAAATATATTTTATTAAATATTTTTCAGGCGATTGCCGTATGTGGAAGAGTTGCCAGGTACTCAGCAAAGGTCAGGGCATAAGAACATGGTAGAAAACCTTAAAATGCACATCTAAACATGATGATTGTTCCACGCACTATAAAGTTTCATTGAGTTATGTCAAACAGTTTTTTAGTTCTGCTCTGGTAACAAAATTTATAAGTTTTTGTTTACCTAGCCCACATTTCGTCAAACTATACAGTTATTAATTTTTTCTTTGAAATCTTATCAAAATGAAAAAAAAATATGAATTCAATATTTAATCCATTTCAACAAATGGTTTGTAAATATGTTATGTCTGTCCCATATCTTATTGGTAAAAATAAATCAACTCCTATATAACGCATTATTGATCAACCTTGTTAATAGTGAAAGTAGATTTTTTATGAGACTCCTGCTGTTTATAGCAAATGAACATATGTAGTACTGAGGTAACTAGGTCTAATAGTAATTGTGAGTTAAACAAGACTAGGCATTGTTTTAAGAGGCCATAGATAAGTGCAAGAAAACCCTATCTTTCTCAAAATAATATGACAGGTCAATAAGGTCTGCACAAGGCCCTTATATTTCACTTAGCTGATATTAATTACACGCAGGTAAAAAAAAAAAGATCTATTTATAGGTACAGAACATAACTGTAAAAAGAATATGTATCCTTAGATTTCAAAAAAACGAATGTTCCAGAATTGTACTAGAGAACATTGTTAATTTATTTCTGTATCAATGTCAGTTACAGAATGTGCTTCATTGATGAACAGGATGTTGTGGTTATGAGTCAGTGCTTAACAATCTCAATAAAACACCTGAATATTACCTGAGCAGTTACAAATGCAGCAGCTCCCCTGACATATATATTACCCCATAATAATTACATGTTTGCAGGTGATAAAGAAAGACATCTGTAATTATGTACACTGTTGACATCTCTTTTTTTTCTTCTTATTAAACTTTAGGATTGCAATTTCAAAGTAAGGGTTTCAGGTTTATACATTGACAATTTTTAAAAAATATGCAACCAGCCTGTTGCCTGAGCGGCTGAGCCATTCAAGTTTGGAGTTCCAACAGTAAAACAAATCTGAATAATTGGGAAGCACATTTATTCCAGACCTACATATTTATTCTTTGTCTTAGAAACACTTTTTTTTTCCCCCATCTTCAAGATGGCATAACAATAAAGCTTGTAATAAGCATATTTTAAGAAAATGAGACGAAAGTATCAAAATAGTTTATATTTTGTCCTGGCTGATATTGCATTACAATCACAGCCGACCAGGTAGTTGCACTAAATACTTCTACCATTTGAAAATGTCCCTTGGCTAGCATGTGAAATTCATTTTCTAACGAGAGTTTAATAAAATGTCAAAACAAGAATATGTCTGTTCTGAAGCTAGGTCGGCCGATTTACTTGATGCTGTATGAGGCACAGGTTACATAATAAAGACATCCATCTAAAGGCACTTGATACAGCCCTATATACTTTCCACAAGCAGCAAAACGCATCCTCAGCATGTTACTTTAATTAACTCCTCCTTCAGCTTCTGAAGAGGTAGATTTATAATCCTACCACCAGATTAGATACTGTCTTTTTTCATAGTTTACATTCATCCGAGGTGATAAAAGTACTTGCAGTCATTAATCATAAACCGTTTTAATAAACACGTAACGATGGGAGAAAAGGACTAACTAAACTGTAACACATGATTTTTACACTTCTCAACGTGCATTAAGGTAAAATGACCCCCCCCCCCCCCCCCCAAAAAAAAAAAAAAATTGTTTTATCGACATATGCAAAACTTGGTTTAAAAGTAAACAATCTGCTTTTATGGAAAATTTGCAATAGACAACGTAGATTTACTGATTGATTGGGACTTAACATTACAATCAACAGCTAAGATGGTGAAAAAGATTAGCCGCGCTCAAGATTATTTCAATTATATGGTGGCGTTGCCAGTTTTATTGTGGGAGGAAACCGGGCTCTATGCCCGGAGGAAACTCCCGACCTTACGTTGGTAACTGGCAACCATCCAACATAGGTCGTTTGAGCGAAAACCCAATCAGAGAATTTTGCAATTTTTTTTTGGACTGAGTAGGATTTGAACCCGCGACCCATTGGTGGCCATAGAACAGTATAAAAAAAACATACCCTATTCTTTAAGAAGGAGAAACTTATTGTTGTATTTCTTAACATATTTTTTTAATGTCCATATGTTGGCATTTTTTTTACAAAGAAACTCCAAAGCCATTATTGCTACCTTAAACGAATCTATAGCATTAAGAAAGACATAATTACTTGGTCTCTCAACTAAAAATTCAGAAAGTGGCAAATTAAAGCCATAATATAATTCAGAATACAAAAATTTGAAGGAAGTTAAATAGAGAAAAATCTGCCACTCCTCAAAGATAGGAAAACTTCAAAGGTGTACTCGGTGACTTAAAAGTCTTTCATCTGCTGCACATTCATAATTATTAACATGACAAACCTAAATATAACCGAATTTTTTTCATGGAAATCACATTCATGAAGTAATTAATTCTGTTCCCGATTAACCTTCTGAAGAAAACTTTTATTCTCAACCTAAAACTTTGATGGTGTTTATATATTTTAAGAAATTGTGTGAAAACACACTTGAGTATGAACGTTTTTTTGAAGGTTTACGTTTCCCTGAAGCACTGGTGTGTGACAAGGAGACTCTCTCTTACCCTGTCTTTTGAAAAAAAAAAAGGGAAAAAATATTCATGAGACTAAACATTTAACTTTCAATCTCCCCTTTGGGTGTTATGTTCAGTTCATTTAAAATACCTGGGCCTTTGTACAAGTCACCTGTGAATGGATCTTGATGAAATCCAGCCCAGACAACAAACTTTAGCCTCAAGCGTAACTCAATTGATTGTTGGTTCACAAAAGTCTCCTAAGACGACTCACACTGTTCAACTATAGACACCTTGTACCTGAGGCCATCTATATGCAAGACAACCAAAGACAAGAAGTCAATGCAAACTAAATCAACTGTCAATTTCTCTCCACTTAGTACGAGTGTTAACCATTACGAGAAGTTATTTGTATGAAACAACTTTTGCACAAGTTGCAACGTTACACCGCTAAACACTAATACAGCAGGTAAACACCAATACAACAGGTAAATGCCGATACAACCACTAAACACTGATACGGCAGGTAAATGCCGATACAACCACTAAACACTGATAGGTGTATGACAAAAAATGAACATTACACAGCTAAAGAGATACTAATATTAGAAAAATATTTGTATGTTATGTCAGAGTGACATAACACATTGAACATTCCATAAATAATTCCAAAAGCTGGCCAACATAGACTTCAGACAAATAAATGAGTATAAAAGTATTCTAACACATGTTTGAATCACGACATGTTGTGAGATAGCCCTAAATAAAGCTTGTTAGCATATGCAGTGTGAGGGCCTTTTTTAATATCATTTAAAAAAATGTGGAAATCTCAATTGCTGCAAAACTTACTCTCTTTCCCTTTTTAAATATTTTAGAGTGTGAAACAAACAAACAACAAAAGTTTTTATTGCATTATGGATAATTATTGGGTCAGAGCGTTGTTTTACAAATAGGGGATGGACATTGTCAAGAAATAAATGACATCCTGGTGAGCTGTGTCTTGCTGAATAAATGGTCGCCGAAGATACCACTATTTGAGAGCGAGGGACGACATTTATTTCTGTTCTAATACATAAGTTAACGTATATAAATTTAATCAATTTCAGTGAGGAAAGTGCAAGGGTTTTAATTAGACTACCAGCCTTTGCTACCTGCAAAAGTTTTTTTGAGACTCTCCCACCAGGGCCAATAAAAAATGTCCAGCAGCAAGTCAGCAACCCACATGACATGTAGATAGTATACCGGGTGAAATCAGTGCTGTCAGCTAAAACGTGATGACGTCACTATTCTGGAACGTTATGACGTGATCGAGCACTGCTCGACGTGATCGAGCACTGCACAGGGAAAACCTTCTTGTCTAAAATATGCAAGGAGACATAGCTGTTTTGGCCAATAAGATTTTCTGTGTGCCAGTGTAGTCCAAGGGTTCATGCAACAGTTTAACACGGCCATAAAAGAAGGCCATTTTAGACACCTTAGTGTAGTTCTATGGAGAGTAACTATTTTCAATATTCTTTTTAGATCCTGGACGAAAGTATTCTGTGGTGTTTAAAGATTAAATATAATCAATGACTATTAAACCCCCCCCCCCCCCAAAAAAAAAAAGGGGTAACCAATTATGATAAGGTTATCTATGCAATAACATACCTGAAATTTAAACCTTTAATCTTTTCGTTGACTTTGTTCCAGAAACTTCTAAACTCCCATACATGTACACTTTTGCGTAAGATTTATAAGACCTGTGTAACTCTATTACAGCTGTACCTGTACAGGTGTTGTCTCTTGTGAATCAGATAGTTTACTTTGTTAAAAGGACATCAAAGGATATATGTCAACAAACATGACCTCATCACTACAAAACCACAGGTAGGGGTGAATAAGTGCAAATATCATTACTGACCAGGTCACTCAGTACACAGTGGTCAGCCATTTTTTTTTCCATAGGTTAAATTTCATTGATTATTGTTTTTCGGAGGAAGTCAGACCATAAGTGGGTACCAGATAGGACAATGGAAGGAAAAACCCAATCTACAAGACTAAGTCGGATTCGAACCAAAACGCGTTGCTGGAAGGGCAGTAAGTGATAGACTTCGTGTCTGAAGAATGTGCCACCAAAGTATCCCATGTCATAACCTACTTATTGTCAGTCTTGCTTTCTCGAACATTTGGCTTGGTCAAGTTTGAGTTGCAACAAGAGATAATTTTTCCTAACTGTTCAAAAGCAAAACCGATTTGAGCCAAAGTAAAGTTTTTGGTATGCTTGTCGGATTTTGAGTTACGTTTTCTCATGATTATAGGATCCTCACAGTACATGCACTGCATTATCTATTGTATAATCAAGACAAAACCAGTTATCAAACTGTATGCAATAATGGAAATTTTCTGGAAAGTACATGTACATTTAAATCTTTTTTCTCAAAGCAAACTATAAACAATAGCAGATTCAAACATCTAAACTGGTTCAATGGCAGACGTCCTTGGTGAACTTCACAAAAATATACATGAAAGTTTAAGTTTAAACTACAAACACAACCACATATTTTATATGATTCCAGAAAAATATCTTAATATTATTGCACAAGAATTTTCCACATTGGATTCAGTTAAGTTAACAAATTAAAGCTTCCATTGGAATTTAAAGACTTCACCCGTTTTTGGATGGAAAACTTGGTCCAAAGTGATTTTAAAAAAAATCCAGCCTAGGTTAAAAAAAATTTTCAACATTCTTCAGAATCTACTATTTCTAGAAAGTTTAGGACAAAAAGGATTCCAAAAATAGCCTGGTATAAACATTTGATGTTAGACTGGCAACAACATTTTTAAAGAGTTTTTTGCAGGTCAAAAAGTTAAACAAATATCCATTAATTCTGTTCATCACGAACAGAAATTTAATGTCCAGGTAAAAAAAATGTTACATAAGAATGCATTCTAAAAGATCTCAATATTTTTTTTCAGATTAAGATAATAGTGGGATAGGCAGGTTTAAAGTTAAGAGTTAAAAATAACAAATTAACAAAGTCTACTTAATGATAGGTTGGATATTGAGTTGGCCATGGTCAGGATTTTATTATTATTATAAACTTTTCTGAGGGTTGACATGCTCAGTCAGCAGAATTGCTAATCTTCCCGGAGGCCCTCCTTGTATACACCATTCATTCACCTTTCCATAGCAGACATTCATCGAGGTCCTATGAACGATTTTGAATAATTGATGGATGAGTTAGGACGTAAAAGAGGATAAAAACCAAATTTTGCAGTTCTTTGCTATCACGAGAACTTCTTCACCACAAATAGGTTGATTGATTGATTGTTTGGTGTTTTACGCCGCGCTCAAGATTATTTCACTTATATGGCGCGTTGCCAGTTTTATTGTGGGAGGAAACCAGGCTCTATGCCCGGCGAAAACCCACGATCTTCCGCTGGTAACTGGCAACACCACAAATAGGAATTGCATTGTAATTTATAGTAACTGCCATAGACTGATCCAGAGACATTTTGATACCTGTATACAGGTATGGGCGCCCAAACTCACAAGCAAAACATCAGCCCAAATTCTTAAAACCACCAGATTTTAATGTCAAAATAGCATTTAATGTTGAATTTTGGGCCAGATATGTTGTTTTTGTGTTATTGTTGGAACATTTTGAACCGAAATGGTATGCCCAAATTTTCCCTGGATCAGTCCCTGACTGCAAGGTGGTTGATTGAAATAACTGGTTCACTACAGATATAATAGAATGCTAGAACCTTGCAGAAAAATGGTAGACTGCAGGTCATTTTGAATATGGCAACCAAATAGGTAGCCGTGAAGCGTACAATTTCCAAATCTTCTTGAGGGCCCAACAAAAGTGTTATTTTCTGTTTTTTGTAAATTGTCTGCAGTGAAACATTTTGATATTTACTTTTGACTCCATTTTTATTCAGCTCAAAAATACGGTGATTTGCCGTATAAAAAGCGCAGACTGCCCGAGGCGTGTCAAAGCCGACCGGTAGCGAGTGAAGATAGCCGAAGGGAGTTCCGACTGGGGGGTGTTGTCATGTCAATTGGGCAATGAAAACGGGCCACTTGTCGGAGGACAACCTCAGCCTTCGTCAGATACCTGGACAACCTTCCATATAGACCAATGTTCAGGTCATAAGCAGAGTTTTAGGAACAAAATAGGAGGGCAGAGTTGTATATATGATTTTCATCAAATAAGCACACATTGGGATAAATGAAGGGGTGGGAAAGTGGGGTGTGATAGCTAAAATTTTGCAACAAAAAAGCACTTGTTGGAAGGTATGTAGAACTGCAGGAGATACTAACTTGTTGAAACTCTAACCAATAAGTGCATGTTGTAGAGACGATGTGTTGAGGGTGGGGGGGGGGGGGGGAATCATAGCTAGAATTGCAGCCAATGCGCACATGTTGTAGAGACGATGTGTGGAGTGTGGGGGGATAAATCATAGCAAGAATTGCAGCCAATAAGCACATGTTGTAGAGAGGGATGTGTGGAGTGGGGGGTGGAGGAATCATAGCTAGAATTGCAGCCAATAAGCATGTTGTAAAGACGGTGTGTGCAGAGGGGGGGGGGGGGATTCATAGCTAGAATTGCAGCCAATAAGCACATGTTGTAGAGAATATGTGAGGGGGGGGGGGGGAGAATCATAGCTAGAATTGCAGCCAATAAGCGCACATGTTGTAGGTACGATGTGTGGAGAGGGGGGGGGGGGGGGAGAATCATAGCTAGAATTGCAGCCAATAAGCACATGTTGTTTATATGTAGGTAGGTCAAGAAGGAAGCCAACTGTGGGATGTGATTGCTGGGTATAGTAAGGAGTGGTAGAGGAAGATTTGATGTTTACTTCCAGTTGGTATGATTGCCCTTCTAAATATACTCTAACAGTAAACCTGATGACCCAGCCTAAGACAAACAGATAGTTCCAAGCAGCTGTGAAGCTCATCTCAATCTTAACACTAGCAAACTACCCCTTTCAGGCTATTCACTGTTTGCACAGCTAATCAACAGCTCTTTTTATATCCATATTCCAGACAACAGACTGTGTTAGAACTGTCTGTTATATTCCAAATTTAGCTGAACTTTTCCTCAATCTTTAAAATGATGGTAAATCATAGAAACCTCCTGCATACGTATAATGAATTTTTAATGATGTTAGTTTGATAAATCAGATTTGCTTTGTCAGCTTACAAAAGTAGACAAAACTGGACATATTTGAAACTTTGATTGCTTTGATTGATTGATTGATTGATTAGAGCTTAACGTCGCACTCAATAGCTAAGGTCATTCGACGACAAAAGTACCAACCGACCAAAAAATAAAAGATCACCCTCCCTGTCCGCATCTAAATTAGGCTCTACAGACCATAGAACGTCAGGAAAGCTAATGTATTTTGCATATGTAATGTTCCTCGTCGCTGGGTCAGTATAATGCTCCAGCTCGAGGGCAATGATTGCTTTGAAACCAAATTTTCAAAATCTCAATGTTTTTTCGACCCACAACCCATGGACAAAAGGCTGGAGTTTGTGTCAATGTCCCTGTTCAATAAATTCTAAAACTGAGGCGATTAAACAAAAATTAAATAACATAATAACATGATAATTTGTGCTTCCTGAAGTTTTCAAATGTTTTTCTAAAGCCAAAATATTCTTAGATTTAATGGCAGCAGGCTGTATAATGTATTGCTTCTGTTAGCATCTGGAACAAATCCTTTTCCTAAGCCAATAAATCAAGAGATGGAAAATATGAACTCCATTGAACAAATTCCAAACATTATATGGGTTCTATTTTAAACGCATCCTTAATCCCGATAAACACCTTACCTGCACATGGCGAATGATAGTTTATGGAAAATCCATTTCAGGTAATAAAATATGATCCAGGTATTAATGCTTTGTTCCGGGTCTAGAAAATGGTAAAATGTTCACAGTTTTAAATCTGGAGCTTTGTGTTTAACACATAAACAAAAGGAGGTTAATATAAAGAAAAAAACACAGCAGATATCTATAGCGCATCAGGTGTCCTCCAACTATCTGATTATGTTGTTTGGACTTTAGATATCGGGCTTTTTTATCAGCTGGAACATGCTGACCCTAGAAGCCACTGAGAAAAGGGGTCTGAAGTTGATATACAGTAGAGTTGTGGTGGGATATGATAGAGTAAAACGCCTGACCCCGCTATCTATCTTCAGGCAGTCATATCACAGAAAGGCTGCTACAAGCTCTTTTTCAAACTAACTCTCTCCCCTTCTCTATTTCACTAACAGTGTGTATTAATTTGGGCTGTCCCCTAACAAGACAAGCAGAGTCTGTACTTCACACACACTCAAAGTCAAACATACTGCCTTGGAAGCTTGCTGGCTATTCACCCCTTTCAGATTAAACTCTCCCGAGAGTAGAAAATGGGGCAAAAGGGGGATTTGAATCTGTGTGTGTGGCAGGCTTAATGTCCCAAGTCTAGTCACCCCCACAGAATTCCCCAAAAAACTTCAGGAGGCAGCGCTGCTTTCCCCTTTGAAGACCAGACCCCCTTACAATTGGGCTTGTCAAGGAACAATAGGCCACACCAAAAAGACAGCAATTATGTAAACAGAGTGCTACAGAAAACAACTATCCATACAGTTTCCTATGATAGAGCGTCTAGACTTAAGCGAATGTTTTTAAAACCAGCCAACTCATTATATAATACGTGTGTGTTTTAGTGGTTATTTTAGACAAGAAGATTTTCCCTGTGCCCGTGTGTTTTAGTGATCATAAATATATAATACGCTCCCAAAGACCCCCCTCCCCCTCCATAAGCTTGGCCTAAAAATGTCAACTACAAAAAGTCCGTAGAACTTTGGTACAGTAGCCTTGACTACTGAATTGGTCGTAGACGTAGGCTTAGATCAGTTATATACTTTTGCTGGTTTTCAAGCGTTAAAATTTAAATTTGTTTGAATTCCGAGAATTAAACTTTGCCCGCATTAGAGTTTGTTAAAAAGAATTTAACGCCTAAGGTTTAAGGGCATCGTTGTCTACCAGTTGTCGCACAGCAAACATTTAAACAGTTGCAACCTTTTCTTACATCTTCAGTTTTCATTGGCCGGTGAACGTGACCACTTGGCTAAGACGTATATAGGTTACATGTAGGTGTAAGATAACCGACTCTGTATGATAACTGATCACATAACTGTATTTATTTGTGCACATTCTGGGCCCTGGGAAAAGCTTCTTGGATAAAATAACCAAGTTGTGTCACAAAACAGTTGTGACTTTTACACCCAATTGTAAGTTTTCACTGGAGCAGAGCTTGACTTCAGTCAGTAGAATTTTCTGGAATAGACTTCGTAGTATTATATTAAAAAAGATTGTAGGGGTCTTCAGCTATGGCAATAAGCGCAGTAAACTGCTCAAGATTAAACAAAATATGATCATGTGAAAAGAAAGGGTACTTATTGACGAAAACAGCTATTAAATTTTTAGCAGTTTTCTACAGTGCACTCAACAGACATTAAGGCAAAGCTATGGCAATTATAAAATAAAATCTTGCACCATTAATTGATATCTGTCAAACATTTGTCTATATCAACTATGTAAATAAGATTATCATAGTAGGACAACCAGTACAACCAGAGAAAAATACCGGCATGTTGGACTTTTTTGAAAAATATTTCAAAAACACCACTTGTAATGCTTTTTACTTTTAGGCAAAAATAGCTAAAAATGTATTTTGCAAAAGATGTGTTTGCGATTAAATATCTTTAAATCTGATAGCAAAATGACACAATGGCCTTATTATTCACAAGTAAATGTTATCTTTACTTCCTCTTTCTAATTAAATATCTCAGTTAATTGGAATTATTTGGGAGCCGATGAGAATAGCACAAAATGTATTTTTGTACACAATCTTTGAAAAACAGAGGAAGGTAGCTGCAAATTTTACCTAAGACGGTCCAACCGCTAGTCCCCCTGCCCCAGGGCCATTGGGTAGCCTTTCGGGCATGTTCGACAATAGGCTGGTATATCTTACAGTTACCCTTGGGCGAGTTTATCGAGATTTGCTTACATGGGTACGTCATAAAGAAATTATTGTTGGATATTAATAGAAAGAGAGTAACAAGAAAGTGATAAAAATACATGCAGTATGCTGATCAAGCTACAAATATGCAGCTGATATAGGCTAGGCCATATTGTTGACACATGTTAAAGCCTAAAACAGTTGATAATGCAATACATATGTCATTATCATCATATTATGTACTAAATATAAGACCATGAGGAAAAAGCCAATCTTAAAGCGGCATGAGCTGCCAAAATGTTGATATTTTGACGTTGAAACAGAATGTTGAAATTATTGGTTATTTTTCTCAAAACGTATAATTCAGGAGTTTTTAGTGCTTCTAGTCGAGAATGTACGAAAAAGCATTGTTTTGAACTAAGTTTGGCTTAGAATAAATGAATGGTCGTACCGGTTATTTAAATTTTCTTTACTTTCGAACATGTTTTCGGGTCGTACAGGCCACATACTGTATGGATTTTCCTCATTCTAACGCCAGTCATTTAGTTTTTCGGTGGCCTTCTAAAGGCTCTTACTGTCGTGACGATCAGAAATTATGAAAAAAGTGAGAATTTTGGCAACTCATGCCACTTTAATTTGTCACTGTGATTTACGAAATGAAAGTACACCACAAAGTAAGAAAGAAATCTTGATACGGGTGCCCAATTTCGCAGGCGAGGTAATTTCTCTGACAAGGGAAACACCCAATCGTTTCCAAGGATTGGAATGCTGGGAAGCAAATGTTACAATTCAGTTTCCTCATTTGTCTTTCTATATACAATGTGGATAGGGTCTAATATCACAACTGAGTTCTGATGGGTTGTGACTTTGTTAATTCTGAAATCGATTGATCCAGAATTTCTCCCAAGAGTCTGTTCTAACTTTAGTAAATAGGAGTGGAAGATAATATGTTCAGGGCTCATTCAAGAAAACAAGCATCATGGCTGGTAAAAAAAATCGTACAAACATAACTCAGAAAAAAGTATGATAAAAAGATTGACAAATTATGACATATCAGGTCTAACCACCTTTGAAGGGCTAGGTTGGTTCTATTCTTTATTTGTTAATGACATAATGTGAACAAAAAGTTATATAGTTACATAAAGAAACTTTTTCTATCAAGACAATCTCTCGCAAAAATCCAGAATACTGTTTACATAAAAAACAGTGGGCGGTTTTTTTTTCCTGTATTTTTCCAGACAGAAGAAGTTGGGAACTTTCTATTTTTAACAAAAAAAAAAAAATTGGCATAATTTAGTATAATAAATTTGAAATTGAAAATTAGATTTATCAGGTACTTACAATGTCAACAAACTGTGTATCTGAACATGCACACAAGCACCCTTATGTATTGAACAATCTGAGCTATTTAATGACACAGTATAATTTTACATACTTTATCTGAGTAACACGGCTTGACGATCAGATTTGAGGGCCTTGGAAAAACTGCCAATAAATTTTAGGGTGCAAACCACAGACAAAAAGGCCTGAAAGTTAACCAACACTGATTGTTGTTGTTGTGATCTGACTTTGCTTCTTCAAAAGTTTTTCACATGGTTTAAAACATTTGAAACCTAACTGGACATGTATAATGTGTTCAAGTTTAATTTTTTTGGTTTAGTTTAGTAAGCTGATGTAAATTGGCTTTAAACTGGCGAGAGCTATAAAAATGAGGTATGTTTTTGGATAACTTTCAAGGCCTGCTACTTTCCTGACAATCGGGAAAGTTTGAATTTGGGCAGCTCACGTGTTGAGGTGTTGAAGTGAGGCAGATTGTCTCCCCTGAAACCATGGCAAGTCTGCTAGAGTTATTTCCCTTGAATTACAAAAACTTAGCTTATATATCATTGTCCAGGCATGAAGTCTACACATATGTCAATGTGCCACACCATATTTCTGTCAAATGTATGAAGATATCTATTAGGTCTCTTAAAATTGGTCCACTTTGTTTTCTTTTAAAAAAGAATCATCCGAAAAAAAATACAGGAGACATTTTGCTGAATTTTGATTCTTCACTTAAAATTGAGTATTTCCTATTGTAATTTGATTCCGGATGTTGATAGCTGTATCAAATGGTAGGAAATGGTCCTTCTTTATAAAGTGTCATCTGACAAGAATTTAGAGAAGCTGAAGCTTAAGAAGGAAACAATTGACCCACTAGAATTACAACAATATCCTGGCATGGTTAACCAGACTACAAAATAAATATTTAGATCAATAGTATTAAATATGCCTGTGTTTTAACCACAAATACAGGGGCCGTGGGTGGGATTTGAGGGGAGGAATCCGAGCTATCGAACAAACATACATTCAGAGGTATCTGTGATCCCGCTCTACACACAGACAAATTGCATGTAAATAGTATATTGTTTTATTTCCATAAAAAAATAAAAACATCCAAAAACTGTCTTCTTCATAAAATAACCAATAAATAGATTTGCAATGTCAATGTGGTTTTCCTTCCTCTGATAAAGAAGTGAAATTTCAGTGAAGGCCTGCATTCTATGTGCATAATTATCAACACGTCTTAATTTGGCTGTTATTGAATTGGCCAACTGAGCTACTAAGACCTTCAGGAAAATTGCCTCTGCCCATCTAGGGCCTGCAATCTTCTGGGTCCCAAGCGACCCTCGCTTCTTGAAGTGGGAGGAGAGTCCTCAGTTCTCCAGACATGACTATCAACTGTCAGTTCTGTGAGAATTTGAAGGCCATTTGCTCTTTAGTATTAGTTTCTGAAGAAAGCTGATCAAAGTTGTCCCCCCTGAATGCACACACTGGCAGTTACTTCAGAGATCGTGGACATCAAATTCATCAATCCAACTTGTTCCAGAAAACAAGAATAGCCTCAGCTGATGTGAGACTGGTTTTATAATATTTGAGTGCTTGATTTGAATATTTTTCATAAAAATATTGAATTTATTGTTTCTCAAAAGTCTAAAATTGAATACTTTTACCCTCAAATTGTATATTTTTGTATCAATACTAAACCCAAGATATATTATATCTTTTGCAATAAGTTGCCATAGTTATTTTAGTCCAGAAATGTTCCCTGTGCAGCATCAGTGAGAAAAATATATATTTGGATCCGACATGAATGTATCATATGTATTTTCTAAGGGTCACACAATTTACTCAAATTAATAAAAGGCAGCACCTAAAAGGTGCTTTGACCCCTCAGCCAAATATGTCCAGTAATTATCAGATTTACAAATATCCACTGAATTCTGGTGAATAGTCCTTCATACTACATGAAGTAGGTATGTGAAAATAGGGATATTTACTGTGAGTATAATTGTATTACAACTGTCAGTCAAATAGTACATGTAACTGAGAGTAACTCGCTTATTTATCAGATGTCTTGTCACATCTGAATAAAACGCGAATGAAAGAGAGTGCTAGGACTCCAGAAATCAAGGGAGACATGTCATGCAACTTTCAAAACGGATTCATGAAAGGATAACTCAAATCTTTTAGTACCAAGTATATTTTCAATGCTGTCAGTTGAATAGTAACGCAGATTTAGCCCAGACAAAAAAATGTATGTAAAAATTTGAAAGGGCCATAACTCTGCAACAAAATTGTATAGCGCAAAATAAACATGACAGTGCACATTTTTGGTATACTAGGAATATTCACTGTAGTATCAAAGCGATCAGTTGAATAGTAACAGAGATACAGCCCGGATAGCCGAGAAATCTTGGCTCTGCCAATTTTTTTTTTTTCGTGTTCGTCATAGCCAAGATCACTTCCATAGTAAAAAAGTGATATTTGTTGAGGAGACCCGCCGAAAAAATGGGCGGCGCAAATTTCACAACAAATAAGCAAAGAATAAAATATTTACCACTGCATTCCGATAGTATAGACCACGAAGAAGGAGTTTGTCAAACTTATGCCGCTGTAAAGTGGTAAACTTTCCCTTATGCAGTCAATATTTGTTTCGAAGTCCACTGGCTTTCAACCTGACGTAACCGCCATAGTAAAACATTTAAACGACCAGTTAAGTTTGACAAACTCCTTCTTCGTGGTCTATGCTATCGGAATGCAGTGGTAAATATTTTATTCTTTGCTTATTTGTTGTGAAATTTACGCCGCCGATTTTTTCGGCGGGTTTCCTTAACAAATATCACTTTTTTACTATGGAAGTGATCTTGGCTATGACGAACACGAAAAAAAAAAATTCGGCAGAGCCAAGATTTCTCGGCTACAGCCCGGACAATTATTTGTTGACAGACAGTCGGCCATGCCCATTACAAAACTAACCAAAGAGGTCTGAATGGATCATCGAAAACAACATTATACAAATGTCCAAACTTCATTTTACCTGGGGAAACTTGATGGTTGATTCACCAGTGATAGTCCCTCGGTCCAACAGGCCTTCTATCGATGTGCCGTGGGTTCGAATCCCATTAAAACCAAATAAAATTACAAGAGTTTCGGGAAACCCAAAATACGCCCGGAAAGGCACAGTAACTGCAGCCATACCAAAACAAATCCTTCCATATTTATTTGAATTTAATTTTCAAAATTCAGAGGGAAGAGGTTGAAGCTTGGTAAATGATTGATTGATTGATTGTTTGGTGTTTTACGCTGCGCTCAAGATTATTTCACTTACATGTATATGGCGGCGTTGCCAGTTTTATTATGTAAAGCTTGGTAAAAGGTGATGTTATGTCAATAAAATGAAATCTTGCCACTAAAACCATTAAAATCCATCTGTATCAAATTTAAAATGGGCTATTTGGATCAACAATTATTAACAAGATTTGTACACGGTACAAGTCATCAATTCTCGCTGCTGTTAAATCACGATGTTAAAAATTGTTTGTTGTCAATAAAGGTTGCACTAAAATGTTTCAATTTTTTAGAAAAGCAGTTTATAATTTACTAATCATACTTAAACAAATGTAATTAATTGGCAATTTCGCAGCTCACACCAATTCAAGTAGATTTGACAATTTTTCTCATAACATTTTTTATCTACATTATTTGGCCATAGACATCTTGACAATATTCTAAATCTCCCCATATACCTACAGGTTATTACTTCTAATTTTATCATAGACCAAATGGATTTACAATAGATTTGGCTATGGGTCCATTGCTAATGTCACCCACTGTTTTATGTGGGTACACAAAGCCATAAATCTCTCGAGAGAGACTGAGAGTTGACAAGGTAAATAGACCAAAGCTGGGATACTTATCTCTTGGTCTGTAGATAAAACTTTAATCCTTATATGTATTTTTCATTTGATTAAAACGTTATATATTGATTTAAGAATAGTTTTAATCAATTTAGAAACATTATTGCAATTTGAAAAAATCCTTTTTTGATGAGAATCGGAAAAGTAGAAGCCATTTTATAATTTAAATGTTATTTTCATGAAAATGAAAGTAAGAATAAAAGGGAATGTACATAATCCAATAATTTGCAATAGTTGATATCATAAACAATTTTTTTACACACTGTCTGTTAATATGGTATGTAACATGAAAGATTTGAAAACATCGGATCATATTTGTTAAAGTTATGGAGAGAAAAAGTAAATATTACATAACCCAATATGGCTGCCATATAACGCAATGTATGATGTCAAAAATAGTTCGCGACACACCTTCCACCCATAAGGTATATACTCAGAAAAAATTGTGCAGATGGAATCAAAACATTGGAAGTTATGGAGCGGAAGGGAATATTACATAATCCAATATTATGTAACCAGTGATGTTAAAAATAGTTTGCGACACACCTTCTACCCATAAGGTATATACTTAGAAAAAATTGTGCAGATGGAATCAAAACTTTAGAAGTTATGGAGCGGAAGGGACAGCGGATGCCGGACAGCCGGACGGACGGAGATGATACCATAATACAGCCCGCTTTTCAAGCCGGGCGTATAAAAAAGGGACTAGGGTAGAAATGTTTACATTTTTGCTAAAACTTCTGTTAAATAGATAAATAAGATTTGAATGACTTTGGATGAAAGGTGCTAGGTTGATTTTCAACGAAAAATGAACAATTAACGAGCAATTAGTGCGCATTCTGTGGTACATTGTTTACTGTCTGACAGACGCTTTCGTGTTAATGTAAACAGAGGTCCTACATGGGTGAACCTTACTGTAGTTAGTTGTGAAAGCGTTACTGATATTCATCCATCCGATAAAACTATAATTTAGAGCAAACAATCTTTAGTTTAGTTTATTTCTACTGTTCTACATTATGTAATCAGGATAAAAAAACACATAAAAGTCACAAAACAACAAAATGATCTGCCAGTCAGTTAGCGTGCAACATCTCGCTTTGGAACCTCTGTTAGAAACTTTAGCCTGGCTAAAACTAAAAGCAAAATATATCAGTTGCAAGTGAATTTAAAAATGGTATTAAACTCGTCACTAAACAGTGTGTCAGGGGAAAGGCGTTTACCAGTTATCATCCCAACACCTTCCGAATATGTGTACGACAGTAAAATGTCGACATTTTTTTAAATCTCAAATTTGCCTTAAAAGCACTGTACCCTTTTATCAATTGATATATATATATGATCCCTTATAATATATCAGTCTTTTATGACATTTGTCAAAGAGTGCTATATCTAAATACTGAAAGAATAGTATAATGTATTGACAGCAATATAGAGTAATCTAGACTGAAGTTGAGTTCGAGTGGCTATTATCTACATCTTACACTCTTAAAAAACTGACTACTTCACTTATAACAGGGTGTGAACTGCAAAATGAAGGACAATAACTTAACATTAAACCTCCAATCTCACTAGCTTTAGCCTATATAAACTGAGTACCAGTACGATGTATTTTGTTCAACAGTATTACCAGGTATCGCTATTTTCAGGATAACACTTTCATCAAAAGTGGCAGAAATTTGATTTTAGTAGACACATCCACTATATGAAAAGGGTTTTACTCTGGGGCACAGGTTTTGCAAAGAAATCAGACATTTTATTGGCAGTGATCAGACAAAAAAACTTTTGGATTTAGGTTAAATATCAAATACTTAAGCAGGAAAACCACCAACTGTCTTCAGAAAAACTGGTACAATTCCCAGGCATGTTTACTCTAGGGTAGTTATGAAATAAATGGACCATCAGGTGACATACACCCAGCATTAGATGTAGGCCAAATACAGGAAAAACAAGGTTTCAAAAGGTTAGAGAGGGGGCTCTGAGCTCAGACTAAGTCACTGACTACACAGCTCAAATTATACAGGTGAAAACAGCAAAAATGCTGTATAAATCTTTAAACGGCATTAACAACGTTGATACCAAATTTACGAAAAATAACTAACTAAATTTACTATCCAAATGTATACATGCATTGTCCCTGTGCCATTACACTGTATGACTTTATTTCCAAAAATATATATGTTATTTTGCAGACGATTTATTCATCTTTTTTGCCGAACTCAAGTAAAAAGATTATTTATAATTCAGTAGATGTATTTAATTTGAAAATACATACCAGTACATGTATATACATTTTTTATTAAAAACTGGATAGGATTTAAACACAAATACATCACAAGAACGTTTTTAAAAAAAATCTCCAGAAGTGGATACCTAAGATTGATAAATGAAGAAAGCTTCTATTTCATACTTTTTGACAAAAATGGCAAACAATTAGTCATTTCTGTTTCAATGAAATTTTCCCTATATTTGGTTAAGTGACAGTTTCAAATTTTATACCCGAATTGGTCATGAAAATTCAAGGTTTTAAAAGCAAATGACCGTATAGTAATGTTGTACCTAGGTAAGAGTGCAGTGAAAGGGGGAAAACAAGGTCTGATATGATCTGATTCAGGTGTCTCAGTTCTGGAGCAGAGTAAACTGGACTATTTATAAACAGAAAGGGAAAAGGGAGTTGAGAAAGGTGACTGGCGAGGTCAACCCATTCACCCTACTAAACTTATGTGTACAATATAAGACCTCTACCATAGCACAACAACACAAAAAAACAAGGAATCTGGGCCAGTGCACATGGTAAACATAGTAGACTTTATAAAAAAGTATTATACGGCACAAATTTACTGTTGAGGCCCAAAGCATTTTTACCCACATGTTACTGGGGTTTACATGGCGTTTATTTCATTTTACTTATATGGTTTTCAGTTTAAGTAGTTAACTAAACTCTCAGTTACATATAAGTCCAAGTTTAAAGTCTATAACTTTAGGGATGCAGAAAGTACTATAAAGTAAAAGCAGTGCTGAGAATTAACTAAAATGAATAAACATTAGTCGAGGTTATTTAAATTGTGTTAACTTGTGGAAATTAGGGCTCCGCGGATTGATGCCATTTCATACAGAGTTACCTCCCATTACATTGCGCCGGCGTTTACATTTAACATAGGAGTACATGGAAGATATTCAGTTTTTAGAGCAAAGCTTCAAATTTCAAGAACAAATCTAGAAAATCTAAGTATGTTCAAGAAAGCCACATTACTGAAGACCTACTGTACAAAAACTTAAATTATAATCTTGATCCCAATATCATCTTACAGCCAAAAATTTACTTTTATTCCACTTATTCCAATGATGATTTTCACAGTGAACTCTGGGAGACCTAGACAATAAGTTGGACATACAATTTATTTGATAAATTATTTCCCTTTGCTTCTAACTGAGGTTGACTTTTAACACAGTAGAAAATGGAAAAATATCATTTTTTGTGTGTGGTTTCAAATTTTCTCCAGAAAAAATTACAAACTTTAGTATGATAAAGAATATACCGTTAAAAATGACTCACACAAGTTCGACTTCTCACATCAAGGTCAATTGAAGCTTGCTGTCAGGGCCGAACGCTACAATAATTTACTCAATTAGAAACTTGCGGAATTCATATCAATTAAAATTTAAAGACAGGTAAGTCCAAACAAAAACACCCGCCATATTTGTGGGAAAATGTTTTTACCCCCCACTGGATAATGATTAATTGTAATAAGTCTGGTCTATAATTCGACAATAGACCCTTTCAGCTTATAATCATGTTTTTATGACGTTCGAATTGTATGGCATTAACGTCATTTTTCTGTTGCGAGCACTGTGACACGCATCCATCACATTGCATCATTGACAAAATGAGCACGATTCTGATGTCAGATTGATCCAAAAACTCACAATGTAGAGTCATACACTGAGGCAACTACGCAAGCATCAAGCCGCAAGCATCTACATGTGAATTGATACATGTATTTATGATAACTTATAAAAATATGAACTTATACTTAAACTTATATTATAAGACAGAAAAGGTTGGACATTCATTTTAAGTCATCATATCGGTCATCACACTGCCATAGATACCGCGAACTTTCAAATCATGCTCGCCACTACAACCGGTAAGGGCTGTCGGGGAAGGTCGGTGAAAGCGCAAAGGGAATTTAAACTTAGCAAATTTCATTGTTTGGCGATGTGTATGGTCACAGATGATGGTTTAGCTCTACGGAGGGATTATCAAAGAAGCTTTCTGACAAAATTCTAGGTGAGTAGGCCTAATGTTTAAAAATTGAGAGTTATCATTTTTTTTAAATACCGAGAGCAACCCTATGTTGACGTGGTATTGAAGAAGCCTGTACGGGTGTATCAGAATAACTTCAATCCACTCAACATATTGCGGACTATGCTTGAATTAAGTTGAACTACAATTATTGAATTAGTGATTTCTTGTCAAAATAAGTGTGACATTCGATTAATTGACTTCTTGTCAGTCAATTAGCTGATTAGTATATCTCAACATATTTTCGGGAGATATATAACTAAAAGGTAACTGAAAGTTTCACCTAAATAACTTCGTCGTTTGGTTTGCACTGTCAGTGTCGGTAGTAAATAGTAATATTAGTAAGTATGTTATAAATATAACTTATTTTCGCCGACTGACAGAGGCTTCGCAAAAATTCTGAAAATATGATGAATGTATGCCAACCAAACATTGTTTGACAAGCCTTATGGGGACCATTGCGTTGGCGAAAAGTTAGACATTTCAAATATGAAAATGTCACGTACCTTGAACTTTAGTCTTTCGGGGCATTCCGATGCAGAAAATCAGCTAAGAAAAGCCATCGTCGTCCATCGGGCCGCAAACGATGACCTCCATTTTGTTCTGGTTGGAGTTCTTGTCACGTGAAAGAATACATGCCGTTCATTGGTTAATGTCATTCGTGTGAAATTTGGCGGGAACCATAAAGCATGCTCATCTCTTACTGGCCATGTCTCCAATCTAAAATAGAGATTGATCCTACTGCCATTCGTTGAGATATCAACTCTAAAACGATTGAGTGACATGTTTCTTTAAAACAAAGGGAGACCACTGCTGTCCACGTCCTTAAACTTGTAAACAACGACACGTGACACTGATAGTTGACTCGGTTGTGTAGAGAGATATTCGATATAATTCTGGTAGGTAACGTTTAAGCCGCCGACAACCTGTTTTGTTATATTGATTGCTACTCTCCTAATACATATAATATACCTTGAAATACCTTGAAGTCCATATCATATTTTGCCTTGACATCCATGGGCGCTGCCATCTTGTTTTAGAATGTATTTAAGAGCTGATGTAGTGCCGATTATATTTTTGATTTTTAACAAGTATTTCTGCCCTAAGAACCTGCAATGCAGCATATTATGATAGGGTTACATGTTTGCGAACAGAATAGAACAGAGAAATAAATATTATATAGATTAAAAATTCTCAGTAGATTTCTTGCAGTTAACTATGCGCAAAATGGAGTGCGACGGCTCTCGAGCCATGTCTCGAGTTGAAGATCTCGTAGAATGGCACGAGGTCTCGATTGTGGGCATTTTTCTCTGTAGGCTACGGAAAGGTTGTCTAATATACCGGGAGTTTAATCCCGCTATAAGGCGTAGCTTAACTTAGAGTGGCATGAACTAAGGCATGGCTTAATGCGCTGCCAAAATGTTGATATTTTTGCGTCCAAAGCACATTTTTCTACTTTTTGGCATGTTGGCCTACATTTAAAAAGCAGTTTGGTTCTAGGCCTACGTTACTTCCAGGTTTCTAACTCCAAAATGACTATTTTCAAAAAAACTGACTGCCATATTTTGGAAATACGGCCGTCAGCATAAAAAAAAAATAGTAAGAAACATAGTGTTTTGAACTTACATACCTCGGTCTAAACTGAATGAACTCCGACTCGTCTCGGTTATTTGAATTTGATTTATTTTTCGAACATTATTTCCCTTCGTAGCCTACAGGCCTCAGATTTTCTTCATCCCAAAGTCAATCATTTTTTCCATGACCTTATTAAACCCAATTCGATTGTCGAGAAAATTCAAAATTTAGGGTTGGAATTTTGGCAGCTCATGCTACTTGAACTTGTCAATGGCGCCATAAGATAATAATTGAATAATCTTTATGGCAGCTAAAAATAAATGATTGATCAATACCTTGTCCACAAGTGGCATGAAATAATACATTGTCGGAACCCACGGTTAAAGGAGGAGAAAACAAAAAAACAACATACAATCGTATCGAACGTGCTGCTATAGACCATCATATTCATGTGTGTGAGTCTTGCACGTGGTTTACGGTGTGAAAATACAATGAAAATGAATCTACCCGACAAGCTCGTGCTCGATCGTCAGTAGAGCGCGCCATTGACGGTTTGAAATTGACCGGAAAAAGTATTAGTAGATTGCTTCCCTTGCGAGCTTATCATATCTTGTATGGTTATAACCTGCAATGTCAGCGGTAAGACTACCTTTTTTTAAAATTCTACAACGATCCCCACGAGTCGCGTAGACAACATAGCAGCCGGTCACGTCTTCCCAAAAGGTTGATTTACTAGCAAGTGTACATTTCAGAGCTGTTAGGGTGTTTATCTTCTCTTATTAGCGCGTCGAAATGATAAAAATTAACCTAGGTTTAAATGGGAGACTTTCAGAGTTGACCAATTTCTCTTACGCTAGTGAGTGACAGGTGGCCAGGCGTATGCTGATTGGCCGGTCGAGACACACAGCTAAAGCCTAGCGCAGACGAGAGGCGCCGGCTGAGCTACAAGGCACGCGTGGCCAAGGGAGCAGCTACAGATTTCAGCGCAGACGATGAGCTCTCGGCTGAGGCCAGTTCCTTGTCACCCAAGTTCACTGACCTACACAAGTGTCACTACCCGTGTTACGTAATATTCTAAGTGGTCACATGATTTAATAGGCACACGCGATTGGACTATTCCTCCTCAGCTCGGCCGGCAGCTTACGTTATGCGCACACGGTGAGATTCTTGCCACGAGAGGCAGAAAATATCAAACATGCTAAATACTTTCCTCACCGCCTCGAGAGGCGAAAATCTCACCAAAATTTACGCGCACACGGGGGAAACAGCTTAGCTCTCAGCCACGCGTAGCCGGCAGCTCAGCCGGCGCCTCTCGTGTGCGCTAGGCTTTAGCTCTGCTGTGAAGATGGCTGCCGAGTCAGTTTAGACGTTCTCTGATAACGATTGTTAACTTTCTTAAGCCTAGCGCACACGAGAGGCGCCGGCTGAGCTGCCGGCCACGCGTAGCTGGGAGCTAAGCTGTTTCCCCCGTGTGCGCGTAAATTTTGGTGAGATTTTCGCCTCTCGAGGCGGTGAGGAAAGTATATAGCATGTTTGATATTTTCTGCCTCTCGTGGCCAGAATCTCACCGTGTGCGCACAACGTAAGCTGCCGGCTGAGCTGAGAGGAGGGATAGTCCAATGGCGCGTACTTATTCAATCATGTGACCACTTAGAATATTACGTAACACGGGTAGTGACACTTGTGCAGGTCAGTGAACTTGGGTGACAAGGAACTGGCCTCAGCCGAGAGCTCATCGTCTGCGCTGAAATTTGTAGCTGCTCCCTTGGCCACGCGTGCCTTGTAGCTCAGCCGGCGCCTCTCGTCTGCGCTAGGCTTTATAGCACAGTTGAGCGAGGAAAAATCGTAGAAATATGGTTTTGGTACCGTTAGAAAGGAAAATGTGTCGCGCCTGTACTGTATTTACTTAGTTTTTTCCTTTTCTTCTCCTTTAAAACTTACGCTGAGCTTGTTGAGAATTTATCCCTGGGCATCAGAAGATGGAAATAAAAACACTTGAATGAAGTGATTGTCGGGTTGACGAGTCAGACGCTCTACATGTTCAAGGTGTTTTTTTTGTTTTTTATATAATTCTGATTATCAGAGAAATGTCATTTTAAATAGCTACTATATAGGCCTAGGTCTGCATAGATGTAGCACTAGCAGTGTCAATCTAAACAGAGGTAGACCATAGATCTTTATAGGTGAGATCTATGAGGTAGACTTAGTCAGATTCGACTTTATTTATCGTTCTGAAATTAAATTACACCCATGGAGAGGGGTCTGAATGCTGCACGTTGGTTATAAATGTTCTTCCTGCAACTATATTTTGCCAACTTCTCCCAAAGCAAGGCCGTCAATAAAACTACATAGAATATTAAGGATATAGACAGTATAGTGGCATGAGCTGTAAAAATGTTGACTTTTTTAAAATAAAAACAAAGTTGTGAAACCATCAACTATTTTTCTCAAGAAAGAAAATTTACAGGTTTTTTGTTGCTTCTGTAGTTTCGAGAATCTACGTGAAAGTATTGTTCTGAACTAACTAAGTAACTTAATTAGGCTTAGACCCGTAGGCTAATAGACGTATAACCGGTAGAAGATTCAAGATTTTATTGTACAAAACGTCACATTAACTTCGCGACAGAGTACAAAAACACTGAAATGTGAAACCTACAAGAAAAATAACGTTGAACAAACAGACACAGTGATAATCGTTTAAAGATTACTAAGCTATTATAAAGTCTAATGTTATTAAATGAATAATATTAGAAAGTTGAAATCTGCCTATGTTGACCAGTCAAACAATGACTTTGAGATCAAATGGATAAGGTCAGGCGCCTTATTGCTTAAGATAAATATAAATTTGCTTAAAGCTGACAAGGAAAAAAATGATGGAAATAGCGTTCGTATTTTCTAAAAAAAAAAACTGATCGGCTGTCATTACCGAGAACACATGAATGAACGTCCGTCTCGGTTTATCTAAATTTTTTTACTTTTCGGATAGTAGGTCTACCGCTCACAGACTGCAATGATTTTCCTCATCCCAACTTTAATCATTTAGTTTTTCGATGAACTACAAACCCTCTTTAAATATTGGCGTGTGGATCCTTATTTATGAAAAGGTCCGACTATTGAAGTATTGTTAGCATGCAATAGTATAATTATAGCATTTGTGAGTCTGAAACTGGCCCGTTTTTACATTGGGCCGGCTACACTACAGCTTGTATAAGTAGCCTACAGCCGAAGTTTTAATTCAGAAAAACATAATGTGTTAATAAAAGGGCCATAACATGAAACTGACCATTT
The DNA here is from genome assembly GCA_963971465.1 of Lepidochitona cinerea. Lineage (NCBI taxonomy): Eukaryota > Metazoa > Mollusca > Polyplacophora > Chitonida > Tonicellidae > Lepidochitona > Lepidochitona cinerea. The sequence continues at coordinate 41,721,173 of OZ020553.1, forward strand.
CTTAATTTCTTTTTATCCAAGTTATTGTATGCGTCTATTTGAATCTCACTATAGAAAACCGTAAGATATCATTAATTACCCTGAAATACATGGGGGACCAAAACAGTTGATAGAACGACCAAAATAAAACAGCGCCACCTGGTGATCACTTCCGGATATCAGCGAGGCTTTTCCACAAGTTGTTTTTACGAATGTTCACTCCTGTCGATCGCTGTACGAGCGACAAAAATCTTAAAATGCCTCAGCCACAGACTAATTTTAAAGAAAGAAGACCTTACGGTAAGCTGGCATGTATTGGTCACATTGATAAAGCTCAAATTTTGTTCTTCAACGCCATGGATTTGTTAATTTGATTCTGACATTTTCGGGAAAACAACAACGCCATCGATCAGAAAAAATGTTTGAAAGTTCGATCTAGTTAGTGAGGTATAGGGATGGGCGGACAAAAACTGCAGATCCGCAATGGCGAAAGAGATGACATACTAACCGAGTCACTCTTTTTTGGAACGCTTGTTTCTGACTTTGCTTCATCTTGTCCGAAATATCTGCGATGATGATGTAAGACATTTTCTGACAGATAGGCCATCATCATCGTCAGAACGCATTTGATCAATTTTCTGAGAATTCCTTGACACACTTCGGGCTGGCAAGACCACCTCTCGTTTCTCATCAAAAATGTCCAGATTCTCTACATAACTTTTAAAAATAAAATTACAACCCCATACTTTAATGGTTTCCCTTTCTCCTCGCACCAATCTGAAGTCTGTACGTCGACACAAGCCATAGATCTGCCCGGTTAAATTTCAAACTGTACCAAACCTTTAGTTTACAAAAGTCGGCATCTGCATACTCTCATTGATACGTCACTATATGCGCGAAAGGTCAACCTGTCACATGACTACCCACTAGCAGGTGATATAGTTCATTGGTCGTGTTGTTTTTTTGCTGAAGTCACGTGAACCAACACAACCAATGAACTGTATCGCCTGCTAGTGAATAGTCATGTGACAGGTTGACCTTTCGCGCATATAGTGACGTATCAATGAGAGTATGCAAATGGCGACTTTTCTAAATTAAAGGTTTGGTACAATGTGAGATTTAACCGGGCAGATCTATGGCTGGTGTCGACATACAGATTTCAGATAGGTGGGAGGAGAAAGGGAAATCATTAAAGTTTATTTAATGATTTTTAAAAGTTATGAAGAGAATCTTGATATTTTTTATGAGAAACGAGAGGTGGTCTTGCCACCTCGAAGGGTGTCAAGAAATTCCCAGAAAATTGATCAAATGCGTTCTGACGATGATGATGGCCTATCTGTCAGGAAATGTCTTACATCATCATCGCAGATATTTTGGATTATGCTTCATCAGGTTGGAAAATTCCGAAATTCGCCGATCGGTCGGTAACCGTAACGTGTTGCACAAAACTGACTATTTCCTCTTTATCTGTCCTCTCATGCGTTTTCACCGAACTATCGAACTATCCTTCCACGTGTATGACCGAACGGCGTAAATTTATCCCCAAAACACATACTGGTGCTTAAAATTTGACATTTCAAAACACATACTTAAAATGCCGCAAATTGTTTGACACTTTTAAGAAACCAATTTCAACCGCTTCAGCGAATTTACTTCAAAGGTAAAACTAGCCGTTCGCAACAAGCTTAGAACATTTACTGTTTTCATAGCACCCTAAGTTTGGCGAAAACGCAAGTAATGGCATTATCCACAGATCAACGTCTAATCTCCGGCAGTTTACCCACTGAACAGTAGACAACCCAAACAGGCAACTTTCCCCAACCTGTTCATGTGAAAATGAATGTGAAGAAAGCTGCCTTTTGCTACAGTCACACGAACCAATGGTGAGGGGATGAAGGTGGGGTGGGGTTGCACGGTACATGTATATACATGTACGATGTATAGATGTGTTTGGTGTGGGTTAAGTATAGGAGGTATACTTAAAACTTTGGTGAATCAACTCATTCATAAAGTGACCCCACTGTGCTGTCACTATGTCAGCACTATGGTAGAGATGGAGGGTCAGTACAGTGTACCCCAATCGTCAACAACTTTGCTGAGGTTTAGGCATGTTTTATTGACAAAATACGTCATTACAGGTCAAAGGGTATATAAATCTGAAGTGCGCATGCTGCATGGGTGTATCATAGTTCAGGTAAAACATACAAATTGAATACCTGTATCGCTGTGTCTAGTTAAGTCTTGTGGTAAGATGCTAGTCTTATTGTCGGAGTGTGCATGTGGTTCTGCACAGCTTCTGATTGAGAAGGTTTCATGTCACCATCTACTACTTTTAAATACTCCTAAAATAAATATTCTAATTATAGAGTGTTTTGTCAAGAACCAATGAATGCAAGCAAGCCAATAAAAAACTTTCCTTCTGCGGCTCTACCTACATTTTTTCAAGTGGTATTCTTTAATGTTCCAGTGCAGATGCTTTTTTAGACCAAGGCTCTAAACAAAGCCATGAAACGTATTTTCGATCTGTCAGAAAACTAACCTGGTCTCTTCCGATAGACTTATCGATGTACGCCTATATTTCAATCAATTAAAGACTTTGAAGGCTCTTGTTTTGCTGGAGATTATACCTCTGTCCATTTATAAATACATCGTTTAACATTTGCAGAACAACGTAAGAAGGATGTGGAAGCAATCAAGACCCAGCATCCTGATAAAATTCCTGTGAGTAAGATTTATATCAAATATGCATCTGCAATATTTAAAAATCTATTGATGGCTCGGTCAGCAAAGTGATGGGCCGAAAGTCTGACACAGGCCTTCCATCAATGCTTCGCGGATTCGAATCCCACTCATACCGATTGCTATAAGTGGAAGAGAAGAGTTTTCACATACTCACCGATGATATGGTTTCCTCCAGGCTAAGAGCTCCTCCATCGACCTGGCAACTCAATGAAATAATCGTGGGTATGCAGTAAAACATCAATCAATCAAAAATCTATTAAACGCTCAGGATGAAAATGGGGTACTCGAACTAACCTAAGATATAGAATCTCACTGTTGTTTGATTTGGGCACCTGGTGAGGATACTTCGATTACCCTGTGAGAATAGCTTAATGCAAAGTTTCGTATTCCTTTTCGATCCAGACCATTACCGACATTGTATAGAAATGGACCGCTCATGCCTATTTGTAAGTCGGCAACGAGAAACAATTGCTGAATGTCAGGGTCAAACAAAAACAATGGGAGTATTTCTCAGCACATTGTCTGGCTGTAGTGCAATAATTTTCTAATCCAACAAATGATGCTGAATGGGTTAAAATGACTCCGTCTAAAAATGAATGGAAATTCTCTGGCTTATTATCATTATTTAATCAGCATTCATCAAAAAGGATTTCCTCCAGGCAGAGATTTTAAATTCCTCCTCACAGAAACCTACTATACTCAAATCTTATGCAAAAATTCTTTCCACCTTAGCCTTGTTTTGAAACAAAAATGAATATTCATGAGATTTTGTTAATAAACTTATATTGATTTCTCCGTTAGCCCCATGTGTCCGGTTCAAACATTCGAAAAGGTAAGACACACTCAGCGAAAAAGCTCTGTCACAAAGCCAACTCTCTGACCTTTTTGGAAAGTTTGGCTCAAACATGTGGTGCTAGCGTAGGGGTCAAATCTGTCCTTTTAGTGAAACGATCATGTTGAGGCTGTCCATCATGTTCAAGCTGGTATCAAAAGCTTTCACAGTTTTCATAATGGAATGAATATGTTTAATTGTTATTGTCTTTTAACCTGAAATTTGTAACATATTAATTCAGTTCCTTAATTAAAAGATTTTGTTCGGAATTACTTTTAGGTGATCATTGAACGGTATGAAGGGGAAAGAAATCTTCCAGCCTTGGATAAAACCAAATTTCTTGTTCCTGATAATGTCAACATGAGTGAACTGGTTAGAATTATACGGTAAGTTACATGTTTTCAGTATGCATAAGAACTCCTTAAGCTTTTAGATGAACAACGATCGGTGAACTGTTGTATGCCTTTTGGTTCTGCTTAGTGGATGGCCAGTGGTGCCTATTGTGTCAGACTATCCACCAGCAACATTCACTCATTCAGTAAATGATGTGAGTTTGGCATTATCTCACAGTGAGAGGGTGATGACTGCCACATTACAAAAACATAAGTAAAAAGTAGTGCTCAGTGCTTCTAAGAAAAACTTACTCTTCCGAGACTAGAAGCACTAAAAAGCTTCTGAATTTTACTTCTTGAGAAAAATAGTCAATAATTTCTACATTCTGTTCTAACGTCAAAATATCAACATTTTGGCAGCTCATGCCTCTTTAAATCTTCTAAAAACAACTTACTCTACCCATTGCAAGTCTGAACATTCTCTATGGATAACGATATGTTCCAAGGGCCCAGAAATCGGGTTGCACAGGCATGAATTTTACCACAAGGCACAATAAGATTATTTCAATGTACTCCGCAAAAAGTGTTTAGTTAAAGGTTCCACAAGTAGGGTTGACCAAAAAATTGACAGTTTCATATCAACGCAATAATTCAGCATTTATGATGATAGTAAATGTATAATATTAATAAATGCCGAAATATTGAGTCAATAGGAAACTGATGTTTTCGTGGTTAACACTGCATGTACTTGTGTATTACGTTGAACATGAACTTATCAGTGGAACTAATGAGTTTTTTTAAAAGTCTACACATACCCGAAATCTGACTTCCTCAAAGTATATTTGTGATATGAGTGTGTTAAGATTTTGTGAACCCAAAACTCTGGTTACTCCCATGCTGTGATGGTTGCCAGTTACAAACGGAAGGTCGTGGGTTTCCTCCGGGCATAGAGCCCGGTTTCCTCCCACAATAAAACTGGCAACGCCACCATATAACTGAAATAATCTTGAGCACCAAACAATCAATCAACCCATGCTGCTCGTAGGAGAAGTATAAAAATGACCATTTGAAGCCCTGCAAATTAATGATGGATGCCAATGATCTAAGATGTAATATGAAGTATACATTCGATAAAGTCCTGCCCAGGTCGAGTTAAGATCCGATCCGATTGTCTGCAATCTTAAGACCGTCAATGTTGACAAACACTGGTTTGAACATTGTCCAGCCTACTGTTTCCCGAATGATTTGTCACACCTAGGCTGATGTGATAAGAAAGCATTTTTCGTCATATTATGCAGACTGGCATGCGATTAGGGATGACGTAGCAAAACAAATCGAAAGGACAAGAAAAAATTATTATGCGATGAAGTATACGACGCTGATTGGTTGCGACCTTAAGACTGGTTGAGAGCTTACAATGATGGGATCCGTTCTTAACTCTACCTGAGCTGGGTCATCATCAAGATCATTCAATATGGCTTCAAAATACATGGTTAAATTTGATACGCTTTGTTTTCCTAGAGAACCAGTCAATCAATATTTTAAAGATTTAATTGCAAAAAGCTTTTAGCGCTTGCCACAAAGGAAATCATTTGATTTTGTTTTATCTTGTTCTTTAGGAGACGTCTTAAGCTTCACCCAAGTCAGGCGTTTTTTCTTCTTGTGAATAACAGAAGTATGGTTAGTAACACAACACCCATATCGGAAGTTTACCAGAAAGAGGGCGACGAAGACGGCTTTTTGTACATTGTGTACGCATCACAGGAAACGTTTGGTTAATTTGTGAAAAAAGCAACAACCATTTATTGTCTCGCTGTCTAAAGATGTTTTTAATCACCTGTTATTCATGTTTTAAATTTTTTTTCTGTAATTCAAATTTTTATTTGGAAGGTGAAATTCAAAATTGTTAACTCCTGGTAAGGTGGTGTGGCAGATTTTGTTTTTTATATTGTGCAACTTTACAGGTGCTTTTTATTTGATTTGATTATAATATGATTTTAGTCCTTTTTGTCTGATATTATCTTTGTCAAAAAAAGAACTACTAATTAACCGTTGATACGGTGACAATATTTCTAGTTTTTCCTGTCCCTAATGTAATCTGAAAGATCTGGAAGAAATCTCATTTCTGGGTTGAATTAAGCTTAAGAAATATAAGTGTTTAACCAATGTATACCTAGCCCAAGACATTCATAATTTTTTATTTAAATCTCTGATAGGTTAAAGTGGTACAAGCTGCCAAAATTCACACTTTTTTCATAATTTCTGATCGTCACAACAGTAAGAGGATTTGAAGGCCATCGAAAAACTAAATGATTGGCGTTGGAATAAGGAAAATCCATACAGTGTGTGACCTGTACAAACCGAAAACGTGTTCGAAATGTAAACAAAATTTAAATAACCGGGACAACCATTCATTCATTCTTAGCCATACACTGTAGTTTATAGTTCAAAACAATACCTTATCGTACATTCTCGAGACTAGAAGCACTAAAAAGCTTCTGAATTATATGTCTTGAGAAAAATAGCAAATAATTTCAACACTCTGTTTCAACGTCAAAATATCAATATTTTGGCAGCTCATGCCACTTTAACCAATTGATACTTAGCCCGAGACATTCATCATTTTTTTATTTAAATCTCTGATAGGTTAATTTTTATGTTGTTAGAACACTTTGTAGTTTGACAGCATTCAGTTCGTTGCAACTTTTGTTGGGGTGTGAGTAGTCCTATATTTGGTAAATTGGTTAGAACCATGGGTTCCAACACAATAAATTAAATGAAATTAAAATTGAATGAAATCCATATACTTATCTATTTATAGCCATTGGAAACATCTTTATAAATATATCTGTTAATATGTATCATGTATTGCTTTGTTAAGAGATATTAATTCAACACAAAGTTTTTTTTTTCCTACTTCCTAGCTGACTGCATTAGTCTGTTCTTCGCGCATTACATGTATAAAATGCAGAAATTATAAATGGGGCGTTACATAAGATTTGTTTACAGGACCATGTCTATGCATTCTTAAACATTTTCTAAATTCAGTACAAGACATTTTAGTGGAAGGTTCCCCTCTTCATGATTCGGCAATTTAAGTTTTGGTTTGTTGATGCTACTTTGTGGCACCAGTTGTCGGATGTAGACTGATTTTTGAGTAAACTTAGTTACTTGAAAATCTGATTTTTAATATGAAATGTCTCATATATATGTAATATATTCAGTTAATTGCTCAGAGGTATCTGAGAAGTTGCTTGGAAAATTTGGTAAATATAAGGCAGCCAAAGGGAGTTTTTGACCAGAACTTTTCCATTATCGTTTCTCTCAGATATTTTTCCCCTTCTACTTGATGTTGTTTTTATTGATTTTAGTTAATTGTATGTTGTACATATCTTATGTATATATTCCTTTAGATTTCATACCACTGACTGTCAATTGTGCTACGTTATCTTTAAAGTCTTCTGGAGACGAGGAGATTTTTAAAATCAGCGGCAGGCTTGGGTGGTTTTTGCTTTACGATTTTGTCCCAACATATTATACGATTTTTCTTCATCAATTGACCATGTTTTCAATCCAATTTTCAACACCATGGCTTTTACTCTTATTGCCTACTGGACCAGCACCATGGCCTGGCCAAGTGTTCAAAAAGATCAGACAAATCAGTGAAACAGCTTTCTGCAGCAGGACATTTGTAATATTACAAACGCCATGCTAGATGTTTCTAACCGCTTTGTGCGTTTAGCTTGGTCATGTGCAGCTGCAGGAGAGGTCAATTGACCGATTGCTTGATGATGTCACCTGGAATTTGCGCGCAAAGCATTTCGGGCGATTGAGGGATGCTCACATAATTTTACAAAATGGCGGAAGGAATAATACTTTATCAAGAATAAAGCGTGAAAGGCGCAAAGCTACCAGAAAAATGTGTTGATCAAAACATGTTACGTCACCAATGTTTTCCAAAAAAGTGCCGTCTTGCTAAGTACCTGTAAACTGAGATACATAGTTAACCCAGAAAGCTTTGCGTAAATCTATGCGACGTCGTCAGGCTCTGCGGTAATTGGATGAAGTATGTCACAGTTCTTGTCACATTCTCATTGCAAACCAACGCACACTGGGATTGACTTTGTCATACAATCGAAGTCATTCCTCAGGCTCACTGAATTTTATCCCAGGAAAATAGTGTGTGGCTGTTTTTACATGCAATTTATTAAATATTAAATTAAGTGTATGCAACTCTAATATGTTTTATACACTTCTGGTTATATTTATGAAACACACGGGCACAGGGAAAATCTTCTTGTCTAAAATAACCATGGAGACAAGTTTCTAATTGTGTTAAAAAGAGGTATATCATTTAGACCTTTATACCCCATCATAAATTGTTGTAATAAAGTAAACCTATGATATTTCATTAGGTTGACGACTGACAAGAGCTTGGCCTTCTGGTTATACATACGTATACATGTATTATCATACACATTCATTAGCTAACCTTCTTTTTGACGCTCTAGTCTTTGAACTGCAATTGTTTTTCAACAGTGTAAATAACATAAACCTATACTCACTTATTCTAAGGCACATTACATCATGGGACTTTGGGATAAAAATACGGACAACACAGGCTGTCATTGCTAACCTATGTATAGGATTTGCAAGAAATTTCAGACAAGAAGACTTTCCCTGTGCCATAAATATGTCATTTGCAAGACAGTAACCGCTAAAACATTCAGATAAATTTCCTGAAAAGGAGAAGTCTATAACACGCACATTTGACTTTTTCTGTTAAATTCCTTAAATCCTCTAGTCTTTATTTTTCAAAATTTAGGGAAATTTTATTCATGATATTAAGAAAAGAGAATTGTAAAATAAATGTTTTTCTAATTTCAACCCTTTGTGTGTCAAAGATTTTATTATGCCATGGAAACACATTTCAAGTTTGCAAAACAAAGCAAAGGTGCTGTATTAGTTACGTTATCATTGGTTTCGATTTTTTTAGGTTGCCAGTTACCAGCGGAAGGTCGTGGGTTTCCTCCAGGCACAGAGCCCGGTTTCCTCCCACAATAAAACTGGCAACGCCCCCATATAAGTGAAATAATCTTGAGCGTGGCGTAAAACACCAATCAATCAAACAATTTTTTTAGACTAGGTTCCTGTTGAAAACCTGACTGAAACATTTAAGTTCTGCAATTTTGTTTTCAATAAAAGAAAACACATGTATGCAATACATTTTAAAATATAGATAATTATTTTATATTTTATATGAAAAAAAAAACTCTGGAGATTTCTTAATTTTTAGCTCAAATACTCATTACTATGGTCAGTAAGCAAAAGGAAAAGTCACTACAATAAAGCCAGTGTATAGTGGCACCTTTCTCGCCCTGGGAAAGTATTAAATGTAGGGTTAAACAGGTGTCAGCTTATCTGGCTTATTTAAAGTGGCATGGACTGCCAATATTCATAATTCATGCCAACTATTTTCATAAATTCTGAGTATCACAACAGTGTAAATGTTTGGAGTGTTTGAATGAGGAACAATCCATAATGTCTGTGGCCTATCCGACCAAAAAAGTGTTTGAAAAGTTTGCAAAATTCAAATAACCGAGACAACCATTCATTCAGTCCAAGCCTAAGATATCATTAAACAATGCTTTATTGTACATTCTTGAGAAAAACTTCTGAATTGCACGTACTGGAAAAAATAGCTGTTAATTTCAATATTCTATTTTAACGGCAAAATATCATGCCACCTTAACATTTATTTTAATTCAGAAGAGAAATCTGACATTGGTTGGTTTAGACATTGTTCTTGTGTGTCAAGGTCTTGGCAGGTTTCACTGTACCTTGTGTTATTTCCTTTATTGAGTATACATACTCTACTAAATGTATCTTTGCTTAAAACGATAAATGATAGTTTTGGTTGTTGGTCTTTATTTACAATGAAAACCCGGTTGAAACTATGTTCTATGGTTTATAGAGATGTGCCAACATTGATTCGGTAAATAGTTCTGTTAATTTTTGTTTGAAAATCGATTTATATCAAGCCATGTTAACTTAAACTAGCGTTAACCTTTCTGTTACCATGACATTGAAATGTTCTGTCAAGACTCGTGGACTTCTAGATATTCAAAAATCAATTGTTTGTATCCAAAAACAAAAGTGAAGCAAATTTCAATTTGCTTCCTCTTCACATTCAATGGCTGTTAGGTGAGATGGAAGAAAACCGCTTTTCTAAAATATGGGAAGGAAATGATTCTCCCAATTATATGTTCACAAAAGGTTTACATTGAGTTTGGAGAGATTTCTTAAAGTAATTTCTTTCACCTAATTCACAGAGATTTGGTTCATCAGTATATTGTTTACTGATTGTTATTTATGAACACTAAAACACACAGTATACATATATAAAGGTCTAAATGATATACCATTTAAATACAATTAGAATCTTGTCTCCATGGTTATTTTAGACAAGAAGATTTTCCCTGTGCCAGGGTGTTTTAGTGATCATAAATATATATTCGATTCTAACTTCTGCCATAGCCTATGACCTCAGGAAGATCTAAACAGACAATTCCTCTTTGTGAGCTTTATTTCATTATCTTCAACTGATCAACCCTTAATTAGTCAGTAACTATTTATTCTATTGTTTACCAAAAGCATTACCTATACTCTAGGATGTCAGCTAGCTCCAATTATCAGTCTAAGGGTAACTTGTATTGTATGTGGCTGGTAATGTATCTGGCCGCCTTTTGACGAATACGGAGAAGTAGAAAAAATTCACCAGAGCCCAGATTTGTGGGCTCGCATAAACTGTAATGATCAACCAATGAATTAATTTGTTCCTGTTACTAAGGAAAACGTGGTTGAATGTGGTTAAATCCCTCTTTTAATAATCTGCCTGCTTTACCGATTTTGTCAGATTATAACTGTAGGATTTCTGTTTTTGTAACGGTATTGGAAACATTCTGTTAATGTAAATTTGTGTTTTGCCTCTTAAAATATCCTAGTATAATTGACGAACAATCTGATAAGATTTGGGATGACAGCCATATTATCTCCATTTTTGTCGTCTTAACTTTCATCTTTTTGCGGCTGTAAAAAATTAATTTGTTATTTTTGGTCTTACATTGAATGTATCAAACCAACCTGAAAATAAACTATTGTTACTTATGTTAAACACTTTTATTTATCAGTGTGTTTAATTCTTTTGGTTGTTAATATTATGTAAATATAGTTGATTGATTGTTTGGTATTTTACGGCGCGCTCAAGATTATTTCACTTATATGGCGGCATTGCCACTTTTATTGTGGGAGGAAACCCACGACCTTCTGGTGGGAACTGGCAACCATCCCACATAGGTCTTTCGAGTGAAAAACCAATCAAGAAAATTTTCCAATATTTTTTTTTGGACTGAGAGGGATTCAAACCCATGACCCATTGGTGGAAGGCTGTTTGGATTGAGCGTCTAACGACCTACCTACTGAGCCATGGCGGCCCCCTCAATAACATTGAAAGTCAATAATATATGTTATTAGCGAGAGATTGAAAAGATACAAAAGTCCTATAAATCCAGCTGGCAATAAAAGGATTGGAATTAAATTCTAGAACATAAATTAAAGGATGGTATTTGTAAACATGAATTGATTGATGTTTTCACTGCCCTGAACAGTACATGTATATCACTCATATGGTTTAGTAACTTTAGTGGGTACGGGACACATTGTCTTTTCTTAAGGTTATAACTGAAAAAAAAATTTAAATCCATGCAATAGTTCCTGAGTTACTGAATGCCAAAAGGCTGTGTGACTGTTTTGGTTGCCACAAATGAAGAGACCCCAATTTACTTTTGGTACGAGACACATCGTCTAATCATAAGCTAGTTATAACTGAAAAAAATTCCAAATCCATGCAATAATTTACTTAATGCCAAAATACTGGTGACTGTTTTGGTCGCCACAAATATCGAGACCCAAATTTAATTTTGGTACATGACACATCGTCTGCAGGCAATAGGTTTAAAGTTATGGATCGCACAAGAACCAGGGACGGACAACAGTATACCAATATACACCCACTTTAAGACCCGGCGCATAAAAATCAAACTTGACTAAAGTCATTCTAGTATACTACTAGTATATACCTATATGCAACAAGAGTTTCAAGGAATCCAAAATATGCCTGGAAAGGCACAGTAACTGCGGCCATAACAAAACAAATCCTTCCATATACATTTAAATTTTATTTTCAAGATTCAGAGGAGGCCATGTTATGTCAATAAAATGAAATCTTACCACTAAAACCTTAAGCCATTTGTATCAAATTCAAATGGGCTATTTGGATCAATAAACATGATTATTAACTAGAATTGTACTCGGTATAAGTCATGAATTCTTGCTTGCTGAAAAATCTTTCTTATAATATTGTCTATCTATATTATTTGCCTTCAACAAATATAGAACAATTGTTTATGGCTATGAAAAGCAAAACATCCAGGTGCACTTTTCAGTTATTCTTCCCACAAGTTTAAATCTATGGAACTATAAATACCTTGCTGTAGATAAAACTTAAAAATCTCTGTTTTTAATTTGTTAAAACGTTATTATTTATTCAAGAATAGTTTTAATCAATTTAGAAGCATTATTGCAGTTTGAAAAAATCTTTTTTTTTTATGAAAATCAAACAAGTAGAACCCATTTTCCAATTTTAATGTTAGTATTATGAAATTGAAAATAAGAATAAAAGGGAATATTACATAATGCAATATTAAGCAATAGTTGACGTCATAAACAATTTATAACAAACCGCCCGTTTGTGTGATATAAATTTTTAAAGGCTTGAAAACATCAGATCATATTTGTGAAAGTTATGGAGCAAAGGAGTAGTTATTACATAATCCAATATGGCTGCCATATAGTTATGGAGCAAAAAGGAATATGACATAACCCAACATGGTTTCTGTATTGTGCAACAGGTGATGTCATAAACAATGTTTGACACACCGCCTGTAAATATGGTATGTAATGTTTAGAATTTTAAAACAACGGATCATATTTGTTTAAGTTATGGAGAAAAAGAGTAAATATTACATAATCCAATATGGCTGCCATATTATGCAATGTATGTCATAAATAGTGTGCCGCACACCAACCGTACATAATCTGAAAGAATTTTCCAGGTTGCATCAAAACTTTAGAAATTATAGGGCTAAAGGGATTACATAATCCCATATATCTGCCATATTATGTAACCAGTAATGTCAAAAATTGTTTGCCACACCTTCTACCCATAAGGTATATACTCAGAAAAAATTGTCAAGATGGAATCAAAACTTAGGGAAAGGGAAGTGGATGATACCATAAAACAGCCCGCTTTTGATTGATTGATTGATTGATGTTTTACGCCACACTCAAGATTATTTCTCATTGCCCAGAGGAAACCCCCAACCTTCGGCAAGTGCTTGGCAACTCGTCCACATACAGCGACAAAGTGAAAAATCCACTTAGAAATTTTTTAATTTCTATTTGGTATGAGTGTGAATTGAACGCCCGCTTTTGAAGTCGGCGTATAAAAATCAAACTAGACTAAAGTCATTCTAGTATATGTACCTATATGCTGAGAGGAAACCCCACGACTTTCTCTTCTACATAGGAAGGTCGAGCAAAATCTCCACTCAAAGTTTGTTTTTAACTGGGATCGGAACCCACAAGTCAACACATCAATGAACTCTATGACAATCGCTCCCCCTCTCCAGATTATAAGAAACAACCGTAGCACAATAAATTAGGGAAAATCAGAAAAAGAAACAACAAGAACAAATCGAATTGAGACATGGTGAATTTGTTTTATTAATTGTTTGCTAAAAAAATTTCCCCCACACTTAAGATAACATGGGGGCATTGTCAGATTTTGGGGGAATGATATTGTACAACCCAGGGAAACCCGAACTATCTGTAGTAAATAGAATGCACCCGTCATACATGATACATTTTTGAATGTATTCGTCACACATGTTAAATTTTTTAATGTATCCGTCACACATGTTAAATTTTTTAATGTATCCGCCATACATGATAAATTTTTTAATGTATTTGTCATACATAATGAATTTTTTAATGTATCTGTCATACATGATAAATTTTTTAATGTATTTGTCATACATAATGAATTTTTTAATGTATCCGCCATACATGATAAATTTTTTAATGTATTTGTCATACATAATGAATTTTTTAATGTATCCGCCATACATGATAAATTTTTTAATGTATTTGTCATACATAATGAATTTTTTAATGTATCTGTCATACATGATAAATTCATCCAATGTTTAGACAAAATTCAAGCCTTACATAATACCTTACATAATACCCAGTTATAATAATGATAAAAGGCCAATAGGTTGCATGGTTACCTTAGATTTATCTACATAAATAAGCTATCTACAAAGATATTTCACAATTACAAAATGTGCCTCTTTGTCATTGATTTTGAATGTACAATTTAAATGCAATGATATAGTAATAACAATAGTATGGAATAAAATCAAGAAAATTAATTGTAACGATAATACTTGTGTAGGTGCAGAAAAATATGAGAGTGAAGACAATAAAGTGATAATATTTATGAGCATGGAATGTTTCTATAATGTTCTGGGAATATATTATCATAGTTTATCAAAAATACAAATTTATAAAAAAAATGTCACAGTATGGAATAGGAAGCACTGATTTCTCAATATATAACATATAAACAATACCAACATTGTACATTTGATAAATGACGAGGCAAATCATTGAAGACAGTTGTTGTTAAATACAGGAGACTAAACAAGTAGACAAAAAAAAAAGTCAAATGTTTATATATATTTCTGGAAAAACAATATCACAGTTTTGCTCTACATTGAACACTGTAGGCATTCTTGTTGGATCGAATGAATGTAATGGTGTTCTCCACCACACTTTTTGCAACTCAAAACCCTATTTTGTTTCCTGGATTGATGGATTGAAAGGGGCTTAACGTCACACTCAACAGCTTAGGTTGGCAACTAAAGTACCAACGACCAAAAGAACACCCTCCCACACTAATCTAAATTTGTTCAATAGGTTCCATAGACCATATCAAGTCAGAAGGGCTAATGTAATAGACATGCTTAATGCCCCTCCTTGCTAGGTCAGCAAACATGGCTAAAGCAAAGTAACAATGGCCGCCAGCCTAGAAACCATTCTTGGAATATAATGACTAGTCCAGATACCATAGCAGTTATAGAATTGCATGGCATATATGGGCATTCAAGTCTTGAAAATGTATGATCAAAAGTTGAAATTAACTACGAATTTGAGCAAATACTCCCCACATTTGTCTCCGTTGTTCGTCTGCCTGTGTGTTGCTTGAATAGTCTATAAGGTCAGTGTACCACATTCCCGCACCTCTCAGATTAAACTCTTTCACGAGGTTGATTTTTAATGCTAAGCTTTGAGGATCGTCGTACCAAACTTGATGGATTTTGTTATCCTTAGGATTCTGTAAAATTTAAACATAGGAAATTAGTTGATTAATTACTTGTTCTTTACACGACAGAGATTGATTGGTTAAACGATCATAAATTATTGTCGCTCTCTTATCAACAGACTTGGTTGGGAACAGCCCTGGGTCTTGAGCCTGTTTCATAAACTGGCGTAGATGTATTTTTTTGCGTAACTTTCATAGCAACGTATCTCTATAGTATTGGTTGCCATGATAAATGTAGTTACGCAAAAACTTATGCTACATCGTTTTGGGAAACAGACTCCTGATCTGGGAGGAATGCAAGGAAGATGAAGCAGCCACTAGACCTTTGGGACTGAGTGGGATTTGAACCCAAAAGCATCGATGAAAGGCCTGTGTCGGACTGAGGGACTATCACTCTGCCGACTGAGCCACCAAGGCACTGTGGTGTTTTGAAACATGTGATTGCTTTCAACTTAACATTAATCAAAAGCAATGTTGATATGTTGATAAGTTTTTCTGGTCTCTTTTTACAAAGGCAGGAACTGATTGATTGATTTACTAGGGGACTCGGTGGTCTAGTGAGAGTGATCCTCCCTCAGTCCCTCACAGACCTTCCATTGATGCGGCCCGGCTTCAAATCACACTCGGAACAAATAAAATTGAAAAATTTCGCCGTATGTGGAAGAGTTACCAGGTACTCGCCGAAGGTGGGGGGCTTCCTCCTGACCATTAATCAATTGATTGATTGACTAATGTTTTCCACCAGGTTTAGTGGGCTAGAAACTGGACTTTTTGCCCAGTACTACCTGGCAACCCTCCCTCTTAGAGCGATTGAGTGAGCCCACTCAGATATTTTTAAAATTAGTTCGGACTGAGCTGGATTTGAACCTGCAGGCCATCAATGGAAAGCTTGACTCAGACTGAACCCCTGAGGTAAGAAGTGAACCACTGTTTGTGTTGAAGAAATAGGCATGGAATTGTAAATTTTTGATCTTGAAGATGGATATGACTTGATTATAAATAACTTCATAATAAATTTAACACTCAATGTACATGTAGTTAGTTCAAAATTTGAGACTGCATGCCTTGGTGGAGGGCATGGGGTAATTTAACCCCAGTTACAACTGAGGTACAGGAACGTAATTATCAAATATGGTGAAAATTTCTTGCCTTGTAATTAAAGTATGGTGTCTGTGAAGCCTCGTCCCATCTCCGACCAGTTGTTGAATTTTTCAGCAGTTTGACAATGGCCTCATATGATACCTGAACACCATTGTTAATCTTGGTGACACTGTTAGATCTTTCTATTAAATGTGGTGATTCCTTCTTGAATTCTATACACACTTCATTCTAAAAAAGGGAAATTATTCATGCTTAGCGAGGAAAAATGAAGCGGAGAAAATTGTCAGAATTAGCAAATCATGATGGGAAAAATGCAAAACACATTTCAGTTGTAGTTTTTAATAGTACTACTTCTTGACCTCGATGACCTTATCAGCTCTTTTAATGAGATGGGCAAAAACAAAGTGTCAGGTGGTAGACTGGGAAATAGAAAAGAGTGATTTACATTGAAGATCGTTTCATTTATATGGGATTTGCTAGGCTCAGTGGGAGAAATAACCCGTTTTTTTGCCCATAGGAAACCCCCAACCTTCAGTAGGTACCTTCGCAACCCTTCCACATATGGCAATCAAGTGAAAAAAAAAACATTCAGATTTGAACCCGGTAAACAATCAGTGGAGGGCCTGGGTCGGACTGAGAGACAATCGTTCCACCAAAGCCACTGACAATCGATCAGAAAAAACCGGACCCTCAAAAAAGGACTAGCTACTTACCCCTATAATTTTATCACAGACAAAGTCATATCCATACCAAGGAACAGCAAGGACTAATTTAGAGGGAGACACATTGGGTAGTTGGAGAAAGGCCTGGACACCTAAAACATTCAACCCACAAAATATGACAAAATCATAAAATTTTTCGTTCATACAAAAGATCATAAGGTTAAAACGAGGCATGTAGATCTCATTGCTGATTCCTGGACCAACTGTTTCATGTTATTGTCAAATTTGATGAGCTCCAAAACATCCCATCTACAAGAACATCAACCCATTCAAAAACGAATGAAGACATACTATGTTCTTGAGAAAATTATTATTTCAGAAAAGTGTCAAATATCATATGAAGGACTTCAAACTTATCCACATTGAATATATTGAATATAATCAACAAATCAATTCAAATCACAGCCTAGATGGCATGAGAAATGCAAAGAAGATTTAAATTCTGGCCTTTCAATTGTTATTGTTTGTTTGTTTGTTTATTCACCAACATAAAGTATAATAAACAGTCACATTTACCAAAGAAATTTTAGAAGAACTTGTTACAAAAACAAAGCACTGTTGGCGGGAATACGGCTTCATGGAGCCTGTTCTATCCCTTTTTTTCTGCCAATGGGGTTTTCAGTTTTATAAATTATAATTAGATTGAAAAAAAAGACTTCTGAATAATTAACTCCACATGTATACCTTGTTTTGTAAAAGAATATGGTGCGTCTGGTCCCCCAGTTAATATATGAGCTAGTTCATCATAGCACATTAAAATGAAGAAATCTATATATTTGGCCAAACCAGAATAGTCATAATAACGCTCCCATAAATTTGGTGCATTCGGGGCATCAAAAGTTATCTGAAAGTTAAAATAATGATAATAATATTTGAAACATTGAACACACTGTCATAGATGTTTTGGTGGCACTAAATACCTATTTCTGTAAAAAAAAAAGTTTGAAACTCTCTTTAAAAGCGGTTCCATACTAATGAAAAATGAAAAGGGCATCCCCACGAAGTTGTTTGTGAACAACACGAGCTTTCAACACCTACATGTATACCGGTGTCTTAATGCAACTCCTTGAAATCACCATGGATAACATTTTGATTGACCCATAGTTATTTTTTTCCTGCAGGGGACGATAAATACATGTATGTATGGATTGTTGTCTGTCATAATTTTGAAGGTGATTTGATCATATCAATGACCTTAAATGTTCAACATCTTATTTTAGAGCTACACACAGTTATAACAAATTATAAGATAAGATCTCAATTAATTAATATATGTATAACCTTTACTCCACAAAAAGGGAAGTTTGAATTCCAGTGAATTTTGAATTCCAATTTTGAATTTCCAATTTTGAATTCCAGTAAACTAAATTTCAGTAAAATTCACACATAATGATAGAATGAGCGCCATGAAGTTCATCCAGGCACATGTTTCTTTGACTACCCCAGAAAACATAAAAAAGGTGAATAGCCAATCAGAACCCAAGAAATTTCTATGAGGTATGATAAAATATTGTGAGGAAAATTGCAAAAAAAAAATACCACAGACCTGAGCATAAGGATTGAGTTTACGGAGAGAATCTCGGATTTCCTGTGTTATAGCCACTAAACCGTCACTATATTCTTTCTCCCATTGAAAAATAACCTTCTCAAAATCCAAGTTAAGGCCGTCAAGAAAATAGTCTTGTACAAATTGGGTTTGCTGTTTCACCCACACTTGCCGTGCGGTTGCATTTAGCAGAGCTTCTTTGGAAAAGGTAACTGTAAATTGAATAAATGGAAAATTCGGTACTTTTTTTGTGCACTTTACAATGACATCTCACACAAAATTAGCTTAGGACAATTACTCTAACCCACTGGACCACAGAGGCCCTCCCCCTTATTTTTGACAAAACTGACGACAGGTACAGGGCGAAGGTCGAGAGTTAAAATAAAACATCAACCAATCAATTTAAGTTGAATCCAAGCATAAATTTCTTAAAACATGTACACTTAAAATTGGTACAATTTACAGCTAAGTGGAATAAAAGTAGACCCTGGGACCAATTCTTGCAAAGCAGTCAGATGCCCCCCTATGGCGCCACAATACTGGAAAGATATTGTGTCAGACCAGCTTATACTATATTATGTTTATGCAAGGTAGATTTTGAAATTGTCAACGGTTGGCCAATTTCAAATCAGAAAAAAATTCACTCTCAACTATGATAACTTATCCTTTAACAATCATAAAAAAAACATGACCTCAACATTGTTACTGTCTGATGGACAGTTTCTGGTGGATGTGCACAATGTACGTAAACAGAGGTCCTAATTGGGCAAACCCTATATCGACACTCCAGTAACCGCAGTTCGGAGAATGCATTGGTTCTTATAAAAGCTTTACTGCGTACATAACTCAACTCAAATCGTTCCAAACAAGGCTCCTTGTCTCATTTTCAACTATATGAAGTTCTTTTGGGAACTTAAACTTTTCATCCATCAAGTGATGTTGTCGCATCTCTGTTTGCTATCTTTATTTTCTTATGCATCCCATAAGAGAAAGAGCCACGTTTTCTGACTAACCGAGAGAGGGCGCTATTTAGGGTGAAATCTGGGTCAGAAGGAGTCAGTACCCTTAATATGGTGTAATGGGACATTTCACACTTTCCCATTAATAGACTTCATACTCATCGTAATTCGTCCGACATGTTAGCTTTGTTAGGAAGCCCCCAGAAGAATTAAAATGATAACAAATTTTATTTTTTACCTAAATAAGAGACTCTGACTCCCTTTTTGTGAGCAAAACAGAGAAGTTCTGGGGTGACTTTTGCAAATCTTACAATAGTAGTCACGTCTGACCAGTTATATTTCATCCACACATCTGGAGAATCAGAACTAGAGAAAATAAATACCTAAAATAAAAAAAAATAACGACAATCATTAAAAAAATTGTTTTTTCTCAGCGGCATTGTCAAGAATCTCAAAAATAAATTGCCGGCAAAGTTTCCACCAGACTGTTTTCAACCTCGTTTTAAAGAATACATGATAACTGATCATTTAACAATCATAAAAAAAAAACATGACATCAACATTGTTAGATTGTTTACTGCCTGACAGACAGTTTCTGGTGGATGTACAAAATGTAAACCAAGGTCCAAATTGGGCGAACCCTATACTGTAGTCAGTTGTGAAAACTGAATAATATTTATCTATCAGATACACTGTTAAGTGTCCATCTTCTTTAGTTTATTTCTACATTTATTATAGAATCAGGACAAACCCATAAAAAAGTGAGAAAGAACCCAAGAGAAAGAAGATTATCACTGATCATCCCAACACCTTCCCAAAAAGTGTATGGCATTAAGATGTGGGAATTTTTTTTATCAGTAATTTGCTTCAGAAGCACAGTCCCCTTTTAAGAATAGTCTAGCACTTGTGCCTTTTCAATTCATTCAATTCAACCACCACTCAACATTTTTTCATGGAAATGTCCACTAGTATTTACCTCTTTTTTGGGTATAGTCTTAACTGGTTCACACCATTTAGGGTCATCACAAGGACAGGGTGCGGAGAGGACAGTTGGCGTCAGAGAGAGCAGAATGGCAATAGTGAGCGTTCTGACTGAGAGACATGGTTGCCCAGGATTATGCATGGTTCCTGTAAACTGAAAATATGGATTCAAATATATTGATAAAACAAACCAGAGAATTTTTTAGCATAGTTTTAATACTACTGGGACCTATTTCACAAAGCGTTGTAGATGTATTTTTTGCGTAACTTTCATACTAGCTCAAAAACTTTAAGCTATGGGGAGATATATGATATGCTGGTCTGGTTCCCCATAGCATCTTCAGTATAATTTTTTTTTTTAATATTCCACAGCGACATGGGTTCCAGGGCTACTTTCATACCAACGTATCTCTACAGTATGGGTTGCTATGGCAGTTACATGAAAACTTACGCTACGCTGCTTTGTGAAACAGGATCCAGGTCTTACAAAGCTGGCGTAAATTTGTGCGGGGGCCTACAACATGGACTAGCTGTGTCCAGAGCACAATTTACTATAGTTTAAACACAGATTTATGTCCGACGTAATTTACGCCAGCTCCATAAGACAGGGCGCTGGCAGTTAATTACCGGTACTGCTGTAGATATCTACAACTGGAATGACTCAAAAATAAATCTGCATTTAAATGGGTTGAAAAACAATGTATTTTCTGTATACAGCAGCCTAACAATTTTTAACTGTAGTCAACTAGATATAAACACTGACTGGGACAGTATGGATCTTCCTAATTTACAAAATAAAAAGCATCCAGGGCTGAAGAGAGTATAGGGCCTGAGAGTGTAGAGAGAGATTTCACGATATCTGGTGATAGATGACGTCAATTCGACTGACGTTTTTTATTCTACAACATCAGAACTGAGCGTCACATTTGACAGATAAAAGCTCCTCGCAGGCCCAATAACAGGGCGTGGAATTTGTGGAATTCTCACGATACTCCCACTCTCTGTTGGGTTATCATATAAACCGAAGTATTTTGAACAAACATCAAAGTGTCTTAAATCTTTCCCATTCAAAATTGGACTCACCATCTTTACCACAGTATTAACTGATAACTGATGATGATCTATCAAGTACATGTAGTAGGCTTGTAACACTTCTTTGATGATTTTAGTGGTAACTTATTAAATTTCATATTAATCATTAATACATTATACATGTATGCTTATAAGACTTATAAGCATAATGTATTATTGCTTAAAATGAAATTATTTCCCACTTATTTCAAACCTATTCTAGTCTATAATTGTAAAATGTGGGGGGCAGAAAATTTCATTTAAGCATTCATACATTATATGCTTATAAGACACCGTATGAACAAGTATTTAACAAATTGTACAAAATAACTCTTGGACTTCCCAGGCGCGAACATAATCTTGCTTGTAAAGCTGAACTGGGCCAATAACACCTTAACCACAACATTCTCCACCAAACTGTAAAGTATAGACACAGGTTAACGAACACTAATCATCTATTTCTATTTATGTATTTCTATATTATTCAATCAAAAAAAAAGCTGCCAATAACTGGGACACTATGATAACAACATTTATTGATAACGCTAAACTACGCCAAATACGAAAAGAGGAATTAAACAATCTGACATACATGTATCAATTTAAAAACTATATATTTAACAGGGCTGTCATTAAAGGGAGAGTGATTGCTCTCCTTCCCCTCCACACACCCCCAGAGGAGTCTGAGGAGACCTGTTTATCACTCCCCCTAACTCTCCTTACTGGTTTTAGGCCCCTTGTTTATATGTTTTTCACTCTCCCAAGATGAAACTATTCTCCAACCCTTTCATGTCCATTAAAATAGAATTAACTGTATGATAATATGAAAAACTATGATAATATTTTGTTAAACATTTTTTCTCCAGAATTTGGATGGGCCACTGAATGAACAAGCCTTTAACAAATTGTACAAAATAACTCTAGGACACACATAATCTGGCTTGTAAAGCTGAACTGGGCCAATATCCCCTTAACCACAACATTGTCCATGAAACTGTATAAACACAGTTTAACGAATACTAATCATCTATTTCTATTTATGCATTTCTACATCATTCAATCAACAAACAAGCCACCAATAACTGTGACACTATGATAACAACATTTATCAGCCCCTGATATCATGTTATGCAATAAGTCTCACTTATAATTCGACAAAAGGGTAATGACTATCAAGACAGAAAAGGGTGGTCACTTATTTTAAGGCATTTTAAGTCATTTGTTGAATCGATTAATGAAATTTTTCGGAAAGAAAACGGCAAAGGGAAATATAATATAATTAGCGAAGATGAAGATGAACCACTTTTTACTCATCTCCTTAAAGGGGCATGAGCTGCCACAATGTTGATATTTTGACGTAAACACAGAATGTTGAAATTATCGGCTATTTTTCTCAAGACGTATAATTCAGAAGCTTTTTAGTACTTCTAGTCTCAAAAATGTACGATAAAGTATTGTTTTAAACTAACTTTGACTTAGAATGAATGAATGGTCGTCCCGGTTATTTAAATTTTGCTACTTTTCGAACATGTTTTCGATTCGTACAGGGAACATACTGTATGGATTTTCCTCATTCCAACGCCAATCATTTAGTTTTTCGATGGCCTTCAAAGCCTCTTACTGTCGTGACGATTAGAAATTATGAAAAAAGTGTGAATTTCGGCAGCTCATGCCACTTTAATGTTAAACTGTAGGCCCTACTTATTCCATAAATTCAAAACTTTATTTAATACATTAAATTAATGATTAATTCTCAACCACCCCCACCCCCGCCTTACTAATGTAATAGTTATAGGCCTAATTATACTATAGTCTATAGACTAGAGTATAGTATAACTATAACTACAACTAGTAACTATAGTATAAATTATACTTTTATAATTATTTATAGGGTAAAGATTAAGAACTGAGTAATTTGACTTACCAAAGCTGTGGCTATGGTTTTACTTTTAGTGGTTTTATCTACCTCTCATGTTGACCAGGGGTGGATCTCAGCTACTTTCACTGATGGGATGGGAAACATCACATGATTAAAACTGTGTCTAACAAAAATAACATTGACAATTATGACACGTGCGCAGTGACCTCAATGTTGAGTGTAGTTAGTTGTATAACTATATTCCGAATAAAACTGCGCCTCAAAACAAGATATCATATACTTATATAGCCGCAATCATGTGTCTCTTTCCTGTTTTACTTACTTGACATACTGAGTAAGTGATAGTAGAAAATAAGTGTATCGAAACTAGTGATTAAAATTTAACTTAACGGCAACAGCTGACAAATCAAGAATGAAATTGAAAAACTGGAGCAGAGTCAGACGAGTCTGAGGACGGAGGACTCACCAGCTCGCCGTTTCCCTTGGTGTTTATCTTACAGTTTAAATTCGGTTACATTTTATTTGGCACCTTTTAATCGAACAGTTCGAAATATCTTGTAAGGCTTTTAAAATGTAACCATTTACAGTTGGTTTTATCTACATATAAATCACTGCTTGTGTTTGACAACTGACTGTCAACAACAACATGTGATGGAAATGACTACCTTTATTGCGCAAGCGCACGAAATTTCCCTTCTACGGAACAGTGGAAGGGACATTTCTTTTTTTTTCCACATGTCCTTTTAAAAACTGTGGGATCAAGGACGTCAAATACCAGACACGGCGGGAGAAGGGCATTTATACAAATCTTTATAGGCTCATCGACTCCCCCTTCCCAGCCCAGTTGAAATTATTATTGCCTATTTTAATTTAATCTCTGGACTGATACATAAAAACCAATAATACTGAATAGATTAGCACACAACCAGTTTTCACAATAAGTTATAGAACTGCTGACTTCTGAAGTTTTATTTCATCAGTATATATATAGTCTACAATATATTTCTTGATTTTGTTGTACATTGTTTACTGTCTGTCAGGGGGTTTGGGTTAATGTAAACTCATGAGGCCCTACATGAGTCAACCCTAGTTGGGAAAGCGTTACCAATATAATTATCTATCTGATAAACTGTGAAGAGCCGACATTCTTTAGATTATTTCTACATTACCCGAAACGATCGGCCAGGCTGTAAGAGTACAACGGCTCGCCCTGGAGCCTTTATTAGAAACTCTAGCCTGGCTGTACTTAAAGTTCTTCAAACTCTGTTGCCAAGATATTGATGATGGGCGGCAAACATGTTTGAGCCTGGCTGACACTAAAAGTGAACATATCCGCTGCAAAACCGTATTAAATTCGTCATTTAATGGAGTCGGGGTAAAAAAGTTTAACAGTGACCAACGCCTTCTCATAATGTGTGCGACAGTAAAACGTCGACATTGTTTGGATCTTTAATTTGCCACATACGCACGATGCCCTTTGAACGGCAAAAAAAAAAAATAGATGCTTAGTTTTCGGACCTCTTTGCTGCATGCAATGTCTTTAAAATGGCATGAGCTGCCAAAATGTTGATATTTTGACGTTGAAACAGAATGTTGAAATTATCGGCTATTTTTCTCAAGACATGTTATTCAGAAGCTTTTTAGTGCTTCTAGTCTCGAGAATGTACGATACAGTATTGTTTTGAACTAGCTTTGGCTTAGAATGAATGAATAGTCGTCCCGGTTATTTAAATTTTGTTTACAATTCGAACACGTTTTCAGTTCGTAGGCCTATAGGCCACATACTGTATACATTTTCCTCATTCCAACGCCAATCATTTAGTTTGTCGATGGCCTTCAAAGCCTCTTACTGTCGTGACGATCAGAAATTATGAAAAAAGTGTCAATTTTGGCAGCTCATGCCACTTCGAAAATATATCTCGAATGGCGCTGGTATTTCCTTCGTTTTCTGAAAAATGAACCATTTCTAATGTAGGCCTATCTCTCTATACTGTCACACGCACATGTCCAATCATTGGAAGTTGTTTGATCCTTTATAGTTGCAATAATTCCTAAACGTATAGGCCAGAGGATTTTGCTGAGAAAGTTATCTTGAATATTGGTATCAATAAGACAACTACTGAGCCATGAAACTATTTCGTTACATCAGATGCGCAATACGATGACAGCGGTTAGGAAGACTTTTACCAACTCGCTCATCTATACTTTGTAGAGATTCAGTCATCTGCTAATTTACTGGCCAGTGAAGTTTCGAACCTGAACCTATATAACTCTTCTGCTTCCAATATGAAGAGAGTTACGGTCATACCAAAAATAACTCAGTCAAAATTTAAAGTATCCTCAGACAAAATTCACTGGGCCGAAGATAGGCCTACAGCAAATTGGCTTCAGACACTTGATTTAAGCTAAATTTGGGACAAGGCATGTGCCGTCATACTTTCGGCTTAGGAAGTAATATTGCTATTATAAATATTTGTAATGAAGAACTCACTGCTGCAGATATATCTCTACTTAACAGAGGACTTTCATTTCTGCTTTGCCCGAAATCATTATCTGATCTGACCTATTTTTTAGTAAATTAGTTCATGTTATGGACTTCTCCAGAATTCTTAGTCTGCATGGCTGATTTCTACCGAGATTCTAGTGGGGTACACACGCCGTTTACATCTAAAAGCGGCTATACGCCCCCTTCTCACATGTATGACCCAGAAATAAGCATAAATCATGACTCTGTATCAAGGAAATTTGATGGTTTAGCTAATCCTAAAAACCAACATAACCCTACTTATAGTCAGAACGTCTTGCCTAAAGTAAGCTAATGGGACATCAAAACATATATCGTTATAAAACCTGCTGATAAATGATCGACAATAGTTATTACATTTATGTCTAGACAGGATTATAATTGAGGAGGTAGGACGGCAGCTAAACAACATTTTATTACCAAAAACTTGATAAGCAAATAAGGCCTGAAAATGTTGGAAATTGCAATAGAATTCTTCGTTCCCTTGAAGAAAAAGGCTATATTAATAAAACGCAGTATTGCTCTTTGGAATCTGACCTTAATTCTAAAAACAAGGTACTCTATATTTCGAAAATACACAAACCCATTGAAAAAATGACCCAAGCCTCCAATGCCCCGAGGGCGTCCTATTATCTCTGATTTCGGTAGTGAACGTTAAAGAATATCACAGCTATAATTGATTACTATCTAAAACCTATAGCAAATCGGCATGTTAGCTTTACCACAAATACTGATGACATGTTGCCAAATTATCTTTTCCAGAAAATTCTGCTAATGCCAAACTCCTGCCTGTCGTCAACCTAACGAAATATCATGGGTTGTGGTTTATTATAACAACTTAGTTATGATTGGGTATAAACGTCTAAATTATAACCCCTTTTTAACACAATAAGAATCTCCGTGGTTATTTTAGACAAGAAGATTTTCCCTGTGCCCGTGGTTATAGTGTTAAAAATATTACTTTATTACAACAATTTATGATGGGGTATAAAGGTCTAAATGATATACCTCTTTTTAACACAATTAGAAACTTGTCTCCGTGGTTATTTTAGACAAGAAGATTTTCCCTGTGCCCGTGTGTTTTAGTGTCCATAAATATATATATATTGTGGCTGGTCCAGCCTGTCCGACTAGCCGGTTAAGTCATTTGCTGGATCTCTTATTAAAACCCTTCATTCACTTCGTCCCATCATATGTGCGGGACGACATCGACTTTCTGAATCACCTTCCGAGTGTTATTGCTGATGAGGAAATATTCTGTACTCTGGATGTAACCAGTCTGTATAGCAATATTTCCCATGAACTTGGACTCCAAGCTATTGAATATCGGCTAGACAAACATCCAGAGAGCATTACTGAACGATTCAGCAAAGAATTCATACTCTCTGCTATCCGTATAATTTTAGAAAACAACTCATTCGAAATAGGATCTATAAATTACAAGCAAATACTAGGCACAGCTATGGGCACTAAGTTTGCTCCCACGTACGCAACGCTTACCCTAGGATTTTTAGAACAGCGTCTTTATCAGACCATCCTAGATAAATACGGCCCACAACATATGACTTACGTTAAAAACTCCTTCAAACGCTACCTGGATGACTGCTTTATAATTTGGGACAACAAAAAGGGTGATATAACTGAATTTATTAACCTACTTAATGATCTGGACCCTTTTATCAAATTTACTGTTGAGACAAGCGATACAAAAATCCCTTTTCTGGACATCTTAGTAACTCGACAGACGAATAATGTAATTACAGACATATACTATAAGCCGACTGATACTAAACAATACCTAGACTTCAAATCCTGTCATCCACGTCATACTAAAAAGCAAGTTCCCTTTACGTTAGCAAGACGCATATGTACTATTGTTGTAAACAAAGAATTACAAAAGATAAGACTGGACGAACTAAAAACAGCGTTGATCAACAGACATTATCCACCAGAAGTTATTGATATAGGTATTTGATAAAGCCACCAATATTGATATCCAAACGTTAAGAACATGTAAAGAAAGATCAGTAGAGAAAGTCTTGCCCTTTATTTCCACTCATAATCCAAATAACTTTAACTTTTTTTCAGTCATTCATAATAACAGATCCATGCTACAATCAAACAACCGCCTCAAACAAATATTTCAAAACACTAAACTTATAAATGGAAAGAGACAAGCCCCAAATCTAAAACGAATGCTTACCAAAGCTAGGCTGACTCCCACTACAAATCCATCTTTTCAAACATCCAGATGTGGGGACAAACGCTGTAAGTGTTGCGAACATATATTCCCCAATAACTCCTTTACTTTTCCCCATGAGAATTATGTTTTTAAAGTAAATGCTAATATGAACTGCAACACATCAAACATGATTTATGTTATATCATGCTGTGGCTGTAACAAAGTCTACATCGGAGAAACAGGAGATACTTTGAGGAACAGGTGTCGGGTACATAGACAACAGATTAACACGCCTAGTCTACGGTTCCTTCCAGTTACCAATCATATTGGAACATGTGCCCAACACCTAGAAATCAAGTTTAGAATGTTTCCTTTTTACAAGGTGCAAACTGATAATAAGTACACACGGGGGGTCAAGGAGAGTTACTTCATTCAGAAATTCAAGCCTCAGCTTAATAACATAACGTTTTAATACCCGTCTGTTTTGTTTTTCTGGATTTTTCCACTATTAAAAACCAAATGTATTCCTTTTTATGATTTTATGCTAAAAGTATAACCAAGGCAAACACTAGTTGTTTGTTAACTGTTGTTAGTCATGTACATGCACGAACCCGCCACTTAGTTTCGGCCAGGGGCATTAGGGATTAGACCTTTTTTAATTATCCTTGATTGTCTTTTTGTTTTTAAGCATGACTACACAGGTCTTATTTTAACTTAAAGGGAAAGAAAATCTAAGCTTTAGACTAGTTTAGATGGAAAGAGTAGAGTTCATTTAGTCCAAAACAACTGTCGATTGTATGTTTTATCCCCTCTAAAGTGAATAATTGAAATTTGAAGGTGGCGTTACAATAGAGAATAAGCTCTATAGGCCATTCACAAGGCCGCCACCATTTTTTCATTAGTTTTATCCAATTATTGTTGAATAAAAATTTAAGTGCGTTTTAGAGTAGTCATGTGATGCAATTTAGCCAATGGCTGGCTAAGTAATGGCGCGCGGTTGCATACTGACCTATATATTCGGAGACAATCTTCCCACTTCAAGTTTGTCGCCATGTTTTTTTGGACCTAAATCTACCCTTATACATTAGAGAGCAGTAAAAATACGTCATTATTGATCTAAAAATAGCTACACCAACATCACGTCACCCTAAAACGGAAAAATGGCTACACAGATAAGCCACTGAAAGGACATACCCCTGTCTGTCTTTATTAGCTTGAGGGTCACTGGAGGTAACTGACGTGAAATGTTTTAAGCACTTTGAAGGTTGTTATCGACGACAATCCCTATGTATTTCTAGAGATTTCCCCTCCTTTAATTCATTGTTATTTACCTATAATAGGAATTAACTTGTATATACTCGTAAATATTTCTCATATATAAATGTTGTTGCAAAAGATATTTTAATAAATGCTTTGAAAAACCGTCTAGATACGGTGAAACTAGTTAGCGTAAACCTAACAGTTGCGTTTGTCATGTTTTCTTTCTGAACATAATATTTTGCCACACACAAAGGCAGTTTTCTGCAGCTTTTTCTATTATATATATATATATATATATATATATACATTATATCCACTTAGAGCTATAGTGGATAAGCTTTGCACTAGTTGCCCCCAATCCTCTCGATGTTCGATTTGTTTCACTCCAGAGCTTATATAACTTCAAACCAGTTATATAGTTATATTGGACCAGCCGTGCACTTGCGTCTGAATTTGATTATTTTAATGTAGACGTTTTAATGTTTACATGTATCAGCTAGTTATATGGTATGGGAATTTTTGAATTTGTAAATGTCGAATCATTCTGAAAATGCATTAATTTTCTGTGGCTTTTTTTAAACATGGTGGAATCGTTCAATAAGGATAAAATGGCCAACTATAAAACTTTTAAGCTCCACAATAAGATGTACGTACTTTCTCTCAATGTCTTTTTTGTTTACAGCTCTGAATATTCGCTCACACTGCGTTAAGATGATATACGGCATAAATTTTATTTTCAAGGTATGGCCAAAGAGCAAATTTCTAAATTTTGTTTATCGATAAATATATCATAAATTTCGAAAGCCGCACAAATGCAATGTGTAAAATGGCAAGTGTTTGATTGACCGATTCGATAAATGTATATTATATAAGATTGGATTGTGATGGATTGTATTGTGAAAAAAGTATGTCTGTGTATGTAGGGTTTGGGGTTGAATTGGGGGGAAAACACAATGTGCAAAATTCAAAAACCTTTTTCGTAAAAATTGGGTGGCCCTAAATAGGGCCAAATTTTTTGCAGAATTCTGAGTCAGTAGTTTAACGTCTGGCTCTCCTTTGTCGTCGTTTACGGATCACCCTCCTTCGCCTTCTGCGAGGAGTTCTTGCCTTTCGGCGGCGGCGAGTTGCCCTTGCCTTGCGGGCAGTACGCCTTCGTCGTCTAACCGTTCGCCTCTTTCGTCGCCTGCGGACAGGTGAGCGGCGGCGCCTGGTTTTCCTTGTGCGTTTAGTCTTACGCACGGATCGTCGTTTTCGGCTTCGTCGTCGCTTTCCCTTGGCAGCGGACCTGCGCTTCTTGCGCTCTAGTGGACCACCACGGGGAATGCGAAATTTTCCAGTCACTCCAACACCTTCAGCATTACGGAGAAGGAGTCCATGCTTAACCCCGGACCTGAGAGCGAACTTCAGGCGGCTGTTGACCTGAGCCTGGGAAGCGTCGGACATATCAAAATTGGCCAGGATGTAGCCAAGGATCTTCTGCAGAGAAGAGCCGTTCTTTTCCTTCAGATTAACCAAAGCATTGCGGATCATTTCCTTATATTGGGGATGGTTGCTGGCTTTCTTAGTCTTTTGCGTCTTCCTCACTCCCAGAGTCGGGGAGCGGGAAGGCGACTTTGCTCTTGCCGGTGAGCCGTGTTGGGACATCTTCAATCCTCAGAAGATGTAACGTCAGCTGATTGTTCAGTTGATCAGTGTAGATGAATAGGCCTATTCGTCGGCGTGGCGACGTTCTGTCGTTGCTTATATACCCAAAGCGCGGACGTCTTCGAAACCACAACGTCACGCTATTAGGATCGAAGGAATTTCATTGCAACATTGTGCTTCCGGTCTACTTGATAACTTGTCGTAATCCTTGAATCTTGAATCCGATGTTTTCAAATGTATGTCAGATCAAAGAGCGAGTCTTTCTTTACCAATCCCAGAATAGTAACTTGACTGGTTGTAAGTGAATTTGATAAAAAGGCGTTTGATGTTCAAGCGACGATAGGGGCGCCAAGAAAACGTTATTCCGGTTCACCGGAATAAAGCTATACTGGAGCAGAATATTCACCCAACGTACACAAAACTTCACCGTAAAGGAGAAGAACAGCTAAACATTACGTTTTGCATCAATTGTTACCACAGATCCTTTGAAAACGTTACAAATTGTACAGCTTCTCCGCCAGTCTAGACACACTATTTTCGCCATAATGGCGTCCCTCAGGCACGACGTCAACTAATGTGTAGATTCTTATGACGCCGTTTGTACCTTGACGTCACACTGCGTGGAATAGTCTGTGACGCCACAAGAAGATGTTAGCACGCTTCATTCGGAGCAAACCTCGGCTGTCTTCGCTGGCCTCCGGTTGACTTACGATAATTTCCGAGAATACCCGAGTGTGCACACGCTGTATAGCTATGCTTATTACTCAAGTTTTGATACAAAGTAAACTGTATATGACCTCAAATACAAACATGTTACCATTGTTAGCCTACATTATACGACAATACACAATGTATTACAAAGTTTCTAAATATATGTACATATTATATCATAAATTGTTATATACATGTAATATTCTTAATCAGGATATTCCGTATTTACAGTTACAGGCCCGTGGATGGCCGTATTGGTCGGAGGCCGAGGGCTAATACGACTGTCTGAGGACCTATGACAATGCCCATAGGGAATATCCTGATTAATGAAAATTGTATTAATTGGCTATCAATGTTATTTTTCATAAAATATTTATATTATTAATAAAAAGACACATTCGCAAGGAAAGTTGACTGTAATCTTGTTGTTGTTAATTATTTTTTTCATGTAGCTGATAATTGTTCTCTTAGTTTTAGTAATGATAACGACATGAAAGTGAGCTACGTGTAGTGTACCATGAATTGCCCCCCTTTTGTACTTAAAACATAGGAACATATTTCTTTATTTTTACAGATTATTATTAATGCAATTTTGTAATTTATGTGATGCAATAGACGGAATAATTGTTTTCCTTTAACTGTACATGGACTATTTTCTTTTTTCTGCTGGTGATTTCAAGAAAATTGGCCTTGTTTGTTCGTATTTACAGCCTATAGTTTGTTCGTATTGGCCGTTTCTCGGTATTTGAAAATAGCTTTCTGTGGTGTATTGAGAGTTGTCCCCCTTTCATACATAAAACATATTTTCGCTGTGGTACAAATTTTAAAGGAACACTAGCCGTGAATATCCAGAATACTGTTTACATAAAAGACAGTGGCTGGTTCTCTTTATTTTACCCAGACAGAAGAAGTTAGGAACTTTCTATTTTTACCAAAAATTGAAAGTTTTTACATCATTTAGTATTTTTAATTTGAAATTGAAAATTAGATTTATCAGGTATCCGCAATGTAAACAAACTCTGAACCTCAGCATGCACCTTAATGTTTTGAGTCGTGTGAGTGATCTAACATCACAGTATAGTTTGAAGCACTTTATCTGAGAAATACAGAATGGCCTTTGGGTAAGAGGGACTCCAAAGGCCCACCGATAAATGTAAACCGCGGACAAAAATGCCATAAATGAGAGTAATCCAACGTTTTAAGTTAACCAACACTGATCATTGTTGTTGTAATCAGGCTTCGGTTCTTTTTCACTCCCATGTATACATGCTATACCTACTTGGACATGTTTCATCTGAGTGGTTTGACTTGTAGTAAGTTCGAGTAAATTGGTTTTCTTAAAAGTTATTGTATGATATAGAGAGAATCTGCCCTTTTCTTCAGTTATATGTTAGCATTTAAATTTATTTTAGGATGCTTTCGAGAAAAATCGCACTCAAGATAATTTCAGTCATATGGAGGCGTTGCCAGATTTACTGGGGGAGGAAACCGGGCTCATTGCCGGCGAGTACCTGGTAACTCTTCCACATACGGCGACCGAGTGAAAAATCCACTCAGAAATTTGTAAATTTTTATTTGGACTGAGAGGGATTCGAGCCCGCGCCCCATCGATGGAAGGTTTGAGTGGGACTGAAGAACGATCATGGAGTAAAAATATGGAGTAAAAATCCATATTAATAGTTAGTCTTTGAATGTTTTAATAAACGTAAACCTGTCTATTGAGAAAAAAAGCATTCTCGATTCGCTGAAGATACCAAGCACATACATTTGGATAGGTAAAGTTTTTGATTCAAACGTTACAGACTGTTTGGGTTTGAAGAAAAAAGTATTTCATTGTGCGAGATTCGAACGTACCACCCATTGTGGAATGTTGGTGTCGAGCATCCAAAGGTTCGCAGAGGATACGAGCAATTAAAAAAGATCCGAATCATTTTCTATCTGTACATTTTATATTAAACGACTAGACACAAAAGCTGGAAATATGATCAAGAATTAAAAAATATGAACTTAATCAAACTTTCACACAAAAAATTTATATTTTAAAGAAAAATATTTATGGAAACCTACTTATGATTGGAACGAAAATGACCACACTTCACATTCCTTCAAAGGGACTTATTATGGGTCTAATTATGTTGCTGAGAAGACAAAAATCGTAATTTTTCTTACTCATTTTTAACAACTCTGAAACAAATTAAACATAGAAATATAATAAGAAATGTTTGACACTCTCTTTAAACGTGGGTTCTATACTAAGACATCACTATGAAGTAAGTAGTTTGTGAACCCAAGCTTTCGACACTTTTTTCAGTGTATTTATATATCAAGTGTAACAATTTACTCCGTGGTGATGCCTTCATCATTTCTCATTAGAAATATAGTAATTAAATAATTGAAATGAAAGCAGTTATCCAACTTGTGCACATTGAAAGACTTAGCTATCTTGGTTTATGAAAATAGTTTTAAAATTATAGTAAAATACGGTTTGATGCAATGCAGAGATGAAGAACAATTTTCTTTTATTGTAGACAAATTTCATCACAAGACAGTTCATGATTTTCAGAAACAGAAAAAAATCTTGCAAATGACAATAAAATAATATGTCAATCAGGACTCTTACTCCATCTGACGAAGAAAAAAAAAAGAATACATAAATGAGGAGTGTGATCTTGGTTTGGAAAAGGATTGATTGATTGATGCTTTACACTGCACTCAAAATTATTTCACAGATATGGGGGCCTTGATGAAACTCTGACATTTGGGGCTAGTACATTTGGTAAAGGATGTTTGACAACAAAAATTAGGTATATCAATGGCTTGAGTTGAATACAATCGACTAATTATAAAATGTTTTTTAATATTGGTTTGTCACAAAACAAACCGGCCAACTGACCCCCCAAAAAATCCAACTAAGCCTAAATTTGCAACTGAAGTAATTTCCCCTTGGCAAATATTTCCTATACTCTGCACTACTTCAACTATATAAATTTTCTCTATTTTGTCTTATCTGCAGAAATTTGCAGAATTGAGTAAGTCGCCCTCTTGTAGGATGCGATTAAAATGGATGCTTTTAATTGGTCAATAAGATTGGTCAACCAATCAAATGCATCCATTTTAATCCCATGCTACAAGTCGGTCCGACAGATCTCACAGTAAGAATGGGCCTTGAATCTTAAAATATCATTTTCAGAAGGATTGATGGATATTTTTACGCCACAATCAAGATTATTTCACTTATATGGCGGCGTTACCAGGTTTACCCGGAGGAAACCCCCTCTTCCACATACGGTAACAGAGTGAAAAATCCACTCAGAAATTTTTCAATTATTTTTGGGTCTGAGTGTGATTCGAACCCGTGCCGTTCAATGGAACGTCTGTGTGGGACAATGACTAACCCACTAGACCACCAAGGCCCCCTATTTTTCAGAATATACCTATATATCTCAGAAAAACAATTTTGCATTAAAATATATCGCTTTAAAACAAAGGAAAAAAAGACATTTCTGGTCTTACATTTGATGACTTATGATAACTACATGTAAACCTGTTGATAACCAATTGAGTTTTCTGATGAAATTTGATAAAGAAAATTATATTATACTGGAAATATGGTAACATTGAAAGATTTGCTAAGAAATTAACAAAATGATCACATAGGGTTTATGTTCTTTATTTTTTTATTGCCATTGATTTTTTTTTTCAAAAAGGGAATCTCAACTTACAAATGACAGGATCAAAGTTTGATATATAATATGACTACATGCTTACAGTATTAACATCAATACCAATAATGAAATCTTTAATGTAAAGACAACAATGTTTTATACATGTTGGTAATATTTAGGTTTAAGTAGATACAATTCTGGCATGAAGATGAAGCAGAACCACCCACAACGTAACGGTTGAATGAGGGTCAATTAACTTGTGCTTTGTTGCCCAGAATGACAACACTAAAATGATATTTGTTCAACGTGAATGAAGGTTTTTACAGAATGGTAATGAACAGTTAAGATTTTCTTTCCCAAGTTTATCAGTTTCAGACTATTCTACAAAGCATTAAAAATTGTTTTTTTGTTTCATGGCATGAGCTGAAAAATTCCAGATTTTTTTCCCCATCAATTCTGATTAGAAAATTGTGAGCACTTGAACTACATGTTACATAAACATCTGGTAAACCTGTACAAATTCACTGCATTAACATGATCAATCACTTCCTTATTTGTATTCTTGTGAAAAAATAGTTCAGCACAAACGAAATGCGTTAGGAAATCTGCAATTTGCGAACTAATTCCAATTTTAAGGGTTAAGAAGACTTCTTACTTGTAGCTGTAAACCATCTAAATATCATATATATAGGGTACCTGGGCACAAAGAAAAAGCAAGTTTGACATCACCGACTTTTAAATGCTGTGGTCTTCCTTTCAACCAATCCTGACAACCAATGAACCATATACATGAAATGACCATGTCACACGGTTAGCTTGGATCTGACTCGCTAAAATCGTTAGTATAACTGAGGTAATTTCCTATAGTCTTCTGACATCACAAATGAATGGTCAATATTGATATCACAAGAGCGTTTTGTCAACACTTTACGACGTGAAATAAAACGTTCAACCCGCAGTGAAAAGGCCAAGGTCAGAGACATACCTTTTCACATCATTTGTAAATGCAGACCAGTGATTTGTCTCGTACTCGCTGTACATCAAATATCATAAAGGCCATCCCACAAATATAGTTCATTCATTAATGACACTTAAATAACTTATCGAAGGTCGTGCATGACGTCCCAATAAAAATTGGGTCTCCTATATATGGGGAGGGTCTATAAATATTTCAATTGCCAAGTCTGAGTGACCATACTGATTTATGTTGCTATGGATTTTTTTTTACTTTTCCGTATAGGTTTATGAAGTTTCTGATGGCACAGGCTATGGACGAAGCATTGAGGTGGTTACATAGATTGAGAATCCCCCCACTCATGTGTTCACTAATTAAAACTGGACAAGTGTAAGCACTGCAAACTGCAATATAAAGCCTTATTAGAAAAGCCTCAAGATCTGCAGGCTTTTCAAATCCTTTTTACAAAATACCGAAAGCATATCAATGAGAACAGTAAATGATAAGAATTTCTTTACATAATTGAAGGAAAATTTCGCATAGCAAACACAGAGCATCTATTTACACATATTGGACACAGCCGTTTGTAATCAGGGGAAACAACTGTGTTGGAGTTGTTAAAGGGAAAGCACTCTTGATAATCACAGCTTAGTTCATTTGGACTCTTTAGATTGTCCAGAAGCTCGACCCTTCATAAGTCTTTCGACTATTGTGTGGGCGTAATCCAGGCGCGTAAGAAGTTCTTGAGAGCATCCGTATTTCTCCAATTGGTTTAGACGATATACACGGAAATTCTTTTTCTCGTCGATGTAAGTCACAGCAGCCATCAAAGGACACAAGATGATCTTTGTATGATCTTGGAAGAAATTGATCTGAAAAATAAAATGTAAAACTCAGTAATGTAAAACCTTTTGAATGATTGTTTGGTATTTTGAAGTAAAACTCTGAATATGGAATGTTAAAGTTAATTGTTTCAGGTTACTACTTGATCTTATCGTCCCTTAACATGCCTTATTGACCAATTGCTTGATAACGCCACTTGGAATTCAAGCGCAAAGCATTTTGTGGGATTGAGTGATGATTACATAATTTGCAAAATGGCGAAAGAATTAATACTGTATCACGAAAAAGTCATAGAAGGCGCAAAGTCACCAGAAAAATGATTGCGAAAAACAGGTTATGTCACCAATGTTTTCCAAAAAAGTGACTTCTTGACAAGTATTGTTAAATGAAATAGCGAACTGAGGTAAATCTATGAGACATCATCAAGCTATGGCTAAAAAAAAACAGCTGCCTTGCGAAAGCAAAAAGTTAGTCCCAAAGCCTTCTATCCACATGTTTTTCTAAAAAAATGTGACCAGACCGCACAGACAATTTCCTACCCCTGACTGACCTGTAGCGTTCCATTGCTGAGATGTAAGATAATAGCACTACGAGTTCGGAACCAAGCTTTCATAAATGGTAGTCTGGTGAGTTCGTCCGTTTCTCGTGGGGTCATGTTAGCACCAGCCTGTAGATAATAAATAAATCAATTGGTAACCATTGTAATGATGCTAAACTGAGATCTTCATTCCCTGCTTGTCTGTAAACTACCAAGCCATAAGCATAGCAGAAATAAGCTACAGGTAGTTTTGACAACTGTTTAGCTTTGAGGTACGCGACCATCATTGTGAGGGAAAAGGAGGAGAAAATTTCCTGAACCTCAAAGCCCAACAGAAGAATTCCAGTACATTCAATGCCTAGAAAAGTCATTTGAAAAAGTTTTACAGTAACCATATAAAACATGTAAAGTATGCGATTTTGCTTGCTTTACATTATTTCAACAAAGAGTATTATATCTTCAAAATACAACGGAAGGTAGACAATTACTACCGCAGACAAGTATTAACAGGGCTAGTCGGAGTATATCTTTAGACCCGTAATAACAGATTTATAAAAATCATAGTTTTTCACTCTATACATATCATGTTTTGGAAGATAAGACAGAATATATTGCAGTGGGGATATCAGATGACCATGACATTACTAGGGGATTTAATGTGGAAGCATTGCTCAAATGAATTATGTCTGTGTGCGCAAATTTTCAAAATCCACAAAGTGGTTACTGGTTCTGAACCTACATCAAGAAGCTGCTTGAAAAGGTTTCAATTTTAATAAACAGATTTTGAGTACGATGTCCTCCTTACATGAAGAATTTATTTGATTGATTGATTGTTTGGTGTTTTACACCGTGCTCAAGATTTTTTCACTTATATGTTGGTGTTGAGAGTTTTATTGTGGGAGGAAACCGGGCTCTTTGCCCAGAGGAAACCCACAACCTTTCGTTGGTAACTGGCAACCATCCCACATAGGTTGTTTGAGTGAAAACCCAGTCAGGAATTTATTAGAAGAGTTAAGTTGAGCATGACATTCTTGAATAAATTGTACATAATGGAATAAATTGATGAAATGAGGCAGTTGACAACAGAAGCTGCACCTCAGACCTGCGCGTCGGATTTCAACAATAAAGTCTTTTCACATCCGTAATTTGTGGAATTCTTACGATACTTCAGCTCCCTATTACAAGATTTATAGTTGCCAGGTTCGTTCCTGCCCGACCGAAGAATCCCAGTAATGTGTCACCAAAAAAAATATATATTTACAGATTACAGCTTCATAGCTTTGAGCAATCAATTTATATCA
This sequence comes from Lepidochitona cinerea, assembly GCA_963971465.1. Taxonomy (NCBI): domain Eukaryota; kingdom Metazoa; phylum Mollusca; class Polyplacophora; order Chitonida; family Tonicellidae; genus Lepidochitona; species Lepidochitona cinerea. Next base: position 41,760,446 of record OZ020553.1, read on the forward strand.
ACTCACCTTTAGAAGATGTTCACTCATGTAACTTCTAAAGTATTTCAGTAAAGTTATTTTCTTCATCAAGGCATCAGTATGAGATTTGAGGGTGAAGAAATGTTCATTGCCATTTCGCTCAATGTACTGGATATTCCTACAAAAACAAAAACGGAAATGTTATCACTTTTTAAAATAATGGACATATTCAAGTCAAGAGTATGGAATGCCGTTGCCATTATGCTCAATGTACTGGATATTCCTAGAAGAAAAAAATTACCACTTTTTAAAATAATAAACGTGTTTGATGGTTTAGTATGTCAATCTCCAGCGATGATCGACATAAGCGTCAATATACATGTACCATAAAAGTTAATTCATAAGACAACCCATTTTGACAGATTACAAATCACCAATCAGTTATATGGAAATGCTTGTCAAAACCAACTGTCTCCATGTTAGCTACGTAAGTTCTCTTTGATTTCTGCTCCAGAAAAACTCGTCCATGCCAAAGACAACTGTAACCAGCTAACTTTTTATCCCATAATTTTGGTGTGTAACGCAATTAACTTACTCTCCATTGGCCAGCAACGTAAGCCGGGTGCTGTCGTTAAAGAGAACTCCCACACTGTTATCACAGAGTTGATATCCCAGGCCATATTTATCAGAATAATCCACCCATTTGCTCACCCAGTAGATGGGGATGGCTGCAGGGTCCTCAGCTTCATCTACAACACAAGACCACAGTTAATACAATATCTTGTATTTCCATTATTAGAACTCTTCCAAATGGAGGTGCATTTAGTGGTGGGACAGCAATACAAACAATGAAACCGATCTACAGTTTATTTTATTAAGTTTTAATTAATTAATTAAACCTCTCTAAAACCCAAATAAATATTTTGAACTTTTTCTGCACTTTTTTTGTATAATTCATTCTGTACTATTCATTAAACACAACGCCCGTCGCAAAATCTCCTGAGAGTGGAACATACTGGATTGATTGACTGATGCTTTAAACATCACTCAAGATAATTGGATGGCCAGGTTAAGTGGGGGAGGATTGATAGATTGATCGGTGTTTTACGTCGTACCCAAGATTATTTCATTTCTTCGGCGGTCTAGCCATTGGCAGCCAGGTTTAGTGTGGGAGGAAACCAGACATTTTGCCTAAAGGAAACCCCCAACCTTACGGGGCAAGTAACTGAACTCTTCCACATAGAATACAATTAGAACTAGACAAATGATCGGATTTTGGTTGATTGATGATTTAATATTTATTTTTTTTATTTCAAAGATATCCTACAGTAGCAAGTCTATGTTTACATGTACACATTTGCAGAAAGGCTGGTTTCAATAAAGTGTGATTGAAGCACAAGAGCTACAGGAAAAGGGCTGTTTGGGTTTGGGTTTTATAAAAGAATATTTCCTTTCACCACTTATATGGAAGGGTTGCCAGGTTTAGTGGGGGAGAAAAGCTGGCTATCTGCCCAGAACAAACCCTGACATTTGGTATCCCCATATGGCAATCAGGCAGAAAACCCACCAGTTTTTCTTGGGCTGACTGGGATTTTATTAACCTGCAAGCCAATCCAAAGGTTGATTGTTTTGATTGTTTGGTGTTTTCACCGCGCTCAAGATTATTTCACTTATATGGCGGCGTTGCCAGTTTTATTGTGGGAGGAAACCGGGCCAATCCAAAGGAGGCTTGTATAGGACTGAGAGAATATCACTGCCGACTGAGCCCGCCTCCTTCATATGGCAGTCTTTTAACACTGTAACACACCGGCACAGGGGGAAATCTTCTGGTCTAAAATAACCATGGAGAGAAGTTTCTTATTGTGTTAAAAAGGGGCATGTCATTTAGACGTTTATACCCAATGATAAGTTGTTATAATAAACCACAACCCATGATATTTAAACATATGCCAGCAGCTATCATCTCCTTACCTTCACATGCCCCTTCTTTGTCAGCGGGCCGGGATCCAATGACTGAAGCCAGCTGGTCACGTAGATCTTGAAGATCAGTCTCAATGGCTATACAAACAAAGAAAATAGCATGTTCACACTTTGAATTGATCAGACATTTTGCCTAAAGGAAACCCCCAACCTCACGGGGCAAATAACTGAACTCTTCCACATAGAATACAATTAGAACTAGACAAATGATAGGATTTTGGTCTCAATGGCTATACAAACAAAGAAAATAACATGTTCACACTTTGATCATACATTCTGATTGTCAAAACAATGAGAGGGTTTCCAATAAATTCAAAACTACTTTGAAGTACATTCTCAAGATCAGTCGCAGCAAAAAACTTCGGATTTGTACTTATTCGAAAAAATCGCCACAAAAAGAGAAAATATCAAAAACTGGTTTTAATTATTCGTTCGATATACTAATTGTATTGTTTGGCTGGTGTTGAATCCAGTGCTCATGATATTTCACATGGCTAATATGGTTTATATAAGCAGGAAACCAGGCTCCATACAGAGGAAACAACTCTTTGTTGGTTGAAACAAAACATTACATGAACACCATTATTTTTCTCTGTTAATAAACTTTGCAGATTTTATGGTGAGAGCAGTTTCGTGAGTTTATCGTTCCTATCTTACTTTCGAGTGGAAGGGCAGTTTAGAAATTGCACCCACTGCACATTTTCAACATTGGCAGAATGAGTGGAAGGGCAGTTTAGAAATTGCACCCACTGCACATTTTCAACATTGGCAGAATGAGTGGGAGGGCAGTTTAGAAATTGCACCCACTGCACATTTTCAACATGGGTAGAATAAGAAAGAAGTAAGATGAAAACATGTCAAATAAATTCCTGCCCAATCGCATGTAACACGATGTAGAGTACTAACCTGGTTTGACTGTTCCAGTGGGAGCGGTTGCTGGTCGACCATATCTGTCCGTCTCCTCGCCATCTGGACCTTTCCCCCGTGAATCCTTCTTGGGATCCGCAGTAAGGGGACGGCCAGATGGGTCAGTGGTCTGCTGCTCTGTTAACAAATGCAAGCTGGAGGAATAAAACTGCTGCCTGATCGAATATATATCACTAAAATACAGTTTTCCTGTCTGATATTGTACAATTGATAGATTAGTGTTTTAAGCCACACTTGGATAATTCCATTTATAGGGTAGCTGACTTTGCAACCAGCTTGATGACACCGAAACTTACAGAAGTTAAACTTCTTGTACTGATAATAAAGTAATAAATTCATTTTTTACCACAATAGGCCTAGAGCTTAATAGTCATTTAAAAAAATTATGGGTTTTTTGAGAGGGTCTGGCTTTTCTACTAGCCCTTGTATGGTCGCCCTTCACCGCACACCTATACTTTTCAGGGCAGAAATTTGTGCAATCGCCATGTTTTCATTTCTAATATCCCAATGATGTAGTTTTCCAAGTTATTACCTGTGCCATTGATCTCTGATAAAATCCTTCTTTGAGTGCCAAATCTAGGTGCCATTGTCAAACAGCTGGTGGGTAAACGACTCGGTAAATAACCTGTCAAAACCAATGACAAGAGAATTTTTGTTAATAAAAGGCATAAAATATTTATCACTGAGAATCAAGGGTAAGAAATGTCTTACTGTGAATGCTCCATTTTGCTTGGTGTGATGTTGCAGCTGCATTACTGGACCTAAACTTATTGAAGCAAACTTTCCAATTGCTGTGAGACATTTAGGTCCTGCACTATGCACTATAGCAATTTCCTGGTCCATTCTGCCAACAGCTAGATGGCAATTTGACTTGTCGTGGATGTTCCAATTTAATATGTTAGCAGTGGTTAATTAAACTGGGGTTTCTGCCACTTGCAATATTTCATTCACTCAAGATTCCAGATAGAAAATCTTAGGTGGCCGCTTTTTTGGTTGATTGTAATACGCCACATTCAACTTGCACACACAAGATTATTTCATTACCAAGTTTAGAAGGGGAGGAAACCAGAGTGCTTGCCAGGATAAGACCTATTCATTCAGGGAGCACCAGGCAACTCTTCCAAATAAGGGTATGAAGTGAAAAGAGACAATACCGCTCTATCAAATGAGCAGGGTTAAACATACCTGAAGTGAAAAACTCATGATCCATAATGAGATCCATGTTGGGTCTTTGCGTGGGATCGGCTTTAAGAAGTTTAGTGATCAGGTTTCGTGCCGGTTGACTGATACGGCCAGGAATGTGGTACTCATTCTTCTTTATTCTCATATAGGTGTCCTTCAAGCACGAAGTCTCAAACGGCGGCTTTCCCACTAACAATGTGTATCTGGGTCAAAGACAAAATTTAGTTACTCCTTAATTTCAAAGTTCTTAATAATTTGAATAACAGTTTTACAAATCCAAAGGATATAGGACTAGGTTGAGACCATACTTCCTGTGCTCAAGTTGTTAAAGAACATGTACTGTAAAAACATGGCTGAAACAAAATGAAATTTCTGACAATTGACATTTGCCAAGTACATTCTCTGTGCTGTGAAATGATACATGGCGATCGTGAGTGTGTTGTCATGATTGGCTGAAACGACGGCAATTTTCAAAAGTCACGTTCAGTGAAAATATGTAGACACCCTGTTGATTTCTGGGGACAAGCCAATTTACAGTGAGTGATTTAAAAGAACAAACCGCATAAGTTTGTTTTGATTCTCTTTTGACCCATTAGTAGAAAATTAAGAATTGATCAATCTCGGATGTCCCGATGAAAGGCTACCAGTCTACTTTCAGCCAAAAATGTATAATGAAAGAGCTATATATAGGGAATTCCATGGAAGTCAGTATAAAACAAACAGCCGAGAATGTACCCCATGCACACCCAGAAAGGGGCTCGTACCTCACAGACAACAGAGGTCAATTACCAGTCGGTAAACAAAGCAGAAAAAATGAATCCCCAAATAAAACTCCCTATCCAGAGGTGGGAGCTAGGAAAGTTGCCAATGTCCATATGGAAACATCTTTAAAATATTAACAAGCTAAAAGCACACATTTTAAAGATCTTCGTTTAGCTAGTTCCGGGCATGTCCCCTTAATGACTCTTTCAAATTTATTTCATTCTTATCACGACAGCTAAAGTATGGTATCAAATGGTTCCTTAAATTTAACTATATACTTACAATATACAACCTAGCGACCAGGCATCTACTTCAAAACTGTGACCCTTTTTACCTAGCACTTCTGGGGCAATATAATTGGGGGTTCCACACAAAGTTCTGAAATCAAGCATTATTAGTTTTCAAAATGAAAAGTTTTAAAATCACTCATCTTTACTGATCAAAATACCTTCAAGACAAGATTAATAATTGCACATATACGTTTTATCATGTTTTTTAATATTAACTTTCAGATAACATAATGTGCCTTTTAATGAACATTTTCAAACAAAACAAGTCTTGGTTTGTTTGACAATAAATATTTCTGTAATCTGACAAGTCACTAGACAATCAACACAACATTCACATATTTTATTATTAAATTGTAGTAAACACTCCTCTTATGAGCTGCCTTGGCAAGTTGGCAGAGAAGATTGTAGAACAGACCCTATCAAATAATTGAATGCTTCCGGCTTTCCAATCCAACCACGACACGCACCTTGTTGACTTATTGCACTTGATAAATATCTTGTGGTGGTTGGAACATTTTCCCATAAACTTTTTCTGGACTAGCCTATCTTTACTGATACGGATTCACCAAGTTTGTAAATGGCTAACATAAGTAGCATTCGGACCTTCGGGCCTCAAACACAGCAAAATGAAACGCTACATGTCAGAGCAACCATTTAATGAATTCAACAAATTACTATTAACAGACCTACCTTTTTCTTTCTCCCTCAAAGTCAAGTTTTGTTGCCAAGCCAAAATCCCCGACCTTTATATCCATTTCATCATTAAGAAACAGGTTTCCTAGCTTTAGATCACGATGTATGACTTTATTGTTGTGGAGATACTGACACGCTCTCACAACCTGATGTACGAAATATCGGGCTTCAGGCTCCGTTACAGCTTTTCGTCTTTTATGCAGTTCCATTAATGACTACAATGAAAGTAGTGTACATGTATACACGTATAACATAATTATATATTCATTTTTAGTCATTTATAATTTAAAAAATATAAGTTTCATTTTTAACATGCACATTCACCTTATGAATATTCAACACAATATTTGTCTAATGTCAAATCAAATATATAGATTTCACATCATTAAAATCAAGTTGTAATGAAAGCTTTTGCATTTTTATCAGTCAAATTTCATTGAACTGAACGGAATCTTAGAACTAATTTCAGGTTCTGTGTTTTGTTTTGTGAAACCTTGAAATTAATACGCAAGTAATTTGACTTCAGAAAATGGTGAATGTTTAAATAGTTGCCCACTATAAATTTTTGGCTACAGTATATTCTGTACTGGCCATTCAGACGGTTACTCACTAGGGATTTTGTTATCTCACCCAATGAAGAATAAATAAAATTCTGAACTTCAGTTGATTCTTTTTATTTTAAAGGATTTATGAACAGGATTTAAGGCTGGTTTGTGTTTGTTTATGGAATAAATGTATATTTGAAAAACATCAGTTGAAACGAAACAACCTTCGCGTTAGTTCCCTGGTAGTCAAAAAATGAACGGGGAAGAAATATGCTTATTTTCCGTAACCACTCGGAAAAATGACGTCATACACGACCTTCAATGTGTACAAACTGCCACGAAGACGTACTGAGAAAGCAGAAATCGTTTATTACGTGAGGGTAAGTACACTACAGAGGTTGTGTTTGACGTCATAAGTCTCTGAGATAATTAACTTTCGTAAGAATTGTAGATCAGCAAACCCAAACGTAGCTTGAATTTTGTATGTGCTGCGACCGAAATTTAATTTTCTTTTTGGTCAGACTTTTTAAGTACATGTTCTGCAACACACTTAACGCAAATTAGAAAATATTTCCAAAGGTTGTTCATAAATCCTTTAAACACACTCCTATACTGTTGTACTACCATGCAGCCTTCATGCCGGAAGAGGAATTCGTGCCTACACAAACATGTGAAGGTTAATGGAGTTTTCACAAAGAAAATTATAACATGTACTCACCCTCCTTCTGCAGAGCTCTAACAAAATATAGACATTATCTTTATCCTCAAAGAAGGAGTGGAATTTGACGACATGTAAATGTGCCAGAGATCTGTGAATACTAATTTCTTGAGTCATCTACAAAAAATAGCAAAAATTGTGTTATATCAGGAATTATTTTAAATAACTTTATAACCCACAGTCAATTAAGATAATTATAAGCACAACATGAAAGTGTAAATTCCTGAAGTGAATGTCACGACGTCACAAGAAACAAAATTATAACCTAATTTTTAGTTTTTTAAGAAGTAAACATTGTTAGCATTACAAGAATAACTAAATTTTATGTTTGAATACAAGCGTTAATATTTAATATCTCTACTTCAGATCCTTTCATAATGTATTTTTACTTTCAAATTCATACAAAATTTTTCTTTTTTTAAAGTACTCACTTTTTCTTTTTGGTGTGGTTTAACCAACAACGCTTTCGGCACAATTTTGCCAGCAAAAATCTCCTTTGTTTCATTGTCAACCAGCTCATAGCACTTGGCAAAACCACCCTAAGAAAGTAAAAAATAATCAATTATGCTTTAATTAGTAATAATAACTCATGTGAACAGCTTATTCAAAGAACAGATTCTACATTCATATCACTAAGGAAGTGATTCCGGATCTTTTCCCTAGAGTAAAGATTGATTGATTGTTTGGTGTTTTACGCCGCGCTCAAGATTATTTCACTTATATGGCGGCGTTGCCAGTTTTATTGTGGGAGGAAACCTGGCTTTATGTCCGCAGGGAACCCACGACCTTCCGGTGGTAACTGGCAACCATCCCACATAGGTCGTTCGAGTGAGAACCCAGTCAGAAAATTTTCCAATTTTTGGACTGAGTGGGACTCGAACGTGCGACCCATTGGTGGAAGGCTGTTCGGATTGAGCGTCCAACGCTCTACCTACTGAGCCACGGAGGCCCCTCTAGAGTAAAGAAGCAGGATGCTAAATACAAAAAAGATCTTCCACCAAGAGATCAAGGATTCTTTCCTGTCACTCAAGTTTCACAAGTAGAAAAACCATAGAAATTGAAATACCGTCCAACCAGGCAACCAATCAAGCAAATTATACTCTTAGTAAGAACTCATTTATAGTTTCTTTTACTGAAAATACTTCTAAAAACTACTATCAGTTCGGTATCAAAGATGTAAGGTGAAGGAGTGAGGTTTATTTGGGGGCAAAAGTAGGATCTTTTCTAGAGGAAAGTCATCCCAGCTAAAATTCCCTTTGTACCCTTTGTAGTAGGATTTCATTTTTAGTGTTACTTTTTGGTTTAGTTTCATACTTTAACAAGGGATTTCAATTCAAATCAGGCTTCTGTACACCGCCTTTTTAAAGTTATATTTATTCTTCACATTTCAAGATACTTAAATTTATTTACTGTACATGTAACAAGATCCATATTTTTCCATCAGATTTAGATGATTAATAATTATACATGGTTTGAATATAAAGTTCACATATAATACACAATTTTCAATTCAGAGCTTTGCTCTGTTTATAATTATATCTCTAAAAACCCCACTAGAAAGTGATCTAGCTGCAAGCATTGTTTATTTCTTAGGCTTATCGAGTTTGTTTAGAAGAAATCAATGAAAGGCGCTGAGAGCTGCCAGGTACAGGTCGTCAGCATGTGTAACAACATTAGATCTATGTGACAAGGTTGTACTTGATAATGTAGACAAGGCTGTACTTGATAATGTTGAGTTCCTTGAGTACAACAGAAATTCAATAAACTTTTGTCCATGGGTTTGAATACATGTACGATAGTTTAAAAAAGTCTTCTTTTCAATGTCATTTGTATTTAAGAAAATCGGTTTGTATTGTAAAGCTCTTTAGAAAAAAAAAATCATGAATCTTCAAAAATATCCCTAAAGTCTGCCCTGTTATACAATCCTCACTGTCATTGTCAAGCTAGTTCAATTATACCGAACGTATGGTGATAAATTAACTACATATACTAACGTTCAGTCTACGAATTTTGAAATGCTGGTTGGTAAAGTCCGACGAACTTTTGTCGGAAATTACAAACCATGAAAATAATATTGTAACTGCTCTGTATGGACAATTCCTACCGAAGACTTCTTTTGAACTATTCTTGTCCTCTAGTTGATCGTCAAGTTAGCTTTTTGACATACACTGTTTGACTCGTCACGTCACGCAAAATGGCGGCAAAGTCTCCAAGAAATGACAGTTTGTTGTTGTTTGAGACCAGATGTACGCCCTGTGGAATAGCTACATGTAATAAAAACGGACAAGAATAATCTTTTATGAGTTTTAAAGAAGTCTGAGGTAGGAATCATCCATACGGAGGAGTTACAATGTCAATAAAATTTTCATGGCTTGTAATTTAATTTTAAGCATCATTTCCACCTTGCATTTCAAATTCGTATACTGAACGTTGGTATATGTAATATCACTAGGCAGGTCGGTGACGTCATCAAATGTTGGTACAAGGTATTCGATCATAAAAGTTAAAAAGCAAGTGTGAGTCTCAAAAGTTAAAAATAAAACAAAATTGAAAAAGTGTAGTCTGTATATTTTTTCAGGGCCCTTTCACTGGACCCTGTTTGCTCATTTTCGCTTGAACAGAAAAATAACTACCATTCATAAAAATGCTTGGAAAAGACCCATATTTAGGGACATCAGTTGTCTCCCTTGATTTATTAAATATCATTTTTCTAAGTAAATACGATTATACATGTCAAACGGAATTCAAATTACATCTTATAACTATGTGAAGAATAGTTTGGTATAGGTTTTAGAAACAAACTATGGATGATTAAAATTGACCCGACCAGCCTAATATCACCATAAGTTCGGTAAATTGAACAGCTTGCAGGAGGATTGATCTGTTTACTACAATTACTAGTTACGGCTTTTAAATGAATTATTTGGAAGGACTTCGGATTTCAGATTTAGGCTAAGTCTTAACTATCCTTAATCTCAACTACCTTTCAGCTATTACCGCCTATTATATCTTTGAAACATTCCTCTTTTCACTGATTCACTTGATTTCTTCGCAATGCGTTGTTAAACTGCTAAATCGCTCTTTGTAAAGCAAAGCATACAAATTGGCCTAATGCGGTTACATGAGTTATCTCACCCTTATAATGGCGGTTTAATGTGTGGCTCTACCTGACCGACAAAGTAAGTAAACCAGGATAGAGACACACGAGTGCGGCTATACAATTACATGATTTTATTCAAAAATATAACGGTTATTGATTATCATTTTAATTTAAATGCTCACATAGTTTAAACTTCTGTCGTAAATCATCATGATCATTTGACTTCTATTTTAATGTACGTTTCAAACTATGTTGAATTTTGATAGATTTGACCAAAAAAATGAACTTTTATTATATTTTTTGAAACACTATCAGTAATGTAGTGTTTCAATGTTTAATGTTATTAGTTTTTAAGTCGAGTGAAAATCGGTTAGGAAAGTATGGTCACCGTTGTAGTTGAACAGATACGAAGAAAATGTAGATTTCATTCATTAATTTCAAATCTTTGTAACGATCATGGACGACTGGCCTTACCTTGCCCAGAAATCGACCCTTGGTGTAGCGCTTGTTTGATGACGGATCGAGCACTATGTCCGGAATTGTACTCTCCGTTCTGTTTTTGAGCGAAGTCATCGCTGTACTTTTGGTAGTTTCTTACAAGTACAATCAGTTTTTCTTTGTAGTGATAAATATGGCGCTGGTGATCGGTCGTTCACAGATCGGTTAACTTCGCCTGATCGGATTATCTTTCCCAGCTTGTATGCTTTTCAAATTTGCCAGTTTGTACGTGTTGAACACTTATCGTCGATTTCATTGGATAAAAAGAATTTTTCGCGGCCCCCTAGCGGACAAGTTAAAGCATGCTCAACAAATCTATGAAGTGCGCATGTCCGGTAGTTCTAAAACCGGAAAATAAACAAACACACGTGGTTGGGTTGGATATTTCTTGCACTGCAATCTGTCATATAACGTATTTGGCTCGACAGAGCCCAAACAAACAGATTGTATAAAGCGTTCTTGAATGTTTTGTTGGCCATTAACCCAAAAACTACGATGTCTGCATTTTCATTCAGAGAATTACGCAAGACCTTTAAATTTATTAATAAATGTGCATTTCGTTATTTCCATTTTCGGTCGCGGATCGACAAATTTTACAAAATGCTTGTCTCTACTCTACCGCCAGTGTCAGATTAATAATAATATGCGGATGTAAGACATTGTCTTTAGTTAATTAATGAGAACTATACATGACGTATATATTTAAGAACACTAAAACACACGGGCACAGGGAAAATCTTCTTGTCTAAAATAACCATGTGACGTATATATGGTCCATATGGTGCCTACATGCTTACCCCCCTTTGGTTGAGAATCAGTCTGGCTTGGGAAGATTAACTTCTCTGTTTCTCAACATTAGCCTCTCATTAGTTCAATTTACCGAACTTATGGTGATATTACATATACCAACGTTCAGTCTACGAATTCTGAAATGCTGGTCGGTAAAGTCCGACGCACTTTTGTCGGAAATTACAAGCCATGAAAATAATATTGTAACTGCTCTGTATGGACAATTCCTACCCCAGACATTTTTAGAACCCATAAAAGATTATTCTTGTCGTCTTTTATTTATTTTTATTTATTTTATTTATTTGGCATGCACCGTTTGACCCAGTTCGAACGTCACGCAAAATGGCGGCAAAGTCTCCAAGAAATGACAGTTTGTTGTTGTTTAGGACCAGGTGTGGGCCTTTTGGAATAGCTACATGTAATAAAAGCGGACAAGAATAAACTTTTATGAGTTTTAAAGAAGTCTGAAGTAGGAATCGTCCATATCGAGGAGTTACAATAATATTTTCATGGCTTGTAATTTAAGCATCATTTCCACCTTGTATTTCAAATTCGTATACCGAACGTTGGTATATGTAATATCACCATAAGTTCGGTAAATTGAACTAGCCTCTCATATGATAGGTTTAATTTGCGGCATTTAGAAGTCGGGGGCCATAAAAAAAGGTACAACACTACAGATATCGATTAGCAAACGTCTCTTTATATTTAACACAACATCGTGATCCAGATCGATACTAAAGTCGGTTTCTTTTTAGTTTACTCTAAGTTTGGAAGCTGATTCAACGTTTAGTTTTAAGCGGAATATCTTTTTTTTAATTGATGATTGACATACGAGTTGAATTTACGAGTTGATACAATTAAGACAGATAATTTGATCGAGCCTTAATTCTTTTCCCATGTTAAATACCATAAGGACTGTTTTTAACAAGATATAGTCAATATATCTATGAACACCAACCCACACGGGTACAGGGAAAGTCTTCATGTCTAAAATAACTATGGAGACAAGTTTCTAATTGTGTTAGAAAGAGGTATATCATTTAAACCTTTATACCCCATCATAAATTGTTGTAATAAACTAAACCTATGGTATTTCATTAGGTTGACGACCGACAGGAGCTTGGCCTTAGTCAGTAGAATTTTCTGGAACACTTTGTAATACATTGACAATGCTTACGCATCTATGGCAAGAATTTCGGCAGACTGAGATTGACCCCCATGGGATCATGGGAAAAGACAGTGAAAATACCCCCCCCCCCCCTAGGGGAGTTAAGCCCTGACCAGCGTAGCTCGGCATTTATCCTATACATAGCTTGGCAATACATGTTATTCCCAGTTTCTTACCTCCAGATACCACTTATTGAACGTTCCAATTTCAACTGAAGGCAATTGACCTTCAGGAAAATACAAAAAGCCCTGTCGAATTATATTTGTTAATTATATCGACTTGAAATTTGAACCCTATGTCAAACTTTGTTCATTACACTGTATGAGTAAAACAAATTTGACATAAAATTAGATTTTTAGTCAGTTTTTAAACTTATTTCAAACTATGCGACTTATTGAAAGATACGGACAATATCAATCTTAGTTTATACGATTCCAAAATAGTAACTGTGTCTCTGGAACACGTGTCATCTTGAGATCGTAGATGTTATCTTAAAGTGGTATGAGATGCCAAATATAGGAAGGACTTAGTTGAATATACCAATCTTGGAACTGTGCGTTAAAGTGGCATGAGCTGCCAAATATAACAAAAGTTTGTTAAAGTAGAATCAGCTAATTATTTGTTAAATTTATCAAGAAGTAAAACATAGAGCTCTCCGTTGATATCAATTTTGTAGAATTAAACGAAAACATCGTCATGCTTCGCTCAGTCCTTTTTTAGATTAGGATACCGGTGATGTCAGTCAAGGTACACGGCAATTCCCATTCTGAAACCGACCGGTAGCGAGCGAAGATAGCCGAAGGGAGTTCCGAGTGGGCAATTCCTTATCGACCGAATCCGTTTAAAAAGAACAATACAGACAAAGTCGGTATCTCCAGGACAGTGGCTTGACAAGCCTGACTGCACTTTCTCTACTGGAGTCACCTTGATATATACGGACTCTCCCTTATTTTTCATGCATATTTCGAACTCCGAAGAAATTCCATAGGGCATTATGCGCCCCTATAAGCTACAGTCGATATACCTGTTCCCTTTGTTAAACGATATTGGTTCTCTGCTTCCAAACCAGAGTTCTTAAAGTGGCATGAGCTGCCAAAATGTTGATATTTTTGACGTTGTTGAGAATGTTGAAATTATCGGCTATTTTTCTCAAGACATGTTATTCAGAAGCTTTTTAATGTTTCTAGTCTGATATCCTTATTGATAGCCCTTGCTTATAGAAGTAAGATAGTGGGAGTGATGACCAAGGGGCAGTCACAAATGCACAATGCTTATACGGGTGTAGGGACATGGGTGGGTGGGTAAATAAATATTACGCCCAAGGCACTGGAACTTTACCGGTTGACTACCATCTAAAGCTTAACTATTATCGGTATCTGAAATACGCCATTCTCTTCGAAGACACCCTTCTGTGTAGACGAGATAACAAGGAAACACGAAGGAGTAAACGAAGTCTGTGTGCCCTTTAAACTATATATATAAACTTAAAACATAGGCTAAGATGGCACATCCTGGTGATTCGAACTACTATGAAGATTATTCTGAGTTTTTGAAAGCTCGTGAAAAGTGGATAGAAAATGATAAAAATTCAACAACAAGATTTGTCTCTATAAAAGACAGAACAGAAGATTTTTTACCTATGGAAATATTCAAGGTATGTAATCATCCGTTATTTAAAAACAATAATACACGGATGCCGCCTCGTGGCGGTATTATAGCGATTGTAATTTCTTATTTGAAACTGGAGATAAGTGAAATAAATTTATTAATGGGGAGGCCAGAAATATGCTATTAAATTTGTACATTTTAAAATATCTGTGGTGCTTGAAATTCATGTAGGCCTATAATGGGCTTAATCATTAGCATATATATTTTTGAACCGACTAAAACACACGGGCACAGGGAAAATCTTCTAATCTAAAATAACAACGGAGACAGGTTTCTTATTATACACTACCTATAATGAAACATCTTTAAATTGAGTACAACAATTATGATTGGGTATTATGGTCTGAATGGCATACGTCCCTTTTTAACACAATTAGAAACTTGTCTCCATGGTTATTTTAGACAATTTATATGAACACTAAAACACACGGACACAGAGAAATTCTTCTTTTCTAAAATAACCTCCGAGACAAGTTTCTAGTTGTCTTAAAAAAAGAGGTATATCATTTAGACCTTTATACCCAATCGTGAGTTGTTGCAATAAACTAAATAAACAAAAATTTGCCAAGTCACCTGGTATCTCGCTGAAACATAGGGTGATATATTGTTATTGGATTTGTTTCAAGAAGAGTTTGAAATTTTAATTAATGTCAATATAAGTGAGCTGTCCATAAGTTTGGAGCCACCAGAGCACAAAATGCTGCGAATTTCTGTTCGACAATTACAACAAGTCTAAAACGTGGCAACTCCCCCCAACATTATCGCCAAAACCACATAATAAGTTATGGTCACCATGTAAAGCTTTTCCAGGCTCGTGGTCAAAGGACAGTCCATGCGGGCAAAGAAAACTTTGTTTAGACGTAGGCCTACAACCGACGAAATGTTTTTGGGTTACCTTTTCAACCTCATATTTGGTCAATTTGACCAAACAATTTTTGTCTAAAAGTTGGATAGACGAAAGGTTATTTGGTCGTTTGTGTCTGTACGACGATAACATATAGATCATTTGTGGCACATTTCATGCTTTACTTGGGGTCATATAATTGCCAACACTTTCATTTTCTATAATGTTTTTAGTAGGTTTTTATTGGTTAAGTTGATAGACCATCAATTTCTTTGATTCACGAGTTGTTAGATATGATTGAATATTGCCAACTGATGATTCGTCTCTGGGGGTTTAAAGATCAACAGTAAAACGACTTGTTAAATTGTCGAAAGCCCACTTACACAAAGCGTCCTTAACTAAGAGTACTCTTAGCGTAATCCTAGAACATGGGACTTACGAGGGCTCGTAAACTTTTCATATTGTACAAAATACAAGAAACTTTATTTTAAGTCGGTTTACAAATGAAACAAACAACATAAGCCCAGAAGGGTTTTTCTTCCGACTATCATTTGAAACTTTTTAGAGATAGGTTAAGAGTCCTCTTAAGTTAAGAACGCTTTGTGTAACTGGCCAAGTGATCTCTTGAATCATTCCATTTCAAATTATACCGCGATGATTTCGAGCACAGCATTGCTGCTCTCTATGGTGAAATTGTCTCTCTATCTGGAATGCTGTCAGCAGAAATTCCGACAGCCTACCCATACACTGGCATTGGCTGTGCTTTTCTACCAGTCGGAATTCCCTTCGGCTATCTTCGCTCGCTACCGGTCGGCTTTGACACGCACGTACATCCCCGAAGTTTCAGAGTGCTTTTCTGCGCTTTTCAACTTCCTTTTGGGTTTTTATTTTCAGCTGTTGGAGCGTGGAAAGTACAGAACAAACTGGAATGGAATTTCAATATCCAAAGACCCACTCGATCTGGGGATTTTCCAGGCCATGCTGTGGGACATAAGACCGAGAACTATAATCGAAATTGGTGTTCTCAGAGGCGGATCTGTCGTCTGGTTTGCTGATCACGTGAAGACGTTCGGTCTAGATTGTCGAGTGATAGGATTCGATTACGACTACTCAAACATACACGAAAAGGCTAAAACTCGGAAAGATATTACTTTACTGTCAGGCGATTCTAAGGAAATAGAAAAAGTATTTACATCGGAATTTCTAAAGGTTAGTATCAAATTTAAGCCAACTTGTTTCTGTGACAGTGACCGCAGTGCTGAAGGGATTGAACCAATGAAATATATACGTGGAATGGACACATCTCATTGGCTGGTTTGGATCTGACTTTGTAAAAATCGCCGCCATTGATAGTTGATGAGCGCATGCATGACCGATCTGAGTTGATATTGGCGCATCTCTTAAAAATGGCGGCGTTCGATGCAAATCAAATACCACGTGACCTCCATTCCACGCATTTAGTTCATTTAGTTGAACAATTTGTCCATACAGTACCCCCAAGGAGATGTCATTGCGCCGCTTGGAATCAGATATTGTTCTTATTTTATTATTTTGGATTGATTTATATTTAACGTCACACTTATTTTACTTACATGGCGGCGTAGCCAAGTTTTGTGGCATTTCGTCACATTGCAACAGGAGACGATGTATTTTCGGACTCTTTAACGTATCACCTGTTCTAAGATGAATGTTGGTTTGTTTTATTTTTTCACTTATGTAGGGATGTGCCCATCCTTGGATTATCGTTGAAGATGCGCATGCGTCACTAAATCATGTCATTGGTCATTTTAATGATCATATGGTAACAGGGGATTATTTCGTTGTGGAAGATGGACATCCGGGCACCACTGGAAATACATTTGATGTCGTGAGTTCGAAGATCACCAACAACATGTGGGGTTCGAACAAGTTGAAACTCATGAATGAATTCTTTCAGAAACACCCTGGAGATCTGAAAGTGGATACATTCTACACAGATTTTTTCGGGTAAGTAATTTAAGTCAAATCGTCATATTGCGTTAAAAAAGTAGGCCTATACAATTTTCATCTTTGTGTTGTGTTGCAAGACATTTATACAATTTTATTTATGGCCAATTAACGAAGATAGTGTCCAAGGCGATAACATTAGTTTCAAAGAATACTTTGTACCAATGATTTATTAATTCGAATTCCAACTTACTAATAAGCTATATGCGATTTCCAACGTGTGTCTCACCCCTCCAGTGACACGTCGGATCTGTTGAAGGAGTAACTGCGCGGATTTGAATCCTTTAGAGCACATTTGGGATAGGATGTGCAGAAACATTAATGCCCTAGAGCCTCCTGTACAAAATCTGTAGGAATTGGAAGCCGCATTACATCGGTATTGGCGGCAGTTACCCCTTCAACAGATCCGACGTCTCACTGGAGGGGTGAGACGCAGATTGGAAGCTAATGGAGGCTATACGCGCTAATGAAAATACACTTTTGATTTGGTCAACGATATCCTGAATAAATTGTATAGCTTATTGCCATGAATGATGATTTCTTATCGCCAGAATGTTGCCCTTTATGATCACAATCGTTTCTGCAACATCAGTTTGCCAACAATCTCCTACACCAATGCATGAGCTGCCAAAATTCACACTTTTTGCATACTTTGTGATCGTCACGACAGTAAGAGGCCTTGAAGGCCATTGGAAAACTAAATGATTGGAGCCCGTACGAACCGAAAACGTGTTCGAAAAGTAAACCAAATTTAAATAACCGGGACGACCATTCATTCATTCTAATCCAAAGTTAGTTAAAACAATAGTTTATCGTACATTTTCGAGACTAGATGCACTAAAAAGCATCTGAATTATACGTCGAAAAAAAAAATATCAACATTTTGGCAGCTCATGTCACTTTAACTTTTTTCTTTGTGTATGTAATAGTGGCGCCATGTTCATGTGCCAAACATAGGGGATTTGAGTTTTCAGAATCGGCTTATTCCTGCATTTTATATTTATTTAGGCGCTGTTGGGATAACATTATTTGAAGATATACTCATGCTGAGCTTTTACGCGTCCGTTTTATATTTCAGATACAACATGACGTTTAATGTAAATGGGTTTCTCAGGAAGATGTAAACAGAAGTTTGTTTGTTATATCTTTTTCATTCAACATTATTGTGTAGACTCGAGTTTCAATAAATTTTATGAACCTAACAACTTATTAAATGGCTTCTTTTTAACTTTCTGGTATGGAAAGATTCTTTAAGAGAGATTTTTTATTGAAGAATTTTGGTATTTTTGGTCTAAAATGAACTGTGTGAGCGATCTAATTTGACGACCTTTTCTGAGAAATACAGACCAAGGATCGGGTTTGAGGGACACGGAAGGTCTGCCGACATGTTTAAGAGTGGAAACTACAGACAAACAGCCTGAAATGAGGGTAATCCAACTCTCAAGTTGTTGTGATCGGGCTTCGATTCTAAGTTTATTTTTTACCCCATTTAATACGTTCCAAACCTAACTGGACAATGTAGTTTTACTTGTAGTAAGCTCGTGTAAATTGGCTTCCTTAACACATGTCAGAAAAGCAATACAACGGCACATAAGTTTGGAATTTTGGTTTACCAGGAAGATATCAACATTGTGATACACAGCTCATGCAACTTTGAGCGGGTATTCAAGTGGGCACCAAATCATAACGTGCCATGGGGACCAGCTTTCCAATGGCACCCAATTTCATCGAAACGTCCAGCAACAATTAAAGGCCCTTTCGCCGTCGTAGCCTTACTTAATTACACGAACTCGCTATGAGAAAAACTATAACAACTGAGAGTAGGATACATATTCATATTCGAACATAATTACAATACGAACACAAATACTACAAGGCTATATGTACAATTAGTATCACGCGGATAATTCATTTTCATTCTAATTACACAAATGGGCATAAACGATCTCTTAAAGTGGCATGAGCTGCCAAAATTCACACTTTTTCATAATTTTTGATCGTCACGACAATAAGAGGCTTTGAAGGCCATGGAAAAACTAAGTGATTGGCGTTGGAATGAGGAAAATCCATACAGTATGTGGCCTGTACGAACCGAAAAGTAAACAAAATTTAAATAACCGGGACGACCATTCATTCATTCTAAGTCAAAGTTAGTTCAAAACAATACTTTATCGTACATTTTCGAGACTAGAAGCACTAAGAAGCTTCTGAATTATATGTCTTGAGAAAAATAGCCAATAATTTCAACATTCTGTGTTAACGTCAAAATATCAACATTTTGGCAGCTCATGCCCCTTTAACTTTATCAAGCTTCTATAATCTCCAATAAAACGGCGATGCCTTTTGGAAAGCTGAACTCGGACATCACATTCCAAAGACTCATCACACCGGTTTAGATTATGAGACCGCCATGGGTGTATTTATTGACAAACCCATCCCGTAAAGTGCAAGTTCCTGACAAAGTGCAAATTACAGGGAAAGATAATTATTTAAACGTCTCCCCAATAATTGTCACCATATCGGAGGTAAAGCTGGTATGGGTGAAAATAATGACACCTTGGTAATCCCAAAACACTGTCTTAACCGACCAATGCCAGGTTTTCGTCTATATTAAAATGCAATGAAACATGTGTAAACCGGCACGTAAAAAGCAAAAGGTGTCCGTTTAGTTGGAGAATCAGATGCAGGTTTAAGGTTTTTTTAAAGGCACACTTGCCGCGAAAATCAGGAATATTGTTTACATTAAAAAAGAAAGATCGTATTCTGTATTTTTCCCAGACAATATAAGTTAGGAACTTTCTATTTTTACCAATATTTAAAAGTTTGGACATCACTTTGTATTTTTAATTTGAATTAGAAAATTTGAATTGCTACGTACCCGGAACGTAAACAAATCGATCTGCCCCCTATTGGCGATTTTATGTTTCAGTCGAGTGAGTGAACTAACGGCACAGTGTAATTTTACGTAGGCCTATTTATCTGAGAAATACAGACTGACGATCGGTTAACAGCGACTGGAAAAGCCTGCTGATAATTGTTTGAGTGTAAACCACAGATACAAAGGCCTGAAAGGAGGGAAATCCAACACGAAAGTTGACCTACACTGATCGTTGTTGTTGTAATCAGGCTTCGATTCTTCGTTTGTTTTTCACCCCATTTTTACAGTCTAAAGCTAACTAGACATGTTTTATGTGTCCTATGTTTAAGTTTAGTGGTATTAGTCGTAGTAAGCTCATGTAAATTGGTTTTCTTAGCAAATTTAAACAAGCTACGGCGGCAAGTGGGCCTTTAAGAAGCGTTTTAATATACAGAAGAAAATCAGAGGTAGGTCGGTTTAGAGAGTGTTCATCATTTCCGTTTTATCAATACGAGAGGTGTCGGCCGGTATCTGTCTAAAGCGATACTTTTTGCTTTCCCCAAGAGGCGCCGTTTTACAATGGCTTCCCTGTAATTATATATGTTGCTTAGCGAAGCTTTATGGATAAAAAATACTGTTATCCAGTTTCTCATTATTTAGATAAAGAAAAAAATAACTCACAACACGCACCCGAAAGTTACACGGTCTGTTTTATGATGCCGTTAATAGGTTTTACTTTGCAATCCGTAATCAGAATGATAAACTAAATTTAAAAACAAGCAAAACAACAAAGATCATTCATAGACTTCCTTTATCTGAGATTTAATAGTTTGAAGCTATACAAAAATCTACAGGGGGATACATAATGTTAAAATATATGTGAAAATGTCCGAAATCTGTGTATAACTAAGACACGTCGTAGGATACCTGACGCTTTATTCTGTGTCGGTCACATCTTTCTAAGGTATATGTCCGAAATCTGTGTGTAACTAAGACACGTCGTAGGATACCTGATGCTTTATTCTGTGTCGGTCACATCTTTCTAAGGTATATGTCCGAAATCTGTGTGTAACTAAGACACGTCGTAGGATACCTGATGCTTTATTCTGTGTCCGTCACATCTTTCTAAGGTATATGTCCGAAATCTGTGTGTAACTAAGACACGCCGTAGGATACCTGACGCCTTATTCGGTGTCCGTCACATCTTTCTAAGGTATATGTCCGAAATCTGTGTGTAACTAAGACACGCCGTAGGATACCTGACGCCTTATTCGGTGTCCGTCACATCTTTCTAAGGTATCCATTGACATTGAAGCTCATGTTATACCTGGAATGAAGGAAAACATAGTTAGTTTAAATTGTATGCTGATCAAACAGTTTGGCACCTGCGGGAAACCAAGTGCTCTGAGTCTTCTGTATTAAACATGTATTTATGAACACTGAAACACACGGGCACAGGGAAACTCTTCTTGCACATATATAGAATGTAAAGGCAGCTTAATGGGATTCAACCAATACTGGTTTTGATTCTAAGATTCAGTCTGACAAACGTATGGATTGCCATAGAATAAAATCCAAGGGCACAAATATTATACCAACAATGGGATTTGGAAATTTAAATTTTGTTCGCTACACTGTATTGTTTTTTATTCCACTAATAGACACCAGTTAGAGTTTAGAATTTACCACACAGTCGGATAAGAGAATTAAGCTTGGTTTGGCACATCATTGGTCTTGTATGAGCTTTGCTATGCAAAGTGCTCATTGAGAAAGTAATATTTTGAGCCTAGATAGAAAAAAATTAAATAAAACCCAGACATACTATGGTGTTGACTTCAACTATTGGACCGAAACTCTTACCCATAAAAGTCGTTGTAGAACGTATCCACTTTGAGATCCCCAGGGTGTTTCATTTGGAATTCTTTCAACAGGGTCAATTTGTTCGGTCCCCATGTCGACTTGGCGGTCTCAGGATTTAGCATTTCAATGGTATTGCACACAGTCCCAGGATGTCCATGTTCAACGACGAAATAATCTCCTGGCACCATGTGGACATTGAAATGACCCATAACATGATGCAATGACGCATGCGCATCGTCTATGACAATCCATGGATGGGGACATTCCTACAAATCAAGTCATCATACAGATGATTGGTACATTTTAAGAAAGAAAAAAAACACGAAGGCTAGACTAAAATGACGAAAGTCTTTAGTCCAGTATAAACCTTGAAATAATCGATCATTACACACCAAGATCTTATCGTTTCTATTTGGGTTATCAAGATTGATCCTTGATCCACTGTAAGCCCGGAAACAATATCTAAAAGCTCCATGAAATTTGCTACATTCCTATCACTCGTATTGCTTCTTCGATAAATGGTTGCCATATTCGCATGGAACTGTATGTATAGTGAACACGGGCTGCTCTCTTCTTGCACTGCTATTGCTGCTGAATATATATATAATATAGCAAAATAGGTAATTTTATTCAAAGGCAAGATGGCAATTTGCTGTATAAACAGATTCTAAGATACAAGGTCTAAGAGTTTGGCTATAATCCCCATTGCTTTTTTCCTGCGATGATAAGGTCATGCAGAAAGGCAGTATACAGTTGACTGTGTCTCGATCTGGTCCCCACAAAATCCATGCAGCCGGGGTTAATGCTTACCTTTAAGAACTTCGAAGTAAATACTTTATCTATATCCTTACAATCGCCAGATAGAAAAGTGATGTCTTTTCGACACTTAGCTTTATTGTGTAAGAGTGAATAGTCAACGTCGAATCCAATCACGCGGCATTCTAAATCGAATGTTTTCGCGTGATCGGCAAACCAGACGACAGATCCGCCTCCGAGAACACCAATTTCAATGATAGTCTTTGGCCGAACGTCCCACAACATGGCTTGGTAAATTCCCAGATCTAGTGGGTCCTTGGACATTGGAATCCCTCTCCAGTCGGTCATGTTCGTCCCACGTTCCATAGGCTTTAAGAAAAATTATAATTATAAAAGAGACTAGATGAATTTGCGTGAGCTTCCAAAATTCGGAATTCTCTCATGATGCTTCTTGGCAAGAGAATTCGAACGTCTTAAGTATAGGCCACATTGCAAATTTAATGATGCCCAGCCCAATTATACATGAGCATTTAAGAGAAAAGTGACTTCTGACAGTTGAAAAAGCGATTAATACGAGCTTACTTCAAGAAAAAACAAATCCTACGTTTATATTGTTCAGATAAAATCCTTAAATTAATTTTATATACCATTAACTCGCTTGGACGGCTGAAATTATTCGGGCGCTTATGAGCAGGCCCAGGCTTGGAGTTCGTTTGTATTGCAGGTATATACCTTACAAAAATAGACAGTTTCTAAGCTATGTTGTTTGGAATAATAGAGAAGATAGTCTGCTCTTTTTAATGTAGCCTAAACAAGTGACTGCATGGGTGAAAGAAAGGACCAATCTGACGTCGGAAGTCGCAAAAAGGATGGGTGGCTGTTTTGTTCGCCAAAGATATTGAGACTCCAAATTAATTTTGGTACGCGACACACCGTCTAACCATAAGCTACATATATCAGAAGAAAAAAATAAATTCAGGCAATAGGTTTTAAGTTATGGAGCGGACAGGAATCCGGGACGGACAGACGGACAACGGTATAGCAATATACACCCGCTTTAAGAGCGGGCGTATAAAAAGAGGTGAATGCTGCAGAACACGATATGCAAAGCGCTTGAAATATGTTGAAACTATTGAATTGACGTTGAAATAAAAACTAACGGCAATGCTCCAGTATAGACCGTACGGACCGAAGATGACACAATTTGACCCGTTGTATAAATAGGAGTATAAAAAACTGCCTAAACGTACATCTCAGATTGGTATATACCTAAGGATAGCTCTTATGTTGTACTTATTGAAAAATATGTCTCTTTAACCAAATGTTTGGCAGCTCACAGGACTAGAAATGTGGTAAATGTGGTAAAGCTAGTGTTTAGATTTCGAGTAACGAAAACGCCTGTCAGGGTAACTGGAAAAAAACACTTACCTTGTTGGAAACTATAAAACGAAAAAAAAAAATATTTGTAAGCTCTCAATAGAAATGGTAAAGATTGCGTTTAAACATACCTTATACATTACAAGAGGCAAATACTCATCTTTTCTGTCCGTTATAGAGACATATCTGCAGGTCGAACGCTTTTCTGCTTGAATCCACTTATCACGAACATTCAAAAACTCGGAATAATCGCTATAGTAATCTGGTTCACCGGGAGAAGCCATTTTGAGATAATGTACGATAGTTATAAGGTTTGAGGCTTTATATATACCCAAGGTTGTCAAACAGACCAATAATGATACTTGTGCCTTTTAAGTTTGATTACAGACAACCCCGCCTATACAACATATGGCATAAGCCGATGCCGGTCAGGAATGTAACAGATAGTAAGAGGGAACAGGGGGAAGAGTGGTCAGAAACCATTAAGAAACTAAACAAATCTATTACTTAAACATTCTCCAGAATGTTGTTGTTGACTAACATTCCCTAATACTATTCAAGAATAGCTTCTGTATTGAGCGTGGAATAAGCGTGGTCAGAAAACTGACCGACTTGAAACGGTGGTTAATGGATTTCGGTGAGTGCTTGGACGCCAGCCTTGGAGAAAACCACAATCAATAAACCCCGGTTATAGATGCATTTAAATGAGTATGGGGTACACTTTAGTTAAAGGCACACTCACCACTAAACTTCAGAACAGTGTTTACATTAACAATGCAGACGGGTTTCTTTATTTTTCCGAGACACAAGAATTGAGGATCTCTCAATTTTAAAAAAAAAAGCTCTGGCCACATTCTGTACTTTTAGCGTGGAAAGAAAAGTTTGACTTGCTAGGTATCCGAAATTTAAACACACTGCGAGTATGGAGATAAAGAAAAGCCCCCCCCCCCCCCCATCCATCCCCCCACCACCGCGTTCAACGGGTTTGCATGGTACTTGAGCGAGCCAACATTAGGCCTGTACATATTTTATGGACTTTCTCAGAAACATAGACAATTGATTTGGTTTGAGGGATAAAAAAATAGTATAATCTAACAACGAAATAATTCGATCACGCGGTTTTCTGGATGGAATGTTTTCGCGTGATCGGCAAACCAGACGACACATCTGCCTCTGAGAGCACCAATTTCGATGATATAGTCCTTGACCCAACGTCTCATAACATGGCTAGAGAAATGCCAAGATCTGGTCGCCTTGGACATTGGAATCCCTCTCCAGTCGGGCATGTACGTCTTGTGCGCGTTCCAAACTCTACAAGAAAAATATAAAAGCGACTACAGATATATCCTACCCTAATTTATGCTGAGTCTTTCTGGAAAAAATAAGTGAAAGACGCTCACATTTTTAATGCTAACCGTATTGTGAATATTAGCGACTAAAGGACTAACCTTGTCTCAATGTAAAATCATTATACTTATTGTCGTCAGTTGCATGAGCAAACGGCTTGGAAATAAGTAAACGACGGTCATTTTTCAATTTGCCTTTTGCTCTACACAAAACAAAAATTGAAAATTGTAACGTCAAAAGGAAAAATTGAACTTAAAAATGGTCATTTCCAATTTTCATTTGGCGATGTCCCAAAATGAAAATTGAATTAACGAACGTTACACGGACCTTCAAGTCATACATTTCAACTTGTATAAACCGAGCGAATTACCCCCGTTGTTCGCTAATGCAGTCATGAGGACTTTATATGAACTTTGCCTTATCTTCTCTCTATATATATACAGTTTTGTGGTTTCATAAAAAAAATACTCATCTGCAAGATCATGGTTAATGTGTCAATGGTGTTACTCTTTGACATGTGTTTTCGAATAAGCGAAACTGGCAACTGTAGAAATCAGGTATTTTAATCATAACATTTTCATCCCACTTTTCCGGGTTTGAATGAAGGTGTTGATATTATAACTTTTGACAAGATCGACACTACTGCATGTTTAACTTTCATGTATTCAGACAGCAATATATCAAATAGCATTGCAAGCATTACCATATACCGCAGGCGTAGAGCGACTTAGTATATACCAAGTCGCTCTACGCCTGCGGCATATGGTAATGCTTGCAATGCTAAATATCAAATCGTAGGGAAGGCAATTTTTCGCTGATCCAGTTAATATTCATCGAGTACTCTTGGTGACTTTGGGGAACACATTTTTCTTACTTAGACCCATTTAACAGTATTGCATTTTTCGTACGCATATATATACATCACCATGTCAGTAACACTACTGGTTACCTGACAGGCGAGTAAGTAAAACAGGATAGACACACACGAGTGCGGCTACACTACTGGCATACTTTTAGACAAAGATACATTTTAATTACGTTTGAAATAAGTTAGGAAAATGGCTAAGCTCTAAATTTTAATAAAATTGAAAAATTGGTACACTGATAAACAATATTAAATATGAATGCTAAAAAATCGCAAAATAGTCTCATCATTTCTTAAGGTTCTAGTCCAGAATCTTATAAAAACTGTAGAATAGTTGTCTTTAGACAAGAAGATTTTCCCTGTGCCCTTGTGTTTATAAATATATTTACTTGTTCATGATCAGGGGGAGATAACTCTAATAGACAAATGAAACATAGTTTTTCCCATTTGAAATGTTATAGATTTTTTTACTCCACTTTTTATGGTTCCAAATACTCTTTCCTTGATGTATACTAGAATATTAGAAGATAAATGCACTAAATCATTGTTGACTACTAGTTAATGAACAACACGAGGTTAAAATCAAAATTTCGATATCCACCACCTTGTATGATAATGATCCTGTCTAAAACTGAAAGTATATATAGCAGAAGTTATGTTTCATGTTTTCTTTTCAATGTACAATTTGTAACATTTCATATCCTTATTAACCGTGTAATCTTTGGTAATGCGGGGAGTGCAAAACCGTGGCATTTAATTAATAAACGCCTGTGCCAATGTACATGCCTATATGGGGAAAATCCCATTTGAAACACTTTTTCGATTTAATGCTGCTTGTTCGTTTTTCAAGTTACTTCAAATGGCAATCGGAATTTAAGCAGAATTTAGGCGCCTCATGCCCTTTTAACGTATCACAAAAGGAGACAAATAAATCGATATAAGATACGGTAAACGAAGTCCGTATCCGACCAATGCCCCAGGCAACCGACGGCTGAGATCGGTGAACATGGTCATGATTTATCGAATAACACTGTCATCGTGGCATAACATATGTTTATTCAGGCAGTAATGACAAGTAATCTCCCTATGTTTATATAAAAAAAACAACACTTTTAACTGTAAAGATTAACTAAAGTATAGAAAAAACAAATAATTTTGAATTTGTTCTTGATGCGTACAAGTCCGCAATATGTTGAATGGATTACACGCCCACACGGGCTTCGTCAATATTACCAGTATTGAAGTAGTGGGAGATCTCCAAACTCTGTGGCCAAAGTATATTGATGATGGTGTCTGTTGGTCACCCATCATCAATATACTTTGGCCACAGAGTTCGGAGATCTCCAATTAGTATTGAAGAAGCCCGTGCGGGCGTATCAGAATAACTTCAATCCACTTAACATATTGTGGACTACATGCATACATATTCCTCAAATGGCTAAATTACAACAACATTACATGGGTACATTCAAACTTAAAATGTATGGTAGATGAGTCAATACCACTCAACCTAACCTTATCATATAAGTTATATTAAATGTTCAGTTACTCGTACTCTGATACATATCAGTGTGTCACCAGGCAGGCTTACAAGTAGTCCGGGTTTCCGACTCCAAAATTACTATAGTCTATTTTTATATAAAAAAATATTAATTTTGGAGTCCGAAACCCGGACTAGCTTGCAGCAGCCCAGCAATCGTTCTCTATGGCGCCGAGAGTCGAACATATACGCTGCCTGGCGTCGTAGGAATATCCAACGTTACGCTTTTCGTTACACCTTCCAACTCATCTAAAAGCGTTTCACACCTTCGCAAATACCAATCGCAGTTGCCATGGCATCGTACCTCTTCACTATGGTATCCATTGGTAACCAGAGTTGCTTTACAATGCGACTGCTTTGTGAAACGAGTCCCTGGCCGGCACGACATCAATTAATGGTCTTTGACCATATAGGCCTAGTTAGAATATTTCTAACTATATAGCGTTTGTACTAGAGGCAAACAGAAACTGAACAGAATATCGCCAACGCCAAGATCTCTCTGCTGTCTTTATAAATAGTCAAACAATGTCCTTATCATCATATATGTGAAATTCTATAAATCGTCATGCAGCCATTGGTCTTTTAAGAAGGGTGGTTGGCCGAAACATACAGAAAGTCATTTCCTGGTAACAAAGAGCCTAATAAATTAATCACCCTTAATGGTCCTGATTTGGAGCTTATCTCAGTGGTAATGTTCTGTAGTATACATAAACTTACATTTCAGACGAACCTTCAAACAATACGGTGATGTCCCACTTGAGTCACTACACAATAGGAGCCTGCAGGGGCCCCTCGTTTTTATAGCTACCTACAGACTCTTTCTAACCTGGGACTAATATTAGTCTCAGTTTTAACTAAGATATTTCTAAATTGACAACACCAACATGAAACTCCAGCTACATCTATTGCACCATATACTAGTAAATATGATAAATAATTTACTTTGCTAAATAGTTTGAAATTTTGTACCGATATCCAAAGAAAGCTTTATAATGACTGTATGATTAATTTGGGGCTTAACGTCGCACTCAGCAGCAAACCGTCACCGTCTAAATGTTGACACACCATAGAGCATCAGGAGGGCTAATGTATTTGGCATACTTAATGTTCCTCTTTGCTAGGTCAGCAAATAAGGGTAAAGCAAAGCCATAATGCCCCTAATCTGAGGGTCCACAGACCATAGAATGTCAGGAAGGCTAATGTATTTGGCATACTTAATGTTCCTCTTTGCTAGGTCAGAAAATAAGGGTAAAGCAAAGCCATAATGCCTCCAGTCTGAGGGTCCACAGACCATAGAGCATCAGGAAGGCTAATTTATTTGGCATACTTAATGTTCCTCTTTGCTAGGTCAGCAAATAAGGGTAAAGCAAAGCCATAATGCCTCCAGTCTGAGGGTCCAGACCATAGAATGTCAGGCAGACTAATGTATTTGACCTAATGTTCCTCCTTGCTAGACTAGCAAACATGGTTAAAACTAAGCCATAATTCCTCCAGTCCATGGGTCCTTAATAACAAACATCTCATTAAACTCCTCCTTAGGGATATATTTATTGATTGTTTGGTGTTTTACGGCGCGCTCGAGATTATTTCACTTATATGGCGACGTTGCCAGATTTATTGTGGGAGGAAACCGGGTACTATGCCCCGAGGAAGCCCATGACCTCCAGGTGGTAACTGGCAACTATCCTACCCTGAGGGATATAAGAAAGCTGTATAAAACAGAACTCTGCCCATCCCGCCTTGGCATAGAGACAGTTTTAGACTTACTTGAGACAGATTCATACAATTCTCCCTTACAAATTTTTTGATAACAAGTTAAATGATGGATATATATTAAAGCTGGGAATAAATAAATAATAATTTCAAGGGAGGTCTGAAATAAAAGGCTAGGTATCAGTTATCATTATCCATTGCATAATATTAAAAATTGCTGGGTACAATAATCCATTAATTCATAATTAAAATATCAACTAGACTAACAACGTGTAGCTTAATATTAGACCCATCACATTAATGAAAACATAAATGTTTCTGAGAAGCCTTGTACAATAAATATTTTGGTCATCAGGCAGGGGATGTCATAACAAGACTCAACAAAATGTCCAAACGGTAATATAAATTCATGATGTTTGTTCCGGTATTGTTCACAAAGGAAGTTCAATTTATGTTTTAATATAACAAGGTAATCGAGGTTGATTGATTGTAGACATGCAGTTGTGTATGCTAAACCCCTTGGTAATAATAATGTTACAAAGATAAGTTCCAAATATAGGCATTGAAAACTTTTCAATGCTACTAATGGTATAACAAATGGCTTGAACTAAACACAAATCAGATTAAAGTGTCATGATCTGCCCAAATTCTCCTGTTTTTTACATAAATTGTCATTGTCAAGACAATAAAAGGGTATGAAGTTCATCACAAAGTGGCCAATTTGATCTAAAATAGTGTTCGTAAAGTAAACACAATTGAATTAACCAGGACAAACGTTCATTCTTTTTAAGCTGTTACTCAAAACACAAATTGAATATTCACATATGTCATTGCAACAAATACGGAAATATCATGCCCCACAAACTGAATGACAAGATCTGTCCAAAAGACAATTTATGGGATTTTAGGAGTGAAGGAAGGGTTTCCCCCATAATCTATTTCAATATTCTGAAAATAAGTATGGGCATTTAAATGAACAAATTTTGTGAAGGTTATCAGGTTTTTGATCGGTCTGATGACAAATATTTCTACAGAACAGTGGAAGAAAAACTTCACATATTATTTACAGCCAATGTAAAAGTATATACACAATGTAAAAAACAATTATATTTACCCATATCTACATCTGTACATCTCTAAGTTGTATTAAATTTAACCCCAAGTTCTATATGGGAGAGATCAAAAGATTGTATATACAACATTATTGCCTGTTGAGTTATCTCCCTTGAAAATTATTCCCCTTTGCTTGAGATATCAATGCATCACACTAACATCTCAGAGGTTAAAGTCAATATATAGACATGAACTTGTACCCTTGATAAATAATCTAAATTACAAATCTCACAGAAATATACAAATACGTCCAAACAAAGAATATTTACATCAAAAGAAACATGTCAAATAACTCAGTATTTTGATAAATTGGTTTATGTGACTTAAGTAATCTCTGTATTTGGTCCCATGATAAATGTTTTATACCGGCATCCTTGGACAATATCTAACTAAAATCCTAAATACTGTTTACATCCAAAACAACAGACTGTTTTCTGTATTTTTCCCAGAAAGAAGAAGTTAGAAACGATCTAATTTTGCCAAAATTTAAAAGTTTTATCCCAATAATTTGAACTAAGGTTCCAGGTAACCCTACATTGTGTTGGCTGAATGATCGGTAAAATTATTTTAGGAACCATACAAGTACAGGGTCCAGAAAATGGCAATATTAAATCAATTGATTTATGATTTTACTTAACAACTACATGTATATGTATATAGGGCACTTATTACAACAATTTATGATGGGGTATAAAGGTCTAAATGATATACCTCTTTTTAACACAATTAGAAACTTGTCTCCGTGGTTATTTTTGACAAGAAGATTTTCCCTGTGCCCGTGTGTTTTAGTGTTCATAAATATATAGGCCGCTTTTGTGCCCAAGTTGATAGGGAGCTTTTGTGCCAAACTTGATAGGGCACTTTTGTGCCAAACTTGATCGTTCACAAATGTTATTTTGTGAGAACCTGGCAATTTAGAGATAACAATAACAAAACTTTTACATTTGTACAAAGATGAATATACATAACAAATGCACAAAAAGTCTAGAGAGTCAAACTCAAAAAAAAGGAAAGCAACTTGGCACATGTTTAAAAAAATAAAGCTTAAGTTACATATAACTATCCGAGTAAACATGAAATGTCTATCTCTGGTATACTCAACTGCAGCAGAAATAACAGTCTTAAGATTTCGTTGCTGACGAAAAATGATCAGATTGGATCAGAAGTCGACCTTAACAAACATCACAGCTAACTACCTTAAAATCTAAAACCCCAGTAACAAACATGTATACATTCAACTCATTTGGTTTTTACAACATAAATTCTTCCACCTGAAGACTAAAATAGACTACAGGTCATATAGGTATATACGGTTCAAGTATAATTTATTTGATTAATTTATTGATTTTTTACACCGCACTTCACTTATAGGGTGATGTTGCCAGGGTTAGTGGGGGAGGAAACCAACCTGTTTTCCAGAAGGAAACCCTCAACTTTCAGTGAGTACCTGGACAATCATCCACATAGGGCGATTAAGGACAAACAGAAGCAAAATGCTAAATTTGAATATCCAATTAGATGCAATGTTAACTTTGTGCTGAAACATCACATAATTTTGGGTCCTTAAATAAATACAAAAAATCTGATTGCAGGATTATCACATTAAAGGGCAACAAAAATTAATTTGCTCAAATTTAAAATGAACAAAAATGGTTGTGATAATTACTGCGGATGGTACGGTAAATGACGTCCGAATCCGACCGATTTTATACCCAAAGTGAGTAGTAGTCTGGTTCAACCTCCTGTTGAGTCGCATGAATAGAGCGATCAGCGAACGTGTGAAACGATTAGTCTGGTTGGCGGTTGATATCTCCGAGGCTGGGAATCGATTCAATGAGACTATTTCGGCTAATAAAACATGCTTTTAAAGGGGCATGAGCTGCCAAAATGTTGATATTTTGACGTAAACACAGAATGTTGAAATTATCGGCTATTTTTCTCAAGACGTATAATTCAGAAGCTTTTTAGTGCTTCTAGTCTCGAGAATGTACGATAAAGTTTTGTTTTGAACTAACTTTGACTTAGAATGAATGAATGATCGTCCCGGTTATTTAAATTTTGCTACTTTTCGAACACGTTTTCGGTTCGTACAGGGCACATACTGTATGGATTTTCCTCATTCCAACGCCAATCATTTAGTTTTTCGATGGCCTTCAAAGCCTCTTACTGTCGTGACGATCAGAAATTATGAAAAAAGTGTGAATTTCGGCAGCTCATGCCCCTTTAACAGAAGCGTTTTTCCCCTTACAGTTTAGTTTAAACGCAGGTCTTCATTGTCACTTTGGAACAACAGCAACATCAATTAGTAGACCTACGAAAACTCGCAGTTAGCTGAGAAATCTGCCTATACCGGATTTTATATTTTTTTCGTCACAAACGGCCCAAGGAGCGGTATTGTTCGATGTTCACTGCGGCTCAATCTGACTAAAGTCGAGAAGCCTATTGAAAATAGCATAAGCATCTCGACTTTAGTCAGATTGACATGCGGCTGGGATTCCAACACAACTTTCAAACTTACAACATGTGCGTATGGCCCTAAACATAACACTATGAGTAATATCTGAACTACACGTAGTCTGTTATCCAACTTCATTTGTTAGTTGATTATATATTTATATAAAAAAACACAGATATTCTATCTGAAACCAAAGTGACTAGGCCTATACACAGATCGCGGCCATCGTTCAGTCGTGCCTTGGTGCTCACCAGTTTACTCAATCTGGGCTTGGGTATTTGTAGGACGATTGGATCGCCAGAAGAAAAAAAAGTTTGATGAAAAAACAATTTCTTAATGTGGTATAATTGATCATTAACATTCTAATCATGGGTTAACTACATGCACACGTATCTGTTCTTTCCCGTCGCCATTTGAGCAGTCCAGCTACCAACTTCACGGGAGTGTTGACGACGCCAGCAAGACAGGAAAACAATCGGAAATCATAGACTCAAATTCAATGAAATGTTGCTAAATTATAGCCTACTCGCCCTCTAAAACCATGGAGAATTGCTTTTTAATATTATAAGCGGGCGTTCATACACGTAGGCCTAAAATATCTTATATATTTGAGAGTCCAGAGTGAGCTGTTCAGCTTTCTTTTGGGTCTTATGGTTGCTGATTGGACTATACATACCTGTCAATCAAAATAAGAGCCAATCAAATGGCTACCTGTTTTAGCGATCGATAAAACTGCCGCAGATCACGTGGGTTTTCACTTCAAGTAATATTAAACTACAATATTGCTACGTGATTTTCAAGAACTCGAAGTTTTAAAATTAGATCATGTATAGACTGCAGCGAACAGGAGTTGTGAGTTAAAATCTCTCGATCTGAGTGCATGTTATTCGTGAATTTTGATCTTTACAGCTAGTGGTTATTTTGTAATACCGATGTTTGATATCTTGCCCGCCGAAGGCTTCAAAAGCCGCGATATATTGAGAAATTAGACTGAAACCTCGGCAATTTAGCGATTTGCGGCTTGGTCCAGGTTTCTGACTACAAAATGATTTCCTGTCTGTATACCGCCGACCGTAATTCCAAAATACGGCTGTCAGTATACAACAAAGTCATTTTGGAGACACAAACGCTACGTATGGCGTATTAATTAATTTCATCGACGTTGTGACAAAGAATGATTTGACGCTTGGTCATAAGCTGACTGTATGAAAAACAAACAAAACTCGGGTTGATTTTTTCACATCTTGGGACTATACGTTTCTACTTTAAGTCGGAAATTTCCATTACCGACAGCCGGTAAGTTATCGGTCATGTAGGCGCTTGACTAACTGTCAGCTCAGGCGTCGGCAGCACACTGGGTGGCTAATCACCATGGTCTGTGATCTCCGCCGCCGGTCGGATCGGGCATCGGTCGGATTCGGACGTCATTTACCGTATGTGGGAAAGTCTGAATTAATTAATTAATGTGAATCGCATAGGTTAATATCTCTTTATTCCATGATACATGTATGTGACCTTAAACTTTGTTTTTTCTTTAAACCAGACGCGAGGTTGTGTCTATCAGTTTATATCAATTTAAGTTAAAGGAGATATGAACAAGATTTAAAGCTGGTTTGTGCTTGTTTATTGACTAAATATATATTTGAAAATTATCAGTTGAAACGTAACAACCTTTGCGTTAGTTCCCTGGTAGTCAAAAAACGAACGGGGAGGAAATACGCATATTTTCCGTATTTTTCGTAACTGCTCGGGAAAATGACGTCATACACGACCTTCGATGTGTACAAACTGCCATGAAGACGTACTGAGACAACAGAAATCGTTTATTACGTCATCGCTGTGAGGGTACGTACACAACGGAGGTCGTGTTTGACGTCATAAGTCTCTGAGATAATTAACTTTCGTAAGCATTGTAGATCGGTAAACGTAGCTTGAATTTTGTATGTGCTGCGACCGAAATTTAATTTTCTTTTTAATCAGACTTTTTAAGTACATGTTCTCCAACACACCTAACGCAAATTAGAGAATATTTCCAAAAGCTGTTCATAAATCCTTTAAGCCAATATTCGTCTTGCTATCAGCAGATTGTTTATAAAACTGAGTGCGTTTTTCTACATTACATTTATATTTATTCAAGAGAATTTTAAAAAGTCTTGTGCGTAAATAAGGTTGATTATGCGTCCCCTAGCCTTGGTGGGATTGGGGGCGGGGCTCTTCGAGAAGGGATAGGAGGCGTATGACCAGGGGGCGCCTTTTCTATCGTGGGCCTGGATGGTATTGGAGGTCGATCCACGTCACTTGGGGGAGCTTCATTTAAACAACTGTTTAATTCAAGTTTGATGTCTGTAGAGTTCAAATCAGATTCATCCAAAATTTCTGGTGGAGGGGGTGGAGGGCTAGTGGGACAGCTCATTTCAGGAGGAGGGGTGGGAGGTGGACTTGAATCCGGAGATCCCAGATCGTTCGTATTACTACTTCCATTAGTAACGGGATCAGAAAATTGATTATTTGGTTTCACCGGGGAGGGAAGAGGAGGGGGTGGTCCTCTACTGGGTAACCGAGAGTTTGTGGGGACAGAGACCGGTGGTACGTCAGGTATGGGAGGGGGTGCTCCTCTCGTATATGAACTCTGTGGCCTTGAGCTTTGAAGGGAAGCCTCGCTGGTGCCCGAGTTTGGGGGTGCATAACTCTGTACATTTCTCCGTGGTGTGGGAACTGGTCTCTGGAAGTCCAGAGTTTGGTCACTTTGGATTGTGTCTGCAGAGCTGACAGTTTCTGTTTGTGGGTTTGAGGTGAGATTCTGAACAGAGTTGAATCGTGGCATGGCTTTAGGAGGTTCTAATGATTCACCGGATACCTGGCCCTCAATCAGGTCTTCACTGGTCTTACTTCGTGGCATGGGCCGTGGAATGTGGTTGGGTACCCCTAAAGAAATCAAATAATTTTCAATTAAGATGGGAACTAAGATATAAGATAAACAAACAGAATTAATAGTAATAAAAATCGTACATCATGAAGAATTTAATTGCTTGACAACACATCATTTGTAATATCGCCTTGATTGACCAATGTTTTATATAGGACTTGTACAACTGCATTGCCAAGTTTAGTGTGGGGCCAGAACCAATCTCTACGGAAACCCCCACCTTTAGTCAGTACCTGCAAAAACATTCCACTGAAACGATTCAGTGAAAACCAATACAGATTATTTTTTACGGGGGAGTGGGGTATTCAAACCTGTCCCCTATAAACGGGAGACTTGTTGGCGTGAGAGACTATAAATCTCCCATGGAGGTCCCAGGTATCATCTGAAGGTCAGCTGTTTCTGATGGCCAAATAGCAAAGTTATCTCCTTTTAAAAACCTGTTAAAAATGCCACATAATTACAGTATATTAATCTTGAATACAAACCTATATCATATACCAGGACCAGAATGTTTTTTTAAAAGACTTCATTCTTGCTTATAATTTATAAACTAATTTAAGAAGGTTCTGTTATTGATTGATTGATTGATTGATTTGTGTTTTACGCCGCACTCAAGATTATTTCACTTATATGGCGGCGTTGCCAGTTTTATTGTGGGAGGAAACCGGGCTGTATGCCCAACCCACGTCCTTCCAGTGGTAACTGGCAACCATCTCCTGTTGTTGAAGATTTCTAACTCACCAGTGAGGGGAACAGGTTGTATTGGGACAGGTAAACTCCCCTCTGATCCCTGTCCCATTAACTGTTCAATTAACTTCTGTGCCTCAGTGATACTCCCTGCATGGCCCTGGTGTGTCACATTGGTGGGGAGACCTATTGACATCACCTACAAGACAATGTAGATAAGTTTCCATGGATTCAGCAGGCAGTTAAGAGTCTTCATTGAGTATTTTTCAAAGCCCAAACCAAAAAGAAGGAATAGATTTCCAATAATCTATTTTAAATTTTTTTAGTAACATGAAAAAGCAAAAACTTTATAACAAGAGATGAAAAGCGTTAAGGCGACATAAAAAAACACTGTTTGAAAATTATAACCAAACCTTTTTCTGGGATGCCGGTTTCTTTTTCACCATGTTTTGTGGGCGAAGGGGAGGTCTCATAGGAGGGGTTGGTCTGGGTGGACCAGCTTTTGTTTGACCTAAAAATTAATACAAAGCATGTCATCTTAATAAAAACATTACGTAACCCATTTTCAGGCCATTAACTTTTTGCTAAAGGTAATTTTTTGGTTCTGTGACTTAACCACTCAAATTCATGTCATCTTAATAAAAATTAAAAAACATTACGAAACCCATTTTCAGGCCAGTAACTTTTTGCTAAAAGTAATTTTTTTAGTCTGTGATTTTACCACTCGAATTATTAGCTCCAGCATGTAATTCAGAATTTGTAAAATCATTTTTTATTACGTTTTATTCAATTTATTCAGGACATACCTAAGTACATAAAATGGACACCATTCATCTACTAGTTGATACCCACATCACAACAGGGTACTATTATATTTTCCAACAAAGCACTTGTTGATTCATTGATTGATGTTTTACGCCACACTCAAGATAATTTCACTTATGCAGCGATGCCAGTTTTATTGTGGAGGAAACCGGGCTGTTGATTCATTGATTGGTGTTTTACGCCGCGCTCAAGATAATTTCACTTATATGGCAGCATTGCCAGTTTTATTGTGGAGGAAACCGGGCTCTATGCCCAGAGGAAACTCAGGACATTTCGGTGGTAACTGGCAACCACCTCACATAGATAAACCACTTGTTATAACGTCATACAAAAAGACAATTTCCCTATATAGACTGCAGTTTAGCTAAGATTATTGTATGATAAGACTGGGATGAAAGCATTGTCTAATGTTGTATTAAAGTAGACTAATTCACTTACCGGAGAGTGGCAGTTTTGGAGGTCCGCCTGGGGGCCTCTGAGGGGGTGGAGGTCTAGCTGGAGGCCCTGATGACTTTTGGGGTGGTTTACTTTGTGGCTGAGGAGGAACAAGAAAGAGTTCAGTTAAATGAAAGTCCAAATTCTTATCCGGAAAGATTGATCTGTATTAAAAACACTGCTTAATAGCACTTAACTATTGTCCCAATCAAAAGATCTATGGAAGACTAAAACGCTCAATGTATATCATTGGATTCTTGCAGCCATATCAGTATGATCCATTTCTATTAAGGATATGTTATCTCCCTTGGGTGAGGTCTTTAGTGAAGGTGGTAAAATCACACCTAATTTGAAATTTTTAAAAATTATAAAAAAACACAGGGGTGAAAGCTGATATAGTGTTCAATGTATTAATTATGAACACTAAAACGCACAGGCACAGGGAAAATCTTCTTGTCTAAAATAACATATGTTAAATTTTAATGATAAATTTATTTATCATGGCATAAAATAATGACCGATATTTTATGCTGCATTTCTTGATTTACTAACTCGTGTGGAGAGTCGGGGGATAATTTTCACTTTCCCCCTAGATATAACACCTTCTGGGCCAAATACATGCTTCTATCGACCCTAGGAGATGGAACAATATGCATTTCACACAAACAAACAAAAATAATGAATTTATCCTTTGTAAGATACATGTACACATTGGCACAAGTAGACAGGTCGACTAACCGCCCATTTCCCTGCATCAGGCTGAATTCTTACCTCAGGGGATGGAGATGATCGGAATCTTGGTTCTGCTACAGGGATTATGGGAGTTATTCCTGTTGAATCCGTCTTCCGTTTCGCGTTGGGTGAAACCGCTGGACGAGGGGGAGGAGGTTTACTGGGGCGTGAGGGGGGAGCTTCACTCTGATTGGCTACGTCATCTTCTATCACTATTGGAGTATTCCGACCTGTAAAACAAACAGTTTTAATGAAGAATAAGAAAGACGATTGTCAACATGACGATGATGTCATGAATTTTCTGATGAAGCAATTTAAGTTTTACTTCGCACAACAGGTTATTTCATTTACCATTATGGCATTGCAAAATTAATTGGTGGATTTGTGAAATCTTGACCTTTCAATGGTATCTGTCTATCTCATATAGGTCTTTACTTTAATATATCTTAATGAAAAAATAAACAAAATTTTTGTACAGATACTTTTTGTGAAAATTAATGCTTGGTTAATAAGAGCTTACTTCTCAATGTAAGAAAGAAATGATTATTGTTTACACAGTTTGCAATGGTTAGAACTGACCTGAGGAAGCCGGTGAATTGGAACCAGAGGATATCTTTGGGATGTTTGGAGCACCGAGGATATCAAACCCTGAGGGGTCAACGTCTTCCTCTACAACTCCTGATAATGAGAACAAAAACAATGAATGTTGACTGATTGATGTTTTTTACGCACTGAAGAAAATGTCATTTCAAATGCCCCAAAGCCAGATTTAGTGGCGCAATTGATTTAGGGCTTCTGTTACTTCTTATATTACGAATCAAAGAACAGGCCAAAAGCTGAATAACATCAACAAAAAAATTATGGGATATTTGAGGGGGTCTGGCTTTGTAGAGACCAATTTGCTACAAGTCTTTGTAGCGACAGGCTTGACTGCACACCTATACTTTTCCGTGCAGAAAGTTCTGAGGCCGCCATGTTTTCCCCTCCTAATATCCACTTGATGTCTTGATAAGGCAATCTATTAGATATCATTATTTTTGTACAATGATGAAGGTCTACAGACGGATTACCTACCTTGGTCCATATCATACTCCATGGTAGGTATACTGAAATCATCTCCTAATAAAGTGTTAGTGACATCATTAAATAGTTTCCCAGTATTCAATGCTATCAGCTTCATTTCTTTCTCTATTTCCGCTTTCCAATTCTCAGTTTTGAGTCGGACGTTCACTGATTTATCTCCAACCTGAAAGCAATGATATTTGTAAAGAGCAAATAATTGACCTCTTGATCAGTAAATTAAAATCATGTGTAGTGATCAAACATGACGCCTGTATTATGTTGGAAGTATCAGGACATCTTTGTTACTTCGTTTCAAGAGAGAAAAATGATATCCGCCATCCCTTTTAAACTAATTAGAAACTTGTCTCCATGCTTGTTTCTCAGTCCAAAAAATTGGAAATTTTCTGACTGGGTTTTCACTTGAACGACCTATGTGGGATGGTTGCCAGTTACCAACGGAAGGTCGTGGGTTTCCTCCGGGCATAGAGCCCGGTTTCCTCCCACAATTAAACTGGCAACGCCGCAATATAAGTGAAATAATCTTGAGCGCGGCGTAAAACACCAAACAATCAATCAACCAAACAATCAACCATGCTTATTTTAGTCAAGAAGATTTTTCATGTGACAGTGTGTTTTAGTGATTATAATTATAAAGTGGTATGAGTGGCCAAAATGTGTAGACAACTACGATCAAGTTACAATTTTGGGGGATTTCATTTTTTTTTTATAACCCACTTAGTATTTTTTCTGTTATAACAGTTTCAATAACAACAGAAAGAGGAAACCAGGCTTTTTTGGAGGATAGAGTTTAAATATGAGTGGGATTCAAGACCTTGTTGAAGTAATGGCGTTACTCAAACAAATCAGCTGATATGATTGATGGATTCCTGTTTTATGCTTTATTTTATATATATGGCATCTTCTCCAGCCAAGTTAAAACCTTGATGACCCCATTCCGTGTTTTACCTTGGCGGACTACTCCACTCCAACCCGTAAACCGCACAACGCTCTCTGGTGGGGATGTGAGAGTTGTCTTTCCTACCCTTACAGAGTCTTCGCCAATCAACACTACATGTAGTTATACACAAGCTCAAGGTGGATACAGTCGCCATTACGTTATTTCTCAGCTAGTGGAAGAGTGTAAGTGTCCAAGGTTTTACATTAACTATAACACCAGCTGATACAAAGTGCCTTGACACTTCAGAGAGAATAAAGCAACAAAAGGCAGAAAACTCACTTGTATTTTATCATTTTTGACAGCCTGTAAAGCTGATTTCCCTGAGCGGAATGTCAGCCACATTTCTTCACCAACAAACCTAAACAAAGTGAACAAACACTGGTCTTCAATAAAACATTTCTATCTTCAAAAAATGGTCAGCAGACAAATTGTCGACATTAAAACCATTACTGGGATTGAAAGTGAGTGAAGCTGAGTCAGAAAAGTTGAATTTATTTTTTGGAAAGTAATATTTAGTCAATCTAAATTTGTTGATGAAAACAATTTTTCATGGAAGTGTTGAGGCAATAATGCAAGGGCCAATTAGGCATGTTCTGACAGAGTTTGGGAACCACTGACATCTAGAAGTATTGTTTATCTGACACAAGTTATCTCCCTTAGTTCTTTTTATTTTTTTTTTTCAGTTTAAGCCTATACATGCATAGACGTTTATTGTTGATTTGCCACTACTTTACAAATTACCGCAGATGTGCTTCCCAGTCACCCGTAGCCCATTCTGCCTTAGTTCTTTTTTTTTTTTTTTTAAGCGAAGTGCACAGGCGTTTATTCATATAAATCGCGGTTTTCAGGGATTCATAGAAGTCCAAAATTTACAAACCAAAATTGAAAAATTCAGTTTCTTAGAAGGCGAAATTCAGTTTTTTTTTAAATTTACCGACCATTTTAGGATTAAAATTGAGTTAAAATCTATGTTACAAACCAGTTCCAATTTAATATTTCTTTTTTCCTGAAAGTATGAATTCCAAGAAAAAAATCTGATTTGACAAAAACTAATGATAATAATATATATGTAATGTCAAACCTAGATCAAAGTTATCCCTAATCTCTTCTTCATGTGCAACAATAACAAAATACACATTGATTTAATTACAAATGAATTGAACTATTTGAGAACTATGGTTCAGGGGAGGTAACTAACTTATTATCGTAATTTCATGTTGTAAGAGTTGTCTCCCCTTTTTTTTCTATACGACCAAAAACAACTGAATAAATATAACAAGTCGCGAATTATTTCGATTATTGTTGGTAATACTCCCCAAAATTTCTCAGTTCATCAAAATCAGCTTATTTTAGAAAAGTTTAGGTAATTAAAAAGACTTCCAAAGTGCAAAATAAGCCATGTTGTGGAGACACTGAAAAGAGTATCTAAACAACAACAACAACAAGAGAATGACGGCCATGGTCGTTTGACGGCGGTTTCTAAATAAACTTTTCCCTTGAACTTAGATTTTTTCATCATAAACAGTGGATATCAATCAAACAATATTCAGTTTTTCACGCCCAAATTGAGTTTGGAAATTTTAGTTTTCAAAAGGAAATTTTAAACTGAAAATATTGAGTTTTTCAACACCAAATTCAGTTTTAAACTCAATTTTACGAACCGAATATCGGTAAGTAAATTGGACGTGTATGAATCCCTGGGTTTTACAATTCAGTGCCGGGCCACGTGATCAGGGTGTCCGGCGGCATTTTGCATTTATGGAACAAGATATTAATAAACCGTAATTGTAACTTGTACTAACAATATAGTTTCTGCCTTAGTTCTTCAAATTCAACTACTTACCTGACAAGAGTTACCTCCCCTAGTTCTTCAAATTCAGCTACAACTTCTTCTATAAATTCATCTGTGAAGCCTTCTGGGTTGTCAATGGAGACAATAACAGTGCCATCTAGTGGCCCTTGTTGTCCAATCACTTGCTGAAAAATGTCTTCTTTTTTATCCTCATTTACCACACTGACATCAACGTCGTAAAGGGCCACAACAGGTCTAGGAAAAGAACACGTCTTGAGCATTAAACGGTTAACACTAAATACATCATCCGTTTGAATTAACCAGTATTTTTATGATTGTTTTCAGAATAGTTCTTAATGTTGACGGCGGAGATATTTTTTGACCTACTTAAAGGATAAATGACAAATTTAAGTCAAAGCCTCCTATTTGGTAATCACTTTCTTTAAAAACATGCACCGTATAGACATACGAACTCAGAAAAATGAGATTTCAGGAACAAAGTCTATAAAATTCAATGCATTCTTTTTCTCTCTACAGCCTAGATATGTTAATTAATTAATTAGCTTTAGCGCCGTGACCCCTACTCAAGAATATTTCTATACATTGTAAAATAAAATAACAATAGAATAACACCACAGTCTGTAAATGTAACAATGAAATTGGGAAAAAGGGGATAAAATTATTGCCCTTAGTGAACGATCGATTGATTAGTTGAGGTTTTATGTTGCTAATATAATGCAAAATAGTTGTTGTGTTGGACTGTATGCATTTGTAAAGCCAATACCTGTGATCAGAAGTTTTCAGTTCAGATCTGTTATATAACAACAACTTCCCATGGCTCCAATCTGGGTCCTTCTCGAAGTCTACAGACGAAAAAAAATAATTCATTTGGATTGACTGATATTGTACTCAACATTACACATGTACATGTAGTTTATTACAACAACTTTTGATGGGGTATAATGGTCTAAATGATATACCTCTTTTTGACACAATTAGAAACTGGTCTCCATGATTATTTTAGACAAGAAGATTTTCCTCGTGTGTTTTAGTGTTCATAAATATATGAAATGCAGCTTATTATGGTATCTGCGAGCCAGGCTTCATACAAACATTGAACCAAAATGGGGAAACAAAAATTCCTTTAAAAAGCAAATTCACTAATTACCAAATCAAAAGACGTAAAGCTTCTAAAAATAAATTACAAATTTCATAATACAATCTGAGATTATTCTCAAAACAATTTTTATGCTTCAGACCAAATACTTTGTATGGTTGGAGTTTTATTCCCGCCTCATTAATGTATTGTTTTGTCGAATTTCTGTTATTTTGTGAGGTGAATAAATAAATGTGGATCAATTTAATACAGGTGTTTTTACGTTAAAATAACAGATGATAAAATATTTATTATCAAGCTCTGACGATTAGTTCACTTAAGATTGTCTGGTTGTTAGAGTTATTTGTAGAGTAAGCAATCCAATTACATATGTACATATAGCAGGTATAAAGGTTTAAATGATACCGCTCTTTTTAACACAATAAGAAACTTGTCTCCATAGTTATTTTAGACAAGAAGATTTTCCATGTATCAGTGTGTTTTAGGGTTCATAAATACATATACCAGGTTAGAAACCAATAAGAAACCTTAAGGCCCGGACACAAAACTAGAAAG
Source organism: Lepidochitona cinerea (assembly GCA_963971465.1). Classification (NCBI taxonomy): domain Eukaryota; kingdom Metazoa; phylum Mollusca; class Polyplacophora; order Chitonida; family Tonicellidae; genus Lepidochitona; species Lepidochitona cinerea. The sequence continues at coordinate 41,804,529 of OZ020553.1, forward strand.
TCGGTTTCAGTCTGCGGATAAAAAACCCAGCTGATCAACAAAACCTGACGATTTTATGAAATTAATTCTGACCTGGTTTTCTTATGACTGGGCGCCTGCGCCACAGAATTCTGTCCGTCCAAGCAGGAACTCTACACTTTTCACTGGTATCATAGTCATCGCAAAACTGGTCATATTTGTAAGTCGGAGCAAAATTTGTCTTTCCTTCGTTAAATCCTTGAAAAACCTGTGAGATGAAATCAAAATGTAGGGCTTCATTCAATATAAACTAATTTCTTCATATTTCCTTGATACGAGTTTGAATGTCTTTTCTTTCATTTCAAAAACACACTTTTCAGGATGCAATAGACCTGGAGGTTAATGACGCCTATCAAAAAAAAAAATTTAGATACTTGAGGCCAACAGCATTTTTTTCTCACAGCAGCGATAAAAACTTTTATCTATTTTTCTTAGGCGGAGTGGGATTGGAACCTGCGAACCATCGATGTGAGGCTTGTGTCGGATTGGATTGGATTAGACTTCCACTGATTTTACAAACGAATGAGTAAAAAAAAGGAATTTTTTTGTACCTGACCAGCTTGTCTCTGTACATTAAGCTGATCACAAGCTTGGAGGGCGGACCAATTCTCACTGTCAATCAAAGACTTTACCTCTTCATTGGACAAATCAATACGGTAATTAAAATCACCTGTCCAAAACACGTAGTCATGGGAATGTAAGCTCCGCCCCTAAAAAGTAAAAAACAAGCAACGTGTCAATAATTCTCTCAAATGGAATAAATATTCATAGTGATTTCAAATAAAGATTAATATATATATAAAAATCTGGTAAATAAATCAGAAAAAAATTGTATAAACAAAGATAATTTCTGTACAAGAGAAGAAAGTGATTCGATTATATATTACTAGTTTTTAACAACCAGTGGATGTACGTCCACTTCAGCGGCAACCAGTGATCATTTAACGTAAGAAAAAGTTAGAAAACCATCGAAATGGCTCAATCGCATAAATAAATGGTTTATATCTTTCTTTCAATTAATTGTAATTTTTTGTATTGGATGTATTTTAGATCGTATATTAGACTGTATGTTCGAATCAACCAGCTTACATGTAGGATTATTCTACACGAATGCACTTCATATTTACCCCTCATTTAACATCAATGCAATTCCAGCAATTTTAGTATCTAAATTTCTTTAATAGTGGCTAGAAATGTGATATAATCTCTTTCTCGTATACAAAACCTACACAATGGCCTCAAATCGAAACATATAAACAAGAGATTCCTTAAAGGGATCTTAACGCCCGCGTTCATCTATTCATATTAAATTGATTGATTGATTGTTTCGTGCTTTACGCTGCGCTCAAGATTATTTCACTTATATGGCGGCGTTACCAGTTTTATTTTGGGAGGAAACCGGGCTCTATGCCCGGAGGAAACCCACGACCTTCCGTTGGTAACTGGCAACCATCCCACATAGGTCGTCTATTCATATTAAAGATTGTTACAGCAATAACTGGATGTAGGAATTGGGGCCTACATAAAAAATCTTATTCCAGGGAGATAACTATTGTTGAGGAAAATTAAATTGTGAATTGCAAAATAAGCTCCTTTGAAATTTTGGTTGAAAACAACCTTGCCACCTGGTAGCCATCTTCAATATGCTAATGAAATGATAATGTACGGTGCACAGCTAGAACTTAGAGGGATGATGTGTGTCATGTTTGGTTAAGATCAGGTCAGTAGTTTTCTTGGAATAATGATAATAAGTTTCATTTTCAAATTTGGTTAAAAAACAACATTGCTTCCTGGCGGCCATATTTAATAAGCAAATGAGATGAAATTGTAGGGTGCACAACAAGATCAGAGGGAGATAATGTCGGCCAAGTTTGGTCAAAATCAGACCAGTAGTTTTCTTGGAATAGAAGTAACAAAAAAACAATATCGCCCTCCTGGCGGCCATATTGAATATGCAAATGCGATCAAAATGAACGGTGTATAACTAGACCAGGGTGATAATGTATGTTCATTTTGATTAATGTCAGGTAGTTTTCTTGGAACAAAGATAAAGAAAAAAAACATTGCCCCCGGGCGGCCATATTGAATATGCAAATGAGATGAAAATGTACAGTACACAACAAGGCTATAGGGAGATAATGTAAGCCAAGTTTGGTGAAAATCGGACTGGTAGTTTTCTTGGAAAAAAAGTAACAAAAAAAATTTATCGCCCCTGGCAGCCATATTGAATATGCAAATGAGATGAAAATGTATGGTGCACAACTAGACCATAGGGTGATGTATGTTCAGTTTGATCAAGATTGGACTTATAGTTTTATTGGAATAAAGGTAACAAGCAAAAGTTTTCTTGCAATAAACAAAAAAAAAACATCTCCCCCTGGCGGCCATATTGGATATGCAAATGAGATGAAAATGTACGGTGCACAACTAGACTATATGGAGATAATGTCAGCCAAGTTTAGTGAAAATCGGACTAGTAGTTTCCTTGGAATAAAGGTGACAACAAAAAAACAATATCGCCCCCGGGTGGCCATATTGAATATGCAAAATGAGATGAAAATGTACGGTGCACAACTAGACCGTAGGGTGATGATGTACGTTGAGTTTGATTAAGATTGGACTGATAGTTTTCTTGCAATAAACGTAACAAAGAAAAACAACATCTCCCCCTGGCGGCCATATTGATTATGCAAATGAGATGAAAATGTACGATGCACAGCTAGACCATAGGGTGATGATGTGTGTTAAGTTTGATTAAGATTGGACAGGTAGTTTTCTTGGAATAAAGGTAACAAAGAAAAACAACATCGCCCCCTGGTGGCCATATTGAATATGCAAATGAGATGAAACTGTACGATGCACAACTAGACTATATGGAGATAATGTCAGCCAAGTTTGATGAAAATCGGACTAGTAAGTTTCCTTGGAATAAAGGTAACAAAAAAAAACAATATCACCCCCTGGTGGCCATATTGAATATGCAAATGAGATGAAAATGTACGGTGTACAACTAGACCGTCCAGTGATGATGTATGTTGAGTTTGATTAAGATTGGATAAATAGTTTTCTTGGAATAAAGGTAACTACAAAAAGTTTTCTTGCAATAAACGTAACAAAGAAAAACAGCATCTCCCCCTGGCGGCCATATTGTTTATGCAAATGAGATCAAAATGTACGATGCACAACTAGACCATAGGGTGATGATGTATGTTAAGTTTGATTAATATTGGACAGGTAGTTTTCTTGGAATAAAGGTAACAAAGAAAAACATCGCCCCCTGGTGGCCATATTGAATATGCAAATGAGAAGAAACTGTACGATGCACAACTAGACTATATGGAGATAATGTCAGCCAAGTTTGATGAAAATTGGACTAGAAGTTTCCTTGGAATAAAGGTAACAAAAAAAAAAAAATATCGCACCCTGGTGGCCATATTGAATATGCAAATGAGATGAAAATGTACCGTGTACAACTAGACCGTAGGGTGATGAGGCATGTTGAGTTTGATTAAGATTGGACTAACAGTTTTCTTGGAATAAAGGTAACTACCGAAAGTTTTCTTGCAATAAACTTAACAAAGAAAGACAACATCTCCCCCTGGCGGCCATATTGTTTATGCAAATGAGAGGAAAACGTATGGTGCGCAACTAGACCATAGGGTGATGTTGTATGTTAAGTTTGATTAAGATTGAACTGGTAGTTTTCTTGGAATAAAGGTAACAAGCAAAAAGTTAACGGACGGACGACGGACCACGGAAAAGCGATTTGAATAGCCCTCCATCAGAATGATGGCGGGCTAAAAATATAAGTGATCATGGGGATAATAGTCAAAATTATAGGTATTTATAAGATAGGTACAGTATGCATTAAATCTAATTAAAAACTGGCATGAATTTGTGGAGAAAAACATGCTTCTGACCCACAGGAATGTGCAAGCTTTCCGACGACATGTTGCTGTCGGTAACATTTAACCAACAACAACCTAACCACAGTCGGGTCTGACAAATTGTTTACGTCATATACATGCTGGGGTTGTCAAGTTCATCAAGGAGGGAACCAAGCCTTATGCAAGAGGAGACAGTCCTCTAGTAAATCATCCCAAGTTAATACAATGAAAACTTAGTCAGACAAGAGTCATATCCCCCCAGTTTAGAAATACTGCTTATATAATGGATTGATTGATTGATTGTTTGGTGTTTTACGCCGCGCTCAAGATCACTTATATGGCGGCGTTGCCAGTTTTATTATGGGAGGAAACCGGGCTCTATGCCCGGAGGAAACCCACGACCTTCCGTTTGTAACTGGCAAACATCCCACATAGGGCGTTCGAGTGAAAACCCTTATATAATGCAAAAGCATTCTTATTTGTTTTTGCCAAAAGAAAAACACACTTTTCAAGTTTCAAAGTAATATGAAAAGTGTTTTAAGTTATGGAGCAGACACCAAATTCATAGATAGGGACCAAGGAAAATTGGTTGTAACTCTGAGGGAGGGGGGGGAAAAAAATTGAACAAATTGTTAAAAGTACAATGTTAGCTAAAGGATAACAACAACATATATGGTTCACCGAAGCTTACAAATATTCTAACATGCTAATTTCTCACAACAGGCCATGCAATACAATCGAACAAGGAGATTACACTAACATCGTTATGTGGGGGCAGAAAATGGTCAAGATATCAGCATTTCATTGAATTCCAAATAAAAATTAGTACAGCCACCTAGAGACGCAATGTTTTTTCTTGTTACTATTTTACAATTTTCTACAATTTCTCCACAAAATAGTTTATGTTGATTAACATCGCAATTAACAATAACAAAGTGAACATGGACTTCATAGAAACAATAACGAACCAAACTTATAATAAGTCATAACAAGTCATTCCTGTTAGACACAAAGTGCCCCTTTGATTTAGAGTTTACGAAACGTATGTTTCATTCTTGGGATAAACATGCGGCTTGTCAGAGCAATATTTTTAATCTGCTGTGTCAGTCACATGACTTTTTGAAGATGCCATAAATTCTTACGCAATCTATTCTAATCCTTCTGACTGGTTAAATTAAGTCATATGAGGCATTGGAATAATTTGGCGAAGTACATAATCTTTCAACAACATCAGCTAAGATTAAAGCCTAAAGTGGCTAATATCAGTCCCATAAAACATTTAATCCACAACAAAGGACATTCCATTTCTTATGACATGAAGTTCATGCTAACATTTAAATCATGCCTAATCCGTCATTCCGATTGGCTAAAATCAGTCACATGACTGGGTGGTACATACCATGCATACTTCCTGTTTTTGAAAAGGGGGACAATCGAAAAAAGATAATTATGACAGTCATTGGTGAAAAGAAACAGTTACAAAACTCCAGGGAAAGAAGACACATGTAAGTCGCATTATTAAGTGAGTTTAAAGATTTAACTTTAACGAATAAGAATAAGGAAAAATTGACTTGACATGAAAACTGTAGGCTGATAATCACAATTTACAACTCAGAATGAACAATTATGACGTTAAATTAAACCAAGGTTTCAACTACGATATTGGGTGATAACAACCACAGTTGAGGGTTTAAAGGAATAAGTTATTATGGATACAGAGCTAATTGGATTTCAGGATCACCAAAGAGACAATCCCAATTTTCACTTAAATAAGTTCAGCCACAATTAAAAACTGTACTCCCCCCTCCCACACCACCCTTTTGCGAAGAAAAAAAGAGTTTGAGAAGTATCAATTTGAATCCTTTTCCAGAAAGGTGTGTCGGATAATCTTTTATTGAGACACTGTCACCCAATTAGTGGTTAAGTCAGATCCATCTCTTGAATAATATTTCTAGGTACAAGTACGGGTATCCGATCAGTTATCGTACAGTACCAATTATCGTACACCCAACACGTATGCGTGTTTAACCCAAGCGATTAAGCTTTCCCGCCGATGACAACAGGCGTACGTATCAAGGCATCTTCTTGCAAAATTTCAACCTCCAAATATAATAACAACTTTTTGTGGAGTTACATTTGTCGGCCGACCCAAGAATAGTTGACTTTGGCCGTGTCGGGGACTTTTCGAACACGAGAAATGACGTCACAACAGCTTTAACGTTCAGTGTACGATAACTGGTTCCCGTCACTCTACAAAAACATGCAGACGAGCGGGTGAATGTTAGGTCCCTAAAACTTCATTTCAGAGTCCTGGGAGAAATTAAACTATTTCAACAAAAGTCGGCTGAGCCCAGCTTCCCTTCTATGGAATTTCTTGTCAATGCAAACACTGATGTAAATTTTAGCATTGAAAAACCGGCAAACGTGTACGATAACTGATCGGATACCCGTAAGGTTTGGAAGGAGCTGGTTAAAACTTCACATATTTGATAAAATTCATCAAAAGGCTAGCCCATTGTGGCACGTTTACAATACTGTCTCCAGGGTTCTTTTAGACAACAGATATTTTCTGCAATAATGCATTAACTTTGAAGTTTTAAGAAAAGCAAACAAAACTGTACATTTTTTGATCTTTTAATGCCTCGAATACATAAGTTAACTGGAAAATCCATACGTTACACTTAACACCCTCGTATTCAATAAATATTTTTACAAGAAAACATACTGATGTTCACAATGAGGGTAGGGCAACTGTAACTGGCTATACAGTATATAAAACAACTATTATAATTTTTAAGAAAGAAATGGACCTACCATAGGAAACGCCATGCGTCGCGTAATCTCCGTGTAGTTACTGTTACGATCATTGACACCTGATTGGCCCGCAGCCAGGTGAGCACAAACGAACACTAACGAGGTACTGTGTAATAAAAACCTGATTCCCACACCCCCTTTATTTCCCACAGCCCCGCCTAATCCCGTCTTCACAATGTCAACTGCAACATCTCTGGAAAAATAAACACACACCTTATATGAAACTTTCACCATCTACCTGAGCAACATTCCACTAATCGACAGGTTCATTCCTAAATCACTCGTGTACGAACCCGTTTAAAAATCATGTCCGCCATGCATTCACAAATGAACTACACAGATGATTGATTGATTAATGTTTTACACAGAACTCAAGATTGCTTCACTCATATGGCGGCGTTGCCAGGTTTAGTGGATGAGGAAATCAGGCTCATTGCCCGGAGGAAACCTCAGACTTTCTGCGAGTACTTGTACCTGACAACTCGTCCACATATGACGATTGAGTGAAAAACCACTCAGAAATTATTCAATTTTTATTTGGTCTGAGTGGGGTTTGAATCTGTGTCGCAATGATGAAAGGTCTATGTCGAACTGAGGGACGATCACTCTAACAGACTGGGCCACCAAGGCCCCGAAGTGTTGGTTGGGAGCTTAAAACTGGATGTGCTACATGTATGTACATGAAACACCATCCACTCATACAGTTATCAATGGCAAACACAAAATAACAGTAGCATTACCTTATATATGGGGCTAGGTGAGGTCTGATAAAAACACATAGAAACACTCCTACAAGCTGACCAGAAGTGAGCAATACATATTTATGGTCCCTTGATATTGTTTTCTGTATTTCTTTCTGCCACTCACGAGCATTGGTTGTACTGAAAAGCAATTAATAGAGCTTTGTTGAAAAAGATAAATTTTATTGCAGGCCTGGAAATTCAGGGAACCCATCGCCCAATTTTTCCTTGATGCCCATCCTATTGGCATCTGTACCCCATTGTTTGGTACGCGTTATTCCGTCTAAGCAAGGGGAAATGCAATAATCTGGTCTTGAAAAAGTTGCTAAGCAGGGGGAAATGCAAAAATCTGGCCTTGAAAAAGTTGCTTAGCAGGGGGGAAATGCAATAATCTGGCCTTGAAAAAGTTGCTTTTCATTTTAAGAAATTTGAGGCATGTTGTTTGTTTATTTTATTTCGCATTCACATAAAATTTAAAGCAATTGTTGAGCGACGAAAGGTTCTATACCAGATGGGTAATCCAGGGATTTACCGGACCCTTAAAACACCAGGGAAAACCCTGGTAATCCAAACATATATAATCTAAGCCTGATCGTTTGATTGAAGCTGTAGATTTGGCAAATTCTGCTCAGGAAAAAATATTTAACCCTCCAGTTGTACTTGACAACCATTCCATGGTTGGACTTCTCATAAAATGATTGATTGATTGTTTGATTGATTGGTGTTTTGTTTCACACAAAAGATTACTAACTTGATATGGTGACATTGCAGCGCCTAGTGGTGTTGCCAACCATGCAGGAATCAGGACAACCAAATGATAACTGATGGTTTTTTTTTCTTGGGACTGAGTGTTAGATATGTTGGGTGGAGAAATGTTTTTAAACAACAGGAAAGAAAAAAGCTGTCATATTAAATACCTGGCATTAACTAAGTTGCTTGCATTTAGATCTACAATTTCTTCAAATCCAACAGCAAATATATCAGTAGGTTTATCATAGTCAGCACCCTCAGTCAACATCTCTGTCAATAACAACAAGCAAATCTTGTGAATACATACATTGATTTGGGTCCAAAATCTAAAATCTTAGTCATTGTTAAGAAAACAAACCATAACAAGAGTTTCGGGAAACCCAAAATACGCCCGGAAAGGCACAGTCACTGCAGCCATACCAAAACAAATCCTTCCATATACACATGTATATATTTTTGAATATATGCAACGGGTCCTTCAAATATTAAATCTCATCTGGTGTTAAATGTCCAGGTCTTCAGCTTGGAGTCCAGCTAATGAAGTCCAGCTAATTCTGACTGGTCAGTGGGTTCAATCGCTTGCTCAAGACATCACTGGTCAGGATGTTTGCTACATTTTATATAGGTATATTTGAACAGAGCCTAATCTCTGAGATGGTCAATGGTGTGTAAATATACAAGTCTTATCTGTTTACACTTACAACCAGGTTTATGAATATTGTCAAAGCAGCTATATTTGCTTTACCATATGGGTAATAAAACTGAATTGAAGAGCCTTTAAAACAGAGAAATAATTATAATTCTAAACTTTTTAGGTTTTGGCCACCATAGCTATCACTAACTTATCCAAGGACATACCTTCTACCCATAAGGTATATCCTCAGAAAAAATTGTGCAGATGGCATCAAAACTTTAGAAGTTATGGAGCAGAAGGGAATATTACATAATCCAATATAACTCCCATATTATGTAACCAGTGATGTTAAAAATAGTTCGCGACACACCTTCTACCCATTAGGTATATCCTCAGAAAAAATTGTGCAGATGGAATCAAAACTTTAGAAGTTATGGAACAGAAGGGAATATTACATAATCCAATATAACTCCCATATTATGTAACCAGTGATGTTAAACATAGTTCGCGACACACCTTCTACCCATTAGGTATATCCTCAGAAAAAATTGTCCAGATGGAATCAAAACTTTGAAAGTTATGGAGCGGAAGGGAATATTACATAATCCAATATAACTCCCATATTATGTAACCAGTGATGTTAAAAATAGTTCGCGACACACCTTCTACCCATAAGGTATATACTCAGAAAAAATTGTGCAGATGGAATCAAAACTTTAAAAGTTATGGAGCGGAAGGGAAAGCGGACGCCGGACAGCCGGACTGCCGGACTGCCGGACGGACGGAGATGATACCATAATACAGCCCGCTTTTCAAGCCGGGCGTATAAAAAAGGAAAGGTGCCATTAGATATAAATTTTTTTCCATCCATATTCAATGATTTTTGTCAGCCTTCTAAAAAGTTAATATCGGTTGCATTGTTCTGCATGTAAGTTTAACTCTCGTAGATTAAAATAGACCTATGCTAACATATCATACCTGGGCTTGTTTGACCTGTGATTGGTGCCGCGTCTAATAGCCAGTCTGACATTGACTGATGTTTGTAGGCGATACTTCGGAAATGCTTCCCCCCATTTACATTCCAAGTGCCCACACATATTCGTACAGTCTCCGGTGCTGTGTATTCTTTATGTCGCTCTACCATTTGCCATAATATACTTGAGGGAGCTGAAGAAATAAAACAAAGATGTATGTTTATAAGATTTAGTGAAAAATTTGTTTTGAATTTGCATTGCACTAAATTTCATTTCAGACCATTTTTTTGAAACAGTAAAAAACAATGGTTTCCATTAAGTTTACAATGGAGGAAAAGGCATGCATTTTGATGAGTTTTCAATTTGTTTACCATGGAGACTGCGTGTTGTGAGAAGAGCCCGAGCTTTATCAGCTAATTCTCCCCTCAACGTACTGCCGGCCAATAAGATATCAATAGCTTCTTGTTTACTGCCGTCTAAGAAATTGTTTTGGATGGTGCGAGTTGCAGACCTTGTGGCATCTGAATACTGAAAAGAAAAAAGTATCAAGAAATATTGTTCACAGCAGTTTTAATGAAAATGACATTATTATGTTATGTATTTTTTTTTTTGGTGTGTGTGGGGGGGGGGGGCATTTTATAGAGCGCTCAAGATTTTGGTGATCACGTAAGGTCAGTCGACCAAAGAACCTTCACTTGATTCTGGGTAGCCATCCGAATTAGGTATAGATAGCATTTCGTGTAAGAAGCATGATGATTGATTGATTGATCATTTACGTCACCACCAAGATTGTGGTGGTGTTGCCAGGTTTAGTGGGAGAGGAAATCGAGCTCATTACAAGGTGAAAATCCCTGACCTGTGGCAGGCACCTGGCCATTTGGTGAAAAAAACACTAATTTTTTTGGGCCACCCTTTGATGAAACAGAGAGACTATATGTAGTGAGAGAGTGAGAAAAGCTTTATCGTCGCTCTCAATATTACTTCAGTTTTATCGCGACAATATAGTGCTCTACCTAGATATGCCAAACGAAAACATCAGGACACAGGTGACTTTGGTTTAGTGATTTAATTTAGCATTATGAATATTTTAATACCTTTGATCTCCCCCCACCAAGGGCACCTGTTCCGGCGTAGATTCTACTGACATGGTCCCCGTTCATTGTCCAGATTTGTTTGTAGACTTCTTGAAATCGTGAGATCATTTGAGGTTTACTTGCAAGACCTAAACTCTCTAACTGGCTTAGTAACATCTGAAAAAGAAAATAATACTGATAACTGTACAGAGTAATCATGAGAAAAAAACACTGCATACATACTTAGTATTATTCTTTGGCGGCTCCATTCTGTTGAATGATGTGCACCACGAAACCAGGCTCTTTGTCTCCAACCTTCAGTGAGTACCTGGAAACTCTTTCCCATAAGGGAAGGCCATCAAGTGAAAAACCCATGAAGAAATTTTTCAATTTTGGTTTAGAATGGTTGGATTGACTGCACGGACTGTGTCGGACTGAGAGACTTATCACAATAATACTACATGTATATACTTTTAAGATATGCAGCTGGTTTTTGTAATGCCTATTCAAATTTTCTCACATAATAGGCTTGTTGATAAGTAAAGAGAGTGAGAGGGGAGGGTTGATTTAAGCTCAAAGTAAACACAGGCTGACTGAATGATTGATTGATTGATGTTTTACGCCGCACTCAAGATTACTTCACTTCTATTGCGGCGTTGCCAGGTTTAGTGGGGGAGGAAACCGGGCTCATTGCCAGCAGGAAACCTACGACCTTCATCGAGTACCTAGCAACTCTTCCACATAAGTCATACAAGTAAAAAATCCACTTTTCAATTTTTCGTCTGAGTGTGATTCAAACCCGTGCCGCATTGATGGAAGGTCTGTGTGGAACTAAGGGGAGATCACTCTAACCCACTGGACCACAGAGGCCCCCCTCTGACTGAATGAAGGTCCTCAACAAGATAGGGAGCTTGTGAGTCGAAGTGTGTTAGAAAATAAATTACATTACCTCCAGGCCAAGTAGAGACTGTACAGCATTGGTTCTATCCAGACAATCAAGACAATTTGTTCTTATGGTTCCTGTCTGGTGACTAGCAAAAAAAAGTTACAAAAAATAAAGATAGATTGATCATTTGTGTTTTAATATTACTCAAAATTATTTCAATTATATGGCAATGTTGTCATCTTTATTGAACAGGAAACTTGTCCCAGGTTTTAGATAACTTAATAAGGTAAACGGAAAGATGTTTTGGGAAATAAGGATTTTGACAGTGTAAGCTTTTTAATTTGCTTCTTATTTTAGTCAAAAAGATCATACGGACTAACGGACAATACAAAATGATACTTACTTAGTTATATTGGATCCTAGACAGGAAAAGAAACCAAAACTTTTGAGATCTTTGAGGAGACGTTGTTTGAGTTTTTGAAGGTTTTTCTGGTTTCCTCCCCGACATTCCGTGTGGTAATCAAACACAACATTTGTAACAGTTTGACTGTGGGCTGAGGCTTTGTGATGATTCTGAAAACAAACAGAAAATATTTCCATGTACCCAAAACATGTTGATGTAAAATTGCAAGAAGGTTGTATGATTGATGATTGTATGGCTGCTTGGGGCTATTTTCCCAATATGATGGTTTATTGTAAAAAGATATTAACCCACCCAATGATTCCCGGCAATGTTAATTGCAGGTAAAAGCACACTGAATAAATGATGTGGCGGAGAATTTTATGGCCTCAGCGAAATTTTGGATCTGCTGCAAATGTATGGACTTTAGAGACATAATAGCTAATAATAACCTTGATTCTCGTCTCTATGGAGATTATGGCAGTATCAGGTTGAATATTTCAGAGGAATAAAACTATTGTTTGAGAGTGTAAATGGCCATGTGACAATCAGGGCAGGGTTATGAGTTTCCAAATAATTTTAGATCATTTTATAAAGGAGGAAGAAGTTTATTTTCTTACTCAAAGTATCGAGAAACAAGAATAGCTTGCCCGGACGGAACAAAATCCACCCTTTGACAATAGTTTGTCAGAATAGCCCCTTCATTTAAATTAAAAATATTTTTAGAACACAATCACGCAATCAGAATTTTGCTTGCAGATGCTTTCAATATTTCATAATAAAAATAATTTCAAGAAAACGTAGGTTAAAACTTCAGGGGGCTTTCACCAGAAATTTGCACAAGCAAAATGATCTATAAACATCTTTGTTCAGATAAATATTTTGAATTTTTAATACACTTACCTGGAAGGCTAAACTGAGCATATGTTCTCCCTCCTTGGCCCCTAGTAAATTAACCAGCACCTGTTCACCATACTGTTGTTTTAACATGTTCAAATGACGGTCATAGGCTGGGGCTGAGGCTTCATATCCACGAGACATCTTCACTTTATGGGAGCCAACCTACGGGTTTAAGGGTTACAACTTAAATAGTGTTAAAATGAAATACGCTCAGCACAGTGCACAATAAAAACACAAATTATATGCAAATTTGTAAAACTCTGACGATACTAGAGCTCTAAAGACCCATTCGACTGAAAGCTTAATGCTTGCATTTTTTAAACGGAAATGGTCCATGTATTTTGGTACCTTTCACATATGTTAGTTTTTTTACATGGGATAATCAGCAATATCCAGTAAAAGAGTATTAAGCAATAAAGAAAAGCATAAAAATCCCACATCCATCCTTCAAAACAGACTCACACCCAGTGGATTTACCTATCAGCCAATATTCACAAATAAAAATGTGACAAAAAAATACAATGCAGTAAGACTTGTCATACCTGTATGCCTGGCTGTTCCCAAAACAAAGGGACTGAACCCCTGGTCTGTATGAATGAGGATATTTGATCATCTAGAAAAATCACCTGAAAAGAAAATTAACAAAATGAGTTTTAAACTTAGCTACTCATCAGGGAGTTCTCAACTTAGAAGGTCACTGTAAAAATATTTCAATAGATTTTCAAGAAAAGAGACGACAATTTTACAATCACTTAAATGACCTACCATATATGATAGTTTTTTTTTCACATACATTGATAAAAATGTAGCAGTGAAATATGACTGAGGAATAAACCAAATCCAAACAAAAATAGCTTTACACACAAAACAATCCATTATTATGTCTTTGATTGAAGGAAGGTAGAATTCTTACTTGTTCTGTCTCTACAAAATTAGCGACGTGTCCATCATCATTGGTCCCTCGAACATTAAATCTGGTTCCGGCCCGCTCACAGCTCAGCCTTGAGATAAGACATGCCTTAGCTTGACGATGAGCTGCGTAGATTGTACGGATCTCGATGCCGCCACACATGACTTTGAGTAACCAAGTTGAACAATCAACACCAAATCTCTGTAGATGTATGTGAAGCATACGGTTCCTGATGATATAGAAATCAGAATGGTTAATAAAGGGAAGTATAAATAGAATAAGTTTTTATCAATTTGGTTGATAAAAGACGGGGGGCATACCATAATCAATTAACATTTTCACTTCCATCACTGACACATTTGCCATTAAGGCCCGTTCTTACAGTGCGATTTGTCGTACCAACTTGCAGGATGCAATTAAAATTGATGCATTTGATTGGTTGATAAATCATATTGACCAATCAAAAGCATTCATTTTAACCGCATCCAACAAGTTGTAGGACAAATCGCACAGTGAAAACAGGCCTTTAGCACATTACCACTTCCCAAGAAGAAGTTATAAAAAAGATTGCATATAACCAGAACAATGTCTGAACAAGTATACATAACACAACATATCGATTAACAAGCTTGTAGTTTACAGGAAGCTCTACAAAAAGGTAGACAATTTATCAGAAAAATTAAATCTGCCAACATTTTACTTCTGAAAAATATTTTAAAAAGCTGGCATTTAACCTAATTATTAATTACCAAAAAAATCTGTTATCAGTAGCATGATCCTGAAGCGCTCTCTGTGCACAAAGGCTTAAATCCCATGGAACCCCCGTAGAAGACCAGGCGAAGTAAAATGTCCCAGAGTTCAGGAGTTTTTTAACTTCACCAATCCTCTCTTCATCAAGAGGTTGTCCTCTAAGGGAGATAAATTGAGTGGTCATGATTCGAAACACCTCAGATTCACCGATCCTTCCCATTGATAAGCATCCAGTCACCATTATAAGGTACTGTATTAATTCTTCGCCTGCAAAATGAAATCACCATTAGCGAATAAAATAAAATCAAAACAAATTTTTTAATAATTAAAAAGATCTATATCATTTTATATTTTTCTTAATAAATAGCAGGAATCAGGAAGATATGTTACAAATTCTGTTTACTTCATCAGAAATTTCAAAAAGGAAATAATTCGAAAATGATTAATACAGTGAATATATTCTTGATTAATTTGCAAGCAATGATGTTACATAAAATAATTCACTTAGTTTGAAATAATATTCCTTCATGCCCTTTTTCAAACATATTTACAAGAAAAAATGTAACTAAAATTATAAAGCCTAGAGCAGATGAGGGGATTAGACATGCATGGCAGATTGAGCAGCTTCAACGCAGACAATGAAGCAAGTTCCTGGTCACTCAAGTTCACTGACTTAGATAAACGTCACATAATTTTCTAAGTGGTCATGTGTTTTATAGGCATACGTAATTGGCCATTCCCTACTCTCATCTAAACATACTAGATAATTTCCTCAGCGCCTCGTGAGGTGAAAATCTCACCAACATTTGTTCTGCTTGATAGTGAAGTGTTGAATTACAATGATGCAATAAGGAAGTGGTACAATTCCCATTTATTTTGTACGATATTGTTATAGAAAGAGTTGAGGATGGCCAGCATTGCTGGTTGATAACAAGAGTTTCGGGAAACCCAAAATACGCCCGGAAAGGCACAGTAACTGCAGCCATACCAAAACAAATCCTTCCATATTTATTTGAATTTAATTTTCAAAATTCAGAGGGAAGAGGTTGAAGCTTGGTAAATGATTGATTGAGTAATTGTTTGGTGTTTTACGCTGCGCTCAAGATTATTTCACTTACATGTATATGGCGGCGTTGCCAGTTTTATTATGTGAAGCTTGGTAAAAGGTGATGTTATGTCAACAAAATGAAATCTTACCACTAAAACCTTTAAAATCCATCTGTATCAAATTTAAAATGGGCTATTTGGATCAACAATTATTAACAAGATTTGTACACGGTACAAGTCATCAATTCTCGCTGCTGTTAAAACACGATGTTAAACATTGTTTGTTGTCAATAAAGGTTGCACTAAAATGTTTCAATTTTTTAGAAAAGCAGTTTATAATTTACTAATCATACTTAAACAAATGTAATTAATTGGTAATTTCGCAGCTCACACCAATTCAAGTAGATTTGACAATTTTTCTCATAATATTTTTTATCTACATTATTTGGCCATAGACATCTTGACAATATTCTAAATCTCCCCATATACCTACAGGTTATTACTTCTAATTTTATCATAGACCAAATGTTTACAATAGATTTGGCTATGGGTCCATTGCTAATGTCACCCACTGTTTTATGGGGCCATGTGGTACACAAAGCCTGGTTTAGCCATAAATCTAACTAAAGAGCTAACTGTAAGTTGACAAGGTAAATAGACCAAAGCTGGGATACTTATCTCTTGGTCTGTAGATAAAACTTTAATCCTTATATGTATTTTTCATTTGATTAAAACGTTATATATTGATTTAAGAATAGTCTTAATCAATTTAGAAACATTATTGCAATTTGAAAAAATCCTTTTTTGATGAGAATCGGAAAAGTAGAAGCCATTTTATAATTTAAAGGTTATTTTCATGAAAATGAAAGTAAGAATAAAAGGGAATGTACATAATCCAATAATTTGCAATAGTTGATATCATAAACAATTTTTTTACACACTGTCTGTTAATATGGTATGTAACATGAAAGATTTGAAAACATCGGATCATATTTGTTAAAGTTATGGAGAGAAAAAGTAAATATTACATAACCCAATATGGCTGCCATATTACGCAATGTATGATGTCAAAAATAGTTCGCGACACACCTTCCACCCATAAGGTATATACTCAGAAAAAATTGTGCAGATGGAATCAAAACATTGGAAGTTATGGAGCGGAAGGGAATATTACATAATCCAATATAACTCCCATATTATGTAACCAGTGATGTTAAAAATAGTTTGCGACACACCTTCTACCCATAAGGTATATACTTAGAAAAAATTGTGCAGATGGATTCAAAACTTTAGAAGTTATGGAGCGGAAGGGAAAGCGGACGCCCGGACTGCCGTCCTGCCGGACGGACGGAGATGATACCATAATACAGCCCGCTTTTCAAGCCGGGCGTATAAAAACCGACAACATTACCTGTATTAACAGTGAGAACTCCTAGACAACCATAGCCATCCACAATCTTCTCATATTGTCTTTTAATGGTATCGGTTTCAGCAGAAGCTATGAGGAAAATATAAATAAAAGATATAACCTAATAGGTTGGTTCATAATAAATTTTGAAATATACACTTACTTAATTGAAGCATTTCATTTTTTGTACAGGATCATAAAAGAAAAGGAAAGCTGGAGAAAAAGGAGACATTGTCACAAAAATGATCATACATGTACCAATAATGGAGACGCAAACGATAAATCCCACAATCAATAACAAAACCCTGCCAATGATGGGATTAATCAAATTGTATGCAGGCTATACAAATTGATTACAGTGTATATCAGGTCACAATATTTAGGATTGTTTCTGATGATTGATAAATAGTTATCTTGCTTTTGATGTCTGGTGTCAGGCCTACTGTTAGATATTTTGATCTTTCAAAATCTGATGTCTCAACTTTTAGTTTTGCCATAGTAAAGTATGCATTTGCCATACATGATGCTATGAACACCTTCCATCCAAGTAAATTGTCCATCATTTACGGTGGTAGCTCCGGCATGTAGCGCTAATGTGAGACCTGAAGGGCCGAATGCTCAGGACGTAGCAAAAGTGTTCTAACAAGCTCTAGATATGGATGTAATGCAGTAACTCTGGCCTATAATTCGACAAAAGGGGAATGGATATCAAAACAGAAAAGGTTGGTCATTCATTTTAAGGCATTCATTGTATCAATAAGGTGAAGAATTACTTATGGATAACAACTTCTTGGTTTATTGGGTTACGACGTTTCGATGTAGTTCTTACATCGTTATCAAAGTCAATGATTTTAGATTGAAAGATTTAATTCATTGTATCAATGAATGCATTTTTTCTGAAGACAAAAGGTACTGGATCGGTGACTGTATATGCCAAGTGTAGACTTGCATGTTCAAATTGGGGATCCTTCTACAATTCTCAAGCTTCTAGCTCATTAGAGGATTGTTTACTACAATTATTTCTATTTTAACACATTGACTTTAATGTAGAGAAAAACTGAATTTTAGTAGTTTGCTTTATTTTCTACTTTGAACTAAAAATTGGCAATCCCTACGTTATAGCTGAATATTTTTTCCCTGATTGCCCCGTGGACGAATCTATACCTCAAAAATGATAGGGGTGCTAGCTTCAAACATCTGTTTTATGTGTTACCATTTTTTTGTTTACTAACAGACCTGATAACATTTTAAAGATATATTTATACTTTTAGCTTTTGTAAGTTCCTTTTCAAGTCTTGCCATCGCATATTTGCATCATCCTGCGTTTATGAATTAGTTTTAAAGACAAAATGCCTGGAATACACAACAGTCTAGGTGATGCATGATGACATACAGTGACACCGTGTTCCATCACGTCACCAAAATTTTAAAATCATGATGTCGTTCAGTGTCAGGGTGTTTGATGTCACAATGAAAACGTTCTCTGCTTATAATATGCTAGTTTATACGCCAGCTTTGTCCTATCTCACAACATGTAGGGAAATCACACATTTGTTAGAATATTGTATGATATGAGGGTAGGCTTTTTAAATGCCAAGTTACTTTCCTGTCTTGTTTACCTACTAGTTACATTTTTGAAGAGTTCTCTTCATCTTAGGGAACACACTTTCATGAAAATGGCATAAATTCGTATACTGATTTTGGTAACACCAGGACCCCCCACCCCCTCTCTCCTCCAAAACAATGAAATTGAAAATGAAACTGATTCAGTGATTGGATCTTAGAATATGACGATTGACAGATTAATTAATAACAGGATACGGTGATGCTCCTTGTGTATAATAAATGTAAAGGGCTGCATCGTTTTAATATTCCATCAGGCTAGCTCCTTTCAGCTGGAACGGTGACGAGACTTAATGCATAACAATAATGATAATTGATATGGCTGAAACAACAACAACGTTTGTGACAGCTCCGAACCACTGAGTTGATTTAGCGAATAAATAGAACTCAGATAATCCCAACTTACACAACACGGCGACTGCATTAGATTCAAACATGAGTGTGTCTTCATGGTTTTTGTTTTCCAAAAGAATTGAGTAGGGAGGGTCTAATTTATGATAAACCCGGTAGGCCTTGAGCATTGACTGGGAAGCCATGTTGAAAGCCTATGTGACCTTTGACCTCATCTCACATGTTGGGGCGTCTGCTACATGTAGGTGACAGCAACTTGCAAGATACAGGAAATAGAAGCTTGAGATAAATTAAGTCACAATAAGTGTATTGGAGTAAGTCACCGTGTGATCTGTGTTCTCTATAAGTCATCAACTAATCTCAGTCTGAATCACACAGCTACTGTACTGTGTAGTACATGAAAATAATGAAATAAGTCACTGACAGTAGCCAAAATACAAGTGTATTTATTTGATGTAGAAATTAGAATTGTAATTTGTAGGCCCACATACACAGTGACACACTGTTAATTGTAATTCAATAATATTAATTTAAATGCCTACACTGCTACATGCGTAGTACAGGTACTTCGTTATTTATGTATTGGTCGACGACCAATAAATGTCAGAAAATAACTGAGTACCGTATTAAAGATCTTTACTTTTATAGTGAAGCAGCCTACAAATAGTAGCCTACAAATCATTATCATGTAAGCCCATTTATGCCTACATGATTGTGCTATATTTTAGTTTTATAGAGTAAGACTATAATCTATAGTATAGTATAAATAATATTGAATTTGTACTAACTTGTAAATACCTTTATCAGTTGATGTTTGCAAACTGCATGTGGTCTCATTTCGAATATTCCATTTTATTTCTCCACATAATCTAAACGCTATTATTCTCGAAACACTTCCATTTTTCAAACTTTGATCTTGGTAGACTTCGGCATGTAGTCTTAATATGAGGTTCCTAGCTCATTAGAGGATACTAGTTTACTACAATTCAGTAGAAGGGTATAAATAATGTCTACCAGTTAGACTGAATCGTAGGACATACAGGGGCTGCCTGCAAAAAACGTCTCTAAATAAGCCTTCTTGTGAAGTAGATTACGCTGTGCCAGTGTGACTTTATTTTCATAAAAAATACATATTTATTAAGGCTAATGTTGTACAATACAAGAAAATATGATAAGGTAACGATACGTGTATAGTCCGATTTTAGATCAAACATACATGTACGTTTGTATCATACATATTTGGTTTATAATCAAACTAAATGTAATATAAAAAAATAACTTTTACTATTGACCATGTTCATCAACACCTAATACCCCAAAATTATTTCTGTTAACTGTTATAAACCCTCCGTCCAATTTAACTTTTATCAAGCTCAATGGTGCGTTTGATAAAGGTTTGTAGTTAAGGCTCAGTTGGATGTGACTAGATATAAGCTTGTCAGCTTCTAAGAATCTAAATTTGGCTGAATGATGAACAAGTTTCAAACAACAAATTATATGAACAGTCTTACAATTCAGTATCTCAAAATATTGGATTGTAGGTCAACCTGAGCATGATGTAATGCAAAAAAACAAGGGACTCTTGCTTGATTGATTGGTTGATATTTTACACCTTACTCAAGATTATTTCACTTATATGGAGGAAACCCCCCGACCTTCGGCAAGTACCTGGCAACTCTTCCACATACAATGTTTGGCGACTGAGTGAAATATCTACTCAGAACTTTTTTAAATGTTCATGTGATCTGAGTGGGATTTGAACCTGCGTCGCATCGATGGAAGGTCTGTGTGGGACCACGGAGGCCCCAAGGACTCTTGCACTCTCTTTTATATTATACCTTGTGCAAAAAAAGTTTGCATTTACTGAACACAATGGTTATTCCTCTTGCTGAAAAATCTTGTCTCTGTGTTTGTTTTTTCTTCTGATTTTATACCACCAGGGAGTGTATGTTCTGTATTATTGTGAGATTATTAGGTATTAGTCTTTGCACTGTAGCAATCGATAGTTAGGGCTAATTATTCAACCATCCTTGTTATAAATTTTTAGGTATGGCAGACCAAGGCTGTGCTACAGCATTAAGGGCTCTATTTGCTTTATCTTGCCTTGTTGTGACTGGCTTTTGTGCCAAGTGTCCATGTGAGGAGGCCAGTCTCTGTTTACCCATTAAAGTACAACCTGACAAAGAGGTAAACTAGTTTTATGATTGATTGATTGTTTGGTGTTTTACGCCGCGCTCAAGATTATTTCACTTATATGGCGGCGTTGCCAGTTTTATTGTGGGAGGAAACCGGGCTCTATGCCCGGAGGAAACCCACAACCTTCCGTTGGTAACTAGTTTTATGCATGTAGGTCTAATTTCACTGTTTCATCTATATCATTTTAGATCTTATTTTGTTGAAATAGCTTTTAGAGGATTTTGAAATAAAGCTTGTTGTGTGATATTAAGATATACTAAAAAAAAATCTTCATGCCATAAACTAATACGTACATGTACTATATAATCCTATAATGCTGCAATGTTAAAGTGGCATGAGCTGCCAAGTATAGGAAGAATTTTGTTGAAACAGAATACCGTTTACAAGCTAATTGCTGGTTATTTTTAAAAAGAAGTGCAAAATCAGGGCTTTCTGCTGATGCCAATCTTCGAGATGAACGTCTAGTTAGTTTTATAAGCAATACATTGATTGATTGATGTTTTACGCGCCGCTCAACATTATTTCACTTATATGGTGGTGTTGCCAGGTTTAGTGGGGGAGGAAACCAGGCTTATTGCCCGAAGGAAACCCGCGACCTTCGGCGAGTACCTGGCAACTCTTCCACATAAGGCGACAGAGTGAAAAATCCACTCAGAAATTTATCAATTTCTATTTTGGTCTGAGTGCGCTGCATCATTGGAAGGTCTGTGTGGGACTGAGGGACGATCACTCTAACCACCCACTGGACCTCCGAGGCCAACCCCCCCCCACCCTATATTAGATGATCGATATATTCGTTACGTACACCCTGGCTATTTGGATTTTGATCGTAATTAGCACACATCCGCCATTCATACAGGCTACTGGCTTAACAAATATTTTTTATCATCATCAATCCTTTGGTTTTTTAAGGTATTTCAAACCTTCAACTTATCTTGGCAATCTGAGTTGGTGTAAAAAGTCAGCTTTTTTGCTAGCTCATGCCACTTTAAATATCTCATACATATATAATGTGCTTTGATATGCCTATATGTACCAAGACTACTTTAGGTAAGAAAAAATGTCTCTTTATACAGTTTATCAATAACATTCAGTTTAATACAGACAGAAATTGGATATACTGACAGGTTGGACAATGTTCAGTTTTATCAAAGTGCTGGCCACAAAGTGCAGTTGGTTTGGACAGTGTTTCACTTTATAATGGTGTAGGTTTACACAAGGTTCACATGTATAGGGATATATGCTACAATGTAAAATGGTTCAAACTTCAAACCGCTTATTTACTGATTGGGTTTATTAAACTGAAGTATTGAACTATTTCTATGCTCTTTCCTATCGATTTCTCCATGGTCACCAATGACAGATCAGCTCTGAAAAAAATATATATTTTTATTTTGTTTTCAGATATTTATTTTTTCCTTGACAAACTCCTCTGATGTTTGGTTGAAGTATAATTGGTCGCTTGTAACTACAGTGGTAACAGTTGGTTTTCATAACGATCAACTCATGTGCCTTGCCCACAAACATGGAGCCCGAATTGTAAATATAGGTAGGTAACAAGTTACCCTTTAATATTAAAGTGTAAGTGTAGCGATAAATCAACTTTCGTCTAGAGTATCCCTTTTTATTTGTTCGTTTCGAACAAGTTTAAATATTGAAGAAATTGTTTTAGTACATATTTTAACATAAATCTGTGCCTCTGGAAAATTTTTAGAAAATCTGGTTTGGATTTGGGCAGTTCCGTGTGTGACGTCTCATCCAAACTGTCGAATGTCGTTTGTCATGATTGTGTGCTTTGATCGGTGTTATAACAGATGCAGCTTGTTCTGGACGTGACATCATAAATGAATCCCCCTATCGACCTACTGTGCAAAAAGCCTTTATGCAATCTTCTCTGAGAGACACTTAAATTGTCTCATAATTTATTAACAATTTTCTAGTTTTGCGTCAAAATGTATCCTGCGACTACAGAGTTGTGTTCATTTATGTTGTTTTTGGCTATATTAGAACTTACAATCTACTAGCACTTATTTTCATTTTTACAATTCTCAGGATATCTTTTTCTAAATGTGCTACATTGATCAAAATTACGATTGACTGATTGATGTTTATTGTCACGCTCAAGATTATTTCATCTATATGGCAGCAAAAAGATTTTAAATTGGACAATCGAACATCATAACAAAAAACTGATAAGCACAAACTGATAAAACAAAAGTGTGGATTATATTATTGAACATTCCTACTAACCAGTTCAGGCCTTATATAGATGACGGTATTTACATATTCTTCATAGCAATGTTACTATAGCAATCCTGTGCTTTTTCTTTAAGCCAATTATAGCCCAGTCAGTGCCTTAGCGAATTCTACTGTCAGACGGATGTGGATCCAAAGTCAAGTTGAATTTATCCAGGAGCACTTCTTAGATGGTCTGAACTTTGACTTTGAGAGTGAAATACCAGAAGATAGGAAGGAATATAGGGATGGATATACGTCCTTAGTAAGAGAAACAAATCAAGCACTGAAACACCTGAACCCTTATTCTCAGGTATGAAGCTTTTATGAACAGAGGAATTAGTCATAGCTGGGTAAGGGCAATTCAAAGCTTGGTACCTCTGTGCCATTCACTTTATGTCTTTTCTTCCTTTTCACCCATTTAACCAGGAAAAATGAGTTTTTCTGTCAGGTTATAGAGCTAACTCTGTGGCCAGGCTGCCCAAGTGAAATAATAGTCATAATGCCATTCTTACAATACACTTTAAGCATTATAAAAGAGGCGTTAATTACATACTAATAAATATATGATTGTAAGCAAAGAGTAAAAATTGTCTCCAGGAGATTTTTGTCACGAAGGTAGTCCCTGCACCAGTGCCCTTTAAGTAAGAAGTTTGAGAATATCGGCAAAGTAGTGTTTAGTACATGTACATGCATACA
Source organism: Lepidochitona cinerea (assembly GCA_963971465.1). Lineage (NCBI taxonomy): Eukaryota > Metazoa > Mollusca > Polyplacophora > Chitonida > Tonicellidae > Lepidochitona > Lepidochitona cinerea. Next base: position 41,828,824 of record OZ020553.1, read on the forward strand.
AATATAAAGTAGCAATCGTGAAACAAAACACTTTTTTTGCTAGTCACAATGCAATTACTCTTTGTGGAAACAAAAATAGCCATTTTTCCAAAGCCCCAGCTGCATTTTGTCACACCCAACAAGGGGAGGTAATAATGTGTCAGATTATCTCCCCTTTGATTTTTTTTCTCTTTGATTAGTAAACCCTGGGATGAATATGAAAGGGATATGAAATGCCTTTGTATTGTAGTCAGTCTACTGGCAGAACGTTTGGATCGCTATTGTTTGTTTCAGACACCCCGTGACGGCATTCCGATCAGCCTCGAGAATAGACGAAACCCCATTCGGAACACACTTCGGCTATCTTTGCTTGCTACCGGTCGGTTTTGACACGCACATACGTAAATCCCCGAAGTTTTAGAGTGCCGAAACCCGTGTTGTGTATTCCGATTCATTCCGAACCTTACCGATGTCGTGGATATATGGACTGCGAATGAATCGGAATGCCTTCACAGGGTGTCTGGGACAAACAATAGCGAGCCAAACTGCTGCTCGTAGACTGACTATAATACAAAGGCGTTTAATATCCCTTTCATATTCATCCCAGGTAAACCAAACAATAAAAAAAATTGACATCATTTAAACTCCTCTTCTTGCACAAAACTCAAATAATGCAGTTTGACATGGTTATGTAAGTATATAGATGCCTGTAGATATACCTCTTTTTAACACAATTTGTCTCCATGATTATTTTAGACAAGAAGATTTTCCCTGTGCTCATGTGTTTTAGTGTTAGAAAATATATATATAGATGCATGTGGTTTTATTCCGCAGGTGACAGTTGATGTAGCATGGTCTCCTGCCAATATTGATGACCGATGCTACGATTACGCCGGCTTAGCTGATGCCTCAGATTTCCTATTTGTGATGTCATATGACGAGAGGAGTGAGATATTTGGGCCTTGTGTCGCAGCAGCCAATTCTGCTCTACAAACAACACTGAAAGGTTAGTGAATAAAGCTCATCTTACATAGTGGGAGGTGGGTGGGAGGGGGTGCCCTGACACAGGTCTTACATCAATAGGTTGTGTATTCAAATCCCCAAAAAAAATTTCTGGAAAACTATGTGTGTTTTTTTCTTTTACACAATCACTCTTTGTGGAAGGGTTGCCAGGTACCTGCCATAGGTCAGGGTTTTTTTCTTCGGCACTAAACCTCGCAAGGTCCCATATAAGGGAAACAATTTTGAGCACAGCATAGAACATCAATCAATCTTTTTATGGCGTTTCTAACCAACAGTTGATGAACATAAGGTATTCTACTCCAGTTATAGACATTTTGAGCCTAATTTTAATATCAGATTGAGCCTTTTAAGGTGTTACTTGCTACACATAACTGCGAAAGGTCAGTCATAAACTATATGCTCAAGTCATATAACTAACCTTGTTAGGGCATAATCTAGGGGAAAAGTCTGGGCACCCAAAGTTAGGCTTGACATAATTCTTTCTCTTCTCCTGGTTTGGGAGCCCAAACCTCATACAGTGGGTTCATATTTTGCCTAGATTTAGCCCTGTTGTAATGATCGAGATATTTTCAAACAATCTCTGTAAATTCTAATCAAACCTTTGCCATGTGTTTGTCTGTAGGAGTTCAGTTGTATATACAAGAGACTAAGATAAAGCCATCTAAACTGGTGCTGGGGGTGCCCTGGTACGGATATGACTACCCATGTCTGAAACTCTGGCAAGTAAGTCCTGTTAAGCTTTAAAATTGCATAATCTTCCGAAATTTCCATTTTCTCTATTAATTTTACTATGTGCGAGAGTTGCCATGGGAATTGCTTAAGGTCAGGGGTCTCATCTGGGCAAAGAGCCCAGTTTCCTCCCCCGCTAAATCTGACAATGCCGCCATATAAGTGAGATAATTTTGAGTGTACAGAAAAAATCATTTAATCAATCCTATTAGTTTCAATAATAAAGTAGCATAACTTGCCCAAATTTCCACTTTCCCTGTCATTTTCAATCGTCAACCCAATACAAGGTTCAAAAGTTCTTTGAAAAACTAAATGACTGAAATTGGAATAATAAATTTCCGTTCAGCCTATGGTCTTTCTTTTTTTTTCAGTTTAAGCAGTTCAGTTTTTAGTTAAATAAAATTTACATAACCAGGATGTACATTTACTTTATATGTAGGTCTTAATTCAAACACTATTTCAACTACAACCAACAGAGTGAGAAAACAGAATCCTCATAATTTGCAAAGATAGAGGAAACCTACCTAACTCACAAAAAAAAAGTAAAAAAAAAAACATTTGAAAGCTTTTAAATAAAATGATTGGAATAAATTTGATATCTCTTAATCCGTCAGAAAATCAGCTGTCAGTCTGTCTCACGGTGAAATGATACCTTATGAACAGCTGGAGGAAATTACCTGGGGCCAGTTGCACAAAGCTATATTAGGCTTATTAAAGTCAAGCTTAAATACGTCACGTCACTAAGGAATTTGATTGTGACGTTGCTTAGATAAGTCAGACTTAAGCCTAATACACCTTTATGCAACCGGCCCCTGGCTTCATGCATAAACTCATTTTGTACTCTTTTAATGAGTTTTATGAAACTAACAATACATTTTATGCAAAGAGTGTCCAACTTTTTGTTTTGCAGAATAATACCTGTGTTATACCGTACCATCCATGGAGAGGTGTGAACTGCAGTGATGCTGCCGGTAGACAGTATAACTATGATATCATCCAGGAAATGATAAAGAATTCTACATCTGGTAGACTCTGGGATAAGGTAGCCCAATCGCCATTCTTTAACTATAAGGTAAATATCCAACCATTAGTATGTATTGTGTAAAGCAAGCACTTTTTGGAAGATCGACAGAAAGTTTCCCATTTATTCAGCCTTGAAATAATGAGTTAAGAAAAAACATAGTGGATTGCAATCTTAACCAAGCTGATAGCCAAACTTTAAAATACTAAGGCTTGCACTTAAATCTATAATTCTGGGGGTCCTTGATCCGATAAGCCCACCACTCGAACCCAATAACCCCCCCCCCCCCCCCCCACACCCCACCCACCCCTCTTCGTCAACCAACCACATCACCCATTCTCATCAAGCCCAAGCTGTTTACACTCCGCAGACACGTATCCCCATCAAAACCCCATAACCTCTCTCCCAACCACATCACCAAACCCTATCATCCAACCCCAAGCCGATCACATACCGCAGTCCCATATTTCCAACCATAATCATCATCCTCCCACCACCCAACCCCATCACCCCCCCCCCCTCCTTCCCCCCACTTAACCCTCTTTAACTCACCAATCCTATATCCTCCCCCAAACATCCCTGTGCACCACCCCTGACCACCCCCCTCCCCCCTCCATACACACACACCATTCAAGTTGAATACTTTGCTATATTATTTGAACCATAGTGACTCTGCAAATATAAACTTGAAAGCCGACATACTGTCGTGTTAGTAATAAATTACAAATTACTTCAGTGATTTTATCATCTTCTGTTTCAGAATTCTCAAGACCAGCTATACCATCAGGTTTGGTATGATGATCCAGAGAGTTTACGTATCAAGTATAAACTAGTACCTATGTTACATCTCCGTGGGGTGGGAATGTGGCAGGCTGATACACTGGATTATTCTAACACACCACAGGCTAAAAAACAGCGAGAGGAAATGTGGGATGCATTGAGTGACGCTCTGTAGTCACAGAAACTTAAAAAAATAAAATATTATCATTTTGTATTATGAAATACTTTATTATATGTCAATTACATGTAAGTTTCTTGGTAAGTACTGGTGTTTGATTGGCCAATTACCTGGGTTGTATAAACACCCTGTATATGTAGGAAATGTTTGAAACTCTCTTTAAACGTGGGTTCCATACTAATGAGAAATGAATAAGGCATCACCACGAAGTAAGTCGATTATGAACAACATGTCATGAGCTTTCGACACCTATAATACAGGTGTTTTTATCAATTGCAACTTTCAGTTACACTTGATAAAGACGTCGGTATAATACATGTAGATGTTGAAAGCATGTGTTGTAAAAAAACAGTTCACTTAGTGGTGATGCCTTTATCATTTCTCATTATCCCGTACATGTATATGCTTGATAACATTCCTTCTGATTTTGTTATAACAGCACCGCTTTAAACGAAAGCAATTAAAACCTCAAACTATACAGCTCTTTAAAAGGGGGGGGGGGGGGGGGGGGGGGGTCCAGTGGGCTAGAGTGATCGTCCCACACAGACCTTCCATCGATGCCGTGTGGGTTCTAATCACCCTCAGATCAAAATAGAAATTGAAAAATGTCAGTGGATTTTGCACTAGGTCGCCGTATGTGGAAGAGTAGCCAGGTACTCGCTGAAGGTTGGGGGTTCCTACGGGCAATGAGCCGATTTCTTCCCCCCCCCCCCTACTAAACCTGGCAACGCTGCCATATAAGTGAAATAATCTTTAGTGCGGCGTAAAACATCAATCAATCTTAAAAGGGACTTTAGCTAAAAATGCATTGTGCCTTTACAACAAGGGCTAAACTATAAATTCCAGAAGAAATTTTATATTTGAAGCAAGAATATTTTTTTACCAGTGTAAAATTGCATGTTATTTGCAGCAAATCAACACCATATATGTAAATATACCTGTTTACATCTTTAACCAAAAAAAACAAAAAAATAAAAACCTTTCTGCAAATTAGGATGACTTTGTCTCAAAAAAAGTGTTCACTTTAATTTTAACTTCTAAGAATATGCATTATTTTTATTTCATTTGCAAGCTCAGTCAAAATTGATAAACGGATATACGAAGTACCAAATTTATCACGCATCGATCATTTGCGTTGCCATACATACAAGTGACATAACTCTAGGCATTGTCAGTTTTTTCTTCATTTGACTGAGGTCCAACCTTTTTGACATTACCTTTCAATGGAAAATTTTCTTTTTCAATGTTTCTCAAGGTTGCGTATTTATGGAAAACTGGTTAAAATATGCCAGAAAATATTCAATTATAACACAAATTTAAAATAGACACAAACTTTAGGCGGTTATTGAGTATCGTTTTATTTTTTTTTAAATTGATAAATTGGTGAAAATTTAATGCATAAGCATTTGTGAGCTTTCTGGACAATAAATTTGCTATTGATACATGTATTTACCGATGGTGTATGAATCTTTTATGACAACGTTCAAATCAGGGTCAAAATGGTTCATACAACCCCAGTAAAATATCAATGACATATTGTAACATATCGTTTTGATAAATGTATTTAACATGATATGAAGAACTTTTTGATTTATATATTTTTCTGTTATTATGTCCTCTAAATATATTTATATTTTGAATTACAATGGCTATATTTCTTTTATGTGTAATGTATTTAGCATTTGGGGAGTGTTTACTTTTTTAACACTTTTGACTGTGTAAAGAGTACTTTTTGAAAAGCCTGACTGAAAAAGTTGGTATTAGGGAATTACTCAATTAGTGAATACTCAATGCTGAAGGATTTTTTATGGGTCCTTTAATTTATTTTGTTAAAATACACTTTTGATTAGGCTAACGATATCCTGAATAAATTGTATAGCTTATTGCCATTAATGGTGATTTCTTATCGCCAGAATGTTGCTCTTTATGATCACAATCGTTTCTGCAACATCAGTTTTCCAACAATCTTCCTACACCAATGATTTTATCGGTCGGTGAAAACTTTCGAGGGGGGGGGGGGGTGCTTAACTTTTTTCTTTGTGTATATGTTATGGTCAGACGATGAGTCTAGGATTATTTCTCCATTATCATAATTAAATATTCCCTTCTTTAGATAAGATCAAATCTAAAAAAAAATTTTTGACTGAGAGTAAAGGCTTTATGGGCACATGTAGGATGTGGTGCAAACTAATTTTATCTTCCCCTATTGCCTTATATAGTGTCCATATTGAAATAAATTTCGCTCTAGAACTTTTAGAGTTCCCCAATCGTGACATTTTGTTTTCTTCAGAATACATATGTCACTATTGATTACTATTGATATGTTGCCAATATTGTAATACATAATATCACCTCCTGCTTCATAACCCATTCGTAGAGCGTTGGAGGCTCAATCCGAACAGCCTTCCATCAATGGGTCGCGGGTTCAAACCCCAGTCAGTCCAAAAGAAATTGGAGAATTTTCTGACTGGGTTTTCACTCAAACGACCTATGTGGGATGGTTGCCAGTTACCAATGGATGGTTGTGGGTTTCCTTCGGGCATAGAGCCCGGTTTCCTACCACGATAAAACTGGCAACACTGTCATTTAAGTGAAATAATCTTGAGCGCGCGGCGTAAAACACTAAGCAATCAATCAATCAGGGTCTGAATTGTGTCTCATTTCCTTCATGATTTGAAAATATAACCATGCGCTGGAGTATTTCTCTGACTTTAGCAAATGTTGAATTTCGAAGACTTTAAAAATGGGCCAACCAACAACGCTAAAATATGGCATAGTATAATGTATTTAAAATATTGTCAAGTGTGGTGTTAAACACCAAACAATCACATTTAGTTTTAAATTCTATAAAAAGCAAATGATCAATGGGAAAAGCCAAGTTGAGATGTTCATTTTTGAGAACATCTTAATTTTTCTCAGATTGTCAAATATTGTACAAAACTGGACATTGAGCTGTTGGTCAAAGTTCGGTTGCCCATTTGTCGATGACCATCAGATAATCTACGATAAGCCTTATGTAAAACATCGCTGATTTTCCATTTCTTCAATAGCAGCACCACGTAGGCTATATGGACCTTTTAAACTACATCAGAAGTCTATCAAGGGCCTTGATAGACTTCTGACTACATGTATGAAACCTATCGGAAGAAATGAAAGGAATCAGTCAAGTCGAACAGAATGTATCAGTTCTGTGTTGGATTTAGGTCAACAGAATTCTTTTGTGCTTCTTATTTATTGCCCTATTCTTCAAACCTCTATTAATGCTATTTAGATATAAGACTTTTGGTATGTACTTTTTTCCCTCAAAAAGCAGGAATAATACATACTTATACTAACACTATCAAATGATAAATGTGTATGGATTTGAACTGAATATTATAGGTAAGAAACCGTATAGACCTTATAAATGATACCATAATCTGCGCTCTAAAACACCATGGCTTACCATACATTGTACCATGGTATTTACCATGCTTTTTAAATACGGTACCATGGTTAACCATACACAATACCATGGTGTACAAAGGTAAGGTAAACCATAGCTTTGTATGGTAAACCACGCATGCATGGTTTTATTGTTACAAAATACAAAGGCGCATTGTTAACTAATTAGCTCCAATTAACATTGACAGCTGTTATCACATGACCTTAGTTGAAAAAATTTACTGCGAAAAACGGCGTGATTTACCGTATATTTCCATTATTACATTACAATTTTTAAAACAGGTATATTCTGAGCAATGCATGTTGGTACTAATACATTCTTTGTTGTCGAAAAAGTGTACTAGGTTTTGTGGTGTTCATCAAAGGAAGAGAAAATGCAACTATACGATAAAATATTTATCACCCTGGCACAAGGAATATGAGAAATAATAGTGTGGAAAAGTTATATTGATCAGTCACGTTGGATGGTCACCTAAATAAACATTTTGGTTCACAGTTCCGTTTAAAAATAGGTCATTGCTTATACAATTTGTTTCTCTGGTCTGGTGCATAACTTTTGAGGATCTAAAGTAAAATTCTATAGACCTGCCACAAAAACCAGGTGTATTTTCCATGATATTGTACACCAAATAACACAGTTGGCTGAATGACGAAAATATACTTTGGGAGCTATTACCTGACAATTTCTCTCTACAGTAATTCAACCATTTTGTAAGTCATTAATGTTCTGTTATCTGATCATTTTTCTTGACATGTTATTTTTACATGTTATTGTGTTAATTTAGAGTTTGTTGAGTTTTTAAAGTACCGGTATAACATGAGTTGGCTACCTGTACTTTCAAAAATGTAAATCTTCATGCAATTATTGCCTTCTTTACACATACATATCCATACCTGGCTTTACATGAAAAATATAATTGAAAGCTTTATTGTGATTGTAATGTTTATTTAGGATCCAACAGGCGAAATGCCCAGTTAGAGGTCTTGGGGCTGTTTCTCAACACATTCGCGCCTGGTCGTAACGTAATGTTGAAGGTATGTGTGGCCTTGCATTGGACGTCGGGTGTAAATGTTTCGAGAAACCGCCCCCTGATAATACAAGTTCAATCTTTGAAAGTTCATTTTATTGTCTATGAATAAAAAAAGACCTTAATCGATTCTTTGAACATTAATTTATTTGTTTATAACAAAAAACATCAATCCGTTCTTTGAAAGTTTGTTTAATTAAAAAAATAAAATAAAACTTGATCCATTATTCTTAAGTTTATTTATTAAATCTTTCAATGGCTTTTAATAATTCTTCACCTTATAGTTTATTTATTAAAAAAAAAATTAATTTCATTTATTTAAAAATCCTGAAAAAGTAAATAATTGTCCAAGAAAAAAGATAGCCATGGGTCAAAGGTTAAAAGGGGTCATAATGTAAAGTCAGTTAAGGTCATTATTGATGGAGAGGTCAGTATTGATTATTATCCTATAACCTATTGACCTAATTGTCCACAGAAAACAAACTAGCTCAGTTTTGATTATTGTTTTTCAGAGATAAACAGTTTACCTGGACAGGAGAGATCTGTATAAGGACAACAGAAGGGTATCAATTTACCTACATACGCTTAGGCTAACTATATAACTCAGGTGTGTAAAAACATTTGTTAGTTAACTTTTTATTATCTATTTTTTTCCTACTTTCTAATCTTAATTTCGCAGTTTATTGCTGGGCACTCAATTAGAAACTCTAAGCATTTTGTTGCCAGAAATCTGGCAAAGCCCCTTATTTAATTGAAATAATCTTGAGTGTGTCGAAATTGTTAATTTGGATGTTTTTGAAAAGGTAGGATAAACATTTTGTAATGTAATTCTTTTCAAAATGAAGGGTTATTACTTTTTAAAACGTTATTTGGTGTTGTGTTTTTTGTGTTTTATTTTCAGACAAAATGTTGAAGGTGTGTATGTCAGTATGTGTGACTGTGATGGCAATGTTGATGCCTGTAAAACCCCAGTGTCCATGTGAGGACCCCAAATGGTGTGAACCAATCAAAACATTGCCAGAAAAAGAGGTAAGGAATTCAAAGATACAATAGGTCTCAAGCTAGCCGAGAAATTTGGGCTCTGCCGAATTTTTTTTTCTCTCCGTGTTCGTCAAGACACATTAGCAGCCATATACTACCAGTCGCCGTAAGACCGATAATCCGGGCTAGTCTCAAGCCTAATATGGCCCCTGAAAACATATATTGATTGATTGGGGTTTCACGTCACACTCGACAGCTGCGGTTGTATGGCGACAAGTACCAACCGACCAAAGGATCACCCTCCCCACCCACCCACCCACATCTAAATTTTGACAAAAGGCTCCATAGAACGTCAGGAAAGCTAATGTATGTGCATACTTAATGTTCCTCCTTGCTGGGTCAGTATACATGGCTATAGCAGAGCCACATTGGGCCAGCCCGACGGAGGTTTTCACTAGAGTGTGTACATGCTAGGTAACACCAACCCTTTTAAGGGCAAGACTTTTGGTTGGCACAAATTCTGGTTTTCTCCCCCACTTAACCTAAAGGCCCGTTCTGACTGCGATTTGTTGTAGGCTACCGACTTGTAGGATGCGATTAAAATGCAGCTTTGGTTCCCAACCAGGACAGTTCAGACGGTTATTAATGACTCAAATGCACATGTAGGTAAAAGGTCTGCAAGACCCTGTCATACAAGGCTGACACAAACTACGATTGACATTGTGTCAAAGCTATTGAAAATTTGTACCCGGTCCATGTTTTGAGCCTATACACCAGCTTTGTAAGACCATTCCAGCCAAATACAGGGGACCTCCATGGCTCAGTAGGTTGGACGCTCAATCTGAACAGCCTTCCACCAATGGGTCGCGGGTTCAAATCTCACTCAGTCCAAAAAAAAATTGGAAATTTTTCTGACTGGGTTTTCACTCGAACGGCCTATGTGGAATGGTTGCCAGTTACCAACGGAAGGTTGTGGGTTTCCTCCGGGTTTAGAGCCCGGTTTCTTCCCATAATAAAACTGGCAACGCCGCCATATAAGTGAAATAATTTTGAGCGCGGCATAAAACACCAAACAATCAATAAAACAATCAATCCAGCCAAATACAGGCCTACTTTTAACCCTTTTCCGTGTGAAGAATAGTTTGGTAACCTATAATTATACATCCTATTGTACCCACTGTAGGATAACAGGGCGGTAAGCTTTTTCTCTATATTAGCACCAAGACTGTGACAATTTCATGTTTTCCCAGTGGTACACTGGATATTGCCCCAATGCCCTAAACGTACCCATGGGATCCCTTTAAGTTTTTATTATTCCTTTGAATGGAAAATATAGGCTTATTTGTTGTTTATTCTTTTACTCCCTCAGATATTTGCATTTGCTCCAAAAATGTCTGTAGAAAACTTGATGAAATACAATTGGACCGTTCTCACTACCATTGTAGTATCACATACTGTTGATAACCGCATTTTGTGCATGGCACACAAAAACGGCGTCAGGGTCGTTCCTCTTAGTAAGTAACTACCTTTTCCATTTTATTTTAAAACTGGGTTGAGAGATACTTCTTGATTGTTTGACTGTGTGGTGTTTTACACACCTTTCGTGATTATTTCACTTATATTTCAGCTTAGCCAGGTTTATTAGGAGAGGAAACCAAGAATCATCCCATATTGGTTAGTGTTGAACTTGTGACCCATTGGGGAAAGAGTATAATCCCATATTAGTTAGTGTTGAACTTGTGACCCATTGGGGAAAGAGTATCATCCCATATTGGTTAGTGTTGAACTTGTGACCCATTGGGGAAAGAGTATCATCCCATATTGGTTAGTGTTGAACTTGTGACCCATTGGGGAAAGAGTATCATCCCATATTGGTTAGTGTTGAACTTGTGACCCATTGGGGAAAGAGTATCATCCCATATTGGTTAGTGTTGAACTTGTGACCCATTGGGGAAAGAGTATCATCCCATATTGGTTAGTGTTGAACTTGTGACCCATTGGGGAAAGAGTATCATCCCATATTAGTTAGTGTTGAACTTGTGACCCATTGGGGAAAGAGTATCATCCCATATTGGTTGACTGTTTGATGTTTTACGCCACACTCAACATTATTTCACTTATATGGCGGTATTGCCAGGTTTAGTGGTGGAGGCTCATTGCCCGGAGGAAACCCCCAACCTTCGGTGAATACCTACAGTGGCAACTCTTCCACATACGGCGACCAAGTGAAAAATCCACTCAATTTTTATTTTGCCTGAGCGTGGTTCAAACCTGCGCCGCATCAATGGAAGGTCTGTGGGGGACTTTGACTGAGGGACGATCACTCTAACCCACTGGACCACCGAGGCCCATCCATATTGGTTGATAAGTGCAAAGAAAAATTGTCAGAAAATTTCTATGGAATCATTGTTGAATTTGTGACACATTTGGATTGATTACTCAATTCAGTCTTGATTAAGCTATGGCAACCAAAAAAGGGGGATGGAGGTGCAATAGTTATGGTCAGCGCCCTTCATATACCTATGTAAATTTTTTTCAATCTTTGCAGCGGATTTTGGGAAAGTTGGTTCGTTGCCAAATGCCACGGCCAGGGAGATTTGGATAAATCAAACTGTTGACTTAGTTCAGGCTAAGTATTTTGATGGAGTGAATTTTGACTTAGAGGCCGCTATTTCACCTTCTCAAGCTCGCACACGAGAAGGTTACATAGCCTTGGTGAATGAAACAACTAACAGATTAAAGAAGCTGAATCCATATGCCCAGGTCTGTATGACATTATAGTTTTAATTAATTGTAATCATGCTTATTAGATTGATTGATTGATTGTTTGGTGTTCAAGATTATTTTACTTATATGGCGGCGTTGCCAGTTTTATTGTGGGAGGAAACCGGGCTCTATGCCCAGAGAAAACCTACGACCTACCAGTGGTAAATGACAACCATTCTATATAAGTTGCTCGAGTGAAACCCAGTCAGAAAATTTTCAAATTTTTTTGTGAGTTAGTGGGATTTGAGCCCGCGACCATTGGTGGAAGGCTGTTCGGATTCAGCGTGCACACTCTACCTACTGAGCCGCGGAGGCCCCCATGCTTATTAGATACAGTGTATTGTCTTATGAGGAATAGTTGCTAGACATCATGAAGGGCAGGCACAAAGGTGTGTGCGGGGATGGGGGGGACATTGGTCATTGCAACTCTGCCCCCCAACCCCCCCCCCCCCCCATCCCGTCTCCCTTCAACTGAAACATTAAGGCCCCCCAAACAGAATGACCAGGCTTGGTGCAACATTTTTCTGGGGTTTTTAGAAGTGTAGCGTGTCACGTTATTAGGGGTTTTGCCCAATGGTCTATTTGGGGCTTAAAATGGAAATTTATTAAATATAGGATCAGGGACAAATGTTATCAGGTTTTTGATCCATCGCCCCTCACCTCTGTATGATTTAGGGGTTTCCTCCAGACAGTCCCCAATAAGCTTGGCTACTGGCACCATTGAAGTGAAATAATGTATTGTCTGGGAGGTTTAAAGAAGCAGTATTTTTTTGATAACTCACTGGGGAATCTATATTTTTGATGAAATAGTGTTCAAAAGTAACAAAATATGAAAAATTGCCCCATTTATTTTAATTTTGATATCTACTCTTTGCATGAAATATATTTGTTTTCTGAGTTGCTTGAAACTAGTTTGGTTCATACCAAGTAGAACTATGCCCAAGCTAAGAGCGTGGGTTAGTTTTTTAATGTGATTTGTCATTAAAATTTCAATTTTTTCAGCTTACATGTTTGTGAGATAGAGACGAAAAAAAAGGAAGAAAAAAGTATATCTATTTAATAATCAGTATCTTTCAAAAGAATAAATACCTATTTCTTAAACTTTACACATGTATGTGCAATTCTTAGTGGAACAAACCTGACTTGGCATCCTTGGCTTTATTGTATCCATTTGGTCCATTTAGATTTCAGTTGATGTACCTCACGGCCCTAACGTGTATGGTCGTTTCTATGGTTACGTTGCTTTGGCCAAAAGTTGTGACTTTCTGTGTATCATGGACTATGATGAATGGTCAAACCCTTATCGGGCGGGTGCCAACATGCCCTATGGGCTCAGTAAGATTGGTGAGTATTTTTGGACTTTTTACTTCCCTTTTATTCACTTGGCCCTCAGAAAGGTAAAGTGTTGAACTTCGCATGTAACTATTCTGAACGACTAATGGAATGTATGTGTGTGAATGACATACAACCCCCTGGGCCCGTTCTTAAAAAGCTTATTTAAAGATGAGGCTAGGCCTACAGTATAGGCCCCTTGCAATCATGGTAAAAAATCCTATAGTTTTAACATTGACTTTTGTCTTGACATTACTTAAGCCATTAACTTTATCAGACAGAGCCTAGTTTGTTTCTCTTCAGTGTGACATCTCCGTCAGTCTGATGTAAATGGAATTCTACAAAATTACAAATAACTTTTTATATTGGTTCTTGTTTCTTTATGGATTTTTTTCCACTATGTCTGTTGTTGTAAAAAATGCTTTTTTTGTCCCCCAGGTATTATAGATTACCTGTCACTGGCGGGCGTGACCCCATCTAAACTTGTTGTTGCTGTGCCCTGGTATGGCTATGACTTTGTCTGCAAAAACATTTCAAGTGTAAGATGTTTCACTTACAAACATATAATTTGTTAACTGGCACTTGACAGTTTCTTGATTTTTCTAAAAACAGTTTTAAAAGGACTTTTACTTTATTCAAGCATAAACCATAAACGGCCTTATCAGCGCATAGGAGTTCAGATTCGACAAAATTTGGCATGAATTTTTCAATGGCATTCAGAAGTTGAACAGGTACAGTTAAAGCGGCTATAAGTTGCCAAAATCCATACTTTTTTCGTAAATTCTGATTGTCAAGATAATTTGAGTGTTTGAAGTACCTTGAAAAACTAAAAGATTGATGTTAGAATAAAAAATGTAGGCAAAGCTAGTAGCCTGCTTAAACCAAAGATGTGTGCTTATTGCAGGCAGAATTCAAATGGCCGGGATGTAGGAGTTTAATTTTGAGGTTTTCTTGCTTATACCAACTACCTTGAGATTGGTATCAGCTAAAAGCTCTCATTTTGTACTTCTTAATATAAAATTCTGTTTCAACGAAATTTTCCCTTGTTTATTAGGCAGCTCATATCAATATAACGGTGAAGAATTACTTATGGATAAAAATTCTTGGTTTATTCGGTGACAACGTTTGCATGTAGTTCTTACATTGTTATCAAAGTCAATGCATCGCAACGTAGTCACACAATAAACCAATAATTTTTGGTTTAAAGTTTGATCATCCAGAAACAAAACAATCTTATTCACAATCTAATATTTTTTTGTATATTTAACTAAATGTTGAAATAAGAAGAAGTCGGACCTCATTTTGAAATGTTGTTAATCTATGATCAACAAGTCAAGAAGACGTTCCCTGCATCCGTGTCTTTTAGTATTCATAAATATATAATCAATCAATGTCGTTTCTGTTTTTCGTTCCAGAGTAATGTATGCACTGCTGTGGTCGATGAAGACTTATATGAGCTTTACCAGGAACAAGGTTTTGTGAAGTCATCTTTCCTAAAAAGGCAGCAGGTTAAATACTTCGAGATTGTAAAGTTATTGGCCAACTCAACCAGCGGACGAATGTTTGATCCCACCACTGTATCTCCTTACTTTAATTATATGGTAAATAGGTATTTTTTTACATCAATTGGCGGGGGGGGGGGGGGGTGCTTGTGGTCATGGGTGAAAGCATTGATTGGGTGCTCTGCCCAACTCAGAAATTTTGCTGACCGGTCCCTGGGCCTTGATGGCTCAGTTGGCAGAGCAATATAGCCACTTAGTTTGACATAGGCTAGGCTTTTCATATATTTATGAACACTAAAACACACAGGCAAAGGGAAAATCTTCTTGTCTAAAATAACCACGGAGACAAGTTTCTAATTGTTTTCAAAAGAGCTTTATACAAGTGAAATCATCTTGAATGCGGTGGAAAACATCAACATATCAATCTATGGCTGTCCAGTTCGCTGCTTTCATCAGGGTAGCTTTATAACTTTGGGGATAGAATTTAGTGATCAGATGATAAATAGAGGATTGTTTATAAGAATTAGGGGTTGGGTGTTCATCAAAGGAATTACTATTTTTGGGGGGTCAAATCTTAATCAATCCATCCATATTTTCTCTGATTATCATTCACTCGTGTTTAATGGGTTTTTTATATGGATCTGGGCACCTTCTAGTGGTTGGGTGTTCATCAAAGAAATTACCATTTTTGGGGGGTCAAATCTAAATCAATCCATCCATATATATTTCAATGATTTTCATCCACTTGTATTCAGTTTTATTTGTTTGTATGGATCTGGGTGTTAATCAAAGAGATGACCATGGTGAAATCCTAATCCATATTCTGATTTTTATATTGCCATAGACCATTATTATTCAGCAGTTGATCAATGGTTGCCACACAAGCAGTAACACTGGCTGTAAGCGAAATATTCTTAAGTGTGGGATACCATTCAAAGAATCAATCTCATTCTGTTTCCTCCACAGAACTCACAAACCAAAACCTACCACCAATTATGGTATGACGACCCTCAGAGCATCACAGCGAAATGTGGATTTGTCTCAGAGTATAATTTACGAGGAATCGGAATGTGGCAAGTCGATTGTCTCGATTATTCTGATACTCCGGCAGCTCTTAAACAAAGAGAGGACATGTGGACGGCCTTAACATGCTTCTTGCAAAAATGAAATTGTCTTAATAATGGCGCTCTGATCAAGGACAACAAAGCAAAGATATTAGGACAGTGTTAATACTCTTTTTACAATTACAAATTATTTTTTAATGGCTCTCTGATTAAGGATCGCAGAAGGAAGATATTTGGACATGTTTTTTTACAAGAAGAAATATTTTTAATGGCCTTCTAATTTGTAAAGCAGGCCTTCATATCAGTGCTAATAGTGCATTGGGGGGATTATTCAAAATGTATGTCTTTAATGAGAATAAAAATATACGTAATTATCTACTTAACTTATATCTTTACTTTAACAGCTCATCAAAAATAGATAGTTACAGTTTTTTATTACGATGTTTAGTAAAGTTCTACTTTGATAATCAACCTAAAAACTTGAACACATGAAGATTGGACCTTGAATTTTACAAATAAGTAAAAAAATAATGGTTCATTTTGACCTTCTGAGGGGTTATTGAGTCCTTAAGTCACAAATTTCTACATTAAGCCTCAACAAAAGAAAAAACTTGTGAACCAATAAAGATCACTGTGCCATTGCTGAACTGTTGAACTTACAAATATTTTATGATAATGTCAGATACAAATGCTATTTTTGTATTTTTTGTTTTTAAAAGCATATTTTCTTACTCTTATACGCTGATTTTACAATTGCATTAAAATTATTCTGAACGGCAAATATTATGATTCCATTATTGCATTTACATGTAGGGCCTGTCTTTTTTATTGTTAAAAGGCAACAATGTGATGTAATAAATTTATTTTTCTCAAAATACTCAAAAGTATCTGTTTTTCACAGAAGGTACGGGAGCCTGTTTCACAAAACGACGTAGATGTATTTTTTGCGTAACTTTCATACTAATGTATCTCTACAGTATGGGTTGCTAAGGCATTTACATAAAAACTTACGCTACGCCGTTTTGTGAAACAGGCTTCAGAAATTGAGAGGGTAAGTAACTATAAAAAAGGATTGGGTTGCTGGTATCAGTTTACCATAATTGACTTCATCAGTTGCTGCAGGTAGTCCCTCCAAAGGACATTTGTAAAGGGTTAGACTGATTGATTGATGTTTTACAGTCTACTCAAGATTATTTTCCATTTATGACTGCATTGTCCGGTTGTAGGGGAGGAAACCATACTCTCTGCTCAGAGGAATCCCATTTTTTTACTAGTACTTGCCAACTCTCCCACAGGTCGACCAAGTGAAAAACCCACTCAGAAACCTGCGATCCAATAATGGGAGGTTTGTGCCGGAATAAGGATTTATCTACCTTCCTTGAATATTGAATGTAGCTGTATATCCCACATCTGGAGGGGTAATGGTAACACATGAGAATGGGACTGACCCATTACCATTTTCATTGAAAATGTTCTACAAACAGGGGAAAGTACACTCAATTTTCTAGAAATTCCTGCCGACTTCAGCCCACACCCACCCACCGACTATCCATACATCTGGGCCCACTTGCACAAAGCGCTCTTAACTAAGAGTTCTCTTAGTGTATGTCTACAACATGGGACTTAAGAGTGCTCGTAAACTTTCCATGTTGTAGAGATATGCTCTACAAGAGTCCTCTTAAGTTTAGAGCGCTTTGTGCAAGTGGGCGTTGAACAATTAGACGTAGAGCTTGGTTTGCTTTTATTAATAAAACTGTGAACACTATATTAGTGGGGGAGCAACAAAGAATCATTTAAGGACAGTCCTATGAATCCTTTTATTTAGTGACCAGTGTCAATTTTACAAAGGAAGGATTTTTGCAATGAACATAATTATAAGAATCATTTCTAAGATTTATAAATTACAGCAAGTTTTCAAGTACCAATTGTACACATAATGTCCTTGGGATACCATTATATGTCACCTGATGATATCAGACTTGATAAAGTAGTAAGGAAACTCCGAAAATATTCATGGTGTTTCCTTACTACTTTATTATGTTAAGTTGTTCAGTGGATCAAATAGATATCAGGCTTGGATTCAACAATATTAAAGTTCTTGGAATAGAGGCTTTATTTTTTTATTGATATTTTTCGCTAGCTTGAGATAAGTTTGCTTATTTGGAGTTTGCAAGTAAGGGAGGTAATTAGGTTTTATGCCTCGAGGTAAGCCCAGACAATCATTGTGTGAATGAACTACGACCTTCTGCACACTGAAACAATCAGGCTTCAAGACTTATCATTGATTTATGTTTCAACATGTTCAAAGTTATATGACCGTGTTACGAGGGGACTTTGTAAGGGAGGAAACCAGACCATGTCCAGCCAGGGAAACCCTTCTGTTTCTGAAGTACCTTGAAACCATTTCACATAGGAAGTTTAGTTAAAAACCAAGCCAATTTTTTTTTCCAATGAATGAAATTAATTGCCATAGACTAATTGCCAAAGAAGTTACTGTTGCTCACTTGGGATATTAAAGAATGATGACAAGAAAATACATCATACCCCCTAAGAGCAAGAGGTTCAGAGGTATATTTTATTTTCAAGACAAAAAACTATGAAAGGGACAACTAAACAACTAATCCATTAACCGACCAACTAATCCATCAACCGACCAACTAATCCATCAACCAACCAACTAATCCATCAACCAACCAACTAATCCATCAACCAGCTAACTAATCCATCGACCAACCAACTAATCCATCAGCCAACCAACTAATCCATCAACCAACCAACTAATCCATCAACCAGCAAACTAATCCATCAGCCAGCCAACTAATCCATCAACCAGCAAATTAATCCATCAACCAACTAATCCATCCACCAACCAATTGATCCATCAATGAACCAAGTAACCCATCAACCAACCAACTAATCCATCAACTAAACAACTAATTCATCAACAAACCAACTAATCCATCAACCAGCCAACAAATCCATCAACAAACCAACTAATCCATCAACCACCCAACTAATCCCTCAACCAGCCAACTAATCCATCAACCAACCAACTAATCCATCAAGCAAAAAACTAATCTATCAACCAACCAACTAACCCATCAACAAACCAACTAATACATCAACCAAGTAATCCATCCACCAACCAAATGATCCATCAACCAACCAATTAATCCATCAACCAACCAAATAATCTATCAACCAACCAACTAATCCATCAACCAACAAAGTAATCCACCAACCAGCCAACTAATCCATCAACCACCCAACTAATGCATCAACCATCCAACTAATCCATCAGTCAACCAATTCATCCACCAACCAACCAACCAATTAATCCATCAACCACCCAACTAATACATCAACCAGCCAATTAATCCATCAACCCGCCAACTAATCCATCAACAAACCAATTCATCCATCAACCAACCGATTAATCCATCAACCAGCCAACTAATCTATCAACCAGTCAACTAATCCATCAACAAACCAACTAATCCATCAACCAACTAACCCATCAACAAACCAACTAGTCCATCAACCATCCAACTAATCCATCAACCATCCAACTAATCCATCAACCATCCAACTAGTCCATCAACAAACCAACTAATCCATCAACCAACTAACCCATCAACAAACCAACTAGTCCATCAACCATCCAACTAATCCATCAACCATCCAACTAGTCCATCAACTAACCAACTGATCCATCAACTGACCAAATAACCCATCAACCAACCAACTAATCCATCAACCAACCAACTAATCCATCAACCAACTAACTAATCCATCAACCAACCAACTAATCCATCAACAAGCCAGCTAATCCATTAACCAACCAACTAATCCATCAACCAACCAACTAATCCATCAACCAGCCAACTAATTCATCAACCAACCAACTAACATATCCATCAACCAGCCAACTAATCCATCAACCAGCCAACTAATCCATCAACCAGCCAACTAATCCATCAACCGACCAACCAATCCATCAACCGACCAACTAATCCATTAACTAACCAACTAATCCATCAACCAACCAACTAATCCATCAATCAACCAACTAATACATCAACCAGCCAACTAATTCATCAACCAACCAACTAATCCATCAACCAGCCAACTAATCCATCAACCAACTAAAACATCAACCAGCTAATCCATCAACCAACCAACTAATTCATCAACCAACCAACCAATCGATCAACCAACCAATCGATCCATCGACAAACCAACTAATCCATCAGTCAACCAACTAATCCATCAACCAACCAACTAATCCATCAACCAACCGACTAATCCATCAACCAACCAACCAATCCATCAACCAGCCAACTAATCCATCAGCCAACTAACTAATCCACCAGTCAACCAACTAATCCATCAACCAACCAACTAGTCCATCAACCATCCAACTAGTCCATCAACTAACCAACTAATCCATCAACCAACCAACTAATCCATCAACCAACCAACTAATCCATCAACCATCCAACTAATCCATCAACCATCCAACAACTCCATCAACCAACCAACTAATCCATCAACCATCCAACTAATCCATCAACCAACCAACTAATCCATCAACTGGCCAAATAATCCATCAACCAACCAACTAATCCATCAACCAACCAACTAATTCATCAACCAACCAACTAATCCATCAACCAACCAACTAATCTGTCAACCAACCAACTAATCCATCAACCAGCTAAATAATCCATCAACCATCCAACTAATCCATCAACAACTAATCCATCAACCAACCAACTAATCCAACCATCAACAAATCAACTAATCCATCAACCAAAATAACCCATCAACAAACCAACTAATCCATCAGCCAACCAACTAATCCAACCATCAACAAATCAACTAATCCATCAACCAAAATAACCCATCAACAAACCAACTAATCCATCAGCCAGCCAACTAATCCATCAACCAGCAAACTAATCCATCAACCAGCCAATTAATCCTTAAATTAAAAAAACTAATCCATCAACCAACCAACTAATCCATCAGCCAACCAACTAATCCAACCATCAACAAATCAACTAGTCCATCAACCAACCCACTAATCCATACAACAACCAACTAACCCATCAACCAACCAACCAACAAAAACATTAACCAACCAACTAACCCATCAACCAACCAAGAAATACATTAATCAACCAACTAATCCATCAACCAACAGACTAACCCATGCAGCCAACCAACTAACCCATCAACAAACCAACTAATCCATCAACCAACCAACTAACCCACCAACCAGCCAACTAACCCATCAACCCACCAACTAATTCATCAACCAACCAACTAACCCATAAACCAACCAACTTATCCATCAACCAACCAACTTATTCATCAACCAACCAACTAATCCATCAACCAACCAACTAACCCATCAACCAACCAACAAATCCATCAACTGACCAACAAATCCACCAACCAGCCAACAAATCCATCAACTGACCAACTAATCCATCAACCAACCAACAAATTCATCAACTGGCCAATAAACCCATCAACCAACCAACTAATCTATCAACCAACCAACAAATCCATCAACCAACCAACTAATCCATCAACCAATCAACTAATCCATCAACTGACCAACTAATCCATCAAAAAACCAAATAATCCTTTTTTTTTTTTTTTTTTTGCTTCGCAGCAGACTAGGCTGCGAGAGATATTTAAACGATACTACAACGCATCTACATGAAAGGACAAGGCTTGCTTATCTAAGTGCAACTAAAACGATGCAACCGGAAGATGGATTACTGGTATCTCTACCGGATGGACGAAGAACACATTTATACTTATTCTTTTACACTCAGATATTAAAAATAAACCCAGTATGTCCTGCACACGTTCCACATTACAGTTTTAAAATCAAATTCCCAGCCCGAAGCTCGGCAAGGATGTGACCTTTACACCAAGCGGTTTCAAACACATTTATTTTCCCGATGCGTTTAAAATGTTTAAAACGGCACATAATATGTAATGTTAAGTCTCTGCGCCAATGAAACTGCAGAGCTTTCCTATGGTCGAAGGGTTCGTCATGGGCCGCAACATAATTGCGATGCCGCCGGATAGTGCCCACAGCTAAAACAATCCACTCCCATATGACCTGCCTCCTTACTTTGGAGTCCTGTGGCAGTTCTCCCCACAAAACCCGAAACTGTGATAGAGCTACTTTTGTGTCCCCGACCAAGGAAAGAAGATTTCCAACATAACTCCACAGTTTTTTTGTCTCTGCACAGTGCAGAAACAGATGTTGGAAAGTCTCCCTATCCGATTTACACATCGGGCAAGTGTCATCATCAGTGACGCCGGCTCGGACCAGATTCGGCCCCAACCACAAAACCCTATGCCACAAAAGCCATACACTTTCTCTAGCATAATTGTCGACCCGTGACTCGGCTAATTTTGAAAAACTGCCTTCCCATGATTCTGGGTGCTGTCCCTGCTCTTCCCACTTAGCGAGTGCGGCTACAGTAGGTGTTTGCTTTTGTAATAGGTAAGCATACCACCACCTCGAAGACAATGCTCCAAGACTGTTGCCCTTCACCGTGTAACAAACCTTTCCTTCAACGGGGGAGTCCGGAAGGTCCAACCATGCGGACGGAATTCCCTGTTGCAAGGCCAACAATTGCCGGTCTACACTACTAAGTCTCCTTTCAGATGTTTGACATATGTCTTCTATGCTTTTCCAAGAACGGTTGTTGTTGACGATGTGTCTAAAGTTCCTGACCCCCAACGGGCTTAGACTTCCGATTGGAAACACATCACCGGCTTTATTACGAATTAGCGGGTTGAGATATAACGGCTGTGACAGAGCTTCCTGCCAGCAGGACGGCTCAGTTATCCCACGTTCAATATTTAAAATCTCACTAGCGATGTCGCTATACCAACGGGGAAGTTGGGTGACTTGCGGACGATCTCCCAAATCTAAAAATAGATGCTCCGCCGAAAGTGGGGAAAGACGCCTTCTCCACAATGCTCGGGCCAGGGATGCCCACTGTGCTTCGCTGGAGAGAAGTTGAGATAAAAATTTTAGTCTAAGTGATTTAACTTTATCCCTTATATTGACTAAACCTAACCCGCCTTTGCCTTTGGGTAGCTCGCAAACTTCCTTGCGGACAAGGGGTTTCTTGTCCTCCCATAGGAAAGACTTAACGTGATCGTTGAGAGAAATTTCTACAGAATTGGGGATATTAAAGACGGACGCCAAATACCATAGTTTAGAGAGGCTCATTATATTTAGGACTAAGACCCTTCCGAAAATACTCAATGGACGTTTTCTCCAAGTTCGCAAGGTGGAGGTAAGCTTTTTAGCCTTTTCTTCCCAGTTTCGTAATGGAGGATTAGTACCTCCGTGGGAAATTCCTAGAAGCTCGATCGACTCGGAAGACCATTGGAATCCAAGTGGTGCATCGGTCCGTCTTTTCCAAGGTCCTAAAAATCCTTTGGATTTCAACCGATTTACTTTTGCCCCTGATGCCCCTTGGTAAGTGTTCAGGATGTTATGCAGCCTGCCAAAATCCCCCTGTTCTCCTACAAACACGGCCATGTCGTCCGCATATTGAGATACTTTCAAGGGATTTTCAACCCCGGGGACTACGATGCCGCTGATTGCAGAGGCTCTAATAGCCGCAGCCAGTGGTTCAGCGGCTAACACGTACAGTAAAGGGGATAGAGGACATCCCTGGCGAACTCCCCTTCTGAGGGGTACTGGGTCGCTGATGTGATTGTTAATTAGTATCCTACTGGAAGGAGATCTGTACAAAACCTTTAACCATTGTATAAAGCTGGGACCAAACCCCATTCGTTCAAGGACCTTGATGAGAAACGACCACTCCAGCCTATCAAAAGCCTTCTCATTGTCTAGGCTAAGGATAGCCCCTTCGATGTCGCATTCTTCTGTGGTTTCGATTAGGTCCCTTACTAAGAAGCTGTTTGTGAGAATAGACCGTCCGGGCACGGAACAGGTCTGATCAGAGTTAACCACCGAGGCTATCACTGAGCCCAGACGCCGAGTTAAGAGTTTTGTGAGTATTTTGTAATCCGTACACAATAATGAGATTGGCCGCCAGTTTTTAAGGTCATCGCGTGGCCCTCGCTTGTGAGTCAATCTCACAGCAGCTTCTTGCATTGAGGGAGACAATCGTCCAGCTTCAAAAGCGAAATTGAACACTTCAAGCATATGTGGCCCAATAATCTCCCAGAAACACTGATAAAACTCGTAAGGTATTCCATCCATACCAGGGGATTTGTTGTAAGCCATAGATGTGAGTGAACCTTTTAATTCCTCAAGTGTGATAGCTGAGTCACACACTTGATTTTCTACCGGACTAATTAAAGCAGATAAGTGCTGTATGATGTCTCTCTGTTTAACTTCATCGCACTCGTCAGAGGAAAACAAATCATCATAAAATGATGCGGCTGCCTTTAGCATATCTTGTGGAGAAGATTTTAAACTACCATCAGCCGCTTTAATCTCGCTTATAAGTTTTTCTCTGCCTCTAGACTTTTCAAGCGAGCAAAAATACCGTGTGGGTTTTTCTCCATCAAGAGACCATTTTACCCTTGCTCTGATCTTAGCTGCATCGAAAGTTTGTTGGTCCAGAGCTTTCAGCTTTCGCCTGAAAGTGTCTCGTAATTCGACAAGCTCTAGCTTGTCTGCCGTTTTCTACCTTTGCCGACACAGAAGCGAAGGATTTTTCTAATTTGCGTCGATATTTC
This sequence comes from Lepidochitona cinerea, assembly GCA_963971465.1. Classification (NCBI taxonomy): domain Eukaryota; kingdom Metazoa; phylum Mollusca; class Polyplacophora; order Chitonida; family Tonicellidae; genus Lepidochitona; species Lepidochitona cinerea. The sequence continues at coordinate 41,853,408 of OZ020553.1, forward strand.
TTTAGCCGACGTGCTTTACCTTTAGAAAATGATATGGCAACTTTTTGTATTCCTTTCTTGCCCTCGTCCCACCACTCTAAAATATCTAGAAAGGAAGATTTTTGGGACACCCAATACGACCAGAAATCATTTATTAACTGCACGAAGCGGTCATCGTGAGTATGTTCTACGTTCAACTTCCAAAACCCCCTTCCTCGGATCACAAAATCACCACTATCAAGAGTCGCAGTTAACATTTTATGGTCGGAAAAGGCTACTGGTTCACTAGCGACTGTAGATACAAAAGCTTTAAATGAATTACTGACATAGACCCGATCTATCCTAGAAGCAACTGCTCCGTTGGACGAGAACCAAGTATAGCTTTCCTCGTCAGGGTAAGTATGTCTGTAAGCATCGATAAGATTGTAAGTAGTGGTAATATTTTCCAAAGCAGCCTCAGAGGAGTCTTTACGAGGCAAGGAAGAAGTAGAACGTCGGTCTAAGCTATCTAGGACACAATTAAAGTCGCCCACTAGTAAGATATTGTCTCCGGCATTTTGAAGTAAATCTACTATGTGATAGAAAAAAGTTTTCCGTTCGGGCATGTACGTTGGTGCATGAATGCACACAACCGTAAAAGAAAGGTTTGAATAAACTAGGCAGGCTTTGACCCACCTCCCTCTGTCGTCAGTTTCATACGACTCAACCGTTCCAGAGAGAAAGAAGGAGGGCAACAAGGCAATCGCTGTACCTGCAGACCGGTTTGTTCCGTTTGATGAAATTACTTTACCACCTATTAGTTTCTCAAAGGCTTTCACGTCCCTGTCATTGTTGAAATGAGTTTCCTGAAGGCAGCCAATTGACGTTTTCAGGGTTTTAAATTTTTCCTTGAGCGCCCATTGTTTGTATTCAGACAAAAGTCCCTGTGTGTTCAAAGATGCAATGTTCATCGCCATTGCAACAGTTAACAAAAAAATGTATGTGAAGACCTCCATTGGAAAGAACTTAATGTTGTGTTCTACTTTTGTTCTTCCTACCTTTCTTAAAAAGCTCAGCCTTGCGTTTCTCAAACAATTCCTGAGATAAAGTCACTACCTTTCTACGTTTTTTTAACACCTTCAATCGTGGCCCCCTTCATTAACCTTCTATAAATAACACCTAACCTGGTGTTCATAGGGACGATAACCTCCCCCTTCCCATTGGAATAAGCTGGGTGACTATCATCTGGATCGACCGATACAACAGATGCAGTGTCACTCATATCGGTTTGGTCTACATGGCTGTCTTCGCCAACCCCAGATAGCCCCTCACTGGGAAAATTTCTAGCCTCATTGTGCTGTGTAGGTGGTACGATGTCAGAGTCAGCCCCACTGATAACCGACCCAGAAGAAAGCATTAAGAGATCCATTGGATCTAAACTTTCAATGCAATCTAAGCTTGTTTGTTTGACAATAGTTTCTGGTATAGTTTGTTCTGATTCGACATCATGTTGGCTGGTGGAAGCAGCCACATCATCAGTATTGTTGTTACAAAAGGGAAGTACATTTTCGGTTTCTAAATTATCGCCCCAAATTGTTGTAGTTTCTTCTGTTTCCACATTTATTTTCCCCGCTACACTAATTGTGTTCTCATTCACCTCTACAGTTTCTTTATCCCCATTATTTTCCCCATTATCATTTAAGTCCCTTTCCTCTGCTAAGAGGGGACAGATTCTCTGAAAATGATCAAAAGAGCCACAGTTTAAACATTTGTCCTTTTGAGGACATTCTCTTTTCATGTGTCCAGCTTGACCACAAAGATGACAAGTTTTGATTTGTCCTCTATACCACACGGGTAATCTAAACTCAGAACCTAAGAAAATGGCATCCGGTATGGTTTGGGTAAGTGCAGACATCCATACCCTTCGTACGCCTGTTTGTAGTGCCCTATCGAACATGTAAGTTTCTCTTTCGATTGAATGGACTTTACCGAAAAAGGTAAACTTCTCTTCAATTAAAGAATCATTAATTTCAATCGGACATTAGAAAGAAAACTAAATAAGAGAACAAAGAAAACTAAATAAGAGTTGTTACAAACAGCGACTTGCTAGCCCAGCTGTGTTAAACAACTGAAGGGCCAACCCTACTGTAGTACAGCCACCTGGCTATCCACAAAGAAACACCTTCGGGAGGGAAATTGGTGTCGCTTGGCACCAATGACAATGCCTAAGCTACCTAGCCCAGCTCAGGCTGAAGGTGACGGAGACTGCACCCCCGCCAACCTTTAGTACGTCTACCAATGTGTTGATTTCAAACCAAGAAAAATGTCAAAAAACCTTCAAAATTTAACAAAATTTCTCGAGAGCTTCCTTTCAAAAGCCTCCCCAGATGTTGGATGACAGAATATTGACGCTATGAAATGAAAACAGTTCAAATTCGTCGAAACGGACGGAGCGACTAACAACACGTCTTCACATCCATCAATCCATCCATTCATCAACTGGCCAATAAACCCATCAACCAACCAACTAATCTATCAACCAACCAACAAATCCATCAACCAACCAACTAATCCATCAACCAATCAACTAATCCATCAACTGACCAACTAATCCATCAACAAACCAACTAATCCATCAACTGACCAACTAATCCATCAACTGACCAACTAATCCACCAACTGTCCAACTAATCCATCAACTGACCAACAAATCCATCAACCATCCAACTAATCCATCAACCAGCCAACTAGTCCATCAACCATCCAACTAATCCATTAACCATCCAACTAATCCATTAACCATCCTACTAATCCATCAACCAGCCAACTAATCCATCAACAAACCAACTAATCCATCAACCATCCAACTAATCCATCAACCAGCCAACTAATCCATCAACCATCCAACTAATCCATCAACCAACCAACTAATCCATCAACCAACCAACTAATCTATCAACCAACCAACAAATCCATCAACCAACCAACTAATCCATCAACCAATCAACTAATCCATCAACTGACCAACTAATCCATCAACAAACCAACTAATCCATCAACTGACCAACTAATCCATCAACTGACCAACTAATCCACCAACTGTCCAACTAATCCATCAACTGACCAACAAATCCATCAACCATCCAACTAATCCATCAACCAGCCAACTAGTCCATCAACCATCCAACTAATCCATTAACCATCCAACTAATCCATTAACCATCCTACTAATCCATCAACCAGCCAACTAATCCATCAACAAACCAACTAATCCATCAACCATCCAACTAATCCATCAACCAGCCAACTAATCCATCAACCATCCAACTAATCCATCAACCAACCAACTAATCCATCAACCAGCCAACTAATCCATCAACCATCCAACTAATCCATCAACCAGCCAACTAATCCATCAACCAGCCAACTAATCCATCAACCATCCAACTAATCCATCAACCATCCAACTAATCCATCAACCAGCCAACTAGTCCATCAACCATCCAACTAATCCATTAACCATCCAACTGATCCATCAACCCGGCCGACCAACTAATCCATTAACCATCCAACTAGTCCATCAACCAGCCAACTAATCCATTAACCATCCAACTAATCCATCAACCAGCCAACTAATCCATCAACCATCCAACTAATCCATTAACCATCCAACTAATCCATCAACCAGCCAACTAGTCCATCAACCATCCAACTAATCCATTAACCATCCAACTGATCCATCAACCCGGCCGACCAACTAATCCATTAACCATCCAACTAGTCCATCAACCAGCCAACTAATCCATTAACCATCCAACTAATCCATCAACCATCCAAATAATCCATTAACCATCCAACTGATCCATCAACCAAGCAACTAATCCATCAACCCGGCCGACCAACTAATCCATCAACCAACCAACTAATCCACATTAGCAAATTTTTTTATCAACTAAAATTCTAATCCAGGATCAGATAAACAAATCCATCAACTATGCAATTTATCAACATTTATTAAATCAACCAAACTGCCATCTAATCCATTGGTAGTACTGAGTAAGCAATATTTGAATCCTTACAAGTTACAGTAGGCGTGTGTAAGAAATATTAAAATTTCGCAGAGAGAAACCAGTAGGCCTCAATTTTGAACAAAACAATTGATATCACAAGCCATAATGTATTCCCAGTTTTACAGACTAATTTTTCGACTAAAACCTAAATTGTTAGTTTTAGTGTCGCAATTAAAATTTTTCGTAAAATCGTTTTGGCTCTTATGAGATTCCATACAATCTTACGCTATCCAGTCAGATCATGTGACCGCATTCCGAAAACAAGATGGCGGACTACAATCAGAACATGTCTGACTTTCAGTCACTATTTAAAAGATATGTAATACCTGCTGGATTGTCAGTGGCCGCTGTCGGTGTTTTCTTTGTCCTCAAGAAACTTGGACTGATTTATCAGTTTTTGCATAAGGTATGCCCTTTTTTACCATGAATTATTGGCAAATATTTAGCGAAATCGAAACCAAGATTCAGAATCGCGATCCAGGCAAAAAAAAAAAAAGGTTTCCTCAGCCTAGATACTACTAGTTAGTAATAATATTTTTTTTATTTATATGATCTGACTTATATGGTGAGTTGACTGAGGCTACTGACAATTGAAATATCAAAACATGAATAGAAAATTGAATACAATAAGCTTTTAGTTTTAACTCCTTTCCCTTTCAGGGTAGGGCAAATTAATTATTTTTAATATTTGAGTCACAGTCAAACATAATTCAATAATATTAAATGCCTACAGGCACCTCGTAATTTATGTTTGGATATTTATTGGTCGTCACCTGGTCAACGACTATAAATGTCAGAAATTATCAAATGACGGAGTAAAAGACCTTTACTTTACAGTTTACTAGTGAAGTAAGTCAAACCCTAACAGTGTATGTATTAGTTACAGCTTTTAAATGAAACATGTCGAAAGTATTCGCGTTACAGATTGAAGCTAAGTCTTAACTATCCTTAATCTCACTTACCTTTCAGCTATTACCTCCTGTTATACCTTTGAAACATTCCTCTTTTCACTGAACCCGTTAATTTCATCGAATTACGTTGTTAAACTGTTAAATCCCTCAATTTAAAAACCGGTGTCAAAAATTTGTCCGTCAGATTTCAAACTCTCCTCGAACAACGACAACATATCACATGATTCGGGTTTTCTCGGTACTTTTCCAAGTAACGTGACCTTTTTTCGGAGGGCTTCCCAATGAATTGTATGCGTGGAATGGAGGTCACGTGGTATTTGATATGCATCGAATGTCGCCATTACTAGGAAATGATGCGACTTCTATACAGGTCTGTTATGCACGCGCGCTTCAACTATCAATGGCGGCACATTTTACTAAGTCAGATCAAACCAGCCAATGAGACGTGTCCATTCCCCGCATATAGTTCATTGGGGCTTCCCCATCGAGATCTTAAAATAACTGGCCTTTGCACACGACACGAATCCTCGCATCCCGTGACTCCTTGCTTTAGAACAGCCTGTCGATCGAGCCAACGGATATAATGGTGGTCTAATGTGTGGCTCTACCTGACCGGCAAAGTAAGTAAAACCAGGATAGAGTCACACAAGTGCGGCTATGTATGTATTAGTTAATCAAACTATTCTGTGATATCATAGTTTTTTTTTTTAACTTTAGGTTGATGTCAACTCTAAAAGACATGGTGGTGAACTAGTGGCGGAAGTTTTAAAGGTATGCCTATGTCTGCTTTTAAATACATTAAAAAAAAAATTGTATAAAGCACCGTAGTAATCCTGATCATAGCCTACTTTCAGAATTGTTCTACTTTACAGTTGAACAATCTGTGTATGTTAGTAAATTATGTGGTAGGCCTATACATATTTGCAGAGTCAGATAACCCATATATCTAGTTTTTCCTTGTGCCCATGTGTTTTAGTGTTATTTAGTGAGAACTATTGATTGTGTCATAAACAGGGTCTGCACTGGGCCTGGAGAAACTTTAAAAGCCTGGATTTTGAAAATGGCTTATCATAGTCTTGTTGGGTGACAATGGGTGTGGAAAAGCCATGAAATCTCCAAAAATAGGAGAACAATTATCTGATCCTCCAAAAGAAATTAACCATTTGACATCCCATCCTTGTACATATAAATGTTAAATATCAGAGTATTTTAAGTTTGTCAGTTTATATGTGTTAATCATTGAACAATGTTGTCAATAAATCAAGCCTGGCTTCCTCCCCCACTAAACCTGGCAGTGAGTGAAATAATCTTGAGTATGGCGTAAAATATCAATCAACCAAAGAATTTCAAATTTTCAATCGAGAATCATGTTTCTAGGAAATCAAACAATAAGCATGGATTCTAATGATTGGTATGTAATTTGTGTTTTAGGCCCATGGAGTAAAACATGTCTTCACCTTGGTTGGAGGTCATATTTCACCCATATTGGTGGCCTGTGAGAAACTGGATATAAGAGTGGTTGATACAAGACATGAGGTAAATTGAAACAAACATTATTTTTAACTAAGATAAGCTTTTTTCTCTCCGGTTTTAATTTGGATAATTTGAATGCCATTGTTGGTTTCAACGTTTTTTGGATACCTTTTTTCTACAAATATTCAGATTGTCTAATGATATTCTGATAAGGCACTGTTTACTAACAAGCCAATTTATATGTAATAACAAATTGGTTAATTTGGAGCAAAACACCCAGAGAGATAAAATGACCGCTTATTTCACATCAGACAAGTTTAGGTCACTCAGAAAATATTGCATTATAAAATTTGAGTAGAGTTGAATTATTTATTCACCAAATAGAAATCATACATGTTATAACATACAAAAGATATATTGGCTGGAATAAAACCCCGGGGGGCTTGTTCTATCCCAAAATATATATTAAATAAAGTATTTTGATAGCAGAAGAATGGTGATAACAATATGGACACGTTTACAAAATATTTACAAGACACAATCAGCAATGAACACAATGACTACACATAATTAAGCTCTTTTATTATAATTTGATATAGGTTTCAGAGAAATAATGAATTGAGATAAATTTATATATATTTTTTTATGAACATTATTCCCCATTTGTTTTCTTCTTTGAACTATATCATAGAAATTGAAGCTCACAGTTTATATGTTAGATAATGTTTACAATACCATTTATTTTGGTTACATATATATTAAAACTTGGTTGTAAAAAAACTTGTCTTTATTCTTAGGTGACTGCTGTGTTTGCAGCGGATGCAGTCGCAAGACTGACAGGAACAGTTGGAATTGCAGCTGTTACTGCAGGACCAGGTTAGCAAATTTAATGCCTTCTAAATCTTTTCAGTTTTTAGACATATATTTCTATATCATTTAAACATTGTTTTATATAAACAATTTCACTATTAAAGAGGTTCTTGATTAATTTTTCAGGCCTGACAAACACAGTTACAGCAGTGAAAAATGCCCAAATGGCTGAGTCACCTGTGCTGTTGATAGGAGGTGCTGCGGCCACTCTACTTAAGGTTTGGTCATGTTGCTTACTTACTAAGAAAATTACTCCTCACAAAGAACGCATCATACTTCATATTTACATGTATTGTTAAATAAAAGATTGATTGATGTTTTACGCCTCACGCAATATTATCATTTATATGTTGAGTTGCCAGGTTTAGTGGGGGAGGAAACCAGGCTCATTGCCTGGAGGAAAACCCTGACCTTCAGTGAGTACCTGGCAACTCTTCCACATACGGCGACCGAGTGAAATAAAGGAAATTGATACCTTTGTCCATTGATAGCAAAAATGACAGATACAATTTTTTTGACAGCCTTCACAGACTTATGAAAAAAATGGCAAACAACAAACTTCAAAGGTCATTGGGGAGCCTCCATGGTTTAATTGGTAAAACCAATAGATGCCTTCATAATAATGAGTCACAGGTTCAAATCCCTGTCATTTAATTAAAAACAATTTAAAAGGAAAATATTCTAAACGGGATTTCAAGTACCTATTAAAGGTCTGGGTTCATTGTAGACACTGCCCCCCCCCCCCACTTAACCTTTAAAGGAGGCATATTAGTGTGTGCTGAATAAAACCTTGACCAATTAAAATATTTTAATATTCTAGGGTCGTGGTGCCCTTCAAGACATTGACCAAATGTCATTGTTCAAACCTCTGTGTAAATTCTGTGCCACAGTGAACAGTGTTCGAGAGATTGCCCCTACAGTTCGTAAAGCATTGCAGGAAGCACAGTCAGGAACTCCAGGTAAGGGGAGACAAATCTGCCCTTAGTTGATGGATTGATTGGTAATAATCGCATATAGGCTACTTTGTATTGATAAATGTTAATATTGTTTTAATGCGAGAAATGTCCTTGTCACAAAGGCCGTGTACAACCTGATCGCGTGGGAAAGTACATTTGCGGCACATGCTGTAAAACCGTGATAATTATAGAACAAATGCCTCTACATATGTAAAGGCTTAACCGAAAAAAAAAAAGTTGTTTATGCTGCACTCAACATTATTTCTCTGACTTTGATCTATCAGCTGCAAGTACAGCCCTCTCGGTTACATAAAAAAAAAGTTGAGAATTTGCTGAGTGCTTTCAATTGCTCACCCTTAGCGGAATAGTAGCAAGTTAAAGGCTAGAGATTCCTTTCACATATCTGAAATAATCCAGTGTGGCGTAAGAGCTAAATCATCAACCAATCATCAGTAGTATAAGTTTAACTTCTTTATTGCAACCAATCAAGTTGCCAATACCATTTTACAGCTGTGCTGCTCCAATGATATTTATTGCATTTCATTGTTTTCTCATATTTGATTTTCGCTCGCACAACCTATGTGGGATGGTTGCAGTTACCACCTGAAGGTCGTGGGTTTCCTCCTGGCATAGAGCCCGGTTTCCTCCCATAATAAAAATGGCAATGCCGCCATATAAGTGAAATAATCTTTAGCCCCGCTTAAAACACCAAACAGTCGATCATATTTAATTTATTTGTCTTTACCTGTTACACAGGGCCAGTGTTTGTGGAGTTTCCCATTGATGTCCTATACCCATATGATATTGTTAAAAAGGAAATTGGAATGAAAGACAAAGGTCCAACCAGCATTGGTCAAAAAATTGTCAACTGGTAAATTTAATACCTCTTCTTTTTGACATTTTACCTATACAATTTCCATTAATGTATTGAAGGTTTGAGCCTCAATGAAGTGCCATGGGCTGCCAAAATTCTGACTTTTTCTCATAATTTCCAATTGTCAAGTTGAGCTCTTGAATGACCTTGAAAAGCTAAAAGATTGACTTTGAAGTAAACAATATTTGTAAAAACCAATTACCTGTATGGAACGAAGACGTTTGCTAATAACGAACAAAATTCACATAGCCGTGATGAATGGGGACATATTTTAGTTTTGACTGTTTATAAAAACTATCTTAACGTATATCTCCATGATTAATATATTTGATAAAAATTACCAATAATTACTGGTAGCTAATTCTGTTTCAACAATATTTTCCCTATATTTGGCAGGTCATGCCATTTTAAGGTTAAATATTACGTTATTGGCATAGGTGGAATGGGAACCAGGAACCTTTGGAAGGTCTGGGGTCCCCTTTACACCGATAAACAAATGAAATAATTTTCCCAGCCCAACACAGTCTACATTTTTACTCCAAGTTATCAATGGGTATTATCAGTCAGAGTTATAAAAATTTCAAACAGGAAACTTGTCTCCATGTTTATTATAGCCAAGAAGTTTGAGTGTTGATAAATATGTAATAGAAATATTAACAGTCTAATTAATTAACTAATTGTTTTCGTCTTTACAAAATCTTCAATAACGATTTCACCAAACAATTTTTTCTCTTAACGTGTTTTGAGAGTTTATTATTGGTCTATACCATAAAATACAAGTGTTTAAAAATTTGTCACTGGCAAGTCGCCTCATATTGTCAAGATTGCCTGTGAGCTGTGGGTAAATTTGTCACCCACGGACCTCACACGTTCGGCCCAAGAAGCACCTTTGGTAAACAAAGTGTCTCTCCTTATCTCCCCAGAACCCACACAAGTGGGACAAACAAAACATTTTCTGTATAGGCAGCAATCCACTTTCTTGTATGATTGTGTTTTTTTATAAAGAATCATTTTGCTTATATCTCTAGGTATTTACAGAACCATTTGAATAATTTATTTTCTGGAGCGTTTGAAGTCAGAGATAATAGCCCACTTCCTGTTCAACAGCCAATGGCATCACAGTCCCAAGGTTTGTCAGCTAACCAATCAGAACACACCAGCACATTTAAATATTTCTTAATACTTATAAAACTCTTTTGACCTTTTAAAAGGGAGTTTTTAATTCAAATAATATGCTTGAATTGTAAAGATATGTTTTATTTTTGTTTTGGAAAAGCCAATTAGGTTTGAAATATAGTATGGGGTTTGTATGTCAGACCAAACCGAAACATTTGATTTAAGACTATTTGTGCTGTAGTACAACTATTAAGAAATAAAAAAATTCAGTGCTCAAAAATCATGTCCGTTACTTACTGGATGTATGTCATGTGATATGCTTGTTCATTGTTTCTTCTACAGTTCAAAAGTGTGCCGAGATAATATCCAAATCTAAACGACCTGTGATATTGTTAGGAAGTCAGGCCACGTTACCGCCAACCTCAGCGGATGATCTCAGAGCAGCGGTTGAGGTTTGTAAACTTTTAAAAGAAATATTTTCTTTAATAAAATGAGGAATTAATAGATTGATTGATTGTTTGGGTTTTTTACGCGGCACTCAAGATTATTTCACTTACATGGCGGCGTTACCAGTTTTATTGTGGGAGGAAACCAGGCTCTGTGCCCGGAGGAAACCCACAACCTTCCGGGGTTAACTGGCAATTGGTGGAAGGCTGTTCGGATTGAGCGCCCAACGCTCTACCTTCTGAGCCACGGAGTCCCCTGGGGAATTAATAATGATTCTATTGTGGAGTTCAAGAATAGATATTTCCTGTTTTTGGTTCGTCCGCTTTTTCCACATTTTTTGTTACATGTTCATGTCTAAACACAACCTTAAAGAAAGTACTGGCTTTTCATTTGATAGCATATATCACATCCAGAATTGTTTTTTTTAAGTATGCTGTCTTGCCTTGCCCCGTAATGCACAGCTTACAATATGTAAATAATTTTTAAGAAAAAAATGAGGTATATTAAGTTCCTCCCATTTTACCACTAATATTCGTTTTTTTCCAAACTGGTCTCCATAGTTATTTTAGTCAGTGTCAGGGTGTTTTAATTAGAAAATATATTTCTATATTGGGCACTAACACCTTTAACTAATTATAGGCTTTATTCACGTTTCTAGGCTCTGGGTATACCATGTTTTCTTGGAGGAATGTCCCGTGGGTTGCTGGGAAGGAAAAGTCGTCTTCAAGCTCGTCAACAACGCCGTGATGCGTTGAAGGAAGCTGATGTAGTAGTTATGGCAGGTATGTAGGTCCGATTAGACTTGAGATGTATCAATTTGAGACCTACTTAATTCAGACCTGTTTAGGCTTGGTTCATAGGTGTTATATTTCACAATACGGGAAGAATTCCGCTAATTCAAACACTCAAAACATTACGAAAAGCACTGTAAAAGTTTGAGCCTTTTCGTTGGGTGTCTTACCTCCTGCATGGAGCGACCGATAGTCCTATCGAGCAATCGTTATTGTTGTTGTTTTAGACCAAACTTGGTAGAAAGCAGTCTAATAATTTGTTATCTTCACATTGCTCGTCCTTGAATTAGCAGAATTCTTACCGTAAGGCTTTATTTTGCTAGTATGCTAAAAAGAAACACTACCTTGCCTTGATATGTGGCTTTCATAGCACTCAGAAAAGACGTCAAGAATTCTCCCCATCTATTTACATAAGTTCAGTTCTGCTAGATTGATCGATTGATGTTTTTCACCACACTTAAGACTATTTCACTTATATGCAGCATTGGCTGGAAACTGGTCTCGTTGGCCCTAGGAAAGTCTTGACCCAACTATCGCCCACAAAGGGATATCGCGTTAACAATCCACTCAGAAGTTTTTCCATCTTTTCTTTGACTGAGAGCTCTGTTAGAAACACCTATTGAATTAAGTACATGTTTTGGTAATCACTTCATAGAATGTCTCAGTTAATGGTGGAAAATCTGTTATTTTAGGTACTGTAGCTGATTTTAGATTAGGCTATGGCCGGGTTCTTAACAGAAAGTCCAAAATTATCACTATCAACAGAAACAAGGAACAACTTTACAAAGTATGTACAAAAATTTTTGTTGATTTTTTAATTAAATCTTTCAATGGCATTTAGAAGTTGGAAGGTTACAATAAGGTGAAGAATTACTGATGGATAACAACTTCATTGATAATTTGGTAATTTGCTAAATTTTTCCAAATTTTTCCAGATGCTCCATCTTGATCAATATACCATTTCATTTTGATCTCAGTTGTTGTGAGTTCTTTCTGTTTCATCTAACAATGTCACATGTGTCTGATTTCATTTTGTTCAATTATGAACAAATATTATTCCGTCTGGGGGTTAATGTCAAATTTGGAAGGACTGACAGAAGGGTACATACAAAATTGGGTTTGTTTTATTAGTAAAACATAGTTTCTTTTTAAACTATTTCCATTCTGCCAATAACAGTAGTACCATTGACATATATTTTATTTTAAGCGTTCCATTTATACTTTGGGCGATTCTTTCATGGTGCATGGGCACTCATCAGGGGTTTCCTCTGGGTAATGAGCGCGGTTTCCTCCCCCACTTAACCTGGCAATGCCGCGATATAAGTGAAATAATCTTGAGTGTGGCGTTAAACATTTAAATCAATCTTGATGTATCATTTTTTAATGGCAACTTCTTATTTATTTCAAATAATAAACACATTTTTTGACCTATATTTTCCTGGCCTATATATCAGGAGATTCTTTGGCTGTTTAGTATGACAATGTATAAGAGTTTGTAATATGATCCTTTCATATTTTTAGAATTCGGACATGTTTTGGAAGCCGACAGTACCAGTTTTGGCTGACGTTGGTAGTTTTATGGTGAAGCTATCTGAGAGTCTGAAAGACCTTAAAGTTGACCCAGACTGGATAAATAAACTACAGGAGAGGGACGAGGCTAAAGAAGCCAGTAATAAGTGAGTGTGGGGTTAGATACTTACCCATCCCCGCGTTAAAGTGGGCGATGATTTTTAGGTATTACGTAAAAGAGAGAGACCTATCGTCAGTTACCCATCCACCCGTTTAAGTGGGCGATGATTTTTAGGTAAAAAAGAGAGACCTATCGTGAGTTAGCCATCCACTCGCTTAAGTGGGTGACGATTTTTGCGTCAAAGAGAGCACCTATTTGAACACCATTTGTCACCGGTTTTAACATTGGTGAGATAGGAAAACTGACCAATTCATTGAATATGCTTCGATAAAAATATGTTAAAAATGCTAAAATTTTTAAATATGGGGGGTGGGGGGAGGAGGGTAGCAAGGTGGGTCAGCCGTATAAGCATCTTGGGTGCTATGTAAAACTTAGATCAAGCTTTTGAGTTTAACAAAGTCATGCAACGTCAGAGTTTAGGGGGTAAATTTGTCTCTTAACTGTTTTTAAGAAAAACTATAATTATATAAATGATAAAAAATTAAGACATCACTACGTAGTTAGTTGTTAATAATTGTGTTAATAATGCTGTGTTTTGGTTGTAGAGAGAAAGCCAATGAGAAGACGACAGTTCATTTGAACCCCCTGAAGGTTTTACACACCGTAGAGGAAGTGATGAGTGAAGACAGTCTGATTGTAGCTGATGGAGGGGACTTTGTGGGTAGTGCTGCTTATATTCTCAGGTAAGTCTGTAGGTAGTGCTGCTTATATTCTCAGGTAAGTCTGCAGGTAGTGCTGCTTATATTCTCAGGTAAGTCTGCAGGTAGTGCTGCTTATATTCTCAGGTAAATCTGTAGGTAGTGCTGCATATATTCTCAGGTAAGTCTGTAGGTAGTGCTGCTTATTTTCTCAGGTAAGTCTGTAGGTAGTGCTACTTATATTCTCAGGTAAGTCTGCAGGTAGTGCTGCTTATATTCTCAGGTCAGTCTGTAGGTAGTGCTGCTTATATTCTCAGGTAAGTCTGTGGGTAGTGCTGCTTATATTCTCAGGTAAGTCTGTGGGTAGTGCTGCTTATATTCTCAGGTAAGTCTGTAGGTAGTGCTGCTTATATTCTCAGGTAAGTCTGTAGGTAGTGCTGCTTATATTCTCAGGTAAGTCTGCAGGTAGTGCTGCTTATATTCTCAGGTAAGTCTGTAGGCAGTGCTGCTTATATTCTCAGGTAAGTCTACAGGTAGTGCTGCTTATATTCTCAGGTAAGCCTGTAGGTAGTGCTGCTTATATTCTCAGGTAAATCTGTAGGTAGTGCTGCTTATATTCGCAGGCAAGTCTGTGAGTAGTGCTGCTTATATTCTCAGGTAAGCCTGTAGGTAGTGCTGCTTATATTCTCAGGTAAGTCTGTAGGTAGTGCTGCTTATATTCTCAGGTAAGTCTGTAAGTATTGCTGCTTATATTCTCAGGTAAGTCTGTAAGTATTGCTGCTTATATTCTCAGGTAAGTCTGTAGGTAGTGCTGCTTATATTCTCAGGTAAATCTGTAGGTAGTGCTGCTTATATTCTCAGGTAAGTCTGTAGGTAGTGCTGCTTATATTCTCAGGTAAGTCTGTAGGTAGTGCTTCTTATATTCTCAGGTAAGTCTGTAGGTAGTGCTGCTTATATTCTCATCTAAATTTGTATGTAGTGCTGCTTATATTCTCAGGTAAATCTGTAGGTAGTGCTGCTTATATTCTCAGGTAAGTCTGTAGGTAGTGCTGCTTATATTCTCAGGTAAGTCTGTGGGTAGTGCTGCTTATATTCTCAGGTAAATCTGTAGGTAGTGCTGCTTCTATTCCCAGGTAAGTCGGTGTGAAGTGCTGCTTATATTCTCAGGTAAGTCTGTAGGTAGTGCTTCTTATATTCTCAGGTAAATCTGTAGGTAGTGCTGCTTATATTCTCAGGTAAGTCTGTAGGTAGTGCTTCTTATATTCTCAGGTAAGTCTGTAGGTAGTGCTGCTTATATTCTCAGGTAAATCTATAGGTAGTGCTGCTTATATTCTCAGGTAAATCTATAGGTAGTGCTGCTTATATTCTCAGGTAAATCTGTAGGTAGTGCTGCTTATATTCCCAGGTAAGTCTGTAGTTAGTGCTGCTTATATTCTCTGGTAAGTCTGTAGGTAGTGCTGCTTATATTCTCAGGTAAGTCTGTAGGTAGTGCTTCTTATATTCTCAGGTAAGTCTGTAGGTAGTGCTGCTTATATTCTCAGGTAAATCTGTAGGTAGTGCTGCTTATATTCTCAGGTAAGTCTGTAGGTAGTGCTGCTTATATTCTCAGGTAAGTCTGTAGGTAGTGCTGCTTATATTCTCAGGTAAGTCTGTAGGTAGTGCTTCTTATATTCTCAGGTAAATTTGTAGGTAGTGCTGCTTCTATTCTCAGGTAAGTCGGTGTGAAGTGCTGCTTATATTCTCAGGTAAGCTTGCAGGTAGTGCTGCTTATATTCTCAGTTAAATCTGTAGGTAGAGCTACTTATATTCTCAGGTAAATCTGTAGGTAGTGCTGCTTATATTCTCAGGTAAGTCTGTAGGAAGTGCTGCTTATATTCTCAGGTAAGTCTGTAGGTAGTGTTGTTTATATTCTCAGGTAAATATGTAGGTAGTGCTGCTTATATTCTCAGGTAAATCTTGTTAAATGTCTAATGCAAGTTTAGATACCTATGTTTAGGCTAGTTGTCCAAAAGGAGTGATGAGATCATGCTGACCTGATATACTTTTAAATTTATCTCCCTCAAAGTTGTAGAAATAAAATTAGGATTTTTCTACTAATGCACACGTGGCATAAATTACATATTAATCAACGATTATTTATTTTTGTTTGTATATTTTTCAGACCGCGTGGCCCACTTCGTTGGCTGGACCCTGGTGCGTTTGGGACCCTGGGTGTTGGCGGTGGGTTTGCTTTAGGTGCTAAACTGAGTCGCCCTGATTCTGAGGTTTGGATTATTTATGGAGACGGGTCTCTGGGATACAGTGTGGCAGAGTTCGATACATTCACTAGGCATAATGTAAGCACTTGTTTTTTCTTGTTGTTGAGATCTTGTTCTTTGAATCACAACCATTACATATCTAACACAAATTCTTTGAGGAGATCTTTGTATTACAACAACTAATCAATCTGGTTAAATTTTCAAATTCTGAACTGATTTATTTTAATCTGCTGAACATGGATATATGGAGTGTCAGGCAGGAATTCCAATATATTGGTCCATATTTAAACTTGGTTAAGTGTGATACATGAAGATATACTGACTGATGATTTGTTCAGGGTTTTATTACAGATACACAATACTGGTATGTAAAATATAGCTACATGTGATTGATTAGTGTTTTATGCCACACTCAAGATTGACTGGCAGAGTAATCCCTAAGCTTCCGTTATCATACAACAGTTATGTTACATAAGTGGTTTAGCATCATACTCAGTGAGAAAACTTTTGGTACTGACTGGGAAGTGATCTGTAAGCAGGACTAATTAGATTTTTGAGTCTACAACTCTCTTAATACACTTTAAAAAAACTGACACCATTGACGATCATAATCTTTATACCTGCCACATGAAATCATGGCCTATAAATGAACAATTCTCTTTTGGTTATATTTTTTTAGGGGATTTTTTGGCATCTTTTTTTTCTTGAGTACGTAGTTTGAGTCCTATTTAATGTATGTATCTGTCTTTGCTCTCAGACCCCTGTGATAGCTGTGGTTGGTAATGATGCTGGCTGGACCCAAATCGCCAGGGAACAAGTACCTATGTTTGGTAGTGGGGTTGCCTGTGGACTCGCTGTAAGTTAACTCTCACATAAGGCAAATCTGAATAATTTATTGTTTTTTTTGTAGCATGTAAAGGCCCGTTCACACTGTGCGATTTGTCGTATCGACTTGTAGGATTCGATGAAAATAAATGCTTCTAATTGGTGAATAAGATTTAACAACCAATCAAAAGCATCCATTTTAATCGCATCCTACAAGTCGATACGACAAATCGCACGGTGTGAACGGGCCTTTACCTTGCAATCATCTCATAATGAAAACTTGCTTGGTCGATCAACTTGTAATACTACCTGCATATATGATTAAAGTATTTTTAAAAAAAATTATCATTTCTAAATAAATCTGAAAAACTTGTACCAACTGAATATCACTGGTTCTCAAAACCAACTTAGTCAAAACAGCAACAAGACAAAGAAATCAACTGAAAAATCTCACTAAGCAAACAAAATCAATAGACCAAACTCACAAACACTCTTTAACCAGCCAAGGCAAAAAAAAAACTGACACAACATAAGAACCAATCCAGCAATTTCATTTATTTTTCTGTTGTATTTCTTGTAGTTTTCTGATTATCACTTGGTTGCCGATGGTTACGGAGGTAAAGGTGTCGTACTTGATTGCTTTAACGAGGACAGAATGACCGAGGTATTCCAAGAAGCTAAAGATTTGTGTCGACAAGGGAAGAGTGTTCTCATCAACGTACTAATTGGAAAAACTAACTTTAGAGAAGGCAGCATCTCAGTGTAATTTAATCTTATCGTAGAAAATCTAAATATTACCCCAAAAATACGAAAAAATCTACAGTAGAGAACTTTGTCCGAAAATGCAGTGCTAATCATAAAGAAATAGATTTTTTTCTCATTGAAAAATTGTCAAACTTTTTTTTTCAATTTTTGAATGATGATAATTTTTCTGTCGCACATTTTCAAACTTCATGTTGGGCCTTGTTGGCTTTGTCAGTAGTTTGTTAGTTTGACAGGCCTTCCCTCGATTAGGTGCAGGTTTGATTGATTGATGTTTTACATCACACTCAAAATTATTTCACTTATATGGCGGCATTGCCAGGTTTAGTGGGGAAGGAAACCGGGCTCATTGCCCGGGGGAAAAACTCGACTGCATGTCTTGAATCTCGCTCAGTGGAAACAAAAATTGAATTTTTAAATTGATTGACCTATATGGAAGAGTTGCCAGGTACTCTCCAAAGGTTTCTTTCCTCACTAAACCTGGCAACGCGGCCATGTAAGTGAAACAATCTTTAGTATGTAATTTTTTACACAAGATGTCTCAGTTCAATGCAAGTCAGAAATGTTTTATTTCATAAAATTGTAGTGCTTTTTTGTGTGTAACTGAACAAAAATTTGCCCAGTTATTTTTTTTTTTGTATGGGCATCAATGTCTCTGTTAATCAAGTGCAAATTGTTTGAATGTCACCTCAAGATAAATTAATCAATTTAAGGTGTCAAAATGATATGCATTGAAATAAAAGATGACTTTATCAAAGACTTTGATAGTTCAAATGCATGTTGTATTCGATCTTAGCTGAAGTTTCATTCTGAAGCTACATGTGTAACTAAAGCTCTTCAGATTTGTGCTTTGGAATAATGGCCTGTCTGTGTAATTTCAATTAAAACTCTCCATCTTGTTTAATTAAACAATTATGTCACAGAAAAAAACAACACATTTTTGAATGGAAAATCTCAGGTTGCTGGTGTGATTTGATGTTATTTGGTAAATTGTGTTTTGGGAATTTAGATCTTTTGTCTTTGTTGAATTATGAAAAACTTTATTAAATCCCCTCTTTTCTATGATAAGCTCAGCGATGAATATTTAATTTATTTGAATTTTGAGATCTTTAGATTAATTACGTTATTGAGCCACTAAAAATTCAGTCTCATATTTCCCCTATTTAATATGTTTTCCTTATGAAGAAGTTGCATTGTTATTATTTATATAGGGTTCATATCGGGCCTGGAAAAGCTTAAGATTTTGACAATGGCTTCAAAGCATTGAATTATGATTGAGGATTGATTGATGTTTACGCCGCACTCAAGATTATTTCACTTATACGGTGGCGTTACCAAGTTGGTTTCCTCTCCTACTAAGACTCCTTGCCCGGAGAAAACTCTTGACCGATGCCTGGCAACTCTTCCACATACGGCAACCGAGTGAAAAATCCACTCAGCAGTTGTTCATTTTTTGGTCTAGGTGTGATATGAACTCGCGCCACATCGATGGAAGGTCTGTGTGGGACTGAGGGACGATCACTCTAACCCACTGGACCACCGAGGTCCTGATAATAGTAGAAGAATACAAAGTAAAATAGCTAGGCCTGGAAATTCAGGAAAATGAAAATTGGGAGAAGAATTATCTAATAATGTAAAAGAAATTGGTTTTTGACATATTGTCAGTGTGTATTTTAATGCTAAATATTGGAATATTTTAAAGTAAGTCAGTTTACTGTGTTAATCACAGATCAAAGTCGTCAATAAATTAGCTGTAATCAGGACGTTCAGAGCCTGGACAACGGTCATTTTGCACTTGGAAAAGCCTGAAAATTTGAAACCTGTTTATAGTATTGGAAAGGCAAATACAAGAGGAAAAAGCGCATCACAATCCAATTGTATTTGATTAATATTTTTGCCGCACTCAAGATTACTTCACTTGTATGACGGTGTTGCCAGGTTTATTGGCTGAGGGAACCCTTGACCTTTTTGTATGTACCTGGAAACACTTCCACATAAGATGTCTAAGGGAAATATCCACTTAGAAAATTTAATTTGAGCGGAGTGGGCATCTAACCCACACCTTATGGATGGAAGGCTTTTTTTTGGGCTGAGGGACTTTCACTCGGCAAACTGAGCTACAAATGTACTTAAATTGTATTTGAGGTTTCTTCCGAATATTCATATGGAAGGCACCACCGAAAGATTGGGTGAGATTTCATGTTGAAAGATATTTGTATGAGTTCACACAACGCTGCATTTGTACTAAAATATATATATATTTAATACATGGGATGATTGTTTTGAAAACATAATTACTCATACAAAACAAGGCAGTACATCTAACTATATACGTATACATAGGAAATAAAGATACTAATGGACGGATTTCTTACTTACTATGTAACCATGATTAACGAATTCAAGAGTCACAGCCACCATTTGGACGGATTTGGGTAAGAGAAAAGAACAGATGTCTGTTTCACAAAGCGCCGTAGCGCAAGTTTTTACGTAACTTCCATAGTAGCCGGGATTTTCGGTCTAGAGGGCGACATTTTATATTTGGCTGGTAATGTGAATCACAAATACGGAAAAAATAAAAATAAAATTCGGCGGAGCCCAGATTTCTCGGCTACTGCCATAGCAACCCATACTGTAGAGATATGTTGCTATGACAGTTGCGTAAAAACTTACGTAATGCGGCTTTGTGAAACAAACTCCTGGTCATTTTGCTTGCTCAGCGATAGCTTATCTCTCTAACATGATGCCACCAGAGTTTATAGGGTTAGCCAACTGTTAGTCAATGAACTGGTATTTATTACTTTCCTATCACTTCTACGATAATAGTCTTGAAGTACCATTATTTTTATACATCTCTACTTTCCCTGAAATTGTTCAAACTACAATTGTAATCAGGATGAATTTATGATCCTTAAAGTTACAGGAGCTGCCAAAACTCACAATTTAAAAAAAAAAAATTCTGATTGAGGGACAGTTTATCTACGATATGATTCACATTGGAATAAGGAAAATCGGTATAGACCAATTTTAAAGACATACTTCCTGCGAAAATCCAGAATACTGTGTACATAAAAAACAATGGGCGGTTTTCATTTACATATTATATTCAATAAATAATTAAATACAGTACTCATTTACAAATAAAATCTTATGTACAGGTTTTATCAGCACAATATATCCATGAGTATGTACATTAAATACAAATCCAGATTTCTATGGAAAGACAATTTGAAAAATGGCAGACATGAGTAAGGAATTACATGTGCATTGATTAATGGTTGACGCTGCATTCTGATGAATCTTCATTGGGGATCTTCTGGAGATTTTCAAATTAACTTCACATAAGTTGAGAATGAGCACCGGTGGTGGAGACCTTTAGTGCGTCATAACTGTCAAGATTAAGTTTCGGGAACGCTTCGTTAACAGTTGCAAAAATTACAAATTTGCGTTTAACCATATTCAATTGATTGATTGATTGGGGCTTACCTTCGCACTCAACAGCTAAGGTTATATGGCGACAAAAGTAACAACCGACCAAAAAATCCCCCCCCCCCCCCACACTCATCCACCCAGATCTAAATTTTGACATTTGGCTTCACAGACCATAAACTGTCAGGAAGGCTAATGTATGTAGCATACTTAATGTTCCTCCTTGCTCGGTCAGCAATATATGGCTAAAGCTGTCAAAGACAGCCTGGTTTAGCAGGGGAACTTAATGGTGGTATCACACATTTACATGTCAAATTACAAGTATTTCTTAAAAAAATTGACAGTTTCTAAAAAAAAAAAGGTGTATTTTAGACACAATCTGTGTCTGCCCACTATACACTTTTTAGGGCATCACAATATTTCCCCAATCAAAGATTGGTTGATTGATTGGGGCTTAACGTCGCACTCAACAGCTAAGGTTATATGACGACAAAAGTACCAACTGACCAAAAGATCTTACCAACCCCATCCCACCTAAATTTTAACATTAAACCTCCACAGACCATATGGACGTCAGGAAGGCTAATGTATTTGGCATACTTAATTTTCCTCCATGCAAGGTAGGCGAAAATGGCTATGGTAAAAACCACAATGCCCCCAGCCCGAGGGTCCCCTATCAAAGAAAACCAAAGTAACTGTGATTTTACTGCTGTCCCAATAGACCTATTCCCTAATGCTGTTATATGACGGATAGAATCGCGCATGGAAATTAATCTGCGCAGAAAAACTATACGTGTGCAGTCATGCGCGTCACTACTAATGGCTCAACAAAGCAGTCACTTCAAAGAATATCTGGGATGGTTGCCAGTTACCAACGGAAGGTCGTGGGTTTCCTCCGGGCATAGAGCCCGGTTTCCTCCCACAATAAAACTGGCAACGCCGCCATATAAGCGAAATTATCTTGAGCGCGGCGTAAAACACCAAACAATCAATCAAAGAATATCCCTCCTTCAACCCATAAGTTTTTAAGTGAAAGCATTCGCCCACTAGTCTTTCAAAACTTTGTATAATGGTTTAAAAGGCCTATTTATTTACATCTAAATGTATTCCTGTAATGATTAAAAGCTATCAGGAGACAATACCTAGGGTAATTCTTGAAACTAGAACACCGATCATGGTCACTAATGATACATTTGTTAATGAAGTGGCTGAACCTAAAGCAAAAGGGTAGAAGAAATCATAAGGGACTTTCGCCAAAAATAATGGCGGTTCTGAGTAAAATTCCGCCGCTGGTTGAGACACGTCAATGAAGGACACTGATTGGACGACCTCAAAACGCTGAGTCAAACCCTCAGCTCCTGGTTGACAATACGCACCAGAACACTGAAAAATAATAGAAAGAGAAATTCAATTTTAGCAACCCAAAGGACCTCGGCCTTGGACAATGGCTACGTATGCCTTTAGCATTGGTTGCCATGGTAGTTAAGATCACACTTAGCTAAGATCGCTTTGTGAAAGTAGTTCCTCAACCTACACGTATATCCAGTACAAAGCAAATCATAAATGTCACATGGATTATATATGACACAAAGACAAAAATATACTGAAAAGAAAAGATAATTATAATAAGATAAGATTTGAAAATATGGATAATAAATTTCAGATTTAAAAACAGACTTGTCAATCAAATTCTACAAAGTGTGTTTCTAAAGTTTACAAAACATAACAATAAATTGTAATCGTAAATGCCAAATATAAGGAAAATTTCGTAGGAATAAAATTAGCTAATTTCTGGTTATTTCTATATCATAAAATAAGAGCTATAAGCTGATATTAATCTTCATACTGTAAGTTAAGATAGTTCTGTAAGCAGTCGACCTCTCAAAAATAAACTAAAAAAATCATGGCTATTTGTATGTAGTCGATTATTAGCAGTTCGTACAGGCTACTGACTTTGCCAATAATTTTTATTTCAACATCAATCGTTTAGTTTTTCAAGGTACTTCAAATGCTGATCTTCTCTTGACGATCAGAATTTATGAAACAAATTCAAATTTTGGCAGCTCATGCCACTTTGATAAAATAACTGTTAAACTTACCTGAAAAGCTATAGTTTGTGGACTCTCATAGATGAATGAAACTCCCACTATTTTAGGTTGTGGGTTAGATAATGATCCCACATTGGAATATAAGATTTGAATATGTGCACCAAGCACCATGTCTACACATTCAGCTCCAGTTCCTGCTACCTGTACACAGAAAACAAAAACATTATATCGATTTTCAAAGTTTAAATAACTGCTTGATATATTTTAAACATTTTCATCAAATTAAATAAAAATCCTAATTAAACATTTCTTTTTAAAAATCCAATTACCGCTAACTCAAGATAACAGTACACTTTAGCAGTTTTATATATATTCCGGATGGCTATGTAGAATTGCTCTGATAGAGAATATCACTAAACTATGGCATTAGTATTTCGAGATGCAGGCCAAAGGATTTCACTTTAACGATCGGTTCCAGTAGCCTGTTATTACTGTTGTTCTGAAACTACGGAAACGAAAATCTGTTCCCATCATGAAAGCCAGAATATGGTATGATGTATAACAAAACTAGCATCAGTACCCGTTGGCTCCCAGCATTTCAATATACGGAACCGGTTCACTGTTTCTGAGTGACACTGGAATTTTATGCCCTGGCATTTCTTTTGTTTCGTAGAGACAGTAATAAACTACTTTCTTTACAGTAAAATGGGGGCCTCAGTGGACAGAAAGATAGTCCCTCAGTCTGACACAGACCTTCTATCACATTCAGACCAAATTAAATTGAAAAAATTTGGATTGGATTTTTCGCCAAAGGTCAAGTGCAATAATCTTGAGTGCGTCATAAAATTTATTTCACGCTTTTTTTTATGAGAGCTTCCATTGCTACACTGAATGTTCACAGTGAGGATCACACATTTAAATAGAAATTTGATAACTTAGATATACAATTTAAGAAGTACAACTTATGTATTAGGAGTAATTTATTAACTTTCGCCCTCAATTTTTGGTGTGAACAGTAATTTGGAAAAATCCCATCGCTAAAAATGAAAAAAAAAAACCTGAAGAATTGGAAGAATAATTCTCATATTCCTCCAAGATATACCTACCTGTACAAACTGTACAAACACTTGCCTTTTGACCCTAGGAGAAAGAACAATCTGCATTTTACACAATAAAATCAAAAAATCTTGCCCTAACATCCTGTATAGTAATCTAGGCTTATGCCCTGTACTGGCTATCCGTTTGTACATACCGCGCATGCGCGAACCTTCCCTTCCGGTCTACCTCTTTCAACGCTTGCAGGCGTAATAGTGAGGGGAGGATGGGCTGGGTTTAACTGTTTGTACAGGTAGGTATATCTTGGAGGAATATGAGAATTATTCTTCCAATTCTTCAGATTCCCATAGATAGTACCTACAACTGTACAACACTTGCCTCGCATGCCACAGTCCGGAGGAGGGACTAATACGCCGTACAGAGCATTAACCAAGTTTTTTTTTGATTCCCGCGTAAAGAATGGTAACCTCGGTATTACTCACCTCGAACTCTCCTGGATCCGTCCTCAGGTGTCCAGTGGGCCAGGGTGAATTAGATCTTTCTCTGAACGCTGTTTGGGCCGCTACCAACGGACCGAGTGAATACAACCCACCACGTACTAAAGTCATGTCCCGGAGACAATAGTCCGCGAAAGTCGACGGTGACTTCCAAGACAGATAGATTGATAGGTTGTTTGGTGTTTTACGCTGCGATCAAGATTATTTCACTTATATTGCGGCGTCGCCAGTTTTATTGTGGGAGGAAAACGGGCTGTGTGCCTGGAGGAAAACCACGACCCTCCGCTGGAAACTGGCAACCATCCCACAAAGGTCGTTCGAGTGAAAACCCAGTCCAAAATTTCCATTTTTTTTTTTTTGGACTGAGTGGGATTCGAACCCGCGACCCATTGGCGGAAGGCTGTTTGGATTGAGCGTCTAACGCTATACCTACTGAGTCACGGACCTCAGCCTTCCAAGAAATAAGCCCTCATAATCCGAGGACATCGTGTAGGGACATCATCGTTTATCAAGCGGCTTGGTAAACGAAGATTGCACAGGAAATATATTCTCTATTAGAGAAATGTGTTTTATTTTACTGAGTTATTTATTTCTTGGAAATAAACTTCACTCGGAAAGGAATAAGCAACATTCCTGTGTCGGCTACGAAGCACCGGTCTTCGAAGACCGACGGAAGACATATGGTCTTCGCAAAGGTCCGCGCTCAAATCTGCAGACTTTCTGCGTCTTGACAAGCAAAGTCAGCACCCAGGCTCAAGTGGCCGTACATACTAGGAATAACGACTGTTCGTGTATTTCTTACTACGGTAATATACACAAGTACTGTCGGCTTGCGTTCACATCCCGTCGACCCGTAATGGCGAAAGGGTGTAACAGTCGACTATCCAACAGGCCTATCAGCCGAGTCGTTGCTGATTAGCCAATCACAGCTCCTTTCTTTCCCCGGCATGGGAAATCATGAAGATGGCGGAAAGAGGACAATTCCAGCAATTGACGGGAGAAAAACATCTCTAGTATGGTTTATGTTCGAACCTAAGATCTGTAGTCAGAACAGGTTTGGTACTTTTTCCTTTTGCTCATTTTGGAAAAAAAAGGAATTTACTTGAAAACCAGTTGGCAAGAAGTCCGTCTAAGATTAGAAGATAATGACATTCTAATGAACTAGGAGCTCGGTCTTGTACTTAGATTGATGATTGGTCTTCGCGCCGCACTGAAGTTATTTAACCTATAAGGTGGCGTAGCCAGATTGTGGGGGAAGGACCTGGGCCCGGAGGAAACCCCCGACCTTCGGCATGGCAACTCCTCCGCATACGGCAACCGCCATAATGTAAAAGTTGTCATTTTGCAACGGTAACTGCGAGAGGAAACTGTCAGGGTAATAATTTAAAGTGGCCTGTACGAACCGAAAACGTGTTCGAAAGTAAGCACAATTTAAATAACCGGGACGACCATTCATTCATTCTAAGCCGAAGTTGGTTCAAACAATACTTTATCGTACATTTTCGAGCCCAGAAGCATTAAAAAGCTTCTGAATTATACGCCTTGAGAGAAATAGCATAATTTCAACATTCTGTTGTGACGTCAAAATATCAACATTTTGGCAGCTCATACCCCTTTAATAGTAAGCTGTCATGACGCAATGCCACAAGAAAATAACAAACAGCGCACCATTTTAAACTACGAACGGGCTGTTATTAATTTACAACCGCACAGTAGTGATATCATTTATTGGTCAGCCTTGAAATCTGCGAGCAGGCCGGGTGAGCAGTCCAACCTGACGATTGATTGATCGAAGAATTACGCTGCACGCAAAAGCTGTTCCGTTTATACGGTGGCGTAGCCAGGTTTAGTGGGGGAGGAAGACCGGGCTTACCGTCCGGAGTAAACCCCGAACTCCGGCAAGTACCTTGGGAGTCTTCCACATACCCATCTTGACGAAGGCTGTGCCAACGCACGTGTGCCCAACGAGTGCAACCTCGCCCTGCACTAGTGTCAAGTCTCATATGTAGTATACTGTGAAGGTCGTAGACCAAACCTCCTAAAGCCTGATCCCATAAACTATGGATGAGGGCTCACAATACTGCCAAGAGCCTGAATCCAAGAAGATTAGTCCTCGCCAAGGTTGCTCGTTGACAAGGGAAAATTTTTGCATGAAAACAGGCTCAGGGGTTCCTAGATATTACCAGTCGTCATGATCGGCTAATAGTCTTCTGTTTACGTACCTCCCCCCCCCCCCCCCTCATGTCCTATGACACAACTTGCAGGTCGTCCTGCGGGTCCAAGGGGGGGGAAATCTGATTAATGTATTAATCGCTGATTTTTTGCCGCAATCCATGTTATTTCACTAACCGGGCAACTTGTCAGGTTTAGTGGGGGAGGGAATCCCCGATCCTCAGGGGAAAGGGTTGCATGGTTAATGCTTTACGCTACATTTCGGCTTATTCCACTTATACTGCAGTTTTGCAAGGATAAGTTGGGGAGGAAAACCGGGCTCATCGTCTGGAGGAAGCCCCCAACCTTCAGTGAGAACCTGGTAACCCCTTTCCATACGGCGACTGAGTGACGAGTCCTCTCAGAAATGTATTTGTTCTGAGTAAGATTCGAACCCGCGCCGCATGATTTGTGTAAGTAGGCCCCGGGCTGACATTTAAAAAAAAAATCAAAGGCAACCAGGCGGGGTCCAGGGCCTAGCTTATCGGATGGGGAGACTCCCACGCTTGGGCGATTTCCCGCTGTCGACCGGTCACCCCAGTGGCCCGCTCTAAATTGAGCAGCAGCTGGTAGATATAGTCCAGGAGTTCAGAGAAAGTTAAATATTGATCGTCCGTCTCCTGTTGGTTTGACAGTTGGGATGATAACCGCCGGCGGTTCGACTCGCACCTGGGCGTACATCCATGGCCGAAACATGGCAGGTTTAGGCCTCTTGGAACACCTCTTGGCGTTTTGACAAACCCAGAACCTGGGTTAGGGCTGTTAGCCTTTCCCCCCACTCTAGTTGTCAGGCCGATCGACTCATGAACCCGTGGGTAGTGTCGTAATCGAAGGCGCCGTAATTTGAGGCTCCCCTGTGGACTGACAAATCCAGAGCTTGGGATGACGCCAGTATTACAATCAGCCCACTTTAGTTGTCAGGTGGCCGACTCGTGTACCTGGACGTACAGTCAGGGTCGAGGCCGCCGTATGCTAAGCCCCCAGGTGGATCGACAATACCAGAGCTGGGGTGACGCCCGTAGGCCCACAAAGCCACTCCGGTTGTCAGGCGGATCGACTCGTGTGCATGGGCGTACAGTCGTGGTCGAGGCCGTTGTATGTTGAGGCTTCCCGTCGGCTCGACAGATCCAGAGTTGGGGTGAGGCCCGTACGGTAACCAACTCACTCCGGATGTCAGGCGGGTCGAGTCGTGGGCCTGGGCGTACAACCCTAGTCGAGGCTGTCGAATGTTTAAGCATCCTGGTGGCTCAACAGATCCAGACTTGGGGTAACGCCCGCAGGACTCGCCCACTCTGGTTGCTAGGCGGATCGACTTGTGTACATGGGCGTACATTCGTGGTCGAGGCCGCTGTATGTTTAAGCCTCCTGGCGGTTCGCCAGATCGAGAAGTTGGGATGACGCCGAAGGCTCAAACCACTTCAGATGTCCGGCAGCTCGACTCGTGTACCTGTGCGTACAGACGTGGTCGAACCGCCTTGTTCAGTAGTTGAAAAACCCTGATCATCCGTATCTTCCGCCGAATCCGTCGGAGACTCCTCTCCAGTGGGCTCCGGTTCGGGATACTGGACGTTCGGCTGGAGGTAGTTCCCTGACCAAGTTTTAGTCTGGTAGTCGCCCTCTAAGAACTGGTCCGCCCATCTCCTGGTCTCAGGGAGCGCCTCCTGGCGGTTCGACTGATCCAGGGACAAGGTTGCCGGTCGTTGCCTGATCAACCCGCCCTGGACGTCAGGCAACTCGACTCGTGTGCTTGGGTGCACAGTCGTGGTCGCAGAAGCCTGTTTAGATCGTGAAGATCTGGGCCCCTCGATTGCCGCGCCTGAGTTGTTTATTTACTCGAGCTTGGCAATTGAGAATTTAACGCCCTCTAACGTTTGTTCCATGGCACACAAACGTTCTGCGTCTGACCTCTGCGTGGGTTCCGGCTGACGGGTGTTCCGACACGCAGACTTCGTATGGGAAGGTGTAACTGACGTTCGGTCGCTGGCTTGAGACAAACTGTCGAAGATAAGCAAAATGAACAGAACATATGTTCAGAGCTAATCCCAACAAAGCATCAACGACAGCCAAATCAGAAGAGATAATCAACAAGAGAACACAGAAAAAAAAATTATATATCGTTTTTTTCTTTTTATTACAATAAATAATAGTTATTGATTTAGGACTTGCATGGACCGTTTAACCTCGTCCGCTGAGTCTGGGGAGATCGCGTGATCGCCCCCCCCCCCCCCCCCCCTCTTCGAGGACCTCCTCGGTTTCGAAGAATTGCCCTCCTTACTGGACCAGGAAGAACTTCGGGACCTGCTACTCTTCCTCTGAGGCTTCGCTGCTGATGATATTCTTGGCAGGTATTCGTGGGGTAAGTGCCTCCACAGGCACTAGACACCATTTTCCATCACAAATTTTTAATCTAAAAATAACAACGAAAAAGATTTAAAATTTAGTAATGGAACGTAATTTATTTAAACAGGGACGCACCCCGCTTTAAAAAATCGCCTATGAAAATATGTAATAGTGTTTGTATGGGAGGGTGGTGAGCCACAACAACCCGACCGCGTGGTGACGAATTTTGGACCCACGACAGCATATATGTGGGTTGAGATGGGTTGAGTCCGAAAACTCTCCAAAAACAAAAAAAAATACAGGACATTTTTTGGTCAGAAACCCTCTAGTAATCTAGGGGAGGGTATCTAACCGCTAGGGACAGTAAAATTTCCTACCAAAAACGATTCAGAGAGAAGGATTAGTAAGAAAAGTATACTTAGTATAATTTGCAGTGTTGATCTCTTCTCTGCAGAGTTGAAAGAGGTAGACCGGAAGGGAAGGTTCGCGCATGCGCGGTATGTACAAACGGATAGCCAGTACAGGGCATAAGCCTAGATTACTATACAGGATGTTAGGGCAAGATTTTTTGATTTTATTGTGTAAAATGCAGATTGTTCTTTCTCCTAGGGTCAAAAGGCAAGTGTTTGTACAGTTGTAGGTACTATCTATGGGAATATAGCAATTTAGATCATATCAGATAAACTGGAGGTTAAAGATAACGAAAAACTATTTATCAATCAATCAATGAAATATGTAATATAAAAAAACGACTTACAGCACCCCTGGGTGTGTTTTGGACGAGAATATTGACCCAGTCCCCAACCACATGGGGATCTGAATTACCAAATGTTGCCACAGACCAGTTTTTGGGTGGATCAGGACCATCAGGCCACAGGGCTAATAAAGCCACCCTCTGCATTCTCTGGCAGTTAGATCCCATGTCAGACATGTTAAAACTGAAAACACAGAAAAAACACTCATATCACCTGCAGTAAATTGCAAATGTATGTTAAACCTAGATGAAGTTCTGCCTAGTCATGTGCATGGAGTTACAATTTTATGCTGTAAGCCTATACGAAACTTGAGGTTATATGAAGTTATGCATAGTCATGCTTATGGGGGTGCAACTCCATGATGTAAGCCAATACGCATGTTAACGCCCCTCTGTTAAGGGATTAGTTTTTATCAGGTGCAGTAATTTAAAGTTATATGAAGTTATGCCTGGTAATGTGCATGGAGGTGCAAATCAAGCCTATATGTAACTTTACGCCCATCTGGTAAGCTGCAAAAGTTATATGAAGTTATGCAGGGTGATGGTTATGGGGGTGCAACTCCATGCTGTAAGCCTATATGTTACAAGTCAATGCCCCTCTGGTAAGGCACCAGTTCCTATAAGCTGCAGTAATTTAAAGTTATTATATGACGCTATGCCTGGTAATGTGATTAAAGGTGCAACTCCATGCTGTAAGCCTATGCGTTTTTATAAGATTACATCCATCAGGAAGAGTAAGCCTCCAATAAGAAAGCTTGTATTACCTGATAAAGCATCCAGTCCTCATATCCTCCCCAAAGAGGACATTTGATCTGCCCTGTGTACCAAGTGTACAATCCCCAGACATTGATGGCTTCAGAATAGTCAAGGCATTCTCCTCCAGTAAAGTACTGTTCTGTTGGACTGCCAGGCTTTAGGAAAACAAGGGAGATAATTTAATGTTGATATCATACATGAGCAAGATGTAGGAGTTTTGGTAGATTGGAGAAAGGACATGTGAAGCCAATGGCAAACAAAACAACCTATTACATTGTATACACACAAATTTTAAGAATAAGCTTGGTAGAGATGTCCAAATTTTGCATTAGTGTACAATGTACATAAGTGAAAGTTCCTGAATTTTGGTTAAAGGATAAATGCTTTTCTGAACCCCTGACAATGATGTGACTAAATTGGCGTAAGTGAAAGTTCCTGAATTTCGGTTTAAGGGATAAATGCCTAGCCCTTCCTGAACCCCTAACAATGATGCAACTAAATTGGCCAATATGCATTTCAAAAACATAGTGTTGAAACAGACAAGCTTTCCATAAGGTCCCATGGCGTCAGAGAAAAATGCATATCTTACATCACCAATCGTAAACATCCTTATATTTGACGTCATACTTGACTTTTGAAAGCTTGCATTTCAACCAATCATGAAGATGCACTGACTCATTTGTCATTTAGCCTATAAAAGGACACACCCCTTAAGTTTGTTGTGATTCTCCGTTGACTTTCACTCAGATAAGTTGAAAAATAGGAAGTGATCCATCTTGGATAAAAGCCTGCATGTTGACATTCCGCCCAAAATATACATTTAAAGAGTTTAGAAAAATGTGGAATGTTAGCAATGGCTTTCTGGAAACATCATCTTTATATTAAACAACAGTCGAATAGCACAAATTTTAATAATCTTTGTTTTGCTGGGGAATGTCTCTACTTCATATAAATAGCTAAACTTACAATTTGTATAACTTAAAGTCCATTTTGCAAAAAATCTTGTTTTGAAACATTTTGTAATATTATGTATACATTAGAACACCTACTAAGAATGAAGAAAAAAAAAAGGTAAAAGGAATGAACATTAATTACCTCACTAAACCTGCAGTGTCTGTTTGTGAGACAACTTTACCCGCTAAAACAGGCTGCCCCACTACATAGCCAGGGTTACCACTTCGATACTGGGGGTCAACCTCATTCAGCTGTAAGCAAAGAAAAAATGCAATTTTATTGGTTATATTAAATCATAAGTACAATAAATCAAAGTTCATAATACATTGAAAGTTGTATCTGCCTCTGAAAAAAAACAAATGCATTTTGTTTAGTACTTCAAAGCAGGGCTCTATTTATTGATTAGTCTACTGGGAATCGTGCAGGCCTAATAGACTAAGCAGACGGGTAGCCCTACGGTCCATTTAAAAACTGGAAGTTTTGTACCTAATAGTAAAATTATTTTTATTTCACTCTTTTATTAATCCTTTCTACCTAGGACAACCCAACCCTTTTTTATCCAGATGGTTTGAAATATCATGGTTACCAAGATATTGAAATTGTAACCAAGTTAATATGTATATCCAGGTTTTGAGATTAGCGAGAATACAAGCAGGTTTAGTAAATAAGTTGATTGATTAGGGTTTTACGCCGCAGTAAATAAGTTAAGCCATTCATCCGAATGTCAAGTGTATTCAAATAAGAAAAACTGGACCCTGGAAAAGGGTCTAGAAACGGCCTGAGAGTTCCTGATGACAGGATTGATTGATTGCTCAACGTTTACATCTTACTCAAGATTATTTCACTTATATAGCGACATTGTCTGGTTTAGTGGTGAAAACTGGACTATTTCCTTGATGAATTATTTTCATAATGTCTGATCGTTGTAATAAGTTCACCATATGAAGGACCATGAAAAACCAAAAGATTGACATTGAGACAAAAAAATATTGGTAAACCTAGTAAGTCGTTAGAAATGAAAATATATACGGTCAAATTTCAAATAGCTGGGATGTAGGAGTATATTTTTTTAGTCTTTATGAAAGATTGATATATGGAGAAAGCTCTTATTTCATACTTCTTGACAAAAACGACGAACAATTAGC
Source organism: Lepidochitona cinerea (assembly GCA_963971465.1). Taxonomy (NCBI): domain Eukaryota; kingdom Metazoa; phylum Mollusca; class Polyplacophora; order Chitonida; family Tonicellidae; genus Lepidochitona; species Lepidochitona cinerea. The sequence continues at coordinate 41,886,237 of OZ020553.1, forward strand.
TTATTCTGTTAAACAAAATTTTCCCATATTTGGCAGCTGATGCCCGTTTAATGAAGGGTTTTTTTCGTCTTGAGCAAACACGTCTCTAGTACTTGCACTTTCTGTACTTTGAATCACAAAAGGTTCAAAAGAAGTTACTTACACCTTGGTATTCCGTCTTGAAGGTTTGTGTTAAGGGGAGATCACTTTGTGTCAATGTTGTAAAGACAAACTTCACTTCCACACTGACTATACCTGAGGTGCCATTGGTTGTAATGATATATTGAACCTGAAAAATGGTAAAAGGGTCTTAGTTTACAAATAGTATTGAAAGTGAAAGTCCAGTTTGAAATCAAGTAGGGCCTATGCTATAAAATGTTCCCTTAGTTTAAAGGGTTGAGCAAGTATATCACGTTCAGTCGAACAATTTCTAAGGTTTAAAGGTCAATGATGACTTACCATCTCAATACAATTATAGAAACTTATTTATATAGTTATTTTCAAGCAATTTAGGAGGGTTTTCCAGATTTCTCCTTTTTTCATGTTTTAAAGGTGATGTTAAGAAATAACCCAGTAGGACTCCCTAGTCATTCGGGAAGTTTTTTGATGAGCTTTAACAACACAGAATTTTAGCAGATTATGACATTTTTTAATCTAAGTTGAAAGTTTTGCAATAGAAAAAAAAAGGCTGAACGAAAATGTTGAGAAAAGAGACAAAAAATGTTCAATGTTCTGCTACCATGAAGGTACTTACACCATCAGCGATTAGAAAAATGCGCCTTATTTAAGATTACTCAAATGATAAATTGATCAGACGGATCGATTGATTATTTGATAGTATTTTCTTTTTTTTCGGGATTACACTTTCTTAAGAAAAAAAAGCCGAAATTCTCTCGCTGATTTTGGTTGATGCACAAACGAGAATCAATCCCGGGTCGCGAAATACAGCACCTATCTCCAGCACTGAACGCAGGCTGTCTTATCCATTCAGCACACAGAAAGAAGAATTTCCAAAAATAACGAAAATACTGTTATACTCACTTTCTAACTTACACTAACTAATTAAACTCATGTCTATTAGATTATTTACTCTTGGCTTAAAACTTATCATTTTAAAATTAGAAAATTCAAAAGACATTCATATTCATTTAAATCAAAATCATAAACTAATGTGTGATGAAATTTGCCATTATACTGTTTGTGATACAAGTTTCATTGAGGTTATTTAATGTTTCTCATTATTTTAACTACGATATATTGTCGCAAATTCAAGGTTTCTTGGGGAAAGATCTTAAAGTTTGGTTGACGTTCTGATGTTGCCCCATTTAGTACCAGAGGAAACCAGGCTCAGAGAATATGCCAGTCAAGTCTTTCGGTGACGTAGAGAAAGATCATGTAGGATTCAAACACATGGTAATTAAAGCAATTAATTTTTTGGGGTATGCCTGGTACAATAATATATAGTATATATATTTCAGACAAGAAGATTTTCCCTGTGTTTTAGTGTCCATAAATATAAATATATACAGGCATTTTGACAAGAACAATGTAAATATTTTAAAAACGTATGTATAAAACATTTTGTGGTCCTCAATACCTGTGAAACAACATTGTTGCACTCATCAAGATCTGAGTCATATTGTGGAACAGGGATATCTGTAAAGTTACAATACTGTGAAATCCCTCCCGGTGAATAAAAACACAAATGTGGAGACTGAGGTAAGACTTCTGTTACACAACTGTTGTTGTACAAGTTATCTACTGTGGACAGATCACACACTCCTAAAATATCCAACAAAAAAAACAAACTTTAAATTAACTTTGTTGATAAACAAAAAGGTGAACAAATTATTTGATTTTGGCTAATCATTTGGAGGTTGAATTTAAGTTTATATATTCAAATGTATCCTTCATTGGATAAAAAAGATTTTTTTTTTAAAATTCATCTTAATTCTTTTAATTATACATAGTATTGTCAATAAAAAACAATAACTTTTAAGTTCATAAAAATTAGATTTATCAATCGGAATTACAGAAATACCAGACTATAATGAAACCTAACTGAAATGTAAATTTGACACATCTGACAATATTCTCGTTATTTTGGGATTACACTTTCTTGAAAATATGGTAGAAATTCTTCTACCGATTTTTGGAAGAATTTCTACCATATTTTCAAGAAAGTGTAATCCCAAAATAACGAGAATACTGTTATACCCACTTTCTAAAAGACACTAATTAATTAAACATCTGACAATGAATGATGAAAAGAGAAATTGAAAATTTGACAAAAAAGCTGTCAATGATAAAAGAAATACATAAAAAATTGACAAACATCCGTCAACTATAAAAACTAGATGAAAACTTCAGAAAAATCAGCCAACAACAAATCTTTACTAATAAAATAATGAAAAACTGTCAATAATAAATATAACAAAGAACACTACGAATACAACACACACCTGTTATGAAATTGGAGAGATGAAGCTGTGCAGTAGAGGTGGTGAGAGGGTCGGAGGTGGTTACAGGGATAGAGGTGTTAGAAACGGTAAAGTTGGAAGGAGGCGTAGAGGTGGTATTAAAATCAGTTACGTTAGCCCCCGTCACTGTGTCATTGGAAAGCGTGGTATTAGTATCAACAGTAGGAGTAACAGTTGATACTACAGTGGTGTTGGAACCAGTGTTGTTAGAATCAGTAAAGTTAGAGTCAGTGACGTTATCGCTAGAAAGCGTAGCATTTAGGGTAGTAGAAAGCGGGGTTGTGGTAGCAAAGGGGTTAGCAGGTGGGTACATGGAAGGCATGGTAGGTACAACTACAGTTACGGTAAAAATGTCACCAGAGGAGGGCTGAGACGTGTTGCCGAAAGAACCTGATGAGGCATTTGTCAGGTTTCCGTAGTTCCTCAACAAACCAGGATTCTATTAAAAAAAATACATCATCAATTTATAAACACATCGGAAAATCATTCAAAAAGTCAACTCAAAAAAGTTACTCCCTGTGCTAGAGTTATTATAAAATAGATCACTATTATACTGACATCACAGCTTTGCATTCTGGGCAATAAATCCACCATTTTGATGGTTAAATTAATTTTGTTTATGCATTGTTGTGTGCATACCAACTTCTCACACACATACCTGTGGTGTTTATGTATTGTTGTGTGCATACCAACTTCTCACACACATACCTGTGGTGTTTATGCATTGCTGTGTGCATACCAACTTCTCACACACCATACCTGTGGTGTTTATGTATTGCTGTGTGCATACCAACTTCTCACACACCATACCTGTGGTGTTTATGCATTGCTGTGCGTGTATACACACACACACAGATCATATTTTATCTACCGGATTTGAAGAAATATTTAACACATATCAATTGAGTGAGTGAGTGATTTGGGTTTTACGTCCTGCGTATCAATTGAAAAGTAGATGTGTGATGTAGAGCTGTTGAAACTAACATGCTCCGATATGGGAAAAAATCTAGTTTATGCTTGGAAACAAAATATTTTTGTTTTAATAAGGAAATTTCTGCTAGATTTTTACAGTTTAGCCATTGTCTAACCTCCCAATTGACAAAACTAAATTATCAAATATTAGAATTCGACGAACTGCTTCTGCAGGTTATTGGTGAGCAACTCAGAAACAGACCAGCAACCATCAACAGATGACCATTTAAACACAAATATTCCTGACACGTATACAAAAATAACACCAAACACAGAGTTAATTAACTTACTCACCTTAACGACCTTGAATCCGACATAATAGGTTGATGCCTTGATAGCCAACGATGTCTCACATGTCTGCGATAGATTTCCTAATGGACGCTGACATGTGGCTGACTGCTTATACAGATACGCTGAAATTCATAGAAATGTAACAGTAGAATTAAATACCATTACCTTTTATTCTATATAACAGTAGTTACTTGCTTGACACACTTTGTAAAATGCAAATGATCATATCATTTTGATCTAATATTTTATATTGTAAATGTAAGAATGTCCTTTTTTCTGAAAATGTCTGTTGTTCCAAACTGCATATGTAAGAGACTAAAATTCAAAAAGGAAAACCCACTAAAACAATAAATAAACTAAAAACTTTTAGAATGAGATGATACCCGTAGCCCTTCCCTAAGAGTTTAGTTTCTGACAATAATCTCATTTGACATTTAAATTACCTGCTGGATTATTGTCAACACAGACTGAGGAATGAAGCGATACAGGTAGTCCTAAAATACCCACAGCCAGGTTTTCAAACAGTGTATAAATCTGGCCTCCGCTCTGCAAAAAAGTCAAACAAACTTACATTAAACATTATTATTATCGATTGATAAGTTGTTTGAGCAGCATTTAGAAGCTGGAATAAGTACAACAGGAAGGCTAGCATATAGATATCAACTTCTCCATTTATTAGTTAGCAATGTTTCATTGATACGTAGACCTTTTCCAAGCTATGTTGCTTGAAAACGGTCTAAGTATCAAGACTGAAACACTGCTAACAAATAAATGAAGAAGTTGATATCCATATACACGCCTTCTCTTTGTGAATGATTGATGTTTTGTGCCATACTACTACAGATGATTTCACTTATATGGCGGCGTTGCCAGGTTTAGTGGGAGAAGAAAATGGGCTGTTTGCCTGCAGGGAGCCCCCGATCTTCAGCAAGTACCTGAAAACTCTTCTACATACGGCTATCAATTGAAAAATCCACTCAGAAATTAAAAAATTTGTATTTGGTCTACCGGGTAAGTGATCCCACGCCGCATCGATGGAAGGCCGGTGTCAGACTGAGGGACTGTCACTCTAACCAACTGAGCTCCCTTAATATTCCGAGGGACGGCTTAGACTCTCCACTACACCGAAAATTCTGTGCAGGTCACACATCTCCTTACTAGTGCGTGAGTGAGAGAACATTTAACGTCACTTTCAACATTTTTAGTTTTATCGAGACGACGTCTCCTTACCAAAAAAGACATGTTAGGATGTGATGCTTTGCATTGATGGATAGTTAGAGTTGACCGAAAAAGCATTTACAATGTATTATTTCAGTGCACGAAAGTTAAGTGGATTTCCATTAGAAATTGCACAAATTTAATGAAAAAACTTCTGTTGACTTGTTGGAGTGGCGCAACTTATTTTTTTCTTTTTCTCTCTGATGTATTTTAAAATGCATTTTGCCCTCAGTGCCCCTAAGCAGGCAAAATGAATGGAGGAAAAACTATAAACTAACCAGATAAGTTTGCGGAAAACTTCTAGGGTTTGTTCGTTGTTGTGTTTGAAAGGATGGTCCGGCATAGCGCTTGATGTATGTGTCAAGTCTATCACTATCTTCACTTGTTATAATATCAGGGATGTTATAGAAATTCCGTTGAGCATCTGAAAAACAACAACAACACAAACGTAAGAAAAATAAATATAAAAGATCATTTGTCAATAAATAAAGGCTCTCAAGAACTCTTAACAAGATCGAGGGAAGCTGAGGATTTCTAGATCCTTAAGTGTATGAAATTTAAGAATTTACTGATTCATTTCAATGTACATCTAAGTACATATGATACATATGAATTATCTTATAGGACAGCCATCAAAGTAACTGAAACATGCAACATTTATTGTTGTCCTAAAGCATGAAGCTAATAAAAGAAGAAAGAAGTATGTCCTTCCAGTTCCAGTTGCTTATCTGTGCCACAACCATCCCACATATAACTGATTTTAGAGTATGAAGGTCTGAAAACCTGATGACAAAATTGGAAAGGAGAAGGGTAGTTCAGATTATATAGCTTATTGGGTGATACAGCTTCAAGTAGAATAAGATGCACAAATCTTCTATCAGTAGTCTTATTCTTGTTATTTTTAGGATTATACTTTCTTAAAAATAACAGAAATTCTTCCACCGATTTTGGGTCATGCCCGCAACGGGATTCAAACCCGGGTCCCAGAGTATGGCACATATCGCTAGCACTAAATGCCAGCTGTCAACTGCCATTTTCAAGAAAGTGTAATGCCACAAAAAATAATGTGAATACCGTTATACTCACTATCTAAAAAGACACTAACTAATTAAAGTAATTTTGTTCTCAGATGATTTATCAGCTAATAATTCTTCACAATTAGCCATTTACATGGCTTGGCCTGTGACATCAATCTAACAAGGTTGATTGATTGATTGATTGTTTGGTGTTTTACGCCGCACTCAAGATTATTTCACTTATATGGCGGCGTTGCTAGTTTTATTGTGGGAGGAAACCGGGCTCTATGCCCGGAGGAAACCCACGACCTTCCGCTGGTATCTAACAAGGTTGAAGTTATCCCCGAATTTGAAGAAAAATGAGGCTTGTTGTCTTTGCAGGCCATATAATATCGGTGTCAATCAGAAACATTGAATCTGTTCTGTATATTGAAATGCTGGGAAACAACCGGTAGCAGTGCTAGTTTTGTTATACATCATACCATATATTGGCTTTCATGATGGGTAACAGATTTTCGTTTATGAATTTCAGAACAACGGTAGCAACAGGCTATCGGAACGGATCGTTATCCTGAGATCCTATGGCCTTCTTTGGGCAAGTTGGTATGTAAGAAACAACCTACTGAGACGTAATTGTTTACTCACAGTTGTCTTTATAAATGCAGAGAAGGTTGTCTGATGTTACGTTATTTTCAAAAGGTGTATTAAAAATAACCACAATGTTTTGTTGAAAACAAACTCGATCATCAGTCTTTGACCTAAAATAACAAAAACAAATTTAGTAAAATTTATATGAATAAAATATGTTAAAAATCTCTTAATTACCGCCGAGCCTGATGACGTCACATAGATGTACGCAAAGCTTTCTGGGTAAAATGTACCTCAGTTCGCCATTTTGTTAATTGGTAAGATGTCACTTTTTTGGAAAACATTGATGACATAACCTGTTTTTATCCACACATTTTCTTTTAACTTTACGCCTTTTACGTCTTCTTCTCGATACAGTATTATTACTTCTGCTTTATTTTAAAATTGTCCCTCAATCCCCCAAAATGCTTTGCGCGTCAATTCCAATTGACGTCATTAAGCAATCGGTCAATTGCTATGCACAAAATCATTGATTCCAAATACAAGGGGATTACATTGACAATTCAAAATATATATTTTCATTGTCACAGCACATAGTGTTACGTTGAAAATAAACATTCACAAGTTGTTTACGAGTTCTTTCTAACTAAGTGTTACCTCGCAATATACCAAAAAGTTGCAATCCATATGATTTTTTTAAAGCTTGTTTCGGGGAGAAAAAAAGCACGACCATTACAAGCATTTTTATAACCATTTCGGTGATAGGCAAACATTTTCAAATGAAACCCATTTGGCAGGCATTTCACATCTTCATATCTCTAGGACTTGTAAATTTCTGAGTAAGTTTTTCATTCGATCACAATACATGTGAGAGAGTTGCCTGGCAATCGCTGACATTTGGACGTTTATTTCAAGCAAACAGTTCGGTTTCCTCTCCCACTAAAGCTAGCAGTGTCGCCATTAAGGGAAAACAAAAAAACTTGTGACTGGCGAGAAAAGATCAATAGATCCATCCACTTCTGGATGTAGCTAAAACAAAATATAAAGAGGATGTATCAATGCAGTCAGTTTTCAGGTTTTTTCCTGTCCAAGGCTCTTTGCCCGGAAAAAACACCTGGATTTTTTCCTGTACATGTACCTGACAACTGCCTTACCTACAGTCATAATAATTAGATCAGACCAAAAATAAACCAAAAACAATAATTTAACCCCTAAACCGGGTCCCTGCTTGAAGGTTATTAATATGTGGGTTATTTTTAATTGTTTATTAATGTTGCCTTAAAAAAGGTGCAAGGTATTTGGAATTTCTCTAAAAGTGGCTAAAGCTGTCAAAGTGTAAAAATTTTCTGTTAAAAAAAACTGCATTTCATTTTAGGTTATATTGTCAATTAAAGCAGCGTTTCTCAAAGTGGGCGATATCGCCCCCCAGAGGGCGATGAGAGGTCCTTGGGGGGCGACAAAAACAAAAAAACGTGAAAGGGGGGCGATGAGGCCTATCAAGGGGGCGATGAGGCCTATCAAGGGGCGATGGACAGTACCATACACAACATTTTAAAATATAGATAATATTTACTTCTAATTTGCCAAAAATCAATATAAGCCGGACTTTCTACAGTGTAAAAAATACAAGGTACCCGTTCCATCCAACCTGATCATTTTGAGAGCTTTTGTCGCAGAGCAGATGCATGTTTTGCTCTAAAATCTAAATAGCTTTTGACATCGAAGCATAAGGAACTAGTACTACACACCGTCCATCAAAGAACTCCTTCTAAGAAAGTCTACTTTCTTCACATTTGTGTGTAACATGTAGCAAGTTGTCAATCAGTGTTTGAAACATCGCCCAGATTGCTACTTTCAACAGTCATAAAAGCAGTGTATGTTTCAGTCAGCACCTTAATTTAAATAACAATAAAGTGGACAAAGGCCAACATAAGGAAATAACTTGCTTGCATTTTGGTTAACTGGGAGTAGGACTGTTCAGTTCAAACAGAATGGTTTGTTGAAGATTTGTATCCGCGTCTTACGCAAAGGTCTTCGATATTCTCGTGTTTCATAATCTTTGTTTTTGAGGATGGCAGACGAGACAAGCGCGAAGAAAAAATGCAGACAGTACAGCTTATTTGAAATTTGGTTTTGTGCCTTCAAAGCACAATCCCAGCTTGCCATTTTGCCTAATCTGTAAAAAAGTGCATCAATCATTTTTAAAAACTTTTATATTTCAATTATTTGAGAATCTATTTACATGCACTTGGTAAGAGTGATGATGTGAGTCGGCCCTCGATTTCTGCGGGATGTTCTTTATGAAGTACATGTAATACCATTTTAATTACGCCGAAAATGCAATAAAATGTCTTTCCATAGAGAAAAAAAATCAGATGACCATATGAGCGAATCTAAAATTTTAAACATGATGATAACAGCAAACAAGAGTTTCGGGAAACCCAAAATACGCCCGGAAAGGCACAGTCACTGCAGCCATACCAAAACAAATCCTTCCATATATATATTTTTGAATATATGCAATGGGTCCTTCAAATATGAAATCTCATCTGGTGTTAAATGTCCAGGTCTTCAGCTTGGAGTTCAGCTAATTCTGACTGGTCAGTGGGTTAAATCACTTGCTGAAGACATCACTGACCAGGATGTTTGCCACATTTTATATAGGTATATTTGAACAGAGCCTAATCTCTGAGATGGTCAATGGTGTGTAAATATACAAGTCTTATCTGTTTACACTTACAACCAGGTTTATGAATATTGTCAAACATATCTTTAAGCAGCTATATTTGCTTTATCATATGGGTAATAAAACTGAATTGAAGAGCCTTTAAAACAGAGAAATAATTATAATTCTAAACTTTTTAGGTTTTGGCCACCATAGCTATCACTAAATTATCCAAGGAAGCTGACACACCGTCTACCCATAAGCTATATCCTCAGAAAAAATTGTCCAGATGGAATCAAAACTTTGAAAGTTATGGAGCGGAAGGGAATATTACATAATCCAATATAACTCCCATATTATGTAACCAGTGATGTTAAAATAGTTCGGGACACACCTTCTACCCATAAGGTATATACACAGAAAAAAATGTGCAGATGGAATCAAAACTTTAGAAGTTATGGAGTGGAAGGGAATATTACATAATCCAATATAACTCCCATATTATGTAACCAGTGATGTTAAAAATAGTTCGCGACACACCTTCTACCCATAAGGTATATACTCAGAAAAAATTGTGCAGATGGAATCAAAACTTTAGAAGTTATGGAGCAGAATGGAATATTACATAATCCAATATAACTCCCATATTATGTAACCAGTGATGTTAAAATAGTTCGGGACACACCTTCTACCCATAAGGTATATACACAGAAAAAATTGTGCAGATGGAATCAAAACTTTAGAAGTTATGGAGTGGAAGGGAATATTACATAATCCAATATAACTCCCATATTATGTAACCAGTGATGTTAAAAATAGTTCGCGACACACCTTCTACCCATAAGGTATATACTCAGAAAAAATTGTGCAGATGGAATCAAAACTTTAGAAGTTATGGAGTGGAAGGGAATATTACATAATCCAATATAACTCCCATATTATGTAACCAGTGATGTTAAAAATAGTTCGCGACACACCTTCTACCCATAAGGTATATACTCAAAAAAAATTGTGCAGATGGAATCAAAACTTTAGAAGTTATGGAGCGGAAGGGAATATTACATAATCCAATATAACTCCCATATTATGTAACCAGTGATGTTAAAAATAGTTTGCGACACACCTTCTACCCATAAGGTATATACTAAGAAAAAATTGTGCAGATGGAATCAAAACTTTAGAAGTTATGGAGCGGAAGGGAAAGCGGACGCCGGACTGCCGGACTGCCGGACAGCCGGACTGCCGGACGGACGGAGATGATACCATAATACAGCCCGCTTTTCAAGCCGGGCGTATAAAAATGAATGTGTGATATCAGTGAAAGTATTTCTAATCTCTGCAGAACATTCCTTGGAAGTGCATATTGTGTAGCTGTAGTGACTAAGCATACAAGTGTACTAATCAAAGGCTTGGTGTGTGAGGGGGGGGGGGGGGGGGGGGGGGGGGGCGACGGCTATGAGCAAACAGTCTCAAGGGGGCGATGAGCTTGACAAGTTTGAGAACCACTGAATTAAAGAGAGCTTGTAAACAACTAACTTACAAGTAAGAGTTGGCTAGACAGGAAGAGAAGGCAAGTCTGTCATTGTCAGAACAGTCTTCGTCACAACAACAATTCACATCACATCCACTCCCTGTTAAATCACATGGGCATGGACCCAGATCTACAACAGAAAATAATCACAGAATTCATTAAAGTGGCATGAGTTGCCAAAATGTTGATATTTTGACGTTGAAACAGAATGTTGAAATTATTGGCTAATTTTCTCAAGACGTATAATTCAGAAGCTTTTTATTGCTTCTTGTCTCGAAAATGTACGATAAGGTATTGTTTTGAACTAAGTTTGGCTTAAAATGAATGAATGGTCGTCCCGGTTATTTAAATTTTGTTTACTTTTGCGAACGCATTTTCGGTTCGTACAGGATACATACTGTATGAATTTTCCTCATTCCAACTCCAATCATTTAGTTTTTCGATGCCCTTCAAAGCCTCTTACTGTCGTAACGATCAGAAATTATCAAAAAGTGTGAATTTTGGCAGCTCATGCCACTTTGACAGATTGATTGGTGGTTTACTACAGGGTTTCATTCAGAGTGGTGTCTATGTGTCTTTTGGACATCCTATGGTTAAAATTGGACATCCAATAATTCAGCTATTCAAAATGGCAAAGATACAAAAGTAAGTCATTTTGGACACCCATTTCTATGTAGAATAACTATTTTGGACACCATATTTTCAAAGTCTAGATGAATCTATGGTTTACTACATGATGCCAGGGTACAAATGCTGTAACAGGTTCTGCTTAACTAGGCTATGCTTGTAAGATAGACTCATCCTCATCAAATGTCAAACAGGCTACAGCGGCAAGTGGGCCTTTAAATCTCCCTTATTTTGTGTCGTTAATATTGCCTAGGCTTGTAATTATTAGTACTAAAGGTACGTAGTAAAGATGGCTTTGAAGGAGGAGATCAGTGGAAAGATTTGTGCAATAAATAAATCTATATTAAAACCATGTCATATAACTGTAAATTAGATGCAAACGCGAATTGAGTACTCAAAAAACATGTCGCGCTACGATCTCCGTCTTCATCATGGGGCATGCCACGAGACTCCTAACGTTAGGAGAATTTGCTATGGTTTTCTAATGCGGCATAATTAGGAATTAAAAGTTAGATAAACAAATACAAACATTAAATCTGACTAATAAACTGTCAATATCCAGTGTGTACATTCACACACAGAGAATTTCAAATTCATGCTCGTACTTTTCTCACTTAAAAACAGCTATCTGCAATATAGTTTGGTACCCTGCCCCTTAACTCATACCGTTTTCATTATTTCAAGGGGTATAGCCAAACACTTTCATCGCGTTTGCATCTAGGCTTTACCTACATCATATTACTTAAATTTAATGTAAATGAAAATCTCATCCTTGGGAAACCATACGATAGAATGTTGAGAGCATGATGCAGGGGTTCTGAATTAAAGGGAGAGAAAACAAAAAAACAGGTTGATTTACAAGCCTTTATATATTTCAGAGTTCAAAATTAATTGGCAGACTTTCAGAGTTGACCAATTTCTCTTACACTAGTGCTGTGACTGGTGAGCTAGGCGTATGCTGATTGGCTGATCGGGACACACACAGCTAAGCTCTGCCGTGAAGATGGCTGCCGAGTCAGTTACACATTATCTGATAGCGATTATTAATTAACTTTCTCATAGCACGGTTTGGCGAAGAAAAATCATAGAGATATGGTTTTGGTACCTTTAGAAAGGAAAATTTAGTGCGTCTACATGTATACATACTGTAATTACTAAGTTCTTTCATTTCCTTATCATTTAAACATGGAGTGACGTAACGCGCATCGCCAGATCGGTTTTCTGGTTTTCACTAAAATGTGACGTAATACTTGTAATGTTTCGGTGATATACCTCTCGAACTACCACCAATAACCCCCAAAAACCATCGTTTTTGTGAAGCGTATTTGTTCAGCTATAAATTTAGCATCAGAATTTATCCTTCAATCCACTCAACATATTGCGGACTAAGTCAATATATGTGACAGATTTATCCGTCGCACATGGTTGGTAGCGAAAGGGTTAAGCTGAGGACGTTTGGGGCTGATAATGATATGTTGGGTTGACGCTAACTTTTGGGCAAGTCTACTATTTGACCCTCAACCCCCCTCCCTCCCCCCACACACACTCGGGTAGCCAGCTATTTTTGTTTCATAATTACACATGTGATTTTTTTCTGGAACAGATAACGACGAATTTGCTTATCTGTACCTGTGTTGCTGGGGAATGCAGTTTGGGGAGCAGACGTAGCCGCTGGTGTTGTCTGGACCTGCACGGTTGTTGCTGTTGTTGTTGTAGCTTGTGTAGAAGTTGTGACAGCGGGTATAGTGGTATTGTCAGTAGAATTTGTGGTCACGTCAGTTGTCTGAGTTAACAAACCCTGGAAACAGAAGTTAATAATCATAAATACAGCTAAAATACGCGACCGAGTATCAACATTTCGAAAGTCCCACTGTCTTGCCGCCATGATGCTTCGGGGAATGCTAGGAAACGGGGCTTCTGGGAAATTTGAATTAGACAGGTGATTTTTTTTATTATTTAAGGCTTGTTTCGGAGAGAAATGCAAAGGCCACCAACACAAGCATTCATGTAACCATTTGATTGATAAGCAACCATTTTCAAATGAAACCCATTTAGCAGGCATTTCAATTGGGCATTTTTGGAAAGCTTTCTAAAGAAAGCGAGATAAAAATAAAATGTACTGGTTAACTGGTCACGTGACTGAACCTCTGTGACGGCGGCAAACAAAGACCGGTGTGTTTGTGTTTTCATTCGTTCTTCGCAGACACGCTGTTGTACTTTTAACGCCCTTCACGTATCAACATTGATCGACATCATCCGTAAGAAGCTTTTTTTTCTCCGTTCCCAATTATATATATTTTTTGTAGATGACTGTTAAGAAGGATTTACTTAGACGAGACGGAAGAGCATGAGGATTTGAAACCGAGTGACTTGCTTGCTCTGCTGTGTGCTGCAGACCTCATCGACGCCAGTCTCTCCCCTTCATCGTCTGATTGTTTTGACTTAGCCATAGGTTTCACGCGTTTCATTTGTGTAACATTTTCTTTCAAACTCTATATAGTCTGCAACTTGTGTTGCTGTTTTTACGACAAAAACTGTGAAGCAGACCGGCATTTTCCATCCAGTCGATTTGACCTACATATGGGTTTGGCCTGAACAAACTCTTGATGGCTATTTTTAGAATGTAAACACGGAAGTTTCCCAACACATGGGCGAGACGGGGATTAGTTATAAGCCACTCAGTACTGATACACTACTCACTCATGCTTTGGGTTAAAAGAAAATGTGAAATTAAAAGGCAGATAAGATTTTTTTTGTTAATTTAAAGAGGAAAGAAAAAATGTATTATCTAGACTAGTTTTAAACAGTAAACTGGTATTGATAAAAGGAAATAACACTAACAGTTTAATATAATTTATGTATGCCTATGGAAAGGTTTATATTTAAACTGCCTTTTTTTTAAAAATGTAGACAATTTAGCAGCATGTTTTTGAATTTCATTGTTAACTTTATAATACGAAGATGATAATCTCAATGACCCCGGCCCTAATGTCACTCACATGTTTATATTTATGTTGAAGTTCCTTCTTTTATTAATCATATTTTCTGCACCTGGATTTTGTTATACTAAGTTCCATTGACAGATGACTGGATGATTTTTCACATACAGAAAATGAAAAAGTGCTAAAAAAAGGGGAAAATGAACTGATCGGTTTTGTTTCTGTTTCAGTTCATCATGCCTGCCTCAGATTTAATGTGGAATGCCTCACAAGGACAATGCTATCCTGTCTATGGTACAAAAAGAAAGTCCTGTCACAACCAGGAAACTGCACTCCCAGACATTGATATGGGGGTAAGAAAATAAAAAGTTTTATTATATCTCCAATGTACAATTGTTGTCATTTCATTTTCAATGTATAAAATAAGACTTTGTAAAAAGTGTCTGTAGTAATATCATAAGATTAAATTCCAAGCACTTTCATAAATGAGTATCAAAAAACAAGTTTTTGGTCTTGACAAGTTTTTAAGAATTAAAATTAATTTCTGTTGTCATTAACATTTTTTGAATGTGTAATAAATTAAATAATACAAATTGCTCTGCTAAATTGGTCTAGTGAACATTTAATTCACAACATTATGCTTCCAAAACTTACTATCAGTTAAAACTTCATGCTTAAAAATATGGTTATATAATATTTATCGAAGCACTGTTAGACTAGTACTTTTAACTTGATTCCTTTATATGTAATTAATATCAACGTATTTAAATTTAACACAGCCTGGGGGAGACTGTAAAAGGCGATGTATCAACCAAAGAGAACATGAACCAGTTGAAATTAATCATAATGACCCACAATGGAACTCCTTACACCAAGCACAGCCTTACACCCAAATTCAACCCCAACCAGTGCAGGTTTGTAAATTATGTAGAGGTTAATTCTTGAAACTGTAGTCATTATGATTAATCATATCTGTTGTCAAAATGAATGTGCCAATTTATATAGTTATCCAATGGGATAGAACAAGTCATTTTGTGACTTTAGTCCCGTCATATTACTGTTAAACTCTATGTGACAAATTCCAGTTGACTTATGGTGAATAAATACAAATACAAAATACAAACTTTATTTAATTTATAGAACATAAATATTGCATGGAGGCATCAGATTGTTAACTTGACTGGAGCTAGTAAGTTTACGTTTTACAACTTGGTTGTCTTGCCAAATTATTAACAACTTTAGATATTAAAATCATGAGTTACTATTTAATTTTATTTTTAGGTAAAGAATCTAGAAGTGTCAATAAAGTTGATTTTACATTCATTGAACTATTAGCATGGTTTGTCATAAAATTGTTAAAATTTCTATTTTCAGCAGCCAATGATGGAACAAAATAATATTTTACAACCTCAGTCCCAGCAGCCCCCATGTCATTATGTCTCTGTGCAGCAATATTATGGTGGACCTCAGTACCATTCAGTCAGTCATAATCCACAGTCTCTTGACCAATATCCTGCACACAAAACAGCAGAGGTAGGCAAATGATATAATGGATAGACATACTAGAGTATCAACCTGCGCATAAAAAATTAAGTTTGATTCTTCTTAGTTTAAGATCAAGTTAGTAAAGAAGGAAGGGGTTGCCAAAAAATTTATATATCTAAAGAGGGGGTTGGGGGGATTTATTTAGTAGTCTTACTACACTAGTACAAATAATTGCTAGATGCATACATCACATAAGATGTTATCAATTATCTGCACCAAAAAGCGTTGCCATTACTAGCAGCTGAATGAAGTACATGTAGACTCTTGTATCTGATTCTAAAATTTATGAACTGTAATTATTTAAACCTTTTTCGTTTTATTTTTTTTATTAAATAAATGATTGGTCGTTTAATTAGTTTGATGGCGTCTCCAATCAATGAATGATGTGCAGTTGTAACCCATCAATGAAAAACTTTAGCTGGCATTAGCTAAACTAATTTTTGTGATTTTAAAGGAACCAGTTTTTGAGCAGATGTTTAACATGCTACAATTTCAATTCGTCCATTACATTTAGACTAACATGGTGATGGACCTCTGTGATGAGACATACACTGTGTTGCCTGTAAAATCAGAACCCGAGAGGCAAATGGAAGCTGCCGAACAACAAATGGAATCTGACTTTTCACCGAACCCTCAGCAATATAGAAACAGTACATTTGCTTATTGTGATCCAAACTGTGTGTAAGTTTTATATGTTCATATCCAGCGCTTTATTTATAAAAAAAATTCTCAATAAATACACTTGTTGATCCATGTACATGTAATTGCTGATTTGGTTGAGTGAGACTTATGCCGGAATCATTGTAAAAATAGAATTATTCTCTGAAGCAGAAAAAAATAATTTAAAGTTTGAAGTTAGAAACAACAAAAAAGAAATAGCTGATATGGTTGAGTTAATGAGTTACTAGTATGGCCCACAAGAAAGTGGAGAGCTTCATCTGTGCAGGAGCGCCATGTGTCCTCCACTATTATCTGCCAACCTGGCACTGTGGCCATGGAAGGGGGGAATCAATATAATACTTAAAAATTAGCCAATTAACAAAATCCTAATTATGATTTCTGCAGCTGTCACAGGTACATGTCAATGGACCCATATGCAGTCGCTGGGCCATCCTGTCCTAGTCACATGTAATGTGAGTTAATATAAAAAATCTTTATCTAAAATAGGGTGCTTTAAATTGCTGTGGTTACCGTTAGCATGAGGATTGGATTGATCAGTGATTATCTGCCCCTGTTTAGGCTTTGCACAGAGTAATCCCCCTTTATCTCCTAGCCCCCTGCTTATTAATCTTTCCAAGGTCATAACCTGATAAGAAACTGCAAGCACTACCCTTTTTTCAGCCACTTTTATACACATTAACTTGTTTGTGCTATACATGTGCTCAAAATTAGAATTATTACATTTGTATATTTTTTTTTCATTCTTTTATTTACTAGATGATAATCTGCCTATTAAACACAGATTTCATTGAATTTAAATTTCCAACATGGACAATTATTAGGAGAATGTGCTGGTATTTAATGGTAACTGCTCACAAAAGTTGCACAGTTATCAATTTTTCAGCTTGCCTTATTTGGCAATCATTTAGTTTTCTAGTTGCCACATCCTATATATTTCATGTTTAAAATAGTTTATTTGTCCTCAAACTGTTGGTTTTCCTTGGCTGTGTAATGAGAATGCCTAATGTTTGAGGCCTGTTCTCACTGTTGTTGTACCGGCTTGTAGCATGCAATTAAAACGGATGCTTTTAATTGGTCGATACGATTTGTCTACTGATCAAATGCATCCATTTGAATCGCATGCTACAAGTTAGTATGACAAATCGCACAGTGAGAACGGGCCTTTATGAGGAGAGTCCGAGTGGTAGTCTATCGTTGAGTACATTTATACCCATCTAGGGTAGTCTTACTGTCTACCTGTAATTCTTTAAAACCAGGATGCTTCGATGTGAATATCCAGACTTGATAACATTTGATTATCTTGCAGCTCTTTATACAGTTTTTAATGTACTACCAAGTTAAAGGAACAACAAAAATATGTCAAATTTGAATATTATTATTCCCCAGACCATTTCATTAATAATGTTGAAAAATGTTCTTTGAAATAGTAATAATGCGTTTCTTGGACCACCAGTAGATTATGGAAGACTTCACTGATGTTAATATAATATACTAATTTCCTGATACATCCTATTATTCCTGTTATATTTCTGAACACTAAAACACACGGGCACAGGGAAAATCTTCTTGTGTAAAATAACCATGAAGACTACTTTTTAATTGTGTTAAAATTTGAATGGGGTGGGGGCTGTTGTCATATGTTATTGGATTTCTATTACAGATGATAATGTAACTGATAATTTGTAATAGCATGTGAAATCTTGGTGTTTGTGGCATTAAAAAACTCATGTTATATGATAAAAGTTTGATTATTTATTGGTGTGGGTATTTCCATACATGATATATGAATGTCATTTAATTATTTTTCGTACAAATTAACACAGATTATAACGGATATATAACAGATAATAACGATCTAGTTAATATTAATCACACCCTCTTGAAAATGCTTAGATTCCCCTTCTTGTGTTTCTGTCGCAATAAACGAATTGATTCAAATCAATCAAAGGAAGAGAGAAAAAAACAACACTTTTGTCAACATATTAATGGCATTTTAGACATGAGTACACAAATAACCCTTGACAAGTTTTAAAATAATTTTAACATAGTGTTAAAATAAAGTACGGTAACTAAATCAGTTTTAAAAAAAATCAGTTACAGGAAACTACATTTGTAGATCTGATGTTTTTTTATGTTCTCGGTGTGTTACAATTTGAGCCTGGGGGTTCTCAATTAATTTTTGGTCAATTTTCAAAATTAAGAATTTTTAAAATGTGAGCTTCTGGATTTAGAAGATTTTGAATCCTACTTTGCACAAGTCACTAAGTTAACAAATTTCATGAAATTCATTCCAGGGTTTTAAGATTTAATACTTCAGTCTTCAATAAGATAATATTGCCTTTGTTTTAGATTTTTTTATTTCTTTTGGTTACAGCGGTGAACAAGGCAGCCCTGGTTCAAGAGTGAGAAGTTATTGTAAACCAACATGGGACGGCCTAATGGATGTCAGACCCTATGTTTCTGACTATTACTGATGATAATAGCTTCTAGGTTTTGAATCTTCGATAGATTATATTTTCTATATACTTGTACAAAGTCAACTTCTTGTTTCTACGTCGGTCTACGTATATTTATTGCTTGGCAGAGATTAGGGTACTTAAAAAAAAAATTTCATAAAAAAAAAGAAAACAAATTGTCAGATCATAAAATATTGTCAAAATCCTGTCATTTTGTTGATTGTGTTTTGTCGTTTGATAATTTTCTCAAACTGTAAATTGTTATTGTTATTTGTGCATTTATAAGAAGTGTTACTTTGTAAGGTCTAACGGTTTGATTTCACTTACCAGTCTTGACATGATCCCTCTGCCATTAGGCTCTCACACTGACGTTTTAACTCAGCGTATAGATATTACAGCCTACTGCATGATTTCGTTGACCAATCTTGACACGATCACTCTGACATTAGGCTATCCCACTGATGTTTTAACTCCGTGTGTAGATATTACAGCCTACTGCACGGTCATCATGACAAGTGTGTTAAAACTGATGAGTAGCATATGACACTTTTGCACACAAAATGCCTTATAATCTTCATACTGGTTAAGTAACTGTACCTTTTAGGCAGCATTTCAGATGTACACATGTAACTATTGCCAAATCTGTCTCATTCCACTGCCACATTTTATGATCATTTATTGAGGTATTTATGTGTTTTAAATCGATGATAACCGACACAGCTGTTATTATTGCACTGAAAGGAGTATGTTTTCGTGCCCAAGTGTACGTGGCCTCTTTCAGATTGTGCGAAATTCCATCAATCCGAATAAAGATTGGTTAATATTGTTAACTGAGAAGATAGAATTCTGGGATTCTACGCATTTTTCTGTTCAAATTTTGTTTTAACTATTTCATTTTTACTCGCTAAGTGCTATATTGTTAAACCTATAACAATTGTATCTAACTTACATTTTGTACTTCAATATTGATCTCGAGTGCCCCAGCTAGAAAAAGACCATACTGGACGATTATTATATAAGTTTACAAGTTGTTGATATTTTTTTGTTGCCACATGTTTGCAATTTGTAAGTAGAACCTCATAGTGCAAACCCTTGAGTAAAATCGTGGCTACATAAAATAAATTGTGTAAAAGCTTTTTAGGTTCCTAACTGGGAGCCACTCCTCTTAGCAAACCTGTTACCCCTTGGTGCAAAGTCTTAGCTACGTAAACAATAGCTCCAGAAGTTAAATATTGTATTAAGTGAACCTGCGACACTGTGGTGCAAAGCAGTCTGTGTTAATTAAGCTCGGGCCTAAAACTATTAAATTACTTCAGAGTCAAAAATAAGGACAAAACAAAAACAAATTATACTTAGTCTAGGTAACATTGCTAAACTAGATATAGACAAAGTGTTTCGTCCATTTTTTTTTGTTTTTGTCAAATGTCTTCAGGTTTTGGGTAAGGTATAAAAAAAAGTCAGTTAAAAAATGCCAAAAGTTGCCCATGGAAACTTGTCTGTAATTTTGATATTTGCTTTGGTGCTATATATATTTGTAAGCTTGTATCATTTACGGAACACTAGTCCAATCTTCTTTTTTTTCCAGTTGTCAACTTAATATAAAAAAAGATCTGAATTCGCAAGACACATTATAACTATGCACAACCCATAAACTTCGTCAGTCATATGATGCCTTTGTTTGATGTTAAATTTTCTGCAATCATACACGATATTTCAGGAATTATTTTGAAAAAAAAATGCAGCATTTTCAAAGTAAAACTATTTGATACCACTCATTCTTACATATTTTTCATACTTTCAACCAGGCAGCTCATTAGGAAAATTTATCTTTTATTTGATACTTGAATATTTTTTTATTTTATTCATTGAATTAAGATTACCTTCCATTACTGAGAAAATCAAATATTTTGTTCTATTCAAATAATTATAATATCCATTCTTCTAACCCAGCCTGCAGGCCTATCTTGACAACGAGCGGTGTGCTGGCAGGAACGAGCCTTCAACCAACTGTCATACAAATGTAATGATACATGTATTGGCATGAGCAAACTTACGTCAACCGTCTTAGTTTTGTGAACTTTTAGTGTCTAAAGTTATATACTGTATATGTATATTTGTACCTCATATCATACGTAATGGACACACTTCTTTGCTGTCAATTGTTTGAATGTCGACAACAGAGGACAGCATTGATCTGGGTTATATTGTTTTATGATGAAAATATAAACGACCACTATTCTCATTTATTATCTCATTCCATCACTTGCATTTGTTACGAAAATATTTCTTTAACGGTTCAAATGTGCATTTTTTTATTGTACCATTTTCTTTAGCTGTTGGTATATAGATATTTTTTGTTCTAAGACTGGTTTCCGAATCTGATTTTGTTTATATCTTGCCTGCCAAAGTATCAAACATAGACTTTACTAGCTCCGGTATGTAGCGTTAATGTGAGGACCGAAGCTGGTTAGACCATTGTTTTCTACAATTAAGACTTTACAAAAACCCCACGCATGTCTGGGAATGAAAACTGCCTTACTTAACCAAAGTGTACTTAATCATATGATTTTAACATGTGTGTGTTTTTGTTTTCACGAGAGCTTGAGAGAAATCTTGTCTGTGGCAGAGTTTTATATTTTCCATAATGCATTTCTGCGTGTATTGCACAAAAGCCCGGCAGCGCATATTCTATTCTCAACACCCTGAAGATCCCTTGAAGAATCGTAGGAAAGCCGTCAGTTGAAATAAAGGGAATCTCACATTTATTTTCAATTGCTTGTGGGGAAAATACCACCAAATGAACTTGCCTGTTGTAGGTTTTTAAATAAAAAAAATCTCAGTTTGCTTGTTACTAAATTCTACATTTAATCAAGGCGACTTTCTGTTTTGTTTTGTGTATTGTTTATGCTGTATTTATTGCTTTTTTCCAAAATAAAACAAAAAATAAATATTTTATATTTTGTTTTCAATGTATACCCCCTTGTAAATCAATCTTTGTTTTTAAATTTACTATATTGAATTTTCTCTTGGGAATATTAAATTGTCGCAAATGTTGAATGGGCATAAAAGTAGCCCCTTTTTGTTTATCACAAACAAATTAAAAAACTAAGTATGTCACCTGAATCATAAGCATTGATTTTCGGTAAAATGAGGGTCCTGCGTGCCTCAGTCGGAGTGAAAGTCCGCCACATGCCTTTCATCTATGTGGCGTGGGGTCGACCTACTCAGACCAAATAAAATTTGAAATATTTCAGGGTGGACTTTTCACTTGATTGCCTTGGGTGCCAGTTACTCTCTGAAAGTCGGAGGTTTCCTCCAGACAAAGAGCCCGGTTTTCTCCCTCCCTAAACCTGGCAACGCCACCATATAAGTGAAATAATCTTCGGTGCGGTATAAAACCTCAGTCAATCAAAATTAAATGACTTGATTGTCACCCCAATATCTTGATAAAGTTATCAATGGAGAAAAAGTAAAATTCATACAGAAAACTATGCCAGACTGACCGACAGACCGACACTATATATGGTCATCAGAAGAAATGTTGTCTATGGGTTAAGCATCATAATAAACTCGTTTATATCTTTCGTTTAAATCACACTCAGTGGATTTTTCACTTCGCTGTATGTGGAAGACCCTCCAGGTACTCACCGAAGGTCTGGGGTTTCCTCCGGGCCAATGAGCCCGGTTTCCTCCCCCGGCCACTAAACATGGCAATGCCGCCATATAAGTGAAATAATCTTGAGTGTGACGTAAAACATCAATCAATCAATTGAATAAGCCACAAAACAGAATAAAGGACAAGTAAGAAAAACAACAAAACAACAGTGATTAAAAAAAAATTACATTTAAAGATTGTTACTGAAAAAATCGACATCATATTATATTGGAATGATCTAGCTAAACATAAGATGCCTTGGCCAAAACTGGTTGTTGATGATGTTTTTCAATGTGCGAAGTTTTTTTATATTTTTCAGATAAAAAGGGGGAAGGTGCACTTTTTTGTCGTCTTCTTTGTCTTCTTTTTAGCCCTCCCGGTAACGTTTATTCTCTATGGTTTTGGATCTCCCAGGGGAGATAATACACCTTATTCTAAAGACTAATTAAAAAACAACATGATTATCTCCCCTATCTGCAAAACCACAGATAAGGCATTTATAGGCATTTAGACCTATATATTAGGGGGTGTCCACCTGGGTATTTGCCGGGCTTCAACCTCCAATAAACACATAAACGCCGCCATATAATTCTAATCTTTAGTTGATGCAGTGATTCCGTTTGTTGGGAATATCCAAACGCGTTGGCCAAACTATATTGATTTGGTACTGGCCAGCACATGAATCCATATTTTGCCACGGAGAATGTAGATTTCCATCTATGAACCAGTATGTAAGGATACTGTACAGTGCTTATTCAGCGCTTAGTCAAGTATGAAGGGTAATTAAACCAAAAGTTTCTCCTGTAACAAATTACAATTAGTGCCGGTTATTTACTAATTCAGATTTTTTTTTTTTACTTCAGAGTTTTAAATTGTAATTTAATCGTGAAATTTTACCAAAAATCCCGATATTTCAAATCATGATTTAATTATTGACCATACAGTGATACTGCTTTTCTCCCTTGCCATACTGCCAGTTTTTTAACGTGAACCATCGTCACGTTTTGAATTTTTCGACAAACTGCATTTTTTTAAACAAATGTATGCAGCTAGTAAAAATAGTCCTTGTTAAAGTGGCATGAGCTGCCAAAATGTTGATATTTAAACATTAAAACAGAATGTTGAAATTATTGGTTATTTTTCTCAAGATGTATAATTCAGAAGCATTTTAGTGCTTCTAGTCTCGAAAATGTACGATAAAATATTGTTTTGAACTAACTTTGGCTTAGAATGAATGAATGGTCGTCCCGGCTATTTAAATTTTGTTTACTTTTAGAACACGTTTTCGGTTCGTACAGGTCACATGCTGTATGGATTTTCCTCATTCCAACGCCAATCATTTAGTTTTTCGATGACCTTCAAAGCCTCCTACTGTCGTGACGATCAGAAATTATGAAAAAAGTGTGAATTTTGGCAGCTCAAGCCACTTTAAATAACCTGAAAATATCAGTTTAGAACGAAGGACTGCCATAAATTGAGAAGCCGATGTGTCAGAGCCATTGTGACGTTATGGCTGTAGTTATATTTTCATTCAAATTGGCAAACGCCGAAAGTAATTGTTAACTTATCTTTGAGCTAGTCGCCCCCCCCCCCCCGCCCCTTTTAACGACACTTTAATACTATGACAGCTACATGCCAATTTACATCTATGTCCTTTGAAGAAACAGACTAAGAAACAGACTGCAGTTCTTAAATTTTGGTCCAAAAATATTTCATTCGGAATGCTTCATCATCATGACTGTATGGCATGCTGAAACGTCAAACATCTCTTCGTTAATTTCTTTAGTCATGAGAAAACAAAGACATAGGCCTATGTTGAAGTATCGCAAGCATTAATATATATAAAATGTATATAAAATGGTATATCGTAATGCTTGCAATGTTATACATGTTGTGGCGCGTGAACTGAACTGAAGCCGAGTTTAAGATGCCCATAACGGCATAAATATGCCCATTAATTCATAAAAAAAATCCGTAAAATGCACTTCTTGTGATTGTTTGATTTATTGATGATTTATATACGCAGCACTCAAGATTATTTCACTTATATGACAGGGCCAGGTTTAGTGGGAGAGAAAACCGGGTTCGTCGCCCGTAGGAAACACTTCTTGATATATAAACCGTTAATATATTTGAACGAAAATATTCAAATTCTGGTAGCTCATCTCATTTTAAATCAGCAATAGTTGTCTTAGTTTTATTCGAATATCAGAAGCTTTAAATCTGCATATAGCTGCATGTGCAGCATATCTTAATTGAAAACGACTATAACACTGGCTTAGCATGCAGGTTGAACGATACATACATCAAAATGATCTCATTTAAAATACAAAGAAATTGCCATCTATCTTGACTTTTCATTTAACCTGTTACAAAAACCTACAAAGCTAAGTGATGTATTACTGTAAAGCGTTTGTCACCATGTAAAAGTTAATCCAAGCTCGTGACAGCCTTTGGACTCCTTGAACTCTGTAAAGTGGCCTCAAGGCCATTAACTCTGTTTTTTCCCCTAGCCTGCAGGGCCCCTCTAATATACAAAAGAGAAGCTTTAAAACTATCAGCTTACAGAAGATCAAAGCACTATTTAAGATGAAGAAACGGATTCATCTAGTTTATGTACATGTCTTAACGATTTTTTGATTTAAAAGATTACCACGCGTAATTATTTATTATTTATACTAAAACACACGGGCACAGGGAAACTCTTCTCGACTAATATAACCATGGAGACAAGTTTCTAATTCTGTTAAAAAGAGGTGCTGATATATCATTTAGACATTTATACCCCATCAAAAGTTTTTGAAATAAACTAAAACCGATAATATTTCATTAGGTTGGAGACAGACAGGAGTTTGGCTTTAGTCAGTAGAATCTTCTGGAACACTTTGTAAACAATTGACAAAGCTGCATGGATCCCCGGCTATGAAAAGAAGTCGGGCAAACTGAGATTAAACGAAATATGATAATGGGAAAAGAAAGCGAAAATTCATATGGTTCCTAGGTAGAAGACATGCATGGGAGTTTAGCCCTGACTAGTAGATCTTTTTTTATTATTATAAGCAATGCCTGGTCGTCAGAAGTCGAGCCTACTTATTCATGGTGTGTTAAAAAGGCCAACACAGGCATCACTGTGAATTTCGTCACATTTATTTGGGGACAAATATGACATTGAAGAACTGCCAATTCATTATATTTTACACGGCAACCAATAGGCCTGTAACGATCCCCTTTCTGCATCCAATGGTGTTGGAAATCAACCGTCAACAGATCAAGAAAAGCAATTCTAAGTTGGCTTTCACTTAATTGCTCTATATAGAAGGGTTACCTGTTATGATAAATTCCTTCTGACAAAAGACCGGCTTCTGGTACGCCTTACTAAAACCAGCAACGTCGCCTCATAAGTGAAATAATCTTGTATGCGGCGTAGTCAACCAAACCAAATACAGTCTGGATATAGTATTGCCTTTCCAGGAACACAACTATCCCTTGTCATCGAGGAACCAAGACGGACATATATTTATGATCACTAAAACACACGGGCACAGGGAAAATCTTCTTGTCTAAAATAATCATGGAGACAAGTTTCTAATTGTGTTAAAAAGAGGTGACGGACATATACATGGTTATTGTCTGCAGAAGGATAGCAGAAGCCCACAGAAAATATATGACATCAACGCCAGGCAAATATCTCCATAACCATCCTTGCAAATAGTGACACAAGGTTAAGTGAGTGTCAATTAAACACTAACGAAGAAAGGTTATATCTGAAGTCTAGATTTCTGGTTATATGATATATAGTAGCCAATTTTACTTCAAGAATTTCTCTTCACTGGCTATGAACTCTCTTCAAAAGGACAGACGAATAAAGTTGATAGGAAAAATTATTTTATCATAAGGTATCGGCTCTTCCATCAAAATAATATTTTTCATTTAAGGGGCACCCTGTGTCTAAGGAAAATTAGAATTTAAACAAATGCTCCCATTTTACTGTCGTACACATAATGGGAAGGTGTGTAGAGAAGATGACTGGTAACCTTCTATACCCCGGTTGACTGTTTTATGTCTAGCTTAGTACGATTTTTGAATGCCTTTGCAGCTGATTTGTTTACTTCTATAGTTTCAACCTGGTGGGAGTTTCTGACAGAGGCTTGAAAGCGATTCTTTGAACGTTTACAGCCAGCTCGGTCGTTTCGTTGTCTTTTAACTTTTATGGGTTTTTGTTGCTGCTTATTACATGATGTAGAAATAAGCTAAACAATTTCCGCTTTTTACAGTTTATCAGATATATGAATATTAGAAATGCGTTCACGGCTCACGACAGTAGGGTTTATCCAAGTAGTACCTCAGGTTACATAACCCTAAACTGTCTCTCAGACAGTAAACAATGTACCATTGAACTCCCACTAATTACTCGTTAATTGTGCACATTTCGCTATCGACCTACCACCTTTCACCCAAAGTCAATCAAACCTTATTTAACAGAAGTTTTATAAAATGTAAACAATATTACACAACGAGTCCTTTAAAGCAGGTCATATAAACTAGTTCCCTCTATGATCTCAATACATGTAACGATTCAGGCACGAAGCTAAGATGATAAGAAAGTCGGGGACGAAGGTCGTTGCCCTACCCCCTCCCTCCACAACCAAAACCGTATGCCCCCCTCCCCATAAAATACAGTAGACGACGAGATGTGTTACATAAAAGGTCAAAAATGGATTTTTTTCCGATTTAGGTTCGCTACCGAAGGTGCTCATACGTCCATATATGAAAAATTCTCTCTGTAATGCGTCGATGCAACTGGGATGTTAAAAGCAGGGTTATCGAGTCATTTTTATTGTCACTTATTACTAATTTGAAATATTGAAATACTTGCATCCCGTTCTGGTTTCTATAATGTCCTTGTTCAGTGCACTCCTGATTCTTTGAAATAAACAATAGTCACCTTTCCCTATTTTTTTTCAATAGAATAATACCATTACCTTGAATGACAAAGTTTTTTTTAATTAAAGGATATCAAAATAGACATATATGTCTGTTTTATTTATTTGCTCTCTTTTTCTTACAACGTACAATAAGCAGTATTGTAGCCAGTACTATAAATGACTTCGGGGATGTAGCCTAACTCAAGCAGTGAAAACACGAAGGAAATTTAAAGTCATTAAAATGTAACGCTTGTGTTATAACATTGACGTCAGGCAAATGTCTGGCCACTCACAACTTTTCCAGAACAGCCAATCAAAAGAGGTTTTGAATGTGTCTTTCGCGGTCACCTACCGACGTTTTCGACAGGACACGAGTACTGATGGAGTAAACGCGCTGATCAGTAGAGTCTTCTGGCCACAATTTTGACAGCACCACCAAAATAATGAAACAATCTTGAGCGATGCTTATACACTAAGTGCTTCTCTCGCTGCGCGAAAGGATTTATGAACAGGCCCCAAAGCTAGTTTGTGTTTAATTATGGACTTAATGTATATTTTAAAAACATTTAAGTTGAAACGAATCAATATTCATTGGTAGTAAAAAGTGATGAGGAAATATGGATATTTTCCGTATTTTTTCGTAACTGCTCGGAAAACCTCGTCAAAAGTGACGTCATACAAGAACTACGATGTGTCCAAACCAACGGACTATATACAAACCAATGAACTATATATGTGGAATTGAGGCCACTCGGTGTTTTAGTTTCTGTGAGCGCCGCCATTACTACGAGATGGAGTAATTTCGATCCAGATCAGTCATGCGAGCGCCCTTCGTGTAGCAATGGCGGTGCTTTTTAGAAAGTCAGATACAAATCAGCCAATGAGACGTGTCTATTCCACGTATATAGTTTAATGTGAGGGTAGGCTACGTACACGTCATATTTGGCGTCATATGTCACGAAGATAATACATTTTCTTAAGCATTGTCATTGACTTTCGTATATGTTCTACAACACACTTCACGCAAATAAGAATACATTGCCAAAGTTGTTCATAAGACCTTTAAGGCTGCCTGTATTTTGACAAACGAAACCTTTATTCTCTTGGTTCGTGAAATATTCAAATATTCAAATCAACAATCCTTAGATAGTGTGTGCACAAGATAATGGTACAGAAAGAGTTTTGTGTGGGATTTGGGGTGGGTCATAAGCTTAAAACTAAAGACTAAACACCCAAAGGCGAACTGCTGTCTCCTATCTTCTGTAATGTACATAGAATACATGGGATGTCTGAATAATTAGGAAGTATAATCAGATAGAATGTCATACGTTTTGTGGGAAAGTTAGAGAAATGAGAAGAAACCGCTAATATTAATGAATGTAGCGTTGAAGGTATTAGATACCGTTATCAGCAGAGTTCCCACGACCCATCTGTCTGGACTCTGAAACAGGTTTTAGCAGGTATTTTTCAGTCAACTCACATCTCAACTGTCTCAACCACGGATTTGAACTCAAGCTCTCAATGACTCAATCCAATCGTGGCTGTAACATTCGAATGTCTTTTTTATTACCTAAATATATCTAAATCACAGAAGATTCAACCTGGATAACACCATGTACGTATATGTATATCACTCCTAACCATATATACATATATTCATGTCTACAACCCTCAAAGCCAGATGATATGCTTGGACGAAAAGCACTCAACTTGAACCTTTTCACCAGATACATATCTAAGATTATCCTTCCCTTTCCACAGTAGGCATGCTACCGTTAACTATATACGTTTCACACGGCTGAATTAAATCAGTGACCCTCAGGACATAATCACCAACCGTATACACAATTTTCAAAAACATTTCGTTACTTTATTTCATAAATCAGTCAAACATACAAAGAAAACGAAGAAGTTTGTTAAGATAAACAAGATTTACTTTCGTTGAAACAGATAAAATCAGACGTCTATAAGCTTCTAATAAAATGAAAAGCCTCAAAGAAAACAAATGATATAACGTTTAACGCGACACAACCAGATAGACAAATGTCTGAAATCTAAAATGATTTGATGATCTTCACGACTATTTAGAAAAAATAAATTTTCTTTTAAATTGCATGAGCTTCCTGTGCGAAAGGAAAACTTTTGAAACAAAGCACTACTTTTCTCAATGATTACATAAAGTCTCGAAAATGTGCGTTAATTGGTGTTATTTGAATTTTGTTCACTTACGGAACATTATTTTGGTTTGTATAGGTCACAAACTGTTTGGATAGTGCTTATCCCAACTACAATCATTTAGTTTTAGAGGAGCTTCATGCTAATTGTCATGAAAATCAGGATTTATGAAAACAAATTTCAGATCTCGTGCCTCTTTAAGGAGTAATAATCAATCGTGGTTTAAACAAATGATCACAATAATATTTAAATATTACAAACAACAAGAAAGAAACCTAAACAGAAAAATACATACTGCGAGAGGTAAAAAAAACTAAACATATCTTACAGAAAATATTAGATATTACTACATCTAAGGAAAAGCATAACAACTTCACGAGGATGATAATTTCTTAATTCACACTGTCACTGTCAGCGAAAATGAAACACATACCTGATTCCATGCAATCTCAGATTCGGTGAGGTCCTTTTTGTGTACATCTCTCGAGACGATACTTGATAAGCTTGTATTGTGTCAACAGGAGATCTGCATTCATGGATCATGGGAAATCCACTTGTCAATAAGAGGCGGCCCCCCCAAGATCCACGAATACCGATACCTAAATTCAACAGGTCCCGTCAAGGGGTGGTTTCCATCGACGAAGACTGTACTTGTAGAGCGTCTCTGATAACTGCCAGAAAAATAGCGTTATGTGCAACTAAAGGCAAGGCTTGCAGCTAGTATAAAATCTAAGCAGATTATAGAACGCAAACGTGCAGGTGGCTAATATAAACTAAGCACAAGCAACTACTGTAAAGCTACTAAGCGACAAAGCTAGCGAAGTGGACTGCAGGCAAACGTTCGCTGACTCGAGCTCGTGGATTGTTGCGCTGAGATGGTTGCCATGTAAAGTATACGCGAGAAGTTGACGTAGTCCCTGGAAGTTTCTCTACCTGGGACTCAGTCAACTTACTGCGCACGCCCCACCGTTTAGAGAGAAGGTGGCCAAGAAAATGTCGAACCTTACTCTGAAGAAGATGGCATCGAAAAGATAACAGGCGTTGATAAACAGCAGCCTTTATACTCAACCGACATCGACAAATGAATATATGAATCAACAGGTGTTAGAACTGCTGTATCTGTTAGCATAAATTAAAAATAGATTTCCAAACCACTGAAATAATACATTACATTATGCAAATTTTCCTGGCTGGTCGAGCGTCCGGCGGAATCCCAATTATTGCACGGCTGACATAATTTCGACACGAACACATGCTGTCATCATTGACTGATGCTTCAATTTAACCACCTGAGTCAATGAAACAGCATGTGTTAGTGCCGATCCTGGTACATAACTTCCAGAAGGTATGCATGTTCTCAAACCTGTAAGGTGTATAGTCAGAAGAAACTCCGCATATGACTTGTTCCTTATCAAAGCGCAGAGCACGGAATGGTCTCTATCGTGTCTGTGGTCAGTTATTATTTGGCAGTGGTCAGTCAAATGTGAAACTGATAACGATCTGGTCGAAGTCTTGGCCCAACAATTGAATCCACTGTCTTATATTGAGCGTGAAATAACCATTGTCCCAAGAACTATAATAGTAAGGCGGGGTCCTCGAGCTATGTAATCATTGCTAATAGCTGGTGACTCCGGACATAGAATAGATAATGCTTTCGTTGATATCGAGTCGCTGACAGACTACCCTTTTCCGTCGTTTCTTGATGCATGTGTTGGCAGCTCCACGGTCACTCCTTAAATTGACGCAGTCCCGAGTTACTTATTAACCAACCCAGGGACTATGTCAATTTACAAAGCGCCAGGGAAATCTTAAAAACTGTTTGCATTTCCATATAATGTAACGCCTTGGGCCATATCTAAGACACTGTCCACCTAGATTTGACCATTTGTCTTATCAGTTGGGCATCTTGATCATTTGGAACCTCGGGGCCATTGTGAGAGGGGGACACTGACCGATGATCAGGTAATGTTCCGTTCACATACAGACTTATCGCCACCGTCATCTCGATTCACAGTCACTGCCACTTTGGTAAAGCTTCAAACAGGTCGTCTAGACACATAGAAAAGAATGACAGTGATTCTTAATTCATAGTTAAACTAGCTTACGGCGATCTTTTCCGAAAAATAAATTCAACTTCATTGTAGCAAAAGAAAGCTATGTAAATCAACCAGATGCACATTACCAGTTTGAATGGGCAATTTATAGTCATCTATGTGTCGAAACTTCAAACAATACAGCTCATGTTGAGTTTATATAGTGCTTTTTTCCAAATATAAATACATAAATATATATATCTACACCACACCTCTGCTTAAAACACAGAGCCCTGTAGATTGTTTCATTAGAGCGTATCAAAGATAGACTGATTTTACCACGCTCCAGTGATTTTGCATAGAGTGTATGTATATAAATTTGACTTTGTGGCTTTAGCTATATCTTCTACGTAGACAGTCAAGCCGAGCTGTGGTATGTGTGGATTGTCCAATCTACATTCGACTTTTACTTTTTAAAACAAATCTTAACAAAGGCCACTATTGTCTCAGCCGCAACAGAAGGTCCTTTTGCCCCAAGCTTAACCGCCTACCAATGACCTGTTAGAGTCGTGAGTTTCATCAAAAGGTCCCTTTACGGCTTGCATTTTCTCCACATTATTTAACATGAATATGTAATGGGATTTTTCCTTCTCCGAATAATTAAAGTTGATTGATATCCACTCCAAATCGTGACATGATTTTTGTATTAAATTTGTTTTCCAACCCTGAGACATTGGGATGATATTAACGGTGAAATTTGCAAAAGCAATATACTTCGGCGTCAGCTTGAGAGATAATATTGGAAGCATTAATTAATCCGTTGCAATGATTCTGCGGAATTCGAAGTAAACATGCAAGGTGTAATTAAGCAGGCGGTTTTTTTTTGTTACACCTGTGATTATTTGCTAATCGATATGATCAAGATCACGAGAAGAAGAGTAAGCATGATTGAACACGTAATAAAATACAACACGGTTGTAATTACTCGTGACAATTAAAACACTTATTAATGCATAACGATACACGTTATGACATTCATTTAAAAGCGAAGGCAACCTATAAAAATGCTAGCCCTATATATACCGTCTGGATATGGATTTTGACAAAATTAGGCATCAAGTTGTCAAGTTTTTCCTGTGTATAAGATATGTTTAGTTTTTTTACCTCTCGCAGTATGTATTTTTCTGTTTATGTTTCTTTCTGTTTGTTTGTAATATTTAAATATTATTGTGATCCGTTTTTTTTTTCGAAAAAGGTAACCTCAATCTAAATTGATGACACCTTGCTTAAAGTCAGATTCTTGGGACAAAGTAATTCAACTTTTGTCTTCAATTTCTGTTAATAGAAAATCGAGAGAAGTCGAGTTTTCGTTTCAACCGTGAATTTCAAAGCAAATCTAGGGATTTCCTGAGGGGTGATGTATCGTCCACCTTTTAACGGAAATAAGCGAAAGGCGATGAAACACGAGGCCACCGAAAAACATTGGGTTGTTCAAAACTATTTAGGAAACGAGGGAGTCGGAGAATTTTCAGCTAGGTTACTCAATTTTGAATAGGATGTGAATCATTGAAACTAACAGCTATGATACTTTTGCAGGACAGCCATACGCTATCATAAAAAAATAATCCCGAAAACAAGTTAGATGGTGTGATTAAACTATCAAACTAAGGTCGTTAAAGACATACAACAAAAGTTCAGCACGATCCCATGTTAAACTGACAGGGTTCGAAAGATCATGTAAACCGCAGTTTCTTAGATGTTCAAATTTTGACGCGGCAAAGCTGTAGGTTACTTACATACCTGGGAATTGTTGAGATATGTCTTCCTTAATGATGAAGTTATCACTTAGCCTTGGTGGATCGGTATGAAAAGTCCCCGACAAGAAGCTGAATTTAAGGAAACGAAATATCAACAGATCATTATGTGAGAAAATCATAAAAATATAATACACAAGTGTTGCTTTTGTTTTTGCAGTTTCTCCCGAAACACTGAGTGTCATTGATTCGAAATCGTGGCTTTATTTACATAATTAGTAAAGGGACAAAAAAGCCATAATATGAGATTAATTAATCGACATAAATATTCTTGGTGTAGATCAGAAATTATACATAGGTCATAAATATTTCAGGGAAATTTTAAACAGACTCCAATTCAGCTTCCGAGAGGGGAGGTAATATATGGCTTGTATAAGCCCGCTCATTTGCAATTCATTGGGGTAAGTTGACAGCCTGGAGCAAGGTTTCGAAAACTTGCTGTACCACATTTGAAACCTGGACACAAAGCCTGTGTTAGATAAATAGGCAAACTTCGTACATCACATTTACATCTGTACATAAAGGGACTGTTAGATAAGGGTAACTTCAAGACCAGTTTCAAACACATGTTATTTGCATAAGTAAAAATTCTGCGTCTCTGTGTATAGTGTTTTATTCTACCATATTAACTCTCTTCGCAGTATAATGACGCCTCTTGTTACATTATTAAAACATAATGGTGAATAGCTTACTGCTAAACAGATGGCGTATCCGAGAACGCTGTATAATTTCATACATGTTGAGAAAAGTGGCATGAGCTGACAAATATATGGACAATTTCGTTAAAACAGAATTAGCTATGAGTTGCTCGCCATTTTTATTAAAAAGTACAAAGTAAGAGCTTTCTATTGATACCAATCTCGAGGATGTACGGCAAGGAAAAATTTTTACGTAAGGCAAGGAAGCTTTTTTAACCAAAAAAGACCCTTAAATGGGCCGGTTATTAGCACACATCTTGGAGTTGTATGGATCAGTAGCTTTACCAATATTTGTGATTTCTGCGCCAGCCCTTTAGCTTTCAAGGTACTCCAAACGCTTAGCTTTTCTTGACAATCACACTTTATGAAATAAAACCGAATTTGGCAGCTCGTGCCATTCTAAACAGGAAGATGATAAAGAACAAATCTTAATGATATGACGATATTTTTTAATGTAAGTGTACTCTCCATAAGTCAGTTTGTTTTAGCTTATTGGCGCGTCCATTCGTATGTATGATGTACGCCAATATAACCAACAATTGGTTGTTTGTTTTAGCTTATTGGCGCGTCCATTCGTATGTATGATGTACGCCAATATAACCAACAATTGGTTGTTTGTTTTAGCATATTGGACCGTTCATTCGTATGTATGATGTACACCAATATAACCAACAATTGGTTGTTTGTTTTAGCATATTGGACCGTTCATTCGTATGTATGATGTACGCCAATATAACCAACAATTGGTTGTTTGTTTTAGGTTATTGGACCGTCCATTCGTATGTATGATGTACGCCAATATAACCAACAATTGGTTGTTTGTTTTAGCATATTGGACCGTTCATTCGTATGTATGATGTACGCCAATATAACCAACAATTCGTTGTTTGTTTTAGCATATTGGACCGTTCATTCGTATGTATGATGTACGCCAATATAACCAACAATTGGTTGTTTGTTTTAGCTTATTGGACCGTCCATTCGTATGTATGATGTACGCCAATATAATCAACAATTGGTTGTTTGTTTTAGCTTATTGGACCGTCCATTCGTATGTATGATGTACGCCAATATAACCAACAATTGAACTGAACCATTTCCCGGTGCTCCCTGTGTTCGTACAGTTATAAAAAAAACATCATCGTCATTTTCATACACAATTGGTTCAATGTATATATGTGTTCAAAATGGCTGCACCATGTTCTCGGACAAAGGTAGTTGTCATATTATATCAAATTTTGAAACGAAAACCGCTCAGTGAGCAGAATATAACTGTTTTGATACTTTGATTAATTCGTGCATAATAAATGACAAGGTGTCTTATTATACTGTTAATTGGTTTATTGGGGGGGGGAGGGGGGGGTGAACTCAACCTTTTGAGGAAAGAACAAGGAAGGTGGATACGAAGAGGAAAGAGAGGGAAATTGGAGGCGGATAGGGGAGTTTTCTTTCTGTAGAATGTCAACAATGAAGACTAGTACGAAGTATGAGGTAATAAAAACAAAGAACAAGGGGTGAAGTGAAAATAAAAATAAAATAAATAAGCCGTTTTAGTTTTCGGGTGAAAAGTTTTATGGGGGACATTGAAGTACGATGAATTCCGTTTAACTATATGCAGAAAGTCGCTCTGTTTCTAGAAGGCCTTTTCTGGGGCAACAAAACCAGTCCAGCTGGTTATATTTCCGAAACAATGAACGTATTTTTTCTTTACGTCAGATTCATAATTTTGGTGATAAAAGTTGACATTTTGTTATGGGCATCCTGTTTTTATCTCTTCCTCTTTAAAACGATCTATCTTATTTCCTATGTAGCTCATCCGAATATCCGGTTAAATGTTTAGTAATAAATCTAGTAAAAAAAATAAAACAATTTTTAACTGATTATGTTTTCATTCGAATAGTGTACTCATTTCAGAATGCTAAACACCACTTCTAAACCTTATAAATATTTATGAAGTGGGCGGGGCCATTACGATGATTGGCTGGCTTGAGTCAAGCTTTTTTGTCACATATTCAGTATTTCGAAATCAGATAATGCACCAGACAAGTATGTTGTCATGTAGCGTGGGAAACTCGGTAGTAGAATATCTGATAAAGATGAATCGAGACAGTTTCTCACCCCCATAAATACTATTAATGATCCACTGTTCATATTTTCTAATGAAATTAGAGATGGTTAGACGTTTAGCATATTGTCGATCTCAAGATAAATTTGTGTGATTTAGACTTACTGTGAGATTTCCACTGGAAAAATGAACTAATATTGTAAATGTTTTTTCCTTGGCAATTAAGATAAAACATCATGGTAATTTCAATGTTGGCCTAGTCGGATTGTTCGTCAAGTCTCTTAGTCTCGAACACTTCCGTTGCGAAAATGGAAATGTATCCAGATATATAGTGCCTATATATTTAATGTTAATTATATTTTTCTCGACAAATAAATGCTAATCCGGTGAAATTTTCCCCAAGATCACTATCAGATTAAATAGGCCTTTGATTACAAGCAAGAATAATAAATTTAACTAAGAGGTTTATTCAAAATCTATCCAGGCAATAAATATTTTTCTTTAATGTCAACGTGAATTATTTAGTTTCTGAAAAGACCCCAAACCACCGTTTTTTGTTTGATACATGCATCCCACTTAAAGGTACCGCTCTGAAGCGACAATGCTTGTTACAGTAGTCTCTGTTATAAATTCGAATTTTGTCCTTTAATCCAAAATGATAATTTCAACCTTAAATTTTCCTACATCTATATGCCCCCCCCCCCCCTTCCCCTCCACCACCATCTAAACCTGGCCACGCAGCTACAT
The DNA here is from genome assembly GCA_963971465.1 of Lepidochitona cinerea. Taxonomy (NCBI): domain Eukaryota; kingdom Metazoa; phylum Mollusca; class Polyplacophora; order Chitonida; family Tonicellidae; genus Lepidochitona; species Lepidochitona cinerea. Next base: position 41,923,337 of record OZ020553.1, read on the forward strand.
AAACAGATAATTCAGATAATTCTAAGTGCTATCATTAATTAGTCAGGCTCCAGAAACCCTGAATATTAGAAACTGCTGTCTCTTGAACAAAAATTTCTGTTGAGTCTTGAAGGCCAAAAAATACTAAATAGAGGATGTTGGGTAAGAGTGGTCACAAAAGGGACAAGGGCTCTCGGCGCATGATACCAGTTCCACCCCAGTTCCTCTCAACCATGAAAGTAACATATTCATTGAATCATCAAAGCACCAATCATAAAGAGTTCACAGTCAACCAATCACTGATCTTCGTACATTTTTTGTTAATCCATTATTCATACTCAGCTAATCAAAAATGAATATACAATGCAGGAATCCATAATTCAGACCCAAAGTTGTTGTAGACATGCCTGACCAAAGGGACAAAACCCCTACATGCATGTACACCGTACGCCAGACTATCAAAAACTTCGATTGTCAAATTTAAAGCGGCATGAGCTGCCAAAATTCACAATTTTTTCATAATTTCTGATCGTCACGACAGTAAGAGGCTTTGAAGGCCATCGAAAAACTAAATGATTGGCGTTGGAATGAGGAAAATCCATACAGTATGTGGCCTGTACGAACCGAAAACGTGTTCGAAAAGTAAACAAAATTTAAATAACCGGGACGACCATTCATTCATTCTAAGCCAAAGTTAGTTTAAAACAATACTTTATCGTACATTCTCGAGACTAGAAGCACTAAAAAGCTTCTGAATAATACGTCGAATAATACGAAAAATAGCAAAAAATTTCAACATTCTGTTTAAAGGTCAAAATATCAGCATTTTGGCAGCTCATGCCACTTTAAAATCAACAATGAGGCAGCTTATAGTTCTTTCTGGGGCATCATATATTTATGAACACTAAAACACACGGGCACAGGGTAAATCTTCTTGTCTAAAATAACCATGGAGTCACCAAAAAAGTACACAAACTATAGGTGTTATAGGTGTATTGAAACTATGTTATTAATTTATTTGTCAATCACGGTTAAATTTATACACTAAATCCCCATTTCTGAAAAAAAACACACTCGATCTCTGAGCCATCTGAGCAAATGAAAAGGTTTTTCTTTGCACGTATTATTCTACAAGACTGCAAGTGTTATAAGCTCCATGGCTATATAAAGTCTTTAAAATAGAGCTGCTCTTTGCCTGATTTGGTTGGTCGTCTCCAGACCTTCGATCGTAAATGTATTGCGCGGCCATTTTGGATTTTTTTTTTCGTGGATGAGAATTCAACAGGAATAGCGCGATGACAACACAGTTACAGTCACTAAACAAAATTTACATAATTTCCAGAATTATTGTCCGATTTTGTCCGTTATTAGCACACATTTTCGTCAATCTTTTAGTTTTCAAAGTACTTCAATCGCTCAACTTTTGGCAGGCTAGCTCACGCCACTTTAAAAACACCCAGAAAAGTAATGATTTATTTATACTTCTGACGCAAAGAGATAAAAAGGATTTACCACATTTATTGGTTGTATATTCAAGCGCTTATCTTTATAGGTAATGTTTTTTTTTTTCAACATGCAAAAGACATCAAATTGAAAAGAGATCTGCTATGAAACGAACAAATAACGACAATATATCTGCTTGTGCTTTGAAATAAAGTTGTAAATTCGCTCTCAAAAAATGTCTATATTAGCAAAACTGTCCGAAGATAAGCTTTCCTAAAAAAACTCCATTTAATGTTGATGCCGATATAGCTTCTCCAATCATTGTTTTAAGTATACGCCTCTTTATCTTTTTAATATACATTTGAAAGGTAAATTTTTTTCCGGTCGGAATCCGACGTCAATGGCCCGTGACACATCCTTGGAGAATCTCGTATAACAGGAAATTGATGTCCAGGGGTTGATTTGAATACAGCGCATGCGTAAAACTTACATCAACCAAGGTCTGTTGTGTAACTTTATGTAAATTTCACAAATTCAATTAATGTTTATCGCAATGAAAATTGAAATCAAATTCCATATTTTACAGTGGACTACTTTGGTGTGAAATTTCATACAAAGAGACTATAATTCAACAATATAAACCTTACTGTCGGGAGATCACGCATGTCAACTGCGAACATGTGTAATTCCAGAACTTTCGTTGATTTTAAACCCGTTTTTTTTTATCCCTCTCTCTGAAACTCACAAGGCTGTCTTTAATGGAAAACCATCAAACTCTAATGGATTTTAACGAGACAGATAGTCGATGGGAACATATTCAATACGAATCACTTACCATATATAGACCCCTCATTGTTTGAGGGAATAAAAGAATTAATTCTGTAAAATAACCATAGCATTTGACATTAACATAGCCTACCTGCTGTGGGCTATCTGGCGCCATTTTCCTCCCAATTATTATTCAAAGACTCCTGGCAGTGTTTTGTCCAACGGTCAAAACCTATAAATCTTACTGACACAATCGCCCGAGGAAAGAATTAGACCATTGAGCGGTCAGTCAAAAGAGCAGACGACACTCGGAGTGTCCATTTCAACTCGAACAGTGAGGACGATTCGCATTGTGTACCTTCTAACTCCAAGGTAGTTTTCTAAAAGGAAAGCACTCGGTTCTGCGCGGGAACGCAAGGATGGATGGGACGTCTCCGACAAGATAATTTGAATAAAGCGAAAAGAAATCTCAATTTATGCATATTTAGATGAAGCTGAGAAAATACGCCTCCTGTCTGTTGCTTACTGTTACGGTCTGCCCATCACTTCGTCATTCGCACCCTGAGGCAAAATAACCACCGTCTGAATCTGACACACTTTAAAACTTTGAATCGGTTTCCAATTTAACTTGAACCCCTGCCCTTCCCACCCGCTTCCTACGATCCAGATTAACACAAGTTTTTTTCACAGATTCAATAAACTTAACTTACGACATAACTTAATATCTTTCCGATTGAAGGCCTATATCAGTGTATTTTAATGAGACAAAATATCTTTGCATAACGGTACAGTGCGCGACCTCTGGGGAGAGATACACAGCCTGGAAATAACACCGAGAAAACTGAAAATAGGACAGAGGCAAGGTTTAAAACACAGGCAGATCACTGGTGTGCAGCGGACCGTTGCAGACTTGATTGCCTTTTGCTTGATATTTTTTTCTTTTATTTGACGGCTATATCCCGCGGGTCTTTCTAATGGGACCTTCAACCGCTGATGGTGTCCTATACACATATAGGTCTAAGCCACGTATAGGCTTACATATATAAATTATACATCATCTCCGCATCCCTAAAGGTAACACTAAGTAGAATTAGGCTAACTCTTTTCGTGAACACAAAAAGTTTTATCTTATATTTAAACTTCAACTTCATTCTTAATCGACCTTTCCAGAAATAGTCTAAATTAGACAGAATGCCTTCAAGTCTTTTCGTTTGTTTTTACGGGTTTTGATGGAGGCAAATACATGTAGTTCTTTTCAAAGTAGGACACACTTCTAATAAGGAGATGTAGTTAACTTAACAATCTTAATCAAAATTTGTGAATTTCGTGGCATGGGGTTTTCATTTTCTCAAAGGACATTTGGCTCACCCGAAGTTCCCCTATTGGATATTTGTTCGAGTGAACTTGAATTACTTATTCTTTAAAAACATATCTTTTCGCGAAGAAGGCCATGTTTGCGACCAATAACGCGTTTTCTTAGCCATCCTCTAAAACCTCTAAGACCGTATAAATTTTCCATTTACTAACAAAAAAATTATAAAGCGATTCAATAAAAAAATTATCCATTTGATGGAGGGGTTAAATACTCTGTCTGGTATTCTTCGACCTATTTCCGGAACTATTTTAGTGGCTCTCAGAACGAGATCGGCAATCCATTGGATGGCATCCTATTTGTATTTTGCTTGATATAACAAATCTATAGGAATATTATAATTTCATATCACAACAATTAAGCAACTATTTGAAATATAAATTTATAGATTTTTTTCGAAAAGACCCCGCCTCTCGACCTTCTTCCTTTAACATGTCCCTCTGTATACAGTTATAGACAAATAGACAAGCATAAAGTTACACATGATCTGTCTTTTCATAATTAAGTGATAATATGCTAGGAATTTAGAGGCGTCACGAAAAAACGTACTACGCACAGGATTATGAAGTTAGGTGTACAGTTAATTTATGAACAGGTGTGGAAAGGCGAAAAAAACCCAGTATATCAGATGACATTAACGATGACGAAAAGGCCCCTATTTTTGCGAATACGATACTCGTATAAGATACACATGTACAATTTATGGGGTATAAAGGTCTAAATGATATACCTCTTTTTTACACAATTAGAAACTTGTCTTCGTGGTTATTTTAGACAAGAAGATTTTCCCTGTGCCCGTTTGTTTTAGTGATCATAAATATATAGTTAAATCTACAGCTCGCTATAGATCTTCTAAAATGAGTTTACAAATACAGACATTTTATGAAAAGCGTAGATATGTATAGGCAAACTACAAATATATAAGATATATTAACAACGTATCAATATTCATTCTTCTTTAGTTGATCGATTGTTGGCCTGGAGTGTACACCACTTTGAATTCCCTGATGTCTCAAAGTGAATAACGAATAACAGAATGCCAAGGGAATCCCCCAGAGTCTCCTTTGGTGCCTCTCGCTGCTCACGAATCTATGACCCTGCCATGCAGCAAAAGTGGAATGAACAATATAGCGTGTACGTGCGTGTGTGTGTGAGGAAGGGGGGGGGGGGGGGTCTAAAGAGAGTAAGCCATGAGTAAACATCATGTGGTAATAGCTGTACCTTCGTTATTTTTGGTATTGCACTTTCTTGAGAAGGGGCATGGAATATTACTGTGAGTGCCACCCGAACCGGGAATCGAACCCGTGTCTGGTCGTCCCCCAAAATCGGAAGAATATTTTCTGCCATTTTTCAAGAAAGTGCAATCTCAAAAACAACAAGTATATTATACATTCAGTTTTTTAAAGACACAAATAAATAATGCATTACTGTCATCTCAACAAATTGTTTAAGTAAAAGCCCATCCCTGTCAAGAGTTAGATTGATTGATGTTTTACGCCGCACTCAAGATTATTTCACTTATATAGCCGCGTTGTCAGATTTAGTAGGGGAGAAGCCGGGCTCTTAGGCCGGAGGAAACCACCTACCTTTGACGAATACCTGGCAAATCTTCCACATACCGCGATCGAGTGAAAAATCCACTCGGAAATTTTTCAATTTTATTTGATCCGAGTGGGATTCCAACCCGCGCCGCATCGATGGGAGGCCTGTGTCGGACTGAGGGGCAATCACTCTAACCGACTGAGCTACCAAGGCCGCCTCAAGAGTTAGAACCAGACCATTACATATCGTACTCTTTAAGAAATGTTCTAGTATTCAAACATCCCATATATGATGGGGACCATCCGCTTCAAGTGGTTTTTAAATGGACAATCACCATGTCGTGGATCTCTAGAATAGTGACTAAGTTATCCAGAATAGATTTAATCGCATCCCTAAGTTACCAAAGGTAAAGGTTAAAATAGATTTTAAGAACAGGGATTTCAAGAAATCTATTAAGTATAACAAGTCTGATTTTCCAAAAATGCAGAAGGTTACTAACGACTGAGATAGGAACACACTGTTTTGCTTCAAGCGTATGATCCCTTTATGTGTGGGATGGCGGTACACCAGATCGTTGCTTGAAAGGTATAATCTGGTCTTAGGAGTAGGAGGATCTGAGTTGTATCGCATATACAGAGGTGGTTTACCCCTAGTCTTTACATCCTCCCTTTTAAAAGCGAACTCCTTTTCCCAACAAACATGGTAACATTGGTAGGTCGGGAGTTCCTTCTTTCCAACAAACCATGCAGGTAACATTGGTAGGTCGGGGGTTCCTTCTTTCCAACAAACCATGCAGGTAACATTGGTAGGTCAGGAGTTCCTTCTTTCCAACAAACCATGCAGGTAACATTGGTAGGTCGGGGGTTCCTTCTTTCCAACAAACCATGCAGGTAACATTGGTAGGTCGGGAGTTCCTTCTTTCCAACAAACCATGCAGGTAACATTGGTAGGTCGGGGGTTCCTTCTTTCCAACAAACCATGTAGGTAACATTGGGAGGTCGGGAGTTCCACCTTTCCAACAAACCATGCAGGTAACATTGGTAGGTCAGGAGTTCCTTCTTTCCAACAAACCATACAGGTAACATTGGTAGGTCGGGGATTCCTTCTTTCCAACAAACCATACAGGTAACATTGGTAGGTCGGGAGTTCCTTCTTTCCAACAAACTATACAGGTAACATTGGTAGGTCGGGAGTTCCTTCTTTCCAACAAACCATACAGGTAACATTGGTAGGTCGGGAGTTCCTTCTTTCCAACAAACCATACAGGTAACATTTGTAGGTCGGGAGTTCCTTCTTTCCAACAAACCATACAGGTAACATTGGTAGGTCGGGAGTTCCTTCTTTCCAACAAACCATACAGGTAACATTTGTAGGTCAGGAGTTCCTTCTTTCCAACAAACCATACAGGTAACATTGGTAGGTCAGGAGTTCCTTCTTTCCAACAAACCATACAGGTAACATTGGTAGGTCGGGAGTTCCTTCTTTCCAACAAACCATGTAGGTAACATTGGTAGGTCGGGAGTTCCTTCTTTCCAACAAACCATGTAGGTAACATTGGGAGGTCGGGAGTTCCTTCTTTCCAACAAACCATACAGGTAACATTGGTAGGTCGGGGGTTCCTTCTTTCCAACAAACCATGTAGGTAACATTGGGAGGTCGGGAGTTCCACCTTTCCAACAAACCATGCAGGTAACATTGGTAGGTCAGGAGTTCCTTCTTTCCAACAAACCATACAGGTAACATTGGGAGGTCGGGAGTTCCTTCTTTCCAACAAACCATGTAGGTAACATTGGTAGGTCGGGAGTTCCTTCTTTCCAACAAACCATACAGGTAACATTGGTAGGTCGGGAGTTCCTTCTTTCCAACAAACCATACAGGTAACATTGGTAGGTCAGGAGTTCCTTCTTTCCAACAAACCATACAGGTAACATTGGTAGGTCGGGGGTTCCTTCTTTCCAACAAACCATGTAGGTAACATTGGGAGGTCGGGAGTTCCACCTTTCCAACAAACCATGCAGGTAACATTGGTAGGTCAGGAGTTCCTTCTTTCCAACAAACCATACAGGTAACATTGGGAGGTCGGGAGTTCCTTCTTTCCAACAAACCATGTAGGTAACATTGGTAGGTCGGGAGTTCCTTCTTTCCAACAAACCATACAGGTAACATTGGTAGGTCGGGAGTTCCTTCTTTCCAACAAACCATACAGGTAACATTGGTACGTCAGGAGTTCCTTCTTTCCAACAAACCATACAGGTAACATTGGTAGGTCGGGAGTTCCTTCTTTCCAACAAACCATACAGGTAACATTGGTAGGTCGGGAGTTCCTTCTTTCCAACAAACCATACAGGTAACATTGGTAGGTCGGGGATTCCTTCTTTCCAACAAACCATACAGGTAACATTGGTACGTCAGGAGTTCCTTCTTTCCAACAAACCATACAGGTAACATTGGTAGGTCGGGAGTTCCTTCTTTCCAACAAACCATACAGGTAACATTGGTACGTCAGGAGTTCCTTCTTTCCAACAAACCATACAGGTAACATTGGTAGGTCGGGAGTTCCTTCTTTCCAACAAACCATGTAGGTAACATTGGTAGGTCGGGCGTTCCTTCTTTCCAACAAACCATACAGGTAACATTGGTAGGTCGGGAGTTCCTTCTTTCCAACAAACCATACAGGTAACATTGGTACGTCAGGAGTTCCTTCTTTCCAACAAACCATACAGGTAACATTGGTAGGTCGGGAGTTCCTTCTTTCCAACAAACCATACAGGTAACATTGGTAGGTCGGGAGTTCCTTCTTTCCAACAAACCATACAGGTAACATTGGTAGGTCGGGGATTCCTTCTTTCCAACAAACCATACAGGTAACATTGGTAGGTCGGGAGTTCCTTCTTTCCAACAAACCATACAGGTAACATTGGTAGGTCGGGGATTCCTTCTTTCCAACAAACCATGCAGGTAACATTGGTAGGTCGGGGGTTCCTTCTTTCCAGCAAACCATGTAGGTAACATTGGTACGTCAGGAGTTCCTTCTTTCCAACAAACCATGTAGGTAACATTGGTACGTCAGGAGTTCCTTCTTTCCAACAAACCATACAGGTAACATTGGTAGGTCGGGGGTTCCTTCTTTCCAACAAACCATGCAGGTAACATTGGTACGTCAGGAGTTCCTTCTTTCCAACAAACCATGTAGGTAACATTGGTACGTCAGGAGTTCCTTCTTTCCAACAAACCATACAGGTAACATTGGTAGGTCAGGAGTTCCTTCTTTCGTACAAACCATGCAGGTAACATTGGTAGGTCGGGGGTTCCTTCTTTCCAACAAACCATACAGGTAACATTGGTAGGTCGGGGATTCCTTCTTTCCAACAAACCATACAGGTAACATTGGTAGGTCAGGAGTTCCTTCTTTCCAACAAACCATACAGGTAACATTGGTAGGTCGGGGATTCCTTCTTTCCAACAAACCATGCAGGTAACATTGGTAGGTCGGGGGTTCCTTCTTTCCAGCAAACCATGTAGGTAACATTGGTACGTCAGGAGTTCCTTCTTTCCAACAAACCATACAGGTAACATTGGTAGGTCGGGAGTTCCTTCTTTCCAACAAACCATACAGGTAACATTGGTAGGTCGGGGATTCCTTCTTTCCAACAAACCATACAGGTAACATTGGTGGGTCGGGGTTTCCTTCTTTCCAACAAACCATGCTGGTAACATTGGTAGGTCGGGGTTTCCTTCTTTCCAACAAACCATGCTGGTAACATTGGTAGGTCGGGAGTTCCTTCTTTCCAACAAACCATACAGGTAACATTGGTAGGTCGGGAGCTCCATCTTTCCAACAAACCATACAGGTAACATTGGTAGGTCGGGAGTTCCTTCTTTCCAACAAACCATACAGGTAACATTGGTAGGTCGGGAGTTCCTTCTTTCCAACAAACCATACAGGTAACATTGGTAGGTCGGGAGTTCCTTCTTTCCAACAAACCATACAGGTAACATTGGTAGGTCGGGAGCTCCATCTTTCCAACAAACCATACAGGTAACATTGGTAGGTCGGGAGTTCCTTCTTTCCAACAAACCATACAGGTAACATTGGTAGGTCGGGAGTTCCTTCTTTCCAACAAACCATACAGGTAACATTGGTAGGTCGGGAGTTCCTTCTTTCCAACAAACCATACAGGTAACATTGGTAGGTCGAGAGTTCCTTCTTTTCAACAAGCCATGCAGGTAACATTGGTAGGTCGAGAGTTCCTTCTTTTCAACAAGCCATGCAGGTAACATTGGAAGGTCGGTGGTTCGACCCCTCCCTCTATGCTATAGTCTTGTTGCCCATTGGGAGGCAATAGCACCCAATTTTAGAACTTTTAATATGTCGAACCATTTTATGATTGCCAAAATTATTGAACTTGTGGATTGCGTCAATGAATAATATCTCACCTGAAATTCTCTTGATGTTGAAACAACGTAGGTTTAACGGAGAAATAAGCGAATATCTCAATCCAAGCATATAGTGAAGTGCAGTTTGTTTCTGGGAAAGAATGTAACACCTGATTAAAGGTAGACAACCGCCACAGGTATGAAGCGAATGATATTCACTTTTGTCATCCGAGAGTTATCTCCCCTGTTGTTAATTTGACCTTGTTCAAAGAGTCTATTTATTCGGCTTCAATTACAGACCAGGGTCCTGTTTCACAAAGCGGCGTAGGTGCATTTTTTGCGTATCTTTCATACTAACGTATCTCTACAGTATGGGATGCTATGGCAGTTACGTGAAAATTTACGCTACGCCGCTTTGTGAAACAGGGTCCAAGTCTCAGGATAAAGCGTATATTTATCGATAAAACAAATCAGCAATTGTTCTCAAGAAGTGCTAATAAAAGGTAAAACAGTCTCTTAATTGTATGTTACGTTTTGGGAACCTAAATCAATGAACGTTTTTTTATCCTTTCTTAGTAAAACTGTAAATAAACTAGCAGGCCCTATGTAAATATTCATTATGCAATCTCAATTCCACTAGACGAATATAACTGTAAATAATAATACCTTTCAATACTTTTATATACATTTAATAATGATCTATGTGTTAAGGTTGGAGTTACAAGAACATCGTTTATTTCGGTAGTTTTGGTTGGGTATTTCAGATTAATTAAAGTAATGTCCCGCTGTGATAGACTATGAATTGTCGTGCTTTGTGTTTCTATAACGTAATTCTTTCGAGTCATGTTCGGGCCGGTCATTAATCCCCAACACCCTGGCAACAGTGTATAACACTCCTAACCGACTACTATATAAAGTCCAGTCCAATACTGACCAACTCACAACACCTGAGTTTTTCTCCTAACAGATATCATCAGGTTCACTGTACCCAACCTACAACAACAACATGGTGAGTTACAACGGTTTACATCTTTTCTATTTTAATACTGGAAATTCAATGTTGCTGTACAGCTAAACGTTTTACTGCACTGTTTCAAATGCATAAGGGAGGATTGACTTCAATGCTCCCTGAATTGTTTATTAACATAAATACATTATTTCCATCGCTTTTCTATAGACGTTGATTAAGAAAGCTACTCGTTAAAGCAAAACTGTTAGATCATAAAAAAAAAGTTTCCTAGACACGTGTCGCTCTTAAAAAGTATTTAATGGAGACCTATTTTTCTTAACAGCGTGAATGTATCAGTGTACACGTTGGTCAAGCCGGTGTCCAGATCGGTAATGCCTGTTGGGAACTCTACTGTTTGGAACATGGAATCCAGCCGGACGGCCAGATGCCCTCAGACAAAACCATCGGGGGTGGAGACGATTCCTTCAACACCTTCTTCAGTGAGACAGGAGCAGGGAAACATGTCCCCAGGGCTGTTTTCGTGGACTTGGAACCAACTGTCGTCGGTAAGTATCTCTGGGTATAGGTCCTTTTGGAACATGTGTTTTGGAAGATTTTATATAGTTTGAGTGTAAAAGCCAACATTTTTTTTTATTAAATTCATTTAGATAATTCCCATTATGTTTATCTTTATTCATCCACCCTCAAAACGTTTGAATGGAAATACCCCCTCCCATATAAAATGCTGTTTATGTCCAGAATCAATGTTAAAAAGCAATAAAAATAAACTTTCGGTGAAGTAAATTCGTATCAACATTATTTTTGTCATTTTTAGATGAAGTCCGCACTGGAACCTACCGTCAACTCTTCCATCCTGAACAGCTGATCACCGGGAAGGAAGACGCCGCCAACAACTATGCCCGGGGTCATTACACTGTCGGTAAAGAACTCATCGACATTGTTCTTGATAGAATCAGGAAACTGGCTGACCAATGTACTGGTCTCCAAGGGTTCCTCATCTTCCACAGTTTTGGTGGTGGTACCGGATCTGGGTTCACTTCTCTCCTCATGGAACGTCTTAGTGTGGATTATGGCAAGAAATCCAAGCTGGAGTTTGCTGTCTATCCAGCCCCTCAGGTGTCCACTGCTGTAGTCGAGCCTTACAACTCCATCCTGACCACCCATACCACCCTGGAACATTCCGACTGTGCCTTCATGGTTGATAACGAAGCTATCTACGATATCTGTCGTCGTAACCTGGACATTGAGAGGCCAACTTACACCAACTTGAATCGTCTGATTGGTCAGATCGTCAGCTCCATCACCGCATCCCTCCGTTTTGACGGTGCCCTGAACGTCGATTTGACAGAGTTCCAGACCAACTTGGTGCCTTACCCACGTATCCATTTCCCTCTGGCCACCTACGCCCCAGTTATCTCTGCTGAGAAGGCTTACCACGAGCAGTTGTCTGTCGCTGAAATTACCAACGCTGTGTTTGAACCTGCCAACCAGATGGTGAAATGTGATCCACGTCACGGTAAATACATGGCCTGTTGTATGTTGTACCGAGGTGATGTCGTCCCCAAAGACGTCAACGCCGCCATTGCTACCATTAAGACCAAGAGAACCATCCAGTTCGTCGACTGGTGTCCCACTGGTTTCAAGGTCGGCATCAACTACCAGCCACCAACTGTTGTCCCTGGTGGTGATCTGGCCAAGGTACAAAGAGCTGTCTGCATGTTGAGTAACACCACTGCTATTGCCGAGGCCTGGGCTCGTCTTGACCACAAGTTCGATCTGATGTACGCCAAACGTGCCTTCGTCCACTGGTATGTCGGAGAGGGTATGGAAGAGGGTGAATTCTCTGAGGCTCGGGAGGATTTGGCCGCCCTGGAGAAAGATTACGAAGAGGTCGGTGTCGACTCCGTAGAAGACGAAGGAGAAGGCGAGGGAGAGGAATATTAAACGATAGAAAATCGTTGCCAAAATGCACTTTTTAGACAAAGTAACACAATTTTAACGTCTTTTTGTAACAATATCTTTACAGCAAGACAATAAACATATTGTTTTAAGATACCTCTGTATTCTATTAGTAATTTGTGTACAGTTTATTTACAGTGGCATAGTTACATCTGGTCAGTATCATATCTCTCCAGTGCGAATTTTACGAGGTTGATAAACAGTAAAGATTTGTGTGCGATACGGTATTCAAAATAATAACATCCCGGTGTTCTTATTCTTCGCCATTTAGCCCAGTAAAGGCGGGGAGTGGGGGGGGGGGGGGGGGGGTTCGAGGGTTCAGTGGGTTAAAGTGATCGTCCCTTAGTCCCACACAGACTTTCCATCGAAGCGGCGCGGTTCGAATCACATTCAGACCAATAGAAAACATTCTGAGTGGATTTTCACTCGGTCGCCGTAAGTGAACGAGTTGCCACGTAGGACTACTCGCCAAAGGCAATGAGCCCCCCCCTCCCCCCCCCCCCCCCACTCACTAAACCTGGCAACGCCACCATATAAGTGAAATAATCTTCTTGAGTTCGGTGTAAAACCTCAATCAATCAATCAATTTTAGCCCAGTGCATTTTTATGACCCCGACGAAAATATGTAATCTACCCAACATCCCAATATGTTAGAACCATTCAGAGTACTGTGAAAGATATAATCCACCGTGGTCAAACAGCTACAGTACAGATTTTGAAAACACAAATCCAAGGACTCGTAATGTTTATTCTATTTTGCTTGTAAATGAAAATTTCAACTTTGAATTCCCTTCAGTTGCGCACAAACTTCTCATCACACAATCATGTACAGCGTATTCTTTATCAAAACGTTCACTGATTCGAGAAAGCTCGAGGGTCAATAAGGATGAATAAACAAGGATAATAATGTACATTTGACGGGTGTTTGAAGATCGATTGATTGATGTTTTTCGCCGCATGAAAGATTATTCACTATATCGCTGAGTTGCCAGGTTTAGAGGGAAAGGAAACCGGGAGCCCCCGACCTTCGACGAGTACCTGGCGACTCTCCCACATAGGACCAACGAGTGAAAAAAAACTCTCAGACATTTTTCAATATTTCTTTTATCTGAATGAAATTCGAGACCGGGACCCATGAATGGAAGGTCTGTGTGAGACTGAGAGACCATCACTCTGTCGACTAAGCCACAGAAGTCTCCACGAGTTGAGGTTTTGCACAAATATTCTCAAGTATTCACAAAAAGTCCAAATGCCATTAAAGGGAATGTTAGAGATTAGATAGCTTTGCACGTCATAGAAGATACTTTAATACAGAGACATTCGAACCGTTAGCACACAGATTCGCAAACTCTCCGATAAAATTTAATATGCTGGTCTGCAACCCACACTACCACATCTTTATAAGAAGAAATGGTTGTTATTTACGGTATATAAATGGAAAGCAGAATTGTTGTGATTTTTCGTTTACCTACAGATTAACAAAAAAATAAATAAAAAGCAATCTTGGTCAGAGGACTGGACGTCGATTTTTATTTAAAGAGTAATGAAGTGAATTTCCTTTTTGCTATTGTTGTTGACTAACAATCATACCAAACAGCCAAAAATACATCGCACGCTCAGACAGAAAAGTGCATGAAGGTACACAGCTAAACAAGGTCATCTCATTACAAAGAAGAAACCGGAATTTCCAAATAAAACTCAATATACAGTGGTCTATCGGAGTTATGAAAGTTAACAATGGTCATCCGGTACACCATCTTTACATAAACAACATATTCCAATGTTTTGACGATCTGTTTTGCTCATTTGGCATGTCCTTTTAAATTAATGAAAAAAGCCGAAATAAGATCGGTTTTTTAAGTGAGTTTGATACCACTAACAGAAATAATTTGATTGGACTTTTTGTGTTTTCCATAATGACTGTTTTTTAACAAGATCGCCAATATACCGATTGACGTCAAAATATATTCAAATCCGTGAGTTCAAATGTCAACGGGCGTGGAAAACTAAAAAATAGACGATATTTGGCCAGAGATTGAAGGATGTTGTCGAGATGACGAGGCCAAGCTCCTCCCAATGACCTTGACCTCTCAGATTTTAATAAATGATGACGTCACTGATATATTGGCCATCTTGATTAAAAATATTTCTTATGGCATAGAGAAACGCTTACAGCTATGTCAAATTATTATGTTATTGATAATGATATAAAGTTGAAATTTGAACCCTATATCAAACTCAGTTTGTTCCACAACATGAGTTAAAAAAATAGGTTCGACTTAAAGGCCATTTTTTCATCTGCTTCCAAACTTTGACTCATTAAAGGGGACGGACCATAGTAGAATTCCTTTCATGCTACAAGACTATTTCGTATCATTCGTATACATTGATTGATGTTTTACGCCCCACTCAAGATTATTTCACTTAAATGGCGGCATCGCCAGGTTTAGTGGGGGAGGAAATCGGGCTCGATGTGCAAAATCCACTCAGTTTTTTTTAATTTTCATTAGGTCTGAGTTGGATTTGTACCCGCGCCGCATCGATGGAAGGTCCGTGTGGGGACGATCACTCTAGCCCACTAGACTACCGAGGCCCCTCATTCGTATAGAAACAAAGGACTAACAGTGGAAAAAATACAACATTCAAATGATGCATGAGTACCAAGCGATGTTCCCATCATTGTGGTTACCGTAAAAAAACATCAAACGAATATTGCAAAAAAAAAAACTTTTCTTCAATCGCCATTGATCTGCAACTAATGTTATTTGATAAAATGATTTTACCTATTTTGTTATACGCATGCGAGATTTGGGGTGTGGAAAATAACAGCCTTATAGAAAAAGTCCACACTGATTTCTTACGTTATGTGTTAGGAGTCAAGAAATCTACACCTTTATATATGTTATATGGGGAACTAGGGAGGTATCCTATAGATATTCAGATTAAACTACGTGTTTTAAGTTACTGGAGCAAATTGACTGACAGTAGTTCAAAAAACAAATTATGTCATTTATGTTACAATTATCTGCTATCTGACACGGAATCTGGTCGATATAATCATAAATGGATTCTATTTGTACGCAATTTGTTATATAATATGGGAATGGGTTATATTTGGACAACCAAGTCACTCAGTCCTGCTTATCGACATGTTATTCATACTAGAATGAAAGATCATTTCTTGCAGGGGTGGAACAATAAATTAGCTTTGTCATCTAAAGGAATTATGTATCGAACAATGAAAAATTATACCCACTCCTTTGAATCATATTTGATAGATTTACCGAAGGATCTAAGAAATGTTTATGTTAAATTTAGACTTTCAAACCACAGGTTTCCCATTGAAACAGGTCGTTGGAGCAATGAGCCTCTAGAAAATAGAATATGTCATCTTTGTAACCTGAAGGAAATAGCAGACGAATATCATTATTTATTGCGGTGTCCTTTCTTTGCAAAATTAAGAAAAGAAACTTTGCCAGAATATTATTTAAGATATCCATCTCTTCAAAAATTTTCCGCCTTAATGAATATAAATTACAGGCCTCATCTTGTGAAATTATGTAAATTTGTTAAGTCTCTTATACACTACTTCAAAAACCCTATGTAAAAAAACCTACGCCATGTTCAATGCATTGTATAATTTAAATGTCCTCTTATGTCACTGTAAGTGATCTGAGTGAAATAAAGTTGAACTTGAACTTGCCAGTGGAATTCGTTATTTCCAAGAACAGTTTGGTCCGAAAAAGACAATGAATTATGACCTCCCTTTTGCACTTCCCTTATATTGTATGACAACTTGCGACATCATTAAGCAAACTGCCTTTTAGAACATTTCTATCACAACATCCGTACTCCATATTAACACACAATTCATACCTTTCAATATCACCCAATTTGAGAACTGTTAATATATCCAATCCTTTTATGATCCATATCCATATCCAGTCATTTTTCAGAAAAAAGGGCATTTTTTTTAAAAATTATTAACGGTGTGGATTGCTTCATCGAATAATATCTCACCTGAAATTCACTTGCTTTGGCAGCAAGCGTAGGCTAAAGGGAGATATAGAGCGAATATATATCCAAGCTTATTGTGAAGTGCAGTTTGTTTCAGGAAAAGAATGTAACATTTGATTAAAGGTAGACAACCGCCACAGGTATGAAGCGAATGACGTTCACTTTTGTCCTCCGAGAGTTATCTCCCCTGTTGTTAATTTGACCCTGTTCAAAGCGTCTATTTATTCGGCTTCAGACCAAGTCTGTGGATAAAGCTTATATTTATCGATAAAACAAATCAGCAATTGTTCTCAAGAAGTGCTAATAAAAGGTTAAACAGTCTCTTAATTGTACTTTACGTTTTGGAACCTAAATCAATGAACGTTTTATTTACCCTTCCTTTGTAAAACTGTAATTAAACTAGTATGTAAATATTCATTATGCAATCTCAATTCCACTAGATGAATATAACTGTAAATAATAATACCTTTCAATACTTTAATATACATTTAACAATGATCTATGTGTTAAGGTTAGAGTAACAGGACCATCGTTTATTTCGGTAGTTTTGGTTGGGTATTTCAGATTAATTAAAGTAATGTCCCGCTGTGATAGACTATGAATTGTCGTGCTTTGTGTTTCTATAACGTAATTCTTTCGAGTCATGTTCGGGCCGGTCGTTACTCCCCAACACAACAAGTCCAGTTCAATACTGACCAACTCACAACACCTGAGTTTTTCTCCTCACAGATATAATCAGGTTCACTGTACCCAACCTACAACAGCAACATGGTGAGTTACAACGGTTTACATATTTTCTATTTTAATACTGGACATTCGATGTTGCTGTCCAGCTAAAAGTTTTTCTGCATTTTGTTAAATCGCATAAAAGAGGATGACTTCCCTTATGCTCCCTTAATTGTTTATTGACATTAAAGAAATTATTTCCATCGCTTTTCTTTAGACGTTGACTAAGAAAGCTACTCGTTAAAGCAAAACTGTTAGATCATAAAAAAAGTTTCCTAGACACGTGTCGCTCTTAAAAATTATTTAATGGATTCCTATTTTTCTTAACAGCGTGAATGTATCAGTGTACACGTTGGTCAAGCCGGTGTCCAGATCGGTAATGCCTGTTGGGAACTCTACTGTTTGGAACATGGAATCCAGCCGGACGGTCAGATGCCCTCAGACAAAACCATCGGGGGTGGAGACGATTCCTTCAACACCTTCTTCAGTGAGACAGGAGCAGGGAAACATGTCCCCAGGGCTGTTTTCGTGGACTTGGAACCAACTGTCGTCGGTAAGTATCACTGCATACGGATCCTTTTGGAATATATGTTTTGGAAGACTCCAAAGTTTGTGTTAAAAGCCAACATTTGTTGGACTAAATTAATATAGATAGTTCACTTTATATCTATTTTCGTTCATTCGCCCTCAAAAGGTTTGCATGGAATACCCCCCCCCCCCCCAGCATGTATGGAGCTGTCTATGTCGAGAATCAATGTTAAAAAAGCAATAACAAAAAACTTCAGTGAAGTAAATTCTCATCAAAAATAATTTTGGTCATTTTTAGATGAAGTCCGCACTGGAACCTACCGTCAACTCTTCCATCCCGAACAGCTGATTACCGGTAAAGAAGACGCCGCCAACAACTATGCCCGTGGCCATTACACTGTCGGTAAAGAACTCATCGACATTGTTCTTGATAGAATCAGGAAACTGGCTGACCAATGTACTGGTCTCCAAGGGTTCCTCATCTTCCACAGTTTTGGTGGTGGTACCGGATCTGGATTCACTTCTCTCCTCATGGAACGTCTTAGTGTGGATTATGGCAAGAAATCTAAGCTAGAGTTTGCCGTCTATCCCGCCCCTCAGGTGTCCACTGCTGTAGTCGAGCCTTACAACTCCATCCTGACCACCCATACCACCCTGGAACATTCCGACTGTGCCTTCATGGTCGATAACGAAGCTATCTACGATATCTGTCGTCGTAACTTGGACATCGAGAGGCCAACTTACACCAACTTGAATCGTCTGATTGGTCAGATCGTCAGCTCGATCACCGCCTCCCTTCGATTTGACGGTGCCCTGAACGTCGACTTGACAGAGTTCCAGACCAACTTGGTGCCTTACCCACGTATCCATTTCCCTCTGGCCACCTACGCCCCAGTTATCTCTGCTGAGAAGGCTTACCACGAGCAGTTGTCTGTAGCTGAAATTACCAACGCTGTGTTTGAACCCGCCAACCAAATGGTGAAATGTGATCCACGTCACGGTAAATACATGGCCTGCTGTATGTTGTACCGAGGTGATGTTGTCCCCAAAGACGTCAACGCCGCCATTGCTACCATTAAGACCAAGAGAACCATCCAGTTCGTTGACTGGTGTCCCACTGGTTTCAAGGTCGGTATCAACTACCAGCCACCAACTGTTGTCCCGGGTGGTGATCTGGCCAAGGTACAGAGAGCTGTTTGTATGTTGAGTAACACCACCGCCATTGCCGAGGCCTGGGCTCGTCTTGACCACAAGTTCGATCTGATGTACGCCAAACGTGCCTTTGTCCACTGGTATGTAGGAGAGGGTATGGAAGAGGGTGAATTCTCCGAGGCTCGGGAGGATTTGGCCGCCCTGGAGAAAGATTATGAAGAGGTTGGTGTCGACTCCGTGGAAGACGAAGGAGAAGGCGAGGGAGAGGAATATTAAACGATAGAAAATCGTTGCCAAAATGCACTTTTTAGACAAAGCAACACAATTTTAACGTCTTTTTTGTAACAATATCTTTACAGCAAGAC
This sequence comes from Lepidochitona cinerea, assembly GCA_963971465.1. NCBI lineage: Eukaryota > Metazoa > Mollusca > Polyplacophora > Chitonida > Tonicellidae > Lepidochitona > Lepidochitona cinerea. The sequence continues at coordinate 41,942,535 of OZ020553.1, forward strand.
AATAAAAAGATTGCTTTAAGGCACCTCTGTATTCTATTAGTAATTTGTGTACAGTTTATTTACAGTGGCATAGTTACATCTGGTCAGTGTCATATCTCTTCAGCCCGAATTGTACGAGGTTGATAAACAGTGAAGCTTAGCGGGTAATACGGTATTCAAAATGATAACATCGTCTTTGGGCACAGTAAGGGGGCTCAATGGTTCAGTGGGTTAGAGTGATCGTCCCTCAGTCCTACACAGACCTTCCATCGATGCGATGCGGGTTCGAATCACACTCCGACCAATTAAAAAATTGACAAATTTCTGAGTGGATTTTTCACTTGGTCACCGTATGGGGAAGAATTGTCAGGTACTTGCCGCCATACAAGTGAAATAATCTTGAGTGTGACATAAAACATCAATCAATGGATTAATTTTAGCCCAGTGAATTTGTGTGACCCAGCGGAAAATATGTTATCCACCGAACATCCAGAAGAATTCAGGGTGTTGTGAAAGATATAATCCACCGTGGTCAAACAGCTTCAATACAGAGTTCAAGAACTCGTAATGTTTGTTTGATTTTGGTTGTATATGAAAATTTCAACTTAAAACTTCGAATTTCCTTCAGTTGCGCACAACATTCTTTTCACACAACATTATACAGCATATACTTGAGGAAAACATTCACTGAACAGTTGGAGAAAGCTTGCAGGGGCAATAAGGATCAATAAACACGGAGAATAATGTACTAGTATACACACAGAATAAAGTTAAGCACCTCCCTGGAAAGTCTGCACCGACCGATAAAATCATTGGTGTAAGGAGATTGTTGGCACACTGATGTTGCAAAAAACGACTGTAATCATAAAGGGCACCATTCCGGCGATAAAAAATCATCATTAATGGCAATAAGCTATGCAATTTATTCAGGATATCGTTAGCCAAACCAAAAGTGTATTTTAACAAAATAAAAATGCTTGTAAGTATGAAACTTCAGAGCCCATCTAGCTTCCACAGGGCGAACATATTGAAGTAAAAATATCCTTTCAGCAGATGGTCAATATCGCGTATAGCCTCCATTCGCTTCCAACCTGCGTCTCAGCCCTCCAGTGAGACGTCGGATCTGCTGAAGGGGTAACGGCGCGGATTTGAGCGCATTTGGGTTAGGATAGGCAGAAACATTCAAGTCCTAGAGCCTCCTGTACAAAATCTGCAGGAATTGGAAGCCGAATTAGATCGTTATTGGCGGCAGTTACCCCTTCAACAGACCCGACGTCTCACTGGAGGGGTGATGTACTTGAGGGGAGACACTGGGAAAAATAAAAAGCAATCTCGGCCAGAGGACTGGAAGTCAATTTTATTTTATTTCCCTTTTGCTATTGTTGTTGACTGGCAGTCACAACAAACAGCCAAGAATATATCACAAGCTCAGACAGAAAAGTGCATGAAGGTACACAGCTAAACAAGGTCATCTCATTACAAAGAAGCAAGTGGAATTTCCAACTAAAACTCAATATACAGCGGTCCATTGGAGCTATGAAAGTTGAAAATAATCATCCCATAAGACCATCTTTACATAAACAACATATTCCAATGTTGAACGATTTGTTTTGCTCAGTTCTCGGCATGCCCCTTTGAATTAATGAAAGAAGCTGATTAAAGATAGAGGTTTTTCAACTGAAATGTATTTTTCTTTAATTCATGCTGCGAAACAAACCGAGTTTGAAAGCATTAACACTAATAATTTGATATGACCCTTTGTGTTTTCCAGTGTAATAATTAAGCCACAGTGACTGTTTTTCAACAAGATCTCCAATATACCGATTGATGTCAAAATGGATTGAAATCCGTGAGATCAAACGTCAGTGGGCGTGGAAAACAAAAATAGACGATATTTGGCCAATGGTTGACGGGTGTTATCGTGATGACGAGGCCAGGCTCCTCCCAATGACATTGACCTCTCAGATTTTAATAAATGATGACGTCACTGACATATTCCCATCTTGATAAAAAGAAAGAGTCCTTATGGCATGGAGAAACGCTAAAAGCTGTGTCAAATTATTTTGTTATTTCTAATGATATCAAGTTGAAATTTCAACCCTACATCAAACTCTGTGTGTTCTACAGCATGAGTCGAAAAATAGGTTCGGCTTAAAAGCAATTTTTTAATCAGCTTCTAAACTTGGACCTAATAAAGGGGACGGACCATAGAATTATTTTCATTTTACAAGGTTACGTCGTATCATTCGTATAGAAACAAAAGACTAACCGTGGGTAAAGTACCACATTTAAATGATGCAATTGTACCAAGCGATGTTCCCATCAGTTTGGTTATGGGGAAAAAATCAAACAAATGTTGCAGAAAAAAAATCTTTCGTTCAATCGCCAGTGGAATTCGCTATTTCCAAGAACATTTTGGTCAGAAAAAGACTTACTGGATTACCTCCCTTTTGCACTTTCCTTATATTGTATGACAACCTGCGACATCAGTTAGCAAACTGCCTTCTTTTTTTTTTATATATATAATCTTTATTTCTTGCACATTAAGCTCAGAGCTTATTTTGTGCATTAATTAAATACAATATTAGAGAATAAGTTTTTAAAGGTAGGATGAATATATACAAGGAGGGTTATCAAAATACAAAATAATAGTATTTAGAGTTTATACTTAATTCCCATTCAATGTCAACAAACTTGTTTAACATATATAGACATAGTGAATGGAACAACAAAGGACAAATATGCATAGTACTTACGTGTATATAAATATATATGTATATATACATATACATCTCCCCACGTATATATACATACAGACAAATACGTAATTGATACATATACACATATATACACACACACGCATACAAATGCACATACATAAACGCATATAATTAAATGTACCTAATTGGCCGTCCAAGTCGTGTCACGCATTGGTCCCCATTTATATGAATATTAGAAACGTTTAGTTTGGATGATAAATTTGCATATTAAAATTGTGAGGTCTTTGTTCAGTTCCTGAGTCAGGTCATTGGATCCATAAAGTAAAAGAGTGGTTGTCAGATCCCCCGTATATCCAACTGCCTTTTAGATTATCTCTATCACAGCATCCATTCTCCATATAAACACACAATGCATAGGATTTAATGAAGTTGGGACAATTGTCTTTAGTTACATGTGACTTGATTGGTTTATGTTTCAACGCAGCCAAAATTATTTCAATTATATGGCGGCGTTGCAAGGTTTACTTGGAGGAGTAACCAGGTCTTTTTGCCCAGAGGAAACCTTGACCTGCTACAAGCAGCTGGCAACCATTCTAAACCCGTGATCCCTTGAAGGAAGGCTTGAGCCACTGAAGTGCTCTTTTTAATTTGGAGAATATGACCTTGAAACATGTCTTTGTCCCTTTCACGTTAACCTCTCGGTCTCAACTTCTAATAAAATACCACTAAAAACTAAACAAAGAATAAAACGTTGTGTGCTGATTTTGGTTTATTATTACCATCTACCATCTTAAAGCAGATATGAGAACATTACTTCGACTTGATGTGGAAATTTTCCAATAAACGTCATGTATATGGTTTAATATTCCTCTCCCTCGCCTTCTCCTTCGTCTTCCACGGAGTCGACACCGACCTCTTCGTAATCTTTTTCCAGGGCGGCCAAATCCTCCCGAGCCTCAGAGAATTCTCCCTCTTCCATACCCTCTCCTACATACCAGTGGACGAAGGCACGTTTGGCGTACATCAGATCGAACTTGTGGTCAAGACGAGCCCAGGCTTCAGCAATGGCGGTGGTGTTACTCAACATACAAACTGCTCTCTGTACCTTAGCCAGATCACCCCCAGGGACAACAGTTGGTGGCTGGTAGTTGATACCGACCTTGAAACCAGTGGGACACCAGTCGACGAACTGGATGGTTCTCTTGGTCTTGATGGTAGCAATGGCGGCGTTGACGTCTTTTGGGACAACATCACCTCGGTACAACATACAACACGCCATGTATTTACCGTGACGTGGGTCACATTTTACCATCTGGTTAGCGGGTTCGAACGTAGCGTTGGTAATTTCAGCTACAGACAACTGCTCGTGGTAAGCCTTCTCAGCAGAGATAACTGGGGCATAGGTGGCCAGAGGGAAATGGATACGTGGGTAAGGTACCAAGTTGGTCTGGAACTCTGTCAAGTCGACGTTTAGGGCACCGTCAAACCTGAGGGATGCGGTGATGGAGCTGACGATCTGACCAATCAGACGGTTTAAGTTGGTGTAAGTTGGCCTCTCAATGTCCAGGTTACGACGACAGATATCGTAGATAGCTTCGTTATCGACCATGAAGGCACAGTCGGAATGTTCCAGGGTGGTATGGGTGGTCAGGATGGAGTTGTATGGCTCGACTACAGCAGTGGACACCTGAGGGGCGGGATAGACAGCAAACTCTAGCTTAGATTTCTTGCCATAATCCACACTAAGACGTTCCATGAGGAGAGAAGTGAATCCAGATCCGGTACCACCACCAAAACTGTGGAAGATGAGGAACCCTTGGAGACCAGTACATTGGTCAGCCAATTTCCTGATTCTATCAAGAACAATGTCGATGAGTTCTTTACCGACAGTGTAATGACCACGGGCATAGTTGTTGGCGGCGTCTTCCTTGCCGGTAATCAGCTGTTCGGGATGGAAGAGTTGACGGTAGGTTCCAGTGCGCACTTCATCTAGAAAAGAATATAAAACAAATTGTTTACAAGTGCCAATAGTGGGTATTACTTTGTATTAAAAAAATGTAAAAGTTTTTTGTTGAGATTTTCTTTTAATATCATTGATTTATATGTTATTAGCAAGACGAAAATAAAGATTGATTGATTGTTTGGTGTTTTTTGCCGCGCTCAAGTTTGCCAGTTTTATTGTGGGAGGAAACCGTGCTCTATACCAGGAGGAAATCGACGACCTTCCGTTGGTAACTGGCAACCATCCCACATAGGTCGTTCGAGTGAAACCCAGTCCAAAAAATTTCCATTTTTTTTTTTGACAGTGGGATTTGAACCCGCGACCCGAAAATAAAGAAGCTTCGTTTTTCGTGAAGAGATGCTGGGCATTATTTTGAATGCTTTATAGCATTGCTAAAACTAATCTCGTGGTCATTCTACTTAGATCAAATTGACAAGAGTTGATTTTAGTGATTTGCTTTGAATTGTGCCCGCTACAGAGCTGAGGAAACATGTACAATCTAAACTCTCTATTACAGGGTACTTACCGACAACAGTTGGTTCCAAGTCCACGAAAACAGCCCTGGGGACATGTTTCCCTGCTCCTGTCTCACTAAAGAAGGTGTTGAAGGAATCGTCTCCACCCCCGATGGTTTTGTCTGAGGGCATCTGACCGTCCGGCTGGATTCCATGTTCCAGACAGTAGAGTTCCCAACAGGCGTTACCGATCTGGACACCGGCTTGACCAACGTGTACACTGATACATTCACGCTGTGAAAGAAAGAAAACGAGAAAAGTTATAGAAACATATCATCAATGAAATCCAACTACATCGGACGCCCCCGGCATACATACTTGATGTTCTAAGACGCACTCAAGATTATTTCACTTATATTGCGGCATTTCCACGTCTGTACGCTAAATAGCCCTTCTGATTATATGCAGTTCTGGTATATGAGATAACATAAATGCTTTTTTTATCACAAAAAATGATTTAAAATTAAGACGATTGCTATAGTCTTAAGTGTCAGTTAAACATCGGATATCTTTAACATAAAACAAGTCATACTCACCATGTTGTTGTTGTAGGTGTTTCAGGTTGACCCGATGATATCTATTAGGAGAAGAACTCAGGTGTTGTTAGGTGGTCAATGTTGGACGGGACTTTATTTAGCGGTCAGTTTGGGTAATCGATATAAACAATATCACACTGTTGTCATGACACTGATTGTTGGCATGATCGGTGACTCGTTCAAACCTGAGGTAAGTATACATGCGTTGATCAATTGGTTGTTAGGGATTAGGATTATAGGATTATCTCCTAGACTTGTGAACAAACATATTTCATTAATTGACCGGGGGTAAAACGAGTATACTGATCTGCAGAACAGCTGTTTTTATCTGCGTCATGGGATTTCATTTTTGGGGATTTGGTCTCCGGCGAAAGATACCCCCCCCCCCCTAACACCACCCTTTCTATGAGACTGGGTTAAGAATAAGTTGGAATTCGTTATAAGAATAAATACGTCCATAACAAAACTGAAATGGACACCCCTTCATGTTCATGCCTTGATTATCGAACCATGAATATGATTGTATTGTTATCATTAAGTTTGAAATAAATTATTGTATTTTATACTTCGGGGAGTTTTTATCCACCGTGCTTTTGTAAATCCGATGTTTCTAGTACATCGCAGCTTTTTTCGTGTGGCAAAATATATGTCTGTTTACCTATACTTTACGGAAGCGTATTCGGGCCAGGTGAAAAAAATTCTTTATAATTCGGAGTTATTTTCTCCTAATTAGGAGATAATAACTCCGAATAATAAAGATTTTTTTTCACCTGGCCCAAACACGCTTCCGTAATACTTTTATATTGATTGATTGAGCGTCGATACATTTCTATGGAATAAATTGTGTCAGAAATCAGGTTAGGTGTTTATATAGTTTAAAAGTGTTATAAAACAGTGTAAAATCCGACTGAAGCCAAATAATAAGCGTAATTTTGTTCTGCTTAGGCCATGGGAGCTTGTGTTGGAAGCAAACTAGGTAATATAGCCAAGGGATGACGCAGCGGGAATTGATTGATTGTTTGGTGTTTTACGCCGCGCTCCAGATTATTTCACTTATATGGCGGCGTTGCCAGTTTTATTGTGGAAGGAAACCGGACTCTATGCCCGGAGGAAACCCACGACCTTCCGGTGGTAACTGGCAACCATCCCACATAGGTCGTTCGAGTGAAAACCCAGTCAGAAAGTTGTCAAATTTTATTGGACTGAGTGAGATTTGAACCCGCGACGCATTGGTGGAAGACTGTTCGGATTGAGCGTCCAACGCTATAGAGTTTAAAAGTGTAAAAAAAAAAAACCAGGGTAAAATATGACTGAAGCCAAATAATAAGCGTAATTTTGTTCTGCTGAGGCCAGGGGAGCTTGTGTTGGAAGCAAACCAGGTACATAGGAATTTCCCACTGGAATACATACCCTTAAAATTAAACAATGTGACCAGTCTGGGCCCCGATTGAAAGCACGTTTCGTGTGATTTCAGAGGCTAAGAAAATCAAGGTTTTCATGGCTACTGCATATTTAAAATACTCAAGGATCCTCACGGAATATTGAAGGTTTCCACCGGAGAACGAAGCTTGATTTCCTCCCCACTTAACCGCCAAATAAGTGAAAAAATCGGAAGTGCTCAAATGCTCGAGAAAAATGCTAAGAAAAGTTCATCAAAATAACTCTCCAGCCATTAGAGACTTTCTAGGCCTTGACAGACAATGTTTCCTCGCCCGTTGGACAGGTATTAAGGGGGTCACTTTGGGGTAACACTATTTCGTTCTGAGAAGTGGTAACAAGAGAGGACCTGGAGAGCGCGGACCCTTTTGTTTTCAAAATAGCTTTCAGAACTAATCCCCAGTCATATGAGGTCTAAGAGCTGACGGGGCCTGGCTGCCCCTGGACCTTCAATAAAGGTGCAAATAAAAAGCTTTCTATAGTGATACCCGTCTAGAGAACGAATATGTTAAATTGTAAATAATGTGTAGACATGGATAAGACCAAACTCGAAGGTATAGTAGAATAATGTCCTACACAATTTAACTTCTTACTTCCGACGGTATGGTATCAAGAAGTGGTTCATTCGGGTATAGAAACGTAGCTATTTCTGGGCGTGATGGATGGTTATTATAAGCATTAGTGCAAAGAAAAAATCACGGTGAGTTTGATTTGAAAATAGCCCTCTGAAGGGATGTCAAGTCATATAAGTTCTGAAAACTTCTAGGACCCAGAGGGCGATAGACCCTTGACCAGGCCTGGGGTCCCTCTAGATTATCAGCATTTGCAAAAGTGTTCATTGCGTTCAGACAAGTGGTAAGAAAAGTGAAGCTGATTCCGGTTGATGCAAATCAACAATATGATTTTAGTTTTGCAAAATCACTGTGGCTTGTGTTTAAAATAGCCTTTAAAATTAAGTGGCCCAGAGACCCTCGCATTGTGCTATTAGATAATGCCCCCACCTCTCCCCAACCCTTCTTAGGTCTAGGTAAGGTGTGACCAGATCAGATTTTACTCCCCCCCCCCCCTCAGTCCCCCCCCCCCCCCCCCTCCTACACACGCACACACCGCTCGGCCTAGTCTATGTTATACTCTATGTCTAATTTCATATCATATTACGCCTAAATACTTGCTATATAGTAGCTGCATATGCTATAGCTACATAACCTCTTGTACATTTGTATTGCTACGATGTTATCGTTTCTTTTTTCACAGCTTTAATACACTGGCACATATTTGGTGTTTTGTAGCTGCATATGTTTTGTACAATAAAATTGAATTGAGTTAGTAGTCTGTCTGCGAGCCTGTACTGTCGAGCCATCCGCTGTACGTGTATAATTCCACTGAACACAAACATGGGTTAAAGTGGCATGAGCTGCCAAATTGCTGATATTTTGACGTTGAAACAGAATGTTGAAATTATTGGCTATTTTTCTCAAGACGTATAATTCAGAAGCTTTTGAGTGCTTCTAGTCTCGAGAATATACGATGAAGTATTGTTTTGAACTAACTTTGGCTTAGAATGAATGAATGGTCGTCCCGGTTATTTAAATTTTGTTTACTTTTCGAACACTATTCCGGTTCATATAGGCCACATACTGTATAGATTTTCCTCATTCCAACGCCAATCATTTAGTTTTTCGATGGCCTTTAAAGCCTCTTACTGTCGTGACGATCAGAAATTATGAAAAAAGTGTTTTATTGCCCTTTTTGATCCCAATCGTTTTTGCCACATCAGTTTGCCAACAATCTCCCTACACTAATTATTTTATCGTTCGAATGATCGCACTGCAGACTTTCCAGAGGGGTGCTTAACTTTTTTCTTTGTGTATATATAAAAAAATCTGAGTGGGATTCGAACTCTACACCCGTCGATGGAATGCGTGTCGGCGTGAGAGGCAATCGCTCTTCCATAGAATATGAAAGGTTGGTAGGAATGTAATTTCCCTATCGCGCTCTCAAACATAAAAAAGAACCATAAAGAACAAAAAATGTAAATGTACACTCCATGGTTTATTTAATAGATCCAGATGTCTTGACCAATAACAAAAAATCTCCAGTTTATAAACAATTGATCGAAATAATAAGTATGTTTATGTTACTTGAAACACAGTTAATAAATAAATCGTTATGATCGTTAACGGATTTCTTTGAAATGAATTTTCAGCTTTGGTTTATTGCGTAAAGAGTTGTTTATCTTATTTAATATTCTTCTTCCTCGCCTTCTCCTTCGTCTTCTACAGAGTCGACACCAACCTCTTCGTAATCTTTCTCCAGGGCGGCCAAATCCTCCCGAGCCTCAGAGAATTCCCCCTCTTCCATACCCTCCCCTACATACCAGTGGACGAAGGCACGTTTGGCGTACATCAGATCGAACTTGTGGTCAAGACGAGCCCAGGCCTCGGCAATGGCGGTGGTGTTACTCAACATACAGACAGCTCTCTGTACCTTGGCCAGATCACCACCAGGGACAACAGTTGGTGGCTGGTAGTTGATGCCGACCTTAAAACCAGTGGGACACCAGTCAACGAACTGGATGGTTCTCTTGGTCTTTATGGTAGCAATGGCGGCGTTGACGTCTTTGGGGACGACATCACCACGGTACAACATACAACAGGCCATATATTTACCGTGACGTGGATCACATTTTACCATCTGGTTGGCGGGTTCGAATGTAGCGTTGGTAATTTCAGCGACAGACAACTGCTCATGGTAAGCCTTCTCAGCCGATATAACTGGGGCGTAGGTGGCCAGAGGGAAATGGATACGTGGGTAGGGTACCAAGTTGGTCTGGAACTCTGTCAAGTCGACGTTTAGGGCACCGTCAAAACGGAGGGATGCGGTGATGGAGCTGACGATCTGACCAATCAGACGGTTCAAGTTGGTGTAGGTCGGTCTCTCAATGTCCAGGTTACGACGACAGATATCGTAGATAGCTTCGTTATCGACCATGAAGGCACAGTCGGAATGTTCCAGGGTGGTATGGGTGGTCAGGATGGAGTTGTAAGGCTCGACTACAGCAGTGGACACCTGAGGGGCGGGATAGACCGCAAACTCCAGCTTAGATTTCTTGCCATAATCCACACTAAGACGTTCCATCAGGAGGGAGGTGAATCCAGATCCGGTACCACCACCAAAACTGTGGAAGATGAGGAACCCTTGGAGGCCGGTACATTGGTCAGCCAGTTTCCTGATTCTATCAAGAACAATGTCGATAAGTTCTTTACCGACAGTGTAATGACCACGGGCATAGTTGTTGGCGGCGTCTTCTTTACCGGTGATCAGCTGTTCGGGGTGGAAGAGTTGACGGTAGGTTCCCGTGCGGACTTCATCTAAAAAAGAATATAAAATAATTTTTTTTACAAGTGCCAATAGTGGGCATTACTTTTTATAAAAGGGAATTACAAGTTTTTTGTTGACATTTTCTCTTAATATCATTGATTTATATGTTAATAACAAGACGAAAATAAAGAAGCTTGAATTTGAACTTTCGTCTCTCGTGAAGAGGTGTTGGGTTTTATTTTCAATGCCTTAAAGGATTGCTAAAACTAATCTCGTGGTCATTTTACTTAGATCAAATAGACAAGAGTTGATTTCAATAATTTGCTTTGAATTGAACCCGCTACGGATCCGAGGAAACCTGTACAGTCTAAAGTGAGCCCTCTTTTACAAGGTACTTACCGACAACAGTTGGTTCCAAGTCCACGAAAACAGCCCTGGGAACATGTTTCCCTGCTCCTGTCTCACTGAAGAAGGTGTTGAAGGAATCGTCTCCACCCCCGATGGTTTTGTCTGAGGGCATCTGACCGTCCGGCTGGATTCCATGTTCCAAACAGTAGAGTTCCCAACAGGCATTACCGATCTGGACACCGGCTTGACCAACGTGTACACTGATACATTCACGCTGTGAAAGAAAGAAAACGGGAAAAGTTATAGATACATATCATCAATGAATTCCAACTACATCGGGCGCTATGTTGATATTTTGATGTTAAAAGAGAATGTTGAAACTATTGGCTATATTTCTTAAGACGAATAATTCAGGGGCTTTTTAGGGCTTCTAGTCTCGAGGATGTAGGATAAAGTATTATTTTGAACTAACTTTGGCTTAGAATGATTGAATGGTTGTCCCGGTTATTTTAATTTTGTTTACTTTTTGAACACTATTTCGGTTCGCATAGGCCACATACTATATGGATTTTTCTCATTCCAACGCCAATCGTTTTTTTGATGGCCTTCAAAGACTTTTACTGTCGTGGCGATCAGAAATTATGAAAAAAAGTGTGAATTTGGCAGCTCATGCCACTTTAAACATCGGATATCTTTAACATAAAACAAGTCATACTCACCATGTTGTTGTTGTTTTCAGGTTGACCCGATGATATCTATTAGGAGAAGAACTCAGGTGTTGTGAGGTGGTCAATGTTGGAGTGGACTTTATATAGTGGCCAGTTTGGGTAATCGATTTAAACAATATCACACTGTTGTCATGACACTGGTATGTTGTCATGGTCGGTGACCTGTTCAAACCTGAGGTAAGTATACATGCGTTGATCAATTGGTTGTTAGGGATTAGGATTATAGGATTATCTCCTAGACTTGTGAACAAACATATTTAATTAAGTGACGGGGAGGGGGGGTGGGTAAAGCGAGCGTGCTGATCTGCAAAACAGCTGTGTGTTTTTTTCTGCGTTATGGGATTTCATTTTTTTACGGATTTGGTCTCTGGCGAAAGATACCCCCCCCCCCTCCCCCCTAACACCACCCTTTCTATGAGACTGCTTTTAGAATATGTTGGAATTCGTTATAAGAATATGCCCATAACAAAACTGAAGTGGGTACCCCTTCAAATTCATGCCCTGATTATCGAACCATGAATATGATTGTATTGTTATCATTAAGTTTGAAATAAATTATTGTATTTTATGCTTCGGGGAGTTTTTATCTACCGTGCTTTTCTCCACATTGTGTAAATCCGATGTCCCTAGTACATCGCAGCTTTATTTCGTGTGGCAAAATATCTTCATATGTCTGTTTATCTATACTTTACGGAAGCGTATTTGGGCCAGGTAAAAAAAATTCTTTATAATTCGGAGATAATAACTCCGAATTGTAAAGATTTTTTTTCACCTGGCGCGAATACGCTTCCGTAATACTTGTATATTGATTGATTGAGCGGCGATACATTTCTATCCAATAAATTGTGTCAGAAATCAGGTTAGGTGTTTATATAGTTTAAAAGTGTTATAAAAACAGTGTAAAATCCGACTGAAGCCAAATAATAAGCGCAATTTTGTTCTGCTGAGGCCATGGGAGCTTGTGTTGGAAGCAAACCAAGTACATATAGCCAAGGAATGACACAGCGGGGACATTTCCCACTAGAATACATACCCTTAAGATTAAATATTGTGACTAGTCTGGGCCCCGATTGAAAGCACGTTTCATGTGATTTCAGAGTCTAACAAAATCAAGTTTTTCATGGCTACTACATATTTTAAATGCTCAAGGGTCCTCAGTGGCAGAGTGTTTGTCTGTTCCATCAGTGTCAAATCCCACTCACCAAATAAAAACCGAAAAATTTGCGAGTGGATTGTTCACTCGATCGTTGTACTCACGGAATTTGGAAGGTTTCCACCGGAGAAGGAAGCCCGATTTCCTGCCCACTAAACCTGGCAACACCGCCATATAAGTGAACAAGAGTCATCAGAGGATGCCGTACCCCCCGGCCCCGCATAAGATTTATTATTTATTTTAAGTTATTATATGATATCTATGCGATACTGTCGGAAAAGGGCAGTAACTCTGAAAATAATTAGACCAGCGCCATCAAAATAGGAGGTGCACATCCTCGAATTATATCCAGCAGGTCCACCAAGTTTCCCAAAAAATCTTATAAAAACTGTGGGAGGAGATGCAATGACAACCACTAATTGTCTATGTCGGAAAAGGGCAGTAACTCTGAAAATAATAAAACCAGCGCAGCCAAAATAGAAGGTGCACATCCTCGAATTATATCCAGCAGGTCCACCAAGTTTCCCAAAAAATCTTATAAAAACTGTGGGAGGAGATGCAATGACAACCACTAATTGTCTATGTCGGAAAAGGGCAGTAACTCTGAAAATAATAAAACCAGCGCAGCCAAAATAGAAGGTGCACATCCTCGAATTATATCCAGCAGGTCCACCAAGTTTCCCAAAAAATCTGATAAAAATCGTGAGAGGAGATGCGATGACAAGCACTAATTATCTAATCGTCTTATACTGTCGGAAAAGGGCAGTAACTCTAAAAATAATGAAACCAGCGCAGCCAAAATACGAGGTGCACATCCTCAAATGATATTGAGCATGTCCACCAAGTTTCAAACAAATTTAATAAAAACTGTGGGAGAAGATGCGATGACAACCACTAATTGTCTATGTATACTTAAACTGTCTGAAAGGGCAGTAACTGTAAAAATAATAAAACCAGCGCAGCCAAAATAGAAGGTGCACATCCTCGAATTATATCCAGCAAGTCCACCAGGTTTCCCAAAAAATCTTATAAAAACTGTGGGAGGAGATGCAATGACAACCACTAATTGTCTATGTCGGAAAAGGGCAGTAACTCTGAAAATAATAAAACCAGCGCAGCCAAAATAGAAGGTGCACATCCTCGAATTATATCCAGCAAGTCGACCAAATTTCGAAAAAATCTGATAAAAATCGTGGGAGGATATGCGATGACAACCACTAATTGTCGTCTTATACTGTCAGAAAAGGGCATTAACTCTAAAAATAATGAAACCAGCGGAACCAAAATAGGAGGTGCACATCCTCGCATTATATCCAGCATGACCACCAAGTTTCGGAAAAAAATTATAAAAACTGTGGGAGGAGATGCGATGACAAGCCCTGATTGTCTATGTCGTCTTATACTGTCGGAAAAGGGCAGTAACTCTAAAAATAATGAAAACAGCGGAACCAAAATAGGAGGTGAACATCCTCGAATGATATCCAGTATGTCAACTAAGTTTTAAAAAATTCAAATAAAAACTGTGGGAGGAGATGCGATGACAAGAAATGATTACGGACGGACGGACAGACAGACAGACAGACAGACGGTCCGGTTGGTGCAAACCAACAATACGATTTTTGTTTCGCAAAACCATTGTGAATTGTGTTTAGAATAGCTTTCAGAACTAAGCGACCCAGAGACCCTCGCTTGCTACTTTTGGATAATGCCCCCACCCCTCCCGCAAACCTTCTTTGAAAAGCTTAAAACAGGCTTCTCGAAAAAAGTATCCTTGGGTGTGTAGGTGAGGTGTGACCAGTTCAGATTTTAGTTTCCACACTCCTCCCCCACCCCCCAACACACACACGCGCACACAAACATCGCTCGGTAGTCTGTACTGTCGAGCCATAAGCTGTAGGTATAATTCCACTGACCACAAAGATTGAGATTTTAACGCTGAGCCGTTTAGTTTTAAGATGAGCTTCTAACGCTGTCGTTTAGTTTTAAGATGAGCTTCTAACGCTGTCGTTTAGTTTTAAGATGAGTTTCTGACGCTGAGTCGTTTAGTTTTAAGATGAGTTTCTAACGCTGAGTCGTTTAGTTTAAAGATGAGTTTCTAACGCTGAGTCGTTTAGTTTTAAGATGAGTTTCTAACGATGAGTCGTTTAGTTTTAAGATCACTTTCTTACGCTGAGTCGTTTAGTTTTAAGAGGAGTTTCTAACGCTGAGTCGTTTAGTTTAAAGATGAGTTTCTAACGCTTTCACACTGTTAATAATCCGAAAATTATGAGATAGGCTAGAATTTTGGCAGTCCATACCACGTATTTATATTTGACAGACGAATCGTGTATATATGTAGAATAATGTTTTAAACAATTAGACGTTTTACTTCTATTTAATAGTAGATCCAACGGTATGGTAGGCAGACATATTTATTTGGGTATTTATTTAGCTATTTCTGGGCTTGATGGATGGTTTATTATTGGCCTTATTTAACTTATTTAGCCGGGCTGCCTGATTTAGTGGAGAAAGAGATCGGACGTTTGTCCTTCGGCGAGTTTTTGGCAAATTGAGTGAATCCCCCATTTTTTCTTTGGACCTACTGGGATTCGAACCCGTGACCCATCGGTGGAAGGCTTGTATCGACTTCGCGAATGCCACAACGTCTCGGGCTTGATGGAAAATGAGTGTTTTAAGAATGAAAGCGGTGGATAGCCTTCCATTCGCCACAAAACGGTGACATTAAATTATATGTTTATCCTAGAAAACGTAGATGTTAAAGTGTCCGTCAAAAGTAATATGTTTATCCTTCTATATATCAAAAAGATGAAAGGGGGCTCGGTGGTCCAGTGTTTTAGTGATCGTCCCTCACAGACCTTTTTATCGATGCGGCGCAAGTTCGAATGGCACTCAGACCAAATGAAAAATGTCTGAGTGGATGTTTCACTTGGTCGCCGTTGCCAGGTACTCGCCTAAGATCGGGGGTTTCCTCCAGGCAATGAGCCCGGTTTCCTCGCCCACTGAACCTGGCAACACCGTCATAAAAGGGAAATAATCTTGAGTGCGGCGTAAAGTATCAATCAATCCAAACGATAAAGTCCTTTCCCCCTGCCTTTCATGTGAAACAGTTTTTTTTACCAAAAGAACAGAAATGAATGGACATATTAGCAAGAATGAAAACCTGCATTATGACATTTTTTGGTGTAAGAAAAAAACGGTTTCACGTGACAATCTGTGTTATATCACGGACAGGCCTATTTTTTTTATACATAAGCGTGAAGGTGTTCAGAGAATTAAACCTTCAAAAATCTGAACGGGAATACGGCTATGTGGTCTGCTTTAGTCCTTTGTGACTAGAACTACAATGTATAAAATAATCTCAGTGAGATTCGAACCCGTCGGTGGAAGGCGTGTCGGCGTGAGAGGCAATCCTCTACCAACGCAGCCCGCTCTTCTCTAAGTAGAATGCAAAACGGTTGTAGAAATTTAATTCCCTATTGCACTCCTAAACATAAAAAGAACCACCCTCTGCATTGTGTACATTCCATGGTTTATTTATTCAGATGTCTTGGCCAATAATAAAAAAATCGCCAGGTTGTAATAAGACAGTTTAAACAATTGATCGAAATAATACATTTGTTTATGTTATTTGAAACACTGTTAATAAATAAATCGTTTTGAAAAAGATACGATCGTTAACGGATTTCTTTGAAATGAATTTTCAGCTTTGGTTTATTGCGTCAAGAGTTGTTTATCTTGTTTAATATTCTTCTTCCTCGCCTTCTCCTTCGTCTTCTACGGAGTCGACACCGACCTCTTCGTAATCTTTCTCCAGGGCGGCCAAATCCTCCCGAGCCTCAGAGAATTCACCCTCTTCCATACCCTCTCCCACATACCAATGAACGAAGGCACGTTTGGCGTACATCAGATCGAACTTGTGGTCAAGACGAGCCCAGGCCTCGGCAATGGCAGTGGTGTTACTCAACATGCAGACAGCTCTCTGTACCTTGGCTAGATCACCACCAGGGACAACAGTTGGTGGCTGGTAGTTGATGCCGACCTTGAAACCAGTGGGACACCAGTCGACAAACTGGATGGTTCTCTTGGTCTTGATGGTAGCAATGGCGGCGTTGACGTCTTTGGGGACGACATCACCACGGTACAACATACAGCATGCCATGTATTTACCATGACGTGGATCACATTTCACCATCTGGTTGGCGGGTTCGAATGTAGCATTGGTTATTTCAGCTACAGACAACTGCTCATGATAAGCTTTCTCAGCCGATATAACTGGGGCGTAGGTGGCCAGAGGAAAGTGGATACGAGGGTAAGGTACTAAGTTGGTCTGGAACTCTGTCAAATCGACGTTCAGGGCACCGTCAAATCGGAGGGATGCGGTGATGGAGCTGACGATCTGACCAATCAGACGGTTCAAGTTGGTGTAGGTTGGTCTCTCGATGTCCAAGTTACGACGACAGATATCGTAGATAGCTTCGTTATCGACCATAAAGGCACAATCGGAGTGTTCCAGGGTGGTATGGGTGGTCAGGATGGAGTTGTAAGGCTCGACTACAGCAGTGGACACCTGAGGTGCGGGATAGACAGCAAACTCTAGCTTAGATTTCTTGCCATAATCAACACTAAGACGTTCCATCAAGAGAGAAGTGAATCCAGATCCGGTACCACCACCAAAACTGTGGAAGATGAGGAACCCTTGGAGACCGGTACATTGGTCAGCCAATTTCCTGATTCTATCAAGAACAATGTCGATGAGTTCTTTACCGACAGTGTAATGACCACGGGCATAGTTGTTGGCGGCGTCTTCCTTACCGCTGATCAGCTGTTCGGGGTGGAAGAGTTGACGGTAGGTTCCCGTGCGGACTTCATCTATAGAAAAGAATATGAAATGTTGGCGATGAGAATGTATTGCGTCTGAACATGGTTTAGCGTATATATTGCTGAATTGAAAGGTTATTACAGTAAGAAAATATCGTATTTTTGTCGACATTCATCGTCGGAACCCACGATTAAAACTTACGCTCACTTTACCCGTGGGACAAGTGGAACCAAATTCGTCGTTTCTAATTTAATATGCATGTACACTTTGATTGGTTCCGCCACAAAACTGTGGCGGATTTTTCGCCAATCAGAATCGGCGTTACGTATAAGCATCAAGGCAATGTTCAAAACAAAGATGGACGACTTTTCGGTTTACACTTGAATTCGATAAACGTGTCTCATAAACTGAAGAGTTCCAACGTTTAAAAGATTGATTGGTTCGACTGTAAATGGGCGTTCCCAGAAAACGAGGCTTTGAATCGCAGTTGGACCAAGGGTAAAAGGTGAGCTTGTTGAGAATTTAATCCTTGGTATCAAATGTTATAACGGTCAGAGAACTTTTTCAAGTGACAGATAGTTCTTTACTCAAAAATCTGTGTTTGTATATTGACAGGAGCTCTAACTTTGTTAATCAACTTACATAATTACCTCTGTTATGTTGTGTTTTATGATTTGTAAATTGTCCCTCTCGTACCACCCAGTGTGGTTTTGAGTGTAATAAAGAATTGAATTGTATCCGAGGATGGTCGACATTTAGTCTAACTAAACTAAAGATTTTAACAGAATGATTAAAACTAATCAAATACATTTGATGGAAATAAAGCTAAAGTCTATACATTCATCATGCAAAAAATGCTTACCGACGACAGTTGGTTCCAAGTCCACGAAAACAGCCCTGGGGACATGTTTCCCTGCTCCTGTCTCACTGAAGAACGTGTTGAAGGAATCGTCTCCACCCCCGATGGTTTTGTCTGAGGGCATCTGACCGTCCGGCTGGATTCCATGTTCCAGACAGTAGAGTTCCCAACAGGCATTACCGATCTGGACACCGGCTTGACCAACGTGTACACTGATACATTCACGCTGTGAAATTAAATGAATAAAAAACGTTAAAATCTGACAGTACAGTTGGCCATTCGAGATTTAACTAAGACAGATTTTAACAAAGATCATGGATTTCCAAGAAAGCAACATGCAAGCAAGTCTTTAAAAGTCAAAATCTCAACCAAACTAATGCTTGAAGTTTTATATTCTATTTTAGAGACTGCAGTATACTCTATTTGTGCAGTAAGCTCTAGAAAATAAACGACAGTGTCATTGTTAAGTTTTTAGATTACCGACACTCTTTCAAAAAAATGCGAAAATAGCCGCGTGTGGCTCGAGAACTGATAATTACAACTTTATGATAAAGGCAGTTCAGAGCAACCAAACCTCGAAAAATGGAATCGTAGTAAATTATCTCGGAAAATCTAATTTAAAGTAAATTAACTCACCATGTTGCTGTTGTAGGTTGGGTTGTAGACCTGATGGTATCTGTGAGGAGAAAAACTCAGGTGTCGTGAGTTGGTCAGTATTCAACTGGACTTTATATAGTAGTTAATTTACACAATGGTGTTTGGTTACCATGGTGCCCGGTTACAAACAATTGTTATGTCCGAACGACCTTGACGATTACACAAGCGGCGTGTCGCTGACGCGTTGAGGCAGAATCGTTATAGTGTTATTGTGAAAAGTTAAGTATGTATAGAGACGGTAATACCCCGTGGTTAAGCTACTTTTGTTGACCACTGGTCAAGACCGGACATGTTGAATCAAAAATGCAATTCCTTCTTCTACATGTGGACAATTGCCACTTATCAAATACCAGTAAAAAGTGAGTTGATAGCGAAAGACATGTTAAGCAAAACCCGATTTCAATTCAACTATGAATACAATTTCTCATAAAAGATATAGCATAACATATAGAGCGGTGTGACAGTTTTTCATAATTTATGTCGATGTAGACATTTATTATTTAAGACCTGCCTTCATGGTATATTGCTGTACATGCATAAGAATTGTTTAAACTACTATATGACGATTACAAGCTAACAACCTTATACAATCACTAATCAAACCATGAAATAACATTTATTATTTAAAGTGGCATGAGCTGCCAAAATTCACACTTTTTTCATAATTTCTGATCGTCACGACAATAAGAGGCTTTGAAGGCCATCTAAAAACTAAAGGATTTGTGTTGAAATGAGGAAAATCCGTACAGAATATGGCCTGTACGAACCGTAAACGTGTCGAAAAGTAAACAAAATTTAAACAACCGGGACGACCATTCATTCATTCTCAGCCTAAGTTAGTTCAAAACAATACTTAGACGTACATTTTAGAGACTAGAAGCAATAAAAAGCTTCTGGATTATACGTCTTAAGAAAAATAGCCAATAATTTCAATATTCTGTGTTTACGTCAAAATATCAACTTTGGCAGCTCATGCCACTTTAACAATTAATGTAAAAATAAAACCTAAACACGTAATCAATTATCCAATGAAAAAACCATAACCCTGGAATAAGTAAAGATATTCGTCGTGAAAATGCGAAAAAACGTTTAAAAAGGAATTACCCTTTTGAATATTTTCCCAGTTAGATTTATTGATGGATTGATTAATGTTTGCGCTGCACTAAAGATCAATTCACCTTTTTGCGGATTTGCCAGATTTAGTTTGGGAGGAAACTGGGCTCTTTGCCCGGAGGAAACCACCCACGTTCGGCGTAACTCTCCGAATTTCCTCGATTGGTGTTTTACGCTGCACTCAAGATTATTTCACTAATATGGCGGCGTTGCCAGGTTTAGTGGAGGAGGAAACCGGTCTCATTGCTAGGAGGGAAACCCCCGACCTTGGCGAGTACCTGGCAACTTTTCCACATACGGCGACCGAGCGAATGTTTTTTATTTGGTCTGCGTTCCCAGTTTGAAGAAGTTAATTTGTGAACGTTTATCTGAAAATGAAACATTGATTTATTGGGTAACCGCAATGTCTACAAACAACGAGCCCGGGAATGCACATAATGGTGGTAAATGAATAGAATCATAATAATGTATTTTAAGCAGCTGGCATTTGGCCCAGTTTCCGGCCTAACCTGCGAAACCAAATGGTCGTTTTGCTTTCGAGTGATACGGACTGACTGATTAATTTTTTACGCCCCACTCAAGATTATTTCACTTATATGGCGGCGTTGCCAGGTTTACTTGGGAAGAAAACCGGGGTCATTGCCCAGAGGAAACCCCTGATCTTCGGCGAGTACCTGGCAACTCTTCCACATAGGGCGACCGAGTGAAGTGATGCGGAAAGGCCTTCAGGTAAATTTGCGACCGTAAACAAATTGATTTGAAATGAGTGTAACTCAACACAGAAGATACGCGGTTTCGGATCGATCGGTTGACATACCAGCTTCACTTTGAGGTATGCCTTTACACCATCATTTAGGCATTTTAACTTGAAGTATTTAATTTGTCTGATACTTGATTTGAGAGATTTTACTAAACGTCTTTACTAATATTCGAAACGTTACCTCGACGAGTTGGCCTTTCAAATCTATTAGATATGTATATAAAGATTTTACAAACAAAATATAAATGTATGTTAACAATATATATATGATTTCTCATCAGTCAAATATTCTCATATAATACATTTGCAAACAAATTTTCAATAATTTTCAGAACAAAGATTTAGACAGAAGGTACGGAGAAAACTGTACAAAATCATTATGGTTTGGGATTTGATAAAAAAAATATGGTAACAATGCTCTCATATCAATAAAAAAAAGTTGTTGCGTTTTTTAAATTTTTTTTATTGAGTTCATAAAAATAATGTTTTGGGGTAAAATGTGATTTTAATATCATAGAAAAATAGCACTGTTTGAAAAAAATAATAATCAGTTTTCATCATACAGTATAATTTATACACGTGACATTTTACTTCCGGTGACTGAGGGCGAAATTAGCATTTTTGACTGTGGGCGTGCGATCGTTAGTCCAAGGGAGACTATTCACAGGTTAGACTATATAATTGGGTTGTCTCCCCTAGCGCGGTACCACTATTAGTATTATCTCGTGAAGATTACACGAATATATCGATTGATTCACTCGTGTTTCGGTGGGGGAGGAAACCGGGCTCTTTGCCCGGAGGAAACCCCCCGACCTCCGGCAAGTACAATGGCAACTCTCCCACATATCCGCTTAGAATTTTTTCAATTTTGATTTGGTCTGAGTGGGATTCTAACCCGTGATGCATCGATGGAAGGCCTGTGTCTGACTGACGAACTATCTGCCAACTGAGCCACCCAGGCCCCTACACAAATAGAAGTCAAGCAATACGATAATCCAAATGAGCAGTCAGTGGTTTAACATTTAAATACATTTACATGTGTATTGTTATAGGGAGACCGTTTGCAAAACCAAACGCTAAAATCATGGAAAATGGTAACTTTTAATCGTTCTACTTTCTTCCGTCGAATAAAAGTCCAGTATAAAAAATCCTCTGATTCAACACATTGGTGGAAAGAACATCCAGTAGAGGATATAAGAAGATTTCGTGGGCGAGCTTTTAAGTACAAACTTGGTGTTTTGTCACATCTGTTGGCCCAAATAAGAGAGGCCTGTAATAAAAAAAAGTCAACGCTAGTATAATAGTGGGCCAGGTAGCCCGGATTATCGGTCTTACGGCGACTGGTATTATATGGCTGCTAATGTGTCTTGTCGCCTTATGACGAACACGGAGAGAGAAAAAAATTCGGCAGAGCTCAGATTTCTCGGCTATGGGCCAGGCTACTAGAACATAAATGGTCGCCATTTAAGTAACGTTTGGCAAAATTGAATCACCTTGATATGGCAAAAGACTTATGTCCAAAAATATATTTATGTACAGTGTAGGCTATATACTATAGGTTATCGTGAATAGATCACGTCTTCGGATTTTCTTATCGATCCATATGTCGTCCGTTCTGGATATTTTTCTTTTTTTTTAGCCACCAGCATGTCTAATTTTAACGTTTCATCGCAATACAGACAAATCTTTCAATGGCATTTAGAAGATAAACGGATATAATAAGGTTATGCATTACGCCCTACTTATGAATAACAACTTCTTAGACATCGAAACGTCATTGGCTTTTACAACGATTTAAGAACTACATTGAAACGCCGTCAACCAAGAAAACAAGAGTTTGTTATCCATAAGTAATTCTTCACTTTAGTGTAATACAGACTACCATTCTAATGACCACTGCAAACACCGACATTTTTTTTTAAATTTTGTATCAATGTCGTTCTCCTTGTTAGAAAGACTCAGGTACCCTATATGTGACCAAATTTTTCGTTGAGATGTAAATTGTTATTATTACAGTTTCGTACTAATTTGATTTTCATTCACAGTTGAGTCTGTTGCTTGCAAGGCGTCATGAATATCGAGGAAGACATTATCCCGCGGAAAATTGTCAAAGAAGGCAGCACCTTCCAATGATCGGATTATTTTCCGACAACAGCCAAACAGAAACACTGTTACATCAGTCGTCTTGAGTTCTTTGTTAATCTGTCCCAACATCTTGATTCCTGCGATATCAATGTATGTCATGGGACGACAGTCAAGCAGAATATAGCGAATAGTCTCGTCATTGGTTGAAAGTAGTCCATCGGTTTTCTTTGTTTCGTCTACGGCAGTTGGTTGTGGCGGTTTACCATTTTCTGTAATATAAATCTCTGCAGACTTTGCCGCCTTCTCTCTTTCTTTGAGGACTTTCTTGGGATCCAAGGTACTTGAATACAGTTTAGACCTAAAGATCTCGGCTGTTGCGTAATAGAGAGAAGCTTCGAATCGGAAGATTTTCACTCCTGTCACGTGACTAACATCCTTCTTCTCCGCATCGGTAAATACATCGTCGTCTTTAGCTTTGCCCAATAAATAACCCTGAGCGAATTGGCTTTGTATGATAACGGTGAAGGCAGAGATTCCAATCCCAACAACTAAACCTATATCAATGTCAATGAACACAACAGATAGAAATGTTCCGAGCCAGGAGATGAAGTCGAATATGTTAGCCCTCCAGTAGAGTTTTAAATCGAGCACCTGCATAAAAAGGCCTTTCATCGCCACCACGATCATAGCAGCTAGCAGAGACACGGGCAAGGACATGAATAATGGACCCATGACCATTACAACCAGGAAAATCAAAGCAAACGTGAAAATAGCACAGAAGGTTGTCCTGCCTCCCATTGTACTTTGCAACATGGTTCTCGGTGGGGCTACACAAGACGGGAAGCACAACAAGAAACTGCTGAGTAAATTGGACAAACCGTAGGCTACCAATTCCTGGTTGTCGTCGATCTCGTAGCAATGTTTCTTTGCGCAGAGTTTGGCCATAGCGATCGTCATTGCGAAGATCAAAATCGCAATGACGAAGGAGTCAACGGCAAAGTTACTAACTTCGTTCAACGGGGGTATAATTGGTGCTGGAATGCCCGGGGGAATTTTCCCAACTACGGTTACTCCGAAAATTTCACTGAATTTAGCAAAATGTGAAATAATAGTCCCAACAACAACCACAATCAAATCAATTGGCACTGGCATCTTCATTTTAGATTTGAACCTGTCGTTAATACATTCCTTCACAAGCATCAACACGATGAAACTGACGACAGCTATCAGTAAATCGGCAACATTAGTCTTTGTAATATTAGTGAAGATGGCTATGTAAGTTCGGACGATTTTCCCGGCTCCCTGGATGCTTCCTACGCCAAAAGCCAACATCTTGGGTACTTGACTTGTTGTGATGTGCACTGCGGCCCCGGTTGTGAAACCGCTGATGAACGAATCAGAGAGATACAGCGTTATGAATCCAAGACGTAGAATCCCCATTCCCAGCAGAATGGCCCCTGATATGAAGGCTGTGGCGGCCGTGATGCCGACTCGGTAGTTCAAAGATGCCTCATCGAAAGTCATACCGTCAACGGTGGCGTTAAGTGTATCATTGAATACGGTAGGTTCAAAGGAAAACGTCTCCATCTGGCGTGAAGTGATAGCTGCAACAAGTAGACAAATCACTGCGTTCGTCCCGAACGATACGTGAGGACTTGTACCGAAGATCATATAAAACAGCACCGGCCATAGTGATGTGTAAAGCCCATATACCGGCGTCAGGGAAGCGAGAATTCCGAATCCCATCCCCTGTGGAATATGCATGATGGCCACGGTCAATCCAGCCAAGATATCTCCTGGAATATACTCCTTCCATTTGTATGACTTCATCACTCCGATGATCGGTAAAACGGCCGATACGAACTTCCACGATCTTCTCTTGGAGCAATAGCATTCTTCCCGAACTTTCATTTTTAACGTCTTTCTCTCCCTTTCAGGCTCAGGGTAACGTTTATCGAAGGCTTGTTGGCGATACATCTCGCGTGATACGAGGATCTGTCCGTCATCCATAACAGACGAGTCCACAGTTGGAATAACTCCACCCAGCCAGCCTAGAGAAAACAGAAGAAAAAGTAATACATTTAGAGTTTTCGGTACTCACTCCGTGAACATTTAATCAACATTTTTATTTCGTACAGTTTAAAAAAATGGAAGGCCAGTATGTCCATTAGGGTTTGATGGAATGTGTTCTAGTGTGAACAGCGTGGAGAGAAAATAAATGATGATATGGATCGACGAAATCTTACTATTTTATTTCAGTAAGCGACAATCTTAACGAAAGCATTCACACTGATACAGACGACCGACGAGATTCTCGCTTCTTCGGGACCGGAATTTGCCGAAATCTAGACATTCTTTTTGGGGGTTTTGCACTTTAAAATTTGATACAGATTGATGAAAGAGGGGCTTCTGATCTCGATATAGACATCAAAGTATCGCAGCCGTTAGATAAAAAGAAGTGAAAGGTCAAACGACAAAACACCATAAATCATGTCATGAGAGGGTATATTTGATTTCCAAATGTCTTTCTACTATTTCCGACTCAATGAGCTTTAACCGTAAACAACCATATACATTACAGTTATTTTTATAACGAAATTTTCAAGAGCATTCAATTCTCCAAATATGATTTCCTGATAACAGAACCAAAACATGAAAAACACCAAGCCACAGAGCTGCATGGCAAGTTCCCCACCATGAAAAAGTAGGAGTAAATAGGAAATGAAAGCAAATAAATGAGTCGAAGATGCTGGTCGAGAATGAATCATATCCGTCCTCTCCCTGGGCCCTGTCTTACTAAGCTGGCGTAAAGTTGCGCATAGGCCTACAACATGAACCAATTGCGACTAGGGCGTAAGTTCCTACAGTTTTAACACTGATTTACGTCCGACGTAACTTACTCCAGCTTTGTAAGACAGGGCCCTGGTTAGGAGCTATTGGGCAAATTCAATTGATTGATTGATTGTTTTGTGTTTTACGCCGCGCTTATAATTTCACTTATATGGCGGCGTTGCAACCCTATAAGCAAATTTAAACTTGATGGAGAAAAAACTGTTCCAGGCAATCGTGTTCACAAGATAATGTCAGCATTTCAAGCTTTAGCAAACTTAATTAGCCAATCAAGCTCTTTATTAAAAATCAATCGCATCAGTCCTATTCATGCTATGAAGTTATTGCATGTGCAAGTTTGAACTTGGGGAAAAGCTGTTCAAGATATTTTGTCCACAAAATGCGGAAAAATCCTTGCAAGCTTTGACGACATTAATTAGCTAATTGGTCTCTTTATAAATTATGTAAATAAATACCATCCGTCCCCTATGTGGCATAAAGCTATTGTGTAAGTTTGATCTTCATCGGATAGGAACTGTTACATATATCGCGTTCACAAGAAGCGAGACAGACAGATGGAAGGAAGGACCCAGGGCATTTCCATGTCCCCTGTCCAGTTCGTGGCAAGGAACAAACAAAAAGTTATACAGGCATCAGTTATCTCGAAGTGATTATTATCGGTAGTAAAATAAAAGTTACTCGGGAATTTTGTCTCCCTCGCACAAAAAAAAACCGTTAACGATATGCAAGATACGGCTTTTATCTTCTATACAGTTACACGAAGGCGTATCTAAAAAAAAACATTTTGTAAGGCACAGAAGGTCCAGCGGACTTTGAAAATCACCGATGCCTATACTCAATCGACCCCAGCAAAAGGCGGGCAAACCCTTGGCGTTTTACAAGGTCACACATTCCTTGCACTCGTTTTAATGGTGTACTTTACAGAAGTACTTGTAAAAAGGCCTACTTATATTTCGGTTTCTATATCCCTTTTGTCTGATTGTAACAAAGACGGATAACAAATGTTTTACATCACGCAAGTTCCATCGGTTAGACCATAATTCAATCGAAATCTCGCGAGATCGTCTTTGGACGTGGTTATATGTGGCCTTTAAGGCTATAGGGTAACTCCTAATTTTAGCACAAAAAAAATGGAAAATTTTCTGACTGGGTTTCACTCGAACGACCTATGTGGGATGGTTGCCAGTTACCATCGGAAGGTCGTGGGTTTCCTCCGGGCATAGAGCCCGGTTTCCTCCCACAATAAAACTGGCAACGCCGCCATATAAGTGAAATAATCTTGAGCGCGGCGTAAAACACCAAACAATCAATCAATCTAATTTTAGATTGGCCCATGATTATGTCACAAACTATGTTCAGCGTGATGCACCAAAAAGCTGTGAAAATCGAAACCCACATCACCAAGAGGGACACTGTGGCGCTGCTGGTAAAAGTGATAGACGCTATTCTCTACACAAGCCTTCCATCGATGGTCCCAGGCTCTAACCCCACTCAGTCGCCATACCTAATGCCCCAAAAATCATAACAATTATTCTAACTGAATTATCACTTGATTGCCTGTATACCACCGGGCTCCAGGGATTTCATCTTCCACATAGGCCAATCGAGTAAAACACCCACCCAGAAATGACATTTAACTTTTTTACTGCTATCATAGTCTCAAGAGAAGGGTTTTGAACTGACCTTAGCCTTAATGAATGAACGTTTGTCCCGTTTATTTTAATTTTGATTACTTTTCCGACACTATTTCGACACTGTATTTTCCTTATTCAAACGACAATCATTTAGTCTTTTTCAGGTTAAGTGGAAGAGGAAATCAAACGAACTGAGTCTGATTCGAACCCTTTTTGTCTAAAATAACCATGGAGACAAGCTTCTAATTGTGCTAAAAAGAGGTATATCGTTTAGAACCCAATCACCAAGTTGTTGTTATAAACTAAAACCCATGATATTTCATTAGGTTGACAACTGACAGGAGCTTGACCATAGTCAGTAGAATTTTCGGGAACACTTTGTAATACATTGACAATGCGTACGTATCTTGAGCTATGGCAAGAATATCGGTAGACTGAGATTGAACCCCATAGGGTCATAGGAAAAGAAAGTGAAAAGACAAACAAGGGAGTTTAGCCCTGGGTATAGCATTTTATTCAAACACTTGTTCTTTTTATAAGCAATAACTGGCCTCGGGGACAGAGATCTAGCCATTTTACATTGAAGTAGTTTGCATTATTCTATTATAATGTTGACCATAACGACGCTGGCCTTGTTATACTGAAACACAAATGATATTATAGTTTTTTCACTACATCTTAATAAAGTATATATATTATAGTACAATCCCAGATATAATTTTGTCGTCGAAACGGAATTCTGTAAGCAAATATTTACCCGGGCTATAGAATGACAATGTTCCGTCCTAAATTCGAGAAATGTTAAGTGGTAAAAAGTGTGTAAGAAGGGCTATACTTGTGTTTAAGCTATCGTTATTTTATTTAAAAACACACGGGCACAGAGAAAATCGTCTTGTCTAAAATAACCATGGAGACAAGTTTCTAAGTGTGTTAAAAAGAGGTATATCATTTAGACCTTTATACACCATCATAAATTGTTGTAGTAAACTAAACCTATGATATTTCATTAGGTTGACGACTGACAGGAGCTTGTCCTTATGATATTTCATTAGGTTGACGACTATAATTGCTATATGTTTTTTTTTTCCCTTATCGCTGTTGACACCTTGCGTACATCAATTTATGTTTAAGTAATTCCTTGATATTTAGCCACTCAATTACCACAATTGTACATTTCTAGCATCTAAGGGTTGCTTCTGTAAGCATGCAGTTAAAATCGGATTTTAATGGAGCAATTGAGTAGTCCTCTAATTGATTGATTGATTGATTGAAAGATTGATAGGCCCGATGAACCGATATTTGTTTTGTAAGGTAAAAAGCATAAAACGCTATTTTGTTTTCTCTGTCTAGAAGAGTCTGACTGGTTGCATATAACCAAAAAGTAAGAAATATTAACTTAAAATGACACGAGCTGCCAAAATTCACATTTTCTTTATTAATTCCGATTGACAACGGAATATGAAAGTTTGAATTTCATCGAAAAAACTAAATGATGCTCGTTATGAGGAAACATGCTTTGAGGCGAGTGCAAACAGATAATATGTCCAAAAAGTAAAAAAAAAAATTGAACTTTTTATAGGACGAAAGTCTATGTACTTTTACTATGAAATTCGTGAGAAAACATTTCAACATATTCGCAGAGCATGTCTCTTTTTAAATTCTGTTTTTTTTTAAAGTATCGACCTTTTTCAAAACATTTTAAAGGATATTAAAATCTTTAGAAAGTTTTGTCTATCTACAGGGATGGCCCGGTCACTAAATCAAAATCAAACTAGGCCTACTTCTTTAACCCCAAAATAAGTTTATAAAACGAAGAACACTTACCGCATACACGCAAGACGAATAATTCAGTTGGACGTATTTTTTTTTAATCCAACCGTCCCCTGGATCTATAAGCAAACTTCTAAAAAGTGGGTTATTTTCTCAACATTAGGCCTTGAAATCCGAATTCGAGCTGCGATTTGCACAAAGACGTATATTAAGCCACGCCTTCTTTTTTATCCACAATTACCCCTTTTCACTGTCTACATAGGATAAACTGCCTTAGTATTGAGCCATCCGCAGTTCTGTAGAATCACACACGTGCGATTAATTCAACATAAGATTGATTGGTGTTTTATATACGCCGCATTTAATATTATTTCACTTATTTGGCGGCGTTGCCAGGCTTAGTGGTGGAGGAAACCGGGCTCATTGCCCGGAGGAAAATACCCCAGACCTTCGGCGAGTACCTGGCAACTCTTCCACATATAGCGAGAACATAAGACATATTTAAACGATGTATGGTCCACGTATAAATCCGTTTTGAAAGCTTTACACGTGTAGCAATACAGATGTACATAACCGTTAGGATTTTAATTGTACATCTTATTCTATGGAAATATAGTTGCTCCTTTTGATGTTCCTCTGTCAGTTTGACCTCTACAGCAGCGCCGAACGTTAAGAAAAAAGACATGGCGACTTTGTGACGTCACAGGGTTTAATAGTAAATGGTTCATTGACTTGTTAGTTGGAGAGGAAACTGGACTCGTTTTCTAGGCTGAAATATACGGGCCAGCAGCCTGTTTCACAAAGCGGTGTAGTGTAAGTTTTCACGCAACTGCCATAGCAAGTTGCAACCCATACTGTAGAGATACGTTGGTATGAAAGTTACGCAAAAAATACATCTGCGCCGTTTAGTGAAACAGGCTCCAGGTGATATTCTTATAATTCGGAGTTACTACTCCTAATTCGGAGATAGTAAATCCGAGTTAGCTAATTCGAAGTTATAGTATCTCCATATTAGGAAATAATAACTCCGAATTATCAACATTTTCACCTGGCCCTAATACGCTTCCGTAGAAATCAAGTCACAAAAAGTGATTGACGCCAACAAACCGTTGAATTAAGATTTATTCATTTGAAACTGTTCTGTCTATCTATGTAGTAACTCCAATTGGGTCAAAGTTGATGTGCACGTGTAAGAACCTATACTGCCGATAAAGTGCCGAGTCATACAATTCCGATTAGCACTTTCGTATCAATAATAAGACATATATAACAAAGTATTTCAGTAAAAAAAGTACGGACTAAAGCTAGACTGTCTGTCTTCAACTTGATGAAATACTATGGGTTTTTGTTTATTACAACAACGTTTGACTGGATATAAAGGACTAAATGACATGCCCTCTTTTAATACAACTAGAAACTTGTCTCCATGGTTATTTTAGTATCTATAAATAATAAGAGATATAGGCCTCTTTAATTCAAGAAACGGGAAGCTCAAGTGGACGATCTAAATTTAACAAACGTTGAAAAATTGCACTTTCTGCAGCACATTCAACGCTTACCATTATAGTGATAAATGGATTGTATGAAACATAAAAAAACTCCCAAGGTAAATAAATCGTTCAGTTAACTTGAGAAATTTGATTCAGGTTTATGAAAAGGTTGCCCTTTTTGTTAACAAGAGAAAAAAATTGCGACCAGCAATTGACCGTCCAAAGTGGGTCGTGACGCTCCATTCAGTTTTGTTAGGCAATAAAAGATATTAACATAAAAACAGGTCATTTTGAGTCAAATTTGGATTAGATATCTCTTGACATAGTTCAAAACTTTAAAAAGAATCTTTTCATAGGTCACAGGCACCATGGAGAACGGCAATAGGCCCTAAAAACCCGTCGCAAAGACCTTGGAAAGACGACGTGATTTATGGGCCGCCAAAGAAACTGTTATATAGGAATCAGCTTAAATCTATTTCTGTATTTGGTGACTGTATAACGAAAAGGTCTTTTTTTCAATTAAACTATGTCAAAATATGCATAAACATATTTTAAAGATTAAAGTGGGATTAACTACCAAAATATTTTGTCATTAAAGTGGCATGACCAGCCAAAATGTTGATGTTTTGACGTTAAAACAGAATGCTGAAATTAGTGTCTCAAGACGTATAAGTCAGAAGCTTTTAGTGCATCTAGTCTCGAAAATGTACAATAAAGTATTGTTTTGAACTAACTTTGGCTTAGAATGAATGAATGATCGTCCCGGTTATTTAAATTTTGTTTACTTTTCAAACACGTTTTCGGTTCGTACAGGCCACATACTGTATGGATTTTCTTCATTCCAACGCCAATCATTTAGTTTTCCGATGGCCTTCAAAGCCTCTTACTGTCGTGACGATCAGAAATTATGAAAAAAGTGTGAATTTTGGCAGCTCATGCCACTTTAAAAAGAGAGATAACATATATAACAGGCTTTTATAACAGACTTTGATGTCCGTCTTATTCCGTTATAAATCTATACATCTGGAATGGATTTACAGACCATACGATAATGTATCAGATTTTTTTAGCTATATGACAGCTACTATCCCAATTGATGTAACCGTTTCAATTAATCTTACAGCATTTCAATTAATTTAAAGTTTCGTTTTGTATAAAAACATGCGTCACAGTTTTGGTGCTATGCGATTCATTTTATATGTTAAGTTTTGAAGTTTAAAAAGCTTTTCAATGAACTCACCTCTTACGTTGGATAAAATAAATCCAATGTTTTTTCCAGACAAAACTATACGTTTATAACTGGGCTGTTTTTAACAAAATTAGAAACTGGTCTCCACTATTATTTTAGTCACGAAGATTTTCATTGTGCGCACGTGTTTTAGCGTTTACAAATATATATAACTGTATAGACTTTAATGTTATGATATTACAGGACTCTTTCAAGGTTGCACATTATGTAAGACGTGGATACATGTATATAGGTGTCTGCCAACTTAAAAATTTACTTACGCGACAATTTTGTAGTTCAAGTAGTATGTTTTTTTTGTTAATTTTGTAATTTAGATCACACTGTACGACACAGAGAATGCTGTCTAGACTAACATTCATATTTTTTCCGACACTAGCGATTATGTCGCCTACAAGAACATATTATGAGGTTATTGTATAAACTTACATCCAATATTGAGAGGTTATCACATGCCATTTTTCATATCATACCCCATATCAGCCGGAGACCTCCATATCAGCCCGAGGGTATGATATGAAAAATGGCATGTTATAACCTTTTTATCATATATTGAAGAAAAAAACAGAAATAGTATACATTATGGGATAATTTGTTTTTATTGTTGTAACTTGTGGTGTCTCAACGGTTTTCCTTTTCATATCTTCTCAATGAAGAAAAAACAGCCAGTAGACAAAAATCACCGTTATTCACTGTCAGAGACAACAACTTTGCCGTTTGCTAATGGGCGGTTTTGGGTGATCATAGTGATTTTTTAATGTAACAGCCTAACAGACGACCCAAAGGGAGATAACTATAAACCAAAGACCCCCCGCCTTGATATTGATATGGATTTTCGGACCGGTCTGATATGGCTGATATGGATTTTCGGACCGGGGTGAGATATGGGTGCTGTCACGCTACCGATATCGCATATGCAAAAGACCACATATTATTGATAGGTATATGATAAGGATATTTATTGTACCGGTCGTTGTTGGACTGAAACGCCGATGGCCGATGGCATTTAGAAAGTGAAAGGTAACAATAAGGTGAAGAATTACGGCCGTACTTATGGATAACAACTTCTTGGATTATTGGGTGACGACGTTTCGATGTAGTCATTGACTTTGATAACGATGTAAGAACTACATCGAAATGTCGCCACCCAATAAACCAAGAAGTTGTTAACCATGCATAAGTAATTCTTCACCTTATTGAAAATTAAATGTGTCTGCAGCAGTGAGATATGTTTCCCCAATTATATCGTTTATGTGCTGCGATGAAGAATGGGGCCACCAATCGTATTCTCGCGAGATCTCCTTTAGACGTGGCTAAGATAGACCTCGTACGACTTTACCGGACATAGCGCAGGGATTTTCGCGTGCGATCTAGGGTAACATTTTTAAAAGCTATCAGATAAATATAAAAATCCTGACAACACGCTGTACGTGAATATATATTTTGAATTTAAGAAAACGGTAAACTAGAAACGGAAACGTAGAGTCAATTTCACGAAATAGTCCCATTTTGACGAAAACTGGCAAAATGGCGACGTTCCCTGTCGATCCGATTCACTTTGAACTGGCCACTGTGATAGGTTCCACGGGGCGTTTCCAATAGCTGCTAATGTTTAAATGGTGCGATGTAACTAACAATAGCTTCAGCTTAGTGTAAGAGAATAATAGAAAAGCACGTAGATGAGAGCAAATGCCAGGTAAAATTACTGTTGCTGTTGTTTTGTTGAGAACTTGAAAGTCACGTGATCAATTGACCTCCTATGTGAACTCTCCAACCCCATTCCAATGGATATTTCCGATAAAAATGTCGTCTAATGGCCTCAGAGGTTAAATCTGGCCTTAAGGACTAGGGTAACTTATAATTTTAGATTGTGGGACCACATGAAACATCTCTCGAGACTTTGTTTGGATAACGTCAGATTCGAACCTCATGTGTCAGCGGAATGACCAATCTAAAATAGAGATTGATCCTACTGCCATTCGTTGAGATATCAACTCTAAAACGATTGAGTGACATGTTTTAACACAAAGGGAGACCACTGCTGTCCACGTCCTTAAAATTGTAAACAACGACACGTGACACTGATAGTTGACTCGGTTGTGTAGAGAGATATTCGATATAATTCTGGAAGGTAACGTTTAAGCCGCCGACAACCTGTTTTGTTATATTGATTGCTATTCTCCTAATACATATAATATACCTTGAAATACCTTGAAGTCCATATCATATTTTGCCTTGACATCCATGGGCGCTGCCATCTTGTTTTAGAATGTATTTAAAAGCTAATGTAGTGCCGAATATAATTTTGATTTTTAACAAGTATTTCTGCCCTAAGAACCTGCAATGCAGCATATTATAATAGGGTTACATGTTTGCGAACAGAATAGAACAGATAAATAAATAGTATATAGATTAAAAATTCTCAGTAGATTTCTTGCAGTTAACTATGCGCAAAATGGAGTGCGACGGCTCTCGAGCCATGTCTCGAGTTGAAGATCTCGTAGAATGGCACGAGATCTCGATTGCGGAATGACGATATATGTCCTGGATACCCGGATGGAGCTCCAATAGGCCACTCGAAAAGTGATTTCGACTCCAATATGGACCGGACTCTTTGGCCGGAGGTGTACTCCCAACCGTTATAATGTTATTAATCAGGATATTCCCTATTGGCATTGTTACAGGTCCGAGGATAGTCGTATTGGTCCGAGGCCGAAGGCTAATACGGCTGTCCGAGGACCTGTGATAATGCCAATAGGGAATATCCTGATTAATGAAAATTTTATTAATTGGCTTTCAATGTTTTTCTTTTCATAAAATATATATATAATTTAAAAATAATAGTGTTTTAATAGACAAATTCGCACGGAAAGTTGACTATTATTTTCTTAAAAATTCCTTTAAAAAAATCTAGGTGTAGTGTACCAAAAGTTGTCCCCCTTTTGTACATAAAACATAGGAACATGCAATTTTTAATTTATCTAATGAAATAGACGGAATATTTGTTTTTCTTTAACTGTACATAGGTTATTTTCTTTTTTTCTGTTGATGATTTCAAGAAAAATGGCGTTGGGATTTTGAAGTGATAGCAATGAAAGGGTCGCCATGTTCGATCTCGTATTGGTCCAGTCCGTATTGGCCTTGTTTGTTCGTATTAGCCTAGTTTGTTCGTATTGGCCCTGGTAAGTCCTGTATGAGTGTGGCCGTTTCTCCGTATTTTGCCAATAACATTGAAAGTCAATTAATAACATATGTTATTAATCGAGTGTTTTCGTATTGCCTTGGTATTGGCCTGAGGGTGGCCGTATTGGTCCAAGACCGCAGGTGAATACAACCACCCGAAGGCCAATACCAAGGCAATGCGTAAACGCTCAATTCATAATATTTTAATTAATATACTGTGTAAGCTATTTCCATTCGTTTGTTGGATGCCTTAAACAAATTGACGTCCGACCATATTTTTTTCTCTGTTTTTGTTTTTTGTTCCTGGATAAGTAGAGCTTAGATTATCACCTTGTTTTACTCCTATTTTTGATGGAAAGAAATCAGTTATACTATTATTAATTTTTAAACTTGTTAGATTCTGGTTATACATAGTTTTCAAGATTTTGTAAAATTTACCGTTGATATTATATCTAAGTAATTTTAAGAATATTCCTTTATGCCACACTTTAACAAAAGCTTTTTTGAAGTCGACAAAGCAGAGGTATAGTTTTCTTTTAGATGCTGTGTATTTATTCATAATAGTTTTTAAGATGAACAGATTATCAATGGTTCGACGTTCTTTTCTGAAACCTGATTGATTGTCACATAAAATATTGTGATTATCAATGAAGTTAGTTAGTCTTGTATTAAGTATTGAAGAGAATAGTTTTCCAAAACAACTAAGTATGGAGATTCCCCTATAGTTGTCCGCATTGAGTCTAGAGTATTTTTTATGGATAGGTGTAACATAGCTATTGGACCAAGTTGATGGGTAAATACCAGAATTAAGTATGTGATTAAAGAGCTGTGATGCGGTCGTTGGTGACGTCATTTCTGACGTTACAATGCCCTGTCGAGTCTCTCTTCGAACTCTCAATCTTGTAAAGAGAGCGACGTCACATTTTGTTTTAAAGTAGAGCTGCATTTTGAAATAAAACGCTCTTTTTTGTGTAGTGTGAGAAAAAGATTATCCGACTCGAGCCAGTTACAATGAATATCACTCTCGTTTATTAATTTCCAAAGTAATAGACTCGAGTGATATCCATCGTAACACACTGGCTCTCGTTAGATAACCTCCATATAATTCAGATCATGTGACAGAAAAGGGATAGGCCTATAAACACTGAAACACAAGGAAAATCTTTCGTCTATAGTTATAGTATATTCGAATTTTCGATGGTATGATATAGGAGTGTTATTTCATTTCGCTTATCTTTTTACATATTCGCAATGTTTGTTTGGTAGGCCCTATAGTAGCCTATATCAAAGAGGTTATCAATTTTCAACAGAACCAGAATAAACTGGTCTGCCGATTCCGGATAAAACGGTACAATCTCTGCATATAGATAAAGGTCGGTCACGGACAATAAACTATATACATGGAATGTATAATTCTCATCAGCTGGTTTGTATCGGACTTTGTAAAATGCGCCGCCATCACTGAGTGATGGGCGCATCCCACTCGGAACTACCGGTCGGCTTTGACACGGTCCCTTACATTATCACGTGGGCACTTTTGTGGGGCCCTCTGCAAGAGGATTTGGGGATTGTACGCTTCACGGCTATACCTATTTGGTCGCCACATTCAAAATGACCTGCAGTCTATCATCTTATTTCACGTACGTAAATCCCCGAAGTTTCAGACTGGGGCGCGTCCATGATCGAAATTGCACCATCCCCTTGTAATGGTATCATTCCATGGAAATGAAATATCACGTGACCTCTATTCCACGTATATAGTTCATAATTGCTCACGGATATTCAATTAAGAATGCAATGTTCGGCAAGCTACAAACTATTAAAGTGAACACTTTAGGTAAAATACATTATACTTCATCTTAAAGACAATATCTACCTGGTCCCAAAACAGGGTTTATTTATTTTTTATGACTTTCCTACAAGAAGCTATCGTTAATTATTCTCAGATGTCAAGGTGACTGGATGTCCCTGAAACATGTGTACACCTGTTATGCTGAACTGCTACTTTAATATTTTATAGAGCGCCTTCAGTTGCCGCATCGAAGCTCCCCGTCGATGGGTTGCGGGTTTGTGGGCAGACCAGGTTTCCTGATCCATCAACGTCGCTGTACAAGTTAACATTAAATAAACAAGTTGCTATATATTAATTTATAATGTGAAGCTGTATAAGCTAATTGTTCGCTGTTTATCAACGCGAACCCTTGGATAGGTCAATATGGTTGATTGATTGAGGATTGACGTCGCACTATCATTAATTCACGTTAAGTTTGAAAAGGGGGGGGGGGGGGCGTAAACGGGCTTCAGGCCAGGTACTGGACTGAGTGGGATTCGAACCCGCAACCCATTGCTGATTGGTGGAAGTCTGTTCGGATTGAGCGTCCAACGCTCTACCTAGTGAGCCCCCGTGTTTAAGAGAAGATATAGGCTTGGGTTATCAGAATCCAAGAAAACCAGATCAAACTGGTTCAAATGTTTTTCAATTTTTCAGATCCCTTCCCAAAACACTTCAAAGCTATAGCTTATATTTATCTGATCGGACTGTTCCATGCAGATGAAAGCTAAATGGCATTCATTTTTTTGCTGTTGAAATACTTGGGGTTTCTCTTTGTCAAACCATTTTTCCTCGAATCGGTTTATAACGTGCAAGACTATAATCACTTCTCCAGCAAAGGTTGATTGATGGATCGATTGTTTGGTGTTTTACGCCGCGCTCAAGATTATTTCACTTATATGGCGGCGTTGTCAGTTTTAGTGTGGGAGGAAACTGGGCTCTATGCCCGGAGGAAAACCATGACCTTCCGGTGGTAAATGGCAACCATCCCACATAGGTCGTTCGAGTGAAAACCAAGTTAGAAAATTTTCCATTTTTTTTGACTGAGTGGGATTCGAACCCGCGACCCATTGGTGGAAGGTTGTTCGGATTGGGCGTCCAACGCTCTACCTACTGAGCCACGGAGGCCCCTCCAGCAAAGGTTAAAGTGGCACGAGCTGCCAAAATTCACACTTTTTCCCTAATTTCTGATCGTCACGACAGTAAGAAACTTTGAAGGCCATCGGAAAACTAAATGATTGACGTTGGAGTGAGGGAAATCCATAAAGTCTACGGCCCATACGAACCAAAATAGTGTCCAAAAAGTAAACAAAATTTAAATAACCGGGATGACCATTCATTCATTCTAAGCAAAAGTTAGTTCAACACAATACTTTATCGTTTATTCTCGAGACTAGAAGCACTAAAAAGCTTCTAAATTATAGGTCTTGAGAAAAATAGCCAATAATTTCAGCATTCTGTTTTAACGTCAAAATATCAACATGTTGGCAGTTCATGCCACTTTAAATGGATCAGCCTCCATACCCGGTCTCGAAAAAAAAAAATAGACTTTCCAATGCTACAATGGATAGATCAGAAACTAAAATTATTCCCATTCTCGTATTTCGTATTGTAAAACCATAGACATGATAAACATCAGCCCATGCAGCATTGTTTGACAATATATATACAAGATGGATCTAGACGCGGCAGTCGAGATAGTTACGTATTTTGAAGGTCGACGTTAGTATTTTTTCTTTATGGTCTATGGGATACAAAACCTTTGAAAGGTAACCAAAGACTTTAGCAGTTAAGTTCGGTGACATAACCTATTAATCTCTCTGTACAGAAAACTTACCTAGCCATAGTTGAGGGTTTGGTTACAAGAGTCAGATAAAGTCGGTCAGAGAGCTGAAGACAGGGAGCATCACCAGTACCTCCTCACTCAGCAACTGAAGTTTCGACCGATTTAGCAGAGTTCAATTTTGCTGCGAGGCCCTACAGCAGTTCAAGATCTGCAATTTGTTCCTAAGCTGACCCACGTCGTTAATTTCGGTTACCTGAGCAGGTCTACTATGTTGTGCGCCCAGTGAAATTCTGACAACAATGTCATTGGCAGTTCAGTTTTGTTCTGCAGATTATCAGTTGGTGCTATAGGTAAACTCCGAACAGGTCATTGGGTCCTTGTAGTAATTTGCACGTGTGATGATACGCCATCTTTTATCACCGATTTAAGACGTGTAGTGTCGGGTGCATACCACATGTAATTCCGTAGCTATACAAGTTCCTCAAAACAAGTTAAGCAACTGTTCGCACAGAAAGAGTATATAGGCCTTAATCACAAAAAGAACTAGAAACAGAAAGAAGAATTATATACCTACTATTTTACTCATTTTTCTAAAGCAATTATATGGTCGATTAAAAGATCACACAGACACAGTATATGCCTATAGGTCTACAAATACTAAATTGAGTAGAGATCCAAGCGCCTGCCATTTTCCGCGCACATAAATATATAGGCTAGAATTGAGAGCTAAAAATAAGGAATCCTGGAGGAGGAGAGAGAGAGTGAAGTGAAGAAAATATATCAGTTTTACTATTTGGGAATAGCCACGAATATAGTGACAAGAGCGTACATTTTTCAGTGCGTGCGAAACTGTGTAAGAGGAACTAGTCTAAATTTGCCAGATTGTTTGTACGATAGTATGATATCCAAAGTAGGAAAATTCAAACGTTTTTATACAAAGGGACGATAGCTATGAAATTCATATAGCTAGCAGTGAGTAGAGGATTACATTGATTACGGCCAGGTTTATTTGTACAGGCAGTAAGGTTATCAATATTTTCCTAAAATATCAATATTGAGTCCTTTGTTGAACATTAGTCTGTTTAAAAGAATTATGCATACGTACACCAACTGTATATAATCGGTATAAAGCATAGCCTTACATGTTTGTATAATAAAGGTCTACCTTGTGTGTTCGTAAGCGTATATAGTCTAACCACAGTTCCCACCCCGCTCAAGACTGATTAAATTTTCATGTCTAGATTACGTGTAAGAATTTTTGTTTGTTCTATTTTCTTAATTGACTGTTTTCGTAAATCTTTCGTGTTTCATGTATAAGCCAGCAGATCATTCTTGAAAGCTATTAATTGCAGTGTTGACCTACATTTTATTACACTCAGACGTTTTTCGAAACTTAAGTATGTCAAGTTTCTATAGCTATGCTAATTTATGTTAATGCGTGATGGTCGGTTTGTTCTTTAATTTCTGAGAGTGTATTCGAAGGCGCTTCGTTTGTATTTTGTCAGTCGGTTTCCAACTGTACTCAGTGTGTATATTATTTGTGGAGGGATCGTTTATTTGGTCTGTGAGTTCTATGTGGGCAGAGTTTACCATTGTGTTTGCAAGATTGTGTTATGAATTTACCAGTATATTTCCAAGATTTTGTTCTGTCGATTTATATTTCTCGATTATCGGATCTACACCAGTTAACTTTTTGAGTCCACGATAATTTTTTTCTTTCTCAGAATTGTCAGTATCATTTTGATATACGTTTCGTTTCAACAGCTTGTATAATATTTGCTTGTAAATAACCTACATTACTGTTATTTTTAAATAAATCGTATTTGTACAGAAAATCTGCTGGTCTTTTTGTTACTTCTCCGTTTATTATTTTGTCTCGGAACAATGGCGAGATAAAGGCTAGGTTCTGAGGAAACCAAAATAAATAAAAAACCTAGGTTTCAGCTGTTTATCGGAGGCCAATCCACACAGACCGTTATGTTACAATACAATCTGGCAGAAGTAGAGACAATCGTGCCCACATGCTTACCTCCCCTTCGCTTCAGGACTAAGTCTCGCATGCGAAGATTAACTTCTCTGTTTAGATTGAAGTAGAGATGTACAATGAACATCTCGACTTTACTCCGATTGGTTACATTATAGCCTAAGAGAGAAGATAAAAACATCGTCTGTCAGCTTCTAGAGCGGAGGTAAAATCTACATATGGATACAGGTCACAGTTTCTCACTTACGAAAGAAGTTCCAGATATTTTTGTGTGTTTTTTATATTATTTTTTCCTGCCCCCCTGCATTTTTTTCTGGGCATTTTTGTAGTTTTTATGAAAGGACAGGGGTTGAAATACTGTCTGGAAATGTGCTGTGAGAGCAGACATTAACATTACCGCAAATGGGAAATGAAGGAAAACGAAACTGTGACCGGTTGCCTGTATACAATAGCCCAATCTGACTAGAGTCGAGATGCTCATTGAAAAGAGCAATGAGCATCTCGACTTTAGTCAGATTGACAATGGCCCAGCCTTTATAGGCCTACCGGTCTCGAGAAGATGGAAGCTAGGATAACTATTCAGCGCAATCGAGATCTCGTGACATTCTACGAGATATTCAACAAGAGCGATATCTCAACGAATGGCAGCAGGATCAATCCCTATTTCAAATAGTATTCAGCGGTGAAAAACAGGACGAAAACCAGACAATATATACCTTCCCCCGCTTTGCATTAACTACAGAGAAGATATTAGAACAGAAGATATATAAAACATGTAAACAACTGTAAAACACAGGTGAAATAAATTAAACTACGGAACAATTGTATTTATCAAATGGGAATCCTTTTTTATTATTTTCTATACAGCAATGGTAGGAGAACTGGTGAAATAGGAGTGGAGTCCACTACACTTAACCAATAGCTGAGTTTTAAAGGCACGCTCACTACAAAAGCCATGCAGTTATAGATATCAAGGCCACAATTTGCAGTCTTTTTTTTATATTTATGAGCTATAAATAGTTTGAATTGTAAAAGCTTAGTTAAATACTTTGCGTTCAAACGAAAAAAATAATCCAAAAAGCGTGACCAAAAACTTGCATAGGCATACAGACAAATGCAAGACCTTTCATGACAACATCTCCCTTCAACATTACGTGACGACCAGACGCAAAGTTATGTCGGGAGTTATTGTTTAACAATACGTTGTCCCGATCTAATTTGTTCTATAGAATCTGGACCAGCATCAGAAAACAAACAATTGTCTACAGATGCACGTTGGTCTAACTTTTTTTATAACATCGAGTAAAAGGTAGGCCAATACTGTAATGTTATTAATCAGGATATTCCCTATTGCCATTGTTACAGATCCGAGACCGAGGGCTAATACGGCAGTCCGAGGACCTGGGACAATGCCAATAGGGAATATCCTGATTAATGACAATTTTATTAATTGGCTATCAATGTTATTTTTAATAAAATAGTTATTCTACTTTTAAAAAATAGTGTTTTATAGACCTATTCGCAAGGAAAGTTGACATTTTCTGTTGTTAATTTTTTCATCATGTAGCTGAGAAAGTTTCTTGTAAACCATGTCATCTTTAGATTGATAATTGTTCTCATTGTTAGTAGGAATAACGACTTTAAAGGCGGTGTCCGGTGTACAAAAAACTTCTAAAATAACTAGATGTAGTGTACCAAGAGTTGTCCCCCTTTTGTACATAAAACACATTTCTTTAATTTAGCAAATTATTATTAATGCAATTTTTAATTTATCTGACAAACGGGATATTTGTTTTCTTTAACTGTAAATTGACTTTTTTTTTTATGATTTTTAAAAAATGGCGTTGGGATTTTGAAGTGATAGAAATGAGACGGACGCCAGGTTCGATCTCCTATTGGCGCAGTCTGTAACGGCCTTGTTTGTTCGTACTAGCCCAGTTTGTTCATATTGGCCCAGGTAAGCTTAGTAGGAGTCCGGCCGTTTCTCTGAATTTTGCCAATAACATTGAAAGTCAATTAAAAATAGTCCGCAATATGTTGAGTGTATTGAAGTTATTCTGATGCGGCCGCCCAGACTTCAATACCACGTGCGGGCGCAACAGAATAACTTCAATCCACTCAACATATTGCTGACAAGGCCTATTATACTGGTGACCTTAACTTGGGCAATGGACAAATTAATGTTGGACCAGCCTCCTGCCATTCATTTGTCCCAGTAATTTGGTTAGACAAATCTATAGCCTATATCATGGAATGGAACATTTCAACAAAGATTTTTAAATATTTCGCTATAACAAAACTTATCAAGCGTTTATAGTTACTAAATGATACAGTGTGCGCACGTATCTTTCAAATTAAACGTTCTAATTTAGTAACGTTTCACATTTCAGAACCGCTCGACATATATCCATGTGCTATATGGCGGCCAGTGTGCCTTTTTAAACTACATTGCAAGTAATCTCTATAACATATATCATTTCATACATTTTTTTTTAATTCAGGTACAGGGTGCAGGAAGTCCAATCAATAAAAATAACCCATGCATCACTTTCGACGTACTCGGAGGCCAGTTAGTATTAGACTTTGGCATGCGGGTATTGCACGTGAAAAAATCATCAAAGTTTCAGGGTGTGGTAAGATTCAGCTTAAATGTCAATCCAAAGGAATGTCACATGAACTGGTTCTGAGCATATTTCTGTGAGGAACACGTCCATAGTTATGTGGTATGTCGAGGCTGATAGTCTCTCGACCTTTAGGTTACGCTTGATTGTCTTTCCATATTTAAGGAACACTGTTGAAAACCCTATATCATGATCAACAAAAAATGCAGAAAGATTAATTTCTATGCTCAGTAAAAAGTTATCAACAGGAAGTTACATGTTTTTATGTCACTTCTATACTGATAACGAAAAATAAAACATCATTGCATAGGTTGATGGGTGTTTAACACACACTTAAAATTGTTTCACTTACAGTGTCCGGTTTAGAGACGGGAGGAAATCGGGCTCTTAGCACGGATGAAATCGCGACCTTCGGCGGGTACATGGCAACTCTCCCACATAGGCCTACAGCGATCGAACAAAAAATCCGCTCCGAAATGTTTCAATTTTTTTATTTGGTCTGAGTGAGATTCGCATGGATGGGAGTAATGTGTGGGATTATCACTTCAACCCAATCAGCCACCGAGGACCCCCTCACATCAATGGGAGTCCATTCATAGATGACAACACAGGCACACGGAGTGCTCTCCCTTATCCACCCTCTGTTATACTCAAGGAGTATCCTTGGTTATACTATAATAGTATACCAGAGGGTGGATAAGGGAGAGCACTCCGTGTGCCTGTGATGACTACTATAAAGCAATAATTAAATAACTAAAACGGAGAGTCTTTTACCAAATATGAATCCTATTTTATTTTTTTATATATATCAATGGTATGTTTACACGATGAGGTGAAATAAACAGTTTGGGAGTTCAGCACACACAAACAATAGCTAATTTGAAATTTACTAAATAATCTCTATATAACAATCATTTCACACAATTATTTATGGTTCAGACCTTTTCATCTTATCTTGATTAGCTACTTTATTGCGACAAGACACTCGTGAAA
This sequence comes from Lepidochitona cinerea, assembly GCA_963971465.1. Taxonomy (NCBI): domain Eukaryota; kingdom Metazoa; phylum Mollusca; class Polyplacophora; order Chitonida; family Tonicellidae; genus Lepidochitona; species Lepidochitona cinerea. The sequence continues at coordinate 41,986,955 of OZ020553.1, forward strand.
ACAAAACTTAGAAAGAATACGGGTGCAAGAATTTGGGCAAGATTCGTTTTTAACCTTGTAGGGACCTTCAATAATATATGGTTGGATTGTTTGATGGATTACACCACATTCAGTATTATTTGGGGATTTTGCGATATCCAGTGACAGATGACGTTTTTTCATAATGTCAGTTCGATTGACGTTTTTTGTTCTAAAACGTCATAAATGAGCGTCATATTCGAACGATAAAGGCTCCTCACATGCGTAATGACAACGCAGGTGACAGGAAATTTGTGGAATAGTCACATTACTCCCGCTCTGTATTGCCAGATGGACACCCGTCTTTTGGCGAGAACCTGGCAACTCTTCCACATCGGACAATCAAGGGAAATAATCCCCTCATAATGGTTAGAATCCACCTACCACTTTAATAATGGTAAATAATAAAATACTGGAATATAAAGCTCTCCCTTCAGTTCACAACTGCCGGTTGACAAAGAATATTTTCTCATTTCATCAATCAAAGATGAGATTGTCCTGTCAGAGCACCAGTCCATACTAATCATCTAATGCTTAACTCAAATGGGCATAAGAAAAATATCTTTTTCCAGTCATTGATTTTGGGCAAAGGTCACATGCCGACAAAAGTACCGACCCGCTGAAAGACCACACCCCCCCCCCCCCTCCGCCCCCCAGATCCTAATTTTAACATTAGGCTTCACAGACCATTGAACAACAGGTAGGCTAATGTATTTGACATACTTAACGCTCCTCTTTGCTAGGTCAGCTTACATAGCTTAAGTAATCCAGTATGAATTTAATAGTGAAGGTTAAATCAAAGGGGCTGTACTCTTGATGACTAATGACAGAATGAGAGTCCCAATAATACAAAATGTTAACAGTGAATGACCCATTATAACTGCTATAATTATAAATATATACATGGTTTTATCACATCAAAGGGCTAACATAAACTGTTACAAATCAGGCATTAGACGGGATATTACAGTGGCTACAGATAACTGATGCTTCATTACCATTAATGTGATACAAGCAATTTAAAAATAATATTACAGTTTAATGAACCGCTAAACAATCTTTGATGTATAGGAAAGTTTTTTTTTAAATTGTCAGATTTATGTTTTCAATCAGTTTAAATGCAAGGCAGTCTTGATTAAAATTTGAGGAAAAAAAATTGACAGATCTCCTATCAGCGTTATTCGAGCATCCTTAATTGGTTTGATATAACCCCACAGCATCAGCAGAAACACATCCAACTTGGCATACTTGAGCCCCATAATTTAATCCTGTGAACCTACAAAGGGAGGTAACTCCACTGCTTCGACGTACCAACGGTTCAAAGTCTGTAAAAAGTTATCTCCCTTCATGAAAAAAAAATTTCCCAATGATTTGTACAATGGGTCTCCAATGTAAACTGTATTGTCTGTTTTAACATTGAGAAAGAAAAAGCTCTCAGTTTTTGTCTTCTTTCTTATCATCCTTTTTCTCGCCCTGGGCATCCGTCGATGAGGAATCAGACGTTGTGGAGTCACTGGAGCTAGAATCAGTCTGTTGACCTTCCTTCTCAGCGGCCATCTTGAAAAAAAAAAAAAAAAAAATATTAGTTTTTGACAGAAGTATTGAATTATTGATTGAATTTTAAGCACATTTTGTGCAAATAAATTTTCTTTTTGATAAGTGATGGAGATGGAGTGGGGTGGTTCCATAGGCAAATTAAAAAAAACAGATATCACCAGATTACTAGTGAAATACCGAGAAAAAGACTGATTAACTAAACCCTGCAATCACACTTTTAGTCATCTGTGTGTGATTAGCTCGTGTGTGTTATCTATTTTCTGTAACAGCTTGTGGCTATACTTAAAGAATGTTGAAGTTAAGCAAATGACAAAACATAATTTTACCTTTCTGTAGGCCATTTCGAAGAGTTTCAATGAAGCCTGTTGGAGGTCAGAAGTAGCCTTCTTTATATTTTCACCACTTTCATTATCTTTGTTGGCCAAAAGATTTCTCACATTCTCAATATTCTCTTTCAATTTTGTACACTGAAAAACAAACGAAATTTTCAGTAAAATACTTAATTTTTCGACAGTTTAATTTGCAGTATTTTGTTTACAAGACCGATTCTCAAAGGACAATGAAATCATATTTTTTTGGAGGCAGGACTCAATTCATGTTGCAAAGACCACAAAAAGTTATTGTCAATACCTCTATCAAAGTTAGGAGTTCATCCATTGATTGATTGAGGTTTTACGCCCCACTCAAAATTATTTCCCTTGTATGGTGGCTTTGCTAGGTTTAGAGGGGAAGGAAACCAGGCAAAATGCCCAGAGGAAACCCTCGACCTTCAGCGAGTACCTGGATATTCTCCCGCATACAGTGATTGAGTTCATCCATTGAACTGTTTATCTTAATAGTTAATACAGTACACACAGAAAGTGAACACTATTCGTTGCGGGCGCGGTGCGAGCACAGTGCTAGCATCTTGGGAGCACCGTGCGAGCATCGTGGGAGCACCGTGCGAGCAGGCTGCGTGCGCGCACAGTGCCAGCACCCTGCCTGCATTACCGCCGGGCATTTTGTTCTTGTCGATTTACGAACGGACCGATTGATATTATGCTGAAGACAGTTTAGTTACAATTAAAACAAGCACAGTAATATGTGATATTCAAATTACTTTCTTTTATCTTTCAGATGAACTAAATTGTGACTACACTACGCACGTTGTTTTTACGATGTAATGTTGCTGCTGTTGTTGTAAATCCCAAGACACTAGATTACATATACTATCCCGGTAGCGATAATAATAAAGTAAATCTCTAAATTCACAACGAATTCTTAAAAAATGGCGTTCATTTGTATAGGTTTTGCGCAAACATTGGTAGATCGTGAACTGTTGAAATTCGGTCGAAATACATGCATGTAGGCTATAATATATTTTGAACTTCGAATAAAGCACACTGTATATAGGCCTACCAGGATTCTATTGAAGACGACGGGTACCCCCTATTTATAATATTTCTTTCTAAATACTACTAGACAATCATTGATTTTGTGACGAAACAGTCAATTTCTAGACACATTGTAGGTCCTACTTTCTTTGTCAATTGTGAGTTATAACTTATATTCCAGATGAAAACTTCAGATTTCCTATTTCGAGAAATTAGACATTCCCGCAGGTAAAGTAATCGGGGATTGCAGGACGAAACGGCTAGAGTTGCGGAATATTGGTGAAGAGCACAAGGCAATTTATGACTCTAAAACTGTGTATTTGAAAATGTTGAACAGATTACATTTGAATGGAATTGAATAATAGAAAACAAAAAAGTGTCATGCACGCATAACGTATGCTTTCGCCCACATCCGCGCCCGATTATTTCAATCCGTGGAGAAGTGTAAATATTTTTCTCCTTCTCTTGAATAGGCCTACCAACCCCAGCCTGCGCTTACATGGTTCCCTGGTTTACAATAACTTGAAGGATGAAGAATATTATTAATTTATGTCTTGAAAACAGTTCTTGTTATACTTGGCTGTATAACAAATAGCAATCGTTTTATTTTTTCTACATGCCCATATATGAACAAACGTATGGCGCCAGTCGTAACAGAACGTCTGTGGATTGGTTAAAGCCCAGTCAATGTATATATATTAGAGAAATGAATATCACAGATAAATTTGATTGGCTATTTCGCTAAATTACATTTCAGTGACAGTGAGTGACATTTAAGACTCCACCCAAACTTTAAGATTTATTTTGATCGGCCTTTATAACGTATAAAAAAACGTCATAAATTAAATGCATTTTATAACACGGAAAACGGTGTACATTGTATATTGTTTTAATCAAGTAATACCGACGAAAATATAAAATACCCTATATCAAAACCAACTAAATCGACATGATATCATGGATAAAACAAAAAGAAACTATATGAAGGGTGCGCATTATAGGCTACACGGGCGAACGCGTTATACATGTACATGTAGGCTATAGTCTGACATTTTGGCTTTTAGGCCACATTCCCACTTTTCGTCGTGAAAATTCCTCACAAAATGTATTTTACTTACAAACATATAAGTATAAAATCCAAATAAAACAGCTGTATGACTTTATGACGTAACTAATACAACAACAACACCACCACCACCAGACATAAGCGTTACGAATTTTACAAATTTATTTTTGCTTCTTGGTTTTTTTAATTCTAATACTAGAAAATAAAGCAGATTGTTATGAATATTCAATTCATATTTTAATCATCTGATCTTTCTTTATACATGTTGCGCTGCATAGCCTACAGATGCTGCAAGTCACACCGGCTTGTAACAGCAACAACCCCCTCAATGTTTGTCTCTCGTTCACAGAGTAGGCACATCCTGCCCGCACGATGCCCGCATCATGCTCGCACGGTGCGCGAATCATGCTCGCACGGTGCGCCTACCCTGCGCATACCGTGCGCCCATCCCGCACGCATCATGCGCTCAGCGCGCTCGCATCATGCGAGCATTTATAGTGTTCACTTTCTGTGCGTACTGTAGTTCATGGTTACCCTAAGCAACCAATCTACGCAAATCTAACATGGCTGTTTCATGAAAACAAATATGTTTAATCGTTTGGTTGATACACTTGGATAATTTCCCCTAAATGGTTGCGTGGATGTGTATAGTTGGGGAACTTAACTCGAATCTGTTAGTGGAAAACCCAGACCTTCAGTAAGGCGGTGCCTTGCATCCATTCCAAAGGGAAGTACGGAGTGAATACAGACAGTATTCTTTCCTATTTTATTTTGACTGAGTCGTATTCCAACCATCCCTTACATATATAACCTTTGGTGGGCCAGGGGGCCCTGTGCTGACAAGTCACCTATTAAAAAAGCGAATCTTCGTACCTCATCTTGTGGTAGTTGATCCTTGTACTCTTCCATCTTACTCTCTGTATCGTGGATGATACCCTCAGCTTGATTCACAGCCTCTACCACTTCCTATAAAACAAACATTTTACAAAATCACAAAATTTTCCAGCATAAAAAAAATATAGAATCAGCTAACTACATGTATTGAAATTCAAGGGTACTAAGAACACTAATCAACATCACTCAACGTTTGTTGCCTCAACATCATGTTGAGGGGAAAGTTGAGCAGTGTTGATTAGTGTGGACAGGTTTTTCAACAACATTGCATGTCAATTCTTTTTCAACTTGGTAGGTTGAGTGAAATGAACTAATCCAGAGGCTGGATTCAATCAGGTGATTTTCTGGACACATGCATTTTTTTTCACTGAAAGAAACTTTACATAGCCTCTAAAAACTGTCTGATACAAATATAGAAGTGGAAATAAATATATTGATGAAGATACATCAGAATCATTAAAATAAAAGTTAAGCAAAAAACACCTTTAATTTTATAATATTCTGTTGATCTTGAGTTAATTTAGGACAATCACAACGTGTGACCCTTTGATAGAAAGCTGTTGTAATTTGACCATCAAATACTATTATACCTCATGATTCACAGTGTGTCATGTAACAAGTGGTACAAACCTTTTTCTGTTTGTCTTCCTCTGCATATTTCTCAGCGTTTTTAACCATGTTTTCAATTTCATCTTTGCTTAATCCACCGGAGGATTGGATAACAACTGGAAACAATTATTTTCAAAATTATTTTATTATCATTAGATTATACTTTGGTATTGTTTTTTCTTTGGCAGAATATAAATCCTAACCTTCAATTTTATTTCCAATGACACTTAAGTACAAAATTAAAATTTTATATTTTTAATTTAAACTGTGAAAAACTATGCTCAGACAAAGGTTCTGTCAACAGGAAGTTACATGTTTTTATGTCACTTCTATACTGATGACGAAAAATAAAACATCATTGCATAGATACATTTCGGTCGGATTTTGTCAACAGTATCAGATGTAGTCCGAAGAGCTTGAACTCTAGCCTCTAGCTGAGATCTAGCAAGGACTTCATTTATTAAATGAGGATATGTCAACCAATGAACTATATACGTGGAATGGAGGTTTTGTGACGTTAGAGTTCCAGGGAGCACCTCCATTAATAAGAGTTGATTTGGCGATTTCAATCTAAGACTGAGGACGTCACAGAGCACCCATCTTGTAATAATGGCGGTGCTTTTAGAACTTCAGATTCAAACGAGCCAATGAGACGTGTCCATGCCATGTATAGAGTTCTATGATGTCAACCTGTGTGAGGTGTGTACCACTGAAGAAGATAACAAGGGAGCTTACTCTGTTGTTCTTTTCCTGTTCCCTTGTCTCTTGCAGACACGTTCACAATACCATTAGCGTCAATGTCAAAGGTCACCTCCACCTGCGGTACACCTCTGGGAGCTGGCGGAATCCCAACCTAACAAAAACAGAAAATCAGTGAAATATTTTAAGAAAAAGTTATGTTAATTTCATGTTTTTAAGAGATTTTAACCCTAGAGCTGTAAATGAGAAAATGTTGTTGTGGTTTATATACCAGAGTCTTGCAAGAGAAACTGGTCAGTACCCACATCTTGTTACTCTACACAGATTAGAACGCCCAGTGCTACAACAACAACATATAACCCTAGAGCTGCTACTGTGAAAGTTTGGTTTCTAACCAGCATTTATTCCTTAGATACTTATATCGAGTCGTTCGAGTGAAAACCCAGTCAGAAAATTTTCCAATTTTTGGACTGAGTGGGATTCAAACCCGCAACCCATTGGTGGAAAATCCAAATATGAGCAAGATTGAGCTCAGACACAAAATTCCATTAAACACATTTCTATGACCTAAAGGCAAAACTTTGCATCAAATGGAGCTCTGAGAGTTCAACTGTTTTGCATAAGGGCATCAAAACTTTACGCTTCACTTGAATCACATTTGCATAGAGTTTTGCATAAGACTCCTTTATTATTTATTCACCTTTAAATTCCAGCCTTACCCTAAACATTGCATTGAATTTGGGAATAGTCTCCATTAAAACTCTACTGTGCTATTTAAAGTGGCATGCACTGCCTATATTTGAACATTTTTCATAAATTCGGATTCTCACAACACTAAGAGGCTTTGCAAGTCATCGAAACAAAATGAAAGACGTAAAATTAAGGAAATTTATACAGTCTGTGTGGCGTAAACGCCAAAATAGTGTGAGGTAAACATTATACAAAATTTAAATAACCGGCATTCATTCATTCTAAGTTAAATCAAAACACTATTTAACGTGCATTCTAGACACTAGTAGCACTAAAAAGCTGTGGAATAACAGGTCGAGAATAATAGCCAATGATTTCCACATTCTGTTTTACAGAAAAAATCCAAACATTTTAGCAGCTCATACCACTTTATAAGGCAGGCAGACATCAGCTAACATCCCACCATACAAATGGCAAGAGAGACGAATGAAAGCCTAACTACAACAAAGCTAAATATCTATTCCTGTAATACGACAGGGTATTGAGAATGTTACTCGTTATTTTTGGGATAACACCCTCTAGATAAGTGGCTGTCGCCATCAGGACCCCTCGGGTCTGGGCCAAAGAAACCGAAGATATATTTATTTTCCAGACAATTTGTTGTGAGTGAAAAACTACTCCACATACATGCATCACATTTACAAGGAGGTTTTTGGCTGATAGTCATGTAAGGGGCATAACTCTTGAAAAACATGTCTGAACACATCGATTTTTAATAGGCTTCTTGTACTTGCTGTATTGAACAAATGTAGGAAGTTTCAAACTTATAAGTTAAAGACTTTTTTAGATACAATGTACATGTAATGTGTTTACAAGGCTTTTAATAGCAGCGGTAATAAAAGGGGCATAACTCTTGAAAAAAACATCTGAGCGCGTTGATTTTCAATAGGCTTCTTGTACTTGCTGTATTAAACAAATGTGTGAAATTTTAAAGTTGTAAGTTAAAAACTTTTTTAGATAATGTGTTTACGAGGCTTTTTATAGCAGCGGTAATAAAAGGGGCATAACTCTTGAAAAAAACATCCGAGCGCGTTGATTTTCAATAGGCTTCTTATACTTGCTGTATTAAACAAATGTGTGAAGTTTTAAAGTTGTAAGTTAAAGACTTTTTTAGATAATGTGTTTACAAGGCTTTTTATAGCAGCGGTAATAAAAGGGGCATACTGTAACTCTTGAAAAAAACATCCGAGCGCGTTGATTTTCAATAGGCTTCTTGTACTTGCTGTATTAAACAAATGTGTGAAGTTTTAAAGTTGTAAGTTAAAAACTTTTTTAGATAATGTGTTTACGAGGCTTTTTATAGCAGCGTTAATAATAGGGGCATAACTCTTGAAAAAAACATCCGAGCGCGTTGATTTTCAATAGGCTTCTTATACTTGCTGTATTAAACAAATGTGTGAAGTTTTAAAGTTGTAAGTTAAAGACTTTTTTAGATAATGTGTTTACAAGGCTTTTTATAGCAGCGGTAATAAAAGGGGCATAACTCTTGAAAAAAACATCCGAGCGCGTTGATTTTCAATATGCTTCTTGTACTTGCTGTATTTAACAAATGTGTGAAGTTTTAAAGTTGTAAGTTAAAAACTTTTTTAGATAATGTGTTTACGAGGCTTTTTATAGCAGCGGTAATAAAAGGGGCATAACTCTTGAAAAAAATATCCGAGCGCGTTGATTTTTAATAGGCTTCTTGTACTTGCTGTATTTAACAAATGTGTGAAGTTTTAAAGTTGTAAGTTAAAAACTTTTTTAGATAATGTGTTTACAAGGACCAATGGACAGACGGACGACGGAGGCAACGACAATACCCTTCGGGCAAAATTTGCCCGAGGGGTAAAAAAGTGTTGTGATGTTGTTGTGGTTTATATACCAGAGTCTTACAAAAGAAACTGGTCAGTACCCACATCTAGTTACTCTACACAGTTTAGAACGCCCAATGCTACAACAACAACATAGCCTTGGAGCTGGTACTGTGAAAGTTGGGTTTCTAAAAACCAGCATTTAATCCTTAGATACGTGCATCTAATTTTTTTTTTGTCATTCCTAGTTTTTTACTTCCGATATATTTGTACATGCACTCGTGGGAGTATTATCCGCAATTCAAGTCATAGAATTATAGCTAAAGTGAGAGATTAAAGTTGCGTTTCTTAATTACAATCTAAAGCATTGATGGAGGTTTTATGCTGCAATCAAGATAATTTCACTTATTTGTCAGCATAGCAAGGATTGGTAGGGAAAAAAGCTTTGATCAGGCCTTGCGGTGAGCAAAATGAAGGCGAGTGTTTCAACACTCGCCTGAATTTAGTGCCAGGCGAGTCGTCGCGAGTGTTAGAACACTCACCTGGGTTTCTACCAGGCGAGTGGTGTCCATGTAAAAAAAAGCCCGAAAACTTTAATTTATTACAATGTCAGACTTTTTTATTATGATAGATGGGCTTTGATTTTATGCCAATTTCTGGCACAAATGTTACAAAAAATATGAGTCACATAGATACGATTTGTTGGCCGCGTTGTTGTATTCTTTATATATTATTATTAATAAGTTATATTAATAATTAATATTATAAATTCGGAAAACGGTGGTAAGTTCTTCTTCCCATCCTAAGTATGTGGACAGCTCAACTGGCTTACCTTTAGCCATAACTTAAGTTTGTTTTAAAAATATGCTACCTAAAATTTGTTTTAAAAAGTTTGTTTCTAAAAGCTCTTAAATTGTTAAAATTTTAGACTACAGAAACTTCTATGTTCTACTGGAGTACTACGTCGAAGCGTGTCACTGCAGTGCATGTTTCGATGCCACGAAAGCAAAAAAAAAAAAAAAATTAATCATCTTACGAGCGAATTTATTCTAGCGTTCTACATGTGGTAAAAAATCAGTTCCGATTGTCTCCCAAGTCTTTTTAAGCAGTAAAAAAGGAATTATATTTCCGCATGGCAGCGAGTCTACGGCCGTAGCTTTCAACAGATAGCCCGTACGGTAGGCGTGTAGAACTAGCCTAGCAGCAGTGCCGTACGGCGAACGACATTTTACCGTAGTTTTACATACCGTCAACCTGCTCGCCGTTGTCGTAAACTTATGTAAACTTATGTAAACTTGGAAGTTAGTAAATAACGAAAATCGCAAAAAAGAGATAGAGTTGACAATTTCTTGATACAGTTTCTACGAAAATAATATACAAAACAAGTTTTTCACCGTAATAAACCCATTCCGATTTGAAGCAGTTTTGATTCGGTACCAATGCAGTGGTACGCTTATCGCATTATACGTTTAGGAAGCATAGATGTGCGGAGAGCGGCCTCGCCTGTCTCGATCGCACGGTCAACCTTGTGAAGTTGTGTAGCGAACTGCGGGTTTTTACAACTTTATTAAACGAGCTATACATGCATTTTATCTTTTACGGTGGATTTATAAGGTGCACAGTTTCGAAAATTTTCCCAGTTGTGGAAAAAAATTGAAAGGAATAGATTTTATTTTAAAATATAATTTTTTTCAGGCGAGTGGTCACGCACTCGCCATTTTGATATTTTAGGCGAGTGTGAGGCACGCGCGAGTGATCACTCGCCTCTCATCACAAGCCCTGTTTGATGGTTGGAAAAACCCACTTCGAAATTTTGTTGTTTTTCAACAGGATTTTTTCAGCAATTCAGTCAAATCAGGCTATCCCCCTCTGAAAAATATAGTATCAGAGGGGGCTGTTTCTAAAAATATTTATGCGCGACATATCCTTCAAATGTAATGTTGATTGATTGACCTAAACGTGGCGCTTAACACCCCACCCACACACACCACCACATGTAAATTTTGACATTAGACTTCACAGGCCTTAGAAAGTAGGAAAGCCTGATGAATTTGGCACATTTTATATTTCTTCTTGTTAGGTCAACAAACATGGCTAAAGCAAAGTCACATCACCCTTAGCAAGAGGGTTTCAATGTAATACTGAAGGTCACCATGACAGTCCTTTGGCTTAATTTTTAAGTGGAGCATAAATCTTTTGAGAGAAACGGTCGATCTGCTGACAACCAAGAGAGAGGCGTAGTGCAAGTTTTTAAGTAATGGCCATAGCAACCTATCTCTAGAATAAGAGCTGCTATGGCAGTTGCGCAAATAATTACTCTACGCCGCTTTGTGAACTAAAACTAGCCTAAATGAAGTTTAATGTCACAGCATACACATTCATTTATTAATGACTAGAATACACGGTTATACATTGATAGTTAACGATTTTGTTGATGAGATTCATAAACCGTAGACTTTATAGCAAAAGAAACAGTCGGTTTACTCATCCGTTTTATGTACACAGATTGGAACAGCCAAAATTACAGTAAATAATGTAACCTTGGAGCTGGTACTGTGATACAGGGACGAACAAAAATGTGAAAAATTTAAGTACAGTAAGTTGCTTGGATGGTTGTCCAGCGTTAACCCAGACCTTTGTCAAGCTGGTAACTCCTCCACATGGGGCGATCAAGTGAATGTTGGTGTGATTCCACTGCCCGATGCATTGATGGGAGGTCTGTAAGGGACCTAGGGACGCTCACGCTAAGCCACTGGACCACAGAGGCCCCGTTCCATTGTGATTCCGAGAGTGATTCCATTGATGGGAGGTAGGAGTCTGACTGAGGGACCATCAATCTGTCGACTCAGTCACCCACAACATTATTCTCACTCACCCTTTTAAAAGAATGCTAGGCCCAGATTAAACGACATAGATTACTGGGGGCTAATACAGTTTTAAAAAAACATTGGCGCACGAAACTTGTGCTTAAAAACTGATCACTTACCAGTTGGAATTGTCCGAGTAATTTATTATCCACAGCCATCTCTCTCTCTCCCTGGTGAACTTTAATCTCTACTTGAGTCTGTCCATCAGCTGCCGTGGAAAACACCTACAGAAAACAGCAACAATAAGTCAAGTTATCTTCAAAACAGATGTTCGCTTAATGATTGACTGAGGTTTTGTTGAACATGTTTCGGGGTGTTTTGAGAGGGAGGAAATCGGGGTGTATTTTGCTTGACAAAACCTGCCCTTCCACAGGTACTTCGGGCTCGTTTCACAAAGCAGACATGTTGCAAAAGAAGCCTGGTGCTCATTTCACAAAGCAGTCGCATTGCAAACAAAACGTTTCCAATGGATACCATAGAAGAGATACGTCTTGACAACTGCGATTGATCGCACTGTGTGACGGCTTCGTGAACAGTCCCCAGGTTGCCAATAGATATCATACAGAAGAAATACGACATCATGACAACTGTGATTGATCGCAATTTCAGACGGCTTCCTGAAACGGCCCCGACAACAATTCTAAATGTGATAGATTACCAACTGAGCAGGCCAGACCTCTGAATCATAGAAATCACCTCAAATATGATGCTCTAGGCTTGATCATTTCTGTTACGTACTTAAGCTATAAAATGAAATAAACAGTCTCTAGGAAGTGACTAACAAGTGACTCGTAAACGGCCGAGAACTGACTTTATTAATGCGCAGGCGCATCACCACAATACAAAACATAGTGCATATTACGCGCATACACCACAATTTCCCTAATCAGCTTTAGTCAACATCCATATCTGAATTTAATGTTTTCCTCCTGGTTGGTTTGAACGTCTCACAAAGAAATCAAGACATAAACATTAAAATCAGTATTGTAATAACTTCAAAATAAGACCTCATTTTGAGCTTTTCTTTTAATTGTATATTGTTGATGAGATTCATAAACTGTAGACTTTATAACAAAAGAAACAGTTGGTTTACTCATCCGTTGTATGTACACAGATTGGAACAGCCAAAATGACAGTAAATAATGTAACCTTGGAGCTGGTACTGTGATGGGGGGAGAAAACATTTCCTTTCAGTCATGAATTGAAAAATATAGTACTAATGTCGGTGATAACTTTTGGTCGAATGGTAGATGTAATACGTCCTGAGAATTATATCACTTTTTTGCACACGTTGCTACGTTTAGTGGGAGAGGAAACCCCTGACCTTCAACAGGTACACCATTCCACATCATGTGACCATGTGAAAAGTCTGTCAGAATTTTTATGCAGAGTGGGAATTGAGACAGCAGCCAACAAATGAAGGCCCATGTTGCTGTGAAACGCTCTACCAACTGAGTAGCCAAAACATCCCTGGCTCTAAGTAGGGTTGATGGCCAGAAATATTTATCGGGTTCCGTAACCTGCACAATTCACTGCGGCAAACAGCAATACTTCAGAGGTTGTCGTCGTAAAACCAAAAATGCCCCAGAATATTGCTAACATAATATGAACATATTTCACATTTTTCTTTAAACATATGTTGTTGTTGAGATTCATAAACTGTAGACTTTATTACAAAAGAAACAGTCGGTTTACTCATCCGTTTTATGTACACAGATTGGAACAGCCAAAATTACAGTAAATAATGTAACCTTGGAGCTGGTACTGTGATGGGGGAAGAAAACATTTCCTTTCACAGTCATGAATTGAAAAATATAAGTACGAATGTTGGTGATAACTTTAGGCAAATTTGGTCAAATCATTGATGTAAGACGTCCTGAGGATTATCTCACTTTGTGCAAACGTTGCTACGTTTAGTGGAAGAGGAAACCCCTGACCATCAACAGGTACCTGGCTATCTGAGAACCATTCCACATAATGTGACCATGTGAAAAGCCAGTCAGTTTTTTTGTGTGAAGTGGGAGTTGAGATAGCAACCATCAAATGAAGGCTCACGTTGCTGTGAAACGCTCTACCAACCGACTCGCCCCTGGCTCAAAGTAGGTCTGATGGCCAGAAATATTTATCGGGTTCCGTAACCTGCACAATTCACCGTGGCAAACAGCAATGCTAGAGAGATTGCCGTCCTAGTCCTGCTTTTCCGCAGCAACCAAAAATGCCACAGAATTTTGCTAACATAATATGAACATATTTCACTTTTTACTTTAAAGATATATTGTTGTTGAGATTCATAAACTGTAGACTTTATAACAAAAGAAACAGTCGGTTTACTCATCCGTTTTATGTACACAGATTGGAACAGCCAAAATTACAGTAAATAATGTAACCTTGGAGCTGGTACTGTGATGGGGGAAGAAAACATTTCCTTTCACAGTCATGAATTGAAAAATATAAGTACGAATGTTGGTGATAACTTTAGGCAAATTTGGTCAAATCATTGATGTAAGACGTCCTGAGGATTATCTCACTTTGTGCAAACGTTGCTACGTTTAGTGGAAGAGGAAACCCCTGACCATCAACAGGTACCTGGCTATCTGAGAACCATTCCACATAATGTGACCATGTGAAAAGCCAGTCAGTTTTTTTGTGTGAAGTGGGAGTTGAGATAGCAACCATCAAATGAAGGCTCACGTTGCTGTGAAACGCTCTACCAACCGACTCGCCCCTGGCTCAAAGTAGGTCTGATGGCCAGAAATATTTATCGGGTTCCGTAACCTGCACAATTCACCGTGGCAAACAGCAATGCTAGAGCAGACCCCTCGCTAGGCGTTTTTAGAGGGGCGCAGCGCCCTGCCCCTTATTTCTCCCGCCCCTGTGCCCTTTCATTGCGCCCTTTGTGCCCCAAAGACCAAGTATGACTACCCACTGTCTCCACATCAGTCCTTCCCTGACCAAAATTTATTTAACTGCTGTCAAAAACGTGTACAACACCAACACATTACACACTTCCCTTCAGGTCAATTATTCCGGAAATTCAGCTTCCCACAATGCATCAGTCATTGATGCTCTCCTTGCAGACATACGTGTTATGAAACCTTAGAGAAAAACAGACATATGCTACGGAGAGTCAACCTCATTCCCATGGGCCACTTGTTGTGGCGGGTATTGCATCACTTCAACATGTCTGAAAATAGTGACCTCGTTCACCGTAATAATTTACCAGGGGAAAGTGCCTAACATCAAGCACTGCACAGTCTTCAAATGGTGGATAGAATTCACTCAAATAAAAGAAGTTAATAATAGAATTTAGCCCCCTGCCTGGACACAGAAAGCTGCCATTGCCAAAGGTATTCAGTTGAATCGATTGTACAGCAACAACAACAACAACACGATCCTCTTTATCAAATGAAATTGTGTTACAGTTGGAGTTTAAGGCAAACGAAAAAGAGACACACAAACACATTAGAAATTGTACAAAATACTAGAAATAGAGGATAGTTTGGGACATTTTGAAAGAAATTTGACAGTTTCATAGCAATTAGTTTTGGATTTTTTTTATTGGATTGTTAACACCTCCAAGTTCAGCAAACACTGTCTACAGCCAGTCAATGTCACATTCGCAGTGTCAAACTTCATTTCTGATAAAAACACCCCAAGGCAACTTAGCATTAATGATACATTGCAAAAAACCCTACTAGAATTATGCCTATAAAAATTAAATAGATTTAAAAAATGGACTTTCCCTGCATTTTTAATTTCATAAAGTGGATTACACAATGTTCCTATTGCCATTCCCTACTCTTGTTATTATCCCAGCAGAAATGGCTTAAAAAGTTTAAGGTATCATAGTTAGACCAAAACATTGAACCTAATGAAAAAACTACCAACATATTTTTTTTTTCTTTCCTAAAAGTAAAATTGAATAAGAATCAATCTGCATGTAAGTGGCTATCAGTTTTGCAATTTCACTACCATATAAATTAAGACGTTCAGTGAGACGCTCAGACCAAATGAAGTAATCGACGATCAGGTGCCCCTTTTTCTCTTAAAGTGCCCTTTTTTTTTGGACAGCACCCTGCCCCTCCCAAATCCTAGCTAGGGGTCTGTAGAGAGATTGCCGTCCTAGTCCTGCTTTTCCGCAGCAACCAAAAATGCCACAGAATTTTGCTAACATAATATGAACATATTTCACTTTTTACTTTAAAGATATATTGTTGTTGAGATTCATAAACTGTAGACTTTATAACAAAAGAAACAGTCGGTTTACTCATCCGTTTTATGTACACAGATTGGAACAGCCAAAATTACAGTAAATAATGTAACCTTGGAGCTGGTACTGTGATGGGGGAAGAAAACATTTCCTTTCACAGTCATGAATTGAAAAATATAAGTACGAATGTTGGTGATAACTTTAGGCAAATTTGGTCAAATCATTGATGTAAGACGTCCTGAGGATTATCTCACTTTGTGCAAACGTTGCTACGTTTAGTGGAAGAGGAAACCCCTGACCATCAACAGGTACCTGGCTATCTGAGAACCATTCCACATAATGTGACCATGTGAAAAGCCAGTCAGTTTTTTTGTGTGAAGTGGGAGTTGAGATAGCAACCATCAAATGAAGGCTCACGTTGCTGTGAAACGCTCTACCAACCGACTCGCCCCTGGCTCAAAGTAGGTCTGATGGCCAGAAATATTTATCGGGTTCCGTAACCTGCACAATTCACCGTGGCAAACAGCAATGCTAGAGAGATTGCCGTCCTAGTCCTGCTTTTCCGCAGCAACCAAAAATGCCACAGAATTTTGCTAACATAATATGAACATATTTCACTTTTTACTTTAAAGATATATTGTTGTTGAGATTCATAAACTGTAGACTTTATAACAAAAGAAACAGTCGGTTTACTCATCCGTTTTATGTACACAGATTGGAACAGCCAAAATTACAGTAAATAATGTAACCTTGGAGCTGGTACTGTGATAGGGGAAGAAAACATTTCCTTTCACAGTCATGAATTGAAAAATATAAGCACTAATGTCGGTGATAACTTTTGGTCGAATGGTCCTTGTAGTACGTTTTGATGATTATCTCACTTCTTACCATGCGTTGCTACGGTTAGTGGGTGAGGAAGCCGCCGACTTTCAACAGGTACCTAGCAACCATTTCCTTCCACAGAGTCATGAATTGAAAAATATAAGTACTAATGTCGGTGATATTTTTAGGCAAATTTGGTCGAATGATTGATGTAATACGTCCTGAGGGTTATCTCACTTCTTACCACACAATGCTGTGTTTAGTAGGAGAGGAAACCTCTGACCTTCAACAGGTACCTGCCTATCTGGGAACCATTCCACATAATGTGACCATGTGAAAAGCCAGTCAGTTTTTTTATGCAGAGTGAGAGTTGAGACAGCAACCATCAAATGAAGACTCACGTTGCTGTGAAACGCTCTACCAACTGACTCAACCCTGGCTCATAGTAGGTCTGATATCCAGAAATATTTATCGGGTTCCGCAACCCGCGCAATTCACCGTGGCAATCAGCAATGCTTCAGAGGTTGTCGGCATAAAACTGCTTTTCCGCAGCAGCTAAAAAATGCCACAGAATATTGCTAACATAACATGAACGTATTTTACTTTAAAGATATGTTGTTGTTGAGATTCATAAACTGTAGACTTTATTACAAAAGAAAGTCGGTTTACTCATCCGTTTATGTACACAGATTGGAACAGCCAAAATTACAGTAAATAATGTAACCTTGGAGCTGGACTGTGATGGGGAAGAAAACATTTCCTTTCAGAGTCATGAATTGAAAAATATAAGTACGAATGTCGGTGATAACTTTAGGCAAATTTGGTCAAATCATTGATGTAAGACGTCCTGAGGATTATCTCACTTTGTGCAAACGTTGCTACGTTTAGTGGAAGAGGAAACCCCTGACCATCAACAGGTACCTGGCTATCTGAGAACCATTCCACATAATGTGACCATGTGAAAAGCCAGTCAGTTTTGTTGTGTGAAGTGGGAGTTGAGACAGCAACCATCAAATGAAGGCTCATGTTGCTGTGAAACGCTCTACCAACTGACTCACCCCTGGCTCAAAGTAGGTCTGATGACGAGAAATATTTACTAGGGTCCGTAACCTGCACAATTCACTGCGGCAAATGGCAATGGTGCAGAGATTGCCGTCGTAAAACTGCTTTTCCGCAGTAACCAAAAATGTTTCAGAATATTGCTAACATAATATGAATGTATTTCACATTTTTCCTTAAAGATACGTTGTTGATGAGATTCATAAACTGTAGACTTTATTACAAAAGAAACAGTCGGTTTACTCATCCGTTTTATGTACACAGATTGGAACAGCCAAAATTACAGTAAATAATATAACCTTGGAGCTGGTACTGTGATGGGGGGAGAAAACATTTCCTTTCACAGTCATGAATTGAAAAATATAAGTACTAATGTCGGTGATAACTTTAGGCAAATTTGGTCAAATCATTGATGTAATACGTCCTGAGGATTATCTCACTTTTTTGCACGAGTTGCTACGTTTAGTGGGAGAGGAAACCTCTGACCATCAACAGGTACCTGGCTATCTGGGAACCATTCCACATAATGTGACCATGTGAAAAGCCGGTCAGTTTTTTTGTGTGAAGTGGGAGTTGAGACAGCAGCCATCAAATGAAGGCTCGCGTTGCTGTTAAACACGCTACCACCTGACTCACCCATGGCTCATAGTAGGTCTGATGGCCAGAAATATTTATCGGGTTCCGCAACCATCGCAATTCAGCACAGCAAATGGAAATGCTGGAGGGATTGTCGACGTAAAACTGCTTTTCCGCAGCAACCAAAAATGCCTCAGAATATTGATAACATAATATGAAAGTATTTCACATTTTTCCTTAAAGATATGTTGTTGATGAGATTCATAAACTGTAGACTTTATTACAAAAGAAACAGTCGGTTTACTCATCCGTTTTATGTACACAGATTGGAACAGCCAAAATTACAGTAAATAATGTAACCTTGGAGCTGGTACTGTGATATGAGAAGAAAACAAGTCTTTTCACAGTCATGAATTGAAAAAAGTACTAATGTCGGTGATAACTTTAGGCAAATTTGGTCAAATCATTGATGTAATACGTCCTGAGAATTATCTCACTTTTTCGCACGAGTTGCTACGTTTAGTGGGAGAGGAAACCCCTGACCTTTATCAGGTACCTGGCTATCTTGGAACCATTCCACATAATGTGACCATGTGAAAAGCCAGTCAGTTTTTGTGTAGAGTGGGAGTTGACAGCAACCATCAAATGATGGTTCGCATTGCTGTGAAACGCTCTACCGAGTAGCCGAAACATCCCTGGCTCAAAGTAGGTCTGAGGCCAGAAATATTTATTCACTGCGGCAAATGGCAATGGTGCAGAGGTTGCCGTCGTAAAACTGCTTTTCTGCGGCAACCAAAAATGCCCCAGAATTTACCAAACATAATATAAATGTTTTTCACATTTTACTTAAACAAGACGTTGTTGATGAGATTCATAAACTGTAGACTTTACTACAAAAGAAACAGTCGGTTTACTCATCCGTTTTATGTACACAGATTGGAACAGCCAAAATTACAGTAAATAATATAACCTTGGAGCTGGTACTGTGATAGGGGGAGAAAACATTTCCTTTCACAGTCATGAATTGTAAAATATAAGTACTAATGATTGTAATCATGTCAGCCATGTTTGGTAGATTGATTGATGTTTTACACAAGGCTTGTGCCATGGGATCTTAGCAGGCCTAGTTAATCCTGTGATGGATGGAAACATTTATTGATTGATGTTTTACGCCGCACTCAAGATTATTTCAGTTATATGGCCGGGAACAGTTATTGAGTAGTAGGGAATACTGGGAATCTTTATCAGTGTTGCCAGATATTCGCTGAGGGTCGGATGTTTTCTCTGGGTAAAGAGTCGGATTTCCTCCCCCAAAAAACATGGCAATGTCACCATAGAAGTGAAATGATCATGACAGTGGCATAAATCAATCAATCCATCTTCCCACGTTACAAGTAATATTGACAAGACATCTTTAATAAGTATGAAAGGTTGTCACCAGAATTTAGCTAACATAATATGAACATATTTCACATTTTACTTAAACAATATGTTGATGAGATTCATAAACTGTAGACTTTATTACAAAAGAAACAGTCGGTTTACTCATCCGTTTTATGTACACAGATTGGAACAGCCAAAATTACAGTAAATAATGTAACCTTGGAGCTGGTACTGTGATGGGGGGAGAAAACATGTCTTTTCAAGAAAAGTATCCGTAAAACTGATGGATGCTCCCCGGTTCCCCATCAGCAAATTATTTTCGTCACAGAGAGAAAAGCGTAAACTGCACACGGTCTTGGTAATGACTATATAAAAGCCAAGTTTCAAAACAATCCTGACAATATTAATCAAGATATGGTCCGGACAAGCAGTCTGGGTAAAATTTGACAAATTGGAGAAACCAAGGGCAATAACTCTAAAAATTATTCTCGTCACGGAGAGAAAAGCGTATCACTGCAGAAGGTCTTGGTAATGAGGATATACCAGCGAAGTTTCAAACCAATCCTGACAATATTACCAGAAATCCGGACGGACGGACAAAGCGGTGACTATATGCTCCCCCGAAAGTTTTCGGGCAGCATAAAAATATGATTGTAATCATGTGAGCCATGTTTGGTAGATTGATTGATGTTTTACACAAGGTTTGTGCCATGGGGTCTTAGCAGGCCTGGTTATTTCCGTGATGGATTGAAACATTCATTGATTGATGTTTTACGCCGCACTCAAGATTATTTCACTTAACTGGCGGGAAACATTTATTGGGTAGTAGTGAATACTGGGGAACCTTTATCAGTGTTGTCAGGTATTCGCTGAAGGTCGGAGGTTTCCTCTGGGCAAAGAGTTGGATTTCCTCCCCAACTAAACCTGGCAATGTCACCATAGAAGTGAAATAATCATAATCATCAATCAATCCATCCTAACATGCTGCAAGTAATATTGACAGACATCTTTAATAAGCATGAAAGGTCGTCACCAGAATATTGCTAACATAATATGAACGTATTTCACATTTTACTTAAACAATATATTGTTGATGAGATTCATAAACTGTAGACTTTATTACAAAAGAAACAGTCGGTTTACTCATCTGTTTTATGTACACAGATTGGAACAGCCAAAATTACAGTAAATAATGTACAGTCCTATCGCCGTAAGCCGGCAAATAATTTTCGGTAGCTTTCGCGGAAACTGGTCTGAACTCACGCTTATTCTCACAGCTGGATGAGATTTTGTCCGCGGAAGGTATTTCAGAAGTAGTTCAGGTCGCCTGGAGAGCTCCCGTAGTGTCTTCGTTAACGCGGAAGCCAGTCCAGTCACTTCAGCTTACATTGGGCTTTAGTCAAATTTACGCCATGCATAGTTTTTGTCAACAAAAACCTAATATTTTTAATCAAAAAGCCCATATCGTTGATTTTCCTGATGCATGGTTTGATTACTTTCACAAATCACGTATCATTATGGTATATTTTGCCCATGCGCTCTGTTTGAAAACGAGTCCGACTGAAAAGGCGGACTGAATTTGTGAATAACATTTATATAAAAATAGCTTCTAAAAATGTTTAGTACAGAGTAAGGGAGGAATTTTAATAAAATACGACGTGGAAATTCAGAATTCCTAACTTGTAAAGCTTTGAATCGTTGTATGACGGTATATGAAATCGATACCTTGTGCGAAACAAGTGACAAACATTATGAATGTTGGATCGTCGAGATGTAACAGAAAACGTAATCGAATATAAGCTCATGTAACATAAAAAAATGCCCAAGAAGGTCAAACAAAGAGTTTAATTCATACACAAGAGATTGTCGGTAAAAAATGCAGTTATTAAATACAGAACATATTTCACAATCTAGTTTTGTCTTTTTCTTGCTTTCTTTTTTGTTTGTTTTAAAATATATCCATAACACTCTTTTGGCAGTATGATTTATATATGCTCACGCTGTGTTGAGCAACACTCCCTTGGAAATTTCCCTTACGTTAATCGCATGTTATTTTCAAACGCCGGGTAATTAGAGACTATAAATGGTGTCGTTATATAATAAATCCGAACACATGGTGAGAGTATTCACAGCATTTTTTTAAAACTGGGTTCTGTTGAAAACAACTCAGAATTAACTCAAGGTAATCAGCTGCCCCTTCTTAAATAAACACGATCTGTTCACCTTCATATTTTGACACGTGTAAGTTCATGAGCTTTTAGATTGATTGCTGTTTTACGCCAAACTCGAGATTATTTCACTTATAAGGCGGCGTTGTAAGGTTTAGTGGGGGAGGAAATCGGGCTCATCCCCGACCCTGCTTTTCCACGGCCATCAAAAATGCCGCAAACGATAAAAAAAAAAATGTATTCATCTTGGGAATAGCCGTTGAATCAGAATACTTTATACGAATTCTGATTTGCACAAGTATTAGTTTTATCTTTACTTCAGCTGTTGAATTACATATATTTAATAAAGAAACCACTCAGTTGTTTGTATTTAATCTGACCACAATATAACTAAGGACACCTAGCCCCATAAACCTGCCGTTGTGAAGTGACAGTTATAGTCAACTTGGAAAGTTTCAACTCTCAATTAATATTCTGACTTCCCATTGGTCTGTACCCTCTACAACTCGATCCAGGTGACGCCATACAGTCTACATGACAGTTGTCAGTAAAGTCTCATTGGGTAATCCTTATTTAATATAAATAGGGGTGTAACCTTCATGTGCCATGTACATGTAGCTGTTGTCTTAGAAATAGTCGAACATTTTAATTTCTATTTTTTTTTTTAATGTAAAACGATTTAAAGAAATCCTTACCCAATAATAACCATATTTCTTGTTGATCATACATGTAAATAAAAAACCTCCAAAACTCTACATTCCACAGAAAGGTTAGAAATGGACTCAACCAGGCTTGATCAACTGCGCATGTGTCTTTATTGGGATTTTTACCGTGCACTATCACACAAACGGTGGATATCCCTTTAGGTTGTGTTTAGAGATTCATTTGTGGAAAAAATACTTTACAGAACGAGTGACTAATCACAAGGATCAGATATTTAGGAACCAGTTATTTCCAAATGAAAGACATTTCATGTGAATTTTAATAGGAAAGATCCGTGAAAACGACAAATTCATTTGATTACGGGAAAAACAGACTTTTCTGCGGCAACTTTTTTGCCGTAGCCTAATAATAATATTAATAAAATTAAAATTGAGTGAACACAGGTCTAAGACAACAATAAGCACCTTCCGCGTAAACTGCAGGGGCTAGTTTTAATCGGTCGTTAGACCATGGGTTTGTCTGCCACAGGGAGTAGTCAAAGCTCTGCTGGAGTTCACTGAAGACACACAGACGGCCTGTCCCAGGGTAAAGTAACACATACAGTTCGTGGGTGCTTAGTA
Source organism: Lepidochitona cinerea (assembly GCA_963971465.1). Taxonomy (NCBI): domain Eukaryota; kingdom Metazoa; phylum Mollusca; class Polyplacophora; order Chitonida; family Tonicellidae; genus Lepidochitona; species Lepidochitona cinerea. Next base: position 42,010,082 of record OZ020553.1, read on the forward strand.
ACAAATCTTAAATAAAATACTGTTTTATTATTGAAGATTGATAAATATAAGACTAAAAGGAAATCTGTTGACATTTTCATACAAAAATAAAGCTAAAATGTATCCCGTATAGTGAATTTTAAGTCGGACTACTTTCAATAGCGCACTCATTATTAGCCGTTTTGCAGGGCAAGTTCAACTCTCGGGGAAGCTTCCGAAGGCTGTCTACCGCATTGGTCGGCTGGGGATTTGCCGGCTTACGGCGATAGGACTGTAACCTCGGAGCTGGTACTGTGATAGGGGAAGAAAACATTTCCTTTCACCGAGTCATGAATTGAAAAATATAAGCACTAATGATTGTAATCATGTGAGCCAGGTTTTGGTAGATTGATGTTTTACAGAAGGCTGGTGCCATGGAGTCTTCGTAGGCATAGTTTTTTCCGCGATGGAAACATTTATTGAGTAGAAGTGAATACTGGCAACCTTTATCAGTATTGCCAGGTACTCGCTGAATGTCGGAGGTGTTCTCTGGGCAAAGAGATGGATTTCATCCAACAAAACCTGGCAATGTCACCTTAGAAGTGAAATAAGTGGCTGTTGCCATCAGGACCCCTCGGGTCTGGGCCAAAGAAACCGAAGATATATTTATTTTCCACACAATCTGTTGTGAGTGAAAAACTACTCCACATACATGCATCACATTTACAAGGAGGCTTTTGGCTGATAGTCATGTAAGGGGCATAACTCTTGAAAAACACGTCCGAGCACGTCGATTTTAAGTAGGCTTCTTGCACTTGCTGTATTAAACAAATGTGTGAAGTTTCAAAGTTGTAAGTTAAAGACTTTTTTAGATAATGTGTTTACGAGGCTTTTTATCGCAGCGGAAATGTAAGGGGCATAACTCTTGAAAAAAACATCCGAGCCCGTTGATTTTAAAAAGGCTTCTTGTACTTGCTGTATTAAACAAATGTGTGAAGTTTCAAAGTTGTAAGTTAAAGACTTTTTTAGATAATGTGTTTACGAGGCTTTTTATAGCAGCAGTAATAAAAGGGGCATAACTCTTCAAAAAACATCCGAGCTCGTTGATTTTAAATAGACTTCTTGTACTTGCTGTATTGAACAAATGTGTGAAGTTTCAAAGTTGTAAGTTAAAGACTTTTTTAGATAATGTGTTTACAAGGACCAATGGACAGACGGACGACGGAGGCAACGACAATACCCTTCGGGCAAAATTTGCCTGAGGGGTAATAATCAAGAGTAGCATAAAACAATCAATCCATCTTCCCACGCTACAAGTAATATTGACAAGACATCTTTAATAAGCATGAAAGATTGTCACCAGCATTTAGCTAACATATTTCACATTTTACTTAAATATATTGTTGATAAGATTCATAAACTGTAGACTTTATAACAAAAGAAACAGTCGGTTTACTCATCCGTTTTATGTACACAGATTGGAACAGCCAAAATTACAGTAAATAATGTAACCTTGGAGCTGGTACTGTGATGGGGATGAAAAAAAGTAGTGTAATTAGGTGAAAAAAGTAATGTGATGGGACGGAAAAAGCACTGATGGCAGATGAAAAATTCCTTACAAAAGAACAAATCCTGAAAAATATCAGCACTGATGATTCACAAGACTACTTGAGCCAAACTAGGGTAATACTCAAGATTATACCACTTAAAAGCAACATTTTTTAGATTTCAAGAGAGAGGGGGGGGAGGGGGTGATCTTCAACGAGTTCCTGGCTTACCTGACTTTTCTTGGTAGGAATGGTTGTATTTCTCTGGATTAGTTTTGTGAAGACTCCGCCCAGTGTCTCGATACCCAATGAGAGAGGAGTAACGTCTAACAGCAATACATCCGTTACGTCACCGGCTAAAACACCACCCTGTTATAAACAAGCCATATTGACAAAGGTAAATAAGTTTGGATTGTTGGATGCAATGGATAGATTGTTCGGTGTTTTACGCCGCGCTCAAGATTATTTCACTTATATGGCGGCGTTGCCAGTTTTATTGTGGGAGGAAACCGGGCTCTGTGCCCGGAGAAACCCACAACCTTCCGCTGGTAACTGGCAACCATCCCACATAGGTCGTTCGAGTGAAAACCCAGTCAGAAAATTTTCCAATTTTTGGACTGAGTGGGATTCGAACCCGCGACCCATTGGTGGAAGGCTGTTCGCATTGAGCGTCCAACGCTCTACCTACTGAGCCACGGAGGCCCCTTGAATTGTTGGATGCAATGGATAGATTGTCGAACTCACTAATTTTGAAAATTTAACATTGGCTTTGCTAGTTCAAACTTTTAAACCAGGTAATTTAAGTATCTTTCCAAATCAACATTCCACATTAACTAAAGAAAAAATTTGCACAAAGCACTCTTAACTAAGAGTACTCTAAACATATCTCTACAACGTTTGTCTCCGGAGGACTGGTAAATTCCCATGCTGTACAGACAGGTTGAGTGCTTTGTGGCAACGGCAGCCATAAATCTTTGAGCTTCCATGGGACCCAGTCATTATGGCAATCCTAATCAAATAAAGAGAGATTTAGTTGAAAATATACACATTTAAATTATAATTTGTTGTTTACCTGAATGGCTGCCCCTATAGCCACAGCTTCATCTGGGTTCACAGACTTGCTGGGCTGTCGGCCAAACAACTCCTGTACAGTAGACTGGACCTAGGGAAAACCAGAAAATGATACTGAAAGTCAGTTAATACATAGGATTGATTTGTTTTTATATTGCACATAAAGATGCATCGGTGAAAGAGACATTTATCAATTATGTCGCAGAAGCGAACAATCTACCGGATAAAAACCCAAGTAGAGATGTAGTTACAACTTCAGCATTTTTCTATCCCAAAGCTTTGGCCCTGAAAGCAGGTAGATCTGTTGACAGGAATTTGACATACTTTGGTTTTTTATTTAAAACAAATAGCTTTCAATTCATTTCACTTAGTAGATGCCTATTAGGGGGAGGGAATCCAGTTTATGCCCTGAATTAAATGTTTGGTGTTTTGCGCCGCGCTCAAGATTATTTCACTTATATGGTGGCGTTGCCAGTTTTATTGAGGGAGGAAACCGGGTTCTATGCCCAGAGGAAACCCACGACCTTCCGTTGGTAACTGGCAATCATCCCACATAGGGTTTATGCCCTGAACAATCTCCACATATTATGCTGCCCCCATGGCAACCACCCAAAAAGTAATACTAGTGAGAGACCACTATTTTTTTCATTTTACTTGAGGTGGCATGAGTTGCCAAGATGTTGATATTTTGACATTAAAACAGAATGTTCAAATTATTGGCTATTTTTCTCAAGACATATGATTCAGAAGTTTTCTAGTGCTTCTAGTCTCGAGAATGTACAATAAAGTATTGTTTTGAACCAACTTTGGCTTAGAATGAATGGTCGTCCCGATTATTTAAATTTTGTTTAGTTTTCGTACACTATTTCAGCTCGTAAAGGCCGTAGACTTTATGGATTTCCCGCATTCCAACGCCAATCATTTAGTTTTTCTATGGCCTTCAAAATCTCTTACTGTTGTGACGATTGTAGATTATGAAAAAAGTGAGAATTTTGGCAGCTCATGCAAGTTTAAAAACTCTGCAATCCAATCAAGACACACATTGATGAAGGGCTTGTTTCTGTCCAAGACAGCCCAACCCATTGAGGCACAGGGCCCCTTGCAGTTGAATGGCAGAGTCTATATATTAATACGATACAGTCTGCAATTTGTCGGAAACGTGCTGAGCTATATACCTTTGGCATCCTGGTCATTCCTCCTACGAGTATAACTTCACCGATGTCAGACTTTTTAACCTCAGCATCCTGAAGAGCTTTTTGACAAGGTCCAACTGTCCTTTTAACAAGTTCCTCTACCAAGCTTTCAAACTTTGACCGGGACAGTTTCAAATTCATGTGCTTTGGACCGCTGGAATCCATTGTCAAATATGGTAAATTTATGTCCGTCTATTAAAAAGAAAATTACATTAAATAGTATTAGAAAAGCACTAAAAATGTACAAGGTTCGATATTTTTTCCTGATTCCTCAGTTCATATTATATTCAAATATTTTCAATAGAAATACCTAAATATTTCAATATTATGACAGCTATGCCTTATTTATTGGGGGTTTTTCATTGCACTCAATATCATTATTTCATTTACATGCCACTGCATCCAGGTTTTTAGGGAAAGAAATGCCAGACCTTCAGTAATTCTCCAACATGTGGCAATTCAGTGAAAATATTTAGATTTTTTTCTTTGGACCGAGTATGATTTGAACTTAAGACCCATAGATTTGACAACTTCATAATTACCTGCATAGATGAAGACAGTTCTATTTTTGCTTTCTCGGCAGCCTCTCGTAATCTCTGCATGGCCATTGAATCTTTTGACACGTCAATACCTTGCTGTTAAAAGAAAAAAAAACAGGAAATTTGAATTAAAGTTTAAAGACTAAATTCTTATTGAACCCTGTTGAAAAGTTATGTAGTTAAATGTCAAGAGAATAATATGAAGTTTGTAAGCATAAATGAAGAAATCCATAGACCAAAAATTTACAGACAAAAAAAATGAGAAAGAAAGCTCATTTCATGATCAGGATACGTCCGAAATACATACACTGATTGTTACTGTTTTATGCTGGATTATTTCACTCATGGGGAAGAAAACCGGATTCTTTGCCGAGAAGAAAACCCCAGGCAATCAGAGAGTACCCGGCAATTCTCCCACAAAGGGCAATCGATGAAAAACCCACCCCAAATTTGTTTCTTGGACTAAGCAGGATTTTAACCCACAACACCCAAAAAACTTACGAAACAGACAAAGATAGCAGCAGTACTTACATCCCTCTTGAATTCTGTAACAAGGTAATTTACAAGGTAGTTATCAAAATCCTCACCACCGAGGAAGGTGTCACCATTCGTTGACTTAACTTCAAACACACCTTTCTGGATTTCCAGAATAGAGATATCAAATGTGCCACCTCCCAAATCATATACAGCAATACTGAAAAAAAATTTATCGCTGGTTGATTGTTGTTTTCTCGAATTCGACACAAAATAATTTTAATTATATACATGTATCGACATTCGCTTTTGTTGACCTGCAGACACCTGGTGAGGGAAATCCGATTCCGCCCGGTAAAAAACAGATCCCGGTGTCGTTTAATCCAATTCAAGCCGTACCTATTTGTAAGCTTACCACAGGAAACAACTGCATAGGCAGATGACATATCCTTGGTATCATTCTGATCATAAAACTCAGGGATAAGCTCTTCACGGGGAAATGGGATTACCCTCGTCCAGTATATAAAGTATATGTTATGTCTTGTATTAATCTTTTGATTGATGTTTTACACAGCACTCAAGATTATTTTACTTATATGGTGGCGTTGCCAGGTTTAGTGAGAGAGGAAACCGGTATCATTGCCCGGAGGAAACCCTGACCTTCCGCTAGTAACTGCCAACCATCCAACATAATCGTTCGAGTGAAAACCAAGTCAGAAATTTTTTTTGGACTGAGTGGGATTTGAAGCCGCTGCTTCGCTACTAAGCTTAAATTGCCATAGTTAAATGCACATTTGAGACGGACAGAATTTATGCCAGCTTAAAAGAACAAGCCACAGTTTTCAGAAATCGGGTGTAACGGAGCAAAACTTACATCTTATCTTCAGACTTGTCCATTCCATAAGCCAGGGCCGCGGCTGTGGGTTCATTAATGACACGTAGGACATTCAACCCCGATATCTGACCAGCATCTTTTGTAGCCTATTATATTCAACACAAAATATAAGTCTAGATCTACAGGTCATTATTAGTATCAAAAAAAAAAAGATTATAAAAATGAGAAATTTGGCAGAATCTGCCGGTCACAGTTTCGACAATTCAAAGGTTGCGTATTAAATATACATTGTATAATGAACGTAAGCATTATTTCACTTATATCGAGAGAGGTCATTTTATTGGTGTTGAATTTTTCTCCAGGTAGTCGTTTCTCAAAACAGTCTTAACACAATGTTAAAGGTATGTAAGCGTGACAGCTATTCCTTGCATTTGACTTACTTTGGGCGCAAATCTTGCGATTACCAAAATCTGCTCCTTTCATGAACTAATATTGGTTTGACTGCCTCATTCATAATATAGTTTAATCATCTACACAGTTCAGTATTTTGTGATACAAATTAAAATTAAAGGGGCAAGAAAATATTAAAATGAGAACTTACTTGTCTTTGTGAATCATTGAAATAAGCTGGAACTGTAACAACTGCATTTTTCACTGATTGGCCAACATAGTTATCTGTGACAGAAAATTATCCAATCAATAGTTATAATTTTTGATTGATTGATTGATTGGGGCTGAACGTTGCACTCAACAGCTAGGGTTATATGGCGACAAAAGTACCAACCAACCAAATGATCATCTCCCCCACCGACCCACCCAGATCTAAATTTTGACATTATGCTCCACATACCATAGAACGTCAGGAAGGCTAATGTATGTGGCATACTTAATGTTCCTCATTCATGATTGCTGGGTCAGCATACATGGCTAAAGCAGAGCCGCAATGCTTCAGCCCGAGGGCAGAATTTTTTAAGTAACAAACTAAAAAATTTCTAACATTCCTACAAACTATATCACAATTTTTGGGTCACATTTTTAAAGGGATGATCAGTCAATGTTGTCAATATCACAGTGTTAGTATCTAATGTTTTATTACGGCAATTTTTACATTTTTATCATTAATCCGTAAAATATTTTTAAGTTCTTTAATACTTAAATCCAGTACTATTAAGGCGGCATTACCTGCAGTTTCTTTCATTTTCATCAAAACGAATGCCCCAATTTGACTGGGTGAGTAAACTGTTCCATTAGATTCCACCCACGCATCTCCGTTGGAGGCTTTTACTATTTTATATGGTACCATCTGCCTGAAAATAATATAAAATATAAATTCTGTTAGACATTTTTTTTGATTATATGGTCTTCAAATGTCCTTCAAACACTAGCTCTTAAAAATGCTTTATCCCAATTCCCAATGCCCATTTGGCAGTCCCCCGACCTCCTTGAAACAGTTCACCAGCAGATCCCACCCCGTCCATGTGTGTAGTATTTTAGTACTCACTTTTTTTCTTCAATTTTTTGTTTTGACTGCGGGATTTGAACCCAAAACCCATTGATCAATGGACGGCTTATTTTTTTTTTTTTTTTTTTTCTTTTGGCCCGAGTCGGATACGCACTTGCGAACCATTGATGGATGGACGGCTTGTGTGAGTGTGAGGGACTATCACTCCATCAAATGAGCTAGGGTCCCAAGTGAGATATATATGTGAAACGGTACCAGTATCATGGATTTTAGGAGACACCGAATGTAGAATCCTTACATGTCTTTTTGTACTTCCGAGTCCTCAAATCGTCGACCAATCAAACGTTTTGTAGCTGAAAATGTGTTAGCAGAGTTTGTGACAGCTTGTCGTTTTGCAGGCATACCGACAAGTCTTTCTTCATCTTTTGTAAAAGCTACGACAGACGGAGTAGTTCGAGCTCCTTCAGAATTTTCTAAAACTTTGGGTGTTTTTCCTTCCATAATTGCCACACAGGAATTTGTAGTACCTAAATCTATCCCAATAACATGACCTTTTACTTTGTCGGATCTGAAAAAAAATATATATATTTTTTTAAGAAGAACATGGATCAGATCATGGAAAACAAACAAAAAAATCTTGAAATCTTAATATAAGAAAAGCTATCCTAAAATAAATGGAAAATATCAATGTTACAAACTATCCGGCCATGAAAAATCCTCATTTAAATGAAACTATAAAGGTTAACTGTTTTTTTTTACTTTTATGTAATTTTACTTTTCGGATCATACATGTATCAATAATTTACGATGCACTGTCAAAGTAAACTAATATTGAATATTTGTTAAATGGAGTACACAGACTATTACAGGCCTTGAAATTTCGTTTCTTGGCGAGAACGAAAAATCGGTTTCGGGTAATTTACCTTGGCGTAACCGATTGTTCGGATAAGACTATATTTCTCAGGCGAACGGGAATATACGCATTTTAGGCTACAGTAAAGCAGCAGGATAAACTCAAGTCTAATACTGTGCCTTTAATGTCATGACCAGTTTGAGAAGAAATATAAGAGTGGAATATAAATCTTACCGAATACAAGGCTTACGCGTGCTTTCCAAAGAACGGATAACAGTTATTAAAACACACTGAACTTCGGCACCGATTTTTGCTTTCCTACCGCTGCATCCATACGGCTATTTGATGATATATCAATACATAGACTGGTAACCATTCAAAAGTTTCAATACTGAAAGCGAAACTAAACTGTCTCTGTACTGTAGGAAATACACGAAAAACGAATCACCTGTTTCCCGTTGGAAGACACACAGCAAAGTATTTCACCAAAACAGTTTTATTCAAACAATTCTCACTTTTCTTTCAACAGTATCAAAACCGATAACGAGTAAAAACTGACCTCTAAAATGTCTTGCATTTTGGAAATAACTGGCTGTTAAATAATTATATATTCCTGGTGATTAGTCACTTCTCTCAGTAAAGCATTTTTTTTTCAAATCAATCTATAAAACATACATGTTTAGCCTACAGGTTATAGCCGTTTGTGCATTACTGCATGATACCGGTAGTTAAAAACCCCTTCATACAGGCCCCTGCACAGTTGACCAAAACAAGCCTGGTTGAGTCCATCTCTAACTATTCTGTGGGGTGATGAGTTTTAAAGGTTTTTATTTACAAGTATGATCAACCGGAAATATATTAATTTTATTAATGAGTTAGAATCTCTTTAAATCGTCATGCATTGTTTTCTCTCTATAAATAACTAAAAATTAAAATACTCGACTATTTCTACAATAGATGTGCATGAAGCTATCCCCCTATCAAAATTTCATAGGGTTTACTCAAGGAGACATAGCTGTCAGCTGAAGACATCCTGGAGCAGCCACCTGCACAGTGAGTTGTAGAGAATCTAGGTCAGAGTACTAATTGGAGAATTGAAACTTTGTTTCAATTGTCTGGGAATTGTGACATCAGAAAGGCTGATGTATGTACACAGGCTGACTGACAGGAATCTTGCTTGCCGAAGTTGCAAATTTGTTTTGATTATAAAACAGTTGGAAAATACTAGAGTGCATCTTTCACTTGGTAGTTGAACTCAGCCTTCAGACACAGAAAAAAAAAACTGCGTGTTATATACTTCCTCGCCACGTAACCGATTTTTCGTTCTGCCTATTTTGATTTTGCGTAACCGACACGCGAACGATCGTTTCGTTCGCGTCAAATTTCGAGGCCTGCTATTAATATTTATACATACGCATATCTCCGATCTTGTAGCCATGATTGTCTCTGTAGTAAACAAGCTAAAGGTCCCTGAAAATAAATTATACCTACATTTAAAGACTATCAATATACTAAATTTTACTTTTAAGAATCAGAAGAAAAAACTCCAGCCAAGTTAGTGAAACATCCTAATCGGAAAACCGTATTGATACTCCCAAATGATATATTGTTGATGAAATCACAGAAAAAAGAAGGGCCCCACATACGTTTAATATATGGTAGTCCGAAATATCTGCGATGATGATGTAAGACATTTTCTGACAGATTAAAATTGCTAACCCGTACTTTAATGATTTCCCTTTCTCCCCGCACCAATCTTAAGTCTGTACGTCAACACAAGCCATAGATCTGCCCGGTTAAATTTCAAACTGTACCAAACCTTTCCGAAATCAGCCATTTGCATAATCTCTCATTGATACGTCCTATGACGTGAAAGATCAACCTGTCACATGACTACCCACTAGTAGGCGATCACGTGATAGTTTGGCTTAAGTATACACAGAACAACTGCTTGAGCTGAACTAATCATGTGACAGGTTGAGCTTTCGCGTCATAGGGACGTATCAATGAGAGATAATGCAAATGGCTGCAAATGGCTTGTGTCGACGTACAGACTTAAGATTGGTGCGAGGAGAAAGGGAAACCATTAAAGTAAAGGTTTTTAATTTTATGTTTAAAAGTTATGAAGAGAATCTTGATATTTTTGATGAAAAACTAGAGGTGGTCATGCCAACCCGAAGGGTGGCAAGAAATTCCCAGTAAATTGATCAAATGCGTTCTGACGATGATGGTGGCCTATCTGTCAGAAAATGTCTTTCATTAGGCAGGTCGGGTCAATTTTAATCATCCATAGTTTGTTTCTAAAACATATACCAAACTATTCTTCACATAGTTATAAGATGTAATTAGAATTCCGTTTGACATGTATAATCATATTTACTTAGAAAAATGATATTTAATAAATCAGGGGAGACAACTTTTGTCTCTAAATATGGGCCTTTTCCAAGCATTTTTATGAATGATAGTTATTTTTCTGTTCAAGCCAAAATGAGCAAACAGGGTCCAGTGAAAGGGCCCTGAAAAAATATACAGACTCTACTTTTTGTTTTATTTTTAACTTTTGAGACTCACATTTGCTTTATAACTTTTATGATTGAATATCGTGTACCAACATTTTATGACGTCACCGACCTGCCTACTTTCATCATCATCGCAGATATTTCGGACTAAATATATGGGAGCACATGGCATACATGTTTTATATGCATTGTCTAATATTTTGATCTTGTTTTTATCGCAACTGACTTTTGAAGAATTTGAAGAGTTTGAAGAAGAGACATCATTATCTATAGATCACACAATTAGAAAATGGTCACTATAGTTATTTTAGTCAAGAAGATTTTCCCTGTGCCCGTGTGTTTTAGTGTTCACAAATATATATAAGTATGGTGGCCCATCGTTGCCAAGAATTTTTGTTAGTTTTTTTGTTTTTTGTTTCTATTTTTAGAATCTTTCCCCAACCTGTTAATACACCTTTGAGCAACCGGCCCCAGTTCCATGGTCCACTAGAGTACAATTCCGTTTACATGGGCTCCCATGGGAGAAAATGTATCTTTTGAGCATTTCTATTTATTAACCATAACCATTTGGCAAGGTTGGAAAAGAATATATCAGTAGATCATAAGATCTTTCAGTTGTAGTTAAATGTTTTGTCCATGTAGACAGGTTTGATTTAGCCATACCAAGCAGAGATATAAAAATCTGACCGTTGGGTTGGGCCCTGGTAGCCGGTTTAGCCCTATGACCTGACCAGTTTATCCCTAACTGCCTAAGACCTTCTAACAACAACAACGTTAAGCATGCTTCATAACATTTGTCAAATGTCAATGCAGAAGAAGGAAACCTCTAAAGTCGGCATAATTTCAACAGTGGATTTTCACAGCTGGCCGGTGATAATTCCACGGGGAAAAAAGAGCCGAAAATGTTAAGAAATTAAATATCGCAAAATATCTGACGTAACTTCGTAGATTCAGATTGCAGCAAGGTCGAACTCACTTTGTGCCAGGAAGAAAGGAAAACTCACCTTTTTCGAAATGTGCGAGATATTCCTAATAGTCTCGTAATGACACCCCGTCTTGAGACACCTTGCACTTAACTTTGATGCTGTCAACATTTTGAATTAAATTAATTATTTCAGCAAAACCCTTTGCTTTTGCCACAACCTCCTCGCACGTGTGAGAGATATCTGTCAGACTGCGCTTGCGTCAGAATTTGTGTCAGTCTGTCCCTCTGACGGTGACAAAGCGTATGGATTATCTCCCATGCAAAATGATGAAATCCCTTCTGTTCTCTACGAAATAGTTTCTTTCTCTTACATGGAGTGTTTTTATTTTATATATTATATTTACGAAGTTGTCAGTCCAAAATAGACCAAAATAAAAGTATACCTTTTGTACAGTATCGATACACATTGGCACTAGTAAGCCATTCAGTCTACGGATTCTCAATCTCAGCCAAATGTGTTTAAAAATAAAGGCATGAATTTAAAGCATTGTTTACCAGTATAAGTTATAATTTTAGGCCTACTTTATAGGGCCACTGCCCCTATCGCGTTTGATTTATCAAATCAATGATGGATTGCATCGAGATGGGTTACAGACTGGTCAAGTGATGGAACTGACCAAAGGTGTATTAAGCTTAAGTCTGACTTCACTAGACTTCAGCAGGGGCCTTCGTGGCTCAGTAGGTAGAGCGTTGGACGCTCAATCCAAACAGCCTTTCACCAATGGGTCGCGGGCTCGAATCCCACTCAGTCCAAAAATTGGAAAATTTTCTGATTGGGTTTTCACTCGAACGACCTATGTGGGATGGTTGCCAGTTACCAGCGGAAGGTCGTGGGTTTCCTCCCACAATAAAACTGGCAACGCCGCCATATAATTATAAGTGAAATAATCTTGAGCGCGGCGTTAAACACCAATCAATCAATCACTAGACTTCACTAGGCCTATATGCGGTGTCACAATCAAAATCCTTTTTGTGACGCGACGTACATGTATTTAATTCTACATAATATGTATTCTAAAAGATCCCTGGCCCCCCAGAACTATATACTGAAAACACCAGCTCCCAGCTGAGCACCTCAACCTTATGCATTGTATGTTTTGTAAATATGTTTATTGTAACATTCCGTCCCAATGATTTTCTTTCTTAATTTGTTATGTTAAGTTAAAGTTATGTTATGCCATACTTTGTAAATTCCAAAGTCGAGCAATAAAACTGAATTGAATTGAATTGAATTGAATTGTATTCAAAAAAATAAATGACAAGTTTAAGTCAATGCCACCTATTTGGTAATCAATTTGTTTAAAGACTTGCCCTGTATAGACCTACGAATGTAGCCAAAAGCAAAATGATATTTCAGGCACGAAACCTACACTTCCCTTTCTCTCTACAGCCTAGATACGGAAATTTATTAGCCTGCGTCTCATCCCTCTAGTTAGTTGGAGATCTCCAAACTATGTGGTCAAGGTTTATGATGATGGGTGACCCATCATCATAAACTTTGACCACATAGTTTGGAGATCTCCAACTACCCTCCAGTTAACTTTTTTCTTTATGTATAGAATAAACCTTGATGGTGGTAGAATGTTTTCCAGGTGTCAACTTCAATTCCTTTCAGACGCTAATTCAAAAGACTCATGGTCCCGTGATTTCAACTATACTCAGTCAGACATTTCGTTACATCGGATGCGCAATATATTTACAGTGACTTGACTAAGGAAGTAATATTGTTAATCGAGGGGAAATCACTGCTGATAATATATCTTTTCTCGATAGAGGACTTTCATTTGTACCTTGTCATAAATCATCATCATCTGATAGGGCCTTTTTTATGGGCAAATTAGTCCATATCATAGACTTCTCCATAATTATGAGTCTGGCTGATGTTTCGGTTTGGGCGAATTTGCATCTAAAAGCGGATACATGCCCCCTTCTCACATGTATGACCCAGAAATAAAGGAAATTTTATGGATTAGCTACTCGAAAGTGACACGACCCTACTCATTCAGAATGTCTTGCCTTAAGTAAGCTTAGGCGAAATCAAAACATGGTTGTTGAACCTGCTGATCAGGGATCGATGGCAGTTTTTGTGTTTGAATCTGATTATATGGAAGAGGTAGGACGTCAGCTAAGCAACCATCTCATGAACAAAAAATTTCAAAAGAATTCTTCTTTCCCTTGTAGAAAAGCGCCATCTTAATGAAAAACAGTATCGCTATTTAGAATCTAATCAGAACTAGAGTGGTTAGATGGACAAATTATCAAGGAAAACTGTTCCGCGGGATTAGTTTTTCGTTACTCTGGACAAACAATAGCGTACACTTCGTTGTAAAATCCATGAAATGGATGGATGTTTTACGCCACACTCCACATTATTTGACTTAAATGGTGGCATTGCCAGGCTTAGTGGGCCTAGAAACCAGGCTCTTTACTCATAGGGAACCCCAATCTTCGGTATGAAATCTTTTTCGAGAAACTGCTCAGAACGTATACACGAAATCTAAGTACTCCGTAGCTTCCTAACAGTATGCAGCGGACGCTCTTGACTTGCGTCTTTATTTCAGGGAAATTCAGTGAAAATGCAATTTTATAAATCAGAAATGGCTTAGACTGAAACGTATTTCAGGCCTAGCAGGCCTAGGTGGCTTAACAGAAGTTTCTCGGTCTAACACAGGCCCTCTGTCAAAGGGTCGTGTCAAAACACGGCAAATTTACTGCGTCATTTTTAAAAGTGAGTAAAGAGGGGAAAGAAAGCAACAACAATATCACATCATTGACAATGAAAAATGAGCTGTATTCATCTTCACAAAAATATAAACAGAAACCAGCACATACAGATGCATAATGTCAATTCAAAAATCACCCTTACATCTTGATTTTCCACCATTATTATCTCCCCTGCAACCACAAAAATAAAATCTCACTTTCTGTATAAACTTCAACATGCAAAAATGTTTTCCCCACAAGGGTATGCATTACTTTAGCACTTAAGCCGTCATCTGGACGAATTCAATAACCAAACCCTCTTCACTTTAGCACTCTAAAATTCTTCATAATCTTCATTGCATCAACCATTGATTTAAAATAACCCCATTCCAAAGGCTACAAAGGAAAGTTAAATTAAATGTCAAAAAACAGTTCACCACTAATTGAACAAAGTTTCTAACCTCACTGTGTTAACATTGGAGTTGATAAAATGTGAATATTTTACACAGGACACTGTTTTGAACAATAAATGATGTTAATGGCCATTGAATAATTAACCTACTACACACAAAAGTGAGTTAGACCAGGTGATGTCCTATTTACGTCGGAATCTGCGAAATACACTTGTGTGCGACCAGTCTCCCACTTTGGCCGACAATTACAGTACTAACTACAATGTGCTATAGATTATGCCATTCTGTCAAAATAACCACACACATGACTTGTGAATATCGTAAAAAAACTAAACCACATTGTACAAGTTGTTTAACAGGTGAAATTGCAACCCAAATTATACAGGGTTAAAATAAGAAAGTCAGCCGCTTGCAATATTGTTTAATGAAACCAGGGAAAATGAAGCATTTAAAAGAAACTAACTTTTTTTTAAATACTTATTTACAGTAGATGCAATGTTGTCCAAACAATGTTCGATTTTGGAAAAAATCTAATTTTGTATAAAATTTTGGTCAGAATGTACATTATATGTCCTTTTTACACAGATGTCCATTAAAATATCCTAATAATTTAAAATCAAAAAATAAAAACAAAATTATCAGTAAAATGTTACAAGATTAACTTCTATATTGATCTTGTTTCAAATGTGCCCCTTATCTAAATCAAACTAAAAATGCAAAGCTTTCTTAAAATGCTTCAAATAATCCTTATAGTTTAATGAAAGATTGTTTGTTTTGCTTTGTTAGGAACATTGTCAGACTTTTAACTGATTGCTTGATGTTACATGTATACATCAAGATTATTATATTTATATTGCAGCGTTGACCTGTTTAGTTGAGGCTTAAAGCAAACCTATAACAAAAAATTTAATCTTTTGATTAATTGGATCATCAGTCTACTTTAAAGATGTTATATTGTAACATGGGGCAGATTTTACCTTGTTTTTTTTTAAAAATACAATAATGCCATTGATACTGTTACAGCTGTGGTTGTCTTGCCAAAATGGAAATTCAGATTGATTGATTGGTGTTTTACGCCGCACTCAGGAGTATTTCACTTATATGGCGGCATTGCCAGGTTTAGTGGGGGAGGAAACCAGGCTCATTGCCTGGAGGAAATCTGCGACCTTCGGCGAGTACCTGGCAACTCTTCCACAAACGGCGACTGAGTGAAAAATCAAACAGAAATGTATCAATTCTTCATAATGAAAAACAACTTGAGTTAATCATATATCCCTTAAGTAATTACACATAACTTTTGTTAACTTGTGCATTTTTCTACAACAGGTTTTACAAAGAGTTTAATATTCTAAACGTCAAATCACAAGAGCAGTAAAATAAAGATAGATCAAATATGGACACCCTATTTTTGACAACCAAATTTTAAAAAAATCTTGCTTTTAATTCTATTTTTTGTCATGGAAAAATAAAGGATATGCCTTAACTAACAAATATTCATACAATAACAGCAAAAAAAGAAGCATTAATGACCCAAAATTTTCTTTTCAAGTTGATAATACACTGTGTAATGCAACACTAATTTTGTTGCTGAAGGAGGAAGAATGTATTTTCTGATGAATCGACAGCTGTCCGGAGAAAGAGTAGGCAGAGTTGTTTCATGACTATTTCAAGATAGGTAGAGGAAAGTTAGACTGTACATTCAAGGATGGGTTGGGCGGCTCTAAGTTTAAAGAATTCTCATATTCAAGTGAAGAGGAATGTCTTTACACACTTTGTACACACTTTAGAAAGAATTTTTAACACGGCCACCATCACCTTCGGAAACAAACCTCTTACGGCCCCTGAAACATAGGGAGAAAACAACAAACATCAAATAGAGTGAAAAGAATATACATATAGTTAACTATCATCTTCTGGTTAGGTAGTGCTGAAAAAAGGGCAATAACGCTGAGAATAATTTAACCAGGAATACTGTAAGGAACTAGGATACATTACAATAAACAATGATGGAATATTTGTTATTGGCTGAACTTCACTCAGGATTTCACCCAAGTATTGTTTTTAAAACTGCTAAAATCCTTTTTTGAGGGCATCATTTCATACTGTAATTTTGAGAATATATGGTAATCTTGAGATTAAACCAACCAGTGCAAGAATGGTTCTTTCCGGAAGGAAACACCTGGCCATCAGAAGATACCAGTTGACCCTTCCACATAAGGCACAGTAATAATGGCCCACCCAGGATTTCCCAAATGCACATATAGCCAGTCAACGTCTACCTGGATAAATGACTACCAGAAACATACCTTTGGGGAAATTCATTGAGTAGACCATTAGTGATGACCTTTTCCTTGTACAAATGGTCACAGAATCTCTCCAGTATGTTGTAGGCTGCAGGGACATCAATGCTTATCTCAGGCATTTCCTCATACACACGACGCATCCCCTACAATTTCACACCATAATATATTTATGATCACTAAAACACACGGGCACAGGGAAAATCTTCTTGTCTAAAATAACTTTTCTTCATGTAGACAATATATTTAGGGTTTACTTTATAACACAAAGAAAAAGAGATAAGAAATGATGGATTGATTGACTGATGTTTTAGGTCGCGTTCAAGATAATTTCACTTATATTATGACATATCCAGGTTCAGTGGGGGAGGAAACCTGGCTCTTTGTCCAGAGGAAATCCTGTGATCTTCGGCGATTACCTTGGCAACCCTTCTTCATCGGGAGACAAAGTTAACAAATGACTCAATGAATTTAAATTATCAACCATGTAAAATATAGTCCAATTTCCTTTGATTGATTGATTGTTTGGTGCTTTACGCCGCGCTCAAGATCATTTCACTTATATGGCGGTGTTGTCAGTTGGTAAGCCCATTGGTAGATTTTTCCTTTTTTTCTGAAGGGGTGGTTAAGACGACCTTTGGAAAAAATATTTGAATGAAAAATACTTACTTGATACATTTGGTCAACAGTAATAAGAACAGAATCACAGAAAGATTTGAGTAGTTTGGTCATCATAATTGCCGTTTTCTCAGTAGAGTCTTCAATAGTCATCACCACTGCCTGAAGAAGAGAAATTTAAAATAATTATTGATAATGTTCTAATAGAGATATTGCTAAACAGAAATCTTTCACATTAGTGTATTCTGACGTTTTCTCACTTGCTATATTGGAATTTTTCTGATAAAATCCACTCCCTTTGTAAAATGGAGAACAATGAGCCTCGAATATGTTAATATAGTAGATTTATTTCGTGGCACTCAAAATTACTTCCTTATATTGACCTCATCCAAATGGTCATAGGATACCTTTAGTATGTTATTAAGAACATCATTACTTATTTTCATTTAAGGAAGGAAAAAGACTCCATTCCAGGAGGAAAGGCCAGTTATTTTTAATGGCAAGAAGTATGGTTCGATCACATGACATCTCAGTCAGAAATTGTTGGGGCGTATTCACCATGGTTCTGACGGTCTGACCTATTGATGTTCGGCTATTTGGGATACTCCCCCAAGACCTCAAACTCATAATATGTTTTGAAGAGGGTATTTATGAAAAGTAAATGTTTTAAAGAGACTTTGTACATATCTTTTGTAATCAGTCTTACCTCATAAACCAGTTCATGGTGGAAATGGGGAACTTCCAGTTCCTTCAAACACCTGGCCGCCTCCTCTAAATCACCAGAGGACAGGTACTCCTTTAGAAGTAGCACTATCTGAAATGTTCAATTATACAAGGGGTATTAGAGTGATTGATGTTTTACAGTGCTCATTTCCTTTATATGGCGGCCTTGTAAAGATTAGTGGGTGAGGATCGGTTGATGGATGTTTTCAGCCAAACTCAGGATTATGTGTCGCGATGCCAGGTTTAGTGCAGGCGACTTGTAAAGTACGTTCTCAGCACACTTAAAGGCACACTTGCCGCGAAAATCAGGAATATTGTTTACATTAAAAAAGAAAGACCGTTTTCTGTATTTTTCCCAGACAATATAAGTTAGGAACTTTCTATTTTTACCAAAATTTAAAAGTTTGGACGTCACTTAGTATTTTTAATTTGAATTTGAAAATTTGAATTGTTACGTACCCGGAACGTAAACAAACCAATCTGCTCGCATAGGCGATGTTATGTTTCAGTCGAGTGAGTGAACTAACGGCACAGTGTAATTTTACGTAGGCCTATTTATCTGAGAAATACAGACTGACGATCGGTTAACAGCGACTGGAAAAGCCTGCTGATAATTGTTTGAGTGTAAACCAAAGATAAAAAGACGAGAAATGAGGGTAATCCAAAACGAAAGTTGACCGACACTGATCGTTGTTGTTGTAATCAGGCTTCGATTCTTCGTTTGTTTTTCATCCCATTTCTACATTCTAAAGCTAACTAGACATGGTGATGTGTCCTATGTTTAAGTTTAGTGGTATTAGTCGTAGTAAGCTCATGTAAATTGGTTTTCTTAGCAAATTTAAACAGGCTACGGCGGCAAGTGGGCCTTTAAAGAAAATTAGAAAATGTTACCAAAGACCGTTCATAAAACCTTTAAAGGACATTCAATAAAACGTAAAAACTCATTTACCTGTTTAATAAGAAATTTGACTGGCCTAATCCCTCCACCGGTTCCCCAAACATTGTCCAATCGTACAATGCCATGCTTCATTGTCAAGAGAACATTAGCCTTGTCCAAAGCTTGGCTGAAATGAAATAGAGTTTTGGCGTAAAGGTCATGGAAAAGTCCTGGAATCTTTTTAAATGGGATACGTTTATGAATGTATCAATAAAATTATGATACCTGTCCTTGAAAGTTTAATCCATATAAAGTAATGAATGTTTTATTTAACACTATTCGAATTACCCTCAAAACCATCCTTGCAATTTAATGGTGTGAAAGAGTCATGGAATTTTTTCAGTTTTTAAGTGTATCCAAACATTCAAACATAATAAATGTAGGCTGTAAGGATCCCTAGAGGGCCTGCAACAACTTGGTGAAATTGCAGTGAGTTTTTGAGAAAATGCGTTTACATGGCTCTTTATGACAGCGGAAACATAAGGGCCAAAACAACTTGATAAGCGTCTTTTAGTTGCCATATCAAACAACTGATTGGAGTTTGTGAGTGAAGGACATTTTCAGCTGAAGGTAATGTAAGGGGCATAACTCCTCAAACAATATGATCCCACCCATCTACGATAGGCTGCCTGTGCACGCCATATTAAGCAACTGTGTGAAAATTGCCGGAGAGGTAATAAGTGGCTGTCGCTATCCGGACCCCTCGGGTCTGGGCCAAAGAAAACAAAGATATATTTATTGTCCAGACAATCTGTTGCCAGTGAAAAACTACTCCACATACATGTATCACATTTACAAGGCCGTTTTTGGCTGACGATTATGTAAGGGGCATAACTCCTGACGTGTTGATTTTGAATAGGCTTCTTGTACTTGCTGTATTGAACAAATGTGTGAAGTTTCAAAGTTGTAAATGAAATACTTTTTAATGTGTTTACAAGGTTCAATGGACAGACGGACGATGGGGGCAATGACAATACCCTTCGAGCAAAATTTGCCAGAGGGGTAAAAATTATTCTTTATTCAACAATTATAATCATGGAGAGAAAAAATCGTTCAAAGTAGTACAAGTACCTTGCATGGGGACAGTCCACCTTTCCTTTGTAGCTAGTTACAAACTTGGGAGGGATGCAATCATCTGCTACAGCACGCGCAATAAACTGACCAACCACCTGTCAAGAAAATCGTAGGGCACGATCAAAAGTTTAACTGATTGGATTTAATCCTTTTTTAACTCCTACAAAAAAAAAAACCAGCTCAGAAAATTGCAGTTTGCAGACATGCTGGATTTTAGTTTGAGCAGATCACCCCTATATTATATATATACTCTATAATACACAGGCACAGCAAAAATCTTGTCTAAAATATCCATGGAGATGTTTCTAAATAAATAAGTAGGAAAATGAGGCCACTTTATGTCTAGAGTGTTGGTCATATACGTTATCTCCAGTTAACCCTACTAAATAATTAAGCTATACGCCACATCATTTGTTTCGGCCAAACGCTCCAAAAGGTTGGAAAAACCTAGAGTAATCGTTTTGTGACGTTACAAATATCAGTACGTCGAAGAGCCATTTCACTGAGCTTGTCTAACGTTTTTGAACACACGTGTCTGACGGAGAGGCCAGTTGATGGATGAGTCAACCTTTGTTCACTTACCACAGGAGCTTCCGGTGTATCAATGGTTAGGTCAGAGAGACTAGCAAGGACACTGTCGAACCCTTTTGATATATCTTTGGCGTGCAGCATGTTGCCATAGAGATCAGAAATCAATCGAGAAGTCAGTTCTCGATGAGTTGCTTTACGATCTAAGGCCAAGTTGATGGCTAGCTCCATCACTTTAGGCTTCAAACCACCAAGGTTTAAGTCATGGAGAGTTTCCTATGGAGTATACAAAACAAAAAATAGATAATTAAAGTGACTGACTGCCAAATAAAAAGAAAATTTCGTTGAAACAGAGTTAGGTAATTGTTTTTCATTTGCATCCGAAAGTACAAAAAAGAGCTTTCGGCTGATGCCAATCTTGAAGAGGTATGTAAAGGAAGTCGCAAAACTCCCAAAAATTAACTAATACATCCAGGCTATTCAAATTATTGACAATGTTTTTTAAGCCTGTATAATAATCTTATCCTACAAGCAGATTGGGTCACATCTGGAAACCTCATAGATGGATTGAATGGTGTTTTACGTCGCGCTCAAGATTATTTCACATATATCATGGCGGCGTTGCCAGTTTTATTGTGGGAGGAAACAGGGCTCTATGCCCAGACGAACCCCAAGACCTTCCGCTGGTTACTGGCAACCATCCCACATAGCCACCTTCCGCAGCATACAAACAAATTAATTTATCAAGCTCTGAACATTTCTAGGAATGTATCTAAATAACCACCACAAACATGTACAAGCCTTTTTAACACACAAGTTAGAACAAAGGCGATATTATGTAACTATTTAAAGGTAGACACACAATACAGTATGCAGCTCTTGGGCTGACTTAATACAAGAGCCTTAGAAAGACAGTACATAGCTGAGCTGAAAATTAGGTAGCCCCCCGTCCTTGATGTCAGTTTTTACCCAAACTGGACCATATAAATGTTTAAGCAATGGAAGAGATAATCAATGATGGGTTGATTGATTGTTTGGTGTTTTACGCCGCGCTCAAGATTATTTCACTTATATTGAGCGTTGCCAGTTTTATTGTGGGAGGAAACCGGGCTCTGTGCCAGGAGGAAACCCACAACCTTCCGCTGGTAACTGGCAACCATCCCAGGTCGTTCGAGTGAAAACCCTGTCAGAAAATTTTCAAATTTTTGGACTGTGGGATTTGAACCCGCGACCTGTTGGTGGAAGGCTGCTCGAATTGAGCGTCCAACGCTCTACTTACTGAGCCACGGAGCCATCAATGATGGAAGTAGTACAGTTTACTGACATAAGTAACTCAAAAGCCTACCTCAACTTCTGCAGCATCTCCATTTTCAAAATATTCCAACAGTAATGGCGATACTACTTTTTTAAACTCCTCATCAGATAACTGACACTCCACTTTTTCTACCACATATTCATCCTGAAATTGTAAAAGAAAGAAGAAAAATGTATTAAAAAAAATGTCCTGATTGTAGTATGCAGTTTTAATTCTAAGCCGAGCAGTCAACAAAAGATAAGATACATGTAGATTACTGCACTCTCCTCTTCCTTCCAACCCTGCCGTAGCCTTTCTGATATTTGCGAAGAAAACGGATTTACATGAGCTTACTGCTAGTAAAATCACTCAAATTAACCAAGAGAAACATAAAGGTGTCCAGTTATTTTCAAAATGTGTAATTGGTGGTGTGAAAGCATACCCAGAACTGAAGTCTGAATGTTAAGGCAGATCAGATACCCTGTAAGTTCAGAGTTGGAATATACAAATGTCACATATGTTTGTTTTGAATTAATTGTATCAAATTTAGAGGAATGCCTTTCTGTGTCACTGAAATCAACACAGCCATCTATATTTCTGACAGCTGGTTTAATATTCACGGCTCAAGTTTTAACATGCTTATATATGCGCATTGCTGGGATCTTCCTTTTTTTTAACATTGGGGGTACAAATAAAATTTTCATTTTCATTTTGAAAAAACTTTTTTTTTGCCCAAAATGAAAGCTCATAACTTGTACTAACTCGGGAAAAGCAGAAAACTGTCTAATATTTTTACAAATAAATTAAATTCAAATTTATTATACAAATAATTTTGGACTATTTGTTTGGTTGTATACAACATGTGCAAGTCTCCAGATGTAGAAAAATATTTATATTAAAATGAGAATCATAATCCAAAATGGATGCACTTGTACAATGACACAAAATTCAAGTTTGGAAAGAAGTGAGGTAATTTCAACATGGCAACAGTCAAAAAAGATTTTAACAAACTGGGATTTATGACAAAATAACAAAGAAACGCTAAATATAGAACATAAGGAAGTTTACATATTGTCTGGAGTTACTATTCTAAAGGTCAGTGGATTTTATAGATGTTTTGAATCTGAAACCCGAAGCCCACAAGGTTGAATGCAGGTGTTTCTTATACCGAAGGCTAATTTAAAAGCAACATGAGCCTTTCAATATTTTTTTATGAGGCTATACACTGTACTTTAGCAAAATCCTAAACGATTTATTCAACTTCTAGCCCAAACACTTTAAAAGTATAATATTTGTTAACACATAAAGAAAAATATAAGCAAAGCTTTAAAATGACCTGCCAAAATAAAAGCAGAAATCATTTTTTTGAGCATTAAAAAAAATTATGATATCTGAATAATCTCCAAAATAACTATTTTCAACATAAGCACAAGATTCTTTATAAACAGGGTTGGTAAACTCCCTGACATCCAATGTTACCACACACCTGGGTTTTGGGGCTAAACGTCCCCAATCTTAACAATAAAGGTTGTGAGATTTCAACAAGCCTCAGCTTACATTTAAATAGGTTTTGCACCAGAAATCTCATTTTCTTTTTGACTGAGTTCATACAGTTTATGTTCTTAGACAAATTGATTACAAAATAAGAGGCATGGTCTGTACAGTCTACAAGTAGTCATTTATCCTGTAATATTTGTTTATCCTGGAAGGATTGTCATGCCAAATTCACGTTCTTCAAAGACGACACTTCTTATGCAAGGAGTATTCTTATACAACTGCACTATTTTAGGAGGTAGGTTAACACAAAGTTAAAGCCTAACCGTAATTGACAAGTCCATTTATCCTAAAAGCTATTTCACGGTTGAGCTAAACTTAAATTCAATTGTTTACTTTCACATACAGACAAAAAAAAAACGCCAGAAAAGACAAGAGAATAGGTTGAACAAGGTATATAGCACTTAGAGAATTACAGGAGTCAGGTCAACTTTATTCATGGTTTTCCCTCACTCACCAAATGCTGGTGTCATGTGCATTCTCTTTAGAAAAAAGTACTGTCAGATGCATTATTCGGGGGTCCAATTACTGTATTTATATTCATTCAGTCTTATTTTTTAAGTTAAGTTTGCATCCCATGGAACTATTTCATTATATTTTCTGTGTCCAAGGGAAAAAATGAGGTTAAGAGATACACGTTTTAAGAGTTCGGTAAACCCCTTTTTATCTACCCAACTTCAAATTTTATAATCAGCCCCAAACTCATTGGCATTAAATGTATTAAAAGATGCCATATTTAGTTTTGCAAAGCATCCCATGAAAAATCATAACAATGATTTGCAAAGTTCTGTAAATTTACTAAATATGTATCTAAAAAAATAACAAGCTTTATGTAAGAAATATCTTTCAACTTGATTTTGAACGCCTTTGTGCATCATTTCAACCAATTACGAAGACCCCCTGACTCAATGTCAATCATGTATAATGTCACAGCAATGATAATGTACATATCAGATGCCAACTATGACGTCACTGTGCTAAGCTAATTGATTTCCGTATAAAGGTCGTAGAGAGGAAAATAATGTCTTGGATTTTGAACTTGTTTGTGTCGGTAAAAAGACGCACTCACTTTTTTAAATGGCCCATGATATCTAAATATATTGATTTTACTCTTCATAAAGTTAGCGTAAATAAATTTTCTTCACAAAACACCATGCTAGCAAGTGTATTTACAAGCAGAAACCATGATCGACATGTTGTGACGGGGTTATCTCCCATGATAACCTGAGGGTAGAGCTGACCTACTTTCTGAGCCAATACTAATTGGATGATTGCCACAACACAAAGAAGAGTCAGTATGACCTACATAAATGTAAACACCTATTTTTAGCCCAATGATAATCTCAGAAACTGGGGCAACACATAACCATGGTTGAATTTATAATGTATTTAATATTCACATTTTAGTTTAGCAAGGTTGACCACCTGTTAAACAGGTTATTTTCAAAAATTATATGTACTCAGTACACGTACAGTACTCTTTTGTACAATCCAAACAAAAACAAGTGACGAATAAATCAATAATACCCAGGCTGGTGTATATTTTTATGAACTTTAAAAGCCATTGGCAGAGGGAAAATCTTTTTGTCAGGCTGCTGAATATTGATTAAACCATCTCATATGACAAGTATAAATATTTATTATTTTAATCGACATGTTCTTGCAATAATTATACACAGCTGGATTGTTTTAGAACATTGAAATCATCACACAAATCATGTTTAAATCCTTTGGTTTGATGTGAAATACAGGATAGGTCCTCCAGAGGGAAAACCATTTGTAAAATACATAAAAAGCTTTAGCAAACTTTAAAGTGGCATGAGCTGCCAAAATTCACACTTTGTTCACAATTTCCGATCCTCACGACAGTAAGAGGCTTTGGAGGCCATTGAAAAACTAAATGATTGGCGTTGGAATGAGGAAAATCCATACAGTATGTGGCCTACACGAACCGAAATAGTGTTCGAAAAGTAAACAAATTTAAATAACCGGGACGACCATTCATTCATTCTAAGCCAAAGTTAGTTCAAAACAATACTTTATCATTTTCGAGACTAGAAGCACTAAAAAGCTTCTGAATTATATGTCTTGAGAAAAATAGTCAATAATTTCAACATTCTGTTTTAACGTCAAAATATCAACATTTTGGCAGCTCATGCCACTTTAAATTTAAACTGGTAACGGGCACATAAAATAAGGACAGGGAAAGCGCAAAATTATTGGCTAATTATAATATGGCAAAAGAATTAATTGGTATGGAGTTAAGTAAGAAGTTCACATTTCACTAAGTTGAACATTTTGTTGTCAAAGCGTAAAAAGTCCTTCACATATGCCTTAGGGAAATACTGTCTATTCAAATCAGAAGATTTGAGGGGCTTTCAGCTTCAAGCAGAATTCTACTGAAACTATGAGCCCAGATTGCAAACCTCAAGAATTGCAAGCTATGTAGGTCATATTCGGTCAGACGACCTCTCATATGTAAATGAGTGGATTGCTTTTGTTAAAATGTTAAAGTTACAAACGTTGTAAATTCAGAGGACATAACTCATGTCTGCTTTGAGAAGATGACAGCTGAATATAGATATTTCCAGGATTTTGTTGTTGTTAATGTGCACTTTTTTATTTGGGTAAGGGGGGGGGGGGGGGGGGGGGGGGGGGTATATATATCTTTTTTCAGTTTTTAACTGAGTGGGATCAATTGGTATCATAGGGCCCAGGGGTATATATATTGATTTAGCTGATATGCTGTGAGATGTTGAGATGTGAAAAAACTTTTAAGGAGGCTTAAATCATAGTTATATGTAAGTTTAATTGGACAATGGTCACAGTCTGTCGCCATCCCCAGGAATCTGTATTATCAAAGATGCCCAAATTAGAAACGAGCATTTGCCAGTGCCATATTTAAGTCAGTATAGAATGTGTGTCATACTCCTATTTTCATTGAAAATAACTTTGTCAAAACTGAAAGGGAAAGATGGAGTATATATACATTGTATATATTTAAGTCAGCTTTTATGTACAAGTCCTAATTTTGCAGTATCATATGGATACAAGCAAAAAAATGTTTTAAAACTCATTAGCTGAGAAAGAATTCCAAAAACTTGCACAACAAACCACATGACAACCTTGTTTATTACCACAATGAGAAGAACAAGGTCACTCAAGTATTATAATGAAAACATAGATCAGATCACACAGGGTTGCTGAGGACAGCTAAAAATAAAACAGCGCAACTTAATTTGTACCATATGTACAACAGGATAATCTGACTGCATAAATAAAAGATTTTATTTGTCATAGGTTACTGGCACTTGCAAAGTGACATTTCTGTGGATGTTTTTATTTATGCAGGAGACTGTAAATGTTAAAGTGGAGTTGGAATAAGGAAAATCCATACAGTCTGTGCCCTACATGTATACAAATTAAAACTGTGTCGTCGTAAATATTTCCAAATTAGTTTAAA
Source organism: Lepidochitona cinerea (assembly GCA_963971465.1). Taxonomy (NCBI): domain Eukaryota; kingdom Metazoa; phylum Mollusca; class Polyplacophora; order Chitonida; family Tonicellidae; genus Lepidochitona; species Lepidochitona cinerea. Next base: position 42,037,125 of record OZ020553.1, read on the forward strand.
ACATTGCTTTATTTTAACATACATTATCATGAGCACAAACACATTTTTAATTTGTACTGATTGGAATAAATAGAGTTGAGTTTTGGTAGCACTAGGTCATTCCACTTTAAACAAGGCATCGCAAACGATACAAATCCCCTCGCGTGCTAACACAAGAACTCTGACGCAAAATGGGGGGTGGGGATGAAGTTTGGTCAGAACCCATTTAAAAATGAAGTCCCAAAAGCGGTGACGCGTTAGAGGTATTGCCATACTGGACCAATAGATGATGTTTGGTCAGGATCCGTTCAGAAGTGAAGTTGCAAGAGCGCTGACAAAGATTTTCTATAAATAGTAACGCTGACCATGACCGTAGCACCCTGAAACACGATCTGGTTAGAGGTATTCCCATGCTGGACCCATATGGGAAGTTTGGTCAGGATCCATTCAGAAATGAAGTCGCAAGAGTGATGACAAAGATTTTCTATAAATAGTAACGGTGAACTTGTCCTTGGCACCCTGAAACATGAACTTGTTCCAGGTATTCCTATGCTGGACTCATATATGAAGTTTGGTCAGGATCCGTTCAAAAATGAATTTGCAAGTGTGCTGACAAAGATTTTCTATAAATAGTAATGGTGACCTTGACCGTGGCACCCTGAAACACGAACTCTTTCGAGGTATTCCTATGCTGGACTCATATATGAAGTTTGGTCAGAATCTGTAAAAAATGAAGTTGCTAGCGCTGACAAAAGGTGAACATACGTACGTACGATTTTCTATTAATAGTAACGGTGACCTTGACCTTGGCACCCTGAAACATGAACTTCTTTGAGGTATTCCTATGCTGGAGTCATATATGAAGTTTGGTCAGAATCCGTTCAAAAATGAAGTCGCTAGAGCGCTGACAAAGATTTTCTAAAAATAGTAACAGTGACCTTGACCTTGACCGTGGCACCCAGAAAAACAAACTTGTTCGAGGTATTCCTATGCTGGACTCATATATGAAGTTTGGTCAGAATCCGTTCAAAAATGAAGTCGCTAGAGCGCTGACAAGGATTTTCTAAAAATAGTAACGGTGACCTTGACCTTGACCGTGGCACCCAGAAAAACAAACTTGTTCGAGGTATTCCTATGCTGGACTCATATATGAAGTTTGGTCAGAATCCGTTCAAAAATGAAGTCGCTAGAGTGATGACAAAAGGTGAACATACGTACATACGTATGTACGTACTTACGTACGTACAAACGCAACGCTATATCCCTCCCAGACTTTCGTCGCGAGGGGATAATAATAATCACTTTTAACAGGTGTTAAATGCTAAAGCAGTAACCATGTTATTAGATTATGCATTATATAATAGGACAGTACATCTAACAATCCACAAATTCACAAACCATGTTACGTTTTTGTATTTAGTGCAGAGTAGATCACGGACTACATGCTTCAGTGCATGAGGACAGGATAAAGGGAACTATTATCAGCATGACCTTTACGTGACCTCATACACGCTCACCTTTTTACTAAGGACACTGGAGTTGTTTTGAATGAACCAAAATAAGTAATAGAAGACATTATTATATAGATACAAATCTGCTATCAACAGCTTTTTTTCTTCATTTTTACCTTGGTAAAATAAGTATTGCACACTGAGACACATTAAGAACCACTTTATTTTTTAGAGAGCCAAGTTTTTTTTGTCCTGTCCATTGACCCAATGTTTTACTGGGGGGAATCATTGATTGGAGTTTTACGCCACACTCAAGATTAGTTAGCTAACAAATGTGAGAGCTAAACATGTAAGGTTAAGCACGTTTTCTCATAGCCCAATTCAAAGCAAATATTTTCATACATGTAGGTAATGTTGACCATGGATGCTTTTAATTGATCAATACAATTTCTCAACCAATCGCATGCTACAAGTTCGTGCAACAAATCGCAGTGAGAACTGGTTGCAATGTAAGATTATATAAATAATGAGATAATGGCTAAAAACGCCAAAAGTCATTTGGGTTTCATAAACATTTATGAAGAACACAAAGAGTTATACCTGGCATAACCGGTGCAGACATGGGATTTGAGAATGCCTTTTATTGCTTAACTCCTTGGAACCCTATTTGATCTTATGGTTAATTGAAATTGTTGCCACAAATTATCCCAGACCTACCAGTCTGAGAGTAAAATCTTTAATATCATATCACGTATATATATCCTGTCAGTCGTCAACCTAATGAAATATCATAGGTTTACTTTATTACAACAATTTATGATGGGGTATAAAGGTCTAAATGATATACCTCTTTTTAACACAATTAGAAACTTGTCTCCGTGGTTATTTTAGACAAGAAGATTTTCCCTGTGCCCGTGTGTTTTAGTGTCCATAAATATATATGAAGTCACCTTCAAATCCTATTTAAAACAAATAAACAGATATAATAATGAGGAGTTTGTTTCCGGTTTACAGTTTTACAATTTACTCTAGCTTGTTCACTTATATAGCCGCGCAGCAAGATAAAATATAGGTAGGAAAACAAATAACTACGCCTGACTGCTCGTAGAAGCTGTATACAAGGGGGTAAGAGGAAAAACTATTTATCCTACCTCACTCTCGGAGTCATAGTTGGGATCTCCAGCATCCCTGCACTGCCCGTCTTCATACATCTCAATACCTGGTGTGCCCCAAACACCTTTTCCACCAGCTCCACCTGAAATATCACACAAATGGTGTCAAAACAAACATTGAATGAGAAATCTCGTTTCACAAACTGAAAGGAGTAGCATCGCAACTGGCGCATAGTTGCCAATGGATACCATAGTGAAGAGATATGACATCATGGCAGCTGCAATTGATCGCAATTTTGGGCAGCTTCGTGAAGCGACCCCCAGGTTAGCCTGGGTAGGGTGGGGGGTAATTTATTTGGACACTTCACGACTCTTCACGAAAAGTTCCTTCCAAAAGGGATATTATGACATCCACAGAAAACGGAAATACAGACCAAAAAAAAAAAGGGGGATAAAACAAAAAATACATTGTATTAGGTTAATTAATATACATCCATAATTAGCTACTCGCATCATACATTGCAATTACATGCTTAAACCCATACAAAGGAGCATAGATCAGCATGCCATTGTCTTGTTAATTTATTCACTGTGAGAGGACGAGTGATAAGTTTGAATAGCCAGTTATGTGATTAGAACAACCGTCTGACTGATAACTTGGCTGGCTGGTGAGTGAAAAGTAAAACTAGACTTCCTACAAAGGGGAATAGCCACAAAGGGAATTTAAAGGATGAAAGCCCAAGTTCTTTCTTAACACCTAACAGTTTGTTTCCTCCTAATATACATTACACCACAAGTCATGGAGGATATTTAGCAACCTGTCTTATAAAGCTTTAATTATGGCAATCTTACAATTCATGTCAGCCTGAGCCATATTGTCAAAGTAATGTACACAACATACAGAATACAGGGTGTCCAAATTAAGATGGAGCAGGGGGAGCGAGAGGCTTTAATGAAATGGTATTTGAAAAGAAATTTTTTATTGAAAAACAAAACATTGTGATTAATCCTCCCCAAGGTGAGTGATCACTTGCAAAGGCCCTTTGAGCATTTCAGGAGAAAGCACTTAAGTAGTGTATTTCCTCGTAGACTGATCAGACGCCGTCACGCCTGTCTGTCTTTAGTAGAGCGATTAACCACTTCCAGTGACTTGCCTGTCTACTTAAATGTTACTCAATATTAGTGTGCTTAACGAAAATGTGTTTCCTTCAAAGAGAAACATATGTCAACTGTTATTGTATAGAAAATACAAAAGAAAAGCAAATCAGAATTCATAATTCATGTAGGCCTTTCAGATATGGCTGAATGTTAAATCTCAATTTATGTCCCCTGCTTTTCCTGGCTGAGTGAGTGACGTCATTCGGAACACACTTTGGTTGTCTTCGCTCGCTGCTGTTTGGCTTTGACGAGCCTCAGACAGTATGTACTTTTTATACGATAATTTAACGTATTTTTGGGCTGAATACAAATGGCAACAGGGAGCATAAACGAAACTAGAAAATAAAAATAGTCCTAAATTAATGAAATGCTAAAATTATCTGAAATTATATGTGTTGTTGATATATATTTTATTTAGCCTGGTAAATCACATGTTGTGTGACACAAAAAAAGACAGACGCACTTTCAGTACATCAGGATTCCTCCAATGCTACAATTATAACTGTTCCAGGCTGAGTGTGATGACTGATCAGTGATGTATACAGATGATGTCAGTGTGTTGTTGACAAACAGACTCGGTTAGTTGGTAAGGTGCACTACACGTGGGAAATCAAATGCTATGAACTGAAGAACTGACAATATAAGTGAAAAATAAGCTAAGCTGCATAAACATTAATCGATGAATAAAGGCACAAAAGAAATAAATATTTATGTTAAAAATCGCAACCATATTTCCAAAAATATAAATGATGACATCATTCTAATCAATACCTTTCTTCGGCAAACCTCGGCCCCTTCCGTTTCGAGATTTACGACTATTTTTAGAGAATGCCAGGCGGTTTAAAGTTTGCCCCTCCGGGTCGGAATCCGATCTTACGAGTTGCTTGCTTGGTCGTTTCGCTTTCCTAATGATTCTGCTACTCTTGGAACTTTCCAGTAACGCAGAATCGGTTGTTGAGCGTGGCATGTTGCCATTGAGGTCATCGACCCCGATCTCCTCGCCATTTTCCATAGCTTGCTTGTTGACATTCTCATTCTGTTGAACTACTTCCATTTTTCAACTTGGAAACAATTTGGCAACAAAAAGTGCAAAGTCACAGTAACTAACAGCAACGTTACTGAAAATTGCAAGTCAAAAACTACTGTGTTACAACGCAAAACTTGCTTTCAGCGTCGATAAAGTCAACTTCGACACACGGCAGAAGACTTGAAAGTTGGATGCAGACTCGGCCAATCTGCGAGCTGTCAGCTGACGAGATCTTTGGGCTGCCATTGGTTAATATTTGAGGTCAAAGATCTCGGTCACCTTGACCCTATTTTTTTCCAAGTCTGTTTTGCTTTGCTCAGCTGACACTTCGACTGAGTTGGGCATATATAATCAAGTACTCGATATAAAGTATTAAACTATTTTTGGCAGCTGACGAGAGAGAATGGATAGAATACCAGAGAACTGGGTCAGCGAACCAAAAATTAATGTCCCGTGTCAGCAGTTTTTTTTTTTCCCATTCAATCCTCCTTTTTACTAAACATTTATTTATTTACAGATTTATAATTATATCCTAATTTAGTAAGCACAATACACAGCTGTAGAAGTATCGACTACTAAAGTTTACAGTGCAATACAGTTCGGCAACGTAGCCCAAAATTAAATACGTTTGATTGATTTGTAAGTGAGTACCAGTAAATTCGATTCCTGCTGTGGAACCCAGTTGTTCGGACCTAGGTTTGCGTCTCGTTTTGAAACGCTTCGAGTATTACTATTTGTATTAGATCTATTTCTTTCTAATGAAAATGTTTTATAATCTGACATTCATCCAGGAAGCTATATATAAGGAAGAATATCTCCATCAAATACTTGCCCGACACACCATCCTATATAGTAGGCCTATATATACGTCTATCGAATTGGAACCCAGTCATCATAAAATTACATAGCCCGCAATTCAGAATAACTTCAATCCACATATGTTGCAGACTAAAAATTACCTGGTTGAAAATCTTCAAACTCTATGGACAATTCACAAAGCATCAATATAAATTAGGCCAATGATTTTGGAATTTCCAACTGAAATGGGATAATATGAACCTGCGACACATGATTGTAAATATATCCGAGGGACTCAATTTCATTTTGAATTTTTTTTTTCAAGGGTTCATTTTTCTCCAATAGCAATTTGCAATGAACAAATGAGCTGTGGGATATCTCTAGTAGTTGTGAAAAGACTTAAACTCGAACATAATAATAATAATAGCCCTATCATAAAGTCATCTCCGACGCTCAATAGCCACACGGGCACATCATAATCCTTTGTTAATGAAAATATTTTGTTTCGCTCTCGGATCGAATTTTCCGAAAAGGAGAACCTCGGATTTAATTTCGTCTGCAACCCCGTATAGCTCCTTTGTCCAGATTGAATGGCTACCCAATGCGACCCAGATGTGGGTGGGGTTACGTTAACATTGCAAAATGTCGAACTGACCGGGTCAAAACATGCGTCCCATGCAAGTACTCCATCTATTGATTCGTCCCAGACGACAAATACATTTTAGGTTAAGGCATTTTCAGCAAAAGATAATTGCATGCTCTTTTTTATTAGAGTATGACTAATTTTTACGCGAGCGATATAAACCGTCGAATGGTTTATATTTTCTCTGTAAAACAAGGGTTTTGAGATTCTGATTTATTTTTCTCCAGAAATGCAATCTAAAAGCGCTTTTAATGGGTATCGGGTAAATATTTTTAAATGGTCATCTTTATTGTTGGTACGGTATATTAGTGGCTGTGTGTGTCTTGCAAAGCACTCGTTGTTGAGTTAATTATATCTTGTACAGTACTGTAAAGATAGTTTAGTGTGCATGTCGCTACGTGGATCGACGGGAGCACTCGCGATGCAGCATGTATGCAGAAATAAATTTACTATTTTTCTTCTGTGCTTGATCCGATAAACTCTGATGTTGTTTTCTAATCACACGAAACAGTTTTTCAAAATTCCTTGGCAGTGGTCCCAATTATGCATTACTTTTGTTAATTATTATTCCTAAAAACAAATGACATGTGACCGACTAAATACGAATTGATTGATTTATATTGCATGTCATTGCCCTGTGCGTATTGTTCTATTTAGCTCACCAATAACGCAATTTAAATCTTGTGTTATACTTTTATGAAATAATTCTAAAACTCACTGCCTAATATAAAGAAAACGCTATGGTAATGCTTCTATTGGTTACATTGGTGCCATCCCGTTTAATGCATAGTTATGGAAAAAAAATTGATGATTGAAAGATGATAAACTCAAAAAAATCTCTATCGCATATATATAGGGCCAACTGATATATGACAACGGACAGGTTTCAAAGACAGGGTAACCTAAACAGTTGACATCGCCTTTTTTTAGCGATTGTTGGCCAAATATATATATGCTCCAGGTGGAAAGGTGGGTGAGTGGACTAGTGAGAGAGGATTTAACATCGTTTGAAAAGTTATTTCGACGTCGCTTTCAACATTATTTCGACGTCGTTTTCAACATTATCTCGACGTCGTTTTTAACATTATTAACATCCCAGCTGAGGTATAAAAACGAGAAGGGTTGGACTAATCAACGCTTAACAAAGGCTGTAAAATTTACCAAGGAATCTATATGCACTTACCAAATGTTTGAAACAATTCAACTGAAGTCAAAGCTCACGATCCACCGAAAATCGTCAGAATTTCTGTCGTTGTCTATACTTACATTGCCCTGAAATGAACTAACAGCTTAGTATATAAGAATATACGTATACTGGTACGTGTAATCTTTGTGTCCATATTACGAAGAAAAAGAGCTGGGCTGGAATTCACATTCCGAAACTAAAATTAGCTCAAAGTACTTATATATGTTTTCCTTGTTGCTTGTTTACTTCCAACTAACTTTGTAAATGGGTTAACGCACAGCAGTGCCAACAGCCATCGGCACGATAGCGTAGCCTATATAACTTTTTGAAAACGGTTATTACATTAGCCTAGATGGGGCCTTTTACAGGAAGACGGTCAGTTTAATTATCATTTTCAAATCCACTAGGATATTTCTTATAATTATAATAACGGAGCACGAGCTGCCAAACTTTTTTGTCTTTAGAAATTATGATTATAAAATAGTCAATAAAGGGTTTCAAGATCGTAGTCTAACTAATAATACTATTTCAGAATTTGTTGGGGCTGTGGCACCCGAATCCGCTTTCATGAACATAGTCATACTGTTAAATTACTTTTTTTTTAGTCTTTTATTAAAACCGAATTAAAGACAAGTTGATTGTTTACATTTGCTGAATTATAAAGAAATAAAACCCGACCGTAATTATTGGTAGATATTCGAGCCCCACAGGGCTACTGGTAAGACATGGGCCATAAATAATACACAGTGTCCAAACTTGGCATAATGATCAAAGGGAGATAATCATGTTTCTCCCGCAAGCACCTGGTTGTTCATTCAGACGGAAGGTTGTGAAATTTCATGTCATTGCAACAGAACTAAAAGAAAGTGCTCGGTATGTATTTTTGGTTCGATAAAATAGCAGATGACAACTCACTGTACTCTAAATTATAGGTACGAGAAGCTAATGGTAGACTTTGTCGAAGCCTTGGTGAGCTATATATGAGAAAACTCTTACTAAGAGTCTTAGTTTGTTAGTTTTCTGTGGTTGGTAGGTATGTAAACACCGCTTGACAACAACAACGGTACCGCCCCAGTTTAGCCGAGAAATCTGGGGTCTGCCGAATTTTTTTTTTTTATTCGTATTCGACAATACACATTAACAGCCATATAATACCAGTCGCCGTAAGACCGATAATCCGGGCTGCGCCCCAATTCTACTGTAATAATATATAATTATTATTATACATATATAGATTAGAGCGTAATAGAGCATTAGAGGCTTATTAATAATTATCAGTTGCATTCCTGTGACACTGACAGCATGTTCTATCAATTTTTGTTTGACCAATTTTCTTAAATTGAAATTATTAGTATTTTTTTTTTTTTTTGGAAAAATGTCTTAATCTTATATAATAATAAAATAAAAAGTTTTGTATAAATTTTTTTTTTTTTTTTTTTTTTTTTTTTTTTTAGGTAACGCGTTAAAGGGACATGAGCTGCCAAAATTCACACTTTTTTTCATAATTTCTGATCGTCACGATAATAAGAGGCTTTGAAGGCCATCGAAAAACTAAATGATTGGCGTTGGAATGAGGAAAATTCATACAGTATGTGGCCTGTACGAACTTCACTTTAGTAAAGGTCTTACCCCGTTATTTATAATTTCTGACATTTATTGGTCGTCGACCTTTACTTGTCGCTATGTTACATCCTGTGCGCATACTTGCGGAGACGATCTTTCAAGAAAGTATCGTGTAAAAAGAGGACTGCCTGTTAAACCGCAACGGCGCCAACTGACAGCAACAGAGGGACTGTTGCAAGATAAATTATTCCCGTTCTTCCAAATTAAAACGTCAATCGATAATTAATAAATAACCGTTTGTCTTGATATCCAATCGTCATTTTAACACTTATTTTGTTTTTTACAAGCACTTATTTTTAATTTTACTGTTGTTTTTTTTTTGTAGCATCGCCGGACAGTCGTGAGCAACTTTTTAACCAAAAATGCTTTTGGTGTAGTCAGCTGGTAATTTTTATTCAAAACTGTGCACAATATTGACTAGGCCTTAAGTCTTAAAAATATACAAATGAAAATGTTAAAAACTTGATTAAACCACGGACTAGTGAAAGTAACCATTTGTTGGCACAGTATTGACAAGACTTCGGCGGACAGTCCTGAGCCACTTTTTTGATCTAAGAATTTTTAGTAAAATTTTTTGAAATTATGATGTCATTAAATGACAAAAGATTTAGAAAAGTACTAAAGTTTTAAAATTATCCAAACGGTTTTCAAATTTCTGTCAAAATAATTCAAAACATGCCATACAAGGATGTGATCACAAACCAAATAAATTTTTCTCCGCGAAAAGGACCAGTCATTATTGCAAACAACTCTATGTGAGTATAGGCCATACTTTTCCAATGAAAAGCAGCAATGATTGCTCCCTCAAGCTAGAAATGTTTTTCAAACGTCACCAAACTTTCGTTTTCTGCCGAACTGAGGGCATGTAGGCAGAAATTGTCAACAGTTTTGAATTAGTGACAAACAGCTGTTATTGTTTTGTTATTTCCCAAGAATAATTTATCAACCTGTAGCTGTGAAAAAAACCAGTGAAAGATAGGAAAATGATAAGTCATTGAAAATTGCGGTCATTTTGTGACACTTTTACTTTTAGGGACGCTCACGTGCAACCTGTGGACATGATTACACGGTTTAGTACGCAAAATAAACCAAACTCTACATGAATTTTTATATTCTTTTTCTAGAGCAACCTATTGAAAGGCAAATGGTTATTTTAAACATGAAAATGGATACATTAACTTCAAATGGAGATTGCGTACGTTTATTGCAGCAGTCAAATATAATGAAATTTTCGGTTAGCGGTAACTTACATTTTGAAACCCTATGTATGATATAAAAACACGGGGAATGATTACATGGTGTTTCACGCCACACTGAAGATTATTTCACCCATACAGTTGCCAGGGGTGGGGGTTAAACTACTAATAAAAGACATCAAATGAAAAATGCGTAAGACAGATTTGTAGTTCATCAACTAAACCAGAGACTCCTTCATAAAGTTAAATGTTTCCTGGGGATCATTGCCAGGGAACAGTCTGCGTATATAAAGTTGAAATTATCTCCCCTTGAGCACTCTTCTGTGCATGACGTCTGTTTCGTCAAGCTGGAGGCAGTTATCCTTATCAAGAAACCGCAAAGTCAAACAGTTTTTTTTTCAATTTCCTGTAATTAAACGTCCAAACGAATGCATTTTGTGTCCACAGCTTCACCCAGCAAGCTGAGCATGTCAAGAGTTTTTATACTTGCAACTTTGCAACCCCCGAACCCCGTCTAATATCGGCCTCAAAATTAAAAGGGATTTTTATGAAACCATAATTTCCTATGGGCAGACACGGCGATAAACATGGGAATGTTGCCATACGAATGACGTTTTTGCCTCAAGAAAGTTATATCTACATCATAAGTTTTGTATTAACTCATTCAAATAATCTACAAATTTTTGTATTTTGCTTTGTAGATCTATGTTTCTGTCCTTTGAAGGTTAGATTCAGTTAAGTCATGGCACCCACACTGGTGAACCCTCAGCTGGGTGGATTAAAGCCTGAATCATTGAAAAGTAAGAAGTTCAGGAATCCTAGATAATCCTTTCAAATCTGAAGTCTTTTTATCACAATCTCATATATCAGTTTGAAATTTAAAGTGGGATTAGTTTCCAGAATTTCACTATTTTTGTTTTTTTGTTAAAAGAAAACTCACTGGTTATGGGGCTTTTTTTGTAGGACATTCAAATTGTAAGCCTTTATGTACCCTAGGCTGGATGATATAATTGTATTATAACAACAATATTTTTTTTAACTTCCATATGGCATTATTAGTATCTATATACTCTAAATTATGTTTAAAAAATGTTAAGGTAGAGAGTGCTATACCAAACATTGGATGTAATTGATATTTTTCTTCAAACAATTTAAAGTCGTGTTTAGGCAAATATTCCAAACATTAATAAATGTAAAAATGTTTTTTTTGGTTCTATTTTCAGTGACTAAAAGTTCAGCACTCCTCTCCCCCTACTGCCTCCAATCTCCCCAAGGATTGACAAGTCCTTTACAAGCTACCGTTAGAAAGCCTTCAGGTCTTGAAAAATCATCAAAAACTTCAAACAAAGCTTCCCCTGTTGTAACAAACCAAAGCCACACAGGGGCTGATAAACCTAAACAGATTAAAGGAATACAGAAATCAAGCAACCACCTGTTAAAATCCCCCTTGATAAGGCTAGAAAACAAATTACTGAGTACATCTTTAAGCCTAAGCCCATCCTTGTTACCTAAAACGAAACCATCCATTCCAGTTCCTAGAAAATTTGGAGATGGTGACAACAAGAGTTACTCCCCCCTTATTGGATCAACAGTTACTGCTGACAAAGCTTATAGTAATCTTCACTCACAGCCAAGACCAACTGTAACTGTAAGTCCTCTTGCTGGAAGTACAGTCAGCAAGGTCTCTCGTGGGCTTGAATGGCAAAGGACACCAACTTTGACATCAAGAACTCCTCTTCGTGGTAGACTGGAGAACAATTTGCTGAATGTTGGATTAAATTCTCCAACATCTATGGTTTCAACAATAAGCCCTCAAGCTCAATCAGGTAATTGCTGACTTTACGTATATACGTTGTCAATATGGTAATGCGATTTTCTAATCAATTAAGAAATTAAACAGCATTGTTTTCTCAACCCTCGGATAACCAGGGTTAAATTCTCTACAAGCTCACCTTTTACCCCTGGGCCAACTGCGATTCAAAACCTCGTTTTCTGGGAACGCCCATTTACTGTCGGACCAATCAAAAATTCTCTTCTATATGTTGGAACTCTTCAGTTTTTGAGACATGTTTATCGAATTGAAGTCGTCCATCTTTTTTTAAAACACTGCTCGGATGCTTACGTAACGCTGATTCTGATTGGTGAAATTTCCCCCACAAAACTGTGGCGATCAAAGTCTACATGCATATTAAATTAGAAACAACGGATTTGGTTCCACTTGTCCCACGGGTATAGTGCGTTTCAAAAAGGCAATTAGGACTCCCTTACTAAAATTTCTGGCCAACTCACTGAGATAGGGAAGGGTAGTTTAGTTGCCTTCTTGATCGTTTCACTTTTATTAAAGTGGCTTGAGTTAAATAAAAAAATATATATTCTTGAAGCCATAGGTTTTATGAAAAACCTTAGGCAATATTATCCAAGTTGCTTGTGTGTGTTGTAGGACATGTACGTTATAAGTCTGAATAGAAAAATTTCGGGGCAGCACACACAAAATTCAATGTTACATTAACCGGTCTATGATGGGTACAAAAGTTAATCAGCTCTCTGACTTATAGGGTCAAATACAACCTTCGATGTGTACTTACCCTTGTTTTAATTACGGAATACACAATCTTGGCTGTGTCTGTGCGTCTTCATGGCAATTTGTACACATCGAAGGTGGTTTATGGTGTCAATTTTGACGAGTAGTTAGGAAAAATACGAAAAATACGCATATTTTTTCCTCACTCTTTTTTTGACTACCAGGGAACTAACCCGCAGGTTATTTCTTGTCAACTTATGTTTTTCAAATATACAGCAAGTCTATATATATATATATACAAACACAAACCAGCTTTAAACGCTCTTCATAAAACTCTTTAAAAGGAGATTATGATTCTCTGTTGACCTTCACATTATTAAAAAATTAAGAAGTGATCAATCTTGGATAAAAGGCTGTAAGTCGACTTTCCACCCAAAAAGTACATTAAAAGAGTAATTTAGGGAATTCCCTGTTGCTTTATTTTCTGTTGAGCAGTAATCAAACACTAATGATAAAAAACGTGGTGATGTCTTAATTTTTTATCATTAGTATGAAACCCACATTTAAAGAGAGTTTCAAACATTTCTTAGTAATCAAACAGCCATGAATGCACCCACACAGGCTTGTACTGGGCATGTAACCAAGGTTGATACTCAGTCAGTAAACAAAGTAGACGAAGGATACCCAAGGCAATTAAAACTCGCTATCCAGCGGTCTTCGGGATCTAGGAAAGTTACTAATGGCCATCTGGAAACCGTATCTTTGTATAAACAACACTCAAATAGCACACATTTTAACGATCTTCATTTTGCTGTTTCAGGGCATGTCCCTTTAAGATCAATCCAAAACTAATTGAATGGAAATAATTACATCTACCTTTTATTTTTAGTGCTAATAGAAAGGAAGACATGTCCAAAATATTCTTTGGGGTCTCCACTTTTGACACCCAAAACACCTGTGATGAATCAAAGGGAATATTTGGCCAAGGCAAAAGATTCGCCACTCACACAAGGGAAGATAACTCAGAAAGGGAAGTCTGCAACCACTTCAAGATCATCAAAATCGGAACCTGGAAGTAAAAGAAAGACAAGAGAGTCATCAAGAAAGATCGTTCCTGTTGACAAACATGTTTCTTCAATGGTAGAACCTATTCCAGAAATCCCTCGTCCTGAGTATGTTTTGCGGTTAAAAACCAACGAAAAGCCTCTGGATCTGCCAGCATTCCCATCTCCGACCTCCAACTACATTGAAGATACTTCTAGTTTTAAGGTAAAAGACTACATGATATGTCAAGTTCTTCACTTATGTTTTCTTACAAACTCCTAGATTAATTGCCTTGACTAATATAAGCATTGACCTTCAAATGACGCAGTCGCTTTAGTCAGCAGAGTGTGTCTCACATCAACACAAGTCCTCTGTTGATGGGGTGAGGGTGGTTCAATGGCTTAATTTCTCATAAGCTTTCCTTCTATGATTGATTGGGGGAGGGTGGTTCAATGGCTTAATTTCTCATAAGCTTTCCATCTTTAATTGGTTGGGGGAGGGTGGTTCAATGGCTTAGTTTCTCATAAGCTTTCCATCTTTGATTGGTTGGGGGAGGGTGGTTCAATGGCTTAGTTTCTCATAAGCTTTCCATCTTTGATTGGTTGGGGGAGGGTGGTTCAATGGCTTAGTTTCTCATAAGCTTTCCATCTTTGATTGGTTCGGGGAGGGTGGTTCAATGGCTTAGTTTCTCATAAGCTTTCCATCTTTGATTGGTTGGGGGAGGGTGGTTCAATGGCTTAGTTTCTCATAAGCTTTCCTTCTTTGATTGGTTGGGGGAGGGTGGTTCAGTGGCTTAGTTTCTCATAAGCTTTCATTCTTTGATTGGTTGGGGGAGTGTGGTTCAATGGCTTAGTTTCTCATAAGCTTTCCATCTTTGATTGGTTGGGGGAGGGTGGTTCAATGGCTTAGTTTCTCATAAGCTTTCCTTCTTTGATTGGTTGGGGGAGGGTGGTTCAGTGGCTTAGTTTCTCATAAGCTTTCCATCTTTGATTGGTTGGGGTAGGGTGGTTCAATGGCTTAGTTTCTCATAAGCTTTCCATCTTTGATTGGTTGGGGGAGGGTGGTTCAGTGGCTTAGTTTCTCATAAGCTTTCCATCTTTGATTGGTTGGGGGAGGGTGGTTCAGTGGCTTAGTTTCTCATAAGCTTTCCATCTTTGATTGGTTGGGGGAGGGTGGTTCAGTGGCTTAGTTTCTCATAAGCTTTCCATCTTTGATTGGTTGGGGGAGGGTGGTTCAATGGCTTAGTTTCTCATAAGCTTTCCATCTTTGATTGGTTGGGGGAGGGTGGTTCAGTGGCTTAGTTTCTCATAAGCTTTCCATCTTTGATTGGTTGGGGAGGGTGGTTCAGTGGCTTAGTTTCTCATAAGCTTTCCATCTTTGATTGGTTGGGGGAGGGTGGTTCAATGGCTTAGTTTCTCATAAGCTTTCCATCTTTGATTGGTTGGGGGAGGGTGGTTCAGTGGCTTAGTTTCTCATAAGCTTTCCATCTTTGATTGGTTGGCGGAGGGTGGTTCAATGGCTTAGTTTCTCATAAGCTTTCCATCTTTGATTGGTTGGGGGAGGGTGGTTCAATGGCTTAGTTTCTCATAAGCTTTCCATCTTTGATTGGTTGGGGGAGGGTGGTTCAATGGCTTAGTTTCTCATAAGCTTTCCATCTTTGATTGGTTGGGGGAGGGTGGTTCAATGGCTTAGTTTCTCATAAGCTTTCCATCTTTGATTGGTTGGGGGAGGGTGGTTCAGTGGCTTAGTTTCTCATAAGCTTTCCATCTTTGATTGGTTGGGGGAGGGTGGTTCAATGGCTTAGTTTCTCATAAGCTTTCCATCTTTGATTGGTTGGGGGAGGGTGGTTCAATGGCTTAGTTTCTCATAAGCTTTCCATCTTTGATTGGTTCGGGGAGGGTGGTTCAATGGCTTAGTTTCTCATAAGCTTTCCATCTTTGATTGGTTGGGGGAGGGTGGTTCAGTGGCTTAGTTTCTCATAAGCTTTCCATCTTTGATTGGTTTGGGGAGGGTGGTTCAATGGCTTAGTTTCTCATAAGCTTTCCATCTTTGATTGGTTGGGGGAGGGTGGTTCAATGGCTTAGTTTCTCATAAGCTTTCCATCTTTGATTGGTTGGGGGAGGGTGGTTCAATGGCTTAGTTTCTCATAAGCTTTCCATCTTTGATTGGTTGGGGAAGGGTGGTTCAATGGCTTAGTTTCTCATAAGCTTTCCATCTTTAATTGGTTGGGGGAGGGTGGTTCAGTGGCTTAGTTTCTCATAAGCTTTCTATCTTTGATTGGTTGGGGGAGGGTGGTTCAATGGCTTAGTTTCTCATAAGCTTTCCATCTTTGATTGGTTGGGGGAGGGTGGTTCAGTGGCTTAGTTTCTCATAAGCTTTCCATCTTTGATTGGTTGGGGGAGGGTGGTTCAATGGCTCGGTTTCTCATAAGCTTTCCATCTTTGATTGGTTGGGGGAGGGTGGTTCAGTGGCTTAGTTTCTCATAAGCTTTCCATCTTTGATTGGTTGGGGGAGGGTGGTTCAGTGGCTTAGTTTCTCATAAGCTTTCCATCTTTGATTGGTTGGGGGAGGGTGGTTCAGTGGCTTAGTTTCTCATAAGCTTTCCATCTTTGATTGGTTGGGGGAGGGTGGTTCAATGGCTTAGTTTCTCATAAGCTTTCCATCTTTGATTGGTTGGGGGAGGGTGGTTCAGTGGCTTAGTTTCTCATAAGCTTTCCATCTTTGATTGGTTGGGGGAGGGTGGTTCAATGGCTTAGTTTCTCATAAGCTTTTCATCTTTGATTGGTTGGGGGAGGGTGGTTCAGTGGCTTAGTTTCTCACAAGCTTTGCTTCTTTGATTGGTTGGGGGAGGGTGGTTCAATGGCTTAGTTTCTCATAAGCTTTCCATCTTTGATTGGTTGGGGGAGGGTGGTTCAGTGGCTTAGTTTCTCATAAGCTTTCCATCTTTGATTGGTCGGGGGAGGGTGGTTCAATGGATTAGTTTCTCATAAGCTTTCCATCTTTGATTGGTTGGGGGAGGGTGGTTCAATGGCTTAGTTTCTCATAAGCTTTCCATCTTTGATTGGTTGGGGGAGGGTGGTTCAATGGCTTAGTTTCTCATAAGCTTTGCTTCTATGATTGGTTGGGGGAGGGTGGTTCAGTGGCTTAGTTTCTCATAAGCTTTCCTTCTATGATTGGTTGGGGGAGGGTGGTTCAATGGCTTAGTTTCTCATAAGTTTTCCATCTTTGATTGGTTGGGGGAGGGTGGTTCAATGGCTTAGTTTCTCATAAGCTTTCCATCTTTGATTTGTTGGGGGAGGGTGGTTCAGTGGCTTAGTTTCTCATAAGCTTTCCATCTTTGATTGGTTGGGGGAGGGTGGTTCAGTGGCTTAGTTTCTCATAAGCTTTCCATCTTTGATTGGTTGGGGGAGGGTGGTTCAGTGGCTTAGTTTCTCATAAGCTTTCCATCTTTGATTGGTTGGGGGAGGGTGGTTCAGTGGCTTAGTTTCTCATAAGCTTTCCATCTTTGATTGGTTGGGGGAGGGTGGTTCAGTGGCTGAGTTTCTCATAAGCTTTCCATCTTTGATTGGTTGGGGGAGGGTGGTTCAGTGGCTAAGTTTCTCATAAGCGTTCCATCTTTGATTGGTTGGGGGAGGGTGGTTCAATGGCTTAGTTTCTCATAAGCTTTCCATCTTTGATTGGTTGGAGGAGGGTGGTTCAGTGGCTTAGTTTCTCATAAGCTTTCCATCTTTGATTGGTTGGGGGAGGGTGGTTCAGTGGCTTAGTTTCTCATAAGCTTTCCATCTTTGATTGGTTGGGGGAGGGTGGTTCAATGGCTTAGTTTCTCATAAGCTTTCCATCTTTGATTGGTTGAGGGAGGGTGGTTCAGTGGCTTAGTTTCTCATAAGCTTTCCATCTTTGATATGTTGGGGGAGGGTGGTTCAATGGCTTAGTTTCTCATAAGCTTTCCATCTTTGATTGGTTGGGGGAGGGTGGTTCAGTGGCTTAGTTTCTCATAAGCTTTCCTTCTTTGATTGGTTGGGGGAGGGTGGTTCAATGGCTTAGTTTCTCATAAGCTTTCCATCTTTGATTGGTTGGGGGAGGGTGGTTCAATGGCTTAGTTTCTCATAAGCTTTCCATCTTTGATTGGTTGGGGGAGGGTGGTTCAGTGGCTTAGTTTCTCATAAGCTTTCCTTCTTTGATTGGTTGGGGGAGGGTGGTTCAATGGCTTAGTTTCTCATAAGCTTTCCATCTTTGATTGGTTGGGGGAGGGTGGTTCAGTGGCTTAGTTTCTCATAAGCTTTCCATCTTTGATTGGTTGGGGGAGGGTGGTTCAATGGCTTAGTTTCTCATAAGCTTTCCATCTTTGATTGGTTGGGGGAGGGTGGTTCAATGGCTTAGTTTCTCGTAAGCTTTCCATCTTTGATTGGTTGGGGGAGGGTGGTTCAGTGGCTTAGTTTCTCATAAGCTTTCCTTCTATGATTGGTTGGGGGAGGGTGGTTCAATGGCTTAGTTTCTCATAAGCTTTCCATCTTTGATTGGTTGGGGGAGGGTGGTTCAATGGCTTAGTTTCTCATAAGCTTTCCATCTTTGATTGGTTGGGGGAGGGTGGTTCAGTGGCTTAGTTTCTCATAAGCTTTCCATCTTTGATTGGTTGGGGGAGGGTGGTTCAATGGCTTAGTTTCTCATAAGCTTTCCATCTTTGATTGGTTGGGGGAGGGTGGTTCAATGGCTTAGTTTCTCATAAGCTTTCCATCTTTGATTGGTTGGGGGAGGGTGGTTCAGTGGCTTAGTTTCTCATAAGCTTTCCTTCTTTGATTGGTTGGGGGAGGGTGGTTCAATGGCTTAGT
This sequence comes from Lepidochitona cinerea, assembly GCA_963971465.1. Taxonomy (NCBI): domain Eukaryota; kingdom Metazoa; phylum Mollusca; class Polyplacophora; order Chitonida; family Tonicellidae; genus Lepidochitona; species Lepidochitona cinerea. The sequence continues at coordinate 42,055,692 of OZ020553.1, forward strand.
TTCTCATAAGCTTTCCATCTTTGATTGGTTGGGGGAGGGTGGTTCAATGGCTTAGTTTCTCATAAGCTTTCCATCTTTGATTGGTTGGGGGAGGGTGGTTCAGTGGCTTAGTTTCTCATAAGCTTTCCTTCTTTGATTGGTTGGGGGAGGGTGGTTCAATGGCTTAGTTTCTCATAAGCTTTCCATCTTTGATTGGTTGGGGGAGGGTGGTTCAGTGGCTTAGTTTCTCATAAGCTTTCCATCTTTGATTGGTTGGGGGAGGGTGGTTCAATGGCTTAGTTTCTCATAAGCTTTCCATCTTTGATTGGTTGGGGGAGGGTGATTCAATGGCTTAGTTTCTCATAAGCTTTCCATCTTTGATTGGTTGGGGGAGGGTGGTTCAGTGGCTTAGTTTCTCATAAGCTTTCCTTCTATGATTGGTTGGGGGAGGGTGGTTCAATGGCTTAGTTTCTCATAAGCTTTCCATCTTTGATTGGTTGGGGGAGGGTGGTTCAATGGCTTAGTTTCTCATAAGCTTTCCATCTTTGATTGGTTGGGGGAGGGTGGTTCAGTGGCTTAGTTTCTCATAAGCTTTCCATCTTTGATTGGTTGGGGGAGGGTGGTTCAGTGGCTTAGTTTCTCATAAGATTTCCATCTTTGATTGGTTGGGGGAGGGTGGTTCAATGGCTTAGTTTCTCATAAGCTTTCCATCTTTGATTGGTTGGGGGAGGGTGGTTCAATGGCTTAGTTTCTCATAAGCTTTCCATCTTTGATTGGTTGGGGGAGGGTGGCTCAATGGCTCAGTTTTGCATAAGCTTTCCTTTGATAGGGGGGTGATCTAGGCGAGGTGGTGGCTCAGTTTCTTATAAGTTTTCTTTCCTTCTTTGCTTGATAGGGTGTGGGGGGACTCAGTTCCCAGTCAATCCAAAATTCTGAGCACAGTTAAGTTTTGATCGCATAGTACCTTCCAAAGGGTGCTGGTTTCCTACTGACAATGAGTCCACTTTCCTCCCCGACCAAACCTTACAAAGCCACCATGCACTTGTAAGTGTTTGGCGTAATACATGAATCAAAGCTGGCATCACCACCTTAAAAGAGGACAAATTAAAGACCAAATAATAAAAAATAAATAATACTTGATACCTTTAGATACAGAATTTTAGTTCCTTTCTCTAAAAATTGTACAGCGTGATGAATATGGTATGTTAGACCTTTGCGGTCACATGAGCTTCCAGAATTGTTTTCACCAATTCCAACTGTCAACAGAAGTTAATCATTTGAAAATATCTTTGAGCAAACAAAGATGTGCGCTGGATAGCTTTTTGACAAAAAATCCAAACAATTAACTCTTTCTGTTTCAACTGAATTGTCCTTATATTTGGCACCTAGGTTAGTCGTTTTATAGGATGCACAGTGTGCTCTATTGCTTTTGGAACCTAAGGCATTTAAGGGCTGCACAGTGTGCACATGTTTGCTTTTGGGACATAAGTTAGGCGTTTTATGGGATTCACAGTGTGGATATGTTTGCTTTTGGGACCTAAGTTAGGCGTTTTATGGGATTCACAGTTATGGATATGTTTGCTTTTGGGACCTAAGTTAGGCGTTTTATGGGATTCACAGTGTGGATATGTTTGCTTTTGGGACCTAAGTTAGGCGTTTTATGGGATTCACAGTGTGCACATGTTTGCTTTTGGGACCTAAGTTAGGCGTTTTATGGGATTCACAGTGTGCACATGTTTGCTTTTGGGACCTAAGTTAGGCGTTTTATGGGATTCACAGTGTGCACATGTTTGCTTTTGGGACCTAAGACATTATATGGGATTCACTGAGTGCACATCTTTGCTTTAGACCTTTTATGGGATGCTCAATGAGCAATGTTTGGTTCTGGGAATTTCAGATTTGCATATAAGTGAGATTTGTGCCACTTTAAAGGAACTGATCTCACAACCTGATGATAGCATTTTTTTTTTATTACAGATGACTTTGTTGGATTCTATCAGTGCAGCTCTTATCAGTTCTCCAAACTTCAAAAATGACCAGGACTCGGCTCATCTACTTTTAAAACATGTGGCAAGAAAAGTCGCCATGTACGACCCTGAATTTGTATTAAAGGTAAGAATTTAATTTCACAATAATCAAAACAAGACTTTCTGTGTCAAATTTTAAGCAAATTTTGAAATTAAGCAAATCAAGTGTTATTCGTCCAAGTAGCTCATCAACCCATGAAATAATAAGTCAACCAAAATGCCAAAACATGGCATAAATCACAAATCATTTAATCAATTTACCAATTTATTAACTAAGGGTATCCCTAAAATAAGATGACCCGATAACACTTGTAGAAGTTGTTCACCCTTCTTTATAATTTAGAATTAAAAGAAAAATCTACTCTCACTCCCCCTTAGAAAATTTAAAATTTCACCCTGGCACACTGATTTTTCTTTCAGACTGCGTTATACGCACGTCGTGAGTTGAACCTGAGAACCCCATCCAACTTTTTATTGGCTCTAGCTGCTAACGAAAAAACCTGCCGTGCGTTTGTACGGAAATATTTCAAGGAATCCATCCGCCTGCCTTCTGATTGGATAGAAGTGGCAGAACTTTATCAGGTTGGTCAATACAACTTCCTTGGATTATTGGCTTATGGTTTCTTAGAATGATGCCGATGCCAAGAACTGGTGTATGGCGTAGGTCTTTTTGGTAAACTGAGCGACAATGTGACATATAGACCTGGCAAATGGCGATCAAACATATAGTCATACCTCGACTTGCCTCAAGCACATGTCAGCCTTTTGAAAGTGTTTTCTTTTGCTCCAGGGCTCACATCATTTGTATTTTACTTAAATCATTGGCTTCTGGCTAAGCTGCGTACTTTAAATTCCAACCTAATTCCTTACTTGTGAATGACCTAACAAGCAAATCGAGAAGGACCCATGGAAAAAGCTGCCTTTTAAAAACTTAAACTAGTTATGTTTATTCGGATTTGTATTCACTTATTATCAGATTTACTACATTTATGTTAAGGTAAGGATTATGTTTTACAGAATAAGTTCACTTTTTATTTTGTTCAGGCATTCTATGACAAGTCCATCAACTATGGATCACTTCCTGCAGCCTTACGGAGAGCAATGGTTTTGAAATTCCCTGACTTTGATAAATACCAGCTAGGTAAATAAACTGTTTTGTCGATGCTACTCTAAGTTTTTGTGAAGTGTCAAGTGATTTACCTGTAAAAACATATGTGCCCATTTTAGATAAAGTAAAAAAATGGTAAAAGATTTTTAGCAGATTTTCACCCTTTGTTGAAGATAGCCTTTGAGGGTTCATTCAACTGGAAAAATCAGCTACAAAATGTTGCTATGTTAGTGAAATAATCTTGAGTACAGCGTATAACATTAATAAAAAAAAACAATCATTCTCGATTTATTTAATATGCCTGTAGAACACTAGATGAGAGATTTCTGGATAACTTCTGTATCAATGGAAAATACATTGAACAATATATCCTAAATAATGGTGCATATTTTCTAACCTTTTGAGAGCTGCTGTATCTGTCATTAGATATAACACACTGTTGAAAAATACAATATTGGCATAATTGTCTTATTTTAACATCGTTGCATACACCTGATGTGATTTTTCTATAATATCTGTTTTAAAATACTTTAAATATTCAAATAAAATCTGCTTTGTTTTAGCCAAGTATAACAAAGACAAATCAAAGTCAAAGAAGAAAGGCACAAATGAAGCAAAGAAAAAAGCTGGCTCTTTTAAAAAAGGGAAAAATACTTCAGTGTCAAAACAGGAGTCTGTTTCAACAGATGATGAGGAGGAAGATACAACCAAGGTAAAACAAAATTATTTGTAAAATCCAAATTCCATGAAAAGTCAATAATTTGACCTTCTTATGGGAAAAGGGGGCCTCCGTGGCTCAGTAGGTAGAGCGTTGGACACCAATGGGTCGCGGGTTCGATTCCCACTCAGTCCCAAAAATTGCAAAATTTTCTGACTGGGTTTTCAATCGAACGACCAATGTGGGATGGTTGCCAGTTACCAACGGAAGGTCGTGTGTTTCCTCCGGGCATAGAGCCCGGTTTCCTCCCACAATAAAACTGGCAACACCACCATATAAGTGAAATAATCTTGAGCGCAGCGTAAAACACCAAACAATCAATCTTATGGGAATGTTTGCAAGGTACTTGTTATAGGGCAGGAGTCTTCAAAGCAAGCAGATATTTTTCTTGCCCATCTATATGATTGATTGATTGATTGAATGATGTTTTATGCCACACTCAAGATTATTTCACTTATATGGTGTCGTTGAAAGGTTTAGTGGGGGAAGAACCTAGGCCATCTTAACGAGTCAACGCTACCATATGATACAAGTGAAATAATCTTAAGTGCAGCATAAAACATCAATCAATCTCAGTTTACAAAAAGGCTTGAGCTGCCCAAAAAATAAGGAGGAAATACTTCAGATTAAAAGAAATGTATGAATTGAGTGATTATTTTAATGACCAACCTTGAATTGATTCCAGTTGACAAAATATGGATATGTCTCGCTGGATTGACTGTTTAATGTTCCGTATGAACCACTAAAGCACCCCTGAACCAATGACAGACATCAACTGATCAACTTAGTTTCAGTTTCACTTTCATCAGTGTTCCCCTGTGGTGCACCTGGTCAAACGTTTGGGCAACTTGCGTGAAGTCCTCTTGGTTTGTGAAATTGAGCCTGTGTACCTAAATTAGACAAGCCTTTCTGTAAGACACCAAAAAGTTATAAATGTTTTTTCTTCAAGACCTAAAGGTGACTTTTCTAAAAACATATTGTTGAAGCAAAACCAGCCACCTGTCTGCTCAGGAGCTGTCAGTGTCAGAGATAAATCTATTGAAAATATGGCTGTTTTACAACGCCACTTGGAAAAATCCTTTCAAATTTTCAAATGACTCAAAAGATTTCCTGTATGACTTTACGAAACTGAGCTCGTACACACACTGAATTTAATGTATGATGTAACGACACTGAGCTAAATTTCTTGAGATGACCTAAGCGTAAAAGAAGGCCTTGAATTTTCTATTTTCTGTGCAAAAATTTTTGGGGTCAGCTTCATTCAGTACATTATCTTGAATAAACAAATTACAAAATAGGAGGTATGGCCCTGCATTCTTCATAAATCCTGTGCCATATGGTTGCCGGATTTCAGCTTAATGTCGGGGGTTGTCTTTCCACTAATAAAAATAACAATATATATAGACTAAGGCCAAGCTTCTGTCAGTCGTCAACCTAATGAAATATCATAGGTTTAATTTATCACAACAATTTATGATTGGGTATGAAGGTCTAAATGATATACCTCTTTTTTAACACAATAAAAAACTTGTGTTCGTGGTTATTTTAGACATGAAGATTTTCCCTGTACCCATGTGTTTTAGTGTTCATAAATATGTAGAGTACAGAAGGTAAGTGATCAATCAATCAATATTTTTTTCTGTTTTAGATATTTTCTGATGGAGAAGAACACGAGACAGAGCAGGAGTTGGAAATGAAAACCTTCACACTGAAACAACTGATAAGGAAACTACACATCACAGAACCAGTGGAGCATGTCATGTGCCTCATAGGCAAAAAGTAAGATGGGGGGGGGGGGGGGGGGGCTGTTTCTCAACCCGTCTACACTCGGCGTAAATTTGCACCTGGTCTAAACGTTATGTTAAAGGTATATGTTGCCACGACAGTTAGGCCTCGTATTGGACTTACGTCATGTGCCTCATAGGCAAAAAGTAAGACAGGGGGCTGTTTGTCAACACTTTTACACCCGGCGTAACTTTGCATCTGGTCGTAACGTAATGTTGAAGGTATATGTTGCCACGACAGGTAGGCCTTGCACTGGACTTATGTCATGTACCTCATACGTTTACACCTTGCGTAACTTAATTTGCACCTGGTTGTAGCATAATGTTGAAGGTATATGTTGCCTTGACAGATAGGCCTTGTATTGGACTTATGTCATCTGCCTCATAGGCAAAAAGTAAGACAGGGGGGCTGTTTCTCAACACTTTTACACCCGCGTAACTTTGCACCTGGTCGTAACTCAACGTTGAAGGTATATGTTGTCACGACAGGTAGGCCTTACATTGGACTTATGTCATCTGCCTCATAGGCAAAAAGTAAGACAGGGGGGCTGTTTCTCAACACTTTTACACCCGGCGTAACTTTGCATCTGGTCGTAACGTAATGTTGAAGGTATATTTTGCCATGACAGATAGGCCTTGTATTGGACTTATGTCATGTGCCTCATAGGCAAAAAGTAAGACAGGGCTGTTTCCCAACACTTTTACACCCGGCGTAACTTTGCATTGTCTTAACGCAATATTGAAGGTATATGTTGCCATGACAGTTAGGCCTTGCATTGGACTTATGTCATGTGCCTCATAGGCAAAAAGTAAGACAGGGCTGTTTCCCAACACTTTTACACCCGGCGTAACTTTGCATCTAGTCGCAACGTAATGTTGAAGGTATATGTTGCCATGACAGTTAGGCCTTGCATTGGACTTATGTCATGTGCCTCATAGGCAAAAAGTAAGACAGGGCTGTTTCCCAACACTTTTACACCCGGCGTAACTTTGCATTGTCTTAACGCAATATTGAAGGTATATGTTGCCATGACAGTTAGGCCTTGCATTGGACTTATGTCATGTGCCTCATAGGCAAAAAGTAAGACAGGGCTGTTTCCCAACACTTTTACACCCGGCGTAACTTTGCATCTAGTCGCAACGTAATGTTGAAGGTATATGTTGCCATGACAGTTAGGCCTTGCATTGGACTTATGTCATGTGCTTCATAGGCAAAAAGTAAGACAGGGGGCTGTTCTCAACACATTTACACTCAGCGTAAATTTGCGCCTGGTCGTAACTTAATGTTGAAGGTTTTTGTTGCCATGACAGATAGGCCTTGCATTGGACTTCGGGTGTAAATGTTTCGAGAGACAGCCCCCAGATATGGAAACAATGCAAAAAAGTAGAGAATAACATAGTATTAAAAAATCTTAGTATATTAGATGTTAGGAAAATTTGTAGAACTAGCAGTGTAAAGAGATTTCTTAAAAGTCTTTGAACTGAGTGCTGACACAGTGTTGAACACTCAGCTCACGGGGGGTAGGGGGTGTGACTTGGGGGTTCAGTCCGCAGAACGATAGTCTCATACCCTGACACAAGTCTTCCATTGATGGACCCTGGGCTGGAATCCTTTTCATTTGTCAAAGAAAAAAGGGAAGAGTTTAGAGGGTATTTAACATTATCCCCATATGTGGAAGGGTAGGCAGGTACTTGTTGAGGACGTTAGTTTCCCTGAGTCCAGCAGCACAGTTTCCTCTCTCACTAATCCTGGAAACGCCTCCTATAAGTATAATCGTGAGTGGCCCTTAAACATCAACCAACCAATTCAACATGAATTTCAAGAAAACACAAACGTAGAATGTTTCTTGTTTCTGATTTTTTTACCCATCTTTTGAAGATATCCGGAGACACTGGAGGAATTTTACAAGTGCCGTTTACCTGGTACCTGGGAGGAGGAACGAGCTGGTAAAAGGATGAAGTTACCTGTACCCATCACCTGGGAAACACAGGTGTCTCTTAAGGGCAATAAGGCATCCACATGGGAACAGCTTATAGGTGAGAACAGCATATTAGTTTTATTGACCTCCGACTACAGTCCAATGTAAAACACCTATCATTCATTTCACTGGATTACCATATGTGGAAGAGTTGCCAGGTACTCGCCAAATGTCGGGGCTTTCCTCTCTCTCTAAATCTGATTTGACAAATTTCTTCAATGTGTTTTTCACTCGATCGCCATTTCAGGAGAGTTGCCAAGTTCTCAGCAAAAGTCAGGGTTTTCTCTCCAACTAAACCCAATGACAAAGAGCCTGGTCTCCTCCCCAACTAAGCCTAGCTGTATAAGTATTTTTTTAACATAAACCGAGAAAAGCATATTTGCCGCACCAATAATGCACACAACGTTGCTATGTAAGTGAAATAACCTTATGTATGACTTCACTCACCAATCAATCATTTTCAAAAAATCAATTAAGTAAAAAAAAAGTCTTTATAACTGTTAAGTGCTGCTGGCTTTTTTTTTTCATATTTGATATTTAGTTACCAGTCTGCATTACAGAAAATTTTCCAGCCATACACTGTTAAATATTGATGTAGTTATAAAATGTTACCTTTGATTGTTTTTTTATCACAGACAGTAAAAAACTTCCTTTTATGGCAATGCTGAGGAATCTACGCAACATGATAAAGGCCGGGATATCCCCAAAACATCACAACTGGCTGATCAGAAAACTTAGTGACCAGGTATGTTGGCTCTTATTTTAGCCGTTAAACCTGCCCGAAATTTGCTTTCCCCTCATAAATTCTGATCCCCAAGACACTAAGAAGATTTGAAGCTTCTTATTTAATGAAATTCTCAGTTTTGTTTTTATTTAATGGATTTTTGTTGTATTGGTTATTGCTAGAGTCAAAGGGGCTGGTTTCATTCCATACTAAACCTAGTAAGCGCCTCCATTTAAGGGAAATAATCTTCAGTAGGGGCAGAAAACAATCAATTCTTCTAACATGGAGCAAGTTTTCCTCCCTCATTTAACCTGGCAATGCTGTCTTAAATTAAATAATCTCCAAACAATGATGTTAATCTGATTCAAGAGCATTTCCTTTTGGCAATTGCAGCATTTAACCATAAAAACCTGCGTTGCATGGTCAATTAGGGGGGAAAAGAGGTATGTGATATCTTTAAAAGTACAATACAATACGGTTAGAACTACAATACCCTTTTATCCCCCCACTTAGGGTGCTGTCATTTACAGTAAACAGTTCCCGTTCAGATTTTTCTCCGCCTATGAAGTTTTGAATCAACTTGAAGCTGACTTTCAAAAGAATCGTAAGTTTTTTTTGTTTTTTTTTTATTGTTTTCGCAGTCCAAAGCCCAAAGAATAAAAAAACCAAAAATGTCTGAGTGGGTGTTTACTCGATCCTATAGTTGTATTGACATAATGATCCTTAATTAGTTTATCAACTAACTCCAACAATGCCTGTCACAGTCACCCAGCAGCCTGGGTACAGATTAAACCAAATCAATTATATATTTATAAGTTCATTTATATTAAGATTATAGTAAGGCAGAAGATCGATAGCAATATGTTTAGTTTTATTTGGCCTGAGCGTGATTCGAACAGTATTTTACCAGAAGGCGGCTCTTCATTTTTATACAGAAGATCAACTCGTAAAGCAAGCAGTATCTGAAAGTGAACAAGGAACATCCCAAAGTGATCAAAGAAAGGCCGAGATGAATAAAGCAAGGAAAGCTGCAAAAGGGGAAGATGGCAAAATTAAATGGTGGGTGATCAAAAATGCAAAGAAAAAGAACTCTAAAGTCAGGTCAGTTCCCTCTATTTTTTTCCATTCAAACTACATAGAATCATCAAGTTGCATACTGTATTTCATCTAAAGATTCGCCCATTAGAATGGGCGAAATTTTGCTTTGCATCAGACAAAAAAGGGCTTGAAATACTTCTAAGTTTTCGGCCAGTCAGAAAAGTTTACGCTCATTTCCCCTTTATTGGCCGAAAAGTAAGGTATTGCTCCTTAAAGTAAAAATATTTTGTTTCTCGCAAACAACAGTCAATAAGAAGGACACGTCGTCCCACTTCCAGTTAGGCCTACGGCTTTATGGACAGTCGGGCGTTGGCTAAAGCGGTAAAGTAATCTGCATCGACCTTAGACGGTTTTTCGAATAATTAATCTTCTAGAAATCCGAAATTTATTTTTAACCTCGTCTCATATACGTCCTTATGATCTCCATTGTGCTGGTCTACAGCTAGCTGCACGGCGAAGAAGCAGAGCAACAACAACACATTCAAACGAAAAAAAAAAACCCCAGAAAACCAGCTATGTAGAAATCTTGACACTTGGCATAATCTGTACAGAAGTAAAATATAACCCAAAGAGGTCAATTAAATCTGTTCATCTCCAACAAAAAGCCGATACGTGGTTAACTGACGTGAACTCAGCTATGCTCAAGCCGCCGATGTGTACAAGCGTCCAACCGCATCGGCTTTTAAAGAAAGAATGGGATTACCGTGGTCAATAGGACTGCACGGCGGGTCGTATTGCCTGAAAATCTCTCTAATGGCTAGACAAATTCAACTTTTATTTTAAATCTGTAGGCATTCAACTATACCTTTTTGAGCAGTTGGCGTGAACTGGGATGAATATTGAAGGAATATGAAACTTCTTGTATTACAACCACTGTAATTTCAGCAGTCGTCCCACTGTTTGCCTCAGACACCTGGTGAGGGCATTCCGATCCGCCCCGATAATAGCTGAAACCCCATTCGCAACAGACTTCGGCTGGCTTTGCTTGCTAACAGTCAGCTTTGGTATTTCACATAAGCACCCCCGACTGTTAGTGAGGGCATAGGGTTTCGGGGTAGATCGAAATGCCCTCGCCAGGTATCTGAGACAAACTACTGTGATCACGCTGTAATACAAAAGCGTTTCTATTTCATTCCCTTCTATAATAATCCCAGGCGTGACCATGTAGATCTGATGTGTGTATCAGCTAAAAGTCCACTCATAACTTTTTCCACTGCTAATGCACTTCACGTAAAGTGTTTTATCCTTTACATGCTTAGGAAAAAGTAGTGAATGTCCATTTATCTCACCTTGTTTTATTTCTGAAGTTTTACTTGGATTTCAAAGAGAAAATCATTGGCGAATTTTTGAGGGTTTCATTAGATCACATTATGTGGAAGGATTGCAAGCTGCATTGAAGGTCATGGGATTCATCCAAGCAAATAGCCAAGTTCCCTTCCACTTGAAGCCTGGCAACATCGCCATACCAGTGTGACAATGTTGAGTACCCTGGCATAAAATATCAATCAATGAAATAGGGATTTGTTAGCAAGCAAGCTTTCATATCCCCAAAAGATCACAGCATGAACAATTCACGTCAAGCAATCTTTCCGTTTTTCTTTTGTGGAGATCAAATTTATTGCGGGAGTCAACTTAGTGGCCAGGCAGAGGAAACCCTTAACCTTTTCGTAATACATATATACCATGTCATGATGGAAACCCAGCAAGAAGAGTAAACCATTTTTACCCCTCAGGCAATTTTGCCCAAAGGGTATTTTTGTTGCCTCCGTCTGTCTTTCTGTCCATTGACCTTGTAAACAAATTGTCTCAAAAAACCTTTCACTCACAACCTTGAAACTATACACAGTCGTGTAATAGCTGGGGCAAGCACAGGACGTTTATTGAAAATCAGCATGATCAGATGGTTTTTTTTTTCAAGAGTTTTGCTCCTTTATAGATTACTGCCTACGAATAACATTCTCGTAGACATATTATCTCAAATGTCTTTCACTCACAACTTTGAAACTTCAGGCACTCTTGTAATACGGCAACCACAGGAAGCCTATTTAAAGTGGGTGTCATCTGAGTTTTTTTCAGAAGTTATGCCCCTTACATTACCCTCAGTATTCCCAAATAAATTTTTACATAGCAAGTAGGCTGTGGGCGAAACCTAAGGGGTCCTGATGGCAACAGTCATCACTTTTTTTCTTCTTAAAACTGGATTTTGACACGTTCCGACAACGCAAACATAAAATCATATACATATGATCTTTTACAGTGAGGTAGCCTTCGACTTACAAGTAATCAGCCGGTATAGGAAGGCTTTAGACACAGCTGTTAAAATTGCTACAGTTTACAACGTGCAGCCCATCAAAGGGAGAACGGTGATTTTCTGTGATATAGGGGACGGCATGGACATTCCGTGTACAGCTGCTAGAGGCTTGGGAAAACCTAGAATGGTACGTAAAAATTTTTGTTTGTAATAAAACTATATTAAAACTGACCTCTGTGTAAATGGATCATAGCCACCCCCAACATTAGACAAAACCTTCTGATCAAATTAGAGCTTATAAGCTAGTTGTGTTTTGCATCTTATAATCTGACTATAATATATCTTGAGGACAACAGTTATGTTGAAGCAGTCAAAGCTGCTCTGAAATTGGGAATATCAACACAGATGACCTTAAATTTTGTTTGCCTGTGAAAAATGTTTTCATGCCCAAGAATGCATGGAATAATTGGTTTAATTTCCTCAAAAAAATTAAAAGATTTATTTTTTTGAATGGACCTTCTGAAACAATGCTCCACTTGTCATCAACTGTAAAAAATCATGGCTGTTTTTGGTAGCTAAATTGCTTGACTATCGGATGCCCACGGAATAAACCATCTATATATAATATGTATGAGTTTAATTAGTTAGTGCCTCGTTACCAGAGGGGTACTAAATGAGGGGGACTGTAGAATCTATCAGTCAACTACCTCCTTTTGTAGAGGAGGCCGGTTGGCTGAATGGATAAGGCAGCCGGCATTTAGTGCTGGCGATAGGTACCATACTCGGGACCCGGGTTCAATTCCCGTTTCGGGGGTCACTCAAAAATCTGTAGAAGAATTTTTACCATATTTTCAAGAAAGTAATCCCAAAGTAACGAGAATACTACTATATATATGTATATCTATAATATCCTTTCGTACTATTTTTTTGTTGGTGAATTTTTCTTTATTTTTGCTTACAGTTAAAGGAAGCTGGTTTATTACTGGGTTTGATGTGTAAATATTCTTGTGAAGAGAGTGAACTTATTCTGTACAACGACAACGCATACCTCTCAGCTGAAGTGAAGAAGGGAACAATCTTAGATAACATGGATCTCCTCAAAGACACAGTAAGCTTTCTTTTTCCGTATTCTTTTCAGTCCAAAGAAAAGTGTTTAAAAAGCTGAGTGGGTTCTTCAGTTGATTGCCCTATAGGGAAGACTTGCCCAGGGGTTTCATCCAGTAGGAACCAAAAAAAATAAAAAATTTTATGAACACTAATACATTGGCACAGGGAAAATGTTCTTGATTAAGATAACAATGGTTGATTGATGTTTTACGCCGCACTCAAGACTATTTCACTTACATGGCGACGTTGCCAGGTTTTGTGGGGTACAAAACCTGGCTCATTGCCCAGCGGAAACTCCTGGCCTTCGGCGACTACCTGTCAACTCTTTCACATAGGGGACCGAGTGAAAAATCCACTCAGAAATTTTTCAATTTTTATTTGGTCTGAGTGTGATTTGATCTTAAATAACAATGGAGGCTTGTTTCTAATTGTAATAAAAAGGGGGTATGTCATTCAGACCTTTATATTTATGATCGCTAAAACAGACCTTTATACCCGTCCATAGGCTGTTGTAATAAACAAAAACCCATGATATTTCATTAGGTTGAACACAGACCAGAGTTTGGCTTTAGCCAGTAGAATTTTCTTAAACCAAAAGAATGTATAAGTTTTTGCTTATTTACTATATTCAGTAGGGATCAGATTGTGAATTGAATTGACACTGGTCTACTACCTGAAGTATCCAATAGAAATAAAATCTAGCAAATGGGATTTTGATTTGTGCCATAGGGGGTTATATCATGTTACGCCATCAACTGCGTTACCAACTTACTAAGCAGACTGGACTTAATATATGTTTAATCATTTGTAGATCTATTTATCATATGTATAGATAAACAGCTTAACAACTTTAATTCTATCGTTTATCCAGGATTAGAATTTTTATTTATTCAAACGGAAATCAGAAAATGGATACACAACTGTGTGATGGTAAATCATAGTTTTTCCTTAATGTTAATTGTTATCTATGAATGAATGAGTGATTACCCTTTTTGATGCTTTCACACCTCACACACTTCTTTGTTGTTGGTCGCTTATTTCAGAACATGGAGTCTGAATCAAGTCATGGGAAAGTACAGTCAGGATTCCCTGTCAGCAAACTAACTGAAGTCCTCAGGGATAGAGTACAGGTTTGTCTAACCATTCCATTCCAAAGTTACGCCAAATTTGTTAATTTTTTTTTCTTGTTCAAGACGTAGGAAGATGGGGACATGGAGATGCATTTCATGGATTTATTTAAAATTGTATGGATGCTGATTTTAAGCTAGGACGTGCATTTTTTATATAAAAAAAGAAATTGGCACTAGAAAATTATCCGATTAATTTGCAAGACCTGGGATATTTATCATCTGTAAATTCTATTTATTTTCCTTTCTAGGTTGACAATATGATTATACTGAGCAAAGGTCTGGATGAAAATAGTGATAAGGGGAGAGCACTGAGAGATTTCTTGATTAAATACAGAAGAATTGTCTCCCCTGACCTGCTGTTTGTTTCTGTTGCTCTTGCTGGTAAAAACAACAGGTATATATGACTTAATAAATTATGATCTGCAGTAAATCCTAACTTCAAATGGGGCTCAATATGCTATACAGGATTGTTTTCACTTTTACATAAGTTACATGAGCTGGTAAAATGTTGAAATTATCAGTAAATTTATCCCAATAAAAAGTTATTTAAAGCTTAAATTGGTCAACCAAGCAAAAAATATGCATTGCCATGTTTAATAAATTTAATTTACATATATTAAAATTAAACGTGGAATTCATCTTCCTGACTTGCTTTATTTTAGTTTTGATAATGGTTTTGAGCTGTGAGTTCAACCATAATTCGAACTACTTATCGATAACAACTTCTTTGTTTATTGGGTGACTTTGATAATGATGTACAGTCAAACCTGGTTTAAGCGACCAACTAAGGGAAACGTGAAAAGCGGTCTCTTAAGACAGGTGGTCTCTTAATCCAGGTTTTATGCAACCGACATCTCGATAACCTGTCGCCTTTTCTCATGAAAAAAGAGGGCTTTGCCAGTCTTAGGCTATTGCATTTTGACTTATTTCATTGATTTTTGTACATCTCTACGATTTGTATAGGATTAAAAAGGGACCCAACCACGATATATCTATTGATAATTTTTTGTTGTTGTCAATTCTGTTTAGTATAATGCTATACAAACGGCTAGTGTCCGGCTTTAATTGTAGGCTCTAGTTGTTACGACAAATCGTAGATTGTCTGCTACAGCGGGATTAAGCATGCGCGGTAAAGCCGCGGTTTTTGTTTTTTTAAGACCAAGTGGGGCGTTTTAGCGATTATAGAACCAAGTTTTGGTCCTTTAATACAGGGTTTGTGTATACTTTATCAGTCTCACAGCTGGTCGCGGTCGCGTTATCCAGGTGGTCGCTCTACACAGTGTCTTAAGTACGGGATTTCGTTCGGGGGTGTCGTGGGGTGGTCGCTTAAGACAGTTGGTCGCTGTTTACAGGTGGTCGCTTGTCCAGGTTTGACTGTATTTCTTACATAATTATATTGACTTTGATAAAGATGTAAGAACTAGATTGAAACGTCGTCCCCCAATAACCAAGACATTTTTATCCACAAGTAATTCTTCGCCTTATTGTAACCCTTCAACTTCTAAATGCCCTTGAAATACAATATGGTGAATAATTGCTTATGGATAACAACTTCTTGGTATATTGGGATGTACATGTAGTTTTTACATCGTTATAAAAGTCAACATTGAGACGTCACCCAATAAACCAAGAAGTTGTTATCCACAAGTTATGCTGCACCTTATTCTAACTGTTCAACTTCTAAATGCATTTGAACTATTTGATATCTCACCACTAAGCCTTATATTTTCACATTCCCATCTTAATATTTGATAATGTTTTTGTTCAAACACAGAGTGGACAGTTTTTCTACTTCTCATCCCAATGATATTCTCATGTCTGGATTCAGTGATCAGATTTTAAGGTAAGTATGTTTGTCAGTTTTCTTTTCTTCCCCTTAAAAAATTGCTGGGTCAACACCTTATATCCGATATTTTTTCAATATTTATTGTTGTGGACCTCATATTGCGTTTGCCCTCGCTAGGCTATTTTTATCCTCTTTTCTTACAAGGGTTTTGATAGGGTGATGTTTATATTTAGTGTCCTTGTTTAAGAATTATTGTCCTTTTTAGCTAAGTCCTGTTTCCTCCCCCACTTAACCTGGAAACGCTGCCATATAAGTGAAATAATCTTGAGTGCGGCGTAAAACATCAATCAATAAATTAAAACCTTTTTAGCCTACATGCAAATTTCAACCTGGTCATACCTTTTTACGAAATATTTTTCTTCTTTCAGATTCATAGCTGAGAAAGGCAGTGGCTCACAGCTAACTCACGTTGAAAATATAGATTCAGCATACAACCTGGAGAATTTACCAGTCACAGCGATTGATCACATGACAGCTCGTGACCAATCAATGGAGAGCTCAAAGCTTGCTCAGCCAATCAACTCACTGCCTGGTCCTATGTAAGTGATCTTTAGAAATCAGGCTATCAGTTCTTACCACCTTCATATGGAGAATTTTAGTTACTACTAAAACAGCATGTATAGACTTTAAGCAGATTGATGCACTTAAAAAAGGGTGAATTGCATTGTGGGGTATAAAAACGGATCTTTCATTAAGGTGTCTGACTTGTTACAAGCAGTGTACAGATACTAATAACTGCATACCTATACTTTTTTTTGCAAATTACTTCTCAGAAAATGCTTGTAGTAGAAACTATTAAACCTAATTAACTTGATAGGTTAATTATAATTTAACCCTTTGACAAGTTTCATCTTTTTTCCCCAAGAGACTGATTGTTTAATGACATCAATGGTGTATATTGTGGGATCAACATGGCCGACGTAAGCTATTCGGCACAGACATCAAGTCTATAGGCTTACAATGATGTGCTTTGCTACAACGGCTTTTAAAGAAGCAGACGCTTCAAACAAAACCCACTCAGTGATAGTAATTGTCGCTGGTTCGAATCGCACTCAGACCAAATAAAAATAGATATATTTCCGAGTGGATTTTTCACTCTGTCGCCGTATGTGGAAATGTTGGCAGGTACTCGCCAAAGGTCAGGAGTTTTACTCCGGGCAATAAGCCCAGTTTTCTCCCCCACTAAACTTGACAACCCCGCCATATGTGAAATAATCGATCAATCAGTCAATCTTAAGGCTTATATACCAAGCTCCATGTAGTTAATCTTCTTGTATTTTGTCTTTCCTGAAGCTTATTTTTCATTAAGAGTCCATTTACTAAATACTATCACATTATCTACTGAAATACTTACACATCTTAGATGGCGTACAGTCCGTGTTTTCATCTCTTCAACATTCCGTGATATGCACGGAGAGAGGGACCTGTTGACAAGATTTGTCTTCCCTGAACTGAGAGCTCGGGCGAAGCAACATTATATCAACGTCGTTGAGGTCGATCTGAGATGGGGGGTGACAGAGGAAGACACGAAAAAGAAACAGTAAGATGAAGAAGCTTGATATATCCTTAAGAAATGTTCTCTTAATTTTCAAAAGTAAAGTTGTCTTTACTGGCTTGTTGAATGACTGATTGTCGCTGTGTCATTCCTAGGATGTTTTTACTTGTCACTTGCTGTGCAGTTTACTCTTAAAGATATTGCGGGCTGTTTTTCAAAATATTTACGCCCGACGTAAGTCCGTTGCAAAGCCAAACTGTCATGGCAACTTTACGTTATGACCAGGCGCTAAGTGACGTTGGCATAAATTTGTTGAGAAATAGCCCCCTGGGCTCTATAAAGGGAAGAATAAAAAAAAAACATTTTGTACCTGACAACAATACTCTGATACTTCAAACAAATAGCAACCATAGTTAGGATTTGAATCACTGTGATTTATATAAAATTCGTCATTCTGAAAGTCTTTTGTTCGACATGGTCCTGTAAGAATTTGCTCTTGGCATGTGTAAAGATGCACATACGACTACAACATGGGGAGATTTTGTCCAATTTTATCATAGATTTTCTATGGATGTAACTTACACTAGCTTTGTAAGACAGGCCCCTGTATTGCACACAGTAAAATCTCAACTCTTTTATTCTATACCGGAAATAATGAAAAATGAATTTGGGAATTTTGTGACTAATCTTTCGTTTATAAACAGTTCCATTTTGTGCTTAGAGATTTTGTTTTCTTTAAAAAATGACTGTTATATTTTTTCTGACTTTGTGACTTAACTCTCTTTTATAGACATTCCTATTTTGTGTTTGGATATTTAGTTTTGTTACAGATTGACTGTTAGGCCTTTTGTTTTATTTTTCTCATAAGAATTATCTTATTGATTAAACTTTTGTTTTTAAAGGGGTGTGGAAATTTGTTTAACGGAAGTATCTAACTGTGATTTGTTTGTTGGACTTCTTGGAGACCGACATGGTTGGGTGCCCTTGACCTCTGACATCCCAGATGACCCCAAATTTGACAGTTTTCGATCAGAAGCTGATGGAGCCTCACTCACGGAGCTTGAGATGAGATACATGTATGAAGCTCTTCATAATCCGGACTCGGCCAACAAGAAGGCTTTTTTCTACATCCGGAAAAACAGCTTTATAAAGTGAGTTTTTGAAATTTTCGATCTTAAATTAAATAAAATTACTAGAAAGTTTTTTAAAGTTATTTATGATATTGATTGTTGTTGGTTGAAGTAACAAAAGACAATCTGTTTCAGAGATGTACCAAAGCGTTACCTAGGTGATTTTGAAGCTGAGCATTCTGTTGCTAAGAAACGTATGGATGACTTGAAAGAACTGGTTCGGAAGTCCTATCTTTGTCATACATCTAGGTAAGTTTCCATTCAAATTGGAAATTTGAGCCCCCAACCTTGTACAATCACCTGATGGACCCCCCCCCCCCCCAACCTTGTGCGTCACCATACCTTATCAAGTCTTTCGTCCCCAACCTTGTGCGTCACCATACCTTATCAAGTCTTTCGCCCCCCAACCTTGTGCGTCACCATACCTTATCAAGTCTTTCGTCCCCAACCTTGTGCGTCACCATACCTTATCAAGTCTTTCGTCCCCAACCTTGTGCGTCACCATACCTTATCAAGTCTTTCTTCCCCCAACCTTGTGCGTCAACATACCTTATCAAGTCTTTCGTCCCCCAACCTTGTGCGTCACCATACCTTATCAAGTCTTTCGTCAGACAGCCATTCTTGAAAATAGAGCGTGTCACCAAATATTTGTAATGGTAGAGCTGTGTTTTTAATAAAACCCTGTATTTTTGTGCAGTGTGAGAAAAAAATTATCCAACTGAGCCAGTGTGCTACCATGAATATCACTCTCGTTTATTAATTTCCAAAGTCACTCGCCAGAGTTTTGAAGATGAATACACTCTGTAACACACTGGCTCGAGTTGGATAACCACTTTTTATGTTGTGCTTTTAGGTCTTGGATGATAACATTAGCATTTTAGTTTGCTTTGGTAAAGAAACTTGTCTTCTGACAACCTGTATATTGTACAATGTATTCTGACAACCTTTGACAAGCTTTTAGGTCATGCTTTTAGGTCCTGGATGATAACATTTGGATCTATGTGACCATGCCCTTCAATCAATCAATCAATCAAATGTGTTTTACAGTTATTCCTGTAGTTGGGGAGGAGTGGTTGATGGTAAACCATTTACTGGACAGTTAGCAAACTTTGGTCATCTTGCTCTCAGTCACTTATGGAAGGCGATAATGGGAATTTACCCAGATACGGTAAGCACTGGACAATTATTGTGTTTTGTTTATTTTTGAAGCTCATTGTAATCTTTTGGGGGGCCTCGGTGACTCAGTCAATTAGAGTAATATAGCCTCAGTCTGTCAAATCTGATCAAATCCCACTCACACCAGATACAAATTGAAATAAATTTGAGTGGATAATTCTATCTTTATTGCCATTGTAAGACATTTAAGCCATTGAAGGTCAGGAGTTTCCACAGGGCAATGATCCCCGTTTTCTCCCCCCAACAAACCTGTCATTGCCGCCATGTAAGTGAAATAATCTTCAAAGCGGAGTAAAACATCAATCAATCATATAATCTGTATTTGTTTTTTGTCCTCATACTTTATAAGGACATAAACCAAATTTGACATCTGATTCAAATTTCAGGTGAATAATGAAAAAATCAATGAATGGACGGAGCTTTTTTTTTCTCCATTTGACATGTCCTCTTGACGCTCCATTTGCCACGCCCATTTAACCTTCCATTTGTCCTCTCCATTTGTCCTCTCCATTTGCCACGACCATTTGACATGCCCACTTAACCTATCGATTTGATTTGCCCATTTGACCTCTCCATTTTATACACCCATTTGACCTCTCCATTTGATACACCCATTTGACCTCTCCATTTAATATGCCCATTTGACCTCTCCATTTTATACACCCATTTGACCTCTCCATTTAATACGCCCATTTGACCTCTCCATTTGATACACCCATTTGACCTCTCCATTTGCCACGACCATTTGACATGCCCACTTAACCTATCGATTTGATTTGCCCATTTGACCTCTCCATTTGCCACGACCATTTGACATGCCCACTTAACCTATCGATTTAATATGCCCATTTGACCTCTCCATTTTATACACCCATTTGACCTCTCCATTTAATATGCCCATTTGACCTCTCCATTTTATACACCCATTTGACCTCTCCATTTAATACGCCCATTTGACCTCTCCATTTGATACACCCATTTGACCTCTCCATTTGACCTCTCCATTTGACCTCTCCATTTAATACGCCCATTTGACCTCTCCATTTTATACACCCATTTGACCTCTCCATTTAATATGCCCATTTGACCTCTCCATTTTATACACCCATTTGACCTCTCCATTTAATACGCCCATTTGACCTCTCCATTTGATACACCCATTTGACCTCTCCATTTGACCTCTCCATTTGACCTCTCCATTTAATACGCCCATTTGACCTCTCCATTTGATACACCCATTTGACCTCTCCATTTAATACGCCCATTTGACCTCTCCATTTGATATGCCCATTTAACCTCTCCATTTAATATGCCCATTTAACCTCTCCATTTGATACACCCATTTGACCTCTCCATTTAATAGGCCCATTTGACCTCTCCATTTGATACACCCATTTGACCTCTCCATTTAATACGCCCATTTGACCTCTCCATTTGACCTCTCCATTTAATATGCCCATTTAACCTCTCCATTTGATACACCCATTTGACCTCTCCATTTAATATGCCCATTTAACCTCTCCATTTGATACACCCATTTGACCTCTCCATTTAATATGCCCATTTAACCTCTCCATTTGATACACCCATTTGACCTCTCCATTTAATACGCCCATTCGACCTCTCCATTTGATACACCCATTTGACCTCTCCATTTAATACGCCCATTTGACCTCTCCATTTGACCTCTCCATTTGATACACCCATTTGACCTCTCCATTTGAAATATAGATTTGGAAAAACATATAAATCTTTGTCAAACTTTTTATGTTACAAATTAAATATATATCCAACTTGTATGAAAAACCTAAAACACAAAACATTTCAAAGTAAAACCGATCAGCTCTCAAACTTTGGAATAATTATATTGGACAGACATAAAGCTTTTAATTAATATTTATGAACACTAAAACACATGGGCACAGGGAAAATCTTCTTGTCTAAAATAACCATGGAGACAAGTTTCTAATTGTGTTAAAAAGAGGTATATCATTTAGACCTTTATACCATGTGCTGTGTAGTTCCTGGAATTCTCTGATTAATTGGCAAAGCAGGATATTTCCAGAAACTAATTGACATGCAAGGACAACCTACTGGCTTTCCCATACTCAATAAACCTGGCAACCAGCCATATAAGTGAAATACTCTTGAGTTATGATTTAACACGTTTAGCAATGGAACAATCAATTAGCCCTGGTGGTTAATAACAAATTATATTCTCCGTAACAACCCATTCAATAAGAAATGTTTGAAACTCTCTATAATGTGGGTTCCATACTGATGATAAAAAATTTTAAAAATTAAAAATTACACTTGGTATTGGTGTCGAAAGCTCGTTTTGTTAAAAAACAACTAACTACTTGGTGATGTCTTAATTTTTTATCATTAACCCATTCAATGTTGAGCTTACAATAGAAGTCAAGGTAACAGTTTTCTTCATTTTTTTTTCAAAGACTCTAAATGAAGGAATTGATGAAAGCAGTTCTCATGGAGCGACTATGACAGCCTTAAGGTCAAAGTTTGTCGGCAGACAGACTCTGGTGAAGGATTGCCTAAAGAAAATGGCTGAGGATAAACATGGTGTTGTCGTGTTGTCAGGAAAGCCGGGATGTGGCAAGTCTGTGCTTATGGCAAGTATTTCAAATTTTTATCTTTTTGGCCACAAACGTTGAAATGCTAGTTTTTAATGTGTCAGCTTCATAGCTTTACACCTATTGTCTGTAGTTATTTTTTTTCTGAAGTACATGGATGTAGCTTATGTGTAGATGATGTGTCGAGTACGAAAATAAAATAGATCTTTGTGGCGACTAAAACAGTCACCAAGCCTTTGAGCATTTAGTAGTTTAAGGAACAGGTTGTTGTTGGTCTGAAGAAGGCTAAATTGTCTACAAACAACTTTTTGGTAACATTGGTGACCAAATGAGTTGCCAAGCACATTTCTAAAATTATTTTATTTCTGGAAATAAATGAAATTTCTGGTAATGAGTTGGTCATAGAACTATGCTTACATGCTGCAGTATAGACCTTTTTTGGGTCGCTTGGTGATTTAAACAGTTTTAAACTTGGTGTTTAAAATAGCCAATATCAATTTTGTTTAGGTTACATCATTGAAGCTAAGTGATGACCATGTCATCCAAAACAGTCACCAAGCCCCAATCCTTTCTAATATTTTTTTCAAGCAATTAGTCAGTAGCCTTAGTACACCAAAATATCCTTCAAACCAAATGTTTTTCTATTCAGCAAGGAGGAACATTAAGTATGCCAAATACATTAGCTTTCCTCACAATCTATGGTCTGTTGAGCCTTATGTCCAAATTTAGATTTGTGTGGGAAGGGAGGGTGGTCTTTTGTTTTGTTGGTACTTTTGTCGCCATATAACTTTACTTGTTGAGTACAACATTAAGCCCAAATCAACCAATCAACCAAAGAAAATTTTTACCTGGTTTTCAATGTGTTTTAGGGTTGACAGGTACCCTCTAAAGGTCATTTCCTCTGGGGAAGCAACCCGGTTTCCTCACCCAGTAAACCTGTTATGGCGCCATTTCAGTGAAATATCCAAAAAATTAGTTGAGGCATCATACCATCTTGCCTGATCAAGGTCCAGATTGTTCATATCCATTTAATGATTTTGTTTTGAATTTTTCTTATTTATATGCTGCTTTTTTTTTCTCAGGCTGCCGTATGTGAGGAGTACAAAAAAAGCAGTCATTGTCCGAACCCTGATAACGTACTGGTTCATGTTGTGGGGTCGTCATCAGGGTCATCCAGTTTGACCTTGACCTTGAGAAGACTTTGTTCTGACCTTTCTAACAGCTTGGCATTACAGGCCAGTGTACCGCAAGAGTTCAAGTAAGAATGTACATTCTAATACACCTTCAACTCGTTTAACATTACAGAGATAGGGAAGCCAGGGACCCATTATCTGATGCAATAAAGGGTTCCTGCTGGTTTCAACCACGTTGTGCTATAAATTAGGGGTGAGTTGGTGTATAATAATCTTGGACCAAACGCCCTGAGTGACAGCTGTGTTCTAACACGTCATAGGATTTAAACTGCATGACGTCATTTGATTACTTGCGTCATTGACAAGTCACTTGAGGAGAGAGAGGATAGAGGTCAGTGTTCGATAACGTCACAACATTCCGGAATTATGACGTCATCGCGTTTGAGCTGACAGCACTGATTTCACCCGCTATCTGTTCTACATATTGTCCAAAACATTTCTGATTTCTTTCTATGCAGGTTGGAAAGGCTGGTTTTCTGATTAAAATCCTTACGTTTGGAATACTGAAATTGAATTGATTTACATATGATATGCATTAGAATAGAAATAAAGGACTTCCTGGTGACCTGTGTGTTGCTGAATAAAGGGTCAGTTGCGGGAAATGTCACTATTTGAGGGGGAGGGTCGTCCTTTATTTCTTAAATCTTGTTTTCATGTTGTTGAAAATAGCCCTCAAAAATTAAATAATCAGTTTACTAATTATTTTTATTTGAAAAATATTTCATTCTTGTCAAATTCTTATTCTGTAAAGGAAGAAAGCAATTCCCCTAAAGGATAAATGCGAAGACGCCCGGCTCAACGTCTTTTGTGTATGACGTCACACCAATAGTAATGTACATGTCAACAATGACGTCACGGCGCTAAAGCTAATTAATTTCCGTATCTAGGCGGTAGAGAGGAAAAGAATGCCTTGATTATTTAGGTTTAGTGCCTGTGATCTCAATTTGCTTTGGGCTGCGCTCTTAAGTCTATACAGTGCAAGTTTTTAAACAATTGATTACCAAATTAGAGGCATTGACTTAAACTTGACATGTGCTTAAACTAACCACATTTGGTTTAAATAAACTGTATGCTGTAGTCTATTTTAGGCCATGAATTTGTTTCCAGTTTCTTATTATTTTAGTGCATTTTTTCCAACCCAATTGTTATTGAGTTGTAGTTGATAAGGGCATTATTTACTCAATGTACTTTTCAGGAATCTTGTTCCAAAGTTTTCCGAGCTGTTAAAAGCGAATGGTAACTGCAGTTTTGGCCGTGTTGTTGTGTTTATTGATGGTGTAGACAACATGAAGGAAACCAATCAACCATATAATATGGACTGGCTGCCCTCCCCCATCCCAAAGGTAATTAATGAGGAGGGACTTTGTTTGAAGATGTAACCTATGAACGCAATATGCTGCTGTGTTCTCGCTATTTTCATCACTTTTTTGCATTGGCCTCTCCTACTTTCAACAAATTTCATTAAGTATGCAACAATTTACTAATGTTTGAAAATGTATAAAAAATGTGTTGTCTCTATCATTAAAATATAGCTGATAAAAGCTTATCATCACTGAATCCACAGTCTCGTCCCCATAAAGTCTAAACATTCTTTGATGGGTTTGATACAAGCAACCAAGAAAAGATATTTTGTTAGCTACAGCTGGGGGCATAGAAGTCGGATTCATGGCCCCCTTTATGAAATAATCTTGATTTAAAATCATTTTTTATGAAATAAGAAGGCTTCAAAAGCAAATCACATTTCGCTGAATTTTTTATTTTTTTCTTTCAGAATGTTCAGTTAGTGTTTACTGCCTTAGAAGGTGGTCCTTGTTACAAAGCACTGATGAAACAAAGGGTCACAGAGGTCAAAGTTGGTGCCCTTGACCTCATGGACAAGGCCAAGGTTATCAGGTCAACTTTAGCCCAGTACAGGAAATCTCTGGATGAATCACCCTTTAATAATCAGGTTGTCCATTTTTACACATTGTTTGTGTGTATTTTTCCATTTACATTTTGAAGGAGTGACACAATGCTTTTTTGTTTTGGGGGGGGGGGATTTTATTTCAACTTATTATTCCTATTATTTTCCTACCTTTCTTTCCCCAATCTCTCATGCATTCATTTGCTATTCTAAAACATGCGTAATTTCCCTACATGTTGTGAGTTAGGACGAAGCTGGCGTATAAACTAGCAGATACACAGAGAATCTTTTCATTGTGACGCCCTGACACTGAACGACGTCATCATTTTCAAATTTTGTTGGTGGAACACTACGTCACTGGATGACATCATCGCCTACCCGCATTGGGGATGTCAGACAGTTGCGTATGCCTTGTCTTTCACATTTAAAACTAACTCATAAAAGCAGGAGGGGCCTCCGTGGCTCAGTAGGTAGCTCAAACCGAACAGCCTTCCTCCAATGGGTCGCGGGTTCAAATCCCACTCTTTCTGACTGGGTTTTCACTCAAACGATCTATATGGGATGGTTGTCAGTTACCACCAGAAGGTCATGGGTTTCCTCCGGGCATAGAGTCTGGTTTCCTCCCACAATGAAACTGGCAACACCGCCATATAAGTGAAATAATCTTGAGCGCAGCGTAAAACACTAAACAATCAATCAATCCTTTAGTCTTTTAGTTATCACAGCATATTAGCAGCAAATCAATCCATTATTTCTTAAATAACATTGGTATTACAACTACCTTTTGTACAGTGTTAAATCTGAAACTTCCTAACCCTGTCATTATTTTAAAATTCTAGATGAAGGTGTTGTCCTCCAAGAGGGATGCCTCTAATCCTTTGTACCTAACACTGGCCTGTGAAGAACTCAGAGTCTTTGGTGTCTTTGAAAAGGTCAGTAGAAGTTTTATTTTGTCTTCAACAAAGTATTTTTTAATCTTTAAATCAAGTTACCTGTGTTTATATGCGAGTCTTCAGGCAGGGGTTGGTTGAATAACTTTCAGTGCTGCAAAAGAAGTCATCAATGAATCAGTCAGTATAAACTACAATAAATAAGGTTAACTATGAATCCCACTGAATAGTAGTAGACCAGTCATAATTTACATTCATCCAGGATCCGAACATAGGGACATAGTTTTGTTTTTGATCTATTTTATCAAATAAGGTTAACACTAATCTCTTTTGTCTAACTGTGTGTTGTATCCATGAATGAACTTCATTAATGTATTGCTGAATTCATCAGACGAAAATTATCATGCTTTAGCCATTTTAGGACCATCGGGTGCATTTAATTTGGATTTAATACTTTCAATTATTTTTGTCAGAGCTTTGCTCATGATTTGGTTTCTCCCTTGCTGAATTCATCAGACAAAAGTCTGACTTTAGTCGCCATGCTCTAGCCATTTTTGCTTTGCTCATAATTTGGTTTCTCCCTTGCTGAATTCATCAGACAAAAGTCTGACTTTAGTCGCCATGCTCTAGCCATTTTAGGACCATCATGTGCATTTAATTAGGTTTTGTTACTTTCAATTCTCAACTGCTTTGCTCATAATTTCTACAACAATGTATTGTCTCTCCCTTTCAGATAACAGCCAAACTCTCCTCCTTACCACAGACCCTGCCCAGTTTACTGGGGGAAATCCTGAAGCGTATGGAGACAGACCTGGGGCAAGATTTGATTCAAACTTCACTTTGCCTCCTTTACTTTTCCAGACAAGGTGGGCTGAAATGCTTATTAATAATGAAAAAAAACGTTTTAGAAAAGGACGACGGAAAACACTTTTGTTTTCTGAAGAAAATAATTAGTAATGGTCGTGATAACACATCCGTTAAATCCTTTTCGTCAAGAGCTAGTTTCATTTAAGTAAGCAGTCACATTGTTTGAAAAGGGTTGGAAATACTATTGTTTTCTATATGGGTTAAAACCATTTCGCTTAAAACATGTTGAAATTAACAATTGTTCCACCCTCAATCAGCATTTATCACACAATCGCAAATTGTCTGCAGTAATTGATTTCAAATTATTCAAATATTTTTTAAAGGTCTCACAGAACTGGAGTTACAAACCATATTGGCAATGCATAAGCTTGCTAAAAAGAAGGACAGTAACAGTTTAATGGATATTATTGAAACTACAGTAGAGCCTGACGATTATCTCCCCTCAATTTCATTTCTTCAACTGAAGAGGGCGCTTCAGTCTTTCCTTCAGCCACCTGACCCCATGTAAGTTTGTTGTGAAATTACTTTTAAAAAACAGAAAATTAGCAGTAAGATTGTGCCTGTTGAAATAAGCTGAATCTACTTAATAACTCTCCAATAAACCCAAACCTGTAAAAAAATAATTGAGCTATTAAGATTACTTACAGATGATATTTTTTTGGTTTATTGATGTTTTCTTGAATCATTATCAAAACATCTTACTATTTTCTGATAGTAATCATTAATAATAGACCAGGAGCCTAACGACGTCACTCAAAACATCATGGGATATTTGAAGGGGTCTGACTTTGATTGATTGATTGATGTTTTACACCGCACTCAAGATTATTTTTCCCTTTGATGGCGACGTTGCTAGGTTAAGAGGGGGAGGAAACCGGGATCTTTGCCTGCAAGAAACCCCCGACCTTTGCCACTACTCAGAAATTTTTCAATTTTTATTTGGTCTGAGTATGATTCTAGCTTGAGCCACATCGATGGAAGGCCTATGTTAGACTGAGGGGCTTTCATTCTAACCGACCATACCACTCAGAGATGGGTGGTTTGAATCTCCCTTCAGAAAAAATGAACATATTCAGTGTGTGTTTTTTCAACACTCGATAGTCCATATGGATTTGTTGCAAGGTACCATTGGAAGTTTGGGTTCTCCTCAGGGAACAGACCCCGGCCAGAGTTTCCTTAACCACTATCAAATATCAATCAATGTTATGAAATACTCTTATGATCTTATAAGGGGTCTAATGTTGAGCATTGTTCTTTTTATGCTTCCAGGAGCGAGACTTTATCTATATGTCACACTGGTTATCTATATGTCACACTGGTTATCTATATGTCACACTGGTTATCTATATGTCACACTGGTTATCTATATGTCACACTGGTTATCTATATGTCACACTGGTTATCTATATGTCACACTGGTTATCTATATGTCACACTGGTTATCTATATGTCACACTGGTTATCTATATGTCACACTGGTTATCTATATGTCACACTGGTTATCTATATGTCACACTATATGTCATCAATCTTATGATCTACTCTTTTGAGCTTATGAGGGATCTACTGTTGAGTATTGTCTGTTTTTTATGCTCTCCAGGAGTGAGACTTTATCTATATGTCACACTGGTTTAAGACAAGCTGTCCAGCAGAGGTATCTCCAACAGAGATCTGAAGAGAAGCAGCTGTATTTCCATAGATTGTTAGCTGGTAAGAATTGTATTGTCTCTCGTGTGTATTCATGGCCATTTTCTGTAAACTTTTGAAGCTATATTATATTGATACTAAGATCCTACTGGGTTTCCTATGGTTTCTGTTATCCTGTTTCTAAATATTCTAAAAAATAGATATGATCGATGTGTGAAATGTAAAGCTAAGAAACACTGCTTATAGTTTGTTTGTAAGTTATAACTTTTCTTTTTTGTTTTGTAACCCTTTTTTTATCCGTACATTATTTTCAAAACTGCCTCATCCTTTTTTTAGAGAGTATTTGCTTTAACAATTCATACAATACTTTTATTACCATATTTTATGAAAATCTCAACTAAACTGAAATCCTCTTATTTTAATGTTATTACTAAATTACATTGCATGTTATGTCAATTTTTCTCCATAGGGTTATATTGGCAGTCTGCAGATCCTATGGGTGATGAAAGTTGGCAGGGGAAAGTTGAATCAGCCTTTGCAGAGCTCCCCTATCATCTGGTCAGTACTCCAACATGACACAGCAAAAACCACATTTTCTCTGTATATTTTTAAACCTTCATGTACTCTATACAGACATTTATTATGTACAGGGGCCTTAGTGGCTCAGTCAGGACTGTCCTTTGGGCCCTCCGGGGCTCAGTATTGTCCTTGGGGCTTTAGTGGCTCAGTCAGTATTGTATTGGGCCCTCTCTGACTCTGTCAGTATTGTCCTGGGGGACTCAATGGTTCAGTCAGTTGTGTCCTGGGGCCCTCAGTGGCTCGGTATTGTCCTGAGCCTCTGTGGTTCAGTCTACAGAGTGATAGTCTCTCTGTCCGACGTAGGCTTTCCATAGATGAAGTACAGGCTCTAATCCCACAAAATGGAAACATTTCTGAGTGGATTTTTCACTTAATCTTCTTATGTAGAAGAATTATGCGGAAGAAAGGTACTAGCCGTAGGTTGAGGGTTCCTCAGGGAAAAAAGCCAGTTTTTCTCCCCCACTAAAACTGGCAAAATCAACATATAAAGGAAACGGTTTTGAGTGCGGCAAAAAACAATCACCCAATCCTCTTCTAGCAAATTTTTTTCTCTCACAAATTCACACTGAATTTATCAATTTATTGCTCAGGTACCTGCTGAAGGGCAGAGTTTCCTCTGAGCAAAGAGCCCAAGGGGAAATAAATGAAAATAATCTTGAGTATGGCATGAAATGTCAATCTATTTTTGTAGATGTGTGGCTGTGATTTTGAAGAGCTGGAATTTGTACTCTGTGATCTTAATTTCATTCAAAGTAAATGTTCCCATGGACAATCAGTTCAACTTCTGGAGGATTTCAACTCCAGTTGTAAGTTTTACAAATTTTCTATACAGCATGAAATATTATCTTTATTATTTTTATAAAAAAGGAAAATTGAGTCATTTTTGGGGTTCCTGTTGAAATAATACCTGTTTGACGATAAAAATACTCGTGGTTTACAATCATGTTATTAAAGTAATTGATCATGAAAGTTGCTAAATTTGGTATCTGATATATTTTGAGATTTTTTACTGCCGGCTTATGGAATGCCTATCATTAGTAAGACAAATTCAATCTGATTTCACTAACTGACTGACCAGACAGAAGTATTAACATACATACCAGATATAACCATCAAAATTAGTGTTTCATATCACAGGATGTTGGGAATAGGGCCTGGGAGTGTCCCAAGAGATTTCGCAATATCCAGTGTCAGATTACTTTTTTGATGACCTTAGTTTGATGGATGTTTTTATTCTTCAACATCAGAACTGAGTGTCACATCCGAACGATAAAGGCTTGCCACATGTACAATGAGAGTGCCGGTGACAGGAAAGTTTTGGAATTCTCAGGATATTTCCGAGATCATCAAGGCTTTCCTCATTTGAATTATTCTGTAAAATCGTTCACATATTCTTATTGTTTAATAGTTGTAGTGAACCGGAGTGTATTGAAGAAACAGAAGCCATTTTTGGAGTCTGAAAGAGTGAAAGACTATCATTCATTTGTGTCCAGACAACTTCATCTTCTGGCCAAGTAAGATTCATACAACCAGTTACTCCAAAATATGATGTAAAAATTAAAAAAATTCTGAGTGGATTTTTCACAGTCGCTGTATGTGGAAGAGTTGCCAGGTACTCGCCGCAAGTCAGATGTTTCCTCCGGGCTATCAGCCCGGTTTCCTCTCCTGCTAAACCTGGCAACATCTCCATATAAGTGAAATAATCTTGTGCGGCGTAAAACATCGATCAATCAATCAACCAGAATAACATGACTAAAAAGGAAACAAAAATTCAGCTACACACATGTTTTGAGGCGACAGATATACTGGGAGTCACAATATCACAGTTTGACCAGCTGTTTACATTGAGCCCTAGAAATGCATACATATAATAATAATAATAATAATAATAATATTCTTTATTTCAAGAGGGTTACATATATAAAATACACTCAATCAGCTGAATAGCTGTTCTACCTTGAGGCCCTCAAAACTGTTAGCATCATGACATAACAATGGTTTACATATATACAGTGAACATATACATAAATACAGACATTTTTACAAAGACAAAAATTATTAAGTACATAGATCATGACGATATTTGTTCTTAAAACTTACTACTGAAGAAGCAGTTTGGGTAGATAATTGGAGAGAATTCCAAATACTTGTTCCGGAGTAAGATAAGGATTTCTTGCACATTTCGATACGAGGGAATGGCACAGATAATTTGTACATTTTTTTGTGACCTGAGAGGCATATGTTTAGTTTGAGCTTGGGTGAATAAATCCATCATGTAAGATGGGTAGTCACCAGAAATACATTTATACACGGTGACAGCTATGTTTAATTTTACATACTCTTCAATGTTTAGCCAGTTAAGGGCTTTAAATAATTCCTGTGATGGCGTTTTCTTAGTTTTACCCAAAATAAGTCTTGCTGCCTGTTTTTGTAATTTATTAATCCTAATGATGAGGTTGTTTGAATATAGGTAAACAATAATTGATTTGCGGTAAAATATATGTGTTGTAAAACAAAACCCTTATATTAAATGGTAGTAAGTGCTTATGCTTACGTAGAAAGGACACCAAACATGATATTTTTTGGCAAACAGAATCAACATGGTTAGACCAAGTTAAAGTGTTGTCTACATGCAATCCTAGTATTTTTAAATTCTTTGTTTGCTTTATATTGACATCATTAAAAGTAATCTCAAAGTTATTAGGATGACAAGATTTCTTTGAGGTTCCAATCAACATTGATGTGGTCTTCTCAGGGTTGATTACCATTACATTTTCCTCACACCACTGAGACACTTGCGATATTCCTATATTAAGTTTATGCTGTATAGTCTTAATAGATTTGGAAGAAGCATACAAAGATGTGTCATCAGCATAGCTATCAACATTACATTCATCAATAAACAATACAATATCATTAACATATAAAATAAACAAAAGAGGTCCCAATATGGAACCCTGGGGAACTCCAGTAGTAACTATGAGTTGTTTTGACGACACCTGACCAATGCAAACTACTTGTTTCTTAGCAGTCAGGTAAGACTGCATCCAAGACAGAGCATTTGGACTAAATCCATACATTTCTAATTTTGTCAGAAGTAATTGGTGATTTACTAAATCAAAAGCCTTTTTGAAATCAATTGAAAGGACTCCAACCAATTCATTGTTATTTAAAGCATACATCCATTGTTCAGTCATTTTTGTAAGGGCTGTAAAACAAGAGTGTTTAGGTCGAAAACCTGATTGGTTTGAATGGAGAAGATCATTGGAAGAAATGTATGTATATAACCAGTCATGTACATGTCTTTCTAAGATCTTTGATAAAATTGGCAATACAGAAATTGGTCGATAATTTCCAGCTGAACCCAATGACCCACTTTTATGAAGTGGAAGAACTTTAGCTGCTTTCCATCCATTTGGGAATATTCCAGTTTTTATACTTAGATTGATCAGATTGGCAATCCATCCAAACCTGTACTTTTAGTAGAGTCTAGATTTAGAAGATAGGTGAAGACGTAATGGGTTGTTATAGATGGGATGGTAAATTTATTTCCAGGTGGAAGTCTCTGATGAATAAATGATTTTAACTTACTTAAAGTGATTGTAGGAGCTTTATTTTCTTGAGGTAATAGGCGTTCTGCTGCATGGATGAAGAACTTATTCAATTCATCAGCAATATCTATAGATTTTGTATGTTTTTTTTCACCAGCCTCTATCATATTAGGAACTTTACGTGTATCTTTGAGATTAAGTTTCTTAAGTATAGTCCATGTGTCTAATTGTTGTCCATTTTCTATGATAGTTGTGATCAAATTTTTCTTAGCTTTAAAAATAAGTGAATTAACATGGTTTCTTTTTTGCTTAAATAGTTCATTTTGTTTAACTTTTGATGTCTGATTTCTTTCTCTCATGGCTAACACTATTTCCTCTGTCAACCACTCTGGTTGCCTAATTTGTTTAACCCGTTTATGTAAAACAGGAGCATGTTGATTAAGTACATCAGTAAATACTTCGACCCATTCATCTAGAGCCTTGCCTGGGTCTATATAACACTGCACAAACTTCCAGTCAACAAAAGAAAGATGATTACGAAAATTATCATAATCGAACGATTTCATAGATCTGTAAATAATAGTTTTGTGACAATTATCTTTTTGAAAGTTACATTTGCGACATAGAAAAGTTGCTTTATGATCACTAAGTTGTAACTGCCGAACATCAGAAAAACTTATTTTATCCACATTAGTAGTGTAAATATGATCGATGAGCGTCTCACTGGTACTAGTTATTCTTGTTGGTTTATTGATGAGTTGAGTAAGTGTAAAAGATTCACAGCAGGAAATCCAACTGCTTGGAGGCTCAGTTAAAAGATTGATGTTAAAATCACCTAATATTATTATTTCTTTATCTTCTGCATAAATTTCCTCAAGAACATTTTTATATTCCTCAATCCACAGAGCAGGTGCACTTGGTGGTCTGTATACAAACCCTAAAATAAAAGGCTTAGCCTTTAGTAGCATAATTTCTAACCAGATGATTTCCAATGTAGTAGTCTCTAAATCAATACGTCGCTTATAATTAAATTTGTCTTTTATAAAGACTATCAAACCTCCACCACTTTTTCGTAACCTATCCTTTCTTTCAATTGAAAACCCTGAAATGGACAACAGATTTTTACCATGTTTTTTCTTCAGAAAAGTTTCAGAAAAGCCAAGTATGTCTACCACCTTGTGAGATTTTGTTAACAATATATTAATCTGATCAATCTTTGGCAAAATATGTTGAATATTAACATGGCCAATTTTCAGCCCTTTTTTAGGTAAACATAAATCTACAAAACTGTCTAAGAAAACAGAATTAGTACGGTGCAGGGGAGGTTGAGCAACTGGGAAAGGGAAATAGTTTTTGTTAGTTTTGGTTGAATTCTTTGGTTTGTCATCATTTTGTAAAGAAGTACAATTACTATCATCAACATACGACAATATGTTTATAAAGGATATAAAGTCATCATCTGGTGTATCTTCAGCCAGTAGGCCTACAGACTGAAATGGCTCATTGTATTTTATAGGTGGTATAGAAGATATTTTTGTTGTGTCAACTTCTTTGTCTGTTTCTATTGGTAACTCAAGATCAGATATTGGTTTGGTACATAATTGATCTGAGTCTGACACAATATCTTAAGTTACGACCTTTCTTTCTTTCGAAATCTGAAGCTTCAATGGAGTTTGAATATTAGAAGTTAAATAACATTTGTTATAAAGAACTGAATTTGTATGATCACAGGTTTTTACGGCACTCATCTCATCCACATTGCCAAATGTTCAGAAAGAACACATCTTTTGTTTATGACCAGATTGATGACAGTTATTGCATGTTACAGGGTAAGAATGCCAACATTTGGATTCTAAGTGATTAGATTCACCACACTTATAACAGAATTTAAGGCCTTGAGCGAGAGGTTGATTTTTACTTATTTTAACAACAGACACAGTGTTATTAATGTTCCTGATTAGCTTGGACGAACCCTTGGCACTTAAATGTAAGCCATCTCCAACAAGAAGTTCCCTATTGACCTGACCATTGCGTTGATAGAATGTAACTTCATTGTCAACAAATCTTAGAGTGTAGTAATTTGCAAGACTTTTCAGTCTTTCGTTAATCAAAGGTATCACATATCTGGTATGATCCATACGTGGACAGAGTCCAGAAATAATGATCTCTGTTTCTGGAGTAACATCATATATCAGGTTAAGAACATTATCATATTGTAGTTCAATGTCATCTAAGCAATCTTGAGTATTATTTGTTCCAACTTGGAGTACAATTGTCTTGTATTGATCTAGATGCATTGATGATAGTTTATTATACATGTGTTGAATAGTTGCACCTCGTAATGTGATGACTTCAACATCAGATTGAAGGCCTCTTGTCTTCACTCCTTGTATCATTGAAGTCCCAATGATGAGTGTTTTCTTTGCGATGGTATGTGTATATTGGCTCAAATTTTTAGACCTGTATTTTTTGTTTGAAACTGATACTTTCTCTAACGGTAAAGTAGGTATCTTTTGGCCTTCCGAACACATAGCTTGGCTGCCGAAGGAAGGTTTTTTGTGTACAGGTATATGTTTCATATTTGCCTCTTGCTTTTTAATTAGTCTATATGTTGAAGGTTTATCTTTAGGTCTATTTAATGAAATTGAAGATTTATTTAAATCCTTCTCAGCAACAAGCAGTTCATCTTTTAACATCTTAACCTGTTGTTGGTGCTCTTTGAGAAGCGAATGTAGAGTGGCATTCTCCTTGTCCAGGCGACTCATATTATCTGCCAATTTGTCTCTTTCTTGTGTTAACTTTTCAATATCATTTGTTGTAAAATATGTTTGAGTGTCCACATGTTTCACATAGACAGGTTCCGATTGTGAGGCAGTCTCTGTTGTAATTGAGGTCTTCTGATTTTTGCATCGACACATTTTGTCTTGTAGTTTGTTGAGCTGTTCTTGAAGTTTATAAAACTCAAGTTTGTTATATACCGAGGCTTTATATTGCTGATATTCCTCACGGAGTGTATAGTACTGGAGCAATATATCTTGTTTTGAGGTAGATTCATTTATGTCTACAACATATGCATCCATTGATATTGGCGTTGACATTCTTGATTGGGATATTGAATTAAAATCTGAATCAGGTGGATAAACATTCCAATCAGGTATTTTGGAAGTTACACAAAGGTTGTCTCTTGTCAATAGCATATCCCGTTGAGTCGCTGGACTCGTGTCATTCAAAGTAAATCCAGAAAAATTTAGTTCACTGTTTGATTCAAAACTTGTATACAACAAATCAAGGGTGGTTCTGGTGAAGGAATCATCCATTTTGGTGAATTCACACACAAGTTGATAATTGTTTATAAAGGTTGCTAAGGAAAATTTGTTGATGAAGAGTTTTATATGGGAAAAAAAAAATAACCTTATTAAGAAAATTAACAATGAGTTAAAACTAACTCTTGTTAATTTTGAATTAATTTTCAATTTTCTCAAGATAAAGTCGCTAGAAATTATCCATGGCGTTCAGAAGCAATCCGGTTGTTGTTGTTACTGTTTTGAACTTGGTTGGTAAGGAAAGTTTTTTGAATTTCTATCCAATTATTGGTATCGAAAAACAATGCAATCCAAGTGTTTTTGTATATGCACTTGTCTTAGATGTCAAAGACCCAGTGATGTTGACAATTTTGGTACTACTAAAGTTCCAGTTTGAATTATGTTGTTGTTGCACAGTATCATCAGTTGACAGTTGATAATGTTTCAAAAATGAATGAATCAAATCCTCAAGAAAATGTTCACAGTTTTGGCCAAGTATGATGACTTAACTACACGTACATCAATTCAAACTAATTAAATGTCCAGAGATTCCTCATTTGCAGTATTTCCAGACTTGCAGTTTGAATTATGTTGTTGTTGTAACATGAGGTTGACAGTTGATATTTGGCAGATTCTTAAAACATGATTACAACAAAAAATTCCTGGTTAATTCTTCAAACTGTTGGCAAAATATGACGTCTTGATCAATCCTACACCAGTCCACACTGAATAAATCTCTGAAATATCTCCTCAAAGTAAATAAAAAATTACAAATCCTCACAGCTGAAAACTGCAACAAGTAACTGACATGGCGGCCATTATACCTCTGATATATGGTTCAGTGAGTAGAGAATTGCCTCTAAGTGCCCTTCCCAGTGGATCTTCCTCCAGACATATTTAATCTAAATAAAAGTCATGAACATTTTCATATCCAAACAACTTTTATGGGATAGTTGTCAGGTACCAAATGCATGTTGTCTGTTCCTCCATGGGCCTAGAGGTCGTGTTTCCTCTCTCAATAAACCTTGCCTTGGTGGGTCAGTCAGGCTTATGTGGATACTGGCTTCCATCACTGGCTGCCTGGTCCAAGGGAAAAAGCTGCAAAATTTTATGAGGGTTTTTTGGGTTTTTTTGATCGACCTACATGTATATTGAAGGGTTGCAAGATTAGGTAACTCATCTACTTGTATATTAGGGAAAAAATCTTGAGTACGGCAATGGAATAATTATCATATGTTGGATACTTGGCAGGCAAAAGCAAAACTTTTGGTTTCCTCCGGACAAGCAGACCAGCTTCCTTCTCCAATTAACCATGCATGATTGGAAACAAAGCCCTAATTTAAACGTCTTGTCTTTTTTATTATTTTAGAAATATTTTGTACTGACATACAAGAATAATACATGAAGTGGTAGGTTTTAGGAAAATAGCTGAGTTAAAGTAACCATTATGTGGTCTGATTAAAAGCTACTTTCTAAATTCAGATATTTTTGTTGGAAATAGGTAGAATATTTTTTTTCACATTTTACATTTATCTTTTCAAACAGGTATCCAAATTTGACAATTCAGACAGCCGTGAACTCTGACCCGGGTACATTTCCTCCAATTGATGCTGAGGATATCATTTACAATCGATCGTCCAATCAAAAGACAGGCATCTTCAGATTGAGGAACAGGCCTTTGCAGACTGACCAGTGTACCTTGACCATCGGGGATCTTTCTGCTGTAGGCCCCTTAGTTACACTTAATTAATGACCACAAAATCAGGAAGCTTTTTTTTTTCAAAATTAGATAATAAATATCTCTGTTTGTTTGCAAAAGCTTCTACAGAACTTTTATTGATAAGTCCATTGAGTAACGTTTTCAAGATGATTTCCCATATATGGCAAAATTGTTGCATAATGAAAATTCCAAACCTCCCTATGGTACCTGTCAAACATTCCATATAGTAACCATGGTTACCAGTATGTACCTCCTTGTAGATTACTTTCAGGGGATCTTTTTGGCCAGTAAAGGCCCGTTCTAACTGTGCGATGTGTCGTACAAACTTGTGGGATGCTATTAAAATAAATGCTTTTAATTGGTCGATAGAATCACATGCTACAAATCGGTACTTCAAATCAGACACAATGAGAACGGGCCTTAAGCGATAGTCTCTCAGTCCAACGCTCTCCTTCCAATGATGAGTCAGGGGTTCGAAGCCCACTCAGTTCAAAGAAAAATTGCCAAATTTGGAGTGGGGTTTTCTCCTGGTGGACAGTATCTGCCTAACGTTAGGGCTACTTCCCTCAATAACCCTGCCAATGATGTGAAACAATTGAAATAATCTTGAGTGCATCGTAATAGATGAAGCAATCAGTTTATCTTTTTAGATTATAACATTAATCCATGTTGTCTGTTTCAGCCTGTATTATGTGTGGCTATATCACCATGTGGAAACTACATGGCCTGTGGAGACAGAGATTGTAACATCAAGATATACCATAC
The DNA here is from genome assembly GCA_963971465.1 of Lepidochitona cinerea. NCBI lineage: Eukaryota > Metazoa > Mollusca > Polyplacophora > Chitonida > Tonicellidae > Lepidochitona > Lepidochitona cinerea. Next base: position 42,094,252 of record OZ020553.1, read on the forward strand.
ACAGACTGGCAAGGTTAACATCATTTTACTATGTTTTAAAATAATTTATAACTCAACCATATAACTGTTTTTGCCATGTGAAAAGTAAATATACTTAATTAATTCCCAAAAATTATTATTTTTAAGAAATTAAAGAGTTATCCCCCCCTAAAGATATGAAATACTCACTTTTTTACAGACAAAAATTTAAGAAATGAAACATCTCTTCATTTAATTTTTTTTCTGTTGACCAATTTGGCAGCAAGCTCGTCTCAAGCTTTGTTATACCCCCCGCAACGAAGTTAGGGGGGGGTATACTGGAATCGGCTTGTCCGTCCGTCCGTCTGTCCGTCTGTCTGTCAGTCCGTCTGTCCGTCTGTAGACACAATTTTGTCCGGACTACTCCTCCTAAGATTTTGCTTTGATTTCAATGAAATTTCACAAATATGTTACCAATCGTATGTAGATGTGCATGCCCAGCTTACAGGATGATATTTCCTTTTTTCACATTTTTATGACGTTTTTGACTTATAGGACTTTGCCATTTTTGGGGTCTCATTCCATATGAAGACAGGGTTATCGTGTTATCGCCCCTACGTCCTCCCTACCTTCCCCCCTCCCCCCCCCTTCTACTGCCATGAAGTGTGTATGTACGCTCATACATCCGTCCAATCGTTGTTCCCTCTGTCCGTCTGTCCGTCCGTCTGTCTGTAGACACAATTTTGTCCGGACTACTCCTCCTAAGATTTTGCTTTGATTTCAATGAAATTTCACAAATATGTTACCAATGGTATGAAGATGTGCATGCCCAACTTACAGGATGATATTTCCTTTTTTCACATTTTTATGACGTTTTTGACTTATAGGACTTTGCCATTTTTGGGGTCTCATTCCATATGAAGACAGGGTTATCGTGTTATCGCCCCTCCCTCCTCCCTACCTTCCCCCCTCCCCCCCCCCCCCCTTCTACTGCCATGAAGTGTGTATGTACGCTCATACATCCGTCCAATCGTTGTTCCCTCTGTCTGTCCGTCCGTCCATAGACACAGTTTTGTCCAAAATACTCCTCCAATGGATCTCATTCCATATGAAGACAGGGTTATCATGTTATCGCCCCTCCCTCCCTCCTCCCTACCTCCCCCCCCCCCCCTTCTGCTGGCATAAAGTTTGTATGTACACACATACATCTGTCTGATCGTTGTGCCCTCCGTCCATCCCGTCCGTAGACGCAATTTTGTCCAAAATACTCCTCCCAGATGTTGGTTCTTTTTGAATGAAACTTGACAAATGTTACCAATGATATGAAGTTGTCCATGTCCTACTTGCAAGGAGATATTTTTACATATTTATGACATTTTGGACTCCTTTTGACATTTCTCTGTTGAATGTTCTGCCATTTGTCTGTTCATACATTTGTTTGTAGACACAATTTTGTCCCATTGTACAGTTGTACGGTAGTTGCTGTGCTTGTCATATAAGCCTGCATGTTTCATTATTGTGCTTGTGGCACTCTTGATAGCCTTCTTCCTCGTAGTGAGTGCTGGTAACATGATCAGCAAGCAGCCTCATAGTCTACTTTCTTGTTGTCGATGCTAACTGAACATGACCAGCAAGGAGTATTTTGCATGATATTTTGTCTTACTCCATCATTTGTCACAGACGTAGCATTAAATCATGCCCAATTCATGTGTCTCCTCCTCTTGGTGCTGTTCCACCCATCCAACTCACTGTCTTAACACTAATACCCCCTTACACTTTCCTGAATGTTATTAATTTTTTCATGTTGTTGATAGATGTTGGCCTTGGTTGGTGCCAGTTCCTGCAATTTTGATGCAGTCTGCTGCTGTCATCATCTGCTCATGTAAAGTCATATCTGCATCTCATAGCTTGTTCTCCTTGCTTACTTGCCAGCAGAATTATCATCATATTCTGTGTTTTTGCATTTTCAATTTCATTGTTGGTTTTCTCATCACTTATCACTGACCATTATATTATTGTTTTGATGCTACAATTCTCAGATAGGCCGACTTTTCTTGCAGAGCGGGGGGTATCTCAGTTATGTCTAGTTTTTACTTCTTTAACGTATAATAATTATCATATATAATACTTTTTTTTAAACATTTTTTTTTAAATTTTGTTTAGGTGATTTGGGAAGGTCATGGCCACAGTAACATGGTAACAGATGTGTGTTATGTTGATAACTCACGTTTAATGTCCGCCTCTAAAGATGGTCTTGTTATTGTCTGGGACTCTCAGACAGGGCAGAGGTAATATTCTGGCAATGAAAATTTCTGGCTATAAAGTTTGAAGACAGATGGAAAATTATCTATATCTACATCTGATGGCTACTATTAGTTATCATGGTTGGTGGAGGGGGGATATGAAGTATTTACATGGTCAGCGTGGTAATTGATAGCGGCCTCGCCGTTATCAATTCCCACGCTGACCATGTAAATACTTCGTATCCCCCCCTGTTTAGAATGATATCTACATGGTCAGCGTGGGAATTGATAATGGCGAGACCGCTATCAATTACCAGGCTGACCATGTAAATACTTCATATCCCCCCTCCACCAACCATGATAACGATTTTATTATCTTGAAAAGCTTTACTTTTGCGTAGAATCAGCCAAAATATCGCTCGTTAATTCAATCGCACACTCACATAATAGTTGCAAATGGTGACCTTATACGAGCACGCGCTACAACATCATCAAACAACGTCGCCCAAAAAATGTCGACATAACGTTCGCCTGTCACCCACAATATAATTGAAAACGGTGAGTGATGCGAGCACGCCCTATGACGTCATAAAACTCACAATGTAGACTAGAAGTATTTGATGATCTTCCAACTGGGCTTCTTTGGCTTAGTAGATCCTTATTTATATCTAAACTTATTTATGTCTATTTACATCTTTGTTCGATGGCATTTAGAAGCTGAAGAATACAATAAACCAATGGAGGCTATATGGATTACAACTTCTGGTTTTATTGGGTTGCAGCGTTTCGATGTAGATAATAACCTCTTTGCTTGATAAAGATGTTAGTATCTAAATCGAAGCGTTGCAACCCATTAAAACCAGAAGTTGTAATCCATATAGCCTCCATTGGCTTATTGTGTTTACATCTTACATCTATCTTTTGGGGAGATGGAGGGGACCCACTATATAGGCCAGAAATATAAGATGATTTGTTTGAATTGCGGTTTATAAAGCCATAGTCTCTTGGTCGGACACTAGCCTTTCGTTGATGCACCATGGGTACATACTCACCAAGGTCAAAGATAATTTGAAAAATGTTGAGTGTGTTTTTCAATCGTTCATTGCCCTATGTGAAAGAGATTTCAGCTATCTGCCAAAGGTGGGGGATTGCTCCAGGAAAAGAGCTTCGCTTCCTCCACCATTTAAGTTTCCATAGATATGAAACAAACTTGAGTGTTGCGTGAAACGTCAATCAATCAATTGGTTGATGGTTTTATTCCCACTTGTTCCGTAAAAAGCTAACAACTCTGTTTTTAAATGATTGACCTATCCCCCCCCCCCTATAAAAAAAAGGAAGGGTTGCCATACAAGTGAAATTTACAAGTACTCATAAAACGTCAATCAGTCCAGAAGTGTACACTTCGAAAATGCCAAATTAAAGCTTTTTATTTTTGCAGGTTTTGGCAATTTTGTTCTTGCTGTTAATTGCTTGTCCTGAAACAACTGATGTCCTATTTTTTCCCAGTCCTTATTCATGTTCTATATATTGCATTTTGTATGTTTGATATGAGGGGATCAATAGTTTTAATCTAAAACTTTGACATCAGTGGGTTTTTGTGTCGCCTGAAAGGGGGCACTTAGGGATCACTTTGACGGCGTAGTCTGGCGTCGGCGTCGTCGGCGTCGATGTCGGCGTCGGCGTCCGGATTGGTTTCCGTGCAATATCTTGAAAACCACTGGCTTAATTTTTTTCAAATTTAAATGGGAAGTTTAATACCTTAATACCCCGCTCAAGTTCGACTTTCGCTAAAATCCGCGCATATTTAATTATTGTACAGGCTTTTGATTGGCTCATACAAATAACTTGGTTTCCGTGCAATATCTTGAAAACCACTGGCTTAATTTTTTTCAAATTTAAATGGGAAGTTTATTACCTTAATACCCCGCTCAAGTTCGACTTTCGCTTAAATCCGCGCATATTTAATTATTGTACAGGCTTTTGATTGGCTGATACAAATAACTTGGTTTCCGTGCAATATCTTGAAAACCACTGACTTAATTTTTTTCAAATTTAAATGGAAAGTTTAATACCTTAATACCCCGCTCAAGTTCGACTTTCGCTAAAATCCGCGCATATTTAATTATTGTACAGGCTTTTGATTGGCTCATACAAATAACTTGGTTTCCGTGCAATATCTTGAAAACCACTGGCTTAATTTTTTTCAAATTTAAATGGGAAGTTTATTACCTTAATACCCCGCTCAAGTTCGACTTTCGCTTAAATCCGCGCATATTTAATTATTGTACAGGCTTTTGATTGGCTGATACAAATAACTTGGTTTCCGTGCAATATCTTGAAAACCACTGTCTTAATTTTTTTCAAATTTAAATGGGAAGTTTAATACCTTAATACCCCCCTCAAGTTCGACTTTCGCTAAAATCCGCGCATATTTAATTATTGTTTTTGATTGGCTGATACAAATAACTTGGTTTCCCTGCAATATCTTGAAAACCACTGGCTTAACTTTTTTCAAATTTAAATGGGAAGTTTAATACCTTAATACCCTCCTCAAGTTCGATTTTCGCTAAAATCCGCGCATATTTAATTATTGTACAGGCTTTTGATTGGCTGATACAAATAACTTGGTTTCCGTGCAATATCTTGAAAACCATTGGCTTAACTTTTTCCAATTTAAATGGGAAGTTTATTACCTTAATACCCCGCTCAAGTTCGACTTTCGCTAACATCCGCGCATATTTAATTACTGTACAGGCTTTTGATTGGCTGATACAAATAACTTGGTTTCCGTGCAATAGCTTTTTGTGGAATTCTGTACAGAAGAATATCACTAATAAATTTTTATTCAATAAATACATATTTTGCATGTTTTAAGTTAATTGATTTTACTCTTTAGACAACCAATAATGAAACCATTCATTCAGTCAAGCTTCCATTTGCAGGGGAGCCTCCGTAGCTCAGCTAGTAAAGCTTTTTACTCGCATCAACATAAGCCTTCCACCAATACCGCATGGGTAGGATCCTTGTCAGGCCAAAATTTCATACTGGATTTTTTCGCAAAAGATGAAGGTATATGTGGGATGGTCGCTCGGAGTCAATGAAATGTTGGGGATTTCTTATAAATGTGTAATCTGACGCAGATTATTATTTAATATCTCATATTCAGGTAACATCTTACACAGCATGATATACATATATTCACAAATAAAGTACAACAGTGAATTTTTTTGTAAAAGGTGATGTACCTTCTCCTTGTATATTTATCCTGCCAGGCGACACTTCTACTTCAGTTGAATTCTAGTTAGAATTTTCCTTCGTTTTTATTTCAGAGTTTTGACATTGAAGGGCCACGGACGTTCAGTGAATGCATGTGCCTCTAACGGCCCTCTCATGGCTTCAGCGGGATGGGACTGTAACGTCAAAATATGGAACGTTAAAAACGGAGCGGAAGTTTGGGAAATCAAGGAAATGTGAGTAATGACTGAGACATTTTAATTCAATGTTACTAACTCCTACTAGGTGACGTAACTTTTTATATAATTTAGGATGAACTACTACATGTAGCTGTGTGTTTATTGTCAACATAAAGGGACTATAGGTTTCCACTTCGTCAGTCAGTCAATCTTTCAGAACTTTTGGAACTTGTTTCCATAGGTATTATAGTCTAGAAAGTATTCCATGTGCAAGTGTGTTTTAAATTAGACAAATAAAAAAGGACACCACTTGTTAAATATCCTTGCCACACTTTCTACTTAAGTACAGTTCTCTTGGTGTAAAACATCAGTAGTTAAATCAATAAAGGAAAGCGTTGTACATGTGTTTCATATTTTTTGCCTTTACAGCTTTGTATTTCATATTTTTTGCCTATACCTATGTTTCAGGAAGCCTGTGAATTCTGTATCTTTCCACCCGGAAGATGAATCTGTTGTTACTGGCTGCTGGGACGCAACCATCAAAATATGGGACATAACTCACAGGAAACGAAAGGCTGTAAGTGTTACCCTTAGATGGTACTTCTCAATAGCAGCTTGGGGCCCCAGTTATCAGGTACTGTGGCTAGGTCAGATGCTTCATCTGACCAAAAAGACTTGTTTCCATCCTTACTAAACCTGGCCAAGCTGCGATAGAAGAGAAAAAATCATGAGTGTAAAACAACAATCAGTCAATAGCAGCTCAAAGAGAACATTGTTTGGTTTGTTAGCAGTCAGGAACATTTTGTGTACACTTAAAAGGTAGACAATTAATTTTACAAGCCTGCTCAGCTTTGAGACCCCCCCCCCCCCCCCCCCCAATATTTTAAATGGGTTTCAAACAGTTCTTCAAAGTTTATAGGGGCCTCCGTGGCTCAGTAGGTAGAGCGTTGGACGCTCAATCCAAACAGCCTTCCACCAATGGGTCGCGGGTTTGAATCCCAATCAGTCCAAAAATTGGAAAATTTTCTGACTGGGTTTTCACTCGAACGACCTATGTGGGATGGTTGCCAGTTACCAACGGAAGGTCGTGGGTTTCCTCCGGGCATAGAGCCCGGTTTCCTCCCACAATAAAACAGGCAACGCCGCCATATAAGTGAAATAATCTTGAGCGTGGCGTAAAACACCAAACAATCAATCAATCAATCAAAGTTTATAAAATTTTCGCCATTTAGACATCTGTGATTTTCAGCTAATGAAACCCTGTCCACAGTTTAATTTACATGTATGTTATTGTTTCCATGACTAGGTTTTACGAGGTCACAAGTCTTCAGTAAGAGCTGCAGCTTTCTCCCCTTCAGGCGTTCACATTGCTTCAGCTGCCCTTGACGGAGAGGTCAAGCTCTGGTCAGCCATTAATGGGACACCAGTAAGTTATTAACAGTTCCCGTTAAATATTTTTGATTCCATGTCCAGCCTGTGTCATTTCTAACTATACAATGCTCTATCCAATCATTTTTCAGACAGCCATTATTAAAAATAAACAAGTCACTTAAAATAAAGCATATTTTTGGCCCACTTAAGCACTCACCTAACTAAAGCAAGTGTGTTACGATTGATATCGGAGGCTTGGAATATCCATAACACACAGGCTCTTATTCGGTAACCTCTATGTAATCGTAGTGTCCAGTAGTTTGACGTAGAGCACTCATTAATTCAGTGTGTCTGAAAAAAAGGGCAAGTTCGTTTATCTCAAGATAATAAAGTGGCATGAGCTGCCAAAATGTGGATATTTTGACGTAAGAACAGAATGTTGAAATTATCGGTTATTTTTCTCAAGATGTATATTTCAGAAGTTTTTTAGTGCTTCTAGTCTCGAGAATGTACGATATTGTATTGTTTTGAGTTAACTTTGGCTAAGAATGAATGAATGGTCGTCCCGGTTATTTAAATTTTGTTTACTTTTCGAGCACTATTCCGGTTCATATAGGCCACATACTGTATGGATTTTCCTCATTCCAACCCCAATCATTTAGTTTTTCGATGGCCTTTATAGCCTCTTACTGTCGTGACGATAAGAAATTATGAAAAAAGTGTGAATTTTGGCAGCTCATGCCACTTTAACATGGACAAAATAGGGAGTCAAATTAAGATGTACTTTTATTACGCCTTATTTTCTGTACTAACTTTGGTATCTGACCTTTTGTTACAGCTGGCTGACATACAAGGCCATGCTTTACCCATTAATAAGCTGCAGTTTTCTGCATCAGGAAATGAACTGATAACAGTCAGCGATGACCAGAAAATTAAGGTACCTTTTGTATTTTTGTACTGGGGAATATGTTTTCTATATTCTATTTTCAATATGTTCTAATTCCATCCAGAAAAAGCTCCCTACACCAATGATTTTATCGGTCGGTGGAGGGGGGGGGGGGGGGGGGGGGTGCTTAACCTTTTTCTTTGTGTATAGGAAAAATAAAACTTGAAAATGCACTCGTTTAAAATCTATCTCAATTAAATTTTTTAATTTTTTGGTAATGCAGGTCTGGTCAAGTCATTTGGGTAAACTCCTTCACGATTTGCCCTCTGAACAAGAAGAATCAACTGGTTGTGTGTGTTTCTCACCAGATGGCACCACTGTTGCCATGGGAACCAGTATGGGAGCTGTGCGTTTCCTTGATGTAGACACAGGTATGATTCTTTGAGGAATGTTTTGTCTAGGTTTAAAGAATTAATTAAACATAGAAAAGAATCTAAAGCTACTTGCAACTTCACCATTTTTTTCTGTTTTATTACTTTAAAATTTATATAAAGATTTTACATTACAAACCATTCACGTTATTGTCAGATGCCTTCATGATACTCGTTTTGAAGCTGTTTTCGTCAAGATACTTGTAGCATATTCAGCAAGGCTCTTTAATTTACGTCCCCTGTATATATTATAGAATTTTTTTTATATAGTATTCTTTCCAATGGCCAGTATGTCAACAAAATAAAATTTTAGAATAGGATTTTAATGGCTACATAAGTGAGAACATGTTTGACAGACATGTGGTTTTTAATCGCCCATAATCAGGATAACACTGGCGTAAAAGCAGATGCGAGTTTAAATTGTTTAAAAAGCTCCGTAGTGCGTTGTAACAGTCAATAAAAAATCAACCATCGTAAGTGACATAATTGTTAGTGTAATATTGATCAATTTCTCCATGATCACTGCCATAGCTTTGTGGCTTTACGAATATCATGCTGAATTAGTAAATAACCGACACTAATTGACCCGGAAAAAATTCCGGGCTGTTCTATCATATCATGCTGTTACAGACCTGCTGGATTGATTAAGTGATAAGTTAAGTGATTGGTTCATTCATATATTTTTGAACACTAAAACACACGGGCACAGGGTAAATCTTCTTTTATATGATAGCATTGCCAGGTTTAGTTGGGGAGGAAATCCTTACTATTTTGTTCCTGTTTTAGGTAATCATTCCAGAGTTATACACCCTTGCCAGGAGGCGATCAGTTGTCTGACCTACACTGGCTTTGAGAATCAGATGATTGTTGGTACTGATAATGCTAGGGTTTTGGTGAGTGTCTTCGTGAATGTGACATATTTCAACTATTTTTTCTACTCCAGTAAAAATCAGGTGCAATATTTGTGATAAAAACGATAAGAATGATAGCAAAGAGAGTAGATTGACAATAGTGGTCACTTCGTTCGCGCCATGTTGAATTTGAACTGACACGATTATAAGGAACCTCCTTTCTATAGAGAGCGCCCTACAGTTGAATCGAGTACAGTCGGAACACCCTTCCGCTAGGGGGCCAGAAGAATATGCCGGCAATGCTGATTGGACGAAGTGACCACTCTTGTCAATCTACTCTCTTTGATGATAGTCACTACGTCAGACACAGGCCTTCCATTTATATGGCCTGAGTTTGAATCCGCTCGAACCAAATAACAATTTGTGGGTGGATTTTTCACTCCATCATCGTAAGTGAAAGAGTTATCAGGTACTGTGGTTAGGTGAGGGGGGTTCATCTGACCAAAAAGACTGGTTTCCTTCCCTAATAAACCTGGCCAAGCTGCGATAGAAGGGAAATAATCATGAGCGTTGTGCCTTAATTAATCAATAGCAGCTCAAAGAGAACATTGTTTTGTTTGTTAGCAGTTTTGAAAATTTTGTGTGCACTTACAGTTTAGACAATTAATCGGACAAGCCTGCTGCAATATTTGTGATCAAAACAATAAGAAAATAAGTCTGACTAACTTATGAGGAAGTTAAGTGAGGACTTAAAAAATATACTATTTTATTAGTTCTGGAAACTAATAAGTCTTTGACTAACTTACAATGAAATTAAGCGAGGACTTAATAATATGCTATTAAATTAGTTATAGAAACTAGCGATCAGTGTTGAGTTAATCACAGTAGGGAAAAAAACATCTGGTATAATGCATTATCACAGATTTTCAGTTGAAAAACTTATTGTGTACCGTTATGTATAGCTACTGTATGCCAGGCTTATAAAATCTGGGGGTAGTTGCATAAAGCCGCCGCACAGTGCGATCAATCACAGCCATGACATCGTATCTCTTCAATGTGGTATACATTGGTAACTAGGCTTTGTTTGCGATGTTATTGCTTTGTTAATCGAGCCGCTGGCCTTGTTCTATCAATTCCAGTTTCCACTCTTATTTGACCTTGCAATTTGGCCATTTAACTGAAATAGGCTTGAATGTAACCTCAAAACGGATTACTTTTCTAACATTCTTATATTTTAACTCCTCCCCCTGTTTCACAGTTTGTTGACCTCTCTGTTGATGGTTTTCTGTACGAGATGGAAGGTCACACTGGTACCGTTCTATCAATTGTCGCCGGTAACACAGTTATCGCTACAACTTCAGATGACTTTACATGCTGCCTGTTTCGACCTGTTTCTTCATATGAACTCAGGACAAGAAAAAAGAAAATTCCTGTGTAAGACTGTTTATTTATTTTCTCTAGTCATTTCGTAAAAACTGATTGATTGAAGTATTTGTGCCATAAGATACTCTTGGAAAATCAATGGATTTTTACAAATATTTTCAAATCAAGCAGAAAAAAACTAAAAATATCGCTATCGGTTATATTATGTTAGCAATCACGTCTACGAAACACGGCTACACAGACATAAAGGAAAGAATGTTGAGTGCAGTAGAAAACATCAACCAATCAATTTATTGCGGCTCTTAGTCAAGTAGTAATAAAATTTCCTTGGAGTATTCTCTCTCAATAAATAAGGAGGGACTTGGTGGCTCAGTCAGCAGAGCGATAGTCTGTCAGTTTGATACAAACCTTCCATCGAGGAGAGGCGGTTTTAAATCCCACTCAGACCAAGTAAAATTCCTTTGGATAAAAACCAGGTATGCCCTCCCAATGAACCGGACCAGCCCCAATAGCTCAGTTGGTAGAGCGTCCGCTTCAGGGCTGGGAGATCCAGGTTCAAGCCTGGGTCGAGTCATACCAAAGACTTGAACAGTGGGAGCTGCCGCTGCTTCGCTTGGCGCTCAGCAATAGGGGTTAGAGCAGCGACTGGTTGGTCCGGTGTCAGTATAATGTGACTGGGTGATGGGGCTTGCTGGTTGTCTTCGGCAAGTCGTCTCGGTTAGGCAATACCAAATAAAAGAGCAGTGGAAATCTACGTCTTCATATGACTGAAATACTGTTTAATAAGCAGGACGTAAAACCCAAATCTCTCACTCACCCAATGAACCCGGCTAGATGCCATAAAAGTGTACATCAATCAATCTATCAATCAATCTTTCTTTAATTTGTATGATGAAATTAACTTTGTTTTAAGCTTGTCTGACTCATAAACAATTTATCATAATTTGTAGACAACAGCCGGTAGCCATTCTTCGTGGGCATGAGGGCTCTGTGACTGGGTGTTCACTGAATGCTGATGAAACACAACTGGTCACTGTCAGCAGGGATATGGTAATCTCTCTTACTTACTCAATTCTAAACTCGCCAAAACCTACATGCTTTGTTACCCTCTATCGGACAATCTGATAGCGGTACTACACTTCACAAAAACAGGAGTTGTAATCCATTCTCGATTTCGGCATGACGTCACGATCCCGGCAACAAGGGCTCCGAGGTGACAACAAGTCCCTGACGACTGCATTTTGACTGGCTGAGGGAAGACCACGTGACCCTAAGTACTCCTGTTTTACTTGGTCGGCTGGCCAGGTACCCGGATGTCCGAAACCGAGAATAAACCTCTTGAGTTGATATTGTTCCCTGAACTTCTAAATGCCTTACCATTCCCATAGCTCAGTTGGTAGAGCGTCCGCTTCAGGGCTGGGAGATCCAGGTTCAAGCCTGGGTCGAGTCAGACTAAATACTTTAACAGTGGGAGCTGCTACTGCTTCGCTTGGCGCTCAGCAATAGAAGTTAGAGCAGCGACTGGTTGGCCCGGTGTCAGTATAATGTGACTGGTCGAGGGGTCTTGCTAGGTGTCTACGGCAAGTCGTCTCGGTGAGGCAATACCAAATAAAAGAGCAGTGGAAATCTACGTCTTCATATGATTGAAATACTGTTTAATAAGCAGGACGTAAAACCCAAATCTCTCACTCTAAATGCCTCTTAAAGAATTTATTTTATTTTTTCTTGGAGGGGGGGGGGGGGGGGGGGGGGGTTTGCCTAGGCCAAGTACTACATTTATCTTTAATTTTAATACAAAAAGTTGGGTATGTATTCATCCAAAATTTGAAGATGGGCATTTACATGTTTCTCTAGTAATTTGTGAATTCATAATATTCTCTTCCCTCTCATAATCCAAGAAATACATTTGTTCCTTATTTAAATGTTTCCACTGTATAAAGTTTGAATCATACTCAGACCAAATAAAAAAGTGGATTTTTCTCTGTGTGGAAGAGTTGCCAGGTACTCGCCAAAGGTCGGGGGTTTCTTCCGGGCAATGAGCCCGGTTTTCTCCCCCGCTGAACTTGGCTACGCCGCCATATAAGTGAAATAATCTTGAGTGTGGCGTAAAACGCCAATCAATCAATCAATCCACTGTATACACAATGATTTATATGAGACATGATGTATAATATCTTTCTGTCCTTATTTCAAAGTCGCTAAGAATCTGGAGTTTGATGGGTGTGGACATTGGTCTAGAGGAATTAGAACCTAGCAGCATCATTCATTCATTTCACCCGGACTGGATCAACGGCTGCCAGTGGTCTAATACTGGAGATTTCCTGGTAAGTGTTTACCTGGAATGTTAACCAGAGTATAGATAGACTGGCTAAGGTACAATTGTTATTGAATCTTTGATCAGAGCTTATTGGTACACAAAAATGGCGGCACTCGGTATCTAGATGCACAGGATCTGTAAAGGTCTTCGTTATTAAGTATTTGCAATGCAATAAATGCTTTACCTCTAGACTGGTTTCACATTTGTGATGTCATACCATCAGTACCGTGTCATCAACACTGCAAGTACCGTGTCATAAACACTGCAAGTACCGTGTCATAAACACTGCAAGTACCGTGTCATAAACACTGCAAGTACCGTGTCATAAACACTGCAAGTACCGTGTCATGAACACTGCAAGTACCGTGTCATAAACACTGCACATTTGTGATGTCATACCATCAGTACCGTGTCATCAACACTGCAAGTACCGTGTCATAAACACTGCAAGTACCGTGTCATTAACACTGCAAGTACCGTGTCATAAACACTACAAGTACCGTGTCATAAACACTGCAAGTACCGTGTCATAAACACTGCAAGTACCGTGTCATAAACACTGCAAGTACCGTTTCATAAACACTGCAAGTACCGTGTCATAAACACTGCAAGTACCGTGTCATAAACACTGCAAGTACCGTGTCATAAACACTGCAAGTACCGTGTCATAAACACTGCAAGTACCGTGTCATAAACACTGCAAGTACCGTGTCATAAACACTACAAGTACCGTGTCATAAACACTGCAAGTACCGTGTCATAAACACTGCAAGTACCGTGTCATAAACACTGCAAGTACCGTGTCATAAACACTGCAAGTACCGTGTCATAAACACTGCAAGTACTGTGTCATCAACACTGCAAGTACCGTGTCATAAACACTGCAAGTACCGTGTCATAAACACTGCAAGTACCGTGTCATAAACACTGCAAGTACCGTGTCATAAACACTGCAAGTACTTAAGAAATAATGTCTTTGTTCGAGGTCATTGTCGTGGGATTTAGGTTAGATAATGTGGACAAGTTTTATTTTTGAACGAAAAAATTGTGAAACTCGTCCACATTCTCTAACCTAAATCACACGACAATGACAGAGAACGAACACATTATTTCTTTTTTATCACTCTTCAAATGTATTTTGGAAGTTGTTTTTGTTACAATAGTTTGGTTGCCAGTAATTCAAACCGCCGCCGACTCAATCCATAAAGTTTGGAATAGTCCAGTCAGGATTTGAATGTTGCGTCCACAGCTTGTTGTCACGCCAACTACACGTGGGCTCGTTCCCGTTTTACTTGGATTTGACCGCTGCTAGGGGTTAAAGGCTGCTTAATGAGCTAAAAGAACTCTTTTATGACGTGAGGACGTCATCTCGTTCTGTAACCTGTGACGTCACTTTGGATTGCGTTTGTTTGTTTAAATTTTCATAAGGTTTCTACATTGAAGTCAAATATAACATTCCTCTACACTAGAATGGATACGTCTAAATTTGACATGTCACTCCGCGTGCGAAACAATGTTCAACGGTGCATTGTCGTGAGGTTTTGATGCAATGATTTCCAACGTTACAAGTATTAGGGAAAACGTCAAAAGTGAAAGAAAGAGTCATAAACACTGCAAACCTTAGGCAAATATATTTCTGGCTCAATCACCGGAGTGACAGTCTGTCAGGCTGACACAAGCCTTTTACCTCCGTGTCCCACGTTTGAATTTCATTCGGTCTAAAGAGAACATTTTTAATGGGTTTTCATATAATCCCCATTTGTGGATAATTTACAAGGTACATATTGAGGTTCAGGGACTCCTTGTGGGCAATGTCGCCATTATTTTCAAGCCCAAATTCCTCTGGGGATATACCATTTTCTGACCGTCTATATTTCTATAAATGTTGCGGTTCAATGGTATCACTGGAAGCTCCAGTGTCCTCAGTATATGTTTAAATTTCTAATATATTCATATATATTTTTTTACTGTAACAGGTTACATGTTCAAATGACTTCACGGCCAAAGTTTGGGACGTCTCATCTGGCAAGGAGAAGACAACTCTACGAGGACATACCTCCACAATCAATGCCATTTGTTACAAGGTATTTCATCAAGCTTGTAGATATCAAGCTTTATTAGTTAATTTAATAAAATCATCTACTTGTTTCAAATTAACAAACATGAAAGTGTCTTATATTTTGATAAGCACTAAATACACGGACACAGGGAAAACTGAGATAACCATTGTGTCTCACATATATGGCCTCAAATGGATAAGTAACTGAATACAGTTTATTTTTCAATTTGCTTGACTTTTCAAGCCTTCGGTTGGTAAAATATCCTTGAAACTTTATAAAATAACGACAGATGTCTGTCATCAATTCTAGACCTATTGACATGCACTCAGATTGAAAGTTTCTACTTTGCAAATATATGTTTCGCTGTTACTTTAAATAAGGTCTACTCCACCCTGGTTGTAGGCTAATCACAGTTAAATCTAAAAATCACAATATTGTAGCAATCATTTTAGGGAAGTGATAGATCAGCCTTCAAGCAACTTTTAAAAACTACCCCGGAATTTACCTTGATTGCATCTGGGTGCCTAGGTGGATAGATGTATAATCGCTCACGCTGTAACAAGCCTTAGATTGAAGGTTTTCAAACCAGAACCAGGTCTGTATTGATTGGTCTATTTCACCCTACTCGAGGTCATTTCACTTTTATGGCGGCATTGCCAGGTTTAGTTGAGGAGGAAACCGGGCTCTTTGCCTAGAGGAAACCTTCACTATGTGGGGAGTAACTGCATGGCAGCTCTCCCAAAGAGCAAAACTCACTTACAAATTTTAAATTTACGTTGGACTAAGTGGGACTCGAACCTGTGACACATCGATGGGCGGCTTGTCAGAGACTATCACTCTGCCCGACTGAGCCACAGAGGTCCAATTCTCGAATGAAAACACACTAGAAAATTAAACAGTGTTGAAATTGGCCAGCTATTTCATGTCACTGCTGTCAAATAATTGGAATTAGAATATTTTCTGTGTAATTGCAGTATGGTTGTATTGTGACTGCATCATCTGATGGAACAGCCAAAGTCTGGTCTCACAAAGGCATGGAGATCACGACCCTTAAAGGTCACCAAGGACGGGTCATGACCTGTGACCTCTACATCAAGGTTGACAAAGGTGTGTTTTGATTTTATGAAAACTTTAACATAGCATGCAGATGAAGTAAATAACAACGTGGGAAATGAAACATGGCCTAAGTTTAAGAATAAAGGCTATTTTCACTGACAATTTATAATTATGTCAAAATGATTTAAAACTTTTAATACAATGGTAATGACTTCTTTATGATTAGAATCACAATTGTTTTTATATTTAGTTTGTAATATTTGTCAAATTTTGATTGACAGTTTAATTATATTGATTGATTGATTGATTGATTGATTGTTTGGTGTTTTACGCTGCGCTCAAGTTTATTTCACTTTATGGCGGCGTTGCCAGTTTTATTGTGGGAGAAAACCAGGCTCTTTGCCCTTTAGGAAACCCACGACTTGCTGGTGGTAACTGGCAACCATCCCACAGTTAAATTATAAAGATGTATTACTATGTTAAAGGAGAAGAAAACCAAAAAATACTTTATGGTTCAGAAGAAGCGCGCTTATTTTTCCTTTCCAATGGTACTAAACACATATTTTTGCTATTTTTTCATGGGAGATGATGCAGTTTATAAAATACCGTATTATGTTACATACACAAAAGAAATTGATCAACTTTCAAAATCTCCCATTTAAACCCAGGTTAATTTCACTTCTTTCAAAGCATTCCTATCTCCAGAAAATTGTTTTCAGTTTCTCAAAACTTACATTAAATTATAAAGGAAGCTTTGAGGAATATGTGGCTAGCACAAAAATGGTATGCGTGGCATATCGGAGAGTTACGAAGACCTTGAAGAGGATGAATCTAACCTAGGCTTAAAGAGCAGATTATGAAAGTTGACCAATTTGTTTTGCTTATTGGGGTCTTTTATTAACTTCACTGCCAGGTGTAAAAAAATCGCAAAAATATGTGTTTGGTACCGTTGGAAATGAAACATTAGCACGCTTCTTCAGAACCCTTTAGTGATTTTTTGTTTTCTCCCCCTTTAAGGAATTGTTTAGTTACTAAAATGCCCAAAACATTCTGTATTGTTGATTGTGATTGTTTATCACTTGAAAATCTCATTTTATAGAGAAGAAACTGGAAGAAGCGTTGGAAAACTGGGCTGATATGGTTGAAGAAGAAGAGAAAGCAAAGAAAAACAAAGAAAAGCCTGCCCCTGTGAAATTAGAACAAGTTGTTGTTGTAACATGTTCAGACAATGGAAACGTAAGAGTGTGGAAACCATTACAGGTATGGCAAATTAGATCAGGGCTTTATTCGTCTTTCATCTGTCAAAACATACTTTCTGTATTGTAAGTCGGCAACATTTTGAATGTCAGCGTAAAAAAAATCTACAGAAATCATTATGTTCAGGAACTTTCATTTCTAACTGTGATGGTTGTCAACAACTGAGTGCAGCCTGGGGGCCGTTTCACGAAGCCGTCACACAGTGCGATCAATCACAGTAGCCATGACGTCGTATCTCTTCAATATGGTATCCATTGGCAACTAGACTTCGTTTGTGATGCGACTGCTTTGTGAAACGAGCCCCTGCTTTAAAAGGGGCGAGGTGGTGCTGGTTGGGTGGGGCCTTTTGGCTAATAATACCAATGAAAAATAGATATTTTGTCATGCTAATGAAGTTTATGTGGCACTATGGCTAATATGTATGTATAAGAAATGTTTGAAACTCTCTTTAAGCATGGGTTCCATTATAATGAGAAATAATCACCAAGAACTAAGTTTTTATGAACAACATGAGCTTTGGACACCTGTGCCGGTATCTTTATGAGAAGAGCTTTTATCTTTATCTTTTAATTGATAAAGACATCAACTCGGGTGTTCTTCACAAAAACTTTGAGTTGATGCCTTAATTATTTCTCATGATAATTTGTATGTAGTTGACCTTATTCTATCTCATTCCATTATAACAAACACCCCTTTTTCATTTCACAACCCCTACATCATGTTCTATGAAATGACATATTTTCGTTTTGGTACCTTAAGGATTTAGTTTACAGATTTGGTTGGTTTTTCTCTTTTTTTTTCTCCCAGGCTAATGAGATGACCTGTTTAACTGGACATTCCGACAGAGTACTGTCCCTTGATTCATCTCCGTCTGGTATTCTGAGTTCGTGTTCGTTGGATTGTACAGTTAAAATGTGGAAATGTGACGTCACGCAAGATAATGTGATTGGTCGACATAACGGGGAAGTGACCTTTGCTGTGGCATTCTGGGACAAGCAGCATATTGTCTCGGGTAGCAGGTATGTATGTTAAAAATTATTTTTGTTATTGTCATGAACATCTTGTTTCTTTGGCAAAAATGTTAAATATTCTATGCACCATTTAAACATGTTTTATGTCAAATGAATCTACTCTAGCTTTGATTGATTGATTGTTTGGTGTTTTACGCCACGCTCAAGATTATTTCACTTATATGGCGGCGTTGCCAGTTTTATTGTGGGAGGAAAGCAGGCTCTATGCTCGGAGGAAACCCACGACCTTCCGTTGGTAACTGCCAACCATTCCACACTCTAGCTTTGTCATTGTATTATAATCTCTAATTACTAAACACATTGTAAAAAGCAATCTAGAAATTTCCTATTGATATACAAGTTATATTACACATAAATCTGCAGGCAATCCTTGCTAAAATGTATTGTTTTTGTATATCTACCTTATTAACAGTGCTAGTTCATGTCAACATGCACCAGCCAATGATTCCAAATAACCATTTTTCTTTTGATTTCTCCAGGGATGGATGCTTAAAGTTGTGGATGTATACGAGTCCAGAAGATGAGGGTGGTTGTTTTACAGAAATCTACACAGTTCAGGTACACTTCTCAGGCATTAGATTTGATTGCATTTTGTTTATTCACCATTCAATTTCCAAGGAAAAGAATTAAATATAAATGGCAGGAATAACCCCAAAGGGTTGGTTCTATCCCATGCATAAAAGTTCACAATTCTTAGGGGTATCTCAGTCAACACAGGCCCTCCATCGACGAGGGATTGAAAATTTTCTGACTGGATTTTTTACTTGATCGCTTTATGTGGAAGACTTTCACTCGATTGTTGCCATGTCCTGGGTTTGCTCTGGTCAAACAGCCCGAATTCCCCCCCCCCCCCTTACCAGGGGCCTCCGCGGCTTAGTAGGTAGAGCCTTGGATGCTCAATCCGAACAGCCTTCCACCAATGGGTCGTGGGTTCAAATCACACTCAGTCCAAACAAGATTGGAAAATTTTCTACCTTGGTTTTTACTCGAACGACCTATGTGGGATGGTTGCCAGTTACCACCAGAATGTTGTGGGTTTCCTCCGGGCATAGAGCCCGGTTTCCTCCCGCAATAAAACTGGCAACATCCCCATATAAGTGAAATAATCTTGAGTGCGACGTAAAACACCACACAGTCAATCAATCCTCCCCCACTAAACCTGGCAATGCCACCGTTTAAGTGAAATAATCTTGAGTGCAGCCTAAAACATCAACTAATAAACAAGGCACAATCCCATGAGAGAAAACAAAAATACTATCAATCAATCATTGTCCCCCACTAAACCTTTACATATAGGGAGTGCAAGTCTTATAGTAATTCCACAAATTTCCCATCACTGGTGCTGCGTGAGTGTTTTTTCTTTGAAGATGACGTTTACATCTGACGTTATGGAAGAAAATACATCAAATGGAATTGTAACGTCACCAAAAATATCCTTAATAGCGTCATCTGTCACCGGATATGATAAACTCTCTTAGGAATTCTAACAAGACTTCCCTATATTAAAGTGAAATAATCTTGAGTAAAACAGCAATCAATCAATCAATCAATCACAACACATTCAAGTATCTTTCAATGTGACAGCATAGCTCATGGTCCGATTTGTTCAAAGATTATTTCACTTATATGGTGACTTTGCCAGGTTTAGTGAGGGAGGAAACTTGGGGTTTTGCCTAGAGCCATACCCCCGACCTTCGGCGAGTACCTGGCAACACTGACGATTAACAGTCGGACATACTGCCAGTCCTTTGATTATAGCCAAATTTAACCTTCTTTTCTCGTACTTTGAGTGCGGTGTAAAACCTCCATCAATCAATCCATACTAACAAAACAACTATCTTCCTACTGTGGCCATAAAACTTTTCAAGTTTATATAATATTTATATACTGATATAATATATTATCTCTCAGGAACAAATCTAGAAATGTAAGTTTAACCAATGTCTTTTGATTGATATTCAATGATTTATTGATTGATTTCATGATAGGCCCATATGAAGTCTGTAAATGCTGGGTGTGTTATATCTGAAGATGAACTGGCTGTTGGATCAGATGATGGGACTATCTCTATTTGGGCCATAACTTCTGGCATTTCATCGGATGTCTTAAAGTAAGTTTTTTAATTAAGGCCCACTTGTTGCCCTAGCCTGTTTGACATTTTAAAAAAAAAACAATTTACACAAGCTAAAATTAAACATGACCTATAAGGTTTAGAATGTATATATGAGGGTGAAAAACAGATGAAGAATCGAAGCTCGATGACGGTTAACTTAAGCGTTGGATTACCCTCATAAAATTATAGTGTGACGTTAGATCGCCCACACGACTCAAAACATTAAGGCGCTTGTGCGCATGCTCATGTTCAAGTTTTGTTTACTAAAAAAAGTTGTTTTCAATTTCAAATTAAAAATACTAAATGATGCCAAATCTTTTAATTTCTGGGGAAAATACAGAAAATCGTCCACTGTTTTTAATATAAACACTAGTCTGAATGTTTGTGGCGAGTGTGCCTTTAAAGGACTCTTTTCTAGCCCATTTTCTCCCTATAAAAATGCACTTTAGCAGGAGTAAAGCTCAAGATGGGAAAAAAGAAATTTTGTTGGAATGTAAATTGCTCGAAAAAGTTTGAAGTAAAATATAGAACTTTCAACCCTTTTGAATTAAACTTTTTTTTTTAAATTATAGAGTTATGATAATTAAACAATTCAATGCCTTAATTGCTCTGTGTCACTCATTATTCACATTAACCCCAAATGTTATTCTTTCCTTTTAATGAGAGATAATTTTTGGTATCATACTTCCATTTTGAATTATGAAAATATATCTAGATACATTTTTTTTCTATTTAATAGGAGAATAAAGGTGTTCCAAGTGCCTGATGGTAGCCCTGTTTCCAGTCTATGTTATGCATCTACGGGGACTATATCGTTATTGTCTGGTGATTGGGCAGGGCGCACTATTTCTTGGAACTTATCACTCATTAACATGGAAAAACGGTAAACTTGTACTCAGACGAATGTTATAAATCTACTGATCTCCCAAAGTCATGCATAGCCCCCCCCCCCCCCCCCCCCACTAAACCTGGTAACGTGCCCAAATAAGTGCGGCGTAAACATCAATCAGTCTTATTGACAAGACAAGTGCCGATAAAATTAGTTGTATGGTTTTTAAAAGGTCTTAATTTATCGCATTACTTTTGAGCATACATTGTCATTTTTATCCCCCCCCCCCCCCTCCGGGCAATGAGCCGGGTTTACTCCCCCACTAAACCTGGCAATACTGCTATGTAAGTTAACTCATCTTGAGTGTGGCGTAAAACATCAATAAATAATTTTTCTATTTGACAGTATAACGGTGCCTACAACACAACACAGTGATTGGATTACCAGCCTTAAGTTTGTTGATCATTGCAATATTTACTCCGTTAGCGCTGATGGAAGCCTGGGATGTTGGGAATGTTATAGAAAGGTGAGAATTTTACTGAGGCCTCAAAACAAAATTTTGGACTAAAAAAAGTATTTTTTTAAGGGACTGCTTTACGACACACACGTTGTGCACATATACAATACTTTTCATAACTTTTTGTTGACCATGTTTACTTTTGTATGTACCTCTCTATTGAGAGAAGACTGTTGTTTAAGGTGGGTTTGTCAGCTGTTTTAGCTCCCCTTCTACTGAGGGAAGACTGTTGTTTAAGATGGGTTTGTCAGCTGTTTTAGCCCCCCTATTGAGAGAAGACTGTTGTTCAAGATGGGTTTGTCAGCTGTTATAGCCCCCCTTCTACTGAGAGAAGACTGTTGTTTAAGATGAGCTTGTCAGCTGTTTTAGCTCCTCTTCTACTGAGAGAAGACTTGTTTGAGATGGGTTTGTCAGCTGTTTTAGTCCCCCTTCTACTGAGAGAAGACTGTTGTTTAACATGGGTTTGCCAGCTGTTTTAGCTCCCCTTCTGTTGTTTAAGATGGGTTTGTCAGCTGTTTTAGCTCCCCTTCTACTGAGAGAAGACTGTTGTTTAAGGTGGGTTTGTCAGCTGTTTTAGCTCCCCTTCTACTGAGATAAGACTGTTGTTTAAGATGGGTTTGTCAGCTGTTTTAGATCCCCTTCTACTAAGAGAAGACTGTTATGTTTAAGGTGGGTTTGTCAGCTGTTTTAGCTCCCCTTCTACTGAGAGAGGACTTGTTTAAGATGGGTTTGTCAGCGGTTTTAGCTTCCCCTCTACTGAGGGAAGACTGTTGTTTAACATGGGTTTGCCAGCTGTTTTAGCTCCCCTTCTGTTGTTTAAGATGGGTTTGTCAGCTGTTTTAGCCCCCCTTCAACTGAGAGAAGACTGTTGCTTAAGTTGGGTTTGTCAGCTGTTTTAGCTTCCCTTCTAATGATAGAAGACTGTTGTTTAAGATGGGTTTGTCAGCTGTTTTAGCTCCCCTTCTACTGAGAGAAGACTGTTGTTCAAGATGGGTTTGTCAGCTGTTTTAGCTCCCCTTCTACTGAGATAAGACTGTTGTTTAGATGGGCTTGACAGCTGTTTTAGTTGCCCTTCTACTGAAAGAGGACTTGTTTAAGATGGGTTTGTCAGCTGTTTTAGCTTCCCTTCTATTGAGAGAAGACTGTTGTTCAAGATGGGTTTATCAGCTGTTTTAGCTTCCCTTTTATTGAGAGAAGACTGTTGTTCAAGATGGGTTTGTCAGCTGTTTTAGCTCCCCTTCTGTTGTTTAAGATGGGTTTGTCAGCTGTTTTAGCCCCCCTCCCCCCTTTTATTGAAAGACCGTTGTTTAAGATGGGTTTGTCAGCTGTTTTAGCTCCCCTTCTACTGAGAGAAGACTGTTGTTCAAGATGGGTTTGTCAGCTGTTTTAGCTCCCCTTCTACTGAGATAAGACTGTTGTTTAGATGGGCTCGACAGCTGTTTCAGTTGCCCTTCTACTGAAAGAGGACTTGTTTAAGATGGGTTTGTCAGCTGTTTTAGCTTCCCTTCTATTGAGAGAAGACTGTTGTTCAAGATGGGTTTATCAGCTGTTTTAGCTTCCCTTTTATTGAGAGAAGACTGTTGTTCAAGATGGGTTTGTCAGCTGTTTTAGCTTCCCTTTTGTTGAGAGAAGACTGTTGTTTAAGATGGGTTTGTCAGCTGTTTTAGCCCCTCTTCTACTGAGAGAAGACTGTTGTTTAAGATGGGTTTGTCAGCTGTTTATCCCTTTCTAGTGAGAGAAGACTGTTGTTTAAGATGGGTTTGTCAGCTGTTTTAGCTTCCCTTTTATTGAGAGAAGACTTTTGTTTAAGATGGGTTTGTCAGCTGTTTTAGCTCCTCTTCTACTGAGATAAGACTGTTGTTTAAGATGGGTTTGTCAGCTGTTTTAGCCCCTCTTCTACTGAGAGAAGACTGTTGTTTAAGATGGGTTTGTCAGCTGTTTTAGCCCCTCTTCTACTGAGAGAAGACTGTTGTTTAAGATGGGTTTGTCAGCTGTTTATCCCTTTCTAGTGAGAGAAGACTGTTGTTTAAGATGGGTTTGTCAGCTGTTTTAGCTCCCCTTCTCCTGAGAGAAGACTTATTTAAGATAGGTTTGTCAGCTGTTTTAGCTCCTCTTCTACTGAAAGAAGACTTTTGTTTAAGATGGGTTTGTCAGCTGTTTTAGCTCCTCTTCTACTGATAGAAGACTGTTGTTTGAGATGGGTTTGTCAGCTGTTTTAGCTCCCCTTCTACTGAGAGAAGACTGTTGTTTAAGATGGGTTTGTCAGCTGTTTTAGCTCCCCTTCTCCTGAGAGAAGACTTATTTAAGATAGGTTTGTCAGCTGTTTTAGCTCCTCTTCTACTGAAAGAAGACTTTTGTTTAAGATGGGTTTGTCAGCTGTTTTAGCTCCTCTTCTACTGATAGAAGACTGTTGTTTGAGATGGGTTTGTCAGCTGTTTTAGCTCCCCTTCTACTGAGAGAAGACTGTTGTTTAAGATGGGTTTGTAAGCTGTTTTAGCTCCCCTTCTACTGAGAGAAGACTTGTTTAAGATGGGTTTGTAAGCTGTTTCAGCTCCTCTTCTACTGGAAGAAGACTGTTGTTTAAGATGGGTTTTGTCAGCTGTTTTAGTTGCCCTTCTATTGAAAGAAGACCGTTGTTTAAGCTGGGTTTGTCAGCTGTTTTAGCTGCCCTTCTGTTGTTTAAGATGGGTTTGTCAGCTGTTTTAGACCCTCTTCTACTGAGAGAGGACTGTTGTTTAAGATGGGTTAGTCAGCTGTTTTAGCTGCCCTTCTGTTGTTTAAGATGGGTTTGTCAGCTGTTTAGCTCCCCTTCTACTGAGAGAAGACTTTTGTTTAAGATGGGTTTGTCAGCTGTTTAGCTCCCTTTCTACTGAGAGAAGACTGTTGTTTGAGATGGGTTTGTCAGCTGTTTTAGCTCCCCTTCTACTGATAGAAGACTGTTGTTCAAGATGGGTTTGTCAGCTGTTTTAGCTCCCCTTCTAGTGAGAGAAGACTGTTGTTTAAGATGGGTTTGTAAGCTGTTTTAGCTCCCCTTCTACTGAGAGAAGACTTGTTTAAGATGGGTTTGTAAGCTGTTTCAGCTCCTCTTCTACTGGAAGAAGACTGTTGTTTAAGATGGGTTTTGTCAGCTGTTTTAGCTGCCCTTCTATTGAAAGAAGACCGTTGTTTAAGATGGGTTTGTCAACTGTTTTAGCTGCCCTTCTGTTGTTTAAGATGGGTTTGTCAGCTGTTTTAGACCCTCTTCTACTGAGAGAAGACTTGTTTAAGATGGGTTTGTCAGCTGTTTTAGCTGCCCTTCTGTTGTTTAAGATGGGTTTGTCAGCTGTTTTAGACCCTCTTCTACTGAGAGAGGACTGTTGTTTAAGATGGGTTTGTCAGCTGTTTTAGCTGCCCTTCTGTTGTTTAAGATGGGTTTGTCAGCTGTTTTAGCTCCCCTTCTACTGAGAGAAGGCTGTTGATTAAGATGGGTTTGTCAACTGTTTTAGCTCCCCATCTTCTGAGAGGAGACTGTTGTTTAACATGGGTTTGTCAGCTGTTTTAGCTCCCCTTCTACTGAGAGAAGACTTGTTTAACATGGGTTTGTCAGCTGTTTTAGCTTCCCTTCTACTGAGAGAAGACTTGTTTAACATGGGTTTGTCAGCTGTTTTAGCTCCCCTTCTACTGAGAGAAGACTGTTGTTTAAGATGGGGTTGTCAGCTGTTTTAGCTCCCTTTCTACTGAGAGAAGACTTTTGTTTAAGATGGGTTTGTCAGCTGTTTTGCTCCCCTTCTACTGAGAGAAGACTGTTGTTTAAGATGGGTTTGTCAGCTGTTTTAGCTCCCCTTCTACTGAGAGAAGACTTTTGTTTAAGATGGGTTTGTCAGCTGTTTTAGCTCCCTTTCTACTGAGAGAAGACTTTTGTTTAAGATGGGTTTGTCAGCTGTTTAGCTCCCCTTCTACTGAGAGAAGACTGTTGTTTAAGATGGGTTTGTCAGCTGTTTAGCTCCCCTTCTACTGAGAGAAGACTTTTGTTTAAGATGGGTTTGTCAGCTGTTTAGCTCCCCTTCTACTGAGAGAAGACTGTTGTTTAAGATGGGTTTGTCAGCTGTTTTAGCTTCCCTTCTACTGAGAGAAGACTGTTGTTAAGGATGGGTTTGTCAGCTGTTTAGCTCCCCTTCTACTGAGAGAAGACTTGTTTAAGATGGGTTTGTCAGCTGTTTAGCTCCCCTTCCTATGAGAGAAGACTGTTGTTTAAGATGGGTTGGTCAGCTGTTTAGCTCCCCTTCTACTGAGAGAAGACTGTTGTTTAAGATGGGTTTGTCAGCTGTTTTAGCTCCCCTTCTACTGAGAGAAGACTGTGGTTTAAGATGGGTTTGTCAGCTGTTTTAGCTTCCCTTCTGTTGTTTAAGATGAATTTGTCAGCTGTTTAGCTCCCCTTCTACTGAGAGAAGACTGTTGTTAAGGATGGGTTTGTCAGCTGTTTTAGCTCCCTTTCTACTGAGAGAAGACTGTTGTTTAAGATGGGTTTGTCAGCTGTTTTAGCTCCCCTTCTTCTGAGAGAAGACTGTTGTTTAAGATGGGTTTGTCAGCTGTTTTAGCTGCCCTTCTGTTGTTTAAGATGGGTTTGTCAGCTGCTTTAGCTCCCCTTCTTCTGAGAGGAGACTGTTGTTTAAGATGGGTTTGTCAGCTGTTTTAGCTCCCCTTCTTCTGAGAGAAGACTGTTGTTTAAGATGGGTTTGTCACCTGTTTTAGCTGCCCTTCTGTTGTTTAAGATGGGTTTGTCAGCTGCTTTAGCTCCCCTTCTTCTGAGAGAAGACTGTTGTTTAAGATGGGTTTGTCAGCTGTTTTAGCTGCCCTTCTGTTGTTTAAGATGGGTTTGTCAGCTGTTTTAGCTCCCTTCTTCTGAGAGAAGACTTGTTTAACATCGGTTTGTCAGCTGTTTTAGCTCCCCTTCTACTAAGAGAAGACCGTTGTTTAAGATGGGTTTGTCAGCTGCTTTAGCTTCCCTTCTACTGAGAGAAGACTGTTGTTTAAGATGGGTTTGTCGGCTGTTTTAGCTTCCCTTCTACTGAGAGAAGACTGTGGTTTAAGATGAGTTTGTCGGCTGTTTTAGCTTCCCTTCTACTGAGAGAAGACCGTTGTTTAAGATGGGTTTGTCGGCTGTTTTAGCTTCCCTTCTACTGAGAGGAGACTGTTATTTAAGATGGGTTTGTCAGCTGTTTTAGCTCCCCTCCTAGCGAGAGAAGACTTGTTTAAAATGGGTTTGTCAGCTGTTTTAGCTTCTCTTCTACTGAGAGAAGACTGTTGTTTAAGATGGGTTTGTCAGCTGTTTTAGCTCCCCTTCTACTGAGAGGAGACTGTTGTTTAAGATGGGTTTGTCAGCTGTTTGTGCTTCCCTCATATGGCGGCATTGCCAGGTTTTTATCTTGGTCAGCTTAGTAGAATGAGCCCCTGGAAATATATTTGTTTTACCTTTTTGGTACCTTTGGAACTCTCTGGGTAACAGGTTCAGTTTACAAAGCTGGCTTGACTGTTTTATCTTGACCCTGTTTTACCTTGAGTCTGTTATACCTTTGTCCAGTTTAACCTTGAGTCTGTTATACCTTTGTCCAGTTTAACCTTGAGTCTGCTATACCTTTGTCCAGTTTAACCTTGAGTCTGCTATACCTTTGTCCAGTTTAACCTTGAGTCTGTTATACCTTTGTCCAGTTTAACCTTGAGTCTGCTATACCTTTGTCCAGTTTAACCTTGAGTCTGTTATACCTTTGTCCAGTTTAACCTTGAGTCTGTTATACCTTTGTCCAGTTTAACCTTGAGTCTGTTATACCTTTGTCCAGTTTAACCTTGAGTCTGTTATACCTTTGTCCAGTTTAACCTTGAGTCTGCTATACCTTTGTCCAGTTTAACCTTGAGTCTGCTATACCTTTGTCCAGTTTAACCTTGAGTCTGTTATACCTTTGTCCACTTTAACCTTGACCCAGTTTAACCTTGAGTCTGTTTTAGTTTGACCATCATCATGTTATCAGAATCTGTCAAAAGTCTTCCCACATTGCGTTTGGATGGATTTTGATTGACGTTTTATATAGCACTCACGATTATTTCACTTATATGGCGACGTTGCCAGGTTTAGTGGGGGGGAGGAAACCCCCAAACTTTGGCGAGAACCTGCCAACTCTTTCCACATACGGCGAACAATTGAAAAATTCACTCAGAAATTTTTAAATTTTTATTGGTCTGAGTGGGATTTTGAACCTGCGCCGCATGGATTGAAGGTCTGTGTGGGAGGATCAGTCTAACCCACTGGACCATTGAGGCCTCTCATACAGAAGTAAGTCTGACATTACAATGGTTGGTTTACACAGTTTCGTGGTAAATGGATGGAAGAAATTGAGGAAAAGAAGGAAGTGTGCCTAATGGATGTTTGTGTTCATCAAGGAAGTTGTTATACAGTAACATCAGATGGGTGTATCTCTAAGGAAAAACTCCCCGATAGCTGCAGTCAGCAAACCATTGAAAAAACAAACATCAATAAACTCAAGGTAAAAAAAAAAAAAAAAGATTGATAGATGGATGTTTTACTTCGATTAGTTCAATTATATGGCGATAATTGCCAGGTTTACTGGGGGAGGAAACCGGGCTCATTGCCCGGAGAAAACTTCCAACCTTTGGTCAATTTCTGGCAACTCTAAACAATTAAAGAAACCCATAATTCATCCAAAACTCCATTGTTTAACTTGAACTCTTTTGGCAAACCAACAAAATATGTATTCTGAGGGTAACACCTTCCATTTGTTCCGTGGGATGTTCAAATAAAATATTCACATGATACAAATGTATAAACTTATGAAGACACAGGCACAGGGAAAATCTTCTTGACTAAAATGACCTAGGAGATTTCTTATTGTGTTAAAAAAGGGGGTACGCCATTTAGACCTTAATCCTCATTCCTAGGTTGTTGTAATTAACCAGAACCCATGATATTTCATTAGGTTGAATATATATTTGATACACACAAGCACAGGGAAAATCTTCTAGTCTTTGAAGACATTGTAGGGTGTAGGTATATCATACACGTCGGGGCGTATATATTATCTTTAGAAACAGCCCCCTTGACATAATGGTGTAAATTGACTTTAAGGCCCACTCTTTGCCGTGACATTTGCTAAAGAAGACTAGAGTTTAGCATAAAATCATTTATATATTGATTTTGGGATTTTATCCATTTCAGATCCACTCTGGGGCAATATCTGCTGTTGTTGCGACCACACCTTTTGTATTCACAGCCTCCCATGATTGCACTGTTAAGGTTTGGACACATGAAATGAAGCAGGTTAGTTGTTAAATGGAGATAATTCAAGTGCTTTTTTTATTTGATCAACTGATCATGTGAAAGGGTGTCCATGTTTCCTGCCCAACATAACCTAGCAATGGCACCAAATTGAGTGTGGCGTTGATCAACCAATCAATGTAATTACGTTTGTTCACCAAAGAGCCATGTCTTACAAAGGTGCGCATAAGTCAATAACATAGAAGCAGTTTGATGGCAAGCGTAACTGTAGCTGTAATAGGAAGACGCTGAATAGCTGCACCAAAAGAAAGGGGTGAATATTCGCGTGTTTTGGCCATAGGTGATTGATTGATTGGTGTTTTACGCCGCGCTCAAGATTATTTCACTTACATGGCGGCGTTGCCAGTTTTATTGTGGGAGGAAACCCACGACCTTCCGCTGGTAACTGGCAACCATCTTTTTTTCGTGGAAACAAAAAGGTTAAATTATGGGCCACTTTTTCTCAAGAATTGCAAAATATAAGCTTCTTAACGATAGTAATGTAAAGAGAAACGTGAAGATCTAAAACGAATGATCATACGTCTTTGTTCTGTCCCACACATACCTTCCATCTATGCGGCGCGGGTTACACTTGGTCGCCGTATGTGGAAGATTTGCCAGGTACTTGCCAAAGGTCAGGGGTTTTCTCCCTACCAAACCTGGTAACGCCTTCATATGAGTGTGACCTATAATATCAACTTTTCGGTTAAATCAAAGAGTCTTGAAAATCCGAATCTGTTAACAAAATTGTGACTCGTGGCACTATTTAGTAATAGATGCTGGCTGGGTTATCTAGATGGCTTGTGTGCAATGTTGCCAGGTACCTCCCAAAGGTCTGAGGTTTCCTCCCTCACAATTTTATCAGTAAAATAAACTTGTGTGCTGTGTACAGTATCAATCGGATACATTGTGCACTTACATACAGGAGGAAATCTTCTTTGGACCGAGTGGGATTCAAACCTAGGCCACCTATTTGTTAGTGAACCGCTTTGTACATCTTACTAGGATATGAATATTTCACAAAGTGGGTTAGAGAGATCGTCACTCAGTACCCGAGTGGGGGGTTCGATTCACTCCGACCAAATACAAATTGAACTATTCCTAAGTGGATTTTCACTCGGTCAACTCCCCGAAGGTTGGGGGTTTCTTCACCCACTAAACCTGGTACGGCAACTGCTCCATATAAGTGAATAATCTTGTGTGCGGCGGAAAAAAACAGCAATCAACCAAGTAAGTGAAATGATTTTCATCTTGAATAAAAACATTTTCTCACTGTTTCATTTTACTAGGTTGGTCAGTTCTGTTGTCCTTCTCCAGTCACCAGCTTAAAACTTATGGACGTCTACAACAAGCCAGTTAAACCGCAGTCGGGGGAAAAAATGGGTAATGTCTATGTTCTGCTGTGTGGGGACAAACTGGGCAACGTCTATGTTATATCTTGGAGCTTGCACTCCTAGGTCGACTTTGATTCAACCAAGCGAAGTATTTAGGCTTGGATAAATATCCTCCCTACACAACTGAATGAAATGATATATTAGGTCCACATTCTCTGTGATATCAAAAGATTATACAACCGCTTTGAATGACTAGTTATATACGATATTTAATGTTCTGTGATAAAATATTTGTAGATTTATATGAACATAAATTAATTCTGTTTCTGAGTAGTCATTTATCCTGGTGCGTTATTCTCCCTACACAACCTAATGAAGTACTTTAAATTGCAGTCAATATTCTCTGCGATATCAAAAGATTATACAACCGCTTTGAATTAATTTTTGAATTACTAGTTATATACGATATTTAATGTTCTGTGATAAAATGTTTGTAGATTTATATGAACATAAATTAATTCTGTCTCTGATTAAAGTCATTTATCCTGGTGTGTTACTTTTTGGCCATTATTAATTAAGTCTCTTAGTCCAGGTAGTTTTATACTGACTGCCTTATTTGGGCGTTCGAGCTCATTGCAATCGGCATATGATCAGATTAAGGCAGTAAATAACAATATAACTTTCTCAAATAGTGTAAAAAAAACAGCAAGACACTAACTTACTAAGTGAATTCACTGAACATATCAGTCTCAGACACTGGTAAGTAACTAAATTATTCACGTAGGCTATTTTGGTTGTATTGTTATTTAACTGTCTAAATCGGAGGGCAGCCTACTCCGGCTTTTTGATTGCAATGAGCCCGGACTGAAAAATATGGCCTTCATAAACCCGGAAACCCATCTGCATGTTTTACACTGCACTATAGGTTATGTGGGCTTTACTAGTCCGGAAGCTGGGTCAAGAATAAAACAGCCTCTTGAATTTTCCAGCAACAAAACCAATATATCGAGTGGGCATGCAATATTAATAATTGCTCTTGTCAAATATACATAATATCAACTTTGTTACAACAGTCAGGAAATTTAGCATCGGATTTCAAATTGCGCTCCGTATATCCTGGCGAGAGTCATGATCAAACTGGTTTGGTTAATATTGTCCCCAGACAATGACACTCACAGAATTAGTTACCGACACTAATTCAGTAATTTCCCTGATGATTGCAGACAACAATAACAACCCAGTGAGAATGTAATTTGAAGCTGAAATGCTAAAACATCTAACAAGAATCGCAATAATAATTAATGGTACAAGAGATGTATTCAATAACAATAAAATGGATTGATTTTTACAGGTGAAATGTGACTGCTCAACTAAGTCGGTTTCAATAGGGTAAAGTAATGCAATAACCGATATTTAACTGACTTATTGCTAATAACAATACATCGAGTTTGTAGATATCAGGGGACTTTTTCTCAACACATTTACGCCCGGTTGCAGGTATATATGTTGCCATGACAGTTAGGACTTACGTCGGGTGTAAATGTCTTGAGAAACAGCCCTCAGAATTATAATTACAGCAATTCAGTTTGAAACACTTTCTGCCATATGCTGTTCACACATATCATGACTGGGGATGAAATCCCAAATTGAGTTTGATTCACAATAGTCAATGCTTTTCTACAGATGAATTCTTGTTACTGTCCAAGTAAAAATAATATTGATAAGTTCATGACAAGCAATGTAATATCTGATGATCACATCATAAACGACAACATGTAATTAAATACTGTTGGACTATAACCTTGGAATTGATATAGCACTACACATGGTCATCAGATTATGAAGGACTTTCCAATCACACTGTCAGTAAGTAGAATGAACTGTCTAACAGGTTTGAAACACAAACATGGTTAGTAGATTACAATTAGGTGCAAACTTGGTACTGTAAATCTAAGAAAACCAAAATACTATTTTAGCATCTGGAAATCATTTTAGAAATTTTTAGTTGCATGCATCATTCATTTAATTATAACTGAGCCTGTAATAAAGCAAAGATGATATTGATGTGAATGAAGTTTTGTCAAACAGTTATTCAAACATTCTCTGTCTCTTTAAATCAAGTTTTCTGTCAGCCCACAATTCATGTCACATTCATTATTGAACTAATTTCTCTGATAATGGTCAAAACACCGACTTCATCATTAATGTTGGTGAAACGTCTGTCACACTCATAAGACAGGATTGGGAACTGTGCTCTCTCACAAATCAGAATTAGGTGTGGTCTATATACACGGCGGTAGTTGAATTCAGAGCTAGACGTAACTATAAAATATTTGTTGTCCGCTTTTTATATCCGAGGAATGAAAGCTTTGGCCTTCCATTGGTAACTGGCAACCATTCCAAACACGTAACTGAATCCGAATTTATCTTGTTTCAAATTGGTGATAATGATCTGTCACACTTGAATTTCCACATATATTGTGTAGAGGAGTCTTTCCTCACTGTTTCCTTTGCTCCTTAATTATGGAATAATCTTCATACAGTGGGCCTGAGATCAGAACCAGTTCTCTTCAGATAAGTATTGACTGTATTCGTTTCTCTTGAAGACACTTGCTTTTATCCACTTCTGTGCAGAATAACGATTTACGATACCGACCGCAGATAACTGTATTGCCAGAAAGTTTAACTCTGTGTCTTTGAGCGACTGGTGTTATATGCTGCACTCGAGATACTTTCACTTACACGATGGCGTTGCAGTTGCACGCAGCCAGGTTTAGTGGAAGAGTGAAACCCCGGCTGGCACCTGTAAACCGCATCTTTAACCAGAGTCATTAATAGCTGTATCCACAATTATGTCACAATGAACATTTTATGAATTATATAGAAAGTCACATTCCATATGATGAAATACGCAAGATGAAACATTTCACTATTCACATTTTGACAAGGTCTATATAAAAGTTGCTCCATTCAGCCTGACAAATCTTCCGCTTCATATAAATCTGGATCATACTTTTCTGCTTTAACTATCCTTCCGCCAAAAAATCGACCACTTAAATGTTTAATAGCTAGTTCTACCTCTGTAAAACAGAAAAGGGTAATGATTAAAATTTATGTCGGATGACTGAACAAAGCAAAGGTGAAGTACAGACATGAATGTTTGATTATTTACGTCATACAAGATTATTTCACTTGTATAACCAATCTTTGTTCGTTGGTGACGATGGGAAAAAAAGATGAACGAAATGGAAATCCAGTTTATCATTGAATTGAGTGTTTGGTGTCACAATCAAGATTATTTTGCTTAAATAGTGGCATTGTCCAGCTTAATCAAAGTAGAAACTGGGCTGTATGCCTGAAGAGTTTCTGTAGCTACAGTGACCAGGCAAAATTCTACAAATTCTAAAAACTGCAAACTGGTTCTTACGCACGTAGAATACTCAGTGGGCTGTTTCAGAAAACATTTTAGCCCAATACTTACTCAAGCCTTACGTTGGCTGTAAAATGTTTTTGGGGGAAAAAGCCCCCAGAAAACTCAACTGGCTTTTCATACGTTCTGTGAAATTCCTGCAGCCGACTTACCTTTTTGGGCAGTGAATTCAACAAATATTTTTACAATAACTTCCGCATCTTCTTCTTCACTCTGTTTTTCTTGATAAATTATAACTTTTTTCACAGAGCCATATTTTTCACATTCATCTGTTACTTCTGATTTCAAATCATCATCTAGGTCTTCAGGTCCCACCATATTCCGTAAGACCAAAACACGATTCTGAAAAAAAAATACATCAATACACGTTCACTTAGATTGTTTAGTGATTGTTTAGCAGTGTAAAACACCGGCACCATGGCATGTTTATTGAGTAAAAAGAGGGAGTGAGTGATTTGGGTTTTACGTCCTGCTCAACAGTATTTCAGTTATATGAAGACGTCTCCTTGTTGCAGGGCGGATTTCCACCGCTCTTTTAGGTGCTGCCTCACCGAGACAACTTGCTGAAGACAACTAGCAAGCCCCCTCACCCAGTCACAGTATACTGACACTGGGCTAACCAGTCGCTGCTCTAACTCCTATTGCTGAGCGCCAAGCTAAGCAGCAGCAGCTACCACTGCTAAAGTCATTGGTCTGACTCGACCCAGGCTTGAACCCGGATCTCCCAGGCCTGAAGCGGACGCACTACCGACTGAGCTATCGGGGCTTGTTGAGTAAAAAGGAGCGGGCCCAATCCTAACAGGAAATCGCTCAAACTGGTAAATTTTCCAGCATCTCAAATAGATTGAAAAAATTCAAATGTGAGAGTAGTGGTGGCATGAAGTGGTGACATGCTTGCCAGTCTTAACTTGATGTATCAATGATATACCAGTCTTTTTAGAAGGCAAAATACATTTGTTCCACTGACTAGTTTTATGTAATACAACCGAAAAACAACCGTTTCATGATGAGTACAGAGTCATCATGAAACTGTCGTTTTTCGGGCGGTCACTACTTGTATATTAGAAGGCAAGGAAACAAGAGTTTGTTACCCTTCAGAAAGATCTCCTGTGAAATCAGAATATGACAATCGTACAAATGTTGATTGGTTGTTGAAACACGGCAGTTTCCTATTGCATTCCGAACAAGATTGATTGATTTTTCACATTCATTAACGTGGTACCCGGATCATTTCATTTCGTCTATGACGCAACAGAGAAATGACGTCGATGCCAAACAACTCGAACAACGTCATTCTAAGCCGAAAGGGTCTATTGGACAATCATTAGTATCGCAAATCAACACTTTTAGTGCTAGACTGTTGGATAACAGTTTTAAACGTTAATTTGGCAATGCTGGGGATATGACAAGAACACAATACCAAGAAATGCACATGGTGATAAAAAAAATCAACTTACATCTGATTTCCTCATAAGTTTTTGCATGACCATATGTCTGGCGTTAGTTCCACTGATTTTCATATTTTCCTGTTGGTCAAGGGATTGAGCCGGATCTTCATTTACCAACTTCTGCTGAGCCTCGGTCAACTGGACATTGTTTCCTTCTGCGGGTGGAGGAGGGGGTTCAGGGGCATGTACAGGTGGGGGAGGGATGACAACCGCTGGTGGTGGGATGGCTGCGGCAGCTGAAATAATATTTAATTTCTCAGGTGTTACTTACTTAGGTGTAAAATATCATTGGGATGGGCATGAAAGACTTTATATCTCCTTGTCACCAATGCCTTATCCTAAAATCATTGACTAAATTGTCAATCAACAATTTTCAACACACGCGCATTTGACCTTTCGATTTTGAAAAAAAAAATCATGTTTCACGGATGCCATATGTGGAAGTGTTGGCAGGTACTCGCCAAAGGTCAAGATTTCCTGTGAGCAATAAGCCTGTTTTCCTCCACCACTAAACCTCGCAACACTGCCATATAAGAGAAATAATCCTGAGTAAGGCATAAAACATCAATCAATCAATCAACCTAATATATTGGTCATGTTGATGGAAAAACAGTCATTATGTCAATTAACATTGGAAGAAACAAAAAGCTTTGTCAAATTATTCATGTTATCAAATTTAATTTATTATGCCAAGCACAGACGATCGTTTTTCTTTCTTTCTGGAAACGGAATATTTTGTTGCCAGAGCTGAATCGTAGCAACTGCAGTCGGCCGTTTCAAGATGTATAGTGACGTCAACATGTAACACATCTTCGAAAAGGGATGCCTTCACCATTTTGAAGACAGTCACATGATTTCATATTAAATGTCTGTTGGCTTATATCATTCTATTACGGATTCAAAATATCTGATCGCCCACACATGGTTATCAACAGTGTCGAATAAGGATTTTTATATCTGCAAAACTTGTTGTCGTTTCCTGCAGATGAGGATTGTTGCAACAAAATATCCTGTTTCCAGAAAGAAAAAAAAACGCCCGTCTGCGTTAGGCATTACACAGCATGAATTAATGAAAAAGAGATGAAACAAAAAAATGTTTTATCAGTTTCCCAATTTGCTAAAAAACAAAGCAGATCGATATAACCCCATCTGTTTAAGAGCCAAAGCCAATGATTGGAAGCGAAATTATCTGAGCAAGTGCACTCCTGTTTATGTAAATTTTAAAACCTTACCTGTGACTTGAGCTGACAGAAGTGCGGCTGAACTGTGAGCAGCTTGAAGAGCCGGGTTACCAAATCCAAATGGGGCTGCAATAGCTTGAGCTCTTCCCAGGGATTTCAGGTTGACTTTAGGTGGACCAAGAGGCTCAGGGGTGAAACCAAGTTTGGAAGGAATAGCTATACCAGGTGGTCCCTGTCAAATGATAGCAGAAATATATAAGTAAAAGGCCAATGTTTTGTGAGGAAAACATGTTTATTATTGAATAATATGGAATATAAACGGGGTGGTTTCTGTTAAACTGAAGATAACTTTAAAATGATGGCTTTGGTTTCATTCTGGAGGAAACCAGTTTTCATTATGACAAGGTCTTGAAAGGGACATGCCCAGAAGCAGTGAAACGAAAATCTGTGTTATTCTACTGTTGTTTATATGAAGATTCCAGGTGACCATCAATAGCTTACCACTGAATAAGTAGTTTTGTTGTGGCAAAAAGACTGCGCGATAAGGACTTATTTCACTTTCGCAAACTTTATGCAAGCAAATTCAGAAATATTTCTGCTCTAGGAATTGAACCAAGTAGTGATTCTGCACAGCAAGAACTTGTAACCAGTGTTATGAATATGTTCTTTTATTTAATTTATTTACTTCCTTTTTCTAAATTTGTTTTATTTACTACATATTATCTACCACCTTCTTCCAATTATATTTCATATTCTTTTATTAATGGGATAGAACAAGTTCCATTGGAACTTTATTCCCGCCTTCTACACCTACTACAACTTCTGTACTACCACACTGATTTTATGGTCAAAATCTGACACAGGGATATAGCAAACGTTTTATTTTTTTTGCCACAAAAAAATCTAGCTGCGTTAAACTCTATAACCTGAATATAAATTACTTGATGTAAAACATACCACTTGCTGCTGGGCATCCATAGCTGTGATTTTGGCAGTGACGGTAGCTGCGGCCACAGCTGCAGCTGTTGGCATACTCCCGGGACCTGCTGGCGGTTCCAGGGCATTGGGAGGTGTTATACACTAAAAAAAAGAAAGACAGAATCACATTGCTGAAGACATGTTAATTCAATTTAAATTTCTAGACTCGACATTGCTTTCGTATATATGAATAGCCATAGACAAATGTGACGAATGCGTATTTCTTAATTGGTTGATAATTCACAAGATGTTATAAAGTTTTGAAAATTTGCTGACAGCAAAACCCTTAGACCTCTGCTCTAGTAGCAGAATTTTTGGTTTGCAGCTATGATAGTTGCTTTTCTTAACACAGTGGGTGGGTGGTGGTGGTGGTGGTTGGGGGGGGGGGGATGTTTTCTTTTAGAGGCACTGTCATTAGGCATGTATTATAATGCATGAAATTGGGTATATTGTCAGTTCGGACTGTGCTCCGGTTTACACAAGTTTCACTGTATATATAATTATGGACTTCCTTATGGCTGAAATAAAGAATATACTTAGTCCAAACTGACAATCCATAACTTACCTTTCCAACCCTGAGGTATTGTCCACCTAGATCAAACAGATTCATAGAGGAAACTGCGTCTTGAGATGCCTGGGGGGTTTCGTATTCAATGAAACCATAGCCTCTGAAATAAAATTGGTTTACACAGTTACTTAGTGAACATAATTTTAAATTGCAATGGATGACGTTGATTGATTGATGTTTTACACTGCACTCGTTTTTTTTTACTTAAATGTCGGAGTTACCAGGTTAAGTGAGAAAGGAAACTGCTTTTGGCCCTCGGGAAAACCACAAGTTTCAGCACGTAGCTGGCAACCCTTCTGCATAGGGGGCAAATGAATATGTCCCATTTCAAAATGCCTATGCTTGGACGACAGAGATGAGGCTTCAAATATACAACCATATGGCAGTTCCATTCAGCCTTTTTGTACCAAACATAATACAATTCATTTTTAAAATTTTCCACAACTCATCATATGCGAAGATACCTTTACCCGTTAACATAGTTGAGAAAGAATTTCTTCTCCAGTTGTGGATGATGTATTTAAGATAGTCAACATTAAACTATTGATTGATAGTTTGGTGTTTTACGCTGCGCTCAGGATTATTTCACTTATATAGCGGCGTGGCCAGTTTTATTGTGGGAGGAAAGCGGGCTCTATGCCCGGAGGAAACCAACGACCTTCCGGTGGTAACTAGCAACCATCCCACTAAACTATTGAAGAACCAGTGCCTATATACTTAAACCAGAATATCTTACTTGTGCTTTCCTGGTTTTGTAGTGTCTGCTGCTAAACTACATGTCTTGATAGTCCCGAATGCTTCAAACACACTGAACAAAGGAAGACAAAAATAATTAGAATACTATTATCAAGACTCCTACTGTAATCCAAAAGATTGATTGATTGAGGTTTTACGCTACACTCAAGATTATTTCACTTATATTGTGGCATTGCCAGGGTTAGCTGGGGAGGAAACCGAGTACCTGACAACTCTTCCACATACGGGGACCGAGTGAAAAATCCACGTAATCCAAAAGGAGATTTTTAACAAGCCATAAGTATAACAAATTTTCACGACACGCAGATTTATGTCTTCGGCCGCTTTCAAAATTATTTCACTTACGGTAATACCTCACCTATATGGATGACTGGCGGTGAACAAATTTCAAATTAATCTGATCTTTTTTTTACGTGTTTGCCTTGCCTGTTGTGAACATGATCGGAACTGTGACGGACGATGTCATTGGATTACCCTGCATGAGGTTCAACTGTTTGACAAGAGTATTGTCAGTCACTGTGATCACAACCGACCCAGCCACATGGCCTACTTGAAATAATCGGAAATTTATAGACACTTTTTAAAATGTTTTTAAATCCTCGCATTTTTTTTAATGCTCGATATAGGTGCGGCATTAACGTACATGGCAGTAAATCACATAGAAGCTATTGCAGATTACACAGACAAAAGAAGTAAACCTTCCGTACTTTTGCACTTTAGAAGGTACAATTTATTGTTCAGTATCCTTACAGGATCGCCAAAATGTACAATTCTCATTAGCAGAAGAAACATCTATTACATGGTCCAAGTATGAACCCTTGATGTAGAGGTGGAACATCAGCTGACGTGTAACTAAGTAAAAAGTCTAGGTCACCAACAACCATTTCTTCTGACAAGCAAGTGAGGACAAAAAACAAAGCAGAAAACTGGGCCAATTAATGATTAGAGATTTCAGTAAATTCAATATTATTACAGCACTGTTAGAAGTACAGCATGCGCAAGTAGCCTAGAAGATTTTTGGATTGATTAATTGATGTTTTAAGCCGTTTATGCTGAAGGAAACAATTTCTGATGGCTCCTTACAATCATGATCTCAGTGAAGGTCTGCTAATAGCCTGTGTTATCCTCCAACATTGGTGGAATATCTTGGTTTAAGCCAACAATCGATAAATTAAAGATTTTCCCTCTAGGCCAGTTTACTGCCATGAACTTGAAGCTGTCGGCAGACTATTGATAAACAAAGATGGCCGACAACTCCATTAGCCCCTTATTTATGAAAGTATCCGCCATCATGGTCATTGCAAGGCAAATCCTTCAGTTTTTGACTGGTTTAACATTTACTTTATACCTCCTTCAGTTTATACATTGGTTATATCCAATTCAAAACTTCCTGATTTTTAAGGAAGTCATC
The DNA here is from genome assembly GCA_963971465.1 of Lepidochitona cinerea. Lineage (NCBI taxonomy): Eukaryota > Metazoa > Mollusca > Polyplacophora > Chitonida > Tonicellidae > Lepidochitona > Lepidochitona cinerea. The sequence goes on from OZ020553.1 coordinate 42,134,380, forward strand.
ATAAATCCATGCAGAGCCTTACCTTTGCATATCATTTTCTGTAAGATCACTGTGGACTGAAGCAACGTAACATCTATTATAATGGGTAGCTTCTTCAGCGAGCTGTTCTATGATTGGCTGGGCTTGGGGCATATTACTCGGTCGGCCAACCTACAAACATTTCAACAATTATGCTTTGTTCTTTAATATAACAAATTTTAAGATTTTTTTTCATAGAATGATTTTTTATTTAATTGGGAATGAACCTTGTAAGGTGGCTTTTGAAAGCTCTTTTCCACAAAAGGGAAGAAAATGTTTTCAGGGTCCATGTTAATGTGTGTTAGAGTACATGAAACTTTGGATTTTTTCTCAGAAAACTTAAGATTTCCACCCACAATGCCTTTTCGTTTAAACGACCTTGATTGGACAACTGCTTTTTAAAATAATATATATACCAAAAGGGTGGATATTTTACAGGACACTCAAGGTGATTTCTTACATGGCCACGAGGCCGTTTTTCTTTGCTCATAGTAGTTAGATTTGAGCTAGAAAGCCATCGATGGAAGGTCTAAGTCTGACAGAGACACAATCTGTATGCCAAGTTAGCCACAGACGTAAAGAAGTGAAACTTACCTTAGCAGATAAATCATACAATATTATAAAATATAAAAAAGACATTTTCAAGATAGTTATACTTATGTTAACATCTTATTTTTGTTTTACCTGTTTATGCAATCTGATTCTTTATAACCTGATAATAGTTAGCAAATATGAAATATGTACTCGTGAAATTTGTCTATCAATAAAGCTTATCGGCTAATTTTTTACAGGATTTGTTGAAAGAAAATATCACAGCAATTTTTGAGTTGAGAAGCGCAACGAGAGAATATCATACGCCGTAAGAAATCAAATTCCGCAAATCACAAATGATCTGAAAAGTTTCTCAGCACGATGTACTACCTATTATCATGTGTATAAATAATCAGACTGCGGCCCACTGATAAGGGGCCAGATGTATTTGTATGTGTTGAAGAGGTAGAAATCCAGATGCCATCTGAGTCAACATACTACCTTTATGTTCCGGCCTCCTAACATCACCCCATTCATTTGCTCTAAGGCTAATTGTGCGGCTTCTGGTACCTCATATTCAATAAAAGCAAAACCTTTGTGTTTGTTAGTAATAGGATCCCAGGAGAGATTAACGCTTCTGATGGGGCCGAATGGAAGGAACGCTTGCTTGATTGTGTCTTCCTTTATCTCAAAATTAATACTGCCCACATAGATTCTGCAAAGATAAAGACAACAGAGCATTGAAATAGTTGTTTGATGGATTTTTTTTTTACCAACTATACATAACTCAATAACCTTATCAATAACATAACACTGTTCAGCCTTCTGATAAATTTGACTGATATGGGGCCCCTGCAGGTTTATTTTGTATTGATTGAACGATTGATGTTTTACGCCGCATTCACTTGTATGGCTGCCGCATTCACTTGTATGGCTGCCGCATTCACTTGCATGGCTGCCGCATTCACTTGTATGGCTGCCGCATTCACTTGTATGGCTGCGTTTGAGAGAATCCACTCAGAAATTTGTATTTAGTATGAGTAACATTTGATCCCGTGCCACAACAATAGAAGGTCTGTTTCAGACTGAGGGACTATCACTGTAATCCAATTGTGCTACCGAGGCCCCGTTTAATGTGCAGGGTAACAGACTACAGCTTTCTTTAGAGGAAATCATCATACAACCATTTCTTTAACATCAGTAAATAAGTAATCATACGTGGGAATAAACCTCTAGTTATACTGATGAACAGCAAGTAAATATCACATAGAAAATATCTCTATACTAACCTGCACATAAGGGCTAAAGCTTGTTGTCGTTGCACAGTATTCTGGAAATTTTGCATTTGCTGGAAGCAGAGAGAATAACAGTGTTCAATACTGTACATATTGAGAAGCAAATGAAATAATATAGATTGATGTTTTACGCCACACGCAAGATTATTTAACTTATATGGAGGCGTTGCCAGGTTTAGTGGGGGAGGTAACAAGGCTCTTTGACCGGAGGAAACCTCCAACATTCAGCTAATACTTCGGGATTCTTCCACACATGTCAATCGCGTGAAAAATCCACTCAAATATTTTTTTAAATCTTTATTTGGTCTGAGTATGGTTTGAACCCATTCTGCATCGATGTAAGGTCGGTGTCGGAGGAAATGATATAGAATCTCGTAAAATAATGAAAGATGTGCTACCTCTGAAAGCTTGTTATTATTTTCAATCAATTTTGTCATTTGGTTTCCACCTCCTAAAAAACCCTGCCATGGGCACCAATAAAACTAATTTATGATGTTTTACACCACGCTCAGAGTTATTTGACCATATCGGTCTTGCCAGGTTTTGATAGGGGGAAAACCGGGTTCTTTGCTGGGACAAACCCTCGACGTTCGGTTCGAAAATTGTTTTCTTTGGATCGGAATTGAAACCCACAGCCCATCGACAAGAGGCAACATTGGGAGATATCCCTCGAAAATAACTATTTGGAAGAATAATATAAACAATATATACCTACAACACCCACCCACCCTCCAAAAACTCCCATAGTCTATATGTTTAAAGCTGAAAATCTGCTAGAGCCTAAACCTCCCAGGCTATGTCATCTCCATAAATTCAATTTACTGTGTGTTTGATTTGTTCAAGGTGACATCTAAGTAAAAGCAGGGCATAATCTAGGGCAAAAGTTTGGGCACCCATAGTACATTTTGAAAATACAATCCCAGGGTTCATGGAAGCTTCTTGGAGAGATCTAATTTAAACAACAATTTCTATCTCATATGTCCCTAATATTTATGTTTTAAATACTTTGCAGAGCCGTTTTTACTTGCATTTAATATTTCAAGCAACAATCACAACATTTTTTTTTTTTAATACCAGGTTTGGGTTCCAAAACTGCAGAAGCCCAAACCCCATATATGGGGTTCAGATTAGGCCCTGAAAAGTAACTCTTTGAGAGTTCTAGGGTAAGCACATAAATCTAATTTTAGCATTTAACATCTAGCCATCATTATTATTCAAAGTTCTAAGGAAATATCCTAAGTTTTTTTAAATCACTTCTCCGTTTTAATCAAAGCAAGTAAATAAACTGTAAACCATACCACCCTATTCACCCTTTAACTTCAGGGTGTTGTTTCAAGGCTTATAATTGCTGGACCATAGATAGGCCCATTTAGGGGGAAAATAACAAATTTGAGTGGACAAACCTGCTGGTGATGAGCGATGGTCTGGCGAACGAGCACACTCTTGATACTCTGCTCAAGGGCATATTTCTTGGCCCTCTGGATAGCTTCCTGTTGGGAAGAACTCAGCGTGGGTAAAACAAACGGCTGTTTCTCCTTCTTGGCACCCGGCCCTTCAATAATTGGCCCATGTTGTTGTGCCTGGGAAGTCGAGTTATCACTTGCATCTGAAACACACACACCCACTTTGTCTGAAATTGAAATTCTACAGCTTTGATATCCGTAAAGAAAATATGAATGACATTACCGTACTTAACGTATTTTCCTCTTACCATTTTAACCGATGCAAGCTTAAAATGTATGGTACCCGCTCAAACTTGATAGTGCTTCAAAGACAAGCAAATAAAAAAAAAAGGGGCGGGGTAATATAATGTCGTTGCTTTCACAAACATTTCTGTTTCCCGGAATCTCCTTTCACTAAAATGATATGGGCAAGCTTTGTAAATGTGTATGTTGTGTTCCAATGGCAACCAACAAAAATATCTACAAAGGGGGGATAACTTGGTCTTGACAAGGGAGATAACCTATGCTAACAAAATAGTTTAACAAATGATGATGGTAATAGGGTGATCTTTACCGCTAGCATCTTGAGGGTTTGCCGCCCTGCGAAAAAGGGCAGCAACTTTGTAAGCAGAGGGTCGCTCTCTCTCTCTCTCTACTACCTGACAGAGACTGCTGTCTTCCAGGTTACATTTTGATCTCAGATATATACTTTAAAAACAGAGAGAAACAGAAAGAGGAGAACGGACATTTAGCATCATCCTTTTTTTGTCATAATTACAATCAGAAACATATCTTTCTAGGTAAATCTGTTCTTGAAAATGAATTTATATACCTCTTTCCAAGTATAAACTTCACTTTGTACACCGCGAAATTCAATAAACATTTTGTAGTACAAATGAAATTGACTGGTCCTGTTGTAAAAGAACTCGAGGTAAAGAATATTTGGGTATACGACGCAAGTTTATCGAATTGCAATGTCTCTTATATCACTTTGATGTCAAATCTAGGAGTTTCCGTCAATAGCGTTTTCATCAATGGATTTAACACCAGGGAATCTCAAAATTGGGCTGGTTCTTTGGAAAATAAAACCGAATCGAAAAAATATGTCAAACAATTGGGGAACACTATATGATTTATAATCAATGTCATCATTTGTCAAGTTTCTTTGACCAATAGGCCTGGAGCTTAGAGACGTCACTTGAAAAATAATGGGATATTTGAGGTATCTTGTTTGAAGAGACAGTTTTGTTACAAGCCCTTGTACCAACATGCATGGCCGCTTGCCAATATACTTTTCAGCGGTGAGTACTTTCCATCAAAAAAGTTGATCCCGCAGTATGCCCCGATGACATTATTAAGCAATATGTATATTGCCGGGAAATCAAAGAAAATTACTATAAACAATTCAGTGCATCTTCCTTGGCAAGTTTCATTAGAGGAAATAAAAAAATAAACTTGCTAGGCAGTTTGTGAATTTAAATAATCCCTAATGTTCAGACGAGGAATTTCCACGATAAGTTAAGAATAATAAAGCACAGTAAACACTTCGGATGGCTTACTGTGCCTTATTAGAGTCTTAGTAGCCATGACAACTTATCAAGTGTCAAGAGAGCACATCCAACAAACGTTTAAGTTTCAATTGGACAATATGGCCCTATTTCTTTCAAAATAAAGTAAATTTTCATTGATTGCCTCTTTCTATCCAAGCTTATACAGCATTACCCTGAAAAGATAAAAGTAGGAGAAAAACATGGATTAACCCTTGACCTATGTATTAGTAAGGACAAAGGGTAGTCAAAGGGAGATAAACACTTTCAGATTTCCTTAGTTTCTGGCTAAAGCAAACGCAACTTTACACAGAGTTTATCATTCAATAATCATCCATGCAATACCAAACTTTTTGAAGAATTTTGTGTAGCGATCTCGCTTATTCCTTGCACAGAGTTAAAAGTGGCATGAGCTGCCAAATTTCCGACTTTTTTCCCCACAAATTCCAATCATCAAAGGAAAATTATTGACCACCAGATATAAGTAACGAAGGAGTCTGCAATTGGACTAAGCAATGACTAATTCTCAATAATGCATGTATTTTTGTATCAATGAGTAGATTTCGTCAAGCGTATCTCTATCCAACTAAAAACATACTTTTGCTTTAGCAATGATTCAGTTTTTCATTCAAATTCAAATGTCCAGTGTTTTTGTGTGTTCTACCTTGGAAATTGAAATTCATACATGAAAAATCAGAAATTTGACCGAAAATGACACTTTTGAAAAAGTGCACGAGCTGCCAAAATTCGAACATTTTCCATAAATTTTGCTCGTCATGACAGTAAGGTGTGCAGCTCGAGCCGAAATATTGTCCAAAAAGTAACAAAAAATTAAATAACGCAGATGAATGTCTACGCCTAAGTTAGTTCAAAACACTAATTTAATATACACTCTTGAGACTAGCACATTCTGTTTTAACGGAAAAATGTCAAAACTTTAGCAGCTCATGCTACTTGACCTTAACAAAAATATGCCTTAACCTTGACAAAACCTTATGCTTTAGTCATAGACTATAAACACCTCCTGACGCAATGTAACTTAAATTGTCAAAATCGCAAATAGCCTAAACAATCTATCTTTTTTCCATCTAAAATCAGTTAAATCGATATCTATGCCTAAAATATGTAAACCAAATATCTTCAAAAATGTGCAAATCTTCCAAGTTTTAAAAATCTTGAATCATTAAAGATTGCTTTGTGCTTGGACGTGTGACTAGAGAATAAGCCCAACTCATTACATTCACACACACATGGTGGTCTGGGTCATTCTGAAAAATAGGAGAAAGAAAAGAAAAAAAGAAACGCATGAGTTCTAGACCTATCTCCAATGTGACGTGTGTAGCAGAAAATGGTGCGGTCCTAAATATGCCCACTAAATTTTTTATTAGGATCAATTAGATTGTGAAATGTCACCTCGCAAAAGGACTACCGTTGTAAATGCATACCTGGTTTAAACTACTGCCATGGCAATCTTTCAAGTGTAAAATTATTTTTTAGAAAATGTCAAAAGCTATTTTTTGACAAGTAGACTTAGATTATTGAACTGTGACCCAATGCCTTTCTTAATTTCTATTGTGTATTTTTGAAATTCTTAAGTTCTAGCCCTTTAATTTCTTCCCAGTATTGTTCATAATAAAGAATCATGGATTCGTTATCCAGAATAAAACAACTGAATGTATTGAAGTCTGGGAGCCACAGTTGTGAGATTTTCAGCAAGGTCGTCGCCAGCTTGGGACAAGCATCCGGGTTGGGATACACTGATAAAGAGTAGAGAGAGAAAAAAAGACAAAAAGCACATCAATTTAACTCTCACAGCATGTGGAAATTTCTCTTAAACTAGCCAACTTCATAAAACTTAAAACTGTCTATGAACCTCAATCTCTCAGAATTTTACAAAGGTGATGAAAAAATGTTTACAAACTTTTGATATCGATAACATTAAAAAGATGTGTTACACTTAAGTTTATTACCACATCATTTATCAAGAACAAGTGTCCTGTAGGAAACCACTGTCAAATGAAATGACGATACAATTTAATTGCTCAGAACTTGAATAAAATAAACTGTCTAAAACTGTTGAATAAAATCCAATTTTATGCCATCTAATACATTTTCCTGGTTTTTCAATTTGTACAGTTGTGCCAATCAACTTTACCGTAAAACTTAGAAGTGTGGTCTTGAATGACGGTTGTAGAATTATTAAAATAACCGACCATTTTAATGGTAAAAGACATGTTCACACTATCCATTTATTTCGACGGAAAACCCTCTGCCCTTCCCTTGAAGCATGATATGTCAGACCTGCAAGTAAATCTAAAAAGAGACGCTTCATGCACATATGATATCTTGATAAATAACCCATAAAAAGCATGACAACAACGTCAAGAATTCATAGAAAGTCAAAGTACTGGCTATGCCAATACTGAATGGGGGAAGAAAAAAATACAATATATAGGTATCCCGAATATCAATAAAACCTGTCAGGGCTTATCGCGATTGAATACCTCTAACTGCAAAAGAAAAGAGAGAGAGACAATATATGCATGAATATACAATACAATGGTGGGATTTTTCTGATATAATATATGTCATTAGAAGCATCAGCTCTTACCACCAGCTCCAGATTCTATTTTCATCATCTTCACAGGCGGCCCCTCAGTCTACAAGATACAAAACAGTTCAAATTTACTAAACAAGCCTATACTGCTTGTTTGATTAGCTTTGCAGGCCAAATAATTTCTGTGTTGGTCGGAAACATCGAATAGGTTCCATATATAGAAATGCTGCGAACCAATATCAGTATCAGTATATAAAAAAGTCATTTTGGAGTCAGAAACCAGGACTACCGACACTATTTGCCTCGTACATCATAGCATATACTGGGTGTCATGTCATCATTTTCGTTTCCGTAGTTTTAGAACAACAGGCTACAGGAACCAATCACTATCATGAAATGCTCTGACCTGCTTTGGGTTTCTCTCAGAAGTAATGGCTAGTTCTACATTCAAAGTCAACTCACAGCGAGCCGATAGTTCGGCGAAAATGCAAGAAAAGGCAAATAATTAAATTGTCATTTTTGTCAAACATTATCCACTGCTCGGCGTGGTCTATTCTCCCTGTTCGCCTTTAGGAAAAATAATTTCTTAAACTAAAATAAACATTTACATACGTTTGAAACCCCGCAAATTAAAGCGTACTGCTTCCTCTTTCCAAACTGGCCACGTGGTATAAATACGTCTGCTGGCAAGATCACACAAGGGACACTAAGGCCGCATAAAAAAAATTGCTTGTTTCCCATCACTAAGGTCCGAAAATTTCGGGCGGGCGGGCCTTTTTTTTTTTTTTTTTTTTTTTTTGATTTATGATATTCGCCATCTAACAAGCTACAAACATAAAGATTTGGATTGCTTAATAAATTCCTTCCCAACTGACGAGAATATGTTTTTATGTTCGTCATGTTTACAACATATATAAAACTGCGTTTGAACGAGGGATTGCACTATAAGTCGAGCACGTGTACACAGCCAGTGGCACCTTTGTCTGATTTGTCGATGAATTAATTCAGTTAACGTCTCACCATGCTGTAGGCCCCTACAGTCGCCTGTAGCACCTCCCACGATTCGCGCTCGTTTTGGAGTAATTTGACTTTTTCGTGAGTTTCCTCCGGTTTTTTTCGTTTGTCATCGAGGTAATCAGCGTACTTGTGAAGGGCAGTTGCCAAATTGAAGACAAATCCGCGCATTGATGTCCATTTTTCAAGCTTCATATAGGCCTGGGAAGTTAGATGAAAAAGAGCTGAAGCATGTGAATGCAACACCGACGAAGATAATGACAATGAATCTAGTTTTCTTTTTTTTCCTTTTTTCTGGTGCATTAAAACCTTGGAATTTGTCAAACGGAAGCGGTATTTTAAACCCTCGAGAGGCTATCGTTTTATGGTTCCCATCAATATGCCACAGTGTGTCGGAAATAACGTTTACAAATTCAACCCCAAGATGCTCAACATTAGTGGCACTCCATCCTAAATCATTTTCTGAAAGCAAGTCAATGACTGCATTTTTTAGTTTGAATTTTGAATTTGCGTCGCTCCATTTTCTAGGCAGATGAGTGGTTGTACTTTTAGATCGAGTGGCTGACATGAGTATCTGAAATGCATTTTGTTTGTCGGCGTTTGATTGCAGAGTGTCATCGCGAGTTTTCTTTACAGAAAAATGAACAAACAGACCAAGAGCCCCAGTTACAGTTCCGATGATTTCTTCTCCAGAAACTTGGACGCCGTTATCTTGAGAACTTTTCGAAACACACACTGTGACCATGCCGCTGTTGTAATGCCTGTCTAGTGACACGTGCGTGCCGTCAAACTCTCCCGCGGCGAGCTCATTGTATAATTCTCGCAAAGTGGTATTGTCACCTACAGTTTTTCCGTACCAGTTTTTGAGAACTAAGCCGTCGCAACTCACTTTGCACACAATAAAAAACATTCTAAGACTCAAACCACAGACGCACACTCGTAAATGTGCGCGAAATTTAACTTTACTCGCCAGAACACATCCATTACTCGCCACAAAAAAAAAAAAAAAAATCGGCACGGCAGGCAAAATCGGGACGGACGGTGATGGGAAACAAGCAATTTTTTTTATGCGGCCTAAAGCGCTAGTAGCCATAGTATGGTGAGCGAAAATGGGAGTAATCTGCAGCATTGGATATTTTAGTTCTCCTGTACAAGATAACAAGATAGGCTTGCTAGATTAGCCCTATTTGGTTCAGCATACAATGGCTACTAGCGCTTTATTCGTGGTGGGCCTTACTTTATACGCATCTTGTGTGATCTTGCTGGAGGACGTATTTAGACTATGTAACCAGTATGAAAACCGAAAGCAGCAAACAAATTTGCTGGGTTTCAAATGTTCTTTTCAAAATTATTTTTCCAAGATGGCAAAATGCATTTAGACAGTTTGTGTCAACGACATTGACGTCTTGAGCGCAGAAAAATTGTCATGGTTGGGACGAAATAAGAGTGTGAATGGAAAGCTTGAGACCCGCTCTGTTGTTATTGAACTGCAAAACTTGACGTTTGCGAAAGAATTAGAAGACTGAGAATTACTATCCCTATCGGTGGTTTGGTGACAAAACTGTTTGCTATTGAAGGATAGTCCGTCGATCCACTGATATCCATCCATTCAATGATTCATGCAATTCCGGTTTCCCCAACCTGATAAATCAGATAACTGATAAGGACTCTTGAAATGAAAGTGAATCAGAGTTGTAGTTCCTCAGGATATAACTATGGTGGTGTTTAACTGAATATCGCCTTCAAGAAATCAAAATGATAAAATGAACCCAGAACAGTTAATACCATGCATTGCCATTTATTGGATATTATAAATGGTAGTGCGCCCAGATTAACAACAACAACGGCGGCACGTTTTGGGGTATTTTCTAAGCGGTATCATCCAAAGTTATCGAGTTTTTTCAAACGATTAAACCTCGCAATATTGAGCAGTGTGATTAATTTAGCCTTATTTGATATTTAATTAGACTGTTCGTCGAAGTATACCTCTAAAGATTGTGTAGAATGTCCGTTTGTTAATTCTTGCTTCTCTCCTAAAGACGCCATTTTACCTCCTCACTACCGGTAGTGCGGGAAGTCATGTGACAAGCGGAGTCCAAAACGAGTTCGTCAGGTGTGTCGAACTACCCAAATGACCACTGATACTTCTATAGGCTGCAGGTAGTATAAACTGGCCTGTGTCGACTGCAGTGACAAAAGGACAAGACAAGAAGAAAAAATAATAACAAAATAAAAATTGTTTGCCTTCAGCCTACGGGTTGTAACACATAAATATTTATTTTTACGGGAAGGCCTAGATGCCATTTTAAAGGTTTTTGTAAGAGAAATATCAAACATTTCGTTTTTTTTATGTCAAAACTCCCAGCATTTGAATGGAAATAGAATAAATCGAGTAGGTTTGGGTAGAAAACGAGAGCTAGGCCTATTGAGTATGGTCAAAGTTTTGGCTATATGCACACCAACTTGTTTTAGTTAAAAGGGCATGAGCTGCCAAAATGTTGATATTTTGACGTTAAAACAGAATGTTGAAATTATTGGCTATTTTTCTCAAGACGTATAATTCAAAGGCTTTTTAGTGCTTCTAGTCTCGAAAATATACGATAAAGTATTGTTTTGAGCTAACTTTGGCTTAGAATGAATGAATGGTCGTCCCGGTTATTTAAATTTTGTTTACTTTTCGAACACATTTTCGGTTCGTACAGGCCACATACTGTATGGATTTTTCTCATTCCAACGCCAATCATTTAGTTTTTCGATGGCCTTCAAAGCCTCTTACTGTTGAGACAATTAGAATTATGAAAAAGGTGTGAATTTTGGCAGCTCATGCTGTATGATAGTAATAGTATGAATGGAGTGATTGGACGCTCTGCGTCTAACCCTTTTGAGAAAGATGGACTTAAATATGGTTTTTCGAATTTCACATGGCTGCTCTACGGAGCCGTAAAAGCGACATTGACATTTATTATTTCGACACGCGAAAAAACAATGCATAAAATTAGTAAGTCCTAATTATAGGAGATAAAAAATAAATGTTTCGAATTAGGGGTAACTTTGAACGGTGGGGTAGGCCTATCTTTGAACAGTCAAAGATGAAAATCTAAATTTTCGCTATTTGGTAACAAATACTAAGAAAAGTGGCAGGCCTTATAATTATATTTTTAGCTTTTTCAATTCATCTTTGACTGTTCAAAGATAGCCCGCAGTTACCCAGTTTACGGTAGGCTATCTCCTAATTAGGAGATAAAAAATAAATGTATCGAATTAGTATCTTCTAATTAGGAGAAAAAAAATAAATGTATCGAATTAGTATCTTCTAATCAGGAGATAAAAAATAAATTTCGAATTAGAAACTAATTTGATGCATTTATTTTTTATCTCCTAATTAGGAGATACTAATTCGAAACATTTATTTTTTATCTCCTAATTAGGACTTACTAATTCGATGCATTCGTTTTTTGCACTGGTAATTTTCTTTCGCTCATTCAAAGGATAGTATTCTCTTGTAAATCTGAAAATATGAAAAAATCTCAATCTTGACAGCTCAAATACAGCTTCAAAAAGAAGAGGGGTTCAGGTTATGACTGGTAACGTTCTGTCTTCTGATAGACCGGGCAACTTTGATACGATTTTTGAATTACTTTAAAGCCCGTATATAGTTTCTAACACACAGCTCGGGCCAAAGCGGGCCGTTGAATGCGAAACACTCTGGTTGAGCCCAACTCAGTTCACTCGATTTTTTTCTATTTAGCAGAAGTATTATGAAAAAATATTTAAACACAATTCGGCAATATGTCCCTTTAACGGGTCGCTAAAATGTTATTAAGCTAATATTTAGGCCTGTATTCTTGTTTCGAACTGACCGATGTGGACTTAAGTGAAGACTATAGGCCTATATATATTGTATGGTTATTTGGGCATTCAAACAGAGTTGATAAATTACATGCCAGTCGGAGATATTAGACTTCTATTCTGGTAAACTTGATTAGAAAAAATATTAGATTAGAGAAAATATGCATTTTAATGCATCTAGGCTCGTTATTTTTGGGGATTACACTTTCTGGAAAAATTGCAGAAATTCTTCAACCGAATTTGGGTGACGCCCGAGACGGGGGTTGACCCCGGGCCCCAGAGTATGGCACCTATAGCCAGTACTAATTACAATGCAGATTATCTATATATTAATATCCATATATGTAGGCCTATGTAGATTGTGTATAATTGACACTTTATTACCTTGATGTTTAAAGATAAGTTTGGCTCTATAATCTAATCAAATAGGTTATCAATCATTAATATCAGTACCCGCCTCTTATAAATAAACCCTAGCTCTTTTGGACGTATATAGGCCTATATATATATAGTGTTAATATATATACCGTACACGATACCGGACTTCAATATTCGGATATCCCTTTTTATTTTTCCTAAAATGCACAAATTAGGAACTTTCGGCTGATACCCTGCATGCATTGGGGGAATTGAAATGGCAGAGCTCTTTATATTTATGAACACTAAAACACACGGGCACAAGGAAAATCTTCTTGTCTAAAATACCACGGAGACAAGGTTCTAATTTTTTTAAACAGAGGTATATCATTTAGACCTTTATATCCATAATAAATTGTTGTAATAAACTAAACCTATGATATTTCATTACAGACGACTGATAGAAGCTTGGCCTGGCTTAGTCCATCTTCTCTAGCCAAGTTAAAATCTTCAGGTAACCCATTCCGTGTTTTAAAACACGGAATGGGGACATGAAGATTTTAACTTGGCTTGCGAAGATGGGCTAAGTCATATTCTGGAACACTTTGTAATACATTGACAATGCTTACGCATCGTGAACCCCATAGGATCATGGGAAAAGAAAGTGAAAATTTTGCCCCCCCCCCCCCCCCCCCCAGAAAAACCTAGAAGACAGACAGGGGAGTTTGGCCCTGATCACAGAAAAATATAGTTGGTTTTGGTAACAACATGCAGATGTATATATGTATACGCCGTAGACCGAACAATCAGCATCTATGGTGCAGAAAAAACTAACACACTCCCTGACGCATGCACCACAGAAATATAGAAAAAAAGAAAAACCGCACAGACAAGATTTCTATACGTCGGATCCTAATAGTGGCCTGTTACATCGCTTGCACAATCTGTGTGCAGCACAGACTGTGTCCTATTGCATGGGACGTGTGCCATAACTATTAAATTTGAATTGATAAGTTTTATTTTCATCATAACCAAAAGAATTTACCTTCGGCGGTTCGGCCGTCTGCACGCAGCTTCACACGCTGCTATAATTCCCTGCATGGGCTCTTGACATGGCCTTGTTGTACGGGGTGCAGAAATAAGCCTTATCGTAATTCCCAAAAGGTTCTTTTGCACGCATTTAGGGAAAAGTACCTGAGACCCGGATTGAATGCACATTTAAAGTGGCATGAGCTGCCAAAATTTACACTTTTTTTCATAATGTCTGATCGTCACGACAGTATAGCTTTGAAGGCCATCGAAAAACTAAATGATTAGCGTTGAAATGAGGAAAATCCATACAGTAGGCCTATGTGGCCTATGCGAACCGGAATAGTGTTCGAAAAGTAAACGAAATTTAAATAACCGGGACGACATTCAAAGTTATAGTTCAAAACAATAGAATCACTAAAAAGCTTCTGAATTATACGTCTTGCATGAGAAAAATAGCCGATAATTTCAACATTCTTGTTGTACGTCAAAATATCAACATTTTGGCAGCTCATGCCGCTTTGTAATACCAATTCATCAACTTTTTCTGCAAATTTAAAATGCCTGGAATCAAGATTGCAGCGAAGCCACAGAACTGGAAATTTTCTGTAAACTTTTCTTTGAAAGTTCTAGAAATCGGATCTTCAGCCCAATTAGCGGTAGTTTGAGGCCAGAAAATAATCCCCCCAAATTGGGATATCATTAACATTAAATTTAAAGATAATAATGTACCATTACACTCGAAACACAATTTGAAGAGATTTGAAAAGGATGCGACTATAAGCCTTGTGCCACTAATCCTGCATGGGATTATGGAAGAGATACGGCCTTCGTCTCTTGTACATACACTGTATATATCTTTAGCACAATTAGAAACTTGTCTCCATGGTTATTTTAGACAAGAAGATTTTGTACCCGTGTGTTTTAGTGATCATAAATATATATCACAACCTACCGTGTATATATTTACGCTTTTAGTTCAAAATTGATTGATTGGTGTTTTACGCCGCACTCAAGATTATTTCATGTATGTGGCGGCGTTGCCAGGTTTAGCGATGGAGGAAACCCGACTCTCTGTCCGGAGGAAACGCCTGACCTTAATTCGATATACCGACACAAGGAAGTTTAGTAGCCTATATGTAGGCCTTGACGCTGTACATTTTGGCTGAGTGCGTGTGCAAAGCAATTAAGTTAAACAATATATATACCTACATAAACCATGCTGTTAATGACAATTCAACGTCGTTTTTGCTGCAGTTTTATATCGGTATACATATAACGGTCATTGCAAATGACATAATATCCGCCTCGAACACTTTTTGCCCAATTTTATTTTATTTTTTCCTGCTGTGCATGATCCAAATAACTCGATAAAGAAAATGGTGGCCATGAAAATATATTTATGAAAAAAAATGCAGTCAAACAACGAAATGCAATATATAAAGAAAAGCAGGAATTAATGCAATTGTTAAATTCTTAAGAATTTACATATTGCATATATGTCTCACACACAGAAGACGACTGTGATCTAAAATATATCATTATATCTGTCTCTGGAATCAGTACATCATGTAATATTGCATTTAAATGATAAATATATATAGTTATTCTCCGCTTTTCTGAAAATGCTCCGTAATCAGTTAATCAAAAAAAGGCATGTAATATATATCTGCACCTGGGATCATGCATGATTCAATCAGTTATGTCTGGTGCCTATAAATGCCTTTTTAAAATATTCTTTCAGTCCGCCTCACCCTCCCCAAACATCCTATTCCTTCTTCCATTTTTAAAAAAATTATATCCTGTAAATAGAAATAATTGAAAAAGATGACCCTATATATAGCCTCGTCTAGACGTGTGCCAAAATGCTGAGGTTTGTATAAATAAATGCCTGAATCATGCCAGCATTCAGCTCTATATTCAACAATAGTTGCTCCTGAAAAAAATAGAATACCTATCATTTATTGATAAATATCTTTTCCGAAGGGTTACCCTCTATTTTTTCAGACGTCGTGTAATATTTTATTTTTAAAGTTTTTTTTAGCAATACGCTTCTGAATATAATGTATATTTTTTAAAGAAGGCTATCAATTATGCCCTCTCATTAATTAGCCATGACGTTATCGCACTATAAATCATAAACTACCTGTAAGTTTTACCAGTTCTTAATCTCTCCGTATATAAACCAGCGCTATACGCGAATATATCAGTTGTTCATTCCTATTGGAACTGTCTACAAAGATTATCAAGTTAATCGCTCAGAAGTTTTATATCATTGAGCTCCATGATAAATTGCCTTTGAATCAAAAGAATACAGAGCAATTTCTCGTTCATTATATGCATATTGAAGGTATCAGTTTCACTTAGTATAGGAGTAATATCTATTTTGAAAATGATCTCCGTTACGGTTCGCGTAGCGATTTTGTTTGCCCTTATTGCTGTACCTTGTTTGAGCTTCTCTGCCAAAAGACACAAGAGACAGGCCCATGTGGAATTTAGAGAGCATTTCTATTCCTTCAAAGGTAAGTTTGCATATTTCTTATTTTCACCCGATATTCTAACGATATGGGGATGGATTGCTTGTTTTTCATGAGGCTTTCAGAAAATGTCATTTGAAAGGGACAGGCCGATTGCGGAGATGAGTGACCAATTTGGGCACCGCCGCTGGAGAGAGGAGGCTTCTGTCGCTTCACAGCATGAAATGTCCAAGAAGGAAACAGGATATATATTTATCCCGCCATCCCATATACTATATGTTGAATCACTTCTTCACCCCATGCATGTGGAAGCGTTGTCAGGTACTCGCCGAACAATAGGTCGGAATTTTTCTCCAGACAAAAAGCCCGGTTTCCTATCCCATGCACTAAAACTGGCAACAGCGCCATAAAAGTAAAATAATCTTGAGTGCGGCGTATAAACACTATATGTTAACATTAAACAATCAATTTATGTTGAATTAGCCAGTTTCATTTATAATACAAAATCCAAAAACCTGATCCAGGTTTGAGAGATGGCAATGGAGGGTCAGCTGGACCACTGCAGAGATTGTCGCTGATGAACAACGCTTATTTTGATGAACTGTCGATACAGGTTAACTCTCAAGAGGACATTTTTCCATATATGTACATACCTCAGTGACAGTATACCGACATACACTGATGGTTTCCAAGATCAATCCTATACAACCGCCGCAGTGATACAATGTTTTAAAAATATTCTTGTGCATGTGCATCTTCTCCAGCCAAGTTAAAATCTGCATGCCCTTATACCGTGTTTGAATGGAGACATTTAGGTTTTATCTTGGCTGGAGAAGACGGTGCATGTGCGGCTTATAGCTCCAAATAGAGAAGAACAGCCACTTTGTCTTTTCAGTGGGTAAACAATTCCGGCATTTTACTTTTGAAAATTATTCAATAGGGAAAATGTTACCAACCTATTTACCAAAATTCATATCTTCGATGACCATTTATTGTTCTTTTTGTTTTAGAGTTATGCAGTCAACGGACCCATCTTCCCGTGACCAGCATCCTACAGGCTGAAGCGACAGGAGTTCCGGGTGGGAGATATTGTTCCTATTTCATATTACAGTGTATGAACATATACGGCAATGTTTCTCGTCACATAGAGCAATGCGGAGTAGGGATGTGGTGGAGTTTTAAAATAGGATCATGTGACATTCCTTCTATGGCTGGCCGTCCAGAATGCGTAGCAGGTAACTTTTTTCTGATTTAAAAATAAAGTTCTCAGGCTCCCGAGGGGTCTCAGTCGGCGGTAGAGCCTCTCAGTCCAACACAAACCCTCCATGTAGATTGGTGGCAAGTTCAAATGCAAGTCAATCCAAAGACATCTTTTTTTACTCTATCCTTCGGACAAACGGTGCAGACTCCTCATCCACTAAACCTGGCTACACCGCTGTGCCCATGACATAATCTTGTGTATGGCTTTTAGGTACATTCACACTATATATAGTTGAGGTTCCGGACCAATTTTCGTGCATAAAAAGCTTTAATGGTTATCATTAGAAATTCGTTCAGATTAGCTTTAATTGTTCCAAATTCGGTCCGGGCATCGGATTCGTAAAGCACGAACACATCAATTAATGGATCTCAGGCTTCCATATAGCTTATCTTAGCTTTTTGGCCTTCCACCAATAATGAATTTATTATTTGCACCAATGTCACGAGACGATTATTCTTGCAGATAATTCTTGCAGGAAGTATCGAGAAAGTTTCTACCAGCTTACTGGAGACAGAAATACTTGTCGTTGTATTTCTGTGAAGTTCTCAATTAATCGAACCGTACACAAATGCTTTCGTAAAACTTTCTTGCCAAGATTCTTGCAGGAAAAAGAGAAACGGTTACTTTTTTTCTTGCGAGTTAATTTTGCGTGCACCCACACAGATATAGAATCTCGGTCTATAAATATGCCTCCAAACAGCTACGCAAGAAGAATTATTGTAGAAGATTAACACGTACTGAAATTATCAATATTTCCCAAGTTTATAAGAGATGGAATCTCATGGATTAAAATTGTGCTTTAAATAGGTATCAATGTAAGAAAACTGGATCATGTGAGACTTGTTTTACGTTGTAATTCAGCTTTAAAAGTGATTCATAGGTGTACATGTATGGCAGGACCAATACCTCTTTCCGTGCAGTGTTGTAATTCATGACATCATCCTCCGGGCAATTTGGCAAAGCATGATATTATCCTCCGAGAAACGTTGTAAATCATGACATCATCCTCCGGGCAATTTGGCAAAGCATGATATTATCCTCCGAGCAGTGTTGTGAATCATGATATTATCCTCCGAGCAGTGTTGTAAATCATGATATTATCCTCCGAGCAGTGTTGTAAATCATGATATTATCCTCCGAGCAGTGTTGTAAATCATGATATTATCCTCCGAGCAGTGTTGTGAATCATGATATTATCCTCCGAGCAGTGTTGTAAATCATGATATTATCCTCCGAGCAGTGTTGTAAATCATGATATTATCCTCCGAGCAGTGTTGTAAATCATGATATTATCCTCCGAGCAGTGTTGTAAATCACGATATTATCCTCCGAGCAGTGTTGTAAATCATGAGATTATCCTCCGAGTAATGTTGTAAATCATGATATTATCCTCCGAGTAATGTTGTAAATCATGATATTATCCTCCGAGTAATGTCGTAAATCATGATATTATCCTCCGAGCAGTGTTGTAAATCATGATATTATCCTTCGAGTAATGTTGTAAATCATGATATTATCCTCCGAGCAGTGTTGTAAATCATGATATTATCCTCCGAGTAATGTCGCAAATTATGACATTATCCTCCGAGAAATGTCGCAAATAGGGGTATATGCAGGGTATCGGACATTCTTTAACGTCCTAGAGCATCCCGATGGGATACAAGATCGACGTTCAGGTTATCTGGGCTAAATAGATATTGTGATACTTTTCCTGAAATATATAACTTTTTTTTTTTCAAAGACGTCTAAACTAGGAAGTTTTATTTTACCCAGCAATAACTTGTACTTTTTACAGGAAAGCCTGATAAAAGCAGGAAATTTAACCAAGTTTCCTGGTTTTTCAATTTTACCAGTTAATCCAGTTTTGGTTTGTCTGGACTACAGAATCAATAACCAATAATTAAATTTGTCCATGATGACGTCAACGATTAAGAATTCCAATGCACTTCAAACGAAGTTTTTTGTTTGGACAATCGGGACGCATATACATTTTTGGACAATCGGTATTTGTGGAAGTTTTGGAACAATAGGGATTTTTAAAATTTTGGGGGCAATCGGGGTTTGGCAGCTCAAGTTCGCTTTAATGGGCCGGATGGCGCAGAAAAGTTATCAAAAGTAGTCGGTCTTAATCAACATATTCAATGTTTAACAATATGGAACTAGAGATGAATTTTTGTTTGTCCACAGCCGTATGTCCCCCTGGAACAGTGGGGCCGGTTCCAGACCCCCGGGCTTGTTACGGTTTCTACGAATGTGAGGCAGGGTCCGCCTTCTTCAGCATGTGCGAGGATACAAGCTTCTTCAACCCGGTAACCAACAGTTGTGAGAACTCCGCTACCTGTGACCGGCCTGGTACGAAGACATTACCAAACGGTGAGAGGGTCATGAAATATACCGTGCAGTATAGCTCTATGCATGTTTTAGCAGAAGATTTTCCCTGTGCCCTTGTATTTTAGTGTTTATACATATATATAGAAGTGTTTTAGTGTTTATACATGTATACACAATTATAAACTTGTCTACATGGTTATTTTAGACAAGAAGATTTTCCCTGTGCCCTTGTGTTTTAGTGTTTATACATATATAGAAATCTCCTCAGGTTCCGAACATGAGACCATTCAAAAAACTTTCTTTTAAAATTCCTCTATCCAAAAAATCCAATATCCAAAAGGTAAAAAAACAAAAACATATTGGACTCGCTCGCACGAAAAAATGGGCGACATTGACGGGTATTCTCGCCGTTTTCAGGAATGCCAGCGTGTACAGAGGCACAGTTACCCAGGGCATGTACTCCACCCGGTTACGTTCCCAGTCTGGCGTATTGTGGGTGTGTTCATTTGCACTGTAAGTATATTCTATATGGCGTGAGAATAAATGTAGTTATATTAACCTCGCATTTCATAACCAGCGTTGTAATCTTATCTTGCATAAATTTGCGATATAGAATTGAATTACAGATTTCTGAAATTTATCGGGTAGCCTTGTGGATTTTTCTGATAAAGGTCAATTTGACCCATTGCTTGATGACGTCACTTGGAATTTACGCGCAAAGCATTTGGGGGAATTGAGGGATGTTAACATAATTTTAAAATATGGCGGAAGAAAAAATACTGTATTGAGAAGAAGGCGTAAAAGGCGTTAAGTTACCAGAAATAATGTGTGGATAAAAACAGGTTATGTCATCAATGTTTTCCCAAAAAGTGACATCTACCAATAAACAAAATGGCGAACTGAGGTACATTTTACCCAGAAAGCTTTGCGTAAATCTATGTGACGTCATCAGGCGCGGCGGTAATTAAGGTTCACCCAGTCAAATATCGAACTCTAATGTAGAGTATACGACCAGGTGCATTATTCTTTGTTGGGATTCGATGGGAAATCTTGACACGGAAGGTACGAGAATCTGGTATGTCAACTATATTTCAAAATAAACTCCACGTTCAAGGTGGCATGAGTTCCCAAATATAGAGGAAATTTCATTGATACTGAATTAGCTGATTGTTCTCATTTTTTATAAAGAATCAAGGCATAAGAGTTTTCTACTGACACTAATCTTGGATATGTACGCTAAGGTAGTTTTATGAAGCAATAAAAAACCTAAATTGTCCTCGCACATTGTGCATCCTGAATACTGATATCTGTTTTTGGCCCACATCTTCGGTTCGTACGAGCTAATAGTGGCTATACCAATATTGTTTTTATTTCAAGGTATACTGCAAACGCTGAACTTCTCTCAACCAGAATTTATGAAAAGTCCGAATTTTGGCAGCCTATGCCACTTACAAAATAAACTCTACGTTCAAAGTGACATGAGCTCCCAAATATATCGATAGAAAATTTCGTTGAGATATCACCAACCAAAATGGTACCAAGGAGCTGTTCCATATAACCCTCTTGCATGACACAGAAATGTTTTTAATTGGACCCCTAGTGCACAAAATTTTAGAATTTGTTGACTTAAAATTCTTTCTTTTATTTTTCAGTGGAAAGATAATGGAAAAGGCAATCTCGAATCGTCGTTCAAATATACAGATGTATGGTTTCTTGTTTATATTTATGGAAGCATCCATCGGCGTCTTTATAGGATACGGCTTCCGGAAGTGATGCAACGGAAGTTTCTAAATCATCTATAATGCTTCTTGTATGCCAGCAAACGCTTTCAACTTGAAGATTAATTTGTAAATGAGAAACAGTTTATTTGCAAATCAAGAGCATTCCGCATGCCCTTTATTTGACAAGACAATCAATATTTTTTTTCACTTAGACATATATGATGATTTTTCTAGTCGGTGAAATTGGCAGTCTTTTTAGACTTTTTAAGCATGCGGCTTATAACCGCCCACCATACGAGAGAATGGGAAAAATTAAGAAAAATCAGAAACGGTCTTCAGTTTGTATGTCTTCTCTTAATTGGTAAATCCTGCACTTACAAACCCCCGATTGTGATCTTCTCCAGACAAGGTACATGGCTGGGCCAATATATCCGAATTGACCGGTGCAGATTTTTACCATGGTTTGACCATGATACTGTTATCTAAATTCAAACTATTTAATTTGGCGAATATACGCGATACATGTTCTCAGCTTATGCCGCATAAAAATGTTTATGTTTTTCTTATTAAAATTTAAAGGTTTATTCGTTTCAAGAATTAATATATTTGTTATTGGATTCCTCTTAGCGTTTTCTGTTTGTTTTATATACTATTTGACACTATATTGCTATTTTTGCCGAATTTTATCATTTGGTAATTTCGATGTCATTGTGTGTATATTTAATCAATGGCTAAGTTGTTCATGTCCGTAAGATTTTTCATATTTAAAGAAAAAATATTGTGTTTGTAAGCATAAAACCCTGTACCTGCATGCGCGTGTTATTTACAGCAACTCGACGTCATAAATCTACCTCAACGTCGAGTTGCTGTAAATAACACGCGCATGCCGGAACAATGTTCAACAGTGCATTGTCGTGAGGTTTTAATTTTCAACGTTACAAGTGTAAGGGAAAACGTCAAAGGTGATAGAGTACGCGTTTTATCAAAAGTCCTTTTGGAAAAATATTTTGCATAGTTATTATATTGCTTTTCCCATAATTGTCTTATCATATGATACGGTGACTTACGTGAAGACGTGAAATAAAATGCATCATATTTAATTTTAGAGACAATATCATCAAGAATTTACGAAAGCTTTTGATTATTTTTTTTAATATTTTTCTAAAAGGACTTTTGATTAAACAGATAGATGGACAGGTAGATTTATGGCGTCGACTTGCTGTCAATAACATGCGCAGGTATAACTGGGTAGATTTATGACGTCGATTTGCTGTAAATAACCTGCCCAGGTATAATTGGGTAGATTTATGACGTCGACTTGCTGTAAATAACATGCGCAGATATAGGTACAATTGGGTAGATTTATGGCGTCGACTTGCTGTAAATAACATGCGTAGGTATATAATTGGATAGATTAATGACGTCGAGTTGCTGTAAATAACATGCGCAGGTATAATTGGGTAGATTTATGACGTCGACTTGCTGTAAATAACATGCGTAGGTATATAATTGGATAGATTTATGACGTCGACTTGCTGTAAATAACATGCGCAGGTATAATTGGGTAGATTTATGACGTCGACTTGCTGTAAATAACATGCGTATGTATATAATTGGATAGATTAATGACGTCGAGTTGCTGTAAATAACATCCGCAGCTACTTGTATAATTGGGTAGATTTATGACGTCGACTTGCTGTAAATAACATGCGCAGGTGTAGGTAAAATTGCGTAGATTTATGACGTCGACTTGCTGTAAATAACATGCGCAGGTATAGGTATAATTGGGTAGATTTATGACGTCGACTTGCTGTAAATAACATGCGCAGGTATAGGTATAATTGGGTAGATTTATGACGTCGACTTGCTGTAAATAACATGCGCAGGTATAGGTCTAATTGGATTTTATGCTTGTAAACAAACTATATTTTTGCTTTAAATATGACAATCTTATCGACATGAAAAGTTTAGCCATTGTTAAAATCGCTATCTACACAATAATATTACCAAATGATAAAGTACTGCGAAACTATCAATATTTAGTGTCAAATGCCTTTGCCCCTGCTGGTTATATGGACGGGCAACCCGACGTCATAAGTTCACCTGACCGTAAACATTAAATAATTTAAATCTCGAGACAGAAAATGATAAAAATTATCCTATTAACACATATAAAAAAAAGGCTGGCTTTATTATACTGAAACACAAATGGTATAATATTTTTTTCAAACACCTTCCCGGGTCCATGTTTAGACCCAAAGGGTAAACAGTTTTTAACGTTAGAATGCTTTCTTTCCCTTTCCGAACATTTGTGCTATAGGTAGGGCCTATCTAAAACGTAAGAAAATGATTTTTTTCAATGGACATGATTTGAAATGCTCCTTGACATAATGACCTCTTCACAGCAGAAAAAGATCCGTTTGACAAAATTACTCAAATTAGTTCCAAACAAAACTATAAAACCACCTACTTCATGTTTTTTCAATGGTTTGCACGGAAAAGTATCTGGACCAGGCAAAAAAAAAGGTTCTACAATTCGGGAGTTACTTTCATGCACTTAATTTGGAGATACTATATAACTCAGAATAATAGACTAATTCGAAATTAGCTGATATCATCATCAGCGAAATTAATGAATTTGTAAATTTACTAACTCAAAATTTGGATTTTGTAACACCGAATTAGTCACCCCAGCGGCATCTGCTGTTTTTTTTTAAAGTGGCATGAGCTGCCAAAGTGTTGATATTTGGACATAAAAACAGAATGTTGAAATTATGGGCTATTTTTCTCTAGACCTGCAATTCAGAAGCTTTTTAGTGTTTCTAGTCTCCAGAATGTACGATAAAGTATTGCTTTGAACTAACTTTAGCTTAGAACGAATGAATGGTCGTCCCGGTTATTTGAATTTTGTTGACTTTTCAAACACTATTCCGGTTCGTATAGGCCACATACTGTATGGATTTTTCTCATTCCAACGCCAATCGTTTAGTTTTTCGATGGCCTTCAATACCCTATACTGTCGTGAAGATCAGAAATTTTGAAAAAAAAAGTGTGAATTTTGGCAGCTCATGCCACTTTAAATATTGATTATTCTTCCCTATTTTGCAAACTATAGGCTCATCAAAACTTTCCACAAAGCTTGTCAACAGAAATTGTTAAAAATGGAAGTACCTTATCATCCAAAATAGACGTAAGTCCCTGGGCTATAAAATAATTGATTTTAGTCTTTAAATCAAATTGCTTCTATGACATATCGACATAACTTTGGTTAGCACAAATTTAGGCTATTTGCATACCGTTTGTTAAAATCCTTTTATTCTAACGGAATTTTTTATTAGGCTTCGCGAGTAATTAAGTAGGAAACTGAGAACTTTCCTACATTTTATACTCATGTATCTATCCATGGAAACCTTTTTCTTTTGTCATATCAATCTATCATATTTCTCGGCGACATTGAACTTCCGACCTGCTACATGTTCGTGCTATGACATTTTCTATTTTAAAGCACACTGGCTAAAGAAAGAACTTCTCGACTAAAAGACTGCATGATGGAGAGAATTGAAATAATTATTTTGACAGAAAAGTGGTTCATAAAAACGACGGTTCGTACACTAAAAATATCGTTTTATAAACGGTTTTAAAAAGTATACGACCGTAATACCGACCAACGAGTAAAAATAGGACTAAGATAAAACTCTCTCTCTCTCTTTAATGTCATTTTAAAGCTGATGACTGTGTTTATTAGAGACAAACAAAAACGAAACAGGACACACATTAGGTGGTTCACTCTGAAATGTGACAAAAATTGAAGAAAAAAAATCTGTAATTACTCGAGATGATTTTCTTCGCACAAAAACCGGTTTCAAAGCAAAAACAGGCAGGTGATGAATTTAATATATATAATAGACACAAAGGGCCTGCTAATCACCTTAAAAAAGTCCGCGGAAAAATAAGTTCCACCGGATGTGATCGTCAAATAAATATGGACAATTAGGAAGAGGGTATATAAATATGACATCAGAGTCACGGCTGAAGTGGGTGTTAACAAATGTTTAGGAATAGTATAATAAGGTGATTTTATTCCGCTTTAATGGCGTTGGTGTTTTCTTGGCTAGGCCTAAGTGTAAAGGGGGGCGGGGGCTCTGGGCCCATAAACGGATCCAGAATATTATTTAAGGGGATCCGACAAGAACTCGTTTTACTGTAGGGCGGGTTTCTGACTCCATAATAACTATTTTTTATACTGATCGTCGTATTTGCAAAATACCCGCACTAGTTTTACAGTATACGTCAGGGACCGGAGAAAATGTTTGAAGTATAGAGGAGCAGGCTGACGTTCCCAAACCAAGATTGATTGATTGAGGTTTTACGCCGAAGTCAAGATTATTTTACTTATACAGTGGCGTTGCCATGTTTAGTACCGGAGGAAACCCCCAACCTTTGGCGAGCCATTGACAAATGAAAAATCAACTCATTCTTAAATTTTATGTTGTCTGAGAGGAATTCATTAACCTGCGATTCATCCATGGCGTGGGTCGACAGAGTGACTTTGCCATCAAGGCTCGGCCCTCCGAGCTATCCATAGGCTAGCCGCACTCGTGTGTCTCTTTCCTGTGTTACTTACTTGCCGGTCAGGAAGATATCCATATAGGCCTACTCTGTTTTTTTTGTTCTTTATATCTACACAATTATAAATGGACATTGGCATCTCTTTTTGACTAATTGATATGTATGTGTTATTTTATAAAATGGAGTTTTCAGTTATTATATGGTAAAGAAACAGTATACCATTTACATGTGATCTGTGAGACTATAGAATTGGGAACACAGAACCTTTGAATTCCCGTTGGTACATGTACGAAGTTAAAGTGGCATGAGCTGCCGAAATTCACACTTTTTTCATAATTTCTAATCGTCATGACAGTAAGAGGCTTTGAAGGCCATCGGAAAACTAAATGATTGGCGTTGGAATGAGGAAAATTCATACAGTATGTGGCTTATACGAACCGGAATAGTGTTCGAAATGTAAACAAAATTTAAATAACCGGGACGACCATTCATTCATTCTAATCCAAAGTTAGTTCAAAACAATACTTTATCGTACATTCTCGAGACTTGAAGCACTAAAAAGCTTTTAAGCCTTGTGAAAAATAGCTGATAATTTCAACATTCTGTTTCAACCTCAAAATATCAACATTTTGGCAGCTCATGCCCCTTTAAAGACATAATTTCTTCAGTAAGAACACAAGATCTTACATACAAAGGAGGCATAGTCCCGAAAAATGTACATTTTCAGTGAAACTAAACACTTCAAAACAGCCTTCTCACTCACAATCAATGTTAAAAAAGAAGCTTTGTATATTATTATTCCTGCTCTCACAATTTTAGTCCGGGCTTCCGACTCCAAAATAAATATTTTTTTATACTGATGGCCGACTGAAAGTATAAAAAAAATTTGCCATTTTTGAGTCAGAAACCCGGACTATCACAAATTCTCGGTTTCGGACATCCGGGTACCGGACCAGCCGAGTAAGTAAAACAGGAGTGCTTCTAGGGTACTTAGGGTCACGTGGTCTCCCCTCAGCCAATCAAAATGGAGTGGTCAAGGACTTGTTTTCACCTCGGGAGCCTTGTTGCCGGGATCGTGACGTCATGTCGAAATCGAGAATTGTAAGATTACAGCCCTGAGGAAGAGATGCATGTGTCGCAAAAACACTTAGCATGGAAATTGACAGTGAAGTGGGGTTTTCTGGGTATATGCCCCCCACCCCCCATTAAAAGTAAACCCCCAAAATTACGCTTTGCTTTCGAATTCAGAGTACAAGCTTAGTTTATGTGAAGGCACTATTTTTCAAAAGCCGAATTTTTCAGAAGTTACTTTCTCTGAGGGAGCTGGCAGTTACAGGCTTTAGTTTATTTAACCCCGTCCATTGTTTTGTACAGGGACATAGGTGGGGGGTGGGGGGGGGGGGGTTAGGGGGATGTAAAAATTATGCACATGTGATTCAAATAATATTATTCATAATACTTTATTATGCAAATAGGTAGAGCATCGTACGCTCAATCCGAACAGCCTTCCACCAATTGGTCGAGGGTTTGAATCCCACTCAGTCCCCCCCCAAAAAATGGAAAATTTTCTGACTGGGTTTTAACTTGAACGACCTATGTGGGATGGTTGCCAGTTACCAACGGAAGGTTGTGGGTTTCCTCCGGGCATAGAGCCCGGTTTCCTCCCACAATAAAACTGGCAATGCCGCCATATTTGGGAAATAATCTTGAGCGCGGCGTAAAACACCAAATAATCAATCAATCAACCAAACAAAGATGTATACTAGTACATAACATATTGTTGTAAAAGTATTTGCTGTTGGAAATTGAAGCAAACCGGGTCAATTAGCATAAACATATGTCACAACAGGTTTTTTTCTTTCATTACTCGTAATTGATAAACTTTTTATGCTGCACTCAAGATTATTTCACTAATATGGTCAGTTGACAGGTTAAGTGTGGAGGAAACTGGCCTCTGTTCCGAATGGAAAGCTTGGCTCAAAACAAATGGGTTCATAGATTGGTGTTTTAGGCTGCAATGAAGATTATTTCACTAATAATGCTGTTTTGCCAGGTTTATGCAGGAAGAAAGTGAGCTCAAGTGTTAAACAACTTTTGGACTGAGTTGCCAGACTTGCCAGTGGCGGAGGAAACCAGGCTCTTTGCCTGGTGGAAACCCCCAACCTTTGGCGAGTACCTGACAACTCTTCCACATACACAGATCGAGTGAAAAATTCACCCAGTAATTTTTCAGTTTTATCTGGTCAGAGGGGCATTCAAACCCGTGCCGCATTGATGCAAGGCCTGTATCGGACTGAGGGACTATCACTCTGCGACTGAGGCCCTCTTCATCAACGGAAGGCCTGTATCAGAATGAGAGACTATATGTTTAGAAGAATGAGTGCCTGTGACACCACATCGGCAGAAGGCTTGTGCTGGCGTGAATACATCACTTAAAACAAACAAACAAATGACAATCACTTTTTCCTTCCTTATTAGCTTTATATTTGCACACATATAAAAGATACAGGATTTTAGTTAATTATAACAGCAATATGATTGGGTATAAAGTCTAAATGGTTGATTGATGTTTTATGCTGCACTCAAGATTATTTCACTTATAAGGCGGCGTTGTCAGGTTTAGTAACCCGGAGGAAAGCCCGACCTTCAACGAGTATGTGGTAACTCTTCCAAATATGGCGACCGGGTGAAAAATCCACTCAGAAGTTGTTAAATTCTTTTATTTGGTTTGAGTGTGATTCGAACTCGCGCCACATCGATGGAAGGTCTGTGTTGGGCTGAGGGACGATGAATAACCCACTGGACCACCGAGGTCCCAAGATCTAAATGATATTCCCCTTTTTAACACAATTAGAAACTTGGTTATTTTAGACAAGAAGGGTTTCCCTGTGCCTTGGCGTTTGTGTTCATAGATATAAAATGCACAGTTTTCATCAGAGTATACTCAATTATTTCACACAAGCACAAAATAAGTCCACACAATATCCAGTTTCCTTCAGAATGTATTTCACAAAACTCTTTCAATTTACAAATACATGCTTCTGTTTCTCTTCTATTGCTTCTTCCAACTGTAGTTTTTATGGTCTTCTTTCTATGATCTCGCTCCATTGTTTATCTGCTGACATATATTGTTCAATATTCACTGTTCCAACACCTTCTTCAAAACTCTTCAGGCGTTTGGAACCAAGTTATTCAAACGAGACCTGTCAAGATAATCAATCAGCAGAAAAATCAAAAACTTTCCTTCGGCGAGTACCTGGCAACTCTTCCACATAATTGGCTTAGAAAATAAATCATAAATGTTTAAATTTTGTCACCAAATTTCTTTGATAGAATATCTAATCTATTCATCGACCAATTGCTTGGATACCTCAATCTCCTTCAACATCTCAAGACACAAAGGAGAAACTGAAATGCCCAAAGTATGATTTAATTGATTGATTGATTGACTGATTGCTTGATCCATTCAACAGTTATGGTTCCATGGCATCAATATTAGACAACTAGACATAATCTAACTGTTCTAGTATCTACGTTAAATTCCAACCATGACATGCTTCTGCTAGCTGACTGATTAAGCATAATTCCAAGTCGTTTTACGGGTTAAAAAAAACTGAAGAATTGGAAGAATAATTCTCATATTCCTCCAAGATATACCTACCTGTACAAACACTTGCCTTTTGACCCTAGGAGAAAGAACAATCTGCATTTTACACAATAAAATCAAAAAATCTTGCCCTAACATCCTGTATAGTAATCTAGGCTAATGCCCTGTACTGGCTATCCGTTTGTACATACCGCGCATGCGCGAACCTTCCCTTCCGGTCTACCTCTTTCAACGCTTGCAGGCGTAATAGTGAGGGGAGGATGGGCTGGGTTTAACTGTTTGTACAGGTAGGTATATCTTGGAGGAATATGAGAATTATTCTTCCAATTCTTCAGATTCCCATAGATAGTACCTACAAACTGTACAAACACTTGCCTCGCATGCCACAGTCCGGAGGAGGGACTAATACGCCGTACAGAGCATTAACCAAGTTTTTTTGATTCCCGCGTAAAGAATGGTAACCTCGGTATTACTCACCTCGAACTCTCCTGGATCCGTCCTCAGGTGTCCAGTGGGCCAGGATGAATTAGATCTTTCCCTGAACGCTGTGTGGGCCGCTACCAACGGACCGAGTGAATACAACCCACCGCGTACTAAAGTCATGTCGCGGAGACAATAGTCCGCGAAAGTCCTCGGTGACTTCCAAGACAGATAGATTGATAGGTTGTTTGGTGTTTTACGCTGCGATCAAGATTATTTCACTTATATTGCGGCGTCGCCAGTTTTATTGTGGGAGGAAAACGGGCTGTGTGCCTGGAGGAAAATCACGACCCTCCGCTGGAAACTGGCAACCATCCCACATAGGTCGTTCGAGTGAAAACCCAGTCAAAAAAAAAATTTTTTTTTTTTTTTTTTTTTTGGGCTGAGTGGGATTCGAACCCGTGACCCATTGGCGGAAGGCTGTTTGGATTGAGCGTCTAACGCTATACATACTGAGTCACGGACCCCAGCCTTCCAAGAAATAAGCCCTCATAATCCGAGGACATCGTGTAGGGACATCATCGTTTATCAAGGGGCTTGGTAAACGAAGATTGCACAGGAAATATATTCTCTATTAGAGAAATGTGTTTTATTTTACTGATTTATTTATTTCTTGGAAATAAACTTCACTCGGAAAGGAATAAGCAACATTCCTGTGTCGGCTACGAAGACCGGTGGTCTTCGAAGACCGACGGAAGACATATGGTCTTCGCAAAGGTCCGCGCTCAAATCTGCAGACTTTCTGCGTCTTGACAAGCAAAGTCAGCACCCAGGCTCAAGTGGCCGTACATACTAGGAATAACGACTGTTCGTGTATTTCTTACTACGGTAATATACACAAGTACTGTCGGCTTGCGTTCACATCCCGTCGACCCGTAATGGCGAAAGGGTGTAACAGTCGACTATCCAACAGGCCTATCAGCGGAGTCGTTGCTGATTAGCCAATCACAGCTCCTTTCTTTCCCCGGCATGGGAAATCATGAAGATGGCGGAAAGAGGACAATTCCAGCAATTGACGGGAGAAAAACATCTCTAGTATGGTTTATGTTCGAACCTAAGATCTGTAGTCAGAACACGTACGGTACTTTTTCCTTTTGCTCATATTGGAAAAAAAGGAATTTACTTGAAAACCAGTTGGCAAGAAGTCCGTCTAAGATTAGAAGATAATGACATTCTTATGAACTAGGAGCTCGGTCTTGTACTTAGATTGATGATTGGTCTTCGCGCCGCACTGAAGTTATTTAACCTATAAGGTGGCGTAGCCAGATTGTGGGGGAAGGACCTGGGCCCGGAGGAAACCCACGACCTTCGGCATGGCAACTCCTCCGCATACGGAAACCGCCATAATGTAAAAGTTGTCATTTTGCAACGGTAACTGCGAGAGGAAACTGTCAGGGTAATAATTTAAAGTGGCCTGTACGAACCGAAAACGTGTTCGAAAGTAAGCAAAATTTAAATAACCGGGACGACCATTCATTCATTCTAAGCCGAAGTTGGTTCAAACAATACTTTATCGTACATTTTCGAGCCCAGAAGCATTAAAAAGATTCTGAATTATACGCCTTGAGAGAAATAGCATAATTTCAACATTCTGTTGTGACGTCAAAATATCAACATTTTGGCAGCTCATACCCCTTTAATAGTAAGCTGTCATGACGCAATGCCACAAGAAAATAACAAACAGCGCACCATTTTAAACTACGAACGGGCTGTTATTAATTTACAACCGCACAGTAGTGATATCATTTATTGGTCAGCCTTGAAATCTGCGAGCAGGCCGGGTGAGCAGTCCAACCTGACGATTGATTGATCGAAGAATTACGCTGCACGCAAAAGCTATTCCGTTTATACGGTGGCGTAGCCAGGTTTAGTGGGGGAGGAAGACCGGGCTTACCGTCCGGAGTAAACCCCGAACTCCGGCAAGTACCTTGGGAGTCTTCCACATACCCATCTTGACGAAGGCTGTGCCAACGCACGTGTGCCCGACGAGTGCAACCTCGCCCTGCACTAGTGTCAAGTCTCATATGTAGTATACTGTGAAGGTCGTAGGGGACCCCCCAAGACCAAACCTCCTAAAGCCTGATCCCATAAATTATGGATGAGGGCTCACAATACTGCCAAGAGCCTGAATCCAAGAAGATTAGTACTCGCCAAGGTTGCTCGTTGACGAGGGAAAATTTTTGCATGAAAACAGGCTCAGGGGTTCCTAGATATTACCAGTCGTCATGATCGGCTAATAGTCTTCTGTTTACGTACCTCCCCCCCCCCCCCTCATGTCCTATGACACAACTTGCAGGTCGTCCTGCGGGTCCAAGGGGGGGGGGGGGGAATCTGATTAATGTATTAATCGCTGATTTTTTGCCGCAATCCATGTTATTTCACTAACCGGGCAACTTGTCAGGTTTAGTGGGGGAGGGAATCCCCGATCCTCAGGGGAAAGGGTTGCATGGTTAATGCTTTACGCTACATTTCGGCTTATTCCACTTATACTGCAGTTTTGCAAGGATAAGTTGGGGAGGAAAACCGGGCTCATCGTCTGGAGGAAGTCCCCAACCTTCAGTGAGAACCTGGTAACCCCTTTCCATACGGCGACTGAGTGACGAGTCCTCTCAGAAATGTATTTGTTCTGAGTAAGATTCGAACCCGCGCCGCATGATTTGTGTAAGTAGGCCCCGGGCTGACATTTAAAAAAAAAATCAAAGGCAACCAGGCGGGGTCCAGGGCCTAGCTTATCGGATGGGGAGACTCCCACGCTTGGGCGATTTCCCGCTGTCGACCGGTCACCCCAGTGGCCCGCTCTAAATTGAGCAGCAGCTGGTAGATATAGTCCAGGAGTTCAGAGAAAGTCAAATATTGATCGTCCGTCTCCTGTTGGTTTGACAGTTGGGATGATAACCGCCGGCGGTTCGACTCGCACCTGGGCGTACATCCATGGCCGAAACATGGTAGGTTTAGGCCTCTTGGACCACCTCTTGGCGTTTTGACAAACCCAGAACCTGGGTTAGGGCTGTTAGCCTTTCCCCCCACTCTAGTTGTCAGGCCGATCGACTCATGAACCCGTGGGTAGTGTCGTAATCGAAGGCGCCGTAATTTGAGGCTCCCCTGTGGACTGACAAATCCAGAGCTTGGGATGACGCCAGTATTACAATCAGCCCACTTTAGTTGTCAGGTGGCCGACTCGTGTACCTGGACGTACAGCCAGGGTCGAGGCCGCCGTATGCTAAGCCCCCAGGTGGATCGACAATACCAGAGCTGGGGTGACGCCCGTAGGCCCACAAAGCCACTCCGGTTGTCAGGCGGATCGACTCGTGTGCATGGGCGTACAGTCGTGGTCGAGGCCGTTGTATGTTGAGGCTTCCCGTCGGCTCGACAGATCCAGAGTTGGGGTGAGGCCCGTACGGTAACCAACCCACTCCGGATGTCAGGCGGGTCGAGTCGTGGGCCTGGGCGTACAACCCTAGTCGAGGCTGTCGAATGTTTAAGCATCCTGGTGGCTCAACAGATCCAGACTTGGGGTAACGCCCGCAGGACTCGCCCACTCTAGTTGCTAGGCGGATCGACTTGTGTACATGGGCGTACATTCGTGGTCGAGGCCGCTGTATGTTTAAGCCTCCTGGCGGTTCGACAGATCGAGAAGTTGGGATGACGCCGAAGGCTCAAACCACTTCAGATGTCCGGCAGCTCGACTCGTGTACCTGGGCGTACAGACGTGGTCGAACCGCCTTGTTCAGTAGTTGAGAAACCCTGATCATCCGTATCTTCCGCCGAATCCGTCGGAGACTCCTCTCCAGTGGGCTCCGGTTCGGGATACTGGACGTTCGGCTGGAGGTAGTTCCCTGACCAAGTTTTAGTCTGGTAGTCGCCCTCTAAGAACTGGTCCGCCCATCTCCTGGTCTCAGGGAGCGCCTCCTGGCGGTTCGACTGATCCAGGGACAAGGTTGCCGGTCGTTGCCTGATCAACCCGCCCTGGACGTCAGGCAACTCGACTCGTGTGCTTGGGTGCACAGTCGTGGTCGCAGAAGCCTGTTTAGATCGTGAAGATCTGGGCCCCTCGATTGCCGCGCCTGAGTTGTTTATTTACTCAGCTTGGCAATTGAGAATTTAACGCCCTCTAACGTTTGTTCCATGGCACACAAACGTTCTGCGTCTGACCTCTGCGTGGGTTCCGGCTGGCGGGTGTTCCGACACGCAGACTTCGTATGGGAAGGTGTAACTGACGTTCGGTCGCTGGCTTGAGACAAACTGTCGAAGATAAGCAAAATGAACAGAACATATGTTGAGAGCTAATCCCAACAAAGCATCAACGACAGCCAAATCAGAAGAGATAATCAACAAGAGAACACAGAAAAAAAAATTTTTTTTTTTTTTTTTACTAACTCGTTATTAATTACTCATTCCTGTTATATTATATATCGTTTTTTTCTTTTTATTACAATAAATAATAGTTATTGATTTAGGACTTGCCTGGACCGTTTAACCTCGTCCGCTGAGTCTGGGGAGATCGCGTGATCGCCCCCCCCCCCCCCCCTCTTCGAGGACCTCCTCGGTTTCGAAGAATTGCCCTCCTTACTGGACCAGGAAGAACTTCGGGACCTGCTACTCTTCCTCTGAGGCTTCGCTGCTGATGATATTCTTGGCAGGTATTCGTGGGGTAAGTGCCTCCACAGGCACTAGACACCATTTTCCATCACAAATTTTTAATCTAAAAATAACAACGAAAAAGATTTAAAATTTAGTAATCGAACGTAATTTATTTAAACAGGGACGCACCCCGCTTTAAAAAATCGCCTATTAAAATATGTAATAGTGTTTGTATGGGAGGGTGGTGAGCCACAACAACCCGACCGCGTGGTGACGAATTTTGGACCCACGACAGCATATATGTGGGTTGAGATGGGTTGAGTCCGAAAACTCTCCAAAAACAAAAAAATACAGGACATTTTTTGGTCAGAAACCCTCTAGTAATCTAGGGGAGGGTATCTAACCGCTAGGGACAGTAAAATTTCCTACCAAAAACGATTCAGAGAGAAGGATTAGTAAGAAAAGTATACTTAGTATAATTTGCAGTGTTGATCTCTTCTCTGCAGAGTTGAAAGAGGTAGACCGGAAGGGAAGGTTCGCGCATGCGCGGTATGTACAAACGGATAGCCAGTACAGGGCATTAGCCTAGATTACTATACAGGATGTTAGGGCAAGATTTTTTGATTTTATTGTGTAAAATGCAGATTGTTCTTTCTCCTAGGGTCAAAAGGCAAGTGTTTGTACAGTTTGTAGGTACTATCTATGGGAATAGGACCTTTATTTTTACCTTTGTTTATCTGTCAGTTTGAATTTTTGTAGTTTTTCTATGGATTCCTTGTTGGGTGTTATAGCCTGGTCACACTGTAGACCCACACATGCCTTCAAAGTAAACAAACATTGGTGGATTGAAATTTGACACCACTATAATCATGGTGTTGTTGAAGACATCATTTTGGACGAATGTCAAACGCACATACAAGTTATAATGAGAAGGAAGGTAATGGACCTCTCTGTCCATAGAGTTTAAGCACATAGAGATTGCAATTACAATAAAGAAGAAGTTGCAATCCATAAAGAAGCCTTATGTTATAATGAACTCAACTTCTAAATGCCACTGTAACAAGACACATGGAGAGTAAAAATGGGTTAATTTAAAGGATGTTTTGAGAAAATAACACAGACTTGAGTTGAAATTATAGCTTAAATGCTTTAAATACAGGTAGGCCATGAGGGGTCTTTAACATGGTACATAACATCCCTCTTAATTAGGATAGCTTTGATTGATTGATTTTTTTACGCCACACTCAAGATAATTTCACTTATATGGCAACATTGCCACGCTTAGTGGGGGAGGAAACCGGGCTCATTGTCCGGAGGAAATCTTCGGCAGGTACCTGGCAACTCTTCCACATATGGCGACCAATTTTTCAATTTCTTATTTGGTCGGAGTGTGATTTGCACCCGCACCGCCTCTATGGAAGGTCTGTGTGTTACTGAGGGACGATTTTATATTGAAATATGGAAAGTTGGTCTTCTTAAAGTTGCATGAGCTGCCAAAATTCACTTTTTTTTTTCATAATTTCTGATCATCACGACAGTAAGAGGCTTTGAAGGCCATCTAAAAACTAAATGATGGGCCTTGGAATGAGGAAAATGCATACAGTATGTGGCCTGTATGAACCGAAAAAGTGTTAGAAAAGTAAACAAAATTTAAATAACCGGGACGACCATTCATTCATTCTAACCCAAAGTTAGTTCAAAATAATACTTTATCGTACATTTTCGAGACTAGAAGCACTAAAAAGCCTCTGAATTATACGTCTAAATAGGCAATAATTTCAACATTCTGTTTTTAAGTCAAAATGTCAATATTTTGCAGCTTATGCCACTTTAAGCATCCAGTGCTCTTTGGAGTCAGCTATGAAGGTCTTTATCACTGTGTAAAACTTGTCTCTTCATTATTGACGATTGATTGATTGATATTTTATGTCACATTTCCATTATATAGTGACTTTGCCTAAACTTATATTTGACCTCTTTGCCTGGAGGCAACTTCTAACCTTTGTCGACTACCTGGCCAGTCTTCCACATACAGTGATTGACTGAAGCATATTTGACAGAAAAAAATACATACCAAAGCTTTGTCAGCCTCTTCCCTCTTTAAACATTCAGCCAATAAATCTGTCAATGCTGATTCACTAAAGAAAGCAAAAATAGTTAATGGATATTAATAATTTTCCAATATGTTTATACATGTGTATGTTTAACCGGATTCACCAAGTATTAAAATACAAGAAGTTGGATATCTCGCTTAATTGGTTGGTTGATTGATGTTTTACGCCGCACTCAAGATTATTTCACTTATATGGCGGCATTGACAGGGTTTAGTGGGGAGGAAACCGGTCTCATTGCCCGGAGGAAACCCCGGACCTTGGGTGACTACCTGGCAACTCTTCCACATACAGCGAATGAGTGAAATATCCATTCAGAAATTTTAACGTTTTTATTTGGTCTGATCGCTTAATTGGAGTCTATGCCTTGCACAAAATTATTTTACTTACATGATGGTGACAAAAACCCTTTTTAGACAATTTTTTAAAATTTCAAACAAGAAGTTTTAAGTAAAGAATACAAGGTGATATAATGTAATGCATAAACGTAAATGCTGTTAATGAGAAATGAGGGAAAGTACTATTTGGATGCTTGTCCCATGACCATTATGGGTGAGGTTGTTATATTGTTTAATGTGGTGTGGGCAATTTTGGTCAACTTTATAAAATTTTCATTTCACAAATAATAATTATCTGTTTACAAAAATGGTTTTGAGTAATTTAAATCATTTTTCTACAAGTACACACAAATTGATAAACTTTTATCATCAGTCAAAATGGTGACGTCAAGTTACTTACAGATCAGCTACAGAATCTTATGGCTTTGATGTCATATTGCTGTTATAGCAGAATTATTTTTATTGGAAAAATAGCTGCGTCGATAACGAGTTTGTTAAAAGGTAAATGTTCATACAAAATTAAACATTTGGAATAAATCAGAAGGATATTTATTGCCTCTAAAACGATTGATTGATTGATGTTTTACGCTGCACTAAAGATTATTTCACTTAAATGGCTGCTTTGCCACGTTTAGTGAGGGAGAAACCAGGCTCTTTGCCCGGAGGAAAAACCTCTTCCACATATGGCGATTGAGAGAAAAATCCACTCAGAAAATTTTCAATTTTTATTTGGTCTGACGTGGGATTTGACCCTGTGCTGAATCGATGGAAGGCCTGAGGGATTTTCACTGTAACAGACTGAGCTACCGAGGCCACTCGCCTCTAAATTTAAGTTTGGTCTTCCCTTATGGCCAAATACATCTATAATCGCTCATGACAAGTAATGTCTAGGTTATCATACTGGATTCATTTCATGTAGAGATACAAACCTTAAAATCCCAGCTATCTTCTTATTTTCCTGTAACATCAGGTCAACACATTCCCTATAAAATAAGCATTCAAAAATAATCAGAAAGTGGCTTTTGTATTTTTAATGAGTCAGCATTGTAATTTAATAATTGATTAATGTTTTACACCCCACTCAAGATTATTTCACCAATATGGGCAGCATTGTCAAGTTTAGAGGGGGAGGAAACTGGGCTCTTTGCTCAGTGAAAACTTTGACCTTCAGCACTCAATGGGACATCACCTGACCACCATGCATTGTGGGTAAGGTCACACACACCAGCCATCTTTTTTTTTTTAAAGTTAATCTTAAGTTGGCTGGTTGCCAAATGGAAACAGGTTCATTGTAACAAGTCGGCTGATCAGACACAACAAGGAAATATTCTTTTGTCCCAATAAAAACACTTTTTAGGGTCCATGAAAATAAATGAATTCCTCATACCAAGCCAAGTCAAAATCCTCTGCTCTCAAAGAAACAAAAATGAGGTCACTTATAATTCCACTTGTCAGGCTAGAAAATAAGAAAAACAGGTTTCTTTTCAACAGAAAAACACCACAACAAGCACAGACGGACATGACAAAAATATTAATTTTTTTGCAACCGATCAAGTGAGATCAAAGCCAGGCTTCCTGATAGCAAAGCAAACAGGCACCAAACTTGATACACATTTGATTTATGAAAACTAAAACACAAGGGCACAGGGAAAATCTTCTTGTCTAAAATAACCTTAGAGACAAGTTTCTAATTGTGTTAAAAAGAGGTATATCATTCAGACCTTTATACCAGAAGTCTATGAACAGGGAAGTGTGAAATGTCGCATTACCCCATATTCAGGGCACTGGCGCTTTCAGCCTGCTTATACTACATTGTGTGACGTTTATGCGCGGTATATTTTGAAATTGTCAACGGTTGCGCAATTTCAAATTAGAAAATAAATTCATTCTCCACTTACTGCATCTATTGGCAATTCCAGTAACCGCAGTTCGGAGAATGCATTGGTTTTTATAAAAGCTTTACCGAACATGCGACTCTGATATCTCCATTTCGACTCAAATCGTTCCAAACAAGTCTTCTTGTCTCATTTTCAACTATATGAAGTTCTTCGGAAACTTTAACTTTTGCTCCATCAAGTACTGTTGTCATATCTAAAACGTTCGCCATGTTTTTTCTTATGCATCCCATAATAGTTCATAGGAGAAAGTGAAGAAAAGCCACGCTTTCTGACTAACCGAGAGAGGGCTCTGTGTATGGTGACCTCTGGGTCAAAAGGCGCCAATGCCCTGAATACTATGTAATGGGACGCTTCACACTTCCACATTCATAGACTTCTGTTTATACTCAATCATAAATTGTAATAAACTAAAATCCATGATAACAAGTCGGCCGATTTGAATGCTTGGTTTTGTACGTTTTATTAGGAGAGGAAATCCCAGACCTTTTGCAGGTACCTGGTAACATATCCACAAAGAACAATGAAGTGAAAACCTAGCAGAATATTTTAAATTTTTCTTTGCACTGAGTGGAATTAAAAAAACACGAGCCATTGAGTTGTGTCAGCGTGAAGGATGATCTCTCTATCCATTTCTTGTGTTCAGATTGATTGGGTACAGGTATAGGGATACATTTTGATAGTCAGGTATCACAGGCATCGTTCAAGGAGAATATTCTGGAGCAGATAATTTGGCAACAAATCATCAGTATATTTGATAAAGCTAACATGCCGATTTGCTATTTATATTATGTGACTGAGCTGCCAAAATGTTGATATTTCTTTTGAACAAAATCCTTAACTATTTTTCTGTACTAAGTGCAAATTGGTCGATTGATTGATGTTTAGGCCACACTCAAGATTATTTCACTTATATGGCGGCGTTGCCAGGTTTAGTGGGGGTTCAAGCCCAATGAATACATTTTTTGATGGACTACATGAATCTGAATTAACTAGAAATTGAAAATGTGAATTTTGGCAGCTCGTACTATTTTCATATTTTTTTCTTACTTAAAACTACTTACACAGCTGGATTTCGTAGATTGGCAGATTGGTCTTGAATCCACTGTTGTTTTATGGCCCTAGCCACTTCACATAGACGTCTTTGGAGCTTTAATTTTTCAAGATAAATAAAAGTTAAGTTATCATAAAATATAGTTCAACAACTTAAGATATTGTACGTTAGTTACAACGTAAGAGCTTGCTTTATTGAAATACTTGGTCAAATACAACAACTAAAATTCCAGGCCAAGTCAATGTCGAAGTAAAGTAAAAAGTAAGTTTGTTTGAATTCATGTCAAACAGTTATTTGATTGATTGTTCAGTATTTTTTCATCGCAATCAAGATTACCGGGTATTTCAATTATACGGTGCGTTGACAGGTTTAGTGGGGGATGAAAACTCAAGTGCTTTGCCAGGAAGAAACTCCCCACATCTGAGAGTACCTGGCATTTCTTCCCCACATGGTGATTAAAAAAACCCACTAAATTTTTTAATGGGATATGAAATTTGGCAAATCGATATAAGGCATATGTCAGACTGAGGAATTATTGGATTTAGGTTTTAGAGACCAGTGCGTTCCAAATTTTTGCACTTTTTGTCTCATGTAGCTGTGATGGCAAGTTAAGTACACAGTTAACTGGGCTCTGTGCCCGAGGGAATGAACTATCAAACTTCAGTGCCTGGCAACACATCCACATAGGGCAATTATTATTTTTTTTGGTGGTAATCTGAGTGGATTGCCAACCCAGGGCCCATAAAGGAATATATCACTGAACACTTTTATAGAAGTTGAACTATTGATATGTTACCTCAGGTTCGTGTTTTTTCCTTGCCATCAGCTCTGTCAGCTGTTTAATAACACTTTCATTTCGACTGTATCGGATGAGAACCAGATCTGAAAAGAAAATATGTCAAGTAAAATATTTACAAAAAATCATACATTTTTATAGTTAAAGATATAACATTATTTTAAAATTTTCAATAAATAAATTACTACCAGCTTGGTTATAATCAAGTTTGTATTATGCAGAATACCGTAAATCACATAGAACATCGACACCTAATTCTTAACTTAAAATCCGACACTTCGAGAAGGCTGGCTTACTTCAAAGGAGGGCGCCAGCTGAGAGCTTAATCACTTGCGGAAGTAGGCATGTTGTTTGGCTCAGCGTGCGCCATAGATGTACTAACAAAGGGCTGTCTGCAGACTGAAGAGCAGATTTTCTCTAATAACTATTCGAAGAACCCGAAATTTGCTTTTGGAATCAGGAAATAAATCATTACGGAAGTGAATGTGTTGTTGTTGTTCTTGTCAACGTCAGTTTCCCGTGAATTGTTTAAACCATCGTTATTTTTGTATTTATTTAGTCACAACTGGTCCTTGTTTAGTTATAACTGGTCCATGAATTACGATCCATGAATAATGGGAATTAATGGTAGATTTTTTATTTTATTTAGAAAGCGCTTGCCGACACTTGCCAACTGACTAGCGCCATGTAGCCTACGGTTCGAAGGCTGGACTCGATACATTTGTTCATATGGGTACGTTGAGTCACTAAATAGATCACATAATCGATCTGACAAATAATAACTAAAACGGTTTTCGAAGAGTTTGATCTGTAAAATTCTTTACTTTTGCTCAAATAATTCTTATTCTTGATCATGTTTTTGGTTCCTGTTAATGTTTCTTGTTTCACTTCCCCGTCGTCTGTACGGAGATTACAAGCCATATTTCGATAAAGTCTTTGCTCTGAAAAAAAAACTGTAGGCTAATACTAATAGTCTGCATCCGATGAAACCATAGCACTACGGTCGTAATGTGTTATAGTTATATGATGAAACCATGCGACTGACTGAGTTTCGAAATCAGAGAAGATACAGCTCCATAAATATTCATTTTTTTATGTTTTAAGATTTAAATTGAAAGATACCGTATTATCAAAGTCACTTTAGTTTCGCTGCGGCGATAGCGAAATTCCTACCAAGTAAAATCAAACAAAGCCTGGTGAAGAACAAAAATACCGATCTCCTGAACTTTGGACTTTCTCTCCCCCCCCCCCCCCCCCTTTTGAAGGACTATAGAATATTCCAACTAGCTTTCTTCAACTCTCCAGAAACTAGTTGCGTGTACATTTCCAGGGCAAACTTGTACAACAAACAAACACATAACATGGATTTACCGCTGTTTAACAAGAACGTATAGATACAAGGTAAAAATTATATCAACAACAGTGTAACCATTTCTGAGGCCAACTGAATAAAAACACTGAGAAAATGACGGTTTGACCGATACCAATAATACACACAGTTGAGTTTGACGCGTTTGTACAGTCAGTTTTTAGCCACTTTCTTTCTTTTTCTTTAAGTTTAATAACGGGATTCAATTTTAGAAAACCAACCAAATGGAGTAAGGTTCGGATTTTGATTTAATTTATGTTTATCTGTAATAAATAACTCACAATACACAAAAGAGTGCATTCAGACGGCTGGTGGACGACTATCAACACAACCCAGCGACTAGTTCAATTTACTGAACTTATGGTGATATTACATATACCAACGTTCAATCTATGAATTGGAAATGCAAGGTGGAAAAGTTCGTAGAAATTAACAGCCCTGAAAATATTATTAGAACTGCTAGGTATACCTTGGTATTGGAGCTTGGTATCGGAGTTTTCCGAGCAGCATTTCAGAATTCACAGATTGAACGTTGGTATATGTAATATCACCATAAGTTCAGTAAATTGAACTACCCAGCGACAGGCATGAATACCCTGCAGTGAGCTCGTTAGTGTCACTTATCGATTCTTTGTTCACCAATCACTGGGAAATAACATCAGCCGCCCTTATCGCATGACCTTAGTTGGAAATAAAATCATTGAAATTCTACGTGATTTACGGTATATTCATGTGAAACACAATACCAAGGGAGGTCTCATACATGCATCATAGTGCCTATGAATAAAATTAAAGAATATTTCACTTGTGAAATTATGTTGTGGATGAAAAATATGTTGATTTATGGCTACCTGTAGTCAAATATGACCCAAAAACAATCCCAAGTGAGGTCTCAAGGAGTAGCAGCTATATATAAAATTTGGTAAAGATTTAAGGATGCATTTTCAAGTTATGCTCTGGAAACGATTTTGGTACGGACTGAAGGACGGTCATAGGTGACGCCACCTGTAGTAAAAAAATGACTTAAATCCTAAGCGAGGTCTCATGGTATAGATGCATAA
Organism: Lepidochitona cinerea; assembly: GCA_963971465.1. Lineage (NCBI taxonomy): Eukaryota > Metazoa > Mollusca > Polyplacophora > Chitonida > Tonicellidae > Lepidochitona > Lepidochitona cinerea. The sequence continues at coordinate 42,177,670 of OZ020553.1, forward strand.
CATTAAATTTGGAGAAAATTTAAGAGTGCGTTTTCAACTTATGCTTCGGAAATGATTATGTTACAGACAGACATACAAGGTGAAACTTGTATAACCCATCCAACACTTCGTTTAAAAAAAATAAATAAAAAGAAAAGTTTCAAAATTTGTGGTACTGATAATAAGTATGTTATAGAGACTGACCGGTTAAAAATACAGGTCTCAGTGAGAAACGAACTCACGACTTTGAGTTTTTCCCTGTAATATTACCTGACCATATAAGAGGGAGATATTCATATCCTTCGTGAAGATGGAGGGCTTTGAATAAGTCATCGAGGACACCTAGAGATGGAGTCCATACCTTCAGTAAACAAATAAATGAAAAGAAAAAATTATAGATTAAAACTCAATGTGGCATAAACACAGCCTTTAGAGGGATTGATTGATGTTTTACGCCACACTAGATTATTTCACTCATATAGCGACATTGCCAGGTTTAGTGGGGGAGGAAATCTGGCCCATTGCCCGAAGGAAACCTCCGACAAGTACCTGGCAACTCTTCCACATACGCCAACAAAGTGAAAAATCCAATCCGAAATTTGTCAATTTTTATTTGATCTGATGGGGGTTAGAACGCGCGTCGCATCGATGGAAATTCTGGCTGGGACGATCACTCTAACCCACTGGACCACCGAGGGCCCCTTTAGAGAGAAACATCACGTCTCCACATGATCGACGCCCAATATAAATGTAAGTATTTTGTCTGATGCAGGATAAGTACATTGTGTTTTGACTTTTAAGGATTGTACTGCAACATTTATTTCGTCTTTTTTACAAGTATATCTAAGCAAAAAATTTAGCTGACCCCTACAACCAATAGCCCATTGACAGAAGGCAATTTAGAAAGTAAACAAAGTCCATTATATAACTGCAGTTTTGACTTACATTTGGGGCAATTTGTTCATACTGTTTCATTATATTCTCCATATTTTCCATCAGACAAACCAGACGAAAGAAAGAGGAGCTGGAAAATAAGGCCAAGAAATATTACAGCAACACATTTCCTTTTCCTGGTAAGGCGTTGGTTTATTCAGGTTTCACTGTGCTAGTTGGGGGCCTCCGTGGCTCCACCAATGGGCCGCGGGTTCGAATCCCACTCAGTCCAAAAATTGGAAAATTTTCTGACTGGGTTTTCACTCGAACGACCTATGTGGGATGGTTGCCAGTTACCAACGGAAGGTCGTGGGTTTCCTCCCACAATAAAACTGGCAATGACGCCATATAAGTGAAATAATCTTGAGCGCGGCGTAAAACACCAAACAATCAATCAATCAACCGTGCTAGTTACTGTTGTTTCATTGTGTTGAAATTTTGGTGGCCATATTGAATTTGTAGTAGAATTCAAGATGGACACCTAGTCTTATTTTTCTGGCAAGGCAACTTTGAGCTTATATGTTGCCATGATAATTAAGCATTAGACTGGACTCATATCGGAGGTAAACGTTTTGACAAACAGTCCCATGAGCTGTTTTGTTGAGACAAGTAAGTGTGATATATATTGGACTATAGCACATCGGATAAATATAGGATTGATTGATGTTTTTACCCTGCACTTAAGATTATTTCACTTCACACTTCCAGGTTTAGTGGGGGAGGAGTACCTGGCAACTCTTCCACATACTGGATAAATATATTGCATTTTTTTTTGTAACGTGTTATTGAACGAAATTTGAAAAAAAAAATACATGTATGTACACAGAATAGTTCAAAATTGCTTACTAGTAATTCATTTCTTTGGAGCTATCACCTAGGAATTTGATATTTTCTCCTGTGTTCAGAAGAGCATCTATCTTGTATGCTAGGTCCAGGTCTTGTAAATTGTGGAAGCACTGTAATAGACACCAAAGCAATGAATTTGGGGACAGAAAAGATTTAATATAATAGAGTTATTTTAAAGTGGCATGAGCTGATAAAATTCACATTTTTTCCCCTAATAAATTCTGCCACAGCAGTTAAAGGCTTTGGTAATTATCGAAAAACTAAACTATTGACGTTGGAATGAGGAAAATCTATATAGCCTGTGTTCTGGACGAGCTGAAATTGTCCAAAAAGTAAAAATTTAAATAACTGAGACGAATGTTGATTCATATTAAGTTAGTTCAAAACATTACTTCAATGTAAATTCTCGAGACTAGTAGCACTAAAAAGCTTTTGAATATCACATCTTGAGAAAATAGACTATATTAAATTTCCATGTTGGGTTTTAATGGAAAAATATCAACATTTTTACAGCTTATGCCACTTTAAGCAATTTAGTAGTCATGAAATATATTTCAAGAGCATATCAACCCTATATCAATTAATAGAGCAACGCTTGATTATTTGAAAGTGAAAGCCATGATGGTATAAAACCTGGCTTAATCTGGACTTTCTTGGATATTTTTCTTGTTGGAATTTTTAATTCAAGTAAGATTGATTGTTTGGTGTTTTACGCCGCGCTCAAAATTATTTCACTTATATGGCGGCATTGCCAGTTTTATTGTCGAAGTTAGGGGAAACCCACGACCTTACGTTGGTAACTGGCAACCATCCCACATAGAATTCAAGAAAGAAGTCACAAGGTTGGGTTGCTATAGTCCAGTCAGGTAATTATTTCAAATAAGGCACGAATGAAATTCAAATATTTGTTTACCTTTTGCATAGCTATTGGAAAGAAGTCCACTGTAAAAAAGAAACAGAAGATAGTGATTGATTGATTGATGTTTTACACCACACTCAAGATTATGTCACTTATACAGCGGTGTTGCCAGGTTTAGTTAGGGAGGAAACAGGGATCTTTGGCCGGAGGAAAGCCTTGATCTTCGGCAAGTACCTGGCAACTCTTTCACATACAGCGATCGAGAGAAAAATCCACATAGAAATGTGTTAATTTTTTATTTGGTCTGATTGGGATTTAATCCTGCAGTGCATCAGAAGAACCGTGACCTTAAAAAACAATTTACAATACTAAACAAACATTTGTGATGCAATTTAATTCATTCATGTTTTACGTGAGACTCAAGATTATTTCCCTTATATGACAGAGTAGCCATGTTTAGTGGGGGAGGAAACCAAGCTCTTCACCCAGGGGAAACTGCTGACATTTGACAAGTACCTGGCAACTTTTCCACATACAGTGATTGAGTGAATTATCCACTCAGAAAGTTACATTTGGGTTGATTGGGAAATTGAAAACACGCCTCATAGATGGAAGGATTGTGTCGTACTGAGAGACTTTGTTCTGCAGACTGAGCCATCTAGGCTCCCTTCAGATGCAAAATAAGCATCAACAGGATGTACTAACTATAGCAGCTCTGAATGCCAAAAAAGGTTTGATCAAATTTACCAAATGAACTATAAAATCCCCCCCCCCCCACCCACACACACTCCCCTTAATGCTTTGTAAAGCAACTGGCTGCTTTAGAGGTTGGCCAATGGGTTAGGCAAATATTACTTACTGTCAGCAGGGTCCTGTACTTCTAAGTGTTTGTCTTGCAAGCATTTAATGATTTCTTCCAGAACTGGGCTTTGTTGGTCTACGAGAAGAACAGAATTGCTAATTACATGGATATGGTATTTGTTTAAAATAAACCACACATGCTACTTTGTTTCCATGGTATTTGGCTCTATAAAATTTGCAAAAGAAATAATATTTAGCAAAAGAGAAAAAAAGGAACTTAAACTTGAAGTGTTCAGTGTGAACGAATCAAAACTAGACAAAGTAGTCTGCACAAGCTATATGGCAATTTTGCCTGAAATAAGAAATTCAAGGGCCAAAACTCTGGGAATTTTGAATGCACAAATTGCACAACTCCCAACAACGGGCAACAAATTTCATTGACCTAGCTTCAAAACTACATGAGACGTAGTAAATTTGGAGTGAAAACAAATTTTCAAGGGCAGTAATTCAGGAAATAATGACGCAACAAATTTAGAAATTGACAACATGTGCACAAATTTGCATTGATCTATAAAAGTAGTAGTCCGAATGAGATTGTGTCTACAAATGAGCGTATAGGCAGAGATGGCAATTCCAGTATACCCCCCCCCCCCCCCCCCCAATTAGGATTTTTCAAAAGGGTGTATTTAATACATTTATGGGAGTTCTATATAAGTAAGTTAGGAAAGAAGAAATATTACAAAAATCGCAATAATGACGTAATGAAATAAAGTTGAAACACTTCACAGTCTGGATACTAAAGAAACAGAATCTGTATTGGCACAGAATGGACACGGATAAAAATATTAGAAAGATTTTATTCTTAAACATGTATTTGGACAAAACACAAAATGAGGAATATGGAAGAAATACTTACCGTCTGAATCATACCATATCCTTATAATGTAAGTCCACGTTGACAAAGATGGCTCTATAAAGGATTAGAGATAAACAGATTTTGAAGTGGCACAAGCTGGCAAAATGTTCATTATTTTATGTTAAAACAAACTTTTGAAATTATCGGTTATTTTCTCAAGAAGTACAAATTAGAAGCCAATGTGACCTTGAAAATTCAATTTATTCTAGCTTTAAAAACTCTATTGTGGATTGCTTCTGAGTCAATGTGTCATTTAAAATTCAAGATAAGTGTATTAACTTTGAGACGATATTTTCATATTTGTATCTCTCATACCATACAAACAATCGTGGATTCAAAAAACAACAATTCTTGATTTTAGTCATGTTTTCTATAAAGAAAATGTTGTGATATGCTGTAAAACATCGGTATCTAATAAGTTTCAGCAATAGACGGTGTTTTGTCTAAATATCAAAAAGTTTACAAAAAAAATATTTTTTTCATCACAAGTCATTGAAAAGCTCCTCCACCTAAGAAGAGTTCCCTGTCAAGTAATTATTAAGGTGGAGTTATTAGGTCCATTTTAAAATTTCCATTTTTCACCTTAGCCCTAAAAGTCCTCTTTACTTAGATCACTTCATAAAGAGTGGGCCAAGTTGTTTAAGAGAATTTATTAAGATATTTTAGTGAATTCCCAAGGGAATATAACTCCACATGCTTACCAATATTACAAGTTTTCATTTCAGCCAGCACTTGTAAAGAAAGGTTTTTACTCTTGCGATATCGAGTCATCCTGGAAAGGGCAAAGAGCACGGAGTTGAAAGTTTGCTGAGTTGGCGACAATCCAGAGGCTTCTATATCTCGCAAGACAGTCTGTAAATATAGTCAAGGAAATTCTTTAGAAGAATCTTAAAATTACATTAAGATGTAGGATTCATAAAACAGATATTCACCCAATGCACACCAGAGGATATTTGGTCAAAGTTATTTTGGTAATAAGAAGTTAGATTAGACCAGTTGAAAGCGCAAGTCTCTACCCTACCCTTCAGTTGGTAGTTGCCAACCTTCACATAAAAATTTAATAAAATAAAAGGTAGGGAAGAAAATTGTAAAAAGAAAAACTGAGAAAGTAGGAGTCAAACCCACGAAAAATCCCTAGTGGAGAAAATAATGCAAACAACCTCAACTAGCTTTAATTGCTAAACACATTGATGTCTTTATAGTATGTTAAACTCTTTACTACATGCAGGTATTTTTCCTGATATTGCCATAATAAAATAATGTTCTTTATAAACACAGTTTAATTGATTCTGTAAGAAATTATTCACCAAAATCCTGTTCCATTTTGTGTCCAAACTCTCACTACAAAACGGGCAGTTTCTCAAAATAGTGTTACAAGCTTTGAGTGACACTGAAAGCAAAAAAGAATATAGTCATTGGTCAAAAATGTCATAGACATAGGTCAAAAACATATAAGACATTGGCAAACAAGAGTTTCGGGAAACCCAAAATACGCCCGGAAAGGCACAGTAACTGCAGCCATACCAAAACAAATCCTTCCATATTTATTTGAATTTAATTTTCAAAATTCAGAGGGAAGAGGTTGAAGCTTGGTAAATGATTGATTGATTAATTGTTTGGTGTTTTACGCTGCGCTCAAGATTATTTCACTTACATGTATATGGCGATGTTGCCAGTTTTATTATGTGAAGCTTGGTAAAAGGTGATGTTATGTCAACAAAATGAAATCTTACCACTAAAACCTTTAAAATCCATCTGTATCAAATTTAAAATGGGCTATTTGGATCAACAATTATTAACAAGATTTGTACACTGTACACGGTACAAGTCATCAATTCTCGCTGCTGTTAAAACACGATGTTAAACATTGTTTGTTGTCAATAAAGGTTGCACTAAAATGTTTCAATTTTTTAGAAAAGCAGTTTATAATTTACTAATCATACTTAAACAAATGTAATTAATTGGTAATTTCGCAGCTCACACCAATTCAAGTAGATTTGACAATTTTTCTCATAATATTTTTTATCTACATTATTTGGCCATAGACATCTTGACAATATTCTAAATCTCCCCATATACCTACAGGTTATTACTTCTAATTTTATCATAGACCAAATGTTTACAATAGATTTGGCTAGGGGTCCATTGCTAATGTCACCCACTGTTTTATGGGGCCATGTGGTACACAAAGCCTGGTTTAGCCATAAATCTAACTAAAGAGCTAACTGTAAGTTGACAAGGTAAATAGACCAAAGCTGGGATACTTATCTCTTGGTCTGTAGATAAAACTTTAACCCTTATATGTATTTTTCATTTGATTAAAACGTTATATATTGATTTAAGAATAGTCTTAATCAATTTAGAAACATTATTGCAATTTGAAAAAATCCTTTTTTGATGAGAATCGGAAAAGTAGAAGCCATTTTATAATTTAAAGGTTATTTTCATGAAAATGAAAGTAAGAATAAAAGGGAATGTACATAATCCAATAATTTGCAATAGTTGATATCATGCCGGACGGACAGAGATGATACCATAATACAGCCCGCTTTTCAAGCCGGGCGTATAAAAAAACCAAAACCAAAAAAACGGCTTATTTATAAAATATTCAGGTTATTTAAAATTTGGAAAAATCTGATGTTATTCTGTTTTATGTTTTCAATTTAATCTTTTACTGTCAGAAAATAGCCTGCCTTGGGCCAATGTTATCTTTTGTATCAAACCAACTTAAAACAAAGCTTCTTATATCTTGTAAATAAACAAAGCAAACTAACAGCATTTACAAACATTCATTCAACAGCTTTGGAATAAAAATAGCTTATTTTAAAACTCAATTAACGAGAAGTTGGTTGATAAAAGTTCCACCCAAAACTCTGACCAAAACTTTGTTTACTGAGGAAGGTGGCGCTTTGAAAAGGTATACGCTGGAAACATGTGAATGATAATCATCAATACATTCTAGCCAATCAACCAATCAGTTTTATTGTGGGAGGAAACCGGGCTCTATGCCCGGAGGAAACCCATGACCTTCCAGTGGTAACTGGCAACCATTCCACAAAAAACCCAGTCACAAAATTTTCCAATTTTTTTGGGACTGAGTGGGATTCAAATCGGCGACTCATTGGTTGAAGGCTGTTCTGATTGAGCGTCCAACACTCTACCTATTGAGCCACGGAGACTACATTTAGGAGGCGTTGGCGTGAAGTTTACAGAGCAGTTCTAAACAGTTGACTACTAATACTAAAGCACACATTTTACTTTCTGAAACATTCGAAAAGGGGTGGGTAGGGGGGAGGGGGCATCATCAAAATGAAGCTTATTTTAAAAGCTTATATTTCAAATACATGTAAAATACCTGGTATTTTCTTATCTTTCATCTCACAATACAAATCCCAGGCTTTGTCAAAATTATTAAACTGAAAAAGACATTAAAAAGAACATTTTGGGTTAATATATACATGTATCAATATCAAACCCAGACAACGTAAGTCTCCACAACCTACTGAAGTAAGTAATTGAGAAAAGCAATGAGAAATTTTCCAAAAGTGAACAAATATTTCTCCTGTGAAAAAGTCTGAAAATATCAAGAAAATTGCTCCTTTTACTGTCAAAGGCTGAACACTGAAAAAGTCTGAAAAGTTTGCCTTAAGACCCAATTAGAGACACAACGTTAATACTCATTAATGCCAAGCAAAAACTTAATTTTTTTCTTGTTGAAAACAGGACTGTTCCACCATTCTTAATACACATTCACTCAGATTTGTCCAATATATTTTGAGACAAAAAACAAAATATCCTGTTATTCCTCAGAAGTTTAAAATACAAAATATGGGATTTTTTGTTGGTTGATTTTTTTTCGAGAGAGTTTTCAGTTCTCCATCTAGCTTTAACAGATTACATTAGGTACAAGGTTTTATTGTTGTATAATAACTCGTTGATTTTTCAATATAATTACCTCCCCTTGTCATTCTTTCAACAATTTAATTGGTCAGCATAATTAGAGAATTAAACGAGATACTTACTATCGAAGTTTGATTTGAGTCCTGTCACACTGCGAAGTAATCAGAGGTAACGTGAGATGCGCGAGACTTCCCAAAAGCCATTCTTCAAAGTCGAGTGGTTACCAACCCCAACATGCAATGCCTGGGTGGGACAATACCAAGTTATATCCTCAAATTCATTCTTACACAATGAGATGATCTTTAGAGGCGGGCACGTTACCTCTGATTACTTCGCAGTGTGACAGGACTCAAATCAAACTTCGATAGTAAGTATCTCGTTTAATTCTCTAATCCTGTCACACTGCTGACGTAATTCAGAGTTACCGTGAGATTTTAAAGTGGTAAACACTCGATACTCAATGCATAGTGCTAAGAAAACCAATTTATTTCCAATAGTACACTGAAGTAACACAACAGAATTATCTTGGGGAATGAGATTATTTCCCTTGTAACAGAATGGAGGAGACCTCTCCGGCCTGAGAAACTGGCTTATTGTAATACTGTCTAAATGTTGAGCTGCGGGACCAACCCGCTGTATTTAGGATAGTGTCCACCGAGACTTTAGCTCTAGATGCAGCACTAGTGGAGGCTGCTCTTACACTATGTGGTGTAAACATTTTAGTGTCAATACCCGCTCTCCACATAACAGATTTAATCCACCTAGCTAAGGTACAAATGTAGCTCTATCTTGGCAGGATTTGTTGTTCACCCAACAAAGTCTAAACTTGAACCAAGTCAACAAATTGAGTATCTTGGGTTTGTCTTAAACTCAATTACTATGCGAGTCAGCTTAACCCAACGCAAAATAACTAAGATTAAAAATGCTTGCCAAGGGCTTCTTGAAGTCAAAACCTGCACCATTAGACAATTAGCATCAGTAATTGGATTACAAGTGTCTAGTTTTCAAGGTGTTGAGTATGGCCAACTATTTTATAGGAGATTGGATAATTTCAAAACTACAATGTTGAGAGAAAATAAAGGCAATTTAGATGCATCTATTTGTTTAGCATCGGATTGCAAAAAGGATTTGAAATGGTGGATAGATAATCTCCATAATGCTTGTATGCCAATATTTTTGGATCCTCCTGGCCACGTTTTATCCTCCGATGCCTCTAAAAAAGGGTGGGGAGGCGTTTTCGAAGGCTAGTCCACAGGCGGCATGTGGTCAGTTATAGAAGCTAGATCTCACATCAATATACTGGAATTGACCGCTGCCTACTTTACTGTGCAGGCATTTTGTAAAGATATAAAAAACTGCCATATTAGAATCCAAATGGACAACAGTACGGCAGTGACCTATGTAAATAATATGGGTGGAAGAAAGCAAGAGTGCAATAATATTACTAGGAAAATCTGCTTATTTTGTTATGAAAGGAACATCCATCTGACAGCCACTTTTCTACCTGGTAAAGATAATACTGAAGCAGATCGTCAGAGTAGAACATTTCATGACAACATGGAATGGATGTTAGATCCTAAACTGTTTCATAAGGTCACATACATTTTTGGATTACCACAAATTGACCTTTTTGCTTCTCGCTTGAACTCGCAAGTAAACAAATATTTCTCCTGGAAGCCAGACCCCTTTGCCGTGGCAATAGATTCACTCATGCATTCATGGGGGGGATATGGGTTGACCTATGCTTTTCCACCATTTAATCTCATCGGAAAAGTACTGCATAAGGTGGAACATGAAAGTATAACATCAATTGTTTATTGTTCCCTTGTGGGCAACCCAATGCTGGTTCCCAAAAATGACACAAATGCTAATAGATTTTCCTGTTCTTCTACCTAGGGGGAAGGACGTTCTAACGCATCCAAGGAAGACTCAAGCGGACCTCCCAAAGATGCGACTTATTGGAGTCAAAGTGTCGGGCGACCTTACACGTTGTCAGGCCTTTCAGCGAGAGCTCGCTCTATCATATCCTCATCGTGGAGAGACTCCACAAAGAAACAATATCAAGGTTATATTCGACGATGGATTTTGTTTGCAAATGAAAGGACATGTGATCCCTTTACGCCAGATTTAAACTATATAATTGAGTTCCTAACAGTTTTGTTTGATTCGGGCCTCGGCTACAGTGCCATAAACTCTGCCAGATCGGCGTTGCCTAGTTTCATCATTTTGAATGGCAAGCCAGTAGGAGGTTTCCCGCTTGTTACTCGTTTTATGAAGGGTGTGTTTAATTTGCGCCCCACCTTTCCTCATACAAATGTTACTTGGAACCCAGATAGGGTACTTGATTTTCTTAAATCACTGTCACCAGTGAGATATATTTCGTTAAAAGACTTGAGTTTAAAGTTAACCATGTTGTTGGCATTTTTATCAGGGCAACGAGTGAGTACTCTGTGTTTTTTGAGTCGTAAGAATATGCATATTACTTCATCTACAGTATGTTTCACTATTGGGGATTTGTTAAAACAGACACGACCCGGTTATCAACAGAGCCCAATAACATTTAAAGCTTATGCACCAGATCGACGTTTATGTATACTGACTGTTTTGAATGAATATTTAAAGAGAACTAAACCACGGCATAAGTTTTGTGATCAGTAACTGTTGTGTTACACTAAGCCATATGGACCGGCTTCTAAAGCTACATGTAGCAACAGATTCAATGACATTATGCCTGCATTCTTCCAAAGATTTGCCTATCAATATTGAGTCGTCAATATAACTAGTACTCATATGCCCTTTTTTCCGCAGACTGGAGAAAAATACCTTTGCAATTTTTGTAAAGAGTCTCGGGGCAGACTGGAGGCCATTGGGCAGACATGTGTAACGATACAGTGTATTTCCCCAACGAAAGCATAAAAACTTTCTATAGTCTGGGTGTACATTAACAGTATAATATGCTTCTTTCCAATCAAGTGAGGACATATAACAGCCCGGAGACATTAGGCTTATGGCTGTTTTAACAGTGTCCATTTTAAAATGCCTGTAAGTCACATCTTCATTTAGGCATTTCAAGTCTAATATGACTCTAAGAGACCCATCTTTCTTTTCTCTTGTGAAAATATTTGATAAGAATTGCCCCATCTGGGGTACACATTTCTGTATTATGCCCATTTTTTCCATTTCTAGTAATTTTATAACTATTTTGTTATTATCCAGTTTGTAGGGTTTTGGTCCATAGTTTTGCCGGGGTATGTTGTCAAACTCAATTTTGATACCCATGGCATCATTCAAAATATATCTATCAGATGTCAGTGTCTGCCAAAACCCAAGACACTTTTTTAAACCCCCTGCTTGAAAATTATTTACATAGACAGGTAATAATAATAACATTTGCCTCTGGAAATTATTCCAATCATACTTACATACCAGCTGGTCTATCTCCTAGACCTGTATTGGCTTTGCCTTCGAGCTGGAGGCCTTTGGCTGCTGGCGTACTGCTGACTGCCGCTGGCTGGAAACTGAGGGCGTCTTCCTAAAAAAGGTTTCCCTCTGGTAGGATTTTTGTAACCTCCTTTAGAGTTATAAGATCCGCCAACCATGTTTGCTCCCATCCTACTAGTTTCATTAATGTCCTTCATTTTCTTGACTAGATCTGTGCCAAACAACCACTCTAGGTCATTCATATCCTTAGTTGAACAAATACTCCGATAACGAGAGTTAAGATCAGGTTTTATGCAGTCTCTCCTTCTCTGAATCATTTCTAAGTTTGCTGTACCCAGTAGGGAGAGTGAGTCAATAAGATTTTTCACACACTCTTGAATGACAGAGTCTTTATTTTTGTGATTAATTTCAATAAGTTTTTCACAAACTAAAGCAATGGGCACAGCTGCTTTATTAAGTTTTTGAGTAGTTTTTTGTACTCGTATGTCTAAACTTCTAGTTGATGACTTTATCCTATTCCAAACTTCTGGGTTTACTTTAGGGTTAGATATTACCGAGCAGTTTTCTGGAATTTTGTATTTATTAAGAAACCCCTTTGCCTTTTCCTCGGTAAGGGGATTAGTGTATAGGCCATTTATAATGGAGCCCAGTTTCCCCATTATGGGGGGTCCAGATTCTGACACCAGCTCGAATTCTTCTGCCAATTTTGCCAGAATTTCATCCTCAGAATTACTTACGGCCTCTTGACTCTTAGGCAAGTCGGCCATCAAATCCTCAATATCTTTGTCCACGTCTAAAGTGATTACATTCCCTGAAACTTGCGTTGGAGGTGGCGAGTTTGAAGCTGACCGAGCACGCTTTGCGTGATGCGCTCGCTGGCCACATTGAAAATCATCACTGTCATCGGACCCGTGTTCGGACTCAGTTTCGTGGCCCCGCTTTCTACCTTGTCTCATTATAGACAAGAAAAAAGTTTGCATTTCTTTTTTAATACCCTCCATTTGTTGGCTACATATTTCGGACATTTCTGCCCGAAATGATTGGGAGACCTCAGGTTAATCAGGCGTTCTGGTCACCTTTGCCTTGCCGGTACTGACGGTAGCGCCTGATACTGACGCACGTGGCGATGTAGTCCGAGATTCTTCGACACTTGCCCCTTTGTTCAGCAAACCCGAATTATCGGCCGGGGCATCCTCAACATTTTTCTTAGTGTTAGGCACGTTCTTATTATTTCTCAATGACTTAGTTGTTTGAGACATTTTTACCTTTTTTGTCTCTGACTTGCATTCGCGGAGCCACGTGGGTGTGAAAATTAAAGACGCAAAGTCAAATTCAGCAGCTTCTGCCGAGCTCTGATTATTCATATAATTCCCTGCGTTATTAAACATCAGTAAGAAACAAGTTTAATCAACTGGAACTTCTGATTACAGAATAATTCCTATTCTATTTCACATGCTAAGATTACTCAGCAGTGACACTGGCACGAGCTGCTTACAGCTCGGGGAAAGTTTTCGCAAAAATGGCTTTTGGGAAGTCTCGCGCATCTCACGGTAACTCTGAATTACGTCAGCAGTGTGACAGGATTACCTCCCCTTGTCATTCTTTCAACAATCAAATTTGTCAACATAATTACCTCCTCTTGTCATTCTTTCAACAATCAAATTTGATACAAATAAAAAAAATAATAATCCAACTTACCTTACAATACCCTAAAATCATAGTACAGTAGGATTTGGCTGATTTCTCACTTAGACTTTCAAATATTTGTTCTGCCATGTTTCCAGTTCTGTCAAAATAAACAATAGCATTCTTCAAGTGCTGAAATTGGGATACCTTCATTTGACCAAATTAGGTTGATAGATGTTAAACGAAACACACAAGATTATTTCAGATATCGCCTCAAAGAAAACTCTTGATCATTTCATAGCACAAAGGGCGACTGGGTGAAAACAGAATACTTATTTTTTATTTTATTTTTTGGGGGGGTAAGAAGATTTGAGAAAGTTTTGACTGACTTGGCTTCTATCAGATCAACTTTTTCCTCAATGCATTGTCCGTTCAAATCCCACTCAGTCTATCAAAATTGTGAAAACTTTCAGACAATTTCTCTATTGGATCTGTGAGAAGCAACAGTTCTCATGTCAACAGCAGCACTATCAGACTGGGTAAACCTGAAATTTAGTTCTCATTCACTCCAATAGCTGTTGTCACAGTCAATAGAACATTTTCAACATCTTGTCCTGAAAGCCTAAAGATAGCCGTAAAGGTAACTTATGACTTTGTCCCATCTGACACATTCGCACAGTAATTTCATTGGTTAAAAACCTAACCCAAAAAAGAATTGTATTCTATTCAAAATAAAGGCCGTCATCATTATATTTGTACATGCGACATCCTCATGAGTGGCGAGTCTTAACCCAATAATCAATAAACAAAGATTGCTTGATGTTTGAAGTCGCAGTCAAGATAATGATTATTTCATTACTGTGGCGGCCTCGCTAGTATATTACAAGGGGGGGGGAGGGGAGAATTTTTTCTCGGAGATTGGGATGTGATTCAACTTGGGATGTCGTGCTGATAGGCTATTACCACCAACGCCCTAATAAAACAAGGACCAAAGAAGGAAACATACATGTAGATGTACATACATGACATTGACTACCAGTCTCTCAAATATCATATTTTGTTTTTAGTCTTACCTCCATTTTTGTTGATTTTTATCTGTGCCTTCAATATCTCGTCTGTACCAGATTTCTTCTCTTTCTAATGATGTAGGGGGGTCTTCACAGTTATATAGACATAACAACTCCAAAAGTTGTTCAATCGTCTCTAAAGAAATTTCTTCACCTATCATCATAAACAAACTTAAGGTGGCATGACCAGCCAAAATTGTGACTAGTCAGGTTTAGCATTTGAGGTACCTCGGAAATCTATAAAGGATTGATGTTGGAATAAAAATATTGATAAAATCGCTAAAAGTGTTAATAATAGGTGAAATTCAAACATATACATGTATCAATGTATAAGTACATTGTTCGAGTGCTTAATGCTTTTAAAAACCACCTTAACATATATATCCAAGATTGGTATCAACAGAAAGCTATTATTTTCTACTTCTTGGTAAAAATGACGTACAATTAGCTTATTCTGTTTCAACAGAATTTTTCCTACATTTAGCAACTCATGCCCCTGTATGATTATCATTGTTAATGATTGGACTGTTTTATGCCACACTCAAAGGTTATTTCTTTTATATGCCAGCGTTGCCAGAATAAGAGTGGGAGGAAACTGGACTCATTGTCAGGAAAAAAACTCGACCTTCGGAGAGTACCGGACAATTCTTCAACATAAGTAAAAAATCCACTCAGAAATTTTTTACAAAACCCTGACCCATTGATTGAAAGGTTGTGTTGCATTGAGACACTATCTCTTTGCCAAAGAGCAAGGTTGTGTTGGACTGAGAGACCATCTCTCTGCCAAGAGAGCAATCCCAAGTCCCCTTACTTTTTGGAAGAGTTTTACTGATTTATTAGTTCCACAAAAACCTCTCAAATTTTAGAAACTTGCATAGTGCGCATAGACTGAATATGACCGAGGACAATTTATATGACAATCAGCCTTGCCTTATCTGACACACTGCTCTGGGATTGGTTGTTAAGTGTATTACAGAATCAAATGCGCTGTGTACGCCGTCTCACCATTGATTTGTGATTGTTTACCAACAATTTGCTCACTTCTCCAATAATTTTGATCAGTTTCCAAATAATTTTTATCACTTTACCAATAATTTTGCTCAGTTTTTCAATAATTTCGCTCAGTTTTTTGCCAATAATGTCACTCAATTTAACAAGAGATGGTATGAATTAGCTTCCTCGATGGATGGTGACCCTCACACTTGTGGGTTACTAACTATATTACTTACATTGTAAGTACTTAATCTACAGTATTCCGTATCACAACTCACCATTGCTTTTAGCTGACTGATAAACCTTCATGGCATCAACCACTGCTCTTTTCTCTATTCTCTCTATAAGGGCCAGTTCAGTAGGATCCTCATGAGTGTATTCTCCTGCCTTGATTTGAAATGCCTGTAGGATGAGAAAACTAAATGTTACAAAGAAATGTTATCTGATATATCTTCGAAAGTGGAAATTCACAATGTATATGAATTTGAAATGCCTGTAGGATCAGAAAACTAAAAAAATACAAAGAAATGTTATCTGATATATCGTCAAAAGTGGAAATTCACAATGTATATGGATTTGAAATGTCTGTAGGATGAGAAAACTAAATGTTACAAAGAAATGTTATCTGATATATCATCATAAGTGGAAATTCACAATGTAGGCCTATATGTATAACAGGGATAATGGAAAAAAAGATTGATTGATGTTTCATGTCACACTCAAGATTATTTTACTTATATGGAGGCGTTGCCAGCTTTAGTGGGCAAGGAACCAGGCTCATTGCCCGCAGGAAACCTGCAACTCTTCAACATACGGCAAAAGAATCAAATATCCACCCAGAAATTTTTCGATTCTTTTGGTCAGAGTGGGAATTGTACCGCGTAGCATCGATGGAAGGCCTGTGTCAGACTCGGACTGAGGGACTATCACAAAGGAAGTGGGTTGCTCGTTACCAGCGGAAGGTTGTGGGTTTTCTCCGGGCACAGAGCCCGGTTTCCTCCCACAAAAATCAATCAACAAACGAAGTGAGCCACTGAGGCCCTAAGATTGATTGATGTTTGATGTCAACTACAATTCAAGTACAATGCAAATTAAAACACTAATTGAACATAATGTATATGGGACCCTACTTTTTGGGATGGAGGGAAACAAATATTTTCACTTTTAATTTGCGGCCATAATAACTTACCGCCTACGTCTTATTATGAAACTGTATGAAAAACCTCCAACACACACCCTACGTCTTATTATAAAACAGTGTATGAAAAACCTCCAACAAATACCATATGTCTTATTATAAAACAGTGTATGAAAAACCTCCAACACACACCCTATGTCTGATTATAAAACAGTGTATGAAAAACCTCCAACACACGCCCTATGTCTGATTATAAAACAGTGTATGAAAAACCTCCACACACACCCTACGTCTTAGTATAAAACAGTGTATGAAAAACCTCCACACACAGATTTTTCCTGCAATCTGAAAGTTATCCTCTTAATTACTTAATGATATCATCAGGGTATATTGAGGGATAAACATGGCCGACAGAAAATATTCAGCATAGGAAAGTACATAGGCCTGCATAATGTGTATTGCTACAAGGGCTTGTAAGGCCACATAACACATTAAAACATCAAATGTCACCCTCACTTCATATTACCTCAATCTTTGGTTCAGCAAAATCATACATGTCGATGACATGTTGTTTATATCTGTTGGCAAGGTAACGGGCAGCCTTTCTACCAGCTGATTTGGACAAAGTAAAGTTTTTCTGAAAAGAAACAAATAAAATTCAAACTTTGGACAAAGAAAAAGTTTTTCTGTAAAAAACAATATTCAAAGTACAATATTTCTCTTCAATTGAAATACATAATTGATTGGGGTTTTAACTTTGCATTCAACAGCTAACTTCATATGGTGACAAAAGTATCAATCAACTTAAAGATCACCCTCCTGCCCACACCCAACCACAGTTGTCTAAACTTTACTCCACAGACCATATAATGCCAATAATGACATAATTTATTCCCCCTTGCTAGGTCAGCAAACATGGCTTAAGCAAAGCCACAATGCATTTAAATCAACATTATACATACTGGGTGTCATTTGATTGATTGATTGTTCGGTGTTTTATGGCGAAGTTGCCAGTTTTATTGTGAGAGGAAACAGGGCTCTATGCCCGCAGGAAATCCATGACCTTCCAGTAGTAACTGGCAACCATCCCACATAGGTCGTTCGAGTGAAAACTCAGTCAAAAAATTTCCCATTTTTTTTGGCCCGAGTGGGATTTGAACCCGCAAGGGTGGGATTTGAACCCGCGAGGGTGTGATTTGAAACGGCATGTAAGGAGAAATCAGCTGCATTACCTTATTAAAGTTATCTGAGGGAATGAGAAACGGATCATCAAAGAAACGATAAGCCGGGGCTGTGTAGTCCTGAAAAATAGAAAGGAATTTATATTTTATTTTATCCTATTTGGTCTTGTATTTAAAGTGGCATTAGCTGTCAATTTTTTTTAATTATAAATTCTGATACTGGGGAGATAATACTACAATCTAAAGTTCATCTAAACAACTATACAAGTAAGGAAAATGTATACATGTACAGTCTGAGCTTTGTAAGAATCAAACTTTCATTTTTATTCCACAGTTACTTCTAAAGTCAAAAATGTATATTCTTGAGAGAAGTATAATGAAAAGAAAGCCTCCAATTCGTTCTTCTTTTGAAAAATAGCCCAGAATATGCAAACTGTGGTTCACAGAAAAATATAAAAAATATCTACAACTCTTGGCCAATGAAAGGCTTTGTTGCCAAGATAACATTTTTTCATTCTTTTTAAACCTAATGTCATAAAATATGCTCTCAGCTACACATAATCACAATAATACATTCCCAGTCAGAAGATTTCTTACAATCTTAAGACAGAGTGGGATTTGAATATGGTTTACCAAGTGGTGGAGACACCTACTCCTCTCTCTTCAAATCAGAAAATTTCTAAAAATAATTATATGGATTATTGCAGAAAATGAAAATTTTTTAAAAATATTTTTCTGATTATGTCAGAAATAAAGTGGTAGTAAATTGAAATAAAAATATTGACTGATTTCCTCATGACCAGTCATGGGTTTAAGTAGGGGTTAGGTTTAGCCAAGAAAGGTAATAATTTGTACAGAAAATACTGTGTGGACCCCAGACTCCCAATTCAACCTTTTCATGTGACATCATATTACTTCAGGTCTATTGAGGCAAATGTATAGATAGTAACAAATTGTACCTTTCCAACTGTAGATGCCAGTGCCTCTAGAATTGATACCGGTGTCCTGAAAAAGTTACAAAAAAACATTTCAATTGAAATCTCATTGAAACAAAATATACTGGATGTAAATATCTCCAATTTTGGTGTTAAAATGTCTCTATTCACACTTTTTTTGCAACTCGCAATTTTGAATTTAATAAAGAAAAAACACAAATTTTTACACTTAAGTGCATAAGGCCAGATGTGCATACATTATGCCTTTCTGAAGGTGAGCTTTCATCAGGAAGATATACCAAAACATCAACATAATCATAACTACATGAAAATCAAGGCAGAAAATGTGACGTGCATATAAGTCTTTGATTTTGAATTTGTCAGTCATCCACATATACATGATAACAGTCGTCAACTTAACGAAATATCATAGGTTTAGTTTATTACAACAATTTATGATGGGGTATAAAGGTCTAAATGATATACCGTACCTCTTTTTAACACAATTAGAAACTTGTGGTTATTTTGGACAAGAAGATTTTCCCTGTGCCCAAGTGTTTTAGTGTTCATAACTATATATGATAACATGTAATTAAATAAAAGGCAGAAGACACTTGTAGAATTGATAGATGATCGTTTCTAATCATTTTTTTAAAGTTCAATCTTGGTTTTGTCATTTTTTTACTCTAAAAAAAAAGTGAAACATAAATTTCGTTGAAATTAAATTAAATTCACACATGAGCAACTTACCGTTTCTTTCTTTTTGGTATAACAATCTTTTCTACAGGTAAAAAGAAAAATCAATAGAAGGTAAAGAAATGAATAAATTACAATGTAGGAAATGTCTGAGTCTGAATATGATAATTCTTATTTTAGAATATTTCTTTACACAACAAAATATCCCCTATAACCCAGATTAAAGTATTGTTTAAACCCTAACATATCAACTGTAATGGCATCAAATATCCATCAAATTACCATAAAACAATGGCTTTAGCTACGACGTGTAGTTGCAGCACTGACCTACATCTTCCAAACCCATCACTTCAAGTTCGTTGCCATGTTTTTGGGACCTAAATCTACCATCATTCATTAGAAAGTGGTGGGAATGTCATTGATCTAAAAATACATGTAACTGCTGCAACATCACGTCATCTAAAGCCACTGAGAGCACATACTTCGGTCTTTTATATTAGCTTGAGGGGCACTGGTGTTCATTAACATGGTATGTTTCGAGTACTTTGATGGTTGTTGTCGAATTTCAAACGCTTGTATTTCTAGAGATTTCCCATCCTTTAGGCTAAACAAAAAAGCTAATGTAAAAAAAAATATTTTATCGAGGAAAATGTACACATTTAGATCATATATAGAAATGGTGGTCAGAAGAATGTGAGCTGATAACAATCTCAAGATGATGGATTGATTGATTAATGTACGCCTGGAAGATTTTTTCATCTATATGGAGATTGCCAGGAGACCCTAAATGTTTGGCAGATACATGGAATGATTGATTGATTGTTTGGTGTTTTACGCCGCGCTCAAGATTATTTCACTTATATGGCTCTGTGCCCGAAGGAAACCCCCAACCTTCCGGTGGTAACTGGCAACCATCCCACGCAGGTCATTCGAGTGAAAACCCAGTCAGAAAATTTTCCAATTTTTTTTGGATTGAGTAGAATTCGAACCCGCGATCCATGTCAGGTACATGGAAACCTTCCAACACAGTGCTGCGGCGATCAAGTGGAAAACACACAGAAGCTTTTTTGTGTTTTAAATGAGTGGGATTTGATCCCCTGTCATTGTTGGGATTAATATTCAAAAGCTAATTTAAATGAACATGTTATTCTTAAACTAATCTACAAAGACAACTTACCTTTTGCAGTGCTAATTTCGGGGATTTTGGTTTCTTTTTCATGACCGTGTGTTGCTGTGCTAAGTAACCTAAACAGATTTTTTTTTTTTTAGAAAATATGGAAAACATTTTATATTTTGAACCAAGAAATCCACCTACCAGTTATGATCTCTTAAATTGTTTTTAAAATGTAGTTGATAGTTGAATTATTCTGCTTTTTTCCCCCAGTTTTTTGGAATAAAGTGATGGAGCCAGGTCTTGATGTTTCATATAAATTTATCAAAAATCAAATTTCAAAGAATCAAGATAAAACCTTTGAAGTTGAAATCTGCCCTAATTTATTATATTGAGATTGTTTAAATTAAATCTTTAAACTTTCATGTCTTTTCATAAAATGCTTGCCTACATGTGATTACATTTAACACAAATATAGCCTACCAAATAGTGCTAAGCCAAGGAAGTATTGACACCCTCTTGTTTTGCAAATATGTATGTCTTTATTAGCCCTTTGAAAAGAGCTTAAACCTAAATCAGTAACAGATATTCAAATAATTTTTTTTAAAAATTAGATGACCTCAATGACCTGCCCTCTTATCACTACCGATTAAAGACAGGTTTGACTTGTATATTGTGAAGTCAAAGTAAATTCACTAATTTAGGAAAAATGGCATTGAGTGCAAACACAAAAATGACCACGAGGCGTAAATCCATGTTGTAATGCCTAACAAACATGGACGAGCCAATCGTCAACTGAGGTTAATCAGAAAGTGACAGGAAGTTCAATGTTAGAGTTGGTCTTCAACAATTTCAGCCTCATTACGACATGGATTTATGCCTCTTGGTCATTTTCGAAAACTAGAGAGCAATGCATGTAAGTAGATATTTCCGGTCCGTCGAATCGCCCAAAGGATCGCAAGGAACCCAAAGGAAGCTAAATTTACCCAAAGGATGTCAAAAATAACGCAAAAGCTTAATAAAGACAGAAAACTACGATGGAATTTAACTCCTGTAAAGTAGTTTGACTAGATACAGTCAAGTCCTATGTATCTCCATTGGGACGCCGATTTTGAAACGTATCATTCCTTTTTTTCTCATCTACAGGTAAAATTATATGATTGTATCGTCACAAATACTGAAATTATGATAGGCAGTGATCAAGAACTTGCTCTTGTTAAAGCCATTAAATGTTGTTTTCCAGAAGCTAGTCATATTCTGTGTAGTAAGCATTTGAAAGACAATATTTCTCGTTATTTATGTGATAAAGTAGGTTGTCCGACTAAGGAAAGGAAAAATATTGTTAATATGATTTTTGGGGATACTGGTATTTTGAAAAGTAACGATTTGTATAGTTTTGAGAAAAAATGTTTATTGCTTTTGCCATTTTTGGAGGAGTTTCCTCAATTTAAGGGCTATTTTGAAAAGCTCAAGCCTATGTTGTATACTAATGTGTGTGAGCCTTATCAAAAAGGTAATTTTCTTAACCTATGGACAAATAACAATTGTGAATCGTTAAATAATATTTTAAAAGTGACATTAGATTGGAAGCCCCATAAGCTACCAGAACTAGTTGATAAACTGGTTAAGGTTTCCAGATTACAAATGCTAGATTTGAGACGGGCTTTGTACGGTGATGGTAACTATGTTTTAATTCCTAAGTTTGTAACCAAATATCGTGTGGCTCGAGATGTGTGGATGAGAAAAGACGAAGCCGATAAGAAAAAGTTGTTACTCGATTTTATTTTAAGAAAGAAATGTACTACGTCAAAATACACCCAAGCTACAAATGTAAATTTTTTTATTCCTGCCAGCCCTAAAATTGCCAAAAAACCTCACCAACGTAAAAGAAGCAAAAGTGAGAGGGCAAGATAATTTAAGTTCAAGATATGTGCATTGATTATGAAATTGTATGCCTTGAATTAATATTATGATAATATGTTAAATGATTTTATTGAATGAAATTTGTTAAATGAATGTTAATAAAAATCGAGACGGTTAATTACATCAAGGATGTTTTAATGGTTGTTTTTATTTTCTTGAACAACAGATAGAAAGGATGACAATAAAAAGGGCGACAATAAAAAGGGCAGTAACATGGGTCCAAAGGGAGGTTTCGTATTATCATTATTTTTGGGATTACACTTTCTGGAAAACTGGTAGAAATTCTTCTACCGATTTTGGGTGACGCGCGAAACGGGAATCGAACCCGGGTCCTAGATTATGGCACTTATCGCCAGCACTAAAGACCGGCTGTCACCAAAAATCGGTAGAAGAATTTCAATCATTTTTCCAGAAAGTGGGATCCCAATAATAAACTCATTTTCTAAATGACACCAACATAATTATCATACACACAGGAAGGGAGTACGTGCAGCTAAACGAAAAAAAAATGGCCGAAAAACTATAAAACGGGCCCAAAGGAAAGTAAAACATAATGATCATACCAAAGGAAGGAAATTCATGCAGTTAAACAAAAAAGCCGGCCCAAAGGAAGATAAAACATTATGATCATACCCAATGGAAGGAAATTAGTGCAGTTAAAGAGGGCAGACGCGGACACAAAGGAAGGTAAAACATAATGGACATGCCCAAAGGAAGGAAATTAGCGCAGTTAAAGAGGGCAAAAGCCGGCCCAAAGGAAGATAAAACATAATAAACATGCCCAAAGGAAGGAAATTCATGGAGTTGAAGAGAAATGAAACGGACCCAAATAAGTAAAACATATTGATCATACCCAAAGGAAGGAAAGTCATGCAGTTAAACAAAAAAAGCGGGCCCAAAGGAAAGTAAAACATACTGATGATACCCAAAGGAAGGAAATTCATGCAGTTAAACAAAATAAAACTAACCTAAAGAAATATAACATAAACATAATTGGAAGGAAATTCATGCAGTTAAACAAAAAAGTGGGCCCAAAAGATGATAACACATTATGATCATACCCAAAGGAAGGAAAGTCATGCAGTTAAACAAAAAAAGCCGGCCCAAAGGAAGGTAAAACATACTGATGATACCCAAAGGAAGGAAATTAGTGCAGTTAAAGAGGGCAAAAGCCGGCCCAAAGGAAGATAAAACATAATAAACATGCCCAAAGGAAGGAAATTCATGCAGTTGAAGAGAAATGAAACGGACCCAAAGGAAAGTTAAACATAACGATCATACCCAAAGGAAGGAAAGTCATGCAGTTAAACAAAAAAAGCGGGCCCAAAGGAAAGTAAAACATACTGATGATACCCAAAGGAAGGAAACTCATGCAGTTAAACAAAAAAAGCGGGCCCAAAGGAAAGTAAAACATACTGATGATACCCAAAGGAAGGAAATTCATGCAGTTTTTCAAACAACAACACGGACCCAAAGGAAGGTTAAAACATATTTGTCATACTCATAAGGAAGGGACTCCTAACAAAACAAAATAAAAGGAACAAACAAAAAAACAAAAACAAAACAATAATCAGACTGACTCGTCCAAAGTAAACCCAACCAAACCAAAAGGAAGGACATTGAATGATGCACGCAGTTATCTCCCCTTAACGAAGTTTTCTTTTAAGTTATCCCCCTTTACCGAACTTGATTTCCCCGTTTTCATTTTTGCACCAAACTTCGACAAAATTAAACCAACAAGGTTTAAGTTGACTTTATCTAGTCAAACTACTTTGCAGGAGTTATTTTCCATCGTAGTTTTCTGCCATTTTAAGCTCTTGCATTATTTTTAACATCCTTTGGGTAAGTTTAGCTTCCTTTGGGATCCTTGCGATCCTTTGGGTGATTCGTCGGACCCGATATTTCGGTTTATTTGAAAACACATGCTTAAAATGGCGCAATTTGTTTGAGACTTTTAAAAAACAAATTTCGATCGATTTGGCGCAAACGACGAGTTGACTTAGAAGGTAGAACTAGCCATTTGAAACAAGCTTCGACAAAAACGCAAGAGACGACAGATAGAGAGGAAATTGTCATTTTTGTCCAAACTTTATCCACCGATCGGTGGGGTCTATTCTCCGTCGTTCGGCGGTAACTTTACCCACCAATCCCGCCGATCCGCGATTTTCCCCAACCTGCTAAGTATACCTTGTTATTTACGTTCAGATACTTATTTGTATGTATCCCGTAGATTGAAGACGTTTGCTTAATACGAGTGAAGTATAACCCCCAAGTTAAACTTCAGTCTGGGCGATTGACTACAAATATAAAGTTACGAAAACCAGACACCGCATAATGTACAGCCGTTGAGAGAATTATCAACACATCTAGAAAGAGTTTAAGACGATAAAGGACAAAGTGGAGCGTTGGTGCCGGACCCCAAAATATCCTCGCGAATTACGGTATAAGATTACCTTTTAAAGTTGCTAAACCTGCCTTGACGAAAAACTGTCGACAAAACACAACACGAATAGCAGCTCATGTTCTCGTCTGCAAACTTTTGGCAGCACGTTGTTGCGGCGAGTATGAGTGTGAGCTGAGTGCGCGCGCCTGGTAAAACGTACTGGACACCCTTCCTACATGATTGATTGATTGATTGTTTGGTGTTTTACGCCGCGCTCAAGATTATTTCACTTATATGGCGGCGTTGCCAGTTTTATTGTGGTAGGAAACCGGGCTTTATGCCCGGAGGAAACCCACGACCTTCCGTTGGTAACTGGCAAGAAAGAAACAAATATTGAATTCCACTATTATAGCAAGAAATTTAACTTGGCGTTCCCACCCAATAAAAATATTTGGTACCTAACTGCCACATATACTCTCTGCAGTGGAAGGAATAGATTCAAAGCATCAATTTAGAAAACGGTGCAGGAGCGGCGCATCATTCATTAAACGATTTGTCTAAAATAAAATCATCTTTATTTGGTGACAAATGTCTTTTCTGCTCTTGGAACAATCTATGACATGGTCCATTTCGTTTTTGGAACAATAGTCAACTGTCAATTCCATGTCACCCATAAGCAGCGTTCCTCGATCAGCGTAGGCCTACACACTTTAATTAATGTCGTGAAAAAAAAAGACCAAAAAGAAAATACAGTATCCTCAAAGGATCTGGGATGACGATATTTGGGAATATTTAATTGCTACTGAATTCACTGCTCTATTTTGGTTACCTATGCCGCTAAAAACCATGATCAGACAATTTGGTCTTCATTCCGGCGTACAGGCCTAATAGGCCTATTGCATCTGGCAGATTTGGATTTAGTCAGATGAGAATGACGTAAAACAAAATCTTTAGTGCCAGACTGCTTTTGGGTCCAGGACTGTTGAAAATGTACTAAAAGAGAAAATTGAATATGCCATGGTGTTGATTTTAGCTATTTTCTACATGTTGGGGCCAACTCTATTTTAAAATGGGGATCCCAGACCATAGCCGAGAAACCTTGTCTTTGGATTTTCTTTATTTCTATATTATCAATGATGCAAACGTCAGGGAGTGTATGTTAGATTCTCAGCATCATTGAGGCCGATTGTTCGATCAACTCAGGGCGCCTCGGTGGTCAAGTGAGTTAGAGTGATCGCCCCTCAGTTCCACACAGACCTTCCATCGATGTAGCGCGGCGTCGAATCACACTCAGACCAAATAAAAATTGAACAAGTTCTTAGTGTGGAAGAGTTGCCAGATACTGGCTGAAGGTCGGGGGTTTCCTTTGTGCAATGAACCCGGTTTCATTCCCCAATAAACCTGGCAACGCCATATTAGTGAAATAGGCCTAATCTTGAGTGCGGCGTAAAACATCAATCAATAGGGCTCCCCACACACACAGAACATAGGCCTCCCTATTATAGGTTATAGATCGCCGGGGAGATGCTTGTTATGTGATCGGCCAATCTGAAGGCAACGTATATTCGTCTACGGGTCCACTTTTCTCTGTGAGGGAAATGGTTTCCATGCATGCGATAAAGCAGTTTTCAAGCTTTTCACCTGAAGTAATTTATATAATATGACAGATTCGAATGATAGGCATTTAAAGAGTATAATGTTTTGAGTAATAGTTGGAAAGTGATGGACTGATAGTTAAAGGGGCATGAGCTGCCAAAATTCGCAGTTTTTTCATAACTTCTGATCGTCACGACAGTAAGTGGCTTTGAAGGCTATCGAAAAACTAAATGATTGGCGTTGAAATGAGAAAAATCCATACAGTATGTGGCCTGTATGAACCGAAAACGTGTTCAAAAGTAAACAAAATTTAAATAACCGGGACGACCATTCATTCATTCTAAGCCAAAGTTAGTTCAAAACAGTACTTTATCGTACATTTTCGAGACTAGAACCATTAAAAAGCTTCTGAATTATACGTCTTGAGAAAAATAGCCAATAATTTCAGTATTCGGTTTTAACGTCAAAATATCAACATTTTGGCAGCTCATGCCCCTTTAAGCTCTTTCAACTTTCGAGGAGATAAACCTATAATATATATGCCTTGCATTAAACTTACTGACATTGTAAATTGTATATAATATATATTTTTACGAAATATTCGATATTCAAATCATGTATAGCCGAGAAATCTGGGCTCTGCCGAATTTTTTTTTCTCTCCGTGTCCGTCGTAAGGCGACAAGACACATTAGCAGCCATATAATACCAGTCGTCGTAAGACCGATAATCCGGGCTAAAATCATGTATAGCAATACAACATACGGGTTTCTTAACAGATGTGATTTTCTACAGTTGTAATAAATGCTTTCCATCAGAATTTTATCGACCATCAGAGTACCTCGAATAGCAACTAGAGTTTATGGATGGGTTGGTATTTCATGCCACACTCAAGATTTATATGGCGACGTGGTTAGGTTAACTAGGGGAGGAAACCGCAATGTTTTGCTCGGGAGAAACCCCCGACCTTCGTGAGTACCTGGCAACTCCTCCACATACGGCGATTGAGTGTAAAAATCAGATTTGTTTTGGATTTTTATGAGTTGGATGCAAACCTATAGCAGGAGCCGCCATATAAGTGAAATAGTATTGTTATTTGGTTTTACCACTTATACCTTGGTAGGGCTAAATAAAAAAAAAATGTTAAATTATGCTTAGATTCTTTCGGAGCAAATTTTAATTGCACCAATCCTCTTTCTCGGGTATGAAACATAAGCTTGAATGTACGGCTCGCTTTTATATGATCTAGGCCACAACAACCAATTATTATTGGCTATTTTTTTTGCATTATTTTTTCATGAAAAATGCACGATAAATACTGTATCTTATTTTCAAACCGACAAGACCTACATAAATTCATCGACGGGAAACGGGTCAATAACGGATCCAATAACCCGTTAGAAGGATTTCGGGAAGTTTTGGGTCATGATCAGTTTTCCAATGATGCCAATATAGTATTCTCGTTATTTTTGGGATTACACGTTCTTGAAAAATGGCGGAAAGTCTTCTACCGATTTTGGGTGACGCCTGAAACGGAAATCAAACGCGAGTCACTAATGAAATGCCGGCTGTCTTATCCATTTAGCCAACCAGTTTCTTCTAAAAAAAATCGGGTACAGAGGAGGTCGGTTGACTGAATGGCATTTAGTGCTGGCGATAGGCGCCTTAAAATCTGGGACTCTGGTTCGATTCCCGTTTCGGCCGTCACCCAAAATTGAAAGTGTAATCCCCAAAATAACGAGAATACTGTTATACTCATTTTCTAAAAGACACTAATTGAAAACTGATGTCATAATATCTCTTTCTGTCCTATGCATGAAAATCGCAATCCTAATCATTTCCCGTCTCATGTGAAAGAGTTGCCAGGTACTCCTCAGGGCAATGATGTCCCCCCCCCCCCCCCGCGCTCTTAACCTGGCAACGCCGTCATATAGGTGAAATAATCTTGAGTATAGCGTAAAACATACACCAATCAATCAATCCAACTCTCAAATTGTCTGGGCAATCAAACGTTTGGGATCATTTAGGATAGGAGTAAAGCGTTGTGCATCTATTTTACAGATATCCAACACGAAGAAAATCACAGTCAATCTTAATGCCTTACCAGACGCATAAACGTAACAAAAAATATTCCGAGACTAGTACGGGCTTAGAATTGACAAAATCTCATTTACTAATATCAAGCACACACGCACGCACATATATGTCTATAGTGCTAAAAATGATCAACTGTATTCGTATATCGACCAGGATGAGATGTGTTTTTCTTTATTTGAATCATTCTTGGTCTATCTAAATTTGATCCTTGGTGGCCAACAAATGTCATGCATGGGCATTTCGTTTTATGAGTGTTCGTTACTAAGGAAATTACATAGGCCTATAGTGTAAGTTTGTACGTAACTGTCTTACAAAGCTCGCGTAAATTTGCGCATAGGCCTACAACATAGCCCGGTCGCATCCAGGGAGCAAGTTACTATAGTTTTAACCAATGAACTATATGCGTGGAATGGCACGTCTCATTGGCTGGTTTGGATCCGACTGTGTAAAATGTGCCGCAATTGATAGTTGAAGCGCGCGTGCATGCATATAAACAGATCTGGAACGAAACTGCACTATCTCCTAGTAATGGCGGCATTCGATGCAAATCAAATACCACGTGACCTCCATTCCACGCATATAGTTCATTGGTTTTAACACTGATTTACGTACGACGTAACGTGCACCAGCTTCGAAAGACAGGGCCCGGGCGGGTGGGGGGTGAGAGGGGGGGGGGGGGGGGGGTGAACCTGGGGGAGGGTTGTTTATCAACACATTTACGCCTGACGTAACTTTGCGCCTGGTCGTAACGTAACGTTGAATTGAATTGAACTTTTATTTCACCACACTCATTTTTTTTCTTCATTTGTTACGAAGAAAATAGGTAGCTGGGAATAAAGTCGAAGATATATGTTGTCATGACAGTTAGACCTTGCATTAGACTTATGTTACATGTAGGTGTAAATGTTTTGAGAAACATTCCCCAGTTTCATGATATGACCTAAGTTTTTACGTAACTGCCAAAGCAGCGAATCTCTACAATATGGATTGCTATGACAGTTACGTAGATACTTACGCTGAGCCGTTTTGTAAAACAATCCTCTTGTTTTAATTCCTTTGTCAGGAGACTGTTTCTCAACATGCACACTTACGCCCAATGTAACTTTGCGCTAGGTCATAAGATAATGTTAAAGGTATATTTGCCATGAGAGTTAGGCCTTGCGTTGGACTTACGTCGGACGTAAATGTTTTGAGAAACAGCCTTCATGTCTCCAACTCCAACAAGGAGCGTAAGCGTAATAAGGAATGTAAGTATCTGTGTACAATCTGACAGCTTCTTCAATGTGCTGTATTTATCTTCTTATAAACACTAAAATACCATAACAAAAGGGTACTTATAGTCAAAATAATGCCAGCAATTTTTAAATTTTGTTTTGATGGACACATACATGTAAATCCAACCATTCCTATTTGTCTATAAACTATGGAATGCCAAAGCGGAAAAAAATCAACATTTGCAATTTTACCTTCAGCATCTCGATTTTTTGTTCAACAAAACAATATTTTTCAACATTCGTTAAAAATTTTGCCAACGACCATATTTTGTGGCTCAATTCTATGTTATTTTATATTTAAATCGCGTTTATTTCATTCAAGACCCCAAAAAAATCATACCACATGCATCTGAAAAAATAATCCAAAACATTATCATACCGGTACATCAATTTTTACAGCCAGCTTAGTGTTATTTTATATGCGTAACATGTCTTTTTTTATTTCATCCAAAAGATTTTTAAAAATGCATTACCTCTAAAATTTGGTTCAAGGCGTACGATTTTTCGTTTGAACCACTGAACAGTTTTTATCGTTCAACTGTTGAGCTGGTTTTCGTCCAATCGTTGAAGTGTTTTTCCGTAAAATGTTGACCTGATTTTCCCGTTAAATGTTGAACTACTTTTTAGTTGAGAGAAAAAAAAAAATGATTTCTCGCAGCACGTGACACTTAGTCGTGATCACACAAATCGGTGACGTCACAGTGTTGTTGTTGACACATCTCATTGATGTAGACGACCAACGGGTATCCTTCATCGAGACGATGCCTCCCCTGATTAACGATAATATTCAATTTCTGCTGTCGCTTCCTCGCTTTGCCTTAGAAGCCGACATGCAAACGAACACTTTTGACTTAAATGTGGCCGAGTATTATAGGGATAAAGCTGACAACTACATATACTGTGACGTCATCAGTTTTTGTATAGAAACAGTCACGTGTTTCTTGCGCGAGATGTCAAAACCATGTAAAAAAAACAGGTCAACAATAAATCGGTTCAACAGTTGCGCGAATAAAAACAGTTGACTGGTTAAACGAAAAAACACTTCAACAGCTGAACGAAAAAAAACACGTTAACGGTTGAACGTAAAAACGGTAAAGTAGAGGAATGAAAAGTTGCAAGTGTTGGACCAATTTTTATAGGTAATAAATAAAAAAGACATACTAGTATAATTATATGTATCGATGATGTAAAATTTTGTGTATTTCTTGGATTATTTTTTTTAAGATAGTATTTTTTCTAAGTGTGTTTCGTTTGAAAATTTTGCCATATATCTTGTTACTTTTTTTGGACAAAATTTTTAACGAATGTTGAAAAATATTGTTTTGTTGAACAAAAAATCGAGACGCTGAATGTAAAATTGCAAATGTTGAATTTTTTCCGCTTTGGCATTCCATAATAAACACCATTGACATTTTATCCTACAATCCATGCTGGACAGAATGCGACAGTTTATTTTTGGTATCTTTATCTGTATTTTCATACAGCTTGCACCATCAGCTATAACGACGTGGTCACAAGAAACTGTACACAATGTAGGGTAAAAGCTTTATAGCCTAGTAATATGATCAGCTTTTTTAAGAGACGATCGAACAGCTAGCACAGGTTGAGTGTGATGATGGATACCTAAAACAAGAATGGAATTTCAATATTTTGTCAAATTGTCTAGTTCACAGAGAGACACATCCTTGGACCACCAGGGCTAAAATGTCAACGAGTCAGCAATGTGAACGAGAGTGTAAGTTTTCACGATGTGAGAAACACAAATCATCTAAATCCCAGGTTTGTGTCATTGGATGGCCTCACCAGTAGACGAATCTTGTCTGACGTGTGTCACGCACGGATGTAAGTTGAACCACAGACATAGTCTCACAAGATCTTTTCTCATATTAGTCCGGAACTGACTTAAACGTCCAGCGTAAATGAAGATGTTCACAGCCGAGTTCATATGCAGTAAAAGGCGAGCTGTAGCCCTGGTAAAAAAAAGACAAAAGAATATATTATTTTTTTCTTATTTTTTTTTTCAAGGTAACATATTAAGATGGCATGAACTACCAAATATAAGGTTGATTGATGTTTTACGCCGAACTCAAGATCATTTTACTTATATGGCGGCGTTGCCATGTTTAGTGGGGGAGAAAACCGAAAAAATCCACTCAGAAATTGATCTATGTTTATTTGATCTGAGTGGGTTTCGAACCCACGCCGCATCGATAGAAGGCCTGTGTTGGACTGAGGAACCCCAACTAGCCGAAAGAATTATGTTGATACCAATGACATGAGCTGCCAAAATTCAGACATTTTGGCCAAAAAATATTGGTATAAGCAATAAATTACCTCATTGTGTTTCAACGAAAATTTTGTGGCATCTGGCAGCTCATACCACATTAACGTATATTTTTCAGGATAACAAAAACACAAAAATGAGCATGCGTTTTTTTGCAAATATCGTTTCTAATCTCCATTTCTTTTTTTTGCAAGATTCCCTGCATTCTATTGGATATTTAGCTATCACACAGAGTTTGGGACTATTGGCCATGCACACAAAACACTTCTTTACAATGCTTATTGTTAACTGATGTAGAATTACTTGTGCAGGTTCTCAAAGTAGATATTTATCGTTGTTTAAAACCAAGATGGCGCTATGTTATGGTGCGTAACGTCACACATCGGCTCTCTATTTTGCGAGGACAAAACGTCTTATTCAGAGTGATTTTTTCGATACTTATAAGAATTTAATAAACGGGAATCAATCGGCATTTGGTTAATGGTACTGTTGCAACCGAGCCCTTTTTGAATGGCATTTGTGTGCCTTTACGGGACAGCTGGAACTGTTTCAACAACTCATTCGTTTGAAATCCGGAAACTTTTTCTATAAAGGATGGGCGTAAAAAGGTAACTAATATTCCCGTACCAATAGGCGCATTACGTAAAAAAGTGAAAGAAGAGAAATCAATGAGAGTTTAGAGAATGCAGACTGCAAAGACAGATGTCCTGTCTGATTCAGAACGCGCAGTTTGCAGTTGACAATATCTTGTGAGTAAATTTATGATCATGTTGACATAACATGTGACAGCCGATTAAGTGTTGTAACATATGCTGTTTACTTAGACCGTATCATAACAACTACTGGTTTATGCGGAACGTAGAAGTATCGCAAGATTTCAAACAAATGGTCCACACCGATAAACTAGTTTACGGTTGTGACATGCATTCTAAATGTCTTTGAAATTGAGTCGGTTCTGCATGTTATCAGAAACCTTGTTTACACTTCTCCGGAAAAATAGAGAAGAGTTTTATTATTCTAATCTAATCAACGTTATCCGAAATCTAGTGTCGCTAAACTAATCTAATGTTGCTTGTTTACTTTCAGTATTCAAAACTAAAATAGCCGGGATTTAAGAGCAAACTTTTCGTTGATAAAACTACCTTAACTGTACATCTCAAAGATTAGTAACAGCGGAAAACTCTTAATTAGTGCATCTTGAAACAAATGAAGGACAATTACAATCAAAGTCTATCGTGATTTATTAATCGCACCTCTGCATATTGGACAATCTCGCGCCATTCTACGTGACTTTCTGTTTGGCATATCTCGCAGAAGGCTAAACCCATATTTTGAGTTGCATAATGGGGAGTAGCTTTTTAGTTGAAAACCGTTAATTGTTGCATAGTGGAATTACGTGAGCCATCCAAACCACTTCAAAAACAGATGTGCCGGTTTTGCAACGGGAATGTTCTTAAAATAGAAATCTAAATATACCTGATGTATCTATTAATGGAACACGTTTGACAGCCCAATCGAACGATCACAAAGACACAGAACGGTATCCATCCCAGGCTGAAGAAACCCAACAGCATAGCAACCATCTTCGTTGACTTCCTTTCTCGTGCTATAATTGGTTTCCGTTTTGACTCGTGAATACGTGAACAAACAACCTCTTGAGCTGCGATGACTTTAGCCTGAAAATAACAAAATTTTACTAAGAACTAATAAACAAACATGCTGTTTTCAGACGAGGGCCTAATAATTCCTTTAGAAAACAAAAATAACAAAATTTATGCTGATCGTGACATATGCTGTAATTAGCAATAATGTACAATTTTGAAATGTGAAATTGGCTGAATTGGCTGAAAACACTGATGATTAATAACTTCGTAGTCCATGTTCGAAGGCAGATTTTCTTTAATACGCGAAATAAAAAATCCACAGTTTCTGTAAATCTTTTTTATGTCATAGTTTTATCAAAATATCAAAATATCAAAATATACACCTTAGGATCATATTTGAATGAAAAAGCTTCCAAAACGTTATTTATAAAACGTTAAACGTTAATAAAACATCTACTGAGAGAAAGATTATCGTCCATAAATAAAAGATTATAAAGTTAATGCCACAAAACCCCTGGCAAGATTTTGTTTTATCAGACATAAAAACACCTCACAATAAATATTGCTGCTCTGTTTATGACCCTTTTTCTGTTATTCGCAATCAACTGGGTTTTAATCGGACGTTTTTATAGTGCTTCATATATCATATAACACAGCCTGCGATTTATAGACTCTTTTTTTTAAATTTATTTTCCCTGGTGCTAAAATTATA
Organism: Lepidochitona cinerea; assembly: GCA_963971465.1. NCBI lineage: Eukaryota > Metazoa > Mollusca > Polyplacophora > Chitonida > Tonicellidae > Lepidochitona > Lepidochitona cinerea. The sequence continues at coordinate 42,211,963 of OZ020553.1, forward strand.
GTTTCCATTTCAGTTATTGGAATTCCGTCTATTCTCCGCATCCATCTTTTGTTCGTATACTTGCTACACGCTGAAACAACCTTTTTTTGATTTAACGTCAATTACTAAGTTTTTCAATAAATTCCAAACGATATTACAAAGTTAAATTTTGTTACGTAATGTTATGTTCTTTTGAAATATTACTGTAAAATCCACAGCCAAAAAGGAGATTAATTTCCATCCATTCGAGGCTTTTATGGGTTTATAAAACAAAAATACAAAACGACTCAGTATCATTTATTTCATTCGCTTGGTGGTTTATGACCGTGTTTGTGTCATTGCAAACATTGCACTCCGGCATTTGAAAATGGGCATTATGGTTACCCAGAAAATCTCAGTAAGCTAATATACAGATTGGGTTTGAATAAATCCAATCATATAATTTAACAAACTATATTTAATACAAACTGTGCATGGTTTACATGTATACTAAATAAGCTCTGGAGATTTAGATTAGTCTAACGCCACAGACGTCTAATATTGAAGTATATAGGCTCAGATTAAATTTTCACGATTGTCACCTCTGTGTAAATGTCCTAAGCTTGTTGTAGTTGAGCTAAATAATGTGGGTTAACATTCATTGTGAGTAGAGAGCTATATAAGAGAACGAGCGCAGTGATGACGTCATAAAAGGGGGCGGCATGCATTTCCGGTCAAAATGGCGGCGCTTCCGGTCAAAATGGCGACCCTTCCGGTAAAATGGCGGGGTTTCCGGTCAAAATGGCGGCGCTTCCGGTCAAAATGGCGGTGCTTCCGGTCAAAATGGCGGCGCTTCCGGTCAAAATGGCGGCGCTTCCGGGAATTCCCGCACTAAAGTTAAAATGACGCACTTCCGGGAAATCCCGCATCTCGTACAACAGTACGAGAATGATAACGAGCAAAATCTTAACTTTAATCAGAAATATTTAACAAAAATGTGTAGAAATAGGTAATGACGTTAAGAAAGTGTTTTTCGGAAGAAAACAATAGAATGAAGGCGTTAAGACGTTGTTTTAAAACGTAAAGAAATGCGCTAAGAAGTATCACTAACAGACGTCCGGCGGGTGTTAAGCGGAAAACCATAAAATCAATAGCGTTCTCGTACTATAGTACGAGCACAAATGTGAACTTTAATCAGGAAAATTGAAAGAAAATGAGTAAAAATGAAATAGGTAATGACGTTAAGAAAGTGATTTTCGATAGAATGAATGCGTTAAGACGTTGAGCGTTAGCGTTAAGACGTAATGAAAAACAATAAGAAAGTTAGTCAAACATCTTATAAAAACATCGTTTGAAATCGTTTTAAAAAGTTACCAGCTAGAACGATAAATATACAACCGAGGTGACACGTGGTAATTGCGCAGTCTCGACAAAGTGACGTATTGGATCGATAAAGCTCGTAGTTTGCCAGCGAGTCAATGACATGTCAAAACTTGTTCGACTAGCACAATGAAGCATATAAACAATAGAATTGCCACGCATCGAATATGTTACCACGACCTATAGCAAAACTAAAAATCTTAAAAAAAGAAATCTTGCCTTCAGGATTTCTATCAAGCGTTGTTGTTGTTGTTCATACTGCTTTAGTACATGAATCATATCTCCACGTGTATCAATCTAGAACTGACATCTACGCGTAAATTTCGAACCAGGTACCCCACGTGACCCAGATAACACAATGACGTTGGGCCAACGTTGGCCCAACGTCGGCCAGCCAACCATGCCACCGTTGGGCCAACGTTGGCTGAAGGGCTGTTTGCTCGTTGGGCCAACGTTGGCCAGCCAACCATTAGCCAACGTTGGCCAGCCAACCATTAGCCAACCATTAGCCAACCATTAACCAACCGTTAGCCAACCGTTAGCCAACCATTAGCCAACCGTTAGCCAACCATTAGCCAACCGTTAGCCAACCATTAACCAACCGTTAGCCAACCATTAGCCAACCGTTAGCCAACCATTAGCCAACCATTAGCCAACTATTAGCCAACCATTAACCAACCGTTAGCCAACCATGAGCCAACCATGAGCCAACCATTAGCCAACCGTTAACCAACCATTAGCCAACGTTGGCTTGTGGTTGGCTCAAAGACTGTTTGCTCGTTGGGCCAACGTTGGCCAGCCAACCATTAGCCAACTTATGTGCACTAACTAAACAGGCACACCATCTAAGGAATATACCATTTAAAAAAATATTTCAAAATCAAGAAAAACAAAACTTTAACAATATAACTCATAGATAATTAATACAAGTTTTATTAGCGCTTTTTACATACAAAGATATATTTATTTTACAAAAAATATACAACTGACAAAAATTCTGTACACACACTCTCTCTCTTCTGGCATGACGCTCCCCATCCCTGTCAGTCGCATATTTCAACCCGGTCTTTATTGTGCCTTCCATTTGGTTGTCTATTGCGGTTGACGAAAGGTTTTTTTTTTTACAGCATCTAAAAACAAGAGAATTGACAATTGTGTAATAGTAGTTGTGATTTGTGAAAGAATTTGTTCTTGTATATATTTTTAAATGACAACAAAGAATTGCACAAAGTTTAAACTTTTGTATATGCTATATGCATATTTAAATTACACAAATATAACCAAGTCAGTTGAAAATAGGCAAAACAAGGTTAAACTGGCGATAATAGTCCACTTACCACAGATTATTGTTTTCAGATGTAGTGTTGAGAATGGTTGTTTCTCTCCCTTGCCCACCCAAATAAACTTGCATGCAAGTTCGTTTGAAATACATCTCTTCAAGATTCGTCAAGTTGTGTCATTTACCAAACCACCACCTGTGGCTGATAACATGTTCACCTAAAAATGAAAGAATTAGAATTGAAATTGAGAGATTCAAAAAGTGTTTACTGCATTGTTAAAGTGGCATGAGCTGCCGAAATTCACACTTCTTTCATAATTTCTGATCGTCACGACAGTAACAGGCTTTGAAGGCCATCGACAAACTAAATGATTGGCGTTGGAAAGAGGAAAATCCATACAGTATGTGGCCTGTACAAACGGAAAACGTGTTCGAAAAGTAAACAAAATTTAAATAACCGGGACGACCATTCATTCATTCTAAACCAAAGTTAGTTCAAAACAATGCTTTATCGCACATTTTTTAGACTAGAAACACTAAAAAGCTTCTGAATTATACGTCTTGAGAAAAATAGTCAATAATTTCAACGTTCTGTTTTTAAGTCAAAATATCAACATTTTGGCAGCTCATGCCACTTTAAGAGTTAATAGTGGTAACATTTATATTAATTTCCATTTTGTGGTTTTATTTAGTAAGATAATAATGTAGCAATCCTTCAAAACATACCAGTTGTTTTCTTAAATCCTTGTCATCTCTTAACCTCGGCTCTAATGACTCGAGAGAGTCCATATCCTTCAGGGGCAGCTCCACCTCAGGTTTGACATCAGGTCTTGCCACAGTTACTTGGTGACATTCCAATACTTTCTTCAACATATGCGAGAGATGGTCCACTCTCTCCTGCACCTCCGCCATCATCTTTATCAGTTGGGATTCCATTGCTGTACAAAACAAGATAAAAGGTGTCAAATATTTCATCTATTCAATACAGTTAAATTTATCTATATTAATCTTATATTGACTTAAAGTCTGACTCTCCACCCTTTAAGTCTAAAATTCAGCAACAGGTTCTTATGAAATACACTAAATATACTAAATAAACATCTGGTTCACAACCTTTAACAGTTAAGATTTTAATTTTGTAGTCATCTTTTACATTATTTAACAGTTTTGTCAAGTTTTGTCTATTCACAACTAACTTGTATGTGATACTTACAGAACATCAACTAGTGTCAAGCAAATTGGGTAGGCAGTTGTGAAGGCAGCGATTTAAGGAAAATACAACGTCCTGTATAGCTACGTACCTACAAGAAAGCAAAAATAATTATAAATATTAATATTTAGAAGTATAAATATATGGAATTTATATAGATGTAGGTGGACGATGATGAAAAAAAGATTTGCTTAGGACACCAATCAATCATCAGATTAACATTGAATTTGAAATTGAAATGCCTGGGACTCGTAATGAGAATTTTCACAATCTGAACTTAGTCATTTTCAAGTACATCCCGGTTTGGTTAAATTCGCCAATCAAATACATTCTTTTCTTATAATCTGACATTCCCCTACCGATCAGGACAATATCAGAATTATACAAATGAAAAAAGGGGAAAAAATCTTTTAATTTCATATTAAGACGGCTCGGTTGAGTGGAACAACAACAACAACAGAGAAATTAACGAGCTCCGTGTCAACTTAATGTAGGAGTAACATTCCCTCCAACATAAACAATGTATTACTTGGTAAAATTTGATATAAATGCGTCATAATATAGCAGTAAACTTACCGACGATTATCTGGTATAGCAGCTTCAAAACAACCGAGATCCGTGTGTTTACAAATAAAATTCGCCATCTTGTTTTTCTAAACTGATTTGTGCGCAAGCGCAGCCTCGGTTTCGTTTTACGGCAATTTCTTTTAACAAATATTTAGGCCTAAATATTTGTTATAATTCGACATGTTGTTTTAATTTTGACCGCTTTAATTTTGATCGTTCGTTCACAAGTAGGCCTAAAGCTACTAAAGGCACTTATATTTACACGGTAGACTATCTTACTATCGGCTAGGCACCCCCGAGGTCTCTCTCTGGGCTGCCGGGGAAGCGCCGTGAGGGTCACCGAAGCTGTGCCGGTAGCTGCCTATGAAACATCGGACTAATGGCCAGTCTGACTGTTTATTATACGGACCATAATAGTTTATTAAAGGCATAGTTAGGGGAATTGGGAGCTAAAACACAGAAAGAAATGAAAAATGATTTAGGCTATATGCATTTCATTTCAATTGGAGTTAAATTAGAAGTTGGATTAGCCTAAGTACATGTACATAATTAAATATAAAAAGGAACACATTTCATATGGATGAACAACCTCGGAATTTATTCTTGGCATGAGCTGTCAAAATGTTGATATTTTGACGTTAAAACAGAATGTTGAAAGTAGGCCTACTGGCTATTTAATTGTTAACTGCTGATTAGACATTACTATAAATGAGGCATAGTAGGGGGTTGATCATAAGGATTAAGCCTGGCGCCAGGGATTAATCTTGTAGGTGGTTGCAAGAATTAAAAACGTTAAGTATTTTTTACCAAAGGCATATGCCAACAGGATCTAGTCCCATTTACAGGCTCCGTACCGAAAACTTGAAACTTGGTAAATAGGCCTATGTTATATGAGCTGTTATTGTAATTTTCTCATCTTTTGTTTGTTCTTGTAATTTTTTTTCCATTTGTCTGCATTCGATAAAAATTGTTTAAGATGTTAAGAAAGAAGAAATTTTAATTTACATGCCTATTGCAGATTTATAATTTTATTTGATAGCCGATACAGGCCTAGCATACCCGTTCTTAAAGTTAACATCACCCCCTCACCACAAACACAAAAAGAAAAACAAACAAAAAAACGTCAGGACCGTAGGTAGACAGATAATGACAACCCTGCATGCGAAAGGCCGACTTTTCCCACATTTTGTCGATATAGACTTATACAATGGAGTACAAGAACATGACAAATAAATTATGAAAAAATGTCATCAAAGCACTTGAGTACAATAAAGGCAAATTAGTACCGATATGAAACCACTGTCACTAGGCCTAAAAATAAATTAGATCTAACCCAAAGCCCCACAGTTGGTTAACTGCAGGCTACATACTGTTGGGCCTAGGTTGGCTGACCGATGATCAGCCGACCTTTAACTTGCCGACCATATACCAACCTAAGGCCGACTAAGGCCAATCTACCGCTTATCTACCAACCATGAAATGGCCGACCATGCCAACCTTGAGCCAACATTGGCAAGCCGATCATGGCATTAGCCAACCATGGAATGACCAGCCCTGCCAACCGAAAGCCAACGTTAACAAGCCGACCAATAGCCAACCATGTCAACCAAAAGTCAACGTTGGCAATCCGACGAATAGCCAACCATGCCAACGAAAAGCCAACGTTGGCTAGCCGACCAACAGCCAACCATGAAATGGCCAACCATGCCGACCGAAAGCCAACGTTGGCAAGTCGATCAATAGCCAACCATGAAATGACCAACCATGCCAACCAAAAGCCAACGTTGGGCCAACGGTGGCTAGCCGACCAACAGCCAACCATTAAATGGCCAACCATGCCAACCGAAAGCCAACGTTGGGCCAACGTTGGCAAGCTGATCAATAGCCAACCATGAAATGACCAACCATGCCAACCAAAAGCCAACGTTGGGCCAACGGTGGCTAGCCGACCAACAGCCAACCATTAAATGGCCAACCATGCCAACCGAAAGCCAACGTTGGGCCAACGTTGGCAAGCCGATCAATAGCCAACCATGAAATGACCAACCATGCCAACCAAAAACCAACGTTGGGCCAACGGTGGCTAGCCGACCAACAGCCAACCATTAAATGGCCAACCATGCCAACCAAAAGCCAACGTTGGGCCAACGTTGGCTAGCCGACCAACAGCCAACCATGGAATGGCCGACCATGCCAACGTTGGCCCAACGTTGGGCCACCGTTGGCCAGCCAACGGCGACCATCAGCCAACCATGCCAACCAAAGGCCAACGTTGGCCCAACGTCGTCGTGTTATCTGGGGACCTATTCGGCCTAAACGTTAGCCTTCCAATCAATGATCGATCCTATAGTTAGTGGGCGATGCTAGCGGTGATTGACGTGATCGATATTTAACTCTCGGCTTATACAGCTGACGCCTTCATGAGAATCATCAAAGGGTTCACCGCTTAAATAGGCTTTCAATTATTAAGTGGCCGTTCGAAAAAATTAACGCCCCGCTGGCCAAAGTCGCGAGAGTCACTAAAAACCAATCGATCTATATCGTCACAGCTGACTGTCAATTATGAATCTTTTGGTATACGGACTTTATCGAAATCAACTTTGAAAAACTTAATCAATATGAAATACCACAGTTGTATTAATTGATAGACCTAAATACGAAAATATAAATAAAAAAACAATGGAAAAAACGTACTATTTTGCCCATATCTCTAACAGATAACGCATAACGCCCGCAACAGCCGCATAACGTCCGCAACGGCCGCATAACGCCCGCAACGGCCGCTTAACGCCCGCAGATAATGCTTAAAGCGGCTGCTTAACGTAATCTTTTGGTATATGGACTTTATCGAAATCAACTTTAAAAAACATAGTAAATATGAAATACCACAGTTGTATTAATTTACAGACCTAAATACGAAAATATAAAAAAAAAACAATGGAAAAAACGTACTATTTTGGCCATATCACTAACAGATAACATATAACGCCCGCAACGACCGCATAACGCCCGCAACGGCCGCATAACGCTCGCAACGGCCGCATAACGCCCGCAACGGCCGCAGCGCCACCTGGTGGATTTATATGTTATATAGAAGTACTTCTCAATTATTTCTAGTCAGTCGAGTGCTGGACATCAGGCATGGGGCTGTTTACGTGCATTGAGTGTGGCCAAACTTTTAGTCGGGATCACGATATGCGACGTCATCAGGATAGGTATGACCATCATACATCATCACTTCAAAGTGACAATGGAGATCAAAACATAGTCAGAAAACACTGATTCTGCGGATAGTTGCGCAAGTCAAAAGGCCATAGATGAAAACACTCTGTCGTCAGCGGAGGAAGAATCACAGGAAGGTGAAAGCTTTTCCTCGTTCTGAGGAAGAGTCGCAGGAAAACGGAAAGGCGTCATCAACGATGTGGGATTATCTTGTAACAAAGGCGATCGAACAGCACATCCCTGAAAAAACTGACTCTATCGATGAAGAAAATGGTGACTACGAAACTTTGAGGCCAAAAATAATAAAAACTCTGATGTCATTATACAACGACGAGAGTTTGCTTTTAGAGTCTATGAAAAAAGATCCAATCCATAAACAAATTATGGCTACGAAACATTCACTTGAAGACAATTTTGACTTATCACCGAGAGAGGCCCTGAATAATGCTATAAAAATGAGGAAAGCCTTATTTAACGATCTTTTACCAACCACATATCCTGATACTCAAGAAAATGAGGACAGTGACTAAATCTAACCTTAACATACAATTTATATATATATATATATTTAAAATTTGTTAACTTTACATAACCCAACTCAATAAAGATGTTGAAATAGAATGTAGAGTTAGTCATGTCTTTGATCATTGTGGTATTTCATATATACTATGTTTTTTAAAGTTGATTTCGATAAAGTCCATATACCAAAAGATTACGTTAAGCAACCGCTTTAAGTATTATCTGCGGGCGTTAAGCGGCCGTTGCGGGCGTTATGCGGCCGTTGCGGGCGTTATGCGGCTGTTGCGGGCGTTATGCGCCGTTGCGGGCGTTATGCGGCCGTTGCGGGCGTTATGCGGCTGTTGCGGGCGTTATGCGTTATCTGTTAGAGATATGGGCAAAATAGTACGTTTTTTCCATTGTTTTTTTATTTATATTTTCGTATTTAGGTCTATCAATTAATACAACTGTGGTATTTCATATTGATTAAGTTTTTCAAAGTTGATTTCGATAAAGTCCGTATACCAAAAGATTCATAATTGACAGTCAGCTGTGACGATATAGATCGATTGGTACTTAGCGATTCTCGCGACTTTGGCCAGCGGGGCGTTAATTTTTTCGAACGGCCACTTAATAATTGAAAGCCTATTTAAGCGGTGAACCCTTTGATGATTCTCATGAAGGCGTCAGCTGTATAAGCCGAGAGTTAAATATCGATCACGTCAATCACCGCTAGCATCGCCCACTAACTATAGGATCGATCATTGATTGGAAGGCTAACGTTTAGGCCGAATAGGTCACGTGGGGTACCTGGTTCGAAATTTACGCGTAGATGTCAGTTCTAGATTGATACACGTGGAGATATGATTCATGTACTAAAGCAGTATGAACAACAACAACAACGCTTGATAGAAATCCTGAAGGTAAGATTTCTTTTTTTAAGATTTTTAGTTTTGCTATAGGTCGTGGTAACATATTCGATGCGTGGCAATTCTATTGTTTATATGCTTCATTGTGCTAGTCGAACAAGTTTTGACATGTCATTGACTCGCTGGCAAACTACGAGCTTTATCGATCCAATACGTCACTTTGTCGAGACTGCGCAATTACCACGTGTCACCTCGGTTGTATATTTATCGTTCTAGCTGGTAACTTTTTAAAACGATTTCAAACGATGTTTTTATAAGATGTTTGACTAACTTTCTTATTGTTTTTCATTACGTCTTAACGCTAACGCTCAACGTCTTAACGCATTCATTCTATCGAAAATCACTTTCTTAACGTCATTACCTATTTCATTTTTACTCATTTTCTTTCAATTTTCCTGATTAAAGTTCACATTTGTGCTCGTACTATAGTACGAGAACGCTATTGATTTTATGGTTTTCCGCTTAACACCCGCCGGACGTCTGTTAGTGATACTTCTTAGCGCATTTCTTTACGTTTTAAAACAACGTCTTAACGCCTTCATTCTATTGTTTTCTTCCGAAAAACACTTTCTTAACGTCATTACCTATTTCTACACATTTTTGTTAAATATTTCTGATTAAAGTTAAGATTTTGCTCGTTATCATTCTCGTACTGTTGTACGAGATGCGGGATTTCCCGGAAGTGCGTCATTTTAACTTTAGTGCGGGAATTCCCGGAAGCGCCGCCATTTTGACCGGAAGCGCCGCCATTTTGACCGGAAGCACCGCCATTTTGACCGGAAGCGCCGCCATTTTGACCGGAAACCCCGCCATTTTACCGGAAGGGCCGCCATTTTGACCGGAAGCGCCGCCATTTTGACCGGAAGCGCCGCCATTTTGACCGGAAATGCATGCCGCCCCCTTTTATGACGTCATCACTGCGCTCGTTCTCTTATATAGCTCTCTACTATTGTGGATACAATTCTTAACTTGATCTGGAATCTATCCCAAAGCGAAACCATGTTAATCTGTATATCCCAGTACATTTACCATTTTAAAGTGGAATAAGCTGCCAAAATGTTTTGAGCGTAACAAAAAAAACTGCTATTTTTATCAAGAAGTACACATTTTAGTGCTACTAGTTTCGATAATGTGCGTTAGTGTAGCGTCCACTTATAGTATAAAGCATTTTTTTTCTCTTACTCAGGTTGCTGAGAGAATGAGAAAGAGTTGTAATATAGGTGTGCATTGATTACAGCGACATTGTGTTTTTTTCTATTCATGCCTCTTTTTAGACAACTTTTTCGAGGCAAGGCAAGCCAACAGAAAAATGTTGCCAACCGTGTCTTGCTTGTTTTCAAACTGAGAGCCAACTGAGAAACACGGGAAAGTCCCAACAGAAGATTAATTCGATTCTGTATATCGGCAAAGACCTACCTGTCGTTGCGCAATGCTGGCGATGCGTATATATAGCCCCACCATTATACAGAAGGGAAGGATCATGGCATATATCATTGTTCCAAAGATATGCCACATCGTATAGATCAACTCATATCTGCAAATCTCGGGGTAGTTGTCTGTAAAAAAAAAAGACGTCTACTTGAAAAAGATAGTTAAATGAGCTCAAAATGAGATGGATAAGTTAGTACATATTGGCGAAGCCTTTTTTGTGAACTAACACGATTTTTCAACTCACGATCTTCAATATTTCTTGAGAAGGCACTCCCAAGTCTTACGTCATGTACATGCGTTAATAAGAATGAGTGACATTTTGAAAACTCAATAAATTCCAATGGAAAAACAACGTTCTCGTGTTCGATGGTTGAAAAAAAGGTGGAAACTTGAAAAAGTCTAATAATCGATTGACTGATTGATTGACGGATGTCTTACGCTACATTTAAGATTATTTCTCTTATATGGCAGCGTTGTCAGGTTTAGTTGGGGGAAGAAACCCGGTTCTTTGCCCGGAGTAAACTGTCGACCTTCCACAACAACCATGGTCCATTCCACAAAGGACGGTTCAGAGAAACCCCCTTAGGAATATTTGGCATTTTGTCCTTTGGACTGATTGGGATTCGAACCCGCTGCTCATCGATGGAAGGCTGGTGTTGAGGGCTCGCTCTTGTTTTAAAGAGGGAATGAGTCCCTGTTCGAGAATTGATAGTAAAAAGTTGTGAGAAAAAACAAAAAGTCTCAATCCATATGAATTTCAAATGATTTTTTGTAAGAAAACGTAGATTTCCTTGTACTCCAGAAACTGACCCCTTAATGCAGCTTAAAAATAGGGTTACTATCGGGTTAATTATGCAATATTTTTAAATGAATGCTCCGATATTTTCAATTCAAATAGACACAAGATTCTTACCTTGGGGAGTAAACGCCATGTAGAGACCAGCGGACACCAGGGTTGACACTGTCCAAATTAGCATCAATGAAATTATTACCCTTGGGGCAGTCAGATATCTTTCTACACTGAGCGGGTTTGTGACAATAACATATCTGGATGCGGTAATCCCAACCAGGTGATAAGCCGAACTGAATTGGAAAGCCTGAACAACCCATAGTAATAAAGAACAGGCGGTCCATCCACCTAAAATGTTGAGAGACAGAGATACAGTAAAAGAAAACTACTGTTGAGTTATGAAATATATGTCATTATTAAAAGGAAATAAAATCCAGTCAAACGTGTACACTCATTAAATACAGAACATTAATAGCTTTTGACAGAAGTGTGTTATTCCCACGAGTTTTTGCTGATTTTTTAGAGCTTTTTAAATCCAAATTCCGTAGTGTTAGCGATAATGAATTGATAGTAGATCATCCATCTTGATTTCGACAGGTCAATTGTGGATGGAGTCGGCCAATGGATACCATAGTGAAGAGATACGGAGTCATGGCATTTGCGATTGATCGCACTTTGCGACGGCTTCGTGAAACGGCCCCCAGGGCCCCGTCTTACGAAGCTGGCGTAAGTTACGTCGGACAGTAAATCAGTGTTAAAGGTATATGAACTTACGCCCTAGTCGCAACTGGTCTATGTTGTAGGCCTATGCGCAACTTTACGCCATCTTCGTAAGACTGGTCTCTCTTCAGCTCAAGTTGGCTTTGGATCCGCCACATGGAAACGTCTGTACTGATTTCTATTGTCTCTTTGAAATACATTAGCGCGAAATCCAAATTGGCTATATTCCAACAGTAAAGTGTTTGAAAAAGATAGTTTACGTAGCTGTATAAGCATACATTCCGGCTATTTGTATTTTGTCCGTTATAAGCACGTATCTTCGTTTTGTTAAAGGCCCACTTGCCGCCGTAGCCTGTTTAAATTTGCTAAGAAAACCAATTTACATGAGCTTACTACGACTAATACCACTAAACTTAAACAAAGGACACATAAAACATGTCTAGTTAGCTTTAGAATGTAGAAATGGGGTGAAAAACAAACGAAGAATCGAAGCCTGATTACAACAACAACGATCAGTGTCGGTCAACTTTCGTGTTGGATTACCCTCATTTCAGGCCTTTTTATCTGTGGTTTACACTCAAAAAATTATCAGCAGGCTTTTACAGTCGCTGTTAACCGATCGTCAGCCTGTATTTCTCAGATATATAGGCCTAAGTAAAATTACACTGTGCCGTTAGTTCACTCACTCGACTGAAACATAAAATCGCCCCTGCGAGCAGTTTGGTTTGTTTACGTTTCGGGCACCTAACAATTCAAATTAAAAATACAAAGTGACGTCCAAACTTTTAAATTTTGGTAAAAATAGAAAGTTCCTAACTTATATTGTCTGGGGAAAATACAGAAAACGGTCTCTCTGTTTTAATGTATACAATATTCCTGATTTTCGCGGCAAGTGTGCCTTTAAGGTGTATTGTTTTGACCCATATTTTTTATTCCAAGGTCAATCCTTTAGTTTTTCATGGAGCTTCAAAAACTTCTCTTGACAATCAGAATTTATGAAAAATTACATTACAAGGATTTACATTAGTTGCTTGATTTATATACGCGTTTAAAGTGGCACGAGCTGCCAAAATTCACACTTTGTTCATAATTTCTGATCGTCACGACAGTAAAAGGCTTTGAAAACCATCGAAAAACTAAATGATTCGCATTGGAATTAGGAAAATCCGTACAGTATGTGGCCTGTACGAACTGAAAACTTGTTCGAAAAGAAAACAAAATTGAAATAACCGGGACGACCATTCATTCATTCTAAGCCAAATTTAGTTCAAAACCATACTTTATCGTACATTTTCGAGACTAGAACTACTAAAAAAGCTCCTGATTTATACGTCTTGAGAAAATAGCGAATAATTTGAACACTCTGTTTTAACGTCAAAATATCAACATTTTGGCAGCTCATGCCACTTTAAGATTATTTCATTTGATTGAGGTAGATCGGATAAGAGCAGGTTTTAAAACTGATACAATGAGTGTATTATTGTATGTACGGCTATGGCTGCTGTTCATGTCCCTTTAGGTACTTTTTACTTGTCGAGGTAGCAGGTGGTTGGAGAAATCCCTATATGGCCAAAGTATATTGATATTGTGCAAGCCAGTATAGAGTTAAAAAAATTTAGCTTTACAGAATCATTTCACTTTTCTCAGATGTTTTCCTAATTGAAGCAACACCGCCGGTTGAAATGTTCTGTACATTCTTACAGATCCTAACGCCGATCTCATCAAAATATATCATGTAAATGTTCACATTTGGCCGGTATCTTCGCAGTTTTACATCAACTACAGGATTCTAATATCTTTCTTACTCAAAAGTAGCCCGGATCATCGGTCTTACGGCGACTGGTATTATATGGCTGCTAATGTGTCTTGTCGCCTTATGACGAACACGGAGAGAAAAAAAAATTCGGCAGAGCTCAGATTTCTCGGCTAACTCAAAAGCTACTTCCGGATAACGTCCAAATGTGAGCATTTGCATGATTTGTTTTGTGTGAACGGCGAACTAAAGGATTGATTTTAATGCATAACAAATTTCAACCGATTGTGTTTCTTTAGTTAGGAGAAAATCAGTGAGAAAAATGCCCACTTGCCGCCGTAGCCTGTTTAAATTTGCTAAGAAAACCAACTTACATGAGCTTACTGGATAATACCACTAAACTTAAACATAGGACACATAAAACATGTCTAGTTAGCTTTAGAATGTAGAAATGGGGTGAAAAACAAATGAAGAATCGAAGCCTGATTACAGCAACAACGATCAGTGTCGGTCAACTTTCGTGTTGGATTACCCTCATTTCAGGCCTTTTTATCTGTGGTTTACACTCAAACAATTATCAGCAGACTTTTCCAGTCGCTGTTACCCGATCGTCAGTCTGTATTTCTCAGATAAATAGGCCTACGTAAAATTACACTGTGCCGTTAGTTCACTCACTCGACTGAAACATAAAATCGCCCCTGCGAGCAGTTTGGTTTGTTTACGTTCCGGGCACCTAACTATTCAAATTCAAATTAAAAATACAAAGTGACGTCCAAACTTTTAAATTTTGGTAAAATAGAAAGTTCCTAACTTATATTGTCTGGGAAAAATACAGAAAACGGTCTTTCTTTTTTAATGTAAACAATATTCCTGATTTTCGCGGCAAGTCAGATTTCCAGTTTCTGAATTGTTTGAAATTTTAAATATCCAGTGCAGAAAACAATGAGTTGAGTATCAGAATGCAACCATGAATCAATTACCAGCATAAAATAGTAGCCTACTAGAGACACGATTGTGTGGCCACGCGACACTATCATAAACAGGACAAAAACAATCAGTCAATTGTCACATATTTCTTTCACCACCTGCAGTCGGAATAATTGACTGTACCAGTTCGATACTAAGTGGCAGAAATATTGCGCTTCTTGAGTGAGTTTCAACTACGTCACAGACATATAGGGGATTCACAATAGAACGAGTATTCCAAAATTTGCGTCACAACATGATGTAATATGTTCGATTTCAACAAACCATTTCAAAAGACGTCACAAGTTTCCAACAACACCTGTCACTAAAAAAAATCTGTTCGGGATAAAAATCAGGACGACGAAACAAGGATTGCCATCAGTTTTGACTGGCTATCATTTTCAAACACTGTTAAAGGGGCATGAGCTGCCAAAATGTTGATATTTTGACGTTAAAACAGAATGCTGAAATTATTGGCTATTTTTCTCAAGAGGTAGAATTCAGAAGCTTTTTAATGCTTCTGTTTTGAACCATCCTCGGATACCCAGGGTTAAATTCTCGACAAGCTCACCTCTGTAAGCGGAATTTTTAACCGTGGGTTTCGACGATGGTTTTGAACTAACTAAGTACTGTTTTGAGCTAACTTTTTTACTTTTGAACACGTTTTCGGTTCATACAGGCCACATACTGTATGGATTTTTCTCATTCCAACGCCAATCATTTAGTTTTTTGATAGTCTTCAAAGCCTCTTACTGTCGTGACGATCACAAATTATGAAAATAGTGTGAATTTCGGCAGCTCATGCCACTTTAAAGATGCATATAGCATACATATGGAGCTTAAAATCCTGAATTCTTTCCTAACAATAACAGCGTTGATAATTTACCGGAAATTAAAAAGTTTATCCCAGGCTTCCAATAAGCTGTGAAAAACAAGATTACGTAGGTGTTCAGTTTATGGACGATCGGAAACATTGAAAAATCTTGTAATACCAGTTTCTCTAAACATAAATCTTTTGCTCAAAGCAAGTACAGACTGCCTGGCATAGTTCAATTTAAGAAATAGAAAATAAACCATATATTTCTATTATTCGATAGCTGGTTGATATACGTGAGCGACAAGGCACGCTTGGCCCAGGGAGCAGCAACAAATTTCAGCGCAGACGGCTGAGGCAAGTTCGTCCAAGTTCACCAAGCTACATAAATGTCAGTATACCTGTGTTATGTAATATTTTTAAGTGATCACGTGTTTCAATAGGTACACACCTCCTCTCAGCTCAGCTCACGTTATACGTGTGCGCTAGGCTTAAAGAGTTTGCAAGGGCGTAGACACGTTTCGAAATTTGTGGGGGGGGGGGGGGGGGGGCTGAATTGCTATCCCAGCTCAATAGGCAAGGGTCCAGGGGCCGCCAAGGCCCCGGAAGCTCCGCTGTCCGAGATCGCCATAGGGGCGTTCTGGGCTAATAACAGGGCATAAATATGAGGATCCATCTATTTATCAAACGGAAGGATTTTCCTGGTGTTTTTGCCATTTTCCAGGGTTATTCGTTCATTTTTCTGATTCTGTTGGCCATGACAAGCTCCTGTCAGTCGTCAACCTAATGAAATATCATAGGTTTGGTTTGTCACAACAATTTATGGCCCCCCAAAGGTCTAAATGATATACCTCTTTTTAACACAATTAGAAACTTGTCTCCATGGTTATTTTAGACAAGAAGCTTTTCCCTGTGCCCGTGTGTTTTAGTGATCATAAATATATATACCACGACACATTCCTTACTTCTTTGGATTATGTATCTAAGGAAACTCTCCCTGGATGGCGGCTGTCTACATGAATGATGGTCAGAAGACGTGTCCTCACAATGTGACTACAGCAAACATGTTTATTCAAAAAAAAAAATAGTGGCGTCTTTTAAACCACACGGAACCATATCCGCGCAAAAGTGGTGGAGCACACAAAGCTCATTCCGGTAATGCCGTCGACCGATGCCACCAGCGAGCGAAGTTTCAGTACTCTCAGAGGATAGAAAACCTGGTTGCGCACTACGACAACACAATCAAGACTCAACTGACTGATGATCCTGCATGTACACAAAGACCGGACTGATGCCATCCCGTTGAAGGACGTTGCCAATGAATTTGTCTCACGGAGCCACGTCAGGCTAAACATGTTTGGGAGATTCGAGTGATTCGAGATTCGACCAATATACATACCCAGGCAATCAACATTTTTTTTTTGTGCCAATATTTGGGGGGGCTGAAGCCCCCCAAGTCCCCCCCTTGTCTACGCCTATGGTTTGAAGTATTTGTCGAATATCTGACACTGGTATGTTTGTTATATTATATTTGACGCATATCTGCTGTAAGTCTAGATTGATTGTTTGGTGTTTTTAGTCCGAAATATCTGCGATGATGATGTAAGACATTTTCTGACAGATAGGCCATCATCATCGTCAGAACGCATTTGATCAATTTACTGGGAATTCCTTGCCCCCCTTCGAGCTGGCAAGACCACCTCTCGTTTCTCATCAAAAATATCAAGATTCTCTTCATAACTTTTAAAAAATAAAATTGCTAACCCGTACTTTAATGATTTCCCTTTCTCCTCGCACCAGTCTTAAGTCTGTACGTCGACACAAGCCATAGATCTGCCCGGTTAAATTTCAAACTGTACCAAACCTTTCCGAAATCAGCCGTTTGCATGATCTCTCATTGATACGTCATATGACGTAAAAGGTCAACCTGTCACATGACTACCCACTAGCAGGCGATCACGTGATAGTTTGGCTTGAGTATACACAGAACAACTGCTTGAGCTGAACTAATCATGTGACAGGTTGACCTTTAGCGTCATAGTGACGTATCAATAAGAGATTATGCAAATGGCTGATTTCGGAAAGGTTTGGTACAGTTTGAAATTTAACCGGGCAGATCTATGGCTTGTTTCGACGTACAGACTTAAGATTGGTGCGAGGAGAAAGGGAAATCATTAAAGTACGGGTTAGCAATTTTATTTTTTAAAAGTTATGAAGAGAATCTTGATATTTTTGATGAGAAACGAGAGATGGTCTTGCCACCTCGAAGGGTGGCAAGGAATTCCCAGTAAATTGATCAAATGCGTTCTGACGATGATGATGGCCTATCTGTCAGAAAATGTCTTACATCATCATCGCAGATATTTCGGACTAGGTGTTTTATGCCGCGCTCAAGATTATTTCACTTATATGGCGGCGTTGCCAGTTTTAATGTGGGAGGAAACCGGGATCTATGCCCGAAGGTAACCCACCACCTTCCGGTGATAACTGGCCACATAGTGCATATGTCTAGAAATCGGCATTTTAACAAGGTTTCTGTCCAAGAATAGTACACCTATTCCTGTTAATGTCAAATATAATTATCTATTGTACGAGGCAAATATTGATTAATTGTGTCTGTCACAAAAAGTTTATCGAACTTTTAAAAATGATTTTCTGCAATTTGGAACAAGAGCAATGTTTAGGTTTGGACATACACGTTATTAGCTTTAATTGTAGCTTTTTAATGGCACAATGATTAGCTGAATTTGTTTATAAATAAGCCCATCAAAGCTGCCTTTAAAGTTCACCACACTTTGATCTACACAAAAGTATGCATGACTGAAGTGTTTTAGCCAACAATTCTTTCTACAACGTTTCGGACAAGATGAAAAGAGCCGTGGAATCAGTCTAGCAAAATTGTTACCCACTTTATAAAAAAAGGCTACCACATGCAATTTTCACTTTTGTGATTTTATCACACTGTATTAAATGGTGCGCAATACAAATGCACACACTTACATATATCATCATCTTTAAAATGAACATTTTGAATAAAAGTTAGGGAAAGATTTATTTACATATATGACAGCTTTAGACAAGAAGATTTTCTCTGTATCCGTGTGTTTTAGTGTTCATAAATATACGACAGCTTTGCTAGGTTTCGTCTGAGAGGAAACTGAGCTCTCTCCCCAGACAAAAACAGAACTTCGGCAGGTATCCCTTTGTAAAAGATACCGATAATATCTGCACTGCTTGGATAACGATGAATCCTAAATTAATTAAATAATGTTTCATTTACAAACATATTCCAAACAGCACCAGTTAAATTCTAGATTAGCAGTTAACAATTTTCATAAATTTTGTCTTTAAAGCGGCATGAGCTGCCAAAATTCGCATTTGTGGCATGAGCTGTCAAAATGTTAATATTTTGACGTTAAAACAGAACGTTGAAATTATTAAACACAAAACATCTTTCGTATGGTAAGACAACTTCTTATTATATATATACAATACATATATACATGTAGTAGCGACGTTTCGACCCAGTTCCTAAGGTCGTTCTCAAGCTAATGAAAATTAAAATATCAACAGGATATAAATACAGAAGATTAGAATTATCGTAGAATAGTGAACATCATAAAAGAATAATTAGGTAGTTGATATATATAATATTATAATATATATGTATTGTATATATATAATAAGAAGTTGTCTTACCATACGAAAGATGTTTTGTGTTTCATAAATCAACTTCTAAATGCCTATTAAGCAAGTAGTTGAAATTATTGGCTATTTTTCTCAAGACGTACATGTATAATTCAGAGGTTGTTTAGTGATACTAGTCTCGAGTATGTACGATAAAGTATTGTTTTGAACTAACTTAGGCTTAGGTTCGTGTAGGCCACATGCAGTATGGATTTTCCTTATTCCAACAAGAACAAACAAGAACAAATAAGAAGCTTTTTAGTGACACTACTGCCCGTAGTCTATAGCGAAAGTACCTTACTTAAAGTAGTGTTTTGAACGAATCTTACGTGTAAGTCAATTTCAATATCTAATTTTCGAATACGTTTTCGGCTGGTACGGCACTCAGACTGTACGGATTGTCCTAAATAAAACGTCAATGTTTAAAGGCACACTTGCCGCCGTAGCCTGTTTAAATTTGCTAAGAAAACCAATTTACATGAGCTTACTACGACTAATACCACTAAACTTAAACATAGGACACATAAAACATGTCTTGTTAGCTTTAGACTGTAAAAATGGGGAGAAAAACAAACGAAGAATCGAAGCCTGATTACAACAACAACGATCAGTGTCGGTCAACTTTCGTGTTGGATTACCCTCCTTTCAGGCCTTTTTATCCGTGGTTTACACTCAAACAATCATCAGCAGGGTTTGCCAGTCGCTGTTAACCGATCGTCAGTCTGTATTTCTCAGATAAATAGGCCTACGTAAAATTACACTGTGCCGTTAGTTCACTCACTCGACTGAAACATAAAATCGCCAATAGGGGGCAGATCGGTTTGTTTACGTTCCGGGTACGTAACGATTCAAATGTTCAAATTCAAATTAAAAATACAAAGTGACGTCCAAACTTTTAAATTTTGGTAAAAATAGAAAGTTCCTAACTTATATTGTCTGGGGAAAATACAGAATACGGTCTTTCTTTTTTAATGTAAACAATATTCCTGATTTTCGCGGCAAGTGTGCCTTTAAGTTGTTTGATAAACTCTTGTGGTCTAGCCAAACTGAATTTATGGGGGAAAAAGGCAAACGATACGCTTTACGATGAACATCACTTACACATGGAGACATTTACGAGTCCTTGTTTCGGAATAAAAAATAAATCATACTTACCAAGTTTTTCTCTCAGACCGATGCTTTCCAGATGGGAGAGATTGTACACTGTGTAAACTATGCCAGCAAACAAATCAGAAATCGCTAGACTTGTGATGAAATAATTACACGGCTGATGGAGATTGGAATGTCTCAGTAGTGTAGATATTACTAATGAGTTTCCTATCACATTAATTATTGTTATTATGAACAGAAATCCCAAATAAAACACGAGAAATTCTATTGGGTCTTTTTCACAAACTGATATAAACATTTCTTTATCCAACACATCCGATTCTGTACTGTTGCAATAATTGGACGGAATCATTTTGACCCCTGATATTACTAATAGCATCAACTGTAAATTACTTTAAATCCCACTAAATTGAATTAAGGGAGGTCGCATAGCCGTCAGTAGATGTACGTAGACGCTGCAGTTCATTTTAAAACTCTATCAGTCTCAGTTTTCCGCAATTGTATTAGAAATATGTCCAGATCGAATCGAACTATGTCAGAGCGGTTCACGACGAGATGAAGGTAATTCAACACAGTCGCGGAGACAGAGTGTGGTTCAACTACCGAAGAAGCACATTTCCTTTGTTCTTGACCAGCCATTAGCAGTAAAAAGTAGCCCTTAAATGAAAAGAAATCAATAGAAGTCCGAAACACAAGATGTATCTGCTATTTCTCGAGGTATCTCTTGCGGCTTACAACCATTTCTTGTGATAAGAGTCCCGTAATGACTGCATTAGTCGTTCAGCTGATATTAGGCTGGTGCGATTGGCCGACGGAGCAGTGGATTTAACCGGTGTACGGTCCAGAAAATCTTACTGTGCACGCCTTTGGATACTTTCTGATAAAGCCGTACAATTTTATTTAAAAATAAGCATCGTTAGCAGAAAAATAGATAGCGGACACTGTCTTATACCGGCATTGTCTGTTCACTAATCCAGGGAGAAGTAAATATTGATTTAAATTTATTTAAATGATAGACATTGGTCAAGAAAGTAGAAAGAATATACCCAAAAGGTAACACCCACTCAATGTTACTTATAAAAGATAGATAGATTATTTTGCGTTTCCAGATGAACCCAAAATGCGAAAAATATGATCTGATAATTTCATGGCATCACGTCAATTCAATAAAGGTAAACATATCTCGAGTTTCATAAACTGTTCTCATTTCTAGCTCTTTGATCTGCAACTCCTTTCTTTCTGTTTTTGATGTAGAGATTAATTTCTTAACTAAAAATAATCTTGATAGTAAATGCATATACCAACCATCGAGATCTAAAAAGTTATTTTTAGATCTCGGTGGTACCAACAATCAGACCATTTCATGCTTTATCCATTTGATTTAATACCTCCTTAGAATCTTCTTCAAACTCAAACCTCACTGTATGATAGGTTGCATATTTTGCTTCGTTGATTATAGAAATATTTTGATCCGACAGGTTTGAGAAATTTTCTCACTGCGTTTAATTGTAAAAAACTCGTTTGTTTAACAGATGTTCACATGCATATACCTTAGTCGCATATGACTTGAAAATACTCATAAGTTGCAATCGGAACTTCGGAAGAAAACCGATCGATACAAAATCTGTCCGATGAATTCTTGAATTCAAAGAAGTAAGATCAGATCCCCTTCCAATGCGAAAGTAGGTGAAATGTATAGATTAAGCTTGCTGTGTAATTACTAAAGTGCATGTAGAATGAAACTACCTTCATTAGTGCAGAGAAATCCATTAAGCTGTATGATATAAGCTCCTATTAGTGCAATTATGACAAATGCTATTTTAGTTATGGTGTGTTTCCACGGACTTGCGTTAACGTGTGCGTTGACGGATGCGATTGTTTAACGGATAGGATGAAGTGTTTCCACGGACTTGCGTTAACGCATGCGATCGACAGTGCGATCTGTCATAAGGTTACGGTCAAAAGTCAAGGTCATATCCTTGACAACATTTTTTTTCGGTTTGGGGAAAGAATGCGAATAAGTGGACATCTACATAGCTTTTTTATACAAAATATATTTACAGCACAAACACAAGTCAGTAAAAATGAGTTAACAAACTCACTCGGTGTTTCTGTGGATTTCTCCGTCCGTTAACGCTATAGTGTTTCCACGGTCAGTCCGATATTTTTTAACGCACGCGTTAACGGACGGAGAATGGAGCTTGTCCCATTTTTAACGCATCGGACGAGGAATTTCGCTAATCATGACGTCATTGAAGGGGTTTTCCGAACCTGATGACCTTTTGCTGTCAGCTCGAATTCCACAGTCAACACCGAGTGAGGTTTTTTACTCATTTTTACTGAATTACGTTTGCGTTATAAATACATGTTGTATGAATAGGCCATGTAGATGTCCACTTATTCACATTCTTTCCCAAAACCGAAAAAAAAATTGTTGTAAGGGATCATATGACCTTGACTTTTGGCCGTAACCATATGAAAGCTCGCACTAACAATCGCATGCGTTAACGCAAGTCCGTGGAAACACTTCACCCTATCCGTTAAATAATCGCATCCGTCAACGCACGCGTTAACGCAGGTCCGTGGAAACACACCATTACGGATATACGGTATCTTGGAGCCGATAGTCTTCCGAAGCTTTAAACATTGGATTTACCATAAAGGATTGTTACTTAAAGCACTTCAAGTGTGTCTTCAACGGCTTCGATATTTTATCTCAATTTGGTTGGTCATATGGTTTTCTTTATGTTCTTATTTAAAATGGCATATCAGCTGCAAGAATTCGGATTTTTCTTAAGTTCTTATTGTATCTAAAACTTTTCATACATTGAAAACGGTACTATATAGCAACAATGCCTAACCTTTTCAGGTCCAATAAATCTATGTTATTGCATGTTTTTCGAAGTTTTTATCCGAAGAGCTCAGAGTTTAAAGTGGCATGAGCTGCCAAACTTCACACGATTTTCATAATTTGTGATCGTCACGACAGTAAGATATTTTGACGGCCATCGAAAAACTAAATGATTGGCGTTGGAATGAGGAAAATCCATGCAGTGTGTGGTCTTTACGACTCGAAAACGTGTTCGAAAAGTAAACAAAATCTAAATAACCGGGACGAGCCTTTATTCAATCTAAGCCAAAGTTAGTTCAAAACAATACTTTATCGTACATTTTCGAGACTAAAAACACTAAAAAGCTTCTGACTTATACGTCTTGAGAAGAATATCCAATAATTTCAACATTCTGTTTTAATGTCAAAATATCAACATTTTGGCAGCTCGTGCCACTTTATTATATATGAATAAGTGATGCAATTTGACTGATCTAGATTACATTTTTGCTTGTATGTTTTTGACTGTTGAATGGAAATGAATCAATCGATGTTCGAAGATAAAATGGTGCCCAAAACATAATAGGCCTATATACAAAAACTATAATCTTATTTTTCAACGCTTCTGTTATTGCTATCAATGTAGTACCACATTAGTTTTATAATTTTCTTATGGAATCTTTATTACTTTTACCAAAAGGCCTTGAGGTGACCGTTCTTGCAAGGCAGGTTTATTCGCCTATAATCAGAATCGGTTCCGTTGACACATGTCAAGCATTGTCCGTTGCAGGAGTCAATTTCCTAACACGTCACAACGTTCCTACACATCTGCACGGACATATATCAGAAACATACGAAAGCCCAGAGAGCTCATTCGAATTTCGAGTTTCAAGATTTGAAATTCGAAATTCGAAACTCACCTTCCAATTTCGAATTTCAAAATCTGAAATTCGAAATTAGGAAATTGACTTTCAATTTCAAACAAATTAATTGCGAGTTTACAAAACATGGCAGCAGAAGGTGAAATGCAATGAACTATATGTCTCATTGGCTGGTTTGGATCTGACTTTGTGAACTGTGCCGCCATCGATAGTTGAAGCGCGCAGACATATCTGGATCGCTGTTGCACCATCTCCTAGTAATGGCGGCATTCGAGGCAAATCAAATACCACGTGACTTCCATTCCAGTTCATTGGTGTAATGAGTGTTTGAGATCTGGACTGCCATCTTAAATGTGACGATTTCGTTTTGAAACCTCGAAACTCATGTTCCAATTTCCAATTTCAATATTTGAAATTCGAAATTCGAAACTCGCTTTCCAATATCGAATTTCAATATTTGAAATTCGAAATTCGAAAGTCACCTTCCAATTTCGAATTTCAATATTTGAAATTCGAAATTCGAAATTCGAAACTCACCTTCCAATTTCGAATTTCGAATTTCAAAATGTGAAACTGGGTATCAAAAAATTGAATTTTAATAATGAAATCGCTGACCTACCAGTGCATATGTAGACCTATAAATAGTGTTAACAATAATTTGATTGGTTAAAACTAATTTAAAAGGTGTTAGTGATTGTTTAATTAACTAAGTGTGAATCTTGAATTTCGAAATTAAGAAATGTGAATTTCGAATTTCGAATTTCAAAATCTGAAATTCGAAATTCGAATGAGCCCTCTGGGCTTTCGTAGAAACAACATGGACGTATACACAACACGAAAAACAATTTCCATCAGACGTCAAAGTAACTTATATTCGGTCTCACTCTGCTGTATAAGTTTTCCGGTGTCAATGATCTGTTTGATGGCTTAAAGGCAGGCTCAAAGTTCTTTGTCATTATATATTAAACCATGACCACAGTTTTCTAAAAAAACACGAATCATTTATTTCCACAACATTTTTCAGCCAAGCTAGTATTTACATCACGATTCTGATCAAAAGATAATTTTGCAGTTACATAAGTAAATCCTTCAAAGGGACTTGAAAAAGAAGTTAATTACGCCTTGGTGGTTACGTAATAGTGTCTTCTGTAAAATAAGAA
Source organism: Lepidochitona cinerea (assembly GCA_963971465.1). Lineage (NCBI taxonomy): Eukaryota > Metazoa > Mollusca > Polyplacophora > Chitonida > Tonicellidae > Lepidochitona > Lepidochitona cinerea. The sequence goes on from OZ020553.1 coordinate 42,237,148, forward strand.
ATCATGTACGTCATGGTTTCAGCATAATCGCCTTTCTGTGAAACATCGATTAGTTTTTCTGTAACGATTCTTTTCAATTTTCTTAGATATATGTGTTGTCTTAAATGAAGCCTTTTTTGTTATTTCAAAGAAGTAAACGGGTATTTCTTATTTTCTTTTAGTGATAATGCATCTAGTTTTACTTTTGCTCATAACTGATGAAGTCATGCTTACATCGATTAAGTGAACACGAAGAGCTCGAGCTCGACATGGAGCGTAGTGGACTCTCCTTTGGTCGAGGAAGTCAGCAAAATTTCTTTGCAGATTTTAAACATGGGTTTCATAGAAAAGCTATTTTGGATGCATAATGGACAGTAAACCGTATTTACATGGTTCATGGATATTAGACGTTAATTATTATGAACAGAAACCCCAAACTGATAAAAATATTTCTTTGCCTAAAACATCTGATTTAGTGCTGTTGCAATCATGGGACGGAGGTATTTTGACTGATCGCATCAACTGTTAAATTATTCCAACGTCACAATGAATCTGAAATGACGCCACATTGCATTCCATAGATACTTGGTAGAGTTTTGTATTTCTTTTGAAATATCCGCAAGTTTGTGCAAATTGTAGTAAAATTTGTCATAATCCAGGAGAACTAATTCAGTAATTTGGTCAATTTACGGTTTCCAACTGTAAATGGTTGCAGTCAGCCACATTTGGAAAGTAGTGCCCAAAGTTGTTCATAAAACCTTTAAGTAAAACCTATACAATCCAACCTGTGAAATGACATTTTATTCTCAGCCATCAGACCGAAGAAACCCGAAGAAGGACTTTACCAATGGTTAGCAGACTGAAGAAAACCTTGAGTGAAAATGAATCAATACAAGTAAGAAATATAAGAAGTATCTGCTATTATTCAAGGTATCTCTAGCGGCTAAAATACATTTCTTGTGCTAAGAGTCCGCTAATGGCAACATTTGATGCTATAAGCTGCTGTGGAACAGTGATTAGGTGCGAGCTCACTGCATTAAACCGGCGTGAGGAAGACACAATCCAGAAGCCTATATTTCTTTGAATAAATGGCATAGCGCCGTTTATTAGAAACGTGGAAAGCGGTGACAATGACATAAATAATGTCGCTAATAAGTAGAGCAAATATAAACCTGAGATAACAAAGTGGAAATCGATTTGGTTTTTTTATTGAAAGGCTGTATAGTTAGTAGACAAAAAAGTAATCCGCGGTTACCATCTCTTCAATTCGGCTGAAACGTTATTTCGTCCAAATTCTGGGCGAATGCTTAAAAAGCCGTCGGCGAATTGTCGATTGACGCAGTATTTAAAGGCACACTTGCCGCGAAAATCAGGAATATTGTTTACATTAAAAAAGAAAGACCGTATTCTGTATTTTTCCCAGACAATATAAGTTAGGAACTTTCTGTTTTTACCAAAATTTAAAAGTTTGGACGTCACTTTGTATTTATAATTTGAATTTGAAAATTTGAATTGTTACGTACCCGGAACGTAAACAAACCGATCTGCCCCCTATTGGCGATTTTATGTTTCAGTCGAGTGAGTGAACTAACGGCACAGTGTAATTTTACGTAGGCCTATTTATCTGAGAAATACAGACTGACGATCGGTTAACAGCGACTGGAAAAGCCTGCTGATTATTGTTTGAGTGTAAACCACAGATACAAAGGCCTGAAAGGAGGGTAAACCAACACGAAAGTTGACCGACACTGATCGTTGTTGTTGTTATGAGGCTTCGATTTGTTTTTCACCCCATTTTTACAGTCTAAAGCTAACTAGACATGTTTTATGTGTCCTATGTTTAAGTTTAGTGATATTAGTCGTAGTAAGCTCATGTAAATTGGTTTTCTTAGCAAATTTAAACAGGCTACGGCGGCAAGTGGGCCTTTAAGTATAAGTAGATTTGGTGTAGAAAAAAAACACTCAGTCTTATACACAATTAGTAAAATTTTGAAAATCCATATATTTTTGCATATTCAAAGCATAAGACAGAGGGTTCTTAATACAACATTAAAGTATTTTTAACACTCCTGGTGGACGACCTTTCTGTTATCAGGAAAGGAGGTGTTTGCATGCATAATTTTTGTATAACAATTGCACGAGGTTACTAGCTAGCATAGCCAGGTCCCGTGTGATTTTATTGTCCATATAATTGCTCTTATGTATAAGAAATCACAAAGATTTAAATAAAACCATTTCAATTGGCTACTTTTTAAAGTGGCATGTTATGCCAAGAACATATTTCATAAAATTGGATTGTCAGGACAGTTAATCTTTAGAAGTCCTCGAAAAACTAAATGATCATACTGTCTGAGTGCTGTGCGAACTGAAAAAGTGTCCGAAAATTAATTAAAACAAATTTAAATAACCGGGACGAACGTTCATTCCTTCTTTATAGTTTAAAACACTACTCTATACAGTGACATCAGCTTTGAAATTCATCGCAAAAACTAAATGATGGACGTTGGAATGAGGAAAAACCATACAGTCTGTGAGATGTATGAGCCAAGATGAGCCTAGAAAGTGAGCAAAATTTAAATAACCGAGACGAACGTTCATTCATTATATGTCCATTTTAGTTCAAAACACTACTTTAACGTACACTCTCGAGACACGCAGCACTAAAAATCTTCTGAATTGCACGTCTTGCACGAAAAAATCAGATTATTTCCGCATCTGTGTTACCGGAAAAATATCAACATTTTGGCAGCTCATGCCACTTTAAAGATAGTTGTACATTTGGATGGCATATTGTACGATTGGAAGGAAGGTAAAATGTGATAATGAAAAAAACGGATGAGATCACGTTTCCTAGATACATACACAGTGCTAGGAGTTTCCAGTAGCTTGTTGCGTAATAAATCAAGGTTCAAGTTCTTGGAAGCCCATCGATTAACCATAGGTTCGAAAAACAGACCGAGTACCCGAGAGTCACTTCACGTTTCAGCCAGACAACCGTCCCATATGTCACATTTTCTGCAAACACTCGGCCAACTTAATAAACTGCAACGTGGGAAGAAAAATTACGACATGCCTTAAAACTGACAGGACGAATTACTAACATTTGATCGATTGATTGATATTTTACGCCGCACTCGAGATTATTCCACTTATATTGGGGCATGTCCTCAATAAATATAATTTCATGAAAACATAAACAAAGGAAGTATAAAATTCCAAATATTTTTTTACCTGAGTCATTTTGACTTTGATAATGATGTAAGAACTACATCGAAACGTCGTCACCCAATGAATTAAGAAGTTGTTTATCCATAAGTAATCCTCGTCTTCATCTGTACTTCCAACTTCTAAATGCCACTGAAAGATTTGAGACATTATTGGTGAACATGGTTATTGTTCATGGCGTTCTTTATGAGACCATACAGTACGGTGCATCTTGAAGTACTCACAACCACAGTCCGTTCGCACCCTAACTATGAGCAGAATATTAGGAGGAAAAGGCCAGTTGTGAAAGGCGGTTCAACTGAAATCCGGACCATTGGTTATAGGTCATTACTCTATTCTAGACCTAAGTTTCAAAGTCTTATGACGCAACGTACAAGTTTGTCCTATTTAAGAACTTTTTGAAAATATAAGGCTGGAATGGATATTGTTGGATCAAATTTTTTTTCGAGGATTCCACAAAACTCCATTTCACAACTTGCACCCCCCCCCCCCCCCCCCCCCTAGTACTCTGATTATAGCATAAGGTGCGAGAATTGTTGTAACATATTTATTAGTTATTTTTTGTTATAGACCAAGAAAACATCATGGAAGTTTTATCATTATTCACTATTCCATATTAAAAAGCCATCTTGTCTTGGAAGGCGGATATGCCTGTTTACAAAAAACACATTCCTGCATCTTAATGGAGAATTGACTGTGTGCATATACCCTACATAAAGTACTTTCTTTTCTGCGATTTCACATTGGTCTGTAATGGTGCTTGTATTAATTACGCCTTGGTGTAAACAATGATATAGACTTACAGGGAAAACATTGCGGATTGGATTCTCTCTCGACAAAATTTTCTATAGAAACGAATTAATAAATACGAACGAGTAGTGAGACATTCACCTTATTAAAGCTTATAATAGAATAGATCTTTATTTAAAAGCCAACGTCTATGAGGTTCAAAAGATGTGTTTATCCAATTAGTCCTTCAAGATGGATTCAGGTCAACAGCACTAATGGCTTTTCAAACTACTTTGCTATTCGATGAGATATGATTAAAGCGTCTCAGCACAAGAAATGTTGCGAAGAACACTTTGCTATAGACATAGTTTTGTCTCAGCAAACATATAATTATAGATTGTGTTCTTATTTTAGAAGCATCGGACTGGATAATTTTCACAGTGTCTGTTATGTTACCAGTTAAAGTTCTGTTAGAACTTTGCCATTGTGACCAATTGTTTTTATAAAATGAGACTTCGTCGAGAACTTTTATTTAATGCTACTAGCTTCAACTGTTTTAAATGCACGCTTGTCGCGAAAATCTAGAATACTGTTAATATTTAAAACAGTGAACCGTTTTCTGTATTTTTCCGAGAAAGAAAAAGTTATAGTAACTTTCTATTTTTGCCCAAAATCTTATGTTTTGGCATTGTTTTGCATTTTAGTTTGAAACTTAACCTTAGAGTTTAAATGTTCATTTGTTTTGTCGAGAGTCTTTTAAAAAAAGTATTTCCCAAGTCTTCCGGCGAAAACAAGATTGATAAAGGTATTATTTAGTTTCTGTGTTCTTACATCATTCGAAGGTTTTATTCTTTTCCGGGAGAATGTGAATAGCTTGACGTCATACCTTAATTACATGATCTGGTGACTAAATTCTGATCCGTGGTTTGTACTTCATCAAACCATCACCCACCCGGTTTTTGATATAACCAAGGCGACACCTTTGGTTGATACTGTTGACACTTGATATAGCTGATACTGCAGCCAGTATTTCAGACACGGTTCAGATGAATATGCTTCCTGTATGTTTTATAAGCAACAGTGTGGCGTCATATCATCAATTAAACTAATACATGTAGCATCCTCGACAAAGGAGTAATTCAATATAGCATTTTATGTGGTAAGTAGAAAAGTTAGAAAATGGGGTATTACCAAATCAAATAAAACGTTTATTTCAAATACGCAAAGGTATATATACATATAAAAGAGACGGCGTTTATCTTTGAACGGTTTTCTTTAAACGTTGGCTAAACAACAGAGCAAAAGTACTACCCGTATAATTTTAAAATATGCTTAATTGAGTTTCCAAAAAGGTTAAGTTAGACAAAATCTTCACATGTCATAATAAAAGAAACTTACACTTTCATTATTGTTTTTGAAATCATTGAACCGGCTAAACACATTGGTAACCGGATCATAAAAAATACAGATCTAAATAAATTTAAAACATTAAAACATTAAACATTTGATATTCAAGTGTTGATTTGTGTTTTATAATATCACAGAGCGCTGAGAGATTAACTCTCGATTTACTGTTGAAACAAATAGCTAAATCAAGGGGAACATGAAATAAAAATTCAGAGGAACGCACAGTCTGGTGAAAATTAGTTTGTCGCTTACAAGTGCGGATTTGTATCCTTAGATCATCATTTAAAGTAATCATTAGACATCATTGGTATAGGCCTATACGTCTCCGGAGTATGATGAAACCACGAGGTGGCGCCTCTTTTCAAAAGGCAAAATAATACTGAGATACTACTAACGGACCTAAGTTTCTAATAAACTGACTTTGATCTACAGTTTACCGATAAAGATAAGGACAAACAAAGCATCTGGTTTGAGACTTTTTAAGACGTCATTTTCAGTTCAGGGCTCTTGTTGTGAGGTATATGATTCAGCTAGCTATAATTAAAACTCCTCATGGACACGAATCAAATTGAAAAGAATTGGAAAGAAAGCTGTTACAGAGTTCTAGGTCCAACAAGTGCTTGCTACAGATAATATCAAGTATTGTCAAATTAAACTCTCTATAGTTCAGAAAATAAAAAAGAGATATAGAGTTTTGATTTTAAGATAAATACTGCAAGGGTTCAGATACAACAATTGCTAGTTACGGATAAAAGGCCAAAGCATACATAAATTCCTCCATTTCGTCAGTTTTGTTCATTATAAAACGATGGCATCTTCACATCCTTTATATAGGCCTGTGGCAAAAAAACTGTCTCAAGCTGAATTTCAAGAATTTCAAATTGTCTATGACCTTATACTCTCTTCCTGGAAAGCCTGGTTTGTATAAATCATTGGCTTGATCATGTCAGTTCTCTCTCGATGAAGTTCCACTGTCCGGTGGGATGGAACGGACAAATCTTCCATCCGCATATGGAGCTGTTTCAAAGAGTTCCTGTAAACAGAAAGGAATAATTGAAATAAGCTTTTGCGTGTCCCAGCCTAAACAATGTTTTCAAAGATTAAGCGTGAGCACTAATGGAACAATTTATTAAGTGAGCTTAACCACTTTTTGGTAAAGTTAAAGGCATATGCATGTAACGTTTTCCCACATTTGTGTGAAAATGCGAATATGTTTAGGCTTAAAATAAAAACTGTCTGTCTATTAGTTTATACTTGTATGCAATCAAGTCAGTTCTTTGCTCCTTTGGAGTGCTCGTGCCAAGCAGCACCTGGTATTGTTCATTTCATTTCCCCCGCTCATGTCTGCGTCATTTTGACATTTCCTCCAAGTATGTGTCAACTTCATGACACCTGCGTCTGGAATAGTCTTACAATTAATTAACATCCATGTCAATCTGACTAATGTTGAGACACTTTTTTTAAAGAGAAAAAAAACACCAGGAAGTAAGTTTAGCTGCATTCACTTTATGCCAATGAACTTCATGGCTTTATATAAATCACAGATCATACCAAAAGAGAGTACAAAACTAGGTATGTATACATTCAATTGAAGAGTTTTTTTTTACTCTAAAAGACTTGGTCGTAATGTTTTTCATTATGAAGCATTCAATTATTTTGTTCCAATTTCTTAAATTTCATCCTAATTTTAACACGAAAAAGTACTTTTTGGTTCTGGTCCTTATTATATTTGTATACATCCACATTTTCTGTAACCAGGCGAATCTTTGGGTTAATCATGATCAATCTGGATAGTTTTCATTATAATGCTCAATTTCTTATCACACGATGCAATATTCCCATTACTGTGTATTTCCAAAAGACAATTAGATTATTCTTTATCAGTTAGAAGTAATTATAAATAATTAGATATTATTAGGTAATACAATTAACTTGAGCATCGCTAGCATTGTATGAGAATGGAAAGCGACCTTGGTTGATCACGACCTTGGTTGATCATCGTTTTTATGCAATAAGGACTGGGTAATGGTAAAGTTTTAGCGAACCTAGATGGTACTCTACTCGTGGCTTCGGCAAATCCCGGAGCAAGCAGCTAGAATCTCTTTTAATTCAGATCTAGGCATATAATTCATACCATAGGACTTTTTTTCATACGAGGTTCTTACAAAGAGCGAGGGTAAGAATTTCGCTACTGACATGTTCTGCTTTATTTTAGAATTGGACGGATGTGCATGTTTGTCTAGTTGACCCAGAGGCCATAGCAGACTTCAAAATGGTCGCCTATTGCAATCAAGAAAATTGTTTTAAAAATCGAAAGAATGGGGAACAGCATGACAGGCTCCACAACATGAGAAGCAAGTTTCTTAGATTTAAAAATTCCAACAAAAATGATGTAAGTAGTTTATTTACTCAATTAATTTTAGAATGAGATGTTTTTATTGTACAAATAGGTCAAATATTGTACTTCATCAGTCAATTTGTCACATGGTCTTAGCAGAAAAAATATATTCGCAAATTAAAATTAGCCCTGAATTTGTCACAAGAAACGTGTTCGTCGAATAGCAGAAATCACATGTACTTTAAAGGACAAATGAAGGCCTGTGGCTAAAGGTAACACAGAATTCTTGGAAAAGATGATAAATTGGTCATTTCCTTTGAAGATTAAGAAGGCTGTGGTTGGAAATTGCTTCCATTATAAACAATTATAAATAAATACCCGAAACACATTTTAATAATCAAAAGACATTTTCTTAGATAAAGATAGTTCAACGTCCCAGCCTGTATAATATAGTGACAACAAAAGCACACATAATATTGACGGAAGAGAAGGTCTCCGGCCCATGCTAATGGTATATTTCATGGTCTGATGTTTATACTAATTTTGGCCAATTCTACTAAGGTCCTGTTGCAAATTATGTCACACAATCAGGTCACAATTGGAGTTTTGCACTCCTCTTGTTTTATTTTAATGCAGATGAACCTATAAATAGAATATTGCTATTGAATAACCTGCAAAGATTTCACACAGCGTTTATTTTTCACGCAGCTTATCCAATTTCTATCTTGGGCTCTTGGCATAAAGCTGATGATGATGTTTTTTGATTGACTACCATTATTTCGTCTCAACAAAGTCATTTTTCATTTGCTTTAAATCTTATATGTAAAATCTAGGCAACCGTTTATCTTGCTGCGGGCAACCAGTTTTGCGACTCAGCTTGCCCCAATGGCAACCGCAATAAAAAGTTAAGTTCCAGCATTGGTTGGGTAGGCAAATTAATAAAATACTGGTATATCTGCGAAACTTGTACTAAGAATTCACACAAACCTTCGCATACAGAGAAGAATGGTCATGAATATAAGGCATACACCCAGAGCAGAACAGACAGCGGCGATGACGACTTTTCCAGTTTCACTTAGACCCCCTGTATCTTTTACAGCAGCCGGAGAAACCTTAACCGCCTCAATGGTAGTAGAATGAGGCTTTTTGCAAGAGGTAGCTGTAAAAGAAAGAACTTAATGACACTTTGCACGGTTGATGGTCATTATAGCAAACAACCTTCTTACGAGTTGACTTGGCAGGTTTCCCTTTTCGATAGAACACTACCTACTGCATCTAGGTTGATGGCTCGCCGAGATCTCGTGCCTACGTGATTTTTTTTCTAAGTTATACATCGAGGTTTTGGGATAGCCAACTTTATTGTGACATTTAATGTACAGAACATTCGATTCAATAAACTTTGTCAAACGCAAACAATACAATCGGCACTATATTACATGTATATCACGTATTAGGGTAACGGTAATCTATTTTAGTATAATACAATAGTTCAACAACTTATATGAACAATTTCATGTTACCTACCAAAGTTAAAGCAGTTTGCCTTGATACAGTATAGCTCGGTCGATGTTAGTGTCACGTGGTTTTGTTTATTGGATGTAAATTTAAATAATAACATATTATTGCCATTTTATACATCAATTCAAAATCTAAAGAAGAAACAAGCGTTTCCCGTTAATTGAGAAATGAATGATTTGGCTGAAAAAAAAAAAGTTGAGTCTGTCTGTTAGAGCACAAAGGGAGGTATGTTTCAATGAACTATATATACGTGGAATGGAGGTCGCGTGGTATTTGATTTCCATCGAACGCCGCCATTACAAGGATATGGTGAAATTTCCATCCAGATCGGCCATGCAGCGCTCATCACTGAGCAATGGCGGCGCTTTTTTACAAAGTCAGATCCAAACCAGCCAATGAAACGTGCCCATTCCACATAAATAGTCCATTGGTATGTTCGACTGGCGGGCGAAGGTTGAGCCATCACAATGAATGTTTTGTTTTTGTTGTTGTTTGTATATACCAGTGTAAGATACGTTTGTGAGGGTAGTTTTAACAAAATAGTCCACTGATAGTTTTGATGTTCTTCTTACTGGAATTTACCTACAAAATATAATGTTCTAACCTTTTGACTCCGACCATCCAGTCTTACTTTGTTGTAGATCGCAGATCATACAATCGTCGCCTGGTTTCGTTTCTGTGTTACTATAGCACTTTCCATTGATTCGACATACGTTTTCCTGTAAAAATAGTTTAACATACTGCACTGATATACTATGGAATTGGTTTACTGGTTGATACAAGTGACATGAGCTGCCAAATGTTGATAACTTTCTTCCCCAAAAAGTTGGAAAATCCGTGCTATTTTTTCGACAAGAATTATAAATTACAAGTGATATCAGTCGAGATGCCATACTTTTAACTATTTTCTCCTAAAACTAACAAACAGTTAAGAGCGAAATTGTGTCCATGTTCTTGGGGCTTTCATATATTTGAAATACCTTATAAAATGACAACTTAACATATTCATGCACCCAGCATGTAGTCTCTACACTTTGCATGCAACACATTGCCATTTGAAAATAAAATTCATACCCTGTTTTTGCAAACAGCAGTCAATGTTTTCTCATTCAGATGACATTCCTGGCACTTGGAGTCATAGACCACGTGTAAGTAAGACTCTGGGCTGAAAACTTGTCCGTTGTTTGTGACCTTCACCTTCACACTATCCGCTGCCCCTGTTATAGGACAGTTTACTCGCGATATGTCCAGGTAGGTTCCGTTGACGATCTCCGTTTTGGTGGTTGGCGTGACGGAGTCGGCGACCTAAAACGGAAATAATGGATTAATTCACAGGTATTAACAGATTCAATTCAGACGAATAACAAAATAATAAAGCGTCAAGGACAAAAGAACAACACTTTATTTGTCTAACAAATTAACGATGGGACGCCATCAGAAATGGGACCCTTACGGCCTAACTTTAGTTGACCTGGGTGGTAGTCATAAACATAGCCCTGATTATCGGACTTACGGCAACTGGTATTATATCATGGGCTGCTAATGTGTCTTGTCGCCTTGTCTTGTCTATGACGAACACGGAGAGAAAAACAAAATTCGGCAGAGCCCAGATTTCTCGGCTATCATAAACACAATAAATCCTCTCAAGAACTCTTAATAACAATTGAAGGGGACGACAACCGGGATTTCAGTGCCTCAAAAAGCCGATTGTAGCGCCATGTAGCTGTGATCGGAGGGGACCAACGACAACCAGGATTAAAGTGGCCAACGAAGCGGAGTGCAGCGCCTTATAACTAGGATACGGGATCGGACGACAACCGCGAATCCAGTAGCCAACAAAACGGTTGCAGCGATATATATACACTATTATATGCCGAAGTACCTTTAGACAATCGATCGATCGCTAAGCTATCACTTTTAAGAAAAATCTTCAAGAAGTTTAATCCACCGCCTCATCTGTAAGTCATATTGTCATTTATGGTCTGATTAGAATAAAGTTTTACAAACACTGCAAATCATTGTAACTTATTACCTTAATGTATGTCAGTTCGCATTTTAAATCATCACTGTCGATAAAATTATCTCCCGTAACAGGCACAACCATACAGTTGTCTTCCCTCTCAATATCGCAGGGCTCACCATCCACTGGTAGAGGGTCGACAATCGGGGTAGAGTTTCTACCAACGGAACAATCAACACCAGAGAAACCATCCAGACACGAACAAATACCTGAACAAAACGTTACATTCTTTTTATCAACACTTCATTCTTTTATTGGTACATGTTGTTTTGGCAGAAATTAAAAATTATAATGTAATGTTGTAATGTTTTTGAATCAGGGCTTGGGCTCTTCTTGAAGCAATCATAAATGTAACAAAAGCAAATTATAACTTGTCAGTTACTTTTGCAAACTCGGGGTGGGTTTGTCAGTTATCGAAAAAAATGTCGACTTCAATTGTTTTACTTGTTTGAGGGGCATATGGAAGTTGGAAGTATAACATTAAACAAACTCTTTCTGGATTTACAACTTCTGTTATATTTAGGCGCAACGTTTCAATGTCTATTCGGACATCGTTTTCAAGTTGTTTTGATAATTTAAACCACGAGCATGGACAAAAAGTGCGTTTAAAGGAACGATTACCTTGGACACATGATCCTCCGTTTTGGCAATCCTCAACGCATAAATTTTTTACCAAGTCTGTGACATGCTCAAGAGTTGTGTTGCCTTGAGTTGTGGACGGGTCTTGTTTCTGAACCTCCTCTACACAATTACTGATGATGTCATCTATCATCGACCGAGCGTAATCGACGTCATCGGTACACTAGATAAGATAATGGGAACTTATGATCTAGGAGGTGAAAGGTTAAAGGTGTGTGAAGTTGGCTCGCAGTTCGCAGTTCACAGTTCAGAGGGGGCTAGTCATTATCTATACTAATAGGCTTCTATCTCTTTAAATATTCGACCTAAACACTTCAAATTTTCACAAAGATATATCACTAGGATAGACCTAACAAATAGTGCAAAAATATTCACCTTCTCTACAGTCACCGAGGCTGAATAGTTAGCTGAATAGTTAACAGCTCACTAAACTGTTGTCTGGTCAATAAATCACGAAGTATTCTATCCAAAGCCTTCATATTTGGAAGGAATGCAAGATTTGCAGACGGTTGCACATAGATATCAAAATAAATATCCACCTTCCCTAGCCACTGGCTGAATAGTTAACTGAATTGTGAACTGCCAACTGAACTGTTGTCTGGTCAATATCTAGAGAAATATTTCACATGTTTAAAGTAAACAAGATCAGCCTTGGCAAAGTAAGAAGGTATTGGCTCTAAATATAAAAGTATGAAATTTATCTTTTTGCTCACTTGTAAATCTTCAGCACAGTCGTCAATCCGATCTTCACTGGAAATGTTAAAATGTGTCCCACAATCCATTGCTGCGGTGGAATTTTGCAAATATTCTGTACAATACGCCTTGGCTCCATCTAGGCTCCATTGTCCGCCAGAGCAGTTCTGTACACCCACAAGATAGAGAGGGTCATTTTATTGCATCTATCCATCTATAGACTTTATACAGAGTGCGAACCAAGCAATGATGTCAACTTGCTAATTGCTAACATCTTATATAAGTAAGCATATTAGAGTATATTATATTATCCAAAATTTGAAAAGCGTTATTATTCACATCTGCTAATTTAGAAATTCGTATAATTAGTGGTGAAGGTAGAACCCTTATAGGTTTGTTTACTCATTATATGTGTAAGAATCTGATCGCATTCTGAACCCGAACCGTACGTGACCAATCCAAAATATTTACTTCCTCATTCATCCCATATAAGCAATATACTTAAAATGACGTTACTGAAGGACTTGAAACCATTATTCTTTATTTATTTTGATGGCATCCTGTATGAAAAAATTATTGGCAACCGATGTTTAGACGGTTGGCACACTAGCTTTTATGAAGGAGAGGAAAGCAAAATAATAACATAAATAATCATTTGTATCTCCAACAGAGCATGACTTCCATGTGTGTGAATCTTACACGAGGTTTACTGAACGTGGAAAAGAACTAAATATGAAATACCTCCCGTAGTCCACCATTTGCAAGAACAAATTGACCGGAAAAAGTGTTACCAAATTACTTGCCTCGCGGCCTTAGCGCAAATACTATGGTAATTGTAAAAAATACATCATTTATAACTTACAGATTGTTGAACAAGCGGAGGTTCGGTTGCTTCTGGCGCTGCCCTACGACGTCGGTTGTTCAAACGAGGAGCTTTCGCCTGTTTCAGTAATTCACTTGTGACATCATATGCTGGTAAAAATGTTTTAAAATAATAATACCGACATAATACAGAAAACACGTTAAAGGAGAAATCCACTGTAAATTCATAAAATAAATAAAAGAAGAACACTGGAGCCAAAGCGATGTTGCAGCGGCTTTAGCAAAGCGTGTACGTCTGTGGAGAAACACTGATTTGTTTTAAATATACTCTCCCAAAAAAGAAACGCAACATCCAATTTTTGTTCTTTTAAAACAGAAATAAGCATCACATTACACTGAAATTTGACAGACGGCCAGGGGAGCACTGTTACGTTCTGGTTGGCTAGAAATTCAACAGTAGCACGAGCTGTGTGCGGTCGAGCGTTGTCGTGCTGAAAGATTTACCTACGGAGGTCCATTACGGGCAGCATATGTGGTGTCAAAACCTCATCTGTGTATCGAACGGCGTTAAGGTTGCCGGGAATGTGCACCAGTTGAGTTTTTCGGGCACAGGATATGGCACCCCACACCGTCACACTTCCTCCGCCGAAATTGTCAACCTCAAGGACGCAGTTCCTTGCGAACCTCTCATTCCGGCGTCTGTAAACTCGTGTACGACCATCTCTTCTCTGCAGCTGGAATCTTGATTCATCGCTGAACCAGCCTCCAGTTTCGCAGATTCCAGTCCCTTAACCTGTTGCACCATCGGACCCTTGCAAGTCGATGCTGGCGTCTCAGTACTACGCCAAAGTAAGGACGTCTGGCGCGCAAGCCGTTTTGACGGAGACGGTTTCTGACTGTCTGTGCCGATATTCGACGGAGACCTGGGATATTTGATGCTGTTTCTGTTGCTGTTTTGGTCCGGTTTCGCAGGTGAAGTAACCGGATGTAGCGATCTTTGGCTGCTGATGTGATCCTAGGTCGGCCAGAACGTTGACGATCAGCTGTTGAACCGGATTGCTGGTGCGGGTGCAACAGTCTGGAAATCGTGCTCCGGTGAACATTATAAAGTCTAGCGACTGCATTCTGTGATTCGCCGGTCAGGAGACGACCAATGACGACGTTCCGGGTAGCTGCGTCTAGTCTTGGTATATTGTAGCAACTTTGTGAAACAATTTAACGACTGAATTCAATTGAACGGTTATGTGTCTTTTATACCCATTAAACCCGCATAAAGATAAGACGTGATTCGCTCGTGCAACAGCCCTACGTTTTTCCCTACGCCTTCCTCGTGTAGCGTTACAAAGGCTGACCCGAAAGTCACGTGTGATCAACAGCCACTATCAGGGGCTTAAATTCAATTATCGGACATATACATTATAACATGATCCTGTCATGTGTCAATCACGCACATTTTTGGAAAAATTCATGTTTGAAAAAAAAAATTGGATGTTGCGTTTCTTTTTTGGGAGAGTATAGATTGATTAAGAAGAGGAGCATGTGACGTCGGTTTCATATATGATTTTCATGGTCAATATTGGAGTTGAGATTGTAACCTATCATATGTTATTACCAAAAGTTACCAGCTCACACTAATAAACCCTTTATTCTTAAACAAATCACTTCCATATAGGAATTATGATTTTGCCAGTATGAAAAAATTATGTCTATGAAAGAGCCTGAATCATTACATGTACAGGTCTGCCAATTCCTTCTCAACATAACATGTACTTTTTCCTGACCTTAGTTCAATAGTTCAACAACTTTCAAGGCTTATTTGTCAAAGATGACTTGCCAATACGATACAATGACAGAAACTTGTCTAAATTTCTTTTCCCTGACCCAGTATCTATGGCATATGATTTAATTTCTTAGCTTTATGCATACATGCTGCTGCAATGGAAGATTGCTTTGTGTCACTATAGGTAGTAATATATTTGTACAGCATATTATCATTGCGAACATTGCTATATGAGTTGTGAGACTTTCAGTTTGTATCTACAAAATCACCCTACTCAAGCCTGTATGGTAATGCATATACTGCTATAACTTAAGGGTATACCTGTAACTAGAGAAATAAGAGAATAAGAAAAAATAATACCTGACTTTGTGAAACATGTTGTAATATCATATGTGGTACCGCAGGGAGCTTCTTGTGGGTTAAAACAATTACAATAGCGTTGATGTTCTACTTCTACAATCTTCGGAACTCCTGTAAAGATCGTCTCTGTCATCCTTTTAATGTAATTGGAAAGTCGAAATAATTATTTTGCTTCCTATGGCGAGTAACAAAGGAATTGTGATTTTAGCTTGAACATGTCCATAAGATTTACAAAATTTTCTTTAACTTCGTAATAATAATCAATACATTTTTAAGTGACTGATTTTTTTTCGTAAACTTGTAACGTCCTTTATCTCTCAACAATCTCAATGCATGGACCTTAATTCTGAAATAATCTTCAATCTAGCGTAAAATATAATAATAATAAAAAAGAAAAATCGATCAGGTGAGACCCAGTACAGAAATAATCTTTTTTATGTCAAGTAGAAATAAACCTGTTATGTGAAGCAGAAATAAACTTGTTATGTGAAGCAGAAATAAACTTGTTCTTTAAAGCAGAAATACTTCTTATGTGAAGCAGAAATAAACTTATTTTGTAAAGCAGTAATAAACTTGTTCTTTGAAGCGTAAATAAACTTGTTTTATGAGGCAGTAATAAACTTGTTATGTGAAGCAGAAATAAACTTGTTATTTGAAGCAGAAATAAACTTGTTTTGTAAAGCAGAAATAAACTTTTACGTGAAGAAAAAATATACTCGGTATGTGAAGCAGAAATAAACTTGTTATGTGAAGAAAAATAAACTTGTTATGTAAAGGAGAGTAAACTTGTTCTTTGAAGCATATATAAACTTGTTTTGCGAGCAGGAATAAACTTTTTAAGTGAAGAAAAAATAAACGATTATTAAAGAAACGATTAAGGCACCGTCATGAAGAAAGTTTTTTTTTACTAATAATGCCCTTTGTTTTCTTGACGCTTAAATAAACTTGTTGAGTAAAGCAGAAATAATTTTTTTATGGCAAATCTGCAATGCTTACCTCCACGCTGCAATATAGGGATCTGGTTGGCTGTATCTGAGGTACTTGCTAAAAGAGGTGCCATCAGGCCCGATATATTCATCGGATCTGTGACCGTTGAAGTTTCCACAAAGCCCTAGAAAAAATAATATGATAGGTCTTTGTTGTCTTAATTTTTGGTGCAAAAGTAATATTGAAAGAGTATGTCAAAACATTGTACTGACTCACACATTAGGCAGTACAATAAGCTTTTGAACTTTTCGATGATTGCATGTGTCCCAATAACATACCGGATACCTAGACTAAAGCAAAACTCCCTCTTCAACATAATGAAATAACATGGTTTTGCTTTATTACAACCACCTAGGATAGGGTAAAAAGGTTTAAATAGCATACTTTTTAACACAATTATTTTATTCAAGAAGATTTTCCCTGTGCCCGTGTGTTTTAGTGTTCATAAATATATATAAATCTTCGATCACAATCAAGGTTTTGGTGATACTGTACTGTCTAGTCTCGTATTCCACCAGTTACGGGTAATTCTGTAACCGCAAACTGTCGAATTCTCGGAAATTCTGGAGACTGTTTGTCTCAACTCGGCAGAGTAGCATGGGAATACCTATTGGCAGGTTCACATTTCACTTAAGTGACTTCATATAAGTGCGCACTGTTGGTTGCCCAGTTAAACCTGTTAAGTGAGAATGGTATACATTATCTTGCCTATTTCGTAAATTGCCATCAAACTTGGACTTACCAGTAACGCTTTCTCTGTCTGCAGATGATGGTGTGATCCAGAAATTAATGAATGATGACCCAGCCGCCTGGACAGAGACCTTCGTTCCTGTTGGTAAGTACACCTGTATTGAGAAAATGCATTAGCAAATATATATTGAATGATTATTCCAGGTGGTGTCTGGCATTTCATAACAAATTGGACTAAAATCATCCCAGCTGTGTCAATGACATATAGCAAAGATTTCGTGGCTACTGGCGATTCCGTAGTACCAGAAAAATCCAGTGAAGCTGGCAAGGTTCATACGGGATTTCGTGATATCCCGTGACAGATGACGCTATTTGGAACGTTTTTATCCCTTGACGTATTTTGTTTCACAAACGCCATGTTAGAACGAAAAAGGTTACCCCATATGCACAAAAACAGGGAATCTGTGGAATTTTTACGACACCTGCGCTTCATATTGGCTCAGGTTTCTGTATTGGCATTTTCATCATCAATTGGCCCAAGGTTTCACCAAACCTTTTTTTATGTTTAACAAATATGATTGACAATTAGGCCTATAGCTGTAATCAAGAAATAGTATCAGGAAAGCAGTGAGTTAAACTAAGAGACGTTACCTCATACTTTTGTCCACACCCTAATCGCCTTACGGTTAAACCTGGAGTCAGAACTCCGTTCTTGTATAATTCAATCGCCATGGTTGGAGTACGGTGATGATGGTGATGATGACTGTCAGGCGTAATATGGCAGCGGCTCAAAGTGATGACGTCATCGCCAGCTTTCACGGCAAGTCCACAGTTACACGTTGGTCGAGCACGTCTAGAGCTACAGCGCTTGGTCAGGGAACGGATCTTTCGTTATAAAAAAACATTAAAAAGTTCTATTACCCCAACAAAAACAATCAAACTTAAAGAGGCATGAGCTGTCAAAAGTCGGACTATTTTCATAGATTCTGATTGTCACGATAGTAAGAGGCTCTGAAGGTCATCGAAAAACTTAATGATTGGCGTTGGAATGAGGAAAATCCATACAGTATGTGGCCTGTACAAACCGAAAATTGTTCGAAAAGTAAACAAAATTTAAATAACCGGGACGACCATTCATTCATTCTACGCCTAAGTTAGTTGAAAACAATGCTTTATCGTACATTCTCGAGACTATAAGTACTGAAAGGCTTCTGAATTGTAAATCTTGAGAAAAATAGCCGATAATTTTAACATTCTGTTATAATGGCCAAATATCAACATTTTGGCAGCTCATGCCCCTTTAAGTGACATTTTTTGGAGGCATCGTTCACGCGCGGGTCACTGTGGCATTATAACTAAGTGATTTAGGACCTGTTTCATAAAGTGGCGTCGGGGTATTTTATTGTATGATTTTATCAATAGTGTTGGAATGCGTTTTTAGGACCCTTTGTTCTACGTCGATTTGTGAAACATGCCCTCGGCTAGGATATTTACGGGAGTGAACAAGTAGAGGGCAAAATGGGTGTTCGAGGACACTTCAAGTGAGTCAAATGACGTCACAATACCTTTATAAAAAATTTGCCGCGTGGCATTGACCTAATTACATATGCACCCAGTCTAGTGCAGGTCTATTAAGGGACGTGCGCATCAGTCAATATTAAAGTACATGTGCACCTATTCTTAAAAAAATATGCTGAATAATACACTCCCACGGAAAAAATATGCTTAGTAATGCATTACTGGTCTAAAGGACCAATTAATCCGACTGACACTGGTGATAGACAATAGATAATAAACGAATGTATAAATAACCTTGGACAGTATTACCTCAATGTATAGATCATATCGGTAAGTATGTGTATATCACAGCCGAACGGCCTCGGGGGGCAGATGCATCGGACCGTATCCAATTAAGTCGACTACCAAAGAGACGTGTGCGTCCAACCGTAACAAATTAACGGAATAGAATATGTCGAGTAATGCAGTCAAATGATTGCGCCTTCCCAAAAAAAAAATATGCTGAGTAAAAAATGTCAGCCTTAGGGCTCAGCCAATCTGTATAAATACGGGTGTAAATCAGATCCAGTCATCATTGGAAAACAGGACTGCCCGGCAACACTCTCAACACTATCCAACATCGTTTAACATTGGACAACCACTAAAGTTTGAGAGGGTAAGTTGAAAACTTTTTTATACATATCAAAAATATACTATGTATAATACTTAAGTCTTGACCACTGGTCATCAACCCGGAAGTGACCGGAAGTGACCGGAAGTGACCCGGAAATAACCCGGAAGTAACCGGAAGTGACCGGGAATAACCCGGAAGTGGACCGGAAGTAACCGGAAGTGAACCGGAAGTGACCGGAAATAACCCGGAAGTGGACCGGAAGTAACCGGAAGTGAACCGGAAGTGGACCGGAAGTAACCGGAAGTGACCGGAAATAACCCGGAAGTCACCGGAAGTGGACCGGAAGTAACCGGAAGTAACCGGAAATAACCCGGAAGTAACCGGAAGTGAACCGGAAGTGACCGGAAATAACCCGGAAGTCACCGGAAGTGGACCGGAAGTAACCGGAAGTGACAGGAAATAACCCGGAAGTAACCGGAAGGGACCGGAAGTGAACCGGAAGTGACCGAAAATATTCCGGAAGTGACCGGAAGTAACCGGAAGTGACCGGAAGTGAACCGGAAGCAACCGGAAATGACCGGAAATAGACCGGAAGTGACCGGAATTGAACCGGAAATGACCGGAAGTGAAGTAATTGAGCCAAAAATAAGTCCCAAGTCCGGAAGTAGCCAAATTCTAACCGAATTCGGTCGTGTTACATAACAAAGTAAAGGGTGTAAAGATATCTGCAAGACTTACTATAACTCGTGGTTTTTTCAATTCTGGTTTTACACAAATCGATTGAAACGTTCAAATCTGCACCAAATCCCGGCACTCTGGTTTGGCTAGTATCTACATGTGAATGATCGCAGGAAGAGATGGTTCGATGCAATATAACTTCCGCTTAATCAAATATGAATGGAATAAAGTTGTTTTAAATGGCTCAAGATCCACTAAAATTCATTGTTTTTACGTTTTGGGTAAGATTTTATCACTTTCCATTTAATAATCGCCTTTTTAAGTGACAGTCTGTCGATAAATAATTGTGTTAAACGGAATTTAACCTTGTCTTGGTTTTTCATTTAGATGGATAAGTCATTTGAAGGAAACGGTTTAACGGTAGAAGACAATCTCGACAGAATCATGGAGCTTGCCAATCAACTGTGTGGTTTGACCTGTGAATTCTGTCAACGGACATGGGAGACCAAAGAGCTTCTCGAAAGCCACAAAAGACGTGAACACAAACACGAAAAAAGGTGTCCCCACTGCGACAGAATATTCACCAAATCATGCAACCTCAACCGTCATATAAAAACCGTACACAAACTTGGTAAGTTGCTTCTCAGTTATTGTTCAGCCTGACTAAATACAAAGCTGATAGATGCCTATAATATAAAAAGAAGGACAACTAACCAAACTTTTTATTATTTCTTCCAGACGAGCCGCGCCCATCCACCTCGATCGAAGGTGAACAATGTAACTGGTGCGGAAAACAAACAATTCTTCTACCGGACAAGTCTTTTTGCGGTGTATGCGCACAGCGAGGAGTGGAATGCTCCGCCTGCAGACGACCTCTTCCCCAACGGTTTTACACGCAGGATGAATCAAAGTGTGACACCTGTCTCCGCAAACAACGAAAGCAGGCCGGACGAGGACCTCCGAATCACACCACCCTGGAGGGGCGTGCAGAGACATTCGAATTAAAGCCCGATAACACGAACAATGGCGACCTTTTATTATTTTTTAGAGATAACGAGGCCTCCGTGTCGAATATTCTAAATGCACAGCTTCTTCAGCACGGGGGCTTCAAATTGTATTTAGTGGTTACACTTCGTCTGGTTCGATACACATCCGACGGCGATGAAGTGACTTCGGAGCCATCTTTTCGTAGTATAAACGCTATTATAACTAACAACAGTCAGTTTGAACTAACTTTAGCCGACGCCTTCCACAAAATTTACGAAGCTTTTCAGAGCTATCAAGGGGAAGGGTCTGGGTGGTCACTGGATGAAATCGTTAAGATGGAAGTGAACGTCGCTAAATACAATCCGCTACACGGGTCTACATTTGTTCCTACCCCACCAGCATTGATCAAGAAAATGGCTATAGTAAACGTTAAAAACTCTGACGATTATTGTTTCGTATGGAGCGTCTTGGCCGCTTTACATCCCGCGGATAAGCAACCCAATCGCGTAAGTAAATACACTCCCTATTTCGACACGTTAAACCTCGAAGGTCTTAAATTCCCTATGACGTTAGACCAAATACCTCGATTCGAAACCCAGAATAATATATCCGTGAACGTCTTGGGATACGATAACGATGTTTTCCCGCTTTACGTGACCAAAAAGCGTTGCGACTCGCACGTCACACTCATTCTTATATCGAAAGGCGACGTCCGACATTACTGTCTCGTCAAATCTATGAGTCGTCTGTTGGGTGATCGCACCGCTCACCGCGGTACAACCTATTATTGCCACTATTGCCTACACGGTTTTAGCGCCGAACATCTTTTGGAAGAGCACCTTCCACAGTGTACACCATTAGGGATACAGAAAACGGTAATGCCGAAAGACGAGTTTCTTGAATTCAAGAATATAAAAAATCTTTACCGAGTTCCTTTCATCGTGTACGCCGACTTCGAATGTTTTACTGAGAAAACTCATGAGACTACCGCTAAAACTGAACGGTATGAGAAGCATCAACCTTCCGGCTTTTGCTACGTAGTCGTCAGCAGTGTAGACGCTTATAGTAAACCGGCCACCGTGTATCGTGGGCCTAACGCAGCGGAAAAGTTCCTGCAAGAATTGAAAAAAGAGAATGACTACATTTGTAAGATTCTCAACGAAAAACGGGATATGGAAAAACTAACGCTCGAACAGGAGCGTGAATTTCAAGCGGCTACCCATTGCCATATTTGCGAGAAAGAGCTGGGAGCCGATCGACATCGAGACCATTGTCACTTGACCGGCCGTTTTAGAGGGCCTGCCCATGAGCAGTGTAATTTGCAGTTTCACTTTAGAACCACCACTAGACAGGAAGCCAATCGGTTTTTTATTCCCGTCGTCTTACACAATTGCCGAGGGTATGACAGTCATTTAATATGCAGCGAATTGGGCAAGTTCAAACATTTGAAAGTTAATTGCATCGCTAATAACATGCAGAAGTATATCAGTTTTTCTCTCGGGAATCTGCGCTTCATCGATTCCCTTCAATTTTTGAACGCTTCGTTAGACACCCTAGTGACGAATATGGCCAAAGAAGGCTCCGACAAATTCCATATGTTGAAAACCCATTTCCCCGACCCAACGCACCAAACACTGCTATTGAGAAAGGGCGTGTACCCGTATAGCTATATGACCGATGACTCTAAATTTGCTGAAACACAACTCCCTCCTATTCAAGCCTTTTATAACTCTTTGAAAGAAGAAGCTCTAACACCGGATGATTACGCTTATGCCAGGTCGGTGTGGTCGCGCTTTAACATCTCCAATCTCGGAGATTACCACGATCTATACCTCAAGTCTGACGTCTTGTTATTGGCCGATGTATTCGAAAATTTTCGGAACATTTGTCTTTCGTACTATAAGCTAGACCCCGCCCATTATTACACCAGTCCGGGCTTGTCCTGGGACGCCATGTTAAAAATGACTGACGTACGACTGGAGTTGTTGCAAGATATCGACATCCACTTATTCGTGGAGAGAGGCATAAGAGGCGGTGTATGTATGATAAGTACTAAATACGCCAAAGCCAACAACCCGTACTCTAAAGAGTTTGACCCCTCTATGCCTACGAATTACATAGTGTATTTAGACGCGAACAACTTATACGGTTGGGCCATGTCGCAATATTTACCTCTTCAGGATTTCGCGTGGCTGACGGAACAACAAATACAAACCCTTGACATCGCATCCGTCTCGGACACCGCTGACACGGGGTACATCCTCGAAGTGGATATTGAATACCCGGAACAGTTGCACGATCTACATACCGACTATCCACTCTGCCCGGAACGTCTGGTAGTAACTGATGACATGCTGTCCAATTATTCGACTACTTTGAAACAATTACTGGACTTAAAAGGTAAGCCAGCGGAAAAACTGGTGCCTAATCTCCACCACAAAACGAATTACGTCGTTCACTATAGGAACTTGAAATTCTACTTGTCCCAGGGCATGGTATTGACGAAAATACATCGGGGAGTCGAATTCACACAATCCGCCTGGTTGAAGTCGTATATCGATTTCAACACCGAGAAACGTAAAGCGGCCAGGAATGATTTCGAAAAAGATTTTTTTAAACTCATGAACAACAGCGTGTTCGGGAAAACAATGGAAAACCTCCGGAATAGAACCCGCATCGAATTAGTGCGAGATGAGGCGAAACTGGAAAAATTTGTCGCAAAGCCCTCATTTCAGAGTTTTAAAATATTCAGCCCAGACCTTTGCGGGGTACATTTAAAGAAAACGAAGTTGACACTGAATCGACCCATTTACGTCGGTCTCGCCATATTAGACGTTTCGAAAGTATTAATGTACGACTTCCACTACAATTTCATTAAAGCCAAATACGACCAAAACGTTAAACTTTTGTTTACCGATACAGACTCTTTCTGCTACCAGATACAGTGTCCCGATTTTTATCGCGATATAGCGGCGAACTTCCATCTGTTCGATACTAGTAACTATCCCAAAGACCATACCCTATATAGCTCTGGTAATGCCAAAGTTCTCGGGAAGTTTAAAGACGAGGTGGGGGGTGCAATAATCGACGAGTTCGTAGGATTACGGCCAAAAATGTACTCCCTGACTTACGACGGCCACGAAAAGAAAACCGCTAAAGGTATATCAAAGTATGTAATTAAGAAAAAGCTAAAACATCGGATGTATAAAGAGTCTTTATTTAAAAAACGTTCATTTACAAGTACGATGAATTGTATAAGAAGTTTTGACCATCAGCTGTACACAATTAGACAAAGTAAGATAGGCTTGTCACCTTTCGATGACAAGCGCTATGTGTTAGACAACGGTTATGACACGTTAGCGCATGGACATTACAAGACAGAATACAACGAACTGTTTAACATGACATCCATCTAACTCCGAAATAAATGTGATACTTGTTTATTATATGCCCGTGTAAATGGAAAATTGTTATTTCAAAATATATATATGTTATATAATGATCAATCTCTCTGTATGGCCTTTGGGCTACTGTATATATACTGTGAATAAACTTTCTACATTTTTTATTCTTTGTCTTCCGCGTACAATTTATCGAATAAATGGTTTCCTAGAGAAATGCTTTCCTTCAAAGCTTCGACAGAGTTCATATTATAGAGAGTTTCAAGCGTCCGACATGTTCTTTCAATGTTGCGATGAATAGAGTCGTTCTCGAGAGCGGCTCTGTTTCAAAGCGGGGAAGGACCATCAGATTCAACAATATGGCTTGAACGCAACTAAGGAGATAACAACATATTTCATTCAAACGATTCATATAAATCTTAAATAAGTCAGTCTCATATACCGGTACATAGTCGCCCTAATTGTCGCGAGTAATCTGCCGACAATGCGTACAACCAATCAAACCATTGTAACCCGGCTGTTCGCTGTTACAGTTTTTCAAACTAATTATAGTGTTTTGAAGGACTCCAAGTATAAACTTAATTCCCACGGGAAACCTATGTTAAGATTTCTATAGAATTTTGACCACGGTATATCGTCATAATTTCGACTTCACGGCAACAACAAAAAAAAAAATAAAAAATACCTAGTGTGAGGACATTCATTGTTAGCTACTCCGGTGATCAGACACGATATACATATAGATCAATAAAAAATCTTACCACTAAACCAGGTTACATGGGTATTTAAAACCAACAGTAGAAGTACGCAAACAAACATCACCTCTAAAACAATCCGAGAAAGCAGATTTTTCCCCGTTTCCATGATAGTTTCTCGGATTGTTTTAGAGGTGATGTTTGTTTGCGTACTTCTACTGTTGGTTTTAAATACCCATGTAACCTGGTTTAGTGGTAAGATTTGTTATTGATCTATATGTATATCGTGTCTGATCACCGGAGTAGCTAACAATGAATGTCCTCACACTAGGTATTTTTTATTTTTTTTTTTGTTGTTGCCGTGAAGTCGAAATTAAGACGATATACCGTGGTCAAAATTCTATAGAAATCTTAACATAGGTTTCCCGTGGGAATTAAGTTTATACTTGGAGTCCTTCAAAACACTATAATTAGTTTGAAAAACTGTAACAGCGAACAGCCGGGTTACAATGGTTTGATTGGTTGTACGCATTGTCGGCAGATTACTCGCGACAATTAGGGCGACTATGTACCGGTATATGAGACTGACTTATTTAAGATTTATATGAATCGTTTGAATGAAATATGTTGTTATCTCCTTAGTTGCGTTCAAGCCATATTGTTGAATCTGATGGTCCTTCCCCGCTTTGAAACAGAGCCGCTCTCGAGAACGACTCTATTCATCGCAACATTGAAAGAACATGTCGGACGCTTGAAACTCTCTATAATATGAACTCTGTCGAAGCTTTGAAGGAAAGCATTTCTCTAGGAAACCATTTATTCGATAAATTGTACGCGGAAGACAAAGAATAAAAAATGTAGAAAGTTTATTCACAGTATATATACAGTAGCCCAAAGGCCATACAGAGAGATTGATCATTATATAACATATATATATTTTGAAATAACAATTTTCCATTTACACGGGCATATAATAAACAAGTATCACATTTATTTCGGAGTTAGATGGATGTCATGTTAAACAGTTCGTTGTATTCTGTCTTGTAATGTCCATGCGCTAACGTGTCATAACCGTTGTCTAACACATAGCGCTTGTCATCGAAAGGTGACAAGCCTATCTTACTTTGTCTAATTGTGTACAGCTGATGGTCAAAACTTCTTATACAATTCATCGTACTTGTAAATGAACGTTTTTTAAATAAAGACTCTTTATACATCCGATGTTTTAGCTTTTTCTTAATTACATACTTTGATATACCTTTAGCGGTTTTCTTTTCGTGGCCGTCGTAAGTCAGGGAGTACATTTTTGGCCGTAATCCTACGAACTCGTCGATTATTGCACCCCCCACCTCGTCTTTAAACTTCCCGAGAACTTTGGCATTACCAGAGCTATATAGGGTATGGTCTTTGGGATAGTTACTAGTATCGAACAGATGGAAGTTCGCCGCTATATCGCGATAAAAATCGGGACACTGTATCTGGTAGCAGAAAGAGTCTGTATCGGTAAACAAAAGTTTAACGTTTTGGTCGTATTTGGCTTTAATGAAATTGTAGTGGAAGTCGTACATTAATACTTTCGAAACGTCTAATATGGCGAGACCGACGTAAATGGGTCGATTCAGTGTCAACTTCGTTTTCTTTAAATGTACCCCGCAAAGGTCTGGGCTGAATATTTTAAAACTCTGAAATGAGGGCTTTGCGACAAATTTTTCCAGTTTCGCCTCATCTCGCACTAATTCGATGCGGGTTCTATTCCGGAGGTTTTCCATTGTTTTCCCGAACACGCTGTTGTTCATGAGTTTAAAAAAATCTTTTTCGAAATCATTCCTGGCCGCTTTACGTTTCTCGGTGTTGAAATCGATATACGACTTCAACCAGGCGGATTGTGTGAATTCGACTCCCCGATGTATTTTCGTCAATACCATGCCCTGGGACAAGTAGAATTTCAAGTTCCTATAGTGAACGACGTAATTCGTTTTGTGGTGGAGATTAGGCACCAGTTTTTCCGCTGGCTTACCTTTTAAGTCCAGTAATTGTTTCAAAGTAGTCGAATAATTGGACAGCATGTCATCAGTTACTACCAGACGTTCCGGGCAGAGTGGATAGTCGGTATGTAGATCGTGCAACTGTTCCGGGTATTCAATATCCACTTCGAGGATGTACCCCGTGTCAGCGGTGTCCGAGACGGATGCGATGTCAAGGGTTTGTATTTGTTGTTCCGTCAGCCACGCGAAATCCTGAAGAGGTAAATATTGCGACATGGCCCAACCGTATAAGTTGTTCGCGTCTAAATACACTATGTAATTCGTAGGCATAGAGGGGTCAAACTCTTTAGAGTACGGGTTGTTGGCTTTGGCGTATTTAGTACTTATCATAGATACACCGCCTCTTATACCTCTCTCCACGAATAAGTGGATGTCGATATCTTGCAACAACTCCAGTCGTACGTCAGTCATTTTTAACATGGCGTCCCAGGACAAGCCCGGACTGGTGTAATAATGGGCGGGGTCTAGCTTATAGTACGAAAGACAAATGTTCCGAAAATTTTCGAATACATCGGCCAATAACAAGACGTCAGACTTGAGGTATAGATCGTGGTAATCTCCGAGATTGGAGATGTTAAAGCGCGACCACACCGACCTGGCATAAGCGTAATCATCCGGTGTTAGAGCTTCTTCTTTCAAAGAGTTATAAAAGGCTTGAATAGGAGGGAGTTGTGTTTCAGCAAATTTAGAGTCATCGGTCATATAGCTATACGGGTACACGCCCTTTCTCAATAGCAGTGTTTGGTGCGTTGGGTCGGGGAAATGGGTTTTCAACATATGGAATTTGTCGGAGCCTTCTTTGGCCATATTCGTCACTAGGGTGTCTAACGAAGCGTTCAAAAATTGAAGGGAATCGATGAAGCGCAGATTCCCGAGAGAAAAACTGATATACTTCTGCATGTTATTAGCGATGCAATTAACTTTCAAATGTTTGAACTTGCCCAATTCGCTGCATATTAAATGACTGTCATACCCTCGGCAATTGTGTAAGACGACGGGAATAAAAAACCGATTGGCTTCCTGTCTAGTGGTGGTTCTAAAGTGAAACTGCAAATTACACTGCTCATGGGTAGGCCCTCTAAAACGGCCGGTCAAGTGACAATGGTCTCGATGTCGATCGGCTCCCAGCTCTTTCTCGCAAATATGGCAATGGGTAGCCGCTTGAAATTCACGCTCCTGTTCGAGCGTTAGTTTTTCCATATCCCGTTTTTCGTTGAGAATCTTACAAATGTAGTCATTCTCTTTTTTCAATTCTTGCAGGAACTTTTCCGCTGCGTTAGGCCCACGATACACGGTGGCCGGTTTACTATAAGCGTCTACACTGCTGACGACTACGTAGCAAAAGCCGGAAGGTTGATGCTTCTCATACCGTTCAGTTTTAGCGGTAGTCTCATGAGTTTTCTCAGTAAAACATTCGAAGTCGGCGTACACGATGAAAGGAACTCGGTAAAGATTTTTTATATTCTTGAATTCAAGAAACTCGTCTTTCGGCATTACCGTTTTCTGTATCCCTAATGGTGTACACTGTGGAAGGTGCTCTTCCAAAAGATGTTCGGCGCTAAAACCGTGTAGGCAATAGTGGCAATAATAGGTTGTACCGCGGTGAGCGGTGCGATCACCCAACAGACGACTCATAGATTTGACGAGACAGTAATGTCGGACGTCGCCTTTCGATATAAGAATGAGTGTGACGTGCGAGTCGCAACGCTTTTTGGTCACGTAAAGCGGGAAAACATCGTTATCGTATCCCAAGACGTTCACGGATATATTATTCTGGGTTTCGAATCGAGGTATTTGGTCTAACGTCATAGGGAATTTAAGACCTTCGAGGTTTAACGTGTCGAAATAGGGAGTGTATTTACTTACGCGATTGGGTTGCTTATCCGCGGGATGTAAAGCGGCCAAGACGCTCCATACGAAACAATAATCGTCAGAGTTTTTAACGTTTACTATAGCCATTTTCTTGACCAATGCTGGTGGGGTAGGAACAAATGTAGACCCGTGTAGCGGATTGTATTTAGCGACGTTCACTTCCATCTTAACGATTTCATCCAGTGACCACCCAGACCCTTCCCCTTGATAGCTCTGAAAAGCTTCGTAAATTTTGTGGAAGGCGTCGGCTAAAGTTAGTTCAAACTGACTGTTGTTAGTTATAATAGCGTTTATACTACGAAAAGATGGCTCCGAAGTCACTTCATCGCCGTCGGATGTGTATCGAACCAGACGAAGTGTAACCACTAAATACAATTTGAAGCCCCCGTGCTGAAGAAGCTGTGCATTTAGAATATTCGACACGGAGGCCTCGTTATCTCTAAAAAATAATAAAAGGTCGCCATTGTTCGTGTTATCGGGCTTTAATTCGAATGTCTCTGCACGCCCCTCCAGGGTGGTGTGATTCGGAGGTCCTCGTCCGGCCTGCTTTCGTTGTTTGCGGAGACAGGTGTCACACTTTGATTCATCCTGCGTGTAAAACCGTTGGGGAAGAGGTCGTCTGCAGGCGGAGCATTCCACTCCTCGCTGTGCGCATACACCGCAAAAAGACTTGTCCGGTAGAAGAATTGTTTGTTTTCCGCACCAGTTACATTGTTCACCTTCGATCGAGGTGGATGGGCGCGGCTCGTCTGGAAGAAATAATAAAAAGTTTGGTTAGTTGTCCTTCTTTTTATATTATAGGCATCTATCAGCTTTGTATTTAGTCAGGCTGAACAATAACTGAGAAGCAACTTACCAAGTTTGTGTACGGTTTTTATATGACGGTTGAGGTTGCATGATTTGGTGAATATTCTGTCGCAGTGGGGACACCTTTTTTCGTGTTTGTGTTCACGTCTTTTGTGGCTTTCGAGAAGCTCTTTGGTCTCCCATGTCCGTTGACAGAATTCACAGGTCAAACCACACAGTTGATTGGCAAGCTCCATGATTCTGTCGAGATTGTCTTCTACCGTTAAACCGTTTCCTTCAAATGACTTATCCATCTAAATGAAAAACCAAGACAAGGTTAAATTCCGTTTAACACAATTATTTATCGACAGACTGTCACTTAAAAAGGCGATTATTAAATGGAAAGTGATAAAATCTTACCCAAAACGTAAAAACAATGAATTTTAGTGGATCTTGAGCCATTTAAAACAACTTTATTCCATTCATATTTGATTAAGCGGAAGTTATATTGCATCGAACCATCTCTTCCTGCGATCATTCACATGTAGATACTAGCCAAACCAGAGTGCCGGGATTTGGTGCAGATTTGAACGTTTCAATCGATTTGTGTAAAACCAGAATTGAAAAAACCACGAGTTATAGTAAGTCTTGCAGATATCTTTACACCCTTTACTTTGTTATGTAACACGACCGAATTCGGTTAGAATTTGGCTACTTCCGGACTTGGGACTTATTTTTGGCTCAATTACTTCACTTCCGGTCATTTCCGGTTCAATTCCGGTCACTTCCGGTCTATTTCCGGTCATTTCCGGTTGCTTCCGGTTCACTTCCGGTCACTTCCGGTTACTTCCGGTCACTTCCGGAATATTTTCGGTCACTTCCGGTTCACTTCCGGTCCCTTCCGGTTACTTCCGGGTTATTTCCTGTCACTTCCGGTTACTTCCGGTCCACTTCCGGTGACTTCCGGGTTATTTCCGGTCACTTCCGGTTCACTTCCGGTTACTTCCGGGTTATTTCCGGTTACTTCCGGTTACTTCCGGTCCACTTCCGGTGACTTCCGGGTTATTTCCGGTCACTTCCGGTTACTTCCGGTCCACTTCCGGTTCACTTCCGGTTACTTCCGGTCCACTTCCGGGTTATTTCCGGTCACTTCCGGTTCACTTCCGGTTACTTCCGGTCCACTTCCGGGTTATTCCCGGTCACTTCCGGTTACTTCCGGGTTATTTCCGGGTCACTTCCGGTCACTTCCGGTCACTTCCGGGTTGATGACCAGTGGTCAAGACTTAAGTATTATACATAGTATATTTTTGATATGTATAAAAAAGTTTTCAACTTACCCTCTCAAACTTTAGTGGTTGTCCAATGTTAAACGATGTTGGATAGTGTTGAGAGTGTTGCCGGGCAGTCCTGTTTTCCAATGATGACTGGATCTGATTTACACCCGTATTTATACAGATTGGCTGAGCCCTAAGGCTGACATTTTTTACTCAGCATATTTTTTTTTTGGGAAGGCGCAATCATTTGACTGCATTACTCGACATATTCTATTCCGTTAATTTGTTACGGTTGGACGCACACGTCTCTTTGGTAGTCGACTTAATTGGATACGGTCCGATGCATCTGCCCCCCGAGGCCGTTCGGCTGTGATATACACATACTTACCGATATGATCTATACATTGAGGTAATACTGTCCAAGGTTATTTATACATTCGTTTATTATCTATTGTCTATCACCAGTGTCAGTCGGATTAATTGGTCCTTTAGACCAGTAATGCATTACTAAGCATATTTTTTCCGTGGGAGTGTATTATTCAGCATATTTTTTTAAGAATAGGTGCACATGTACTTTAATATTGACTGATGCGCACGTCCCTTAATAGACCTGCACTAGACTGGGTGCATATGTAATTAGGTCAATGCCACGCGGCAAATTTTTTATAAAGGTATTGTGACGTCATTTGACTCACTTGAAGTGTCCTCGAACACCCATTTTGCCCTCTACTTGAACAAGGTTACATTACCTGAATAGTTTGTATTTTTACGTTTAACCAAAATTCTCCAATAGTTAATGGCGACTTATCCGAGGGCTAATGTTATCAACGCTCTATTTTAAAATGGCATGAGCTGCCACAATTCACACTTTTTTCATAATTTCTGATCGTCACGACAGTAAGAGGCTTTGAAAGCCATCGAAAAACTAAATGATTGGCGTTGGAATGAGGAAAATCCATACAGTATATAGTCTGTATGAGCCAAAGTTAGTTCAAAACAATACTTTATCGTACATTTTCGAGACTAGAAGCACTAAAAAGCTTCTGAATTAAATGTCTTGGGAAAAATAGCCAATAATTTTAACATTTTGTTTCAATGTCAAAATATCAACATTTTGGCAGTTCATGCCACTTTAATGAAATATGTTCGTTAAAACAAGACATACATGAGCCAGTTATGTGGCTTCAGTTCGTCAAAGCAGTAACACGTTTGCCGTTGTTGTTACGTTTGGTTCATCTCATGAAACGTACAAAATACAAACCTCATATGGTCTTGTCTTATGTCTGTACATTATTAGCTCCCCTTCCAGGTAATTGTTGTAGCGTCTGTAAAGAGGTTTGCATATGACAATTAAAATTTATACCTAATAGTGCACTACGCTCTAGTCTGTCTTTTCCCGTACTAGTTTCTAAGCTGGACCATTGGTATGGTATTGCAAGATGGGACTGACAGTTCAGACATGAAGCGCTTTCAACCTTAGATATCTTTGATTACCAATATATTTATAACCGACAAGAATATTTCCCCTGTGCCCGTGTGTTTTAGTGATCA
This sequence comes from Lepidochitona cinerea, assembly GCA_963971465.1. NCBI lineage: Eukaryota > Metazoa > Mollusca > Polyplacophora > Chitonida > Tonicellidae > Lepidochitona > Lepidochitona cinerea. The sequence goes on from OZ020553.1 coordinate 42,269,755, forward strand.
TAAATAAATATATTTATAACCTAAGACCTTGTTTAGCCAACTCTGCCTTATTGTTGAACCACCACACTTACGCTAGTTGGGTATGAAATAAGAAATAGGTATGAGCTGCCGAAATTCGGACTTTTTTCAGCAATTCAGATGACCACGAGAAATTGAGCAGTTGAAGCGTCATGAAAACTAAAAGATTGGCGTTGAAATCCAAAATATCGGTATGCTCAGTGGCCCATATGAAGTGAAGATATGAGCTAACAACGGGCAAAATTCCAATAGCCCGGATGCATGAGTACATTTTATGGGTTTTCTTTCTTATAAAAACTAAACCGTGTCGTAAATCCCCGAGTTTGGTATCTTAAAAGAGCTCTTATTTTGTTCTTATTAAAGTGGCATGAGCTGCCAAAATGTTGATATTTTGACGTTAAAACAGAATGTTGAAATTATTGGCTATTTTTCGCAAGACGTATAATTCAGAAGCTTTTTAGTGCTTCTAGTCTCGAAAATGTACGATAAAGTATAGTTTTGAACTACCTTTGGCTTAGAATGAATGAATAGTCGTCCCGGTTATTTAAATTTTGTTCACGTTTCAAACACGTTTTCGGTTCGTACAGGTCACATACTGTATGGATTTTCCTCATTCCAACCCCAATCATTTAGTTTTTCAATGGCCTTCAAAGATTCGTACTGTCGTGACGATCAGAAATTATGAAAAAAGTATGAATTTTGGCAGCTCGTGCCACTTTAAGGCACAAAACAGGCAATTAGCACTTAAAAATGGTGTTTAATTTCAGACTGCTTTAGAAAGCTTATGTAATTATACTAACTGTCCATCAAATGTCTGGATGTGGGGATCTCCGGTGGAGGTACAAATCGCCCGGATGTCGCCATCGATGATTGTCACCTACAAGAGAATATCTGATTTATCGAAAGGTTTTACTTATAGAGCGTTTTGCTTTTGGTTCTGCTTGCTAGAAAGGGTTTTTGGAATGAAACGAAATATTTGTTTACTCAAACATTTCTTGATCAACTATAAAGTTTTTTTAAAGCGAATGTAATTGTTCTTTTGAAGTGATTCTATGATTTAAGGGGTATGTATGCAACAACACGACATTTAAAGAGTTTAAGAAACAATTCCTAATTGTTCCGAAATGTTTTATAAACATCGACAAAACACCCTACAATGCTCTACTTAAATAATAACATATCATAGTTTTTATGTATAAATTTTTAGTATCTTAAATACAACAAGAGTTTCGGGAAACCCAAAATACGCCCGGAAAGGCACAGTAACTGCAGCCATACCAAAACAAATCCTTCCATATTTATTTGAATTTAATTTTCAAAATTCAGAGGGAAGAGGTTGAAGCTTGGTAAATGATTGATTGATTAATTGTTTGGTGTTTTACGCTGCGCTCAAGATTATTTCACTTACATGTATATGGCGGCGTTGCCAGTTTTATTATGTGAAGCTTGGTAAAAGGTGATGTTATGTCAACAAAATAATCTTACCACTAAAACCTTTAAAATCCATCTGTATCAAATTTAAAATGGGCTATTTGGATCAACAATTATTAACAAGATTTGTACACGGTACGAGTCATCAATTATCGCTGCTGTTAAAACACGATGTTAAACATTGTTTGTTGTCAATAAAGGTTGCACTAAAATGTTTCAATTTTTTAGAAAAGCAGTTTATAATTTACTAATCATACTTAAACAAATGTAATTAATTGGTAATTTCGCAGCTCACACCAATTCAAGTAGATTTGACAATTTTTCTCATAATATTTTTTATCTACATTATTTGGCCATAGACATCTTGACAATATTCTAAATCTCCCCATATACCTACAGGTTATTACTTCTAATTTTATCATAGACCAAATGTTTACAATAGATTTGGCTATGGGTCCATTGCTAATGTCACCCACTGTTTTATGGGGCCATGTGGTACACAAAGCCTGGTTTAGCCATAAACTGTAAGTTGACAAGGTAAATAGACCAAAGCTGGGATACTTATCTCTTGGTCTGTAGATAAAACTTTAATCCTTATATGTATTTTTCATTTGATTAAAACGTTATATATTGATTTAAGAATAGTCTTAATCAATTTAGAAACATTATTGCAATTTGAAAAAATCCTTTTTTGATGAGAATCGGAAAAGTAGAAGCCATTTTATAATTTAAAGGTTATTTTCATGAAAATGAAAGTAAGAATAAAAGGGAATGTACATAATCGAATAATTTGCAATAGTTGATATCATAAACAATTTTTTTACACACTGTCTGTTAATATGGTATGTAACATGAAAGATTTGAAAACATCGGATCATATTTGTTAAAGTTATGGAGAGAAAAAGTAAATATTACATAACCCAATATGGCTGCCATATTACGCAATGTATGATGTCAAAAATAGTTTGCGACACACCTTCCACCCATAAGGTATATACTCAGAAAAAATTGTGCAGATGGAATCAAAACATTGGAAGTTATGGAGCGGAAGGGAATATTACATAATCCAATATAACTCCCATATTATGTAATCAGTGATGTCAAAAATAGTTTGCGACACACCTTCTACCCATAAGGTATATACTTAGAAAAAATTGTGCAGATGGAATCAAAACTTTAGAAGTTATGGAGCGGAAGGGAAAGCGGACGCCGGACAGCCGGACTGCCGGACTGCCGTCCTGCCGGACGGACGGAGATGATACCATAATACAGCCCGCTTTTCAAGCCGGGCGTATAAAAATGGGCCAACCTTTAAGTGTCCAAGTGTTATCAACGGAAGAGAACTGATTTTGATGTAAACTTGAATTTGACGGATCTGATTCCTATCGTAAATGCCGTCAATTCCAGCTTTGACCTCAATTTCCACTGTCTCATTCCAATTCACGTTCAGGAAACTCGCTCCACATGAGTGATAATGCGTTCCAACAGTTTGAGAGAGAACAAGTAGCTCTGGAACCGGCCGAGAGGAACACTTCTTGTCGTAACGAGAACCTTCCAATTTGGTGAGGACTTCCACATGGCACTGATTCCCGGTTTCCAAAGAGCAAAGGGTCGATGGCGGGACGTTAATGGACAGTTGAACTTTCCCTGTATTGAATCCCTCTTTAATGTTAAGAGTGTTTGTTATAAGCTACAAATTTGAAATAGAAGCCATACATTTGAGAACTTTTTGGTAAATTATATTGACACGAGATGGCAAAAACAAATTTTCAAATTCTTTTCTTTTTTCTCAGAAAGTACAAATATGACACTTTAAAGTGCATAAACGGCATAAGGAGATGTCTTGTTACAAAAAGTAAGCTATCAGTTAAACCATAACCTGCAAGCTGGTCATTCTAAAGTATCACACATTTCCGTTGCTTTAAGAAAAATTCATATATATAAAGGAAAAATAAAACATTTCATGTAACAGTACATGCGTCAATAGACATGTTTTGTTAAGAATCAATAGCTAATGTACTTTTGTTATCTAAAACTATCATAGCTAAAAGTGCATATGCTATTAATCCTTCTTTTATGATTCCGTCGGTTTGATGGACATGGAAGTTCTCCGTTAGTAGGCCAAGCGGACTTACCTTTATTTCAGGAGTAATACATTTGCTTTGGACAATATCACTGTATTGTCCTCCACACATACCCAGATAAGCATTCTGTACTGAACAACAGACCTGTAAAATATTGAACACAAGCATAATTTTAAATAATTCGAAGGAAATACCATTTCTAGACATCTAGAACAACATTGTTTTTCAAAGATTCGTTTTTGAGCCATTGCGTTTCTACAATTTTGATTTACAACTAGTAATTGCGCACTGAAACAAAATAAACCAACATCTATCGTTTTTTGATTACGTTAAGATGAACAAGTTAACAAATTCATTTTTTCATTCCATGGAGAAGGTAGTAGCGGAGTTAATGTAACTTCCAACAAACCTTTTTTTGAAATAACGTCCCTATAATTTTGGATGGATCGAGTTTGGCTTCTGAATATTTTCCGTCAAGAAGGGTCTTTGCACTGAGCAATTCCTTCCCATCAATTGTCCATCTAACGACGTGCTTCAGGTTAGTCGATTCTGATGAACTGAACTTACACACGAAGTAAGCGTTAGACTGCTCAGGTTCCCGGATGATCATAGTTGGCGCTTCGGGCTTAGGTGGTTTCTCTGTTACAATGGTATCTAAAATACAACAGGACGACGATATATAGTCGCGTATCAGTCAAAGGATTTAGTGAATGTAACTTGTATTAGATCCCTGTATTTAGATTGTTTGGCAGAAATGAGCAAATTTCTGCAAACCAGATCGCTTTTGATGTAACCACATTTTTCTCAAGGACTCCATTGTAATTCAATGTAACTTTCAAGAACCCATTTTTTTACATCTCTTTTCATATAGTTTTTATCATTTTCATATTATGTTACTAGTTTGATTACCTTTCTTCACACATCCGGTAGGGCAAGTCAGGTCTTGTGGAGATGTCATTATCGTTGTTGGTGCCTTAGTTTGAGTCGTTGGGGCTTTGGTAGTGGTTGTTGGCGCAGGAGATTTGGAACTTGAAGGCGCAACCGTCACAGTCATTGGGGCCTTTGTAGAGGTAACTTTACCAGTGGTTGTCTGAGTTGTAGTTGCCGGAGAAGGAGTTGTTATGGCTGAAATCAACAAGGACGAATTTCTGCTGCTGATCTTCTAGTGAAGCCAATAAAGGAATTCGGACTTATTTTTAACCAATTCTTCACTATTACTCCAGGAAAGAAATTATGCCAAACAAAGAATTTCAGTAGCAGAGTTTTGATAATCGATTTAGCGTGTGCGCGAGTAGGCTTTAATCGATCATATTGATTTGAGTTTAAATTTATTTGAGTAACCATACATCGTCAGTATCAGAGCTGCATATGTTGCCATACGGGTAAAAGACAAGATTGTTTCTTGTGTGTGACGTTAAACACCAATAAACCAACCAATCAGTTTCACGCTATCATATTGCTTTATGGTAAATACCTGGGAGTAATATTCCCTGTTGAACAAGAACGGTTCTGGAAACAAACCATGTTGATATGGACGCCAAGTAACCATGGAAATTTTGTTGAAGGTCAACTTTCGTATAAGATGACGCAAAGTAAAAATGTTTTCCTACATCTACCAGATGGTCTTTCGTATACTCTACTGGGACATTGGTATGATCAACAAGCCTATTGTTTAGATAAACTTCCAACCCAGAACTCACATGCCACGTTACGTCGAATGTCATCCAAGTGTCGAGGTTAGGTCTTGAGACATGACAAAACCAAATTTCACTCATGTAAGACATGATGAAGTGTAACCTCCCAAAGCGATAAACAATTGCCACGCCAGTACCAAGTGGATTTTCACCACCAGTTGACAGAAGGTAAGTGTTTTCTTCTAAGCTTGTAAACTTTATTTTAAACGATATTGTGTAACCGTTGACACAGAGTCGCACATCATTCAAACATGATCGGTGGTCTGTGGAAAAGTCAAGAAACTGATGGGTTAAACCGGTGAAATGTAAAGCATGATGTTCTTTCTCAACTACTTCCAAGTTTCCTACCAGAGTTAGATTGACATCCTTCTGCACTATAAGGGTGTTTTTCGAGTTCACCTTTTCAAAAGACCAAGTATAGTTAAGCTCCTGGGTAGTCGGAAGAACCGTTGCTGAGGTTGTCGTTAACGTTGTGTGGTTTTCTTCTGTTACTTCTTCTGTGCCAGCTGTTGGGTCTATCGGACGTGTAGTGCTTTCAATCTCATTTTCTGTTCGGATGTGCGCCGTTGTGCTTGGTAGTTGTGTTGATGGGGGAATGGTTGAAGCCTCTGATGTGGGACAAAAACAAGAAAACCCGAAGGTCGAATTAAAAAGAATAATCCAACAGAACCTAAACAAACTGGACATTGTATTCGGCTGACAAAGTAGAGACTTTACCAAAGCGCCATTGCCGAAAGTTTTTGTTAAATGCTTACTTTGTCTGGTTCGGTATTTGCAGTTACAAGAGCGCAAACTACATAAGCAAAGCCCGTAACGAAGGTAATAAAATCAAATAAGAATTTTGAAATTGTGCTAGGTAACGTATAAAGAATATGCATAAATTGTTGATAAAAATATACAATTTTAATGAGTGAGTTATCCTTGAAGATAGTCAAAACTGAATGTTAGCCACTTACAAACATGGATTCGAGTTTGGATTTTCAATTCTCAATGGCAAGGTTCGGTCGGCTGGTTCTTCGGTAGAAACTTGACAAAAGTTCCTTTTTCTATTGTCGAACGCGTTTATTAAATGCTTGTTTTGTCGATTGGGTATTCTAAAGTAGAACTAAATTTTAAGATTTGGACATAAAAGGCCAGATGCGCAAAACCCAGGGGAAAAATGAAAAAATGCGAGTATAACCCGTTTTTAAAGTGTGCTAGAATGCATACATTGTTAATGTTAATCACTCACCTTCTAGAATTTGGAATTTTTGAAGAATAGTCCGTGTAGCTAGCCAAACTTGAACGTTAGCAACTTCAAAACCAGGGTTGAATTTTGGCTTGTTGTTGAGATTTCCAATTGTCAATGGTAAGGTTTGGTTGGCTGGTACCTCCGTCTCTGTCCCAGTTTTGTCCATGCCAAGGATGACGTTGTCTAGATAGATTGTCAGACCTTCAGCATGGCTCCAGGAAAATTCAACGTTATGCCAAACATCTATCTGTGGTAAATACGGAAACCGTACGAACCACATGTGAGTTGTTGTACTGAATGAGACGTGCAGGTGTTTAACTCCGTAGAAGAAAAATATTCCATAAATGCCTTGTTGATTGGGACCGTTGGACAATATGTACGTGTTCTCTACCCATCGTGTCACCTTCAGATTCATCTGATACGTCACCCCTTTGAGACAAAGATCAAGGTTGCTCAAACAGGGATTAACCTTGTTCGGTGTGAAAATCACGTGATGTTTCTCGTTCACAATTTTCACCGACAGACCAATGTCTTTTTCCATGACAAACTTGGGCCCGCCTGATGGAGTCCATTTTCCAGCCACTGCACTGACGGTCTGGTTATCTTCTGAGACAAACGTCATATTAACGTTCTGGATATTTGATTCTGTAAGGTTGTGAATAAAGTTTGGTAAGCTGTATAAAGTTTAAAAAATTTAATAGCTGACTAATAGCGAAATTCACGAACTCTATATCTCTATATCCAGTATTTTATCTGAGCCATTCATATTCACGCCATTTTGATAGTTATGCATTCACTTTATCCCGATCTTAAACAACTTTATGTTGCCAATGATAATAAAGATATAGTATATAATTAGTAACTTGTCGACAGGGACAGTTCTTATGTAACCAGTATTTGGCATCAATAATGAACTAACGGCAAAGGTTAAAGGAAGGGTCTATTTTAGCGTTTCACTAGTGTGTTCTGAAAGAGCAGTGTTTCCTGAGTCTAAAACAGCAATCCAATAAATTTTTCGTTGATTTGTTAGCGAGTAACGAACATTTGAAAAGTCCGTGGTCGCACACATTCGATCGCCATGAGCCCGTTCTTCGGCGCATCCATTTTCCCCGTATTTTTGCCCAATCAAATTCGAGCACCGGGCCGACCTTTGACCTGATCTAGTAAGCCAATGATTTGGCAGAGAAATGACGGAGGTTAATTCGCTGATATTGTTCTAAAAATAGAGTCTCCCACAATCCTCGACGTTTGTTTATTCGCTTAACTCTGTCGCCATGTTTCTACGTCTAAAACTACCTCCACATAGAAGAGTGGATCTAAAAATAGCGGCCCTCATATGATGCAATAGACAAGCCAGGAAAATGGCGACACTGATAAGAACCAGAGGGTGACACTAGTCAATATCAGTTTACTAATTTCAGGGTATTTTGCGGTAAGAGTCGTTATGTGCATTAAGGGTTTTGGTGGGCATTCTGCTAGTTAGGATGTGTCTATTTCTGGAGTTTTCTATCCCTTTAAGTGAAAGAATTATTAAGCCTTCAGGATCCAATGAAAACTGCTTGCGATTTTATTTGAGCTCTGGTAATATAGGTCGAGTTCGATTATGTATTCGGCTTACGCCGACAGAGTTGTCTGACGTAAGCAAAATTTGGGTTCTCTTCACTGTTAAAATCGAACTTGCAGGCACTAACGGAATTAAGCAAACATAAAAGTCGCCATGGCTAATCTTGTTTATCTGAATTTGAATAGCATGGCCGACATCTTGAAGGACTACTTAAGGATTACGTGGCACAGATAAATCGGTCATCGGTCAAATTCTCCGCTGAAGAAAGTCATTCGGTTTACAGTTTCCCGTGTTCGGCGTACGCCGAATGCATAATCGAACTCGTTCATAAACCTTGACTTTAGCCCCAATAATTCTGGAGGTACGAACATATGAACAAATAATCTTAGAAAGAAATTAAACTCGATCGACCAATCTATAATAAACCTGAACAAATAACACTCACCATTAATTTCGCACGCTTCTCCGTCGAACCCATCTGGACATTGACACTTTCCCTCCATTGTATATGTTCCGTTATTTAAGCACCTCTTCGCTGAAGGGGCTTTCAAAAGAAAATAACACATATCGGGTATATAATTAACAAAATGATTGTACACAAATTTAGGGCTATCTGTTACCGCCATGGTATTTCTCATAAATTTACAATGCATGGTGTGTAAGTTGAAAAAAATCAGTTGCATTATTTATGAAACATGATATCTTGGTAAAATAAAACATATCAAATTTCTATAAAAACTAAACACTTCCAGACAGAAAAAGAATTGATTGATAGATTTTTGGACCCCGGGTATTATAGTTTCTGTTTTCAGGTTGAAGAAGTGAGTTCGCCTGACAGTAAACATTAAATAATTTAAAGCTCGTGATAGAAAAATGATAAAAATTAGCCGAGAGTTACTTGATTAATGTATATTAAGTACCGTTTCCACTTTAAAGGCAGCTTTGCTGCTTATTAACATACCTGCAATGCCCGCTCCCGCACGCCCATTCAATGACATGTACAAAGTCTTCAAATTCTCCAAGATGTATTGAGCGTAGACTGTGGTTGTCCCTATGGGCGTTGAGCCGAATACAAGATTACTGGATTGATAGACTGGCTGTGGTCGGAGTGTGGAGGAAGTTGTGAAAAGAACAGGTCTCCCATTTAGGTTGACACTCAACCCCACTGCGTAGGACCAGGAGTATACGAATGTGTTCCAAGTATGTAGCCTCACCCGATCGACTGAAAAAGTTCCTTTCCAGATACGCGAAGCCGTACTGACCTTCACAACAAATTTAGAATCCTGCACATGGCAGGATATACCGCTTTGGGACGAGTTTTCGCCGCCACTGGAGAAAACGAACATTCCTTCGGTAATAGATACAAAATTGATATCCATGGACACAGTAAATCCAGATTGGCATCGTCCAACGTGAGCCAAACAGCCCATGTCTTTTTTCTTTATTTCCATAAACTGTGATTTGCCATCTAGATACAGCGCTTTACCAAAGCGACCATCCACCAACTGTGGATTTCCGTGAAGACTGAGATTATACGCAGGGGTTACCAAGGTCGTTCCAATGATTGTCTTGAAGGTCAAGGTTACTTGCAGTTCGACTTCTATCTGTTCTTCTGAAAATATCATCAGCAAAGTGCAAAAAAAATGATAAAATAGATTTAATTTTATTGCTATAAATGTTACTAGCTAAATTGCTGAGGGTTTGGGAAAAGGATGTATATAGAATATAGAAGTTGTATAAACTCACTTGTATAGGCGCAGTCTGTTCCATAGTACCCCTTAGCACAATTGCACGTATATCTACGAACACATTCACCGCCGTTTTTACATCCAAGCGGGCATTTATCTGAAAGTTAAAGTTTGGAAACAAAATTATTGACGGAATTAAATCTACAATCCCGAGTTTGTTTATGGCTATGAAGGTAATTGAATGATTTGGTCACATATATAAACCCCAAGTTTGTGTCTGATTTGGTCACATATATAAACCCCAAGTTTCTGTCTGATTTGGTCACATATATAAACCCCAAGTTTGTGTCTGATTTGGTTGCATATATAAACCCCAAGTTTGTGTCTGATTTGGTCACATATATAAACCCCAAGTTTCTGTCTGATTTGGTAACATATATAAACCCCAAGTTTGTGTCTGATTTGGTTGCATATATAAACCCCAAGTTTCTGTCTGATTTGGTCACATATATAAACCCCAAGTTTGTGTCTGATTTGGTGTCATATATAAACCCCAAGTTTGTGTCTGATTGGGTCGCATATATAAACCCCAAGTTTGTGTCTGATTTGGTCACATATATAAACCCCAAGTTTGTGTCTGATTTGGTCACATATATAAACCCCAAGTTTGTGTCTGATTTGGTCACATATATAAACCCCAAGTTTCTGTCTGATTTGGTTGCATATATAAACCCCAAGTTTGTGTCTGATTTGGTCACATATATAAACCCCAAGTTTGTGTCTGATTTGGTTGCATATATAAACCCCAAGTTTCTGTCTGATATGGTTGCATATATAAACCCCAAGTTTGTGTCTGATATGGTTGCATATATAAACCCCAAGTTTGTGTCTGATTTGGTCACATATATAAACCCCAAGTTTGTGTCTGATTTGGTTGCATATATAAACCCCAAGTTTGTGTCTGATTTGGTCACATATATAAACCCCAAGTTTGTGTCTGATTTGGTCACATATATAAACCCCAAGTTTCTGTCTGATTTGGTTGCATATATAAACCCCAAGTTTCTGTCTGGTTTAGTTGCATATATAAACCCCAAGTTTGTGTCTGATTTGGTCGCATATATAAACCCCAAGTTTCTGTCTGATATGGTTGCATATATAAACCCCAAGTTTGTGTCTGATTTGGTCACATATATAAACCCCAAGTTTGTGTCTGATTTGGTCACATATATAAACCCCAAGTTTGTGTCTGATTTGGTCACATATATAAACCCCAAGTTTCTGTCTGGTTTGGTCACATATATAAACCCCAAGTTTGTGTCTGATTTGGTCACATATATAAACCCCAAGTTTCTGTCTGATTTGGTCACATATATAAACCCCAAGTTTGTGTCTGATTTGGTTGCATATATAAACCCCAAGTTTGTGTCTGATTTGGTCACATATATAAACCCCAAGTTTCTGTCTGATTTGGTAACATATATAAACCCCAAGTTTGTGTCTGATTTGGTTGCATATATAAACCCCAAGTTTCTGTCTGATTTGGTCACATATATAAACCCCAAGTTTGTGTCTGATTTGGTGTCATATATAAACCCCAAGTTTGTGTCTGATTGGGTCGCATATATAAACCCCAAGTTTGTGTCTGATTTGGTCACATATATAAACCCCAAGTTTGTGTCTGATTTGGTCACATATATAAACCCCAAGTTTGTGTCTGATTTGGTCACATATATAAACCCCAAGTTTCTGTCTGATTTGGTTGCATATATAAACCCCAAGTTTGTGTCTGATTTGGTCACATATATAAACCCCAAGTTTGTGTCTGATTTGGTTGCATATATAAACCCCAAGTTTCTGTCTGATATGGTTGCATATATAAACCCCAAGTTTGTGTCTGATATGGTTGCATATATAAACCCCAAGTTTGTGTCTGATTTGGTCACATATATAAACCCCAAGTTTGTGTCTGATTTGGTTGCATATATAAACCCCAAGTTTGTGTCTGATTTGGTCACATATATAAACCCCAAGTTTGTGTCTGATTTGGTCACATATATAAACCCCAAGTTTCTGTCTGATTTGGTTGCATATATAAACCCCAAGTTTCTGTCTGGTTTAGTTGCATATATAAACCCCAAGTTTGTGTCTGATTTGGTCGCATATATAAACCCCAAGTTTCTGTCTGATATGGTTGCATATATAAACCCCAAGTTTGTGTCTGATTTGGTCACATATATAAACCCCAAGTTTGTGTCTGATTTGGTCACATATATAAACCCCAAGTTTGTGTCTGATTTGGTCACATATATAAACCCCAAGTTTCTGTCTGGTTTGGTCACATATATAAACCCCAAGTTTGTGTCTGATTTGGTCACATATATAAACCCCAAGTTTCTGTCTGATATGGTTGCATATATAAACCCCAAGTTTGTGTCTGATTTGGTTGCATATATAAACCCCAAGTTTGTGTCTGATTTGGTTGCATATATAAACCCCAAGTTTGTGTCTGATTTGGTCACATATATAAACCCCAAGTTTCTGTCTGATTTGGTCACATATATAAACCCCAAGTTTCTGTCTGATTTGGTTGCATATATAAACCCCAAGTTTGTGTCTGATTTGGTCACATATATAAACCCCAAGTTTCTGTCTGATTTGGTTGCATATATAAACCCCAAGTTTCTGTCTGATATGGTTGCATATATAAACCCCAAGTTTGTGTCTGATTTGGTCACATATATAAACCCCAAGTTTCTGTCTGATATGGTTGCATATAGAAACCCCAAGTTTGTGTCTGATTTGGTCACATATATAAACCCCAAGTTTCTGTCTGATTTGGTTGCATATATAAACCCCAAGTTTGTGTCTGATTTGGTCACATATATAAACCCCAAGTTTGTGTCTGATTTGGTCGCATATATAAACCCCAAGTTTGTGTCTGCTTTGGTTGCATATATAAACCCAAAGTTTGTGTCTGATTTGGTCACATATATAAACCCAAAGTTTGTGTCTGATTTGGTCACATATATAAACCCCAAGTTTGTGTCTGATTTGGTCACATATATAAACCCCAAGTTTGTGTATGATTTGGTCACATATATAAACCCCAAGATATACCTCTTTTTAACACAATTAGAAACTTGTCTCCATGGTTATTTTAGACAAGAAGATTTTCCCTGTGTCCGTGTGTTTTAGTGATCAGAAAAATATAAACCCCAAGTTTGTGTCTGGTTTGGTCACATTAACAAACCCCAAGTTTGTGTCTGATTTGGTCACATTAACAAACCCAAAGTTTGTGTCTGGTTTGGTCACATATATAAACCCCAAGTTTGTGTCTGATTTGGTCACATTAACAAACCCCAAGTTTGTGTCTGATTTGGTCACATTAACAAACCCCAAGTTTGTGTCTGATTTGGTTGCATATATAAACCCCAAGTTTGTGTCTGATTTGGTCACATATATAAACCCCAAGTTTCTGTCTGATTTGGTTGCATATATAAACCCCAAGTTTGTGTCTGATTTGGTCACATATATAAACCCCAAGTTTGTGTCTGATTTGGTTGCATATATAAACCCCAAGTTTCTGTCTGATATGGTTGCATATATAAACCCCAAGTTTGTGTCTGATATGGTTGCATATATAAACCCCAAGTTTGTGTCTGATTTGGTCACATATATAAACCCCAAGTTTGTGTCTGATTTGGTTGCATATATAAACCCCAAGTTTGTGTCTGATTTGGTCACATATATAAACCCCAAGTTTGTGTCTGATTTGGTCACATATATAAACCCCAAGTTTCTGTCTGATTTGGTTGCATATAAAAACCCCAAGTTTCTGTCTGATATGGTTGCATATATAAACCCCAAGTTTGTGTCTGATTTGGTCACATATATAAACCCCAAGTTTCTGTCTGATATGGTTGCATATAGAAACCCCAAGTTTGTGTCTGATTTGGTCACATATATAAACCCCAAGTTTCTGTCTGATTTGGTTGCATATATAAACCCCAAGTTTGTGTCTGATTTGGTCACATATATAAACCCCAAGTTTGTGTCTGATTTGGTCGCATATATAAACCCCAAGTTTGTGTCTGCTTTGGTTGCATATATAAACCCAAAGTTTGTGTCTGATTTGGTCACATATATAAACCCAAAGTTTGTGTCTGATTTGGTCACATATATAAACCCCAAGTTTGTGTCTGATTTGGTCACATATATAAACCCCAAGTTTGTGTATGATTTGGTCACATATATAAACCCCAAGATATACCTCTTTTTAACACAATTAGAAACTTGTCTCCATGGTTATTTTAGACAAGAAGATTTTCCCTGTGTCCGTGTGTTTTAGTGATCATAAAAATATAAACCCCAAGTTTGTGTCTGGTTTGGTCACATTAACAAACCCCAAGTTTGTGTCTGATTTGGTCACATTAACAAACCCAAAGTTTGTGTCTGGTTTGGTCACATATATAAACCCCAAGTTTGTGTCTGATTTGGTCACATTAACAAACCCCAAGTTTGTGTCTGATTTGGTCACATTAACAAACCCCAAGTTTGTGTCTGATTTGGTTGCATATATAAACCCCAAGTTTGTGTCTGATTTGGTGTCATATATAAACCCCAAGTTTGTGTCTGATTGGGTCGCATATATAAACCCCAAGTTTGTGTCTGATTTGGTCACATATATAAACCCCAAGTTTGTGTCTGATTTGGTCACATATATAAACCCCAAGTTTGTGTCTGATTTGGTCACATATATAAACCCCAAGTTTGTGTCTGATTTGGTCACATATATAAACCCCAAGTTTCTGTCTGATTTGGTTGCATATATAAACCCCAAGTTTGTGTCTGATTTGGTCACATATATAAACCCCAAGTTTGTGTCTGATTTGGTTGCATATATAAACCCCAAGTTTCTGTCTGATATGGTTGCATATATAAACCCCAAGTTTGTGTCTGATATGGTTGCATATATAAACCCCAAGTTTGTGTCTGATTTGGTCACATATATAAACCCCAAGTTTGTGTCTGATTTGGTTGCATATATAAACCCCAAGTTTGTGTCTGATTTGGTCACATATATAAACCCCAAGTTTGTGTCTGATTTGGTCACATATATAAACCCCAAGTTTCTGTCTGATTTGGTTGCATATATAAACCCCAAGTTTCTGTCTGGTTTAGTTGCATATATAAACCCCAAGTTTGTGTCTGATTTGGTCGCATATATAAACCCCAAGTTTCTGTCTGATATGGTTGCATATATAAACCCCAAGTTTGTGTCTGATTTGGTCACATATATAAACCCCAAGTTTGTGTCTGATTTGGTCACATATATAAACCCCAAGTTTGTGTCTGATTTGGTCACATATATAAACCCCAAGTTTCTGTCTGGTTTGGTCACATATATAAACCCCAAGTTTGTGTCTGATTTGGTCACATATATAAACCCCAAGTTTCTGTCTGATATGGTTGCATATATAAACCCCAAGTTTGTGTCTGATTTGGTTGCATATATAAACCCCAAGTTTGTGTCTGATTTGGTTGCATATATAAACCCCAAGTTTGTGTCTGATTTGGTCACATATATAAACCCCAAGTTTCTGTCTGATTTGGTCACATATATAAACCCCAAGTTTCTGTCTGATTTGGTTGCATATATAAACCCCAAGTTTGTGTCTGATTTGGTCACATATATAAACCCCAAGTTTCTGTCTGATTTGGTTGCATATATAAACCCCAAGTTTCTGTCTGATATGGTTGCATATATAAACCCCAAGTTTGTGTCTGATTTGGTCACATATATAAACCCCAAGTTTCTGTCTGATTTGGTTGCATATAGAAACCCCAAGTTTGTGTCTGATTTGGTCACATATATAAACCCCAAGTTTCTGTCTGATTTGGTTGCATATATAAACCCCAAGTTTGTGTCTGATTTGGTCACATATATAAACCCCAAGTTTGTGTCTGATTTGGTCGCATATATAAACCCCAAGTTTGTGTCTGCTTTGGTTGCATATATAAACCCAAAGTTTGTGTCTGATTTGGTCACATATATAAACCCAAAGTTTGTGTCTGATTTGGTCACATATATAAACCCCAAGTTTGTGTCTGATTTGGTCACATATATAAACCCCAAGTTTGTGTATGATTTGGTCACATATATAAACCCCAAGATATACCTCTTTTTAACACAATTAGAAACTTGTCTCCATGGTTATTTTAGACAAGAAGATTTTCCCTGTGTCCGTGTGTTTTAGTGATCAGAAAAATATAAACCCCAAGTTTGTGTCTGGTTTGGTCACATTAACAAACCCCAAGTTTGTGTCTGATTTGGTCACATTAACAAACCCAAAGTTTGTGTCTGGTTTGGTCACATATATAAACCCCAAGTTTGTGTCTGATTTGGTCACATTAACAAACCCCAAGTTTGTGTCTGATTTGGTCACATTAACAAACCCCAAGTTTGTGTCTGATTTGGTTGCATATATAAACCCCAAGTTTGTGTCTGATTTGGTCACATATATAAACCCCAAGTTTCTGTCTGATTTGGTTGCATATATAAACCCCAAGTTTGTGTCTGATTTGGTCACATATATAAACCCCAAGTTTGTGTCTGATTTGGTTGCATATATAAACCCCAAGTTTCTGTCTGATATGGTTGCATATATAAACCCCAAGTTTGTGTCTGATATGGTTGCATATATAAACCCCAAGTTTGTGTCTGATTTGGTCACATATATAAACCCCAAGTTTGTGTCTGATTTGGTTGCATATATAAACCCCAAGTTTGTGTCTGATTTGGTCACATATATAAACCCCAAGTTTGTGTCTGATTTGGTCACATATATAAACCCCAAGTTTCTGTCTGATTTGGTTGCATATATAAACCCCAAGTTTCTGTCTGGTTTAGTTGCATATATAAACCCCAAGTTTGTGTCTGATTTGGTCGCATATATAAACCCCAAGTTTCTGTCTGATATGGTTGCATATATAAACCCCAAGTTTGTGTCTGATTTGGTCACATATATAAACCCCAAGTTTGTGTCTGATTTGGTCACATATATAAACCCCAAGTTTGTGTCTGATTTGGTCACATATATAAACCCCAAGTTTCTGTCTGGTTTGGTCACATATATAAACCCCAAGTTTGTGTCTGATTTGGTCACATATATAAACCCCAAGTTTCTGTCTGATATGGTTGCATATATAAACCCCAAGTTTGTGTCTGATTTGGTTGCATATATAAACCCCAAGTTTGTGTCTGATTTGGTTGCATATATAAACCCCAAGTTTGTGTCTGATTTGGTCACATATATAAACCCCAAGTTTCTGTCTGATTTGGTCACATATATAAACCCCAAGTTTCTGTCTGATTTGGTTGCATATATAAACCCCAAGTTTGTGTCTGATTTGGTCACATATATAAACCCCAAGTTTCTGTCTGATTTGGTTGCATATATAAACCCCAAGTTTCTGTCTGATATGGTTGCATATATAAACCCCAAGTTTGTGTCTGATTTGGTCACATATATAAACCCCAAGTTTCTGTCTGATATGGTTGCATATAGAAACCCCAAGTTTGTGTCTGATTTGGTCACATATATAAACCCCAAGTTTCTGTCTGATTTGGTTGCATATATAAACCCCAAGTTTGTGTCTGATTTGGTCACATATATAAACCCCAAGTTTGTGTCTGATTTGGTCGCATATATAAACCCCAAGTTTGTGTCTGCTTTGGTTGCATATATAAACCCAAAGTTTGTGTCTGATTTGGTCACATATATAAACCCAAAGTTTGTGTCTGATTTGGTCACATATATAAACCCCAAGTTTGTGTCTGATTTGGTCACATATATAAACCCCAAGTTTGTGTATGATTTGGTCACATATATAAACCCCAAGATATACCTCTTTTTAACACAATTAGAAACTTGTCTCCATGGTTATTTTAGACAAGAAGATTTTCCCTGTGTCCGTGTGTTTTAGTGATCATAAAAATATAAACCCCAAGTTTGTGTCTGGTTTGGTCACATTAACAAACCCCAAGTTTGTGTCTGATTTGGTCACATTAACAAACCCAAAGTTTGTGTCTGGTTTGGTCACATATATAAACCCCAAGTTTGTGTCTGATTTGGTCACATTAACAAACCCCAAGTTTGTGTCTGATTTGGTCACATTAACAAACCCCAAGTTTGTGTCTGATTTGGTTGCATATATAAACCCCAAGTTTGTGTCTGATTTGGTCACATATATACACCCCAAATTTGTATCGGCTTTGGTCCCATATATAAACCCCAAGTTTGTGTCTGATTTGGTTGCATATATAAACCCCAAGTTTGTTTCTGATTTTGTCACATATATAAACCCCAAGTTTGTGTCTGATTTGGTCACATATATAAACCCCAAGTTTGTGTCTGATTTGGTCACATATATAAACCCCAAGTTTGTGTCTGATTTGGTCACATATATAAACCCCAAGTTTGTGTCTGATTTGGTCACATATATAAACCCCAAGTTTGTGTATGATTTGGTCACATATATAAACCCCAAGATATACCTCTTTTTAACACAATTAGAAACTTGTCTCCATGGTTATTTTAGACAAGAAGATTTTCCCTGTGTCCGTGTGTTTTAGTAATCATAAAAATATAAACCCCAAGTTTTTGTCTGGTTTGGTCACATATATAAACCCCAAGTTTCTGTCTGATTTGGTTGCATATATAAACCCCAAGTTTGTGTCTGATTTGGTCACATATATAAACCCCAAGTTTGTGTCTGATTTGGTCACATATATAAACCCCAAGTTTCTGTCTGATTTGGTTGCATATATAAACCCCAAGTTTGTGTCTGATTTGGTCACATATATAAACCCCAAGTTTGTGTCTGATTTGGTTGCATATATAAACCCCAAGTTTATGTCTGATATGGTTGCATATATAAACCCCAAGTTTGTGTCTGATTTGGTCACATATATAAACCCCAAGTTTCTGTCTGATATGGTTGCATATAGAAACCCCAAGTTTGTGTCTGATTTGGTTGCATATATAAACCCCAAGTTTGTGTCTGATTTGGTCACATATATAAACCCCAAGTTTGTGTCTGATATGGTTGCATATATAAACCCCAAGTTTCTGTCTGATTTGGTTGCATATATAAACCCCAAGTTTCTGTCTGATTTGGTTGCATATATAAACCCCAAGTTTCTGTCTGGTTTGGTTGCATATATAAACCCCAAGTTTGTGTATGATTTGGTCACATATATAAACCCCAAGATATACCTCTTTTTAACACAATTAGAAACTTGTCTCCATGGTTATTTTAGACAAGAAGATTTTCCCTGTGTCCGTGTGTTTTAGTGATCATAAAAATATAAACCCCAAGTTTGTGTCTGGTTTGGTCACATTAACAAACCCCAAGTTTGTGTCTGATTTGGTCACATTAACAAACCCAAAGTTTGTGTCTGGTTTGGTCACATATATAAACCCCAAGTTTGTGTCTGATTTGGTTGCATATATAAACCCCAAGTTTGTGTCTGATTTGGTCACATATATACACCCCAAATTTGTATCGGCTTTGGTCCCATATATAAACCCCAAGTTTGTGTCTGATTTGGTTGCATATATAAACCCCAAGTTTGTTTCTGATTTTGTCACATATATAAACCCCAAGTTTGTGTCTGATTTGGTCACATATATAAACCCCAAGTTTGTGTCTGATTTGGTCACATATATAAACCCCAAGTTTGTGTCTGATTTGGTCACATATATAAACCCCAAGTTTGTGTCTGATTTGGTCACATATATAAACCCCAAGTTTGTGTATGATTTGGTCACATATATAAACCCCAAGATATACCTCTTTTTAACACAATTAGAAACTTGTCTCCATGGTTATTTTAGACAAGAAGATTTTCCCTGTGTCCGTGTGTTTTAGTGATCATAAAAATATAAACCCCAAGTTTTTGTCTGGTTTGGTCACATATATAAACCCCAAGTTTGTGTCTGATTTGGTCACATATATAAACCCCAAGTTTGTGTCTGATTTGGTCACATATATAAACCCCAAGTTTCTGTCTGATTTGGTTGCATATATAAACCCCAAGTTTGTGTCTGATTTGGTCACATATATAAACCCCAAGTTTGTGTCTGATTTGGTTGCATATATAAACCCCAAGTTTATGTCTGATATGGTTGCATATATAAACCCCAAGTTTGTGTCTGATTTGGTCACATATATAAACCCCAAGTTTCTGTCTGATATGGTTGCATATAGAAACCCCAAGTTTGTGTCTGATTTGGTTGCATATATAAACCCCAAGTTTGTGTCTGATTTGGTCACATATATAAACCCCAAGTTTGTGTCTGATATGGTTGCATATATAAACCCCAAGTTTCTGTCTGATTTGGTTGCATATATAAACCCCAAGTTTCTGTCTGATTTGGTTGCATATATAAACCCCAAGTTTCTGTCTGGTTTGGTTGCATATATAAACCCCAAGTTTGTGTATGATTTGGTCACATATATAAACCCCAAGATATACCTCTTTTTAACACAATTAGAAACTTGTCTCCATGGTTATTTTAGACAAGAAGATTTTCCCTGTGTCCGTGTGTTTTAGTGATCATAAAAATATAAACCCCAAGTTTGTGTCTGGTTTGGTCACATTAACAAACCCCAAGTTTGTGTCTGATTTGGTCACATTAACAAACCCAAAGTTTGTGTCTGGTTTGGTCACATATATAAACCCCAAGTTTGTGTCTGATTTGGTTGCATATATAAACCCCAAGTTTGTGTCTGATTTGGTCACATATATACACCCCAAATTTGTATCGGCTTTGGTCCCATATATAAACCCCAAGTTTGTGTCTGATTTGGTTGCATATATAAACCCCAAGTTTGTTTCTGATTTTGTCACATATATAAACCCCAAGTTTGTGTCTGATTTGGTCACATATATAAACCCCAAGTTTGTGTATGATTTGGTCACATATATAAACCCCAAGTTTGTGTCTGATTTGGTCACATATATAAACCCCAAGTTTGTGTCTGATTTGGTCACATATATAAACCCCAAGTTTGTGTATGATTTGGTCACATATATAAACCCCAAGATATACCTCTTTTTAACACAATTAGAAACTTGTCTCCATGGTTATTTTAGACAAGAAGATTTTCCCTGTGTCCGTGTGTTTTAGTGATCATAAAAATATAAACCCCAAGTTTTTGTCTGGTTTGGTCACATATATAAACCCCAAGTTTCTGTCTGATTTGGTTGCATATATAAACCCCAAGTTTGTGTCTGATTTGGTCACATATATAAACCCCAAGTTTGTGTCTGATTTGGTCACATTAACAAACCCCAAGTTTGTGTCTGATTTGGTCACATTAACAAACCCCAAGTTTGTGTCTGATTTGGTTGCATATATAAACCCCAAGTTTGTGTCTGATTTGGTCACATATATAAACCCCAAGTTTCTGTCTGATTTGGTTGCATATATAAACCCCAAGTTTCTGTCTGATTTGGTTGCATATATAAACCCCAAGTTTCTGTCTGGTTTGGTTGCATATATAAACCCCAAGTTTGTGTATGATTTGGTCACATATATAAACCCCAAGATATACCTCTTTTTAACACAATTAGAAACTTGTCTCCATGGTTATTTTAGACAAGAAGATTTTCCCTGTGTCCGTGTGTTTTAGTGATCATAAAAATATAAACCCCAAGTTTGTGTCTGGTTTGGTCACATTAACAAACCCCAAGTTTGTGTCTGATTTGGTCACATTAACAAACCCAAAGTTTGTGTCTGGTTTGGTCACATATATAAACCCCAAGTTTGTGTCTGATTTGGTTGCATATATAAACCCCAAGTTTGTGTCTGATTTGGTCACATATATACACCCCAAATTTGTATCGGCTTTGGTCCCATATATAAACCCCAAGTTTGTGTCTGATTTGGTTGCATATATAAACCCCAAGTTTGTTTCTGATTTTGTCACATATATAAACCCCAAGTTTGTGTCTGATTTGGTCACATATATAAACCCCAAGTTTGTGTCTGATTTGGTCACATATATAAACCCCAAGTTTGTGTCTGATTTGGTCACATATATAAACCCCAAGTTTGTGTCTGATTTGGTCACATATATAAACCCCAAGTTTGTGTATGATTTGGTCACATATATAAACCCCAAGATATACCTCTTTTTAACACAATTAGAAACTTGTCTCCATGGTTATTTTAGACAAGAAGATTTTCCCTGTGTCCGTGTGTTTTAGTGATCATAAAAATATAAACCCCAAGTTTTTGTCTGGTTTGGTCACATATATAAACCCCAAGTTTCTGTCTGATTTGGTTGCATATATAAACCCCAAGTTTGTGTCTGATTTGGTCACATATATAAACCCCAAGTTTGTGTCTGATTTGGTCACATTAACAAACCCCAAGTTTGTGTCTGATTTGGTCACATTAACAAACCCCAAGTTTGTGTCTGATTTGGTTGCATATATAAACCCCAAGTTTGTGTCTGATTTGGTCACATATATAAACCCCAAGTTTCTGTCTGATTTGGTTGCATATATAAACCCCAAGTTTGTGTCTGATTTGGTCACATATATAAACCCCAAGTTTGTGTCTGATTTGGTTGCATATATAAACCCCAAGTTTCTGTCTGATATGGTTGCATATATAAACCCCAAGTTTGTGTCTGATATGGTTGCATATATAAACCCCAAGTTTGTGTCTGATTTGGTCACATATATAAACCCCAAGTTTGTGTCTGATTTGGTTGCATATATAAACCCCAAGTTTGTGTCTGATTTGGTCACATATATAAACCCCAAGTTTGTGTCTGATTTGGTCACATATATAAACCCCAAGTTTCTGTCTGATTTGGTTGCATATATAAACCCCAAGTTTCTGTCTGGTTTAGTTGCATATATAAACCCCAAGTTTGTGTCTGATTTGGTCGCATATATAAACCCCAAGTTTCTGTCTGATATGGTTGCATATATAAACCCCAAGTTTGTGTCTGATTTGGTCACATATATAAACCCCAAGTTTGTGTCTGATTTGGTCACATATATAAACCCCAAGTTTGTGTCTGATTTGGTCACATATATAAACCCCAAGTTTCTGTCTAGTTTGGTCACATATATAAACCCCAAGTTTGTGTCTGATTTGGTCACATATATAAACCCCAAGTTTCTGTCTGATATGGTTGCATATATAAACCCCAAGTTTGTGTCTGATTTGGTTGCATATATAAACCCCAAGTTTGTGTCTGATTTGGTTGCATATATAAACCCCAAGTTTGTGTCTGATTTGGTCACATATATAAACCCCAAGTTTCTGTCTGATTTGGTCACATATATAAACCCCAAGTTTCTGTCTGATTTGGTTGCATATATAAACCCCAAGTTTGTGTCTGATTTGGTCACATATATAAACCCCAAGTTTCTGTCTGATTTGGTTGCATATATAAACCCCAAGTTTCTGTCTGATATGGTTGCATATATAAACCCCAAGTTTGTGTCTGATTTGGTCACATATATAAACCCCAAGTTTCTGTCTGATATGGTTGCATATAGAAACCCCAAGTTTGTGTCTGATTTGGTCACATATATAAACCCCAAGTTTCTGTCTGATTTGGTTGCATATATAAACCCCAAGTTTGTGTCTGATTTGGTCACATATATAAACCCCAAGTTTGTGTCTGATTTGGTCGCATATATAAACCCCAAGTTTGTGTCTGCTTTGGTTGCATATATAAACCCAAAGTTTGTGTCTGATTTGGTCACATATATAAACCCAAAGTTTGTGTCTGATTTGGTCACATATATAAACCCCAAGTTTGTGTCTGATTTGGTCACATATATAAACCCCAAGTTTGTGTATGATTTGGTCACATATATAAACCCCAAGATATACCTCTTTTTAACACAATTAGAAACTTGTCTCCATGGTTATTTTAGACAAGAAGATTTTCCCTGTGTCCGTGTGTTTTAGTGATCATAAAAATATAAACCCCAAGTTTGTGTCTGGTTTGGTCACATTAACAAACCCCAAGTTTGTGTCTGATTTGGTCACATTAACAAACCCAAAGTTTGTGTCTGGTTTGGTCACATATATAAACCCCAAGTTTGTGTCTGATTTGGTCACATTAACAAACCCCAAGTTTGTGTCTGATTTGGTCACATTAACAAACCCCAAGTTTGTGTCTGATTTGGTTGCATATATAAACCCCAAGTTTGTGTCTGATTTGGTCACATATATACACCCCAAATTTGTATCGGCTTTGGTCCAATATATAAACCCCAAGTTTGTGTCTGATTTGGTTGCATATATAAACCCCAAGTTTGTTTCTGATTTTGTCACATATATAAACCCCAAGTTTGTGTCTGATTTGGTCACATATATAAACCCCAAGTTTGTGTCTGATTTGGTCACATATATAAACCCCAAGTTTGTGTCTGATTTGGTCACATATATAAACCCCAAGTTTGTGTCTGATTTGGTCACATATATAAACCCCAAGTTTGTGTATGATTTAGTCACATATATAAACCCCAAGATATACCTCTTTTTAACACAATTAGAAACTTGTCTCCATGGTTATTTTAGACAAGAAGATTTTCCCTGTGTCCGTGTGTTTTAGTGATCATAAAAATATAAACCCCAAGTTTGTGTCTGGTTTGGTCACATTAACAAACCCCAAGTTTGTGTCTGATTTGGTCACATTAACAAACCCAAAGTTTGTGTCTGGTTTGGTCACATATATAAACCCCAAGTTTGTGTCTGATTTGGTTGCATATATAAACCCCAAGTTTGTGTCTGATTTGGTCACATATATACACCCCAAATTTGTATCGGCTTTGGTCCCATATATAAACCCCAAGTTTGTGTCTGATTTGGTTGCATATATAAACCCCAAGTTTGTTTCTGATTTTGTCACATATATAAACCCCAAGTTTGTGTCTGATTTGGTCACATATATAAACCCCAAGTTTGTGTCTGATTTGGTCACATATATAAACCCCAAGTTTGTGTCTGATTTGGTCACATATATAAACCCCAAGTTTGTGTCTGATTTGGTCACATATATAAACCCCAAGTTTGTGTATGATTTGGTCACATATATAAACCCCAAGATATACCTCTTTTTAACACAATTAGAAACTTGTCTCCATGGTTATTTTAGACAAGAAGATTTTCCCTGTGTCCGTGTGTTTTAGTGATCATAAAAATATAAACCCCAAGTTTTTGTCTGGTTTGGTCACATATATAAACCCCAAGTTTGTGTCTGATTTGGTCACATATATAAACCCCAAGTTTGTGTCTGATTTGGTCACATATATAAACCCCAAGTTTCTGTCTGATTTGGTTGCATATATAAACCCCAAGTTTGTGTCTGATTGGTCACATATATAAACCCCAAGTTTGTGTCTGATTTGGTTGCATATATAAACCCCAAGTTTATGTCTGATATGGTTGCATATATAAACCCCAAGTTTGTGTCTGATTTGGTCACATATATAAACCCCAAGTTTCTGTCTGATATGGTTGCATATAGAAACCCCAAGTTTGTGTCTGATTTGGTTGCATATATAAACCCCAAGTTTGTGTCTGATTTGGTCACATATATAAACCCCAAGTTTGTGTCTGATATGGTTGCATATATAAACCCCAAGTTTCTGTCTGATTTGGTTGCATATATAAACCCCAAGTTTCTGTCTGATTTGGTTGCATATATAAACCCCAAGTTTCTGTCTGGTTTGGTTGCATATATAAACCCCAAGTTTGTGTATGATTTGGTCACATATATAAACCCCAAGATATACCTCTTTTTAACACAATTAGAAACTTGTCTCCATGGTTATTTTAGACAAGAAGATTTTCCCTGTGTCCGTGTGTTTTAGTGATCATAAAAATATAAACCCCAAGTTTGTGTCTGGTTTGGTCACATTAACAAACCCCAAGTTTGTGTCTGATTTGGTCACATTAACAAACCCAAAGTTTGTGTCTGGTTTGGTCACATATATAAACCCCAAGTTTGTGTCTGATTTGGTTGCATATATAAACCCCAAGTTTGTGTCTGATTTGGTCACATATATACACCCCAAATTTGTATCGGCTTTGGTCCCATATATAAACCCCAAGTTTGTGTCTGATTTGGTTGCATATATAAACCCCAAGTTTGTTTCTGATTTTGTCACATATATAAACCCCAAGTTTGTGTCTGATTTGGTCACATATATAAACCCCAAGTTTGTGTATGATTTGGTCACATATATAAACCCCAAGTTTGTGTCTGATTTGGTCACATATATAAACCCCAAGTTTGTGTCTGATTTGGTCACATATATAAACCCCAAGTTTGTGTATGATTTGGTCACATATATAAACCCCAAGATATACCTCTTTTTAACACAATTAGAAACTTGTCTCCATGGTTATTTTAGACAAGAAGATTTTCCCTGTGTCCGTGTGTTTTAGTGATCATAAAAATATAAACCCCAAGTTTTTGTCTGGTTTGGTCACATATATAAACCCCAAGTTTCTGTCTGATTTGGTTGCATATATAAACCCCAAGTTTGTGTCTGATTTGGTCACATATATAAACCCCAAGTTTGTGTCTGATTTGGTCACATTAACAAACCCCAAGTTTGTGTCTGATTTGGTCACATTAACAAACCCCAAGTTTGTGTCTGATTTGGTTGCATATATAAACCCCAAGTTTGTGTCTGATTTGGTCACATATATAAACCCCAAGTTTCTGTCTGATTTGGTTGCATATATAAACCCCAAGTTTCTGTCTGATTTGGTTGCATATATAAACCCCAAGTTTCTGTCTGGTTTGGTTGCATATATAAACCCCAAGTTTGTGTATGATTTGGTCACATATATAAACCCCAAGATATACCTCTTTTTAACACAATTAGAAACTTGTCTCCATGGTTATTTTAGACAAGAAGATTTTCCCTGTGTCCGTGTGTTTTAGTGATCATAAAAATATAAACCCCAAGTTTGTGTCTGGATTGGTCACATTAACAAACCCCAAGTTTGTGTCTGATTTGGTCACATTAACAAACCCAAAGTTTGTGTCTGGTTTGGTCACATATATAAACCCCAAGTTTGTGTCTGATTTGGTTGCATATATAAACCCCAAGTTTGTGTCTGATTTGGTCACATATATACACCCCAAATTTGTATCGGCTTTGGTCCCATATATAAACCCCAAGTTTGTGTCTGATTTGGTTGCATATATAAACCCCAAGTTTGTTTCTGATTTTGTCACATATATAAACCCCAAGTTTGTGTCTGATTTGGTCACATATATAAACCCCAAGTTTGTGTCTGATTTGGTCACATATATAAACCCCAAGTTTGTGTCTGATTTGGTCACATATATAAACCCCAAGTTTGTGTCTGATTTGGTCACATATATAAACCCCAAGTTTGTGTATGATTTGGTCACATATATAAACCCCAAGATATACCTCTTTTTAACACAATTAGAAACTTGTCTCCATGGTTATTTTAGACAAGAAGATTTTCCCTGTGTCCGTGTGTTTTAGTGATCATAAAAATATAAACCCCAAGTTTTTGTCTGGTTTGGTCACATATATAAACCCCAAGTTTCTGTCTGATTTGGTTGCATATATAAACCCCAAGTTTGTGTCTGATTTGGTCACATATATAAACCCCAAGTTTGTGTCTGATTTGGTCACATTAACAAACCCCAAGTTTGTGTCTGATTTGGTCACATTAACAAACCCCAAGTTTGTGTCTGATTTGGTTGCATATATAAACCCCAAGTTTGTGTCTGATTTGGTCACATATATAAACCCCAAGTTTCTGTCTGATTTGGTTGCATATATAAACCCCAAGTTTGTGTCTGATTTGGTCACATATATAAACCCCAAGTTTGTGTCTGATTTGGTTGCATATATAAACCCCAAGTTTCTGTCTGATATGGTTGCATATATAAACCCCAAGTTTGTGTCTGATATGGTTGCATATATAAACCCCAAGTTTGTGTCTGATTTGGTCACATATATAAACCCCAAGTTTGTGTCTGATTTGGTTGCATATATAAACCCCAAGTTTGTGTCTGATTTGGTCACATATATAAACCCAAAGTTTGTGTCTGATTTGGTCACATATATAAACCCCAAGTTTGTGTCTGATTTGGTCACATATATAAACCCCAAGTTTGTGTCTGATTTGGTCACATATATAAACCCCAAGTTTGTGTCTGATTTGGTCACATATATAAACCCCAAGTTTGTGTATGATTTGGTCACATATATAAACCCCAAGATATACCTCTTTTTAACACAATTAGAAACTTGTCTCCATGGTTATTTTAGACAAGAAGATTTTCCCTGTGTCCGTGTGTTTTAGTGATCATAAAAATATAAACCCCAAGTTTGTGTCTGGTTTGGTCACATTAACAAACCCCAAGTTTGTGTCTGATTTGGTCACATTAACAAACCCCAAGTTTGTGTCTGATTTGGTCACATTAACAAACCCCAAGTTTGTGTCTGATTTGCTCACATTAACAAACCCCAAGTTTGTGTCTGATTTGGTTGCATATATAAACCCCAAGTTTGTGTCTGATTTGGTCACATATATACACCCCAAATTTGTATCGGCTTTGGTCCCATATATAAACCCCAAGTTTGTGTCTGATTTGGTTGCATATATAAACCCCAAGTTTGTTTCTGATTTTGTCACATATATAAACCCCAAGTTTGTGTCTGATTTGGTCACATATATAAACCCCAAGTTTGTGTCTGATTTGGTCACATATATAAACCCCAAGTTTGTGTCTGATTTGGTCACATATATAAACCCCAAGTTTGTGTATGATTTGGTCACATATATAAACCCCAAGTTTGTGTCTGATATGGTTGCATATATAAACCCCAAGTTTGTGTCTGATTTGGTCACATATATAAACCCCAAGTTTGTGTCTGATTTGGTCACATATATAAACCCCAAGTTTGTGTCTGATTTGGTCACATATATAAACCCCAAGTTTGTGTATGATTTGGTCACATATATAAACCCCAAGATATACCTCTTTTTAACACAATTAGAAACTTGTCTCCATGGTTATTTTAGACAAGAAGATTTTCCCTGTGTCCGTGTGTTTTAGTGATCATAAAAATATAAACCCCAAGTTTGTGTCTGGTTTGGTCACATTAACAAACCCCAAGTTTGTGTCTGATTTGGTCACATTAACAAACCCCAAGTTTGTGTCTGATTTGGTCACATTAACAAACCCCAAGTTTGTGTCTGATTTGGTCACATATATAAACCCCAAGTTTGTGTCTGATTTGGTCACATATATAAACCCCAAGTTTGTGTCTGATTTGGTCACATATATAAACCCCAAGTTTGTGTCTGATTTGGTCACATATATAAACCCCAAGTTTGTGTCTGATTTGGTCACATATATAAACCCCAAGTTTGTGTCTGATTTGGTTGCATATATAAACCCCAAGTTTCTGTCTGATTTGGTCACATATATTAACCCCAAGTTTCTGTCTGATTTGGTCACATATATAAACCCCAAGTTTGTGTATGATTTGGTCACATATATAAACCCCAAGTTTGTGTCTGATTTGGTCACATATATAAACCCCAAGATATACCTCTTTTTAACACAATTAGAAACTTGTCTCCATGGTTATTTTAGACAAGAAGATTTTCCCTGTGCCCGTGTGTTTTAGTGATCATAAAAATATAAACCCCAAGTTTGTGTCTGGTTTGGTCACATATATAAATCCCAAGTTTGGAATAAATCTTTGGGTGTCATATTTTATTGGATTTACCCAAGGCTCGGATAAAATGCATGTCAATGTTCAACTCATTGGTACCTGGAGCAAATGTTTTCGCATGATATTTGAGATATTTATGTTACGAAGGATGAACGGCAAGGACAAAGGACTTCAAATGTTTCATGTGTTGAACTTAGAACAATGTCAAATTCCCTATTCTGAAGATTCCTAAACAATACGACTGGCCTCATACAAAAAACTTGGTAGCTTCGTGTTCTATTTGAGAAAATGTTCCATAAGATAAAAAGATCGGATGGTAACTTTACCATTTGGATCGTTGGTGTAAAGCTCAAAACGAAAACATGGACTTTCCGCCCACGTCTTGGGGATAATTCTAATCTTTGCAGCGGTTCTCGGTGGCAAAGACGTCGTCACTGATGTTGTAGAGTTGAACGCTGCAGTCAAATTCTAAATAAAACAAAAAAAGTAACAACCTATGTTGGTGTCCTTAGATTTAGCAATTTGTATATCGTATGAAAACAAAAGAAACAGAGTTTCAGCGCCTTTTATTATCCACCTATTTAACTATAAATTTACAAATACGTGTATGACTTTATTACTCGATATTATAACTACTAATATAAATCACGATATCCCGGATGGTATTGAGGAGTCCCAATTCGCACAAGACACCATTTATGAAGTGTAGTAGACTGGATTAAAAGGGTTGGAAGAAAGAAGTCATCGAGGAATATGGGAAAAATGTGAGGTCGACCAAAGATGCTTCGGTTCCATGTGGGATAATTTACCTGTATGGTCCCAATTGGCCTTGGTAATGAGTCCAGCCAAACCTCTAAATCGTACGTTTTCAAATAGGTTGTCTCCGTACTGCCTATCGATTTCCGAGATGGGAAGTCCATTGAAATTGTCCCAATCGTTACTGGCTTGGGGAATGTCACTTCATAGTACGTATTATTATCACCATCAGCAGGACACCATGCTCCGATATCTTCACCTGAGAATATCATATATACACTGTAGTCGACCTTGACCTCCTTGCCAGAACCACATAGACAGGCCAAACGTTCGAAAAAGTTGGACAAACCCAGCTTGGGTGGCTTGAAGACGTTTGTAACGCACTGGCCAAGTGGTACTGGTGGTGAGGTCAATTTCATTATTTAGCCAATCTACTTAATTTTCCATAGAAAAATGTATGTACTTACGTTATAGATATTATCCGTTATTGTCTATTTTTCCTTAGTCCTCATTGCAATTTATTTCCAAAGTGAATTCTGACATAAATTCTTATTTGTACAATTCTAATTCTTTATAATCATTCTTATTTATACTCTGTTTACTGCCCTTTAGTTTTTACTTTATCTGTATCTATTGTTCCTAATTACAAAACAACTATTCTCATCCACCAAATAAAAGTAGACCTTTGGTCTGTTGTAATTACATTTGGAAATAGATAAATACTCGACGCCAACTTCTATACATATATGGACCCATTTGCATAAAGCGCTCTTAAAGGGGCATGAGCTGCCAAAATGTTGATATTTTGACGTTACAACAGAATGTTAAAAATATTGGCTATTTTTCTCAAGACGTATAATTCAGAAGCTTTTTAGTGCTTTTTGTTTACTTTTCCAACACGTTTTCGGTTCGTACAGGCCACATACTGTATGGATTTTCCTCATTCCAACGCCAATCATTTAGTTTTTCAATGGCCTTCAAAGCCTCTTACTGTCATGACGATCAGAAATTATGAAAAAAGTGTGAATTTTGGCAGCTCATGCCACTTTAACTAAGAGTACTCTCAGCATATGTCTACAACATGGGACGTAAGATGGCTCGTAAACGTTCCATGATCTTAAGACCTACTAAGAGTCCTCTTAACTTAAGAACACCTTGTTGTCACGAGCGTAATATTTGAACTTTAATGTTTGTGATTAAATCTGTCAATTCATTATACTATGTTAAATTCGGTTTCACGGGACAGAGTAAGTTTCTGGATGGGCGTAACGTCCTGGAACTAAAAGACATGTACTTAAGACCTCTGCATGGCGGCTTGATTTCATTCGTCAATCCTTTTGGGCTTTGATCTTATTGGACTACGAGTTAGGTAGTTTAAGGTTATATAAGAGAGATTCAATAAAGGAAGGAGGAGAGAAGCGGGAGCGGGAGACGAATTAATAGTAATGAACTAAGAACTAGCTAGTATTAAGAGAAGGAGACTTAGTCAGAAAGTAAAGAACTGAATATGCTTTTGATAGACTGAGAACAAATTTATAGCAAAGAAAAGTTTGACAGCTAGGACGTTAATTTGCATCAGAAAATCATTACACTTGAGGTTAAATCTTGATTTTCGGCTTTTCATTAAGTATTATTAGAGTAGTTAATGCGATTGACAAAAGCCACCCTGGAGAGTCAACTGTACACCTCTGGATTGTAAGTAGACAAATATTTTACATTCATGTTAATTAATTATATATATATATTTATTGAAAACTCTGGATAAGGAGTTCTGTTGTTTGGACTTGGAAGCCAGAGATAGGTATACAAGGAAGCTAAATTCGTGCCATGGTGCAAGTGGGCCATATAGTCTCCCGTGTTGAATCAGTCCCGAAGATTAGATATAATTAGATGAAAATCATTTCATTGTAATAGCCGCCCATGAGTGTCAAGCTAGAGAGGTATAATGCTACCTTCACAACAGTTCCATCTGGCTTTTTCTTTTCCCTTTCCTGGTTCACTCGATGAGACGTTGAGTTGTGAGTCCTGGATTCTTCCATCTTCCATCCCAAGTGGCGTATGATAAACTGGAAATTATAAATGTGAAGAATGAAAATCTGGAGAATAAACAATCTGGAAAATGTCAGACCGGTAAAACACAATCTGAAGCATATCAAACCGGTAAAACACAATCTGAAGCATATCAAACCGGTAAAACACAATCTGAAGCATATCAAACCGGTAAAACACAATCTGAAACATATCAAACCGGTAAAACACAATCTGAAACATATCAAACCGGTAAAACACAATCTGAAGCATATCAAACCGGTAAAACACAATCTGAAACATATCAAACCGGTAAAAAAAACTGGAAAACACAAATTTGTAGAAATATTGGAAAGCTGGAAAATTAGAAATGAGCAGAATGGAAAACTGGAGCAAGTCAAATCGGAAAACACAAATGTGGAGAATGGAAAACTGGAGCAAGTCAAACCGGAAAAATCACAAATGTGGAGAATGGAAAACTGGAGCAAGTCAAACCGGAAAAACACAAATGTGGAGAATGGAAAACTGGAGCAAGTCAAACCGGAAAAATCACAAATGTGGAGAATGGAAAACTGGAGTAAGTCAAACCGGAAAAACACAAATGTGGAGAATGGAAAACTGGAGCATGTCAAACCGGAAAAACACAAATGTGGAGAATGGAAAACTGGAGCATGTCAAACCGGAAAAACACAAATGTGGAGAATGGAAAACTGGAGCATGTCAAACCGGAAAAAAAACACAAATGTGGATAATGGAAAACTGGAGCATGTCAAACCGGAAAAACACAAATATGGAAAATGGAAAACTGGAGCATGTCAAACCGGAAAAACACAAATGTGGAGAATGGAAAACTGGAGCATATCAAAGCGGAAAAACACAAATGTGGATAATGGAAAACTGGAGCATGTCAAACCGGAAAAACACAAATATGGAAAATGGAAAACTGGAGCATATCAAAGCGGGAAAACACAAATGTGGAGAATGGAAAACTGAGAAAAAAATGTGGAGAACGAAGAACTGAAGAAAGCAACAATATGGGCCCAAACAGAAAACCACACTATAAATAAAATATTGAGAATAGAAAATTGAAATTTAATAGTTATGATGAATGACTATAATTATCATCCGAACAAAATAGAAATATTATCACATATCGCGCAATTCAATCATGACTATTTTATATTAGGCCAATCATTATCTTAAAAGTGGCATGAGCTGCCAAAATTTACACTTTTTTCATAATTTCTGATCGGCACTACAGTAAGTAAAAACTAAATGATTTGCGTTGGAACGAGGAAAATCTATACAGTCTGTGGCCTATACGAACCGAAATCGTGTTCGAAAAGTACACACTATTTAAATAACCGGGACAACCATTCATTCATTTTAAGCCAAAGTTAGTTCAAAACAATCCTTCATCGTACATTCTCGAGACTAGAAGCACTAAAAAGCTTCTGAATTATACGTCTTGAGAAAAATAGCTGATAATTATAATTTCAAAATATCAACATTTTGGCAGCTCATGCCACTTTAATTTTATGGTTATACTAGATTTTTTCCTCTTACCTGTCTTTGGGACGACTGAAAAGATAAAAAAAATGGGACGATTACAATATTTTGGTAATACTCATAATAAATATATTAACCAAAAAAAAAAAGTAAAATAAGACTGACCAAACGTTGAAGGCACACTTGCCGCGAAAATCCAGAAGACTGTTTACATTAAAAAACTGTGGACGGTTTTCTGTATTTTGCCCAGACAGAAAAAGTTAGGAACTCTATACCAGAAATTGAAAGTTTTGACATCATTTAGTATTTTTAATTTGAAATTGAAAAACAGATTTTTGAGGTACCCGCAATGTCAACAAACTTCGAACCTGAGCGTGTGCACAAGTGTCGTAATGGTTTGAGTCGTGTGGGCGATCTAACGACACAGTATAATTTTACGAACTATATCTAAGAAATACATACTAACGATCGAGTAAGAGGGACTATAAAAACCTGCCGAGTGCAAACCACAGACTGATCGGTGTTGTTGTTGTAATCGAGCTTCGATTCTTCGTTTGTTTTTCCCCGTCATTTATACATTCTATACCTAATTGAACATGCTTTATGTGTGCTATGTTTAATTTTAGTGGTTTTAGCTGTAGTAAGCTCGTGCAAATTGGTTTTTTTAACAAATGTCAAACAGGCTACGGCGGCAAGTGGGCCTTTAATTACCATAATTTTTAAAAACAGATTTTTAAATCCCCCCCCCACACCATGGTGGCATTTTGAAAACTGTCTTAGTTATACGAGTTCTTAGCGAATACTGTTATATCACTAACGGGCTGAGATAACCCTAAAATCATTGATGCTTCCCATCGTGAAGAATTTATGAAAAATTCTGAAAACAGTATGCTGTCTGTGCTAGAATCTTGGCTCATGCCAGCGGAGCAAGTGTGCTGAACACACAGGCCGCCCTTATTAAAGGCACACTTGCCGCGAAAATCAAGAATATTGTTTACATTAAAAAAGAAAGACCGTATTCTGTATTTTCCCCAGACAATATAAGTTAGGAACTTTCTATTTTTACCAAAATTTAAAAGTTTGGACGTCACTTTGTATTTTTAATTTGAATTTGAATTGTTACGTACCTGGAACGTAAACAAACCGATCTGCCCCCTATTGGCGATTTTATGTTTCAGTCGAGTGAGTGAACTAACGGCACAGTGTAATTTTACGTAGGCCTATTAATCTGAGAAATACAGACTGACGATCGGTTAACAGCGACTGGAAAACCCTGCTGATGATTGTTTGAGTGTAAACCACGGATAAAAAGGCCTGAAAGGAGGGTAGTCCAACACGAAAGTTGACCGACACTGATCGTTGTTGTTGTAATCAGGCTTCGATTCTTCGTTTGTTTTTCACCCCATTTTTACAGTCTAAAGCTAACTAGACATGTTTTATGTGTCCTATGTTTAAGTTTAGTGGTATTAGTCGTAGTAAGTTCATGTAAATTGGTTTTCTTAGCAAATTTAAACAGGCTACGGCGGCAAGTGTGCCTTTAAATGCCATAGCTGTATATAATACATGTAACTCTATCTGTGTGCAACATGTTTGCAAAAAAAATAGATTTATAGAAGAAATGGCTTACCTGGTAACTCGCAAAATTTGCCTTGAAAGTTCGGGTCACATAAGCACGTTTCTCTTGCAGCGCATTGGCCATAGTCACATCCATCAGGGCATAAATCTGTGGGAAAAGGACATTTTAGTACGAACTTAACACGATGGTGATGGCCGCAATGAGAAATCATACTTATGATAGACCATGTTTTGGAGGTCCCCGAAAGTTAGCCCCACCGGGTTAACCGTTTGGTTGGGAGTTTAGACATTTTCACCGAAGAATCGGGGTTCGATTCCAATCCTGACAGTGGGATTCTTTGGAAAGGATGAGATTTCTCCTGTGCTTGCAGCAAGAATTCCCATGAAATATATATATTTTGGGGGAAAATAAAGTTCCACTGGTAGAGGGACAATATATACATAATCATACCAGTGTTGCTATGTCAGAATTACCAGGCACTTGGCAAAGGTTGGTGGTTTCCTCCGAGCAAGGAGCCATGTTTCCTCCCCTACTAATCTTGATAACACCGTCATTTAAGTGAAAATTATTTGCGAGAGCACCGTAAAGCATCACCCAATCAGTATTTGTGAAATCATTTTTGAGATGATGTATGAAATGGTTCAAACAAAGGAGACATTATCAAAATCTGACCTTCCTCCTTGCAGCCAAATAACTCAAACCGAAAGCAAGGGTCGCCTTTGGAACTAACAACTTCAAGTCTCAGTTGATCGGTGACAATAGGATCAAATGCCATCTTATTCATTCTGCCACTGTCATCTATTCCGGTTAATTCCTGAAATGTTAAACATTCGAGAATAACTTCAATAAGAATAAGGTGAAAGCTAAGATGTCACACAGGATATGCATTCATTTTGTTCTTCAACAAAAGCTGTCTAAATTGGACGACCTGTTCAAATCGACTGCCAGGAGTAATAAATGAAATATTTATTTAAAGTGACATGAGCTGCCAAAATTAACATTTTTTTCATGATTTCTGATCGTCGCGACAGTAAAAGGCTTTTAATGCCATCGAAAAACTAAATGTTTGGCGTCGGACTTAGGAAAATCCGTACAGTATGTGGACTGTACGAACCGAAAAGGTGTTCGAAAAGTAAACAAAATTTAAATAACCGGGACGACCATTCATTCATTCTAAACCAAAGTTAGGTAAAAACAATACTTTATCGTACATTTTCGAGACTAGAAGCACTTGCAAGCTTCTGAATCATACGTCTTGAGAAAAATAGCCAATAATTTCAACATTCTGTTTCAAGGTCAAAATATCAACATTTTGGCAGCTCATGCCACTTTAAGAATTTTTGAGTTGCTTGGAATAAGAGCTTTTGCGCCAACCTTATTTCGGCATAGGTATGGAAGCCGAATACGGACATTTTAAATCGCGTGCTTGGCGACCCCGCCAGACTCGCCAAAGCAAATGATTCGCGACTTTCTCTACCCCACGAAACTCACCAAACACGCCAACCACGCTATTCAAGTTTATAAATAAAATAGTATTTTTTTAAAACATTTCATTCGCGCCTTTCGCTACCTTTGCGGGGCTGGCGGAGACGAGATGGTCGCGATTCTATATCATTCGCGACTTTCTCGACCTTGGCGGGGTCGCCAAACACGCCAAGGTAGCGAAACACGCAGAAAAAAAGATAGTAATTTTTTGCAATCCCGAATCGCGACCTTCTCGACCTTCGCGTGCTTGGCGTGTTTTTAGCGTGTTTCGCTACCTTGGCGTGTATGGCGACCCCGCCAAGGTCGAGAAAGTCGCGAATGATATAGAATCGCGACCTTCTCGCCCCGCCAGCCTCGCCAAGGTAGCGAAGGACGCAAATTAAATGTTTAAAAAAAATACTATTTTTTTTTATTAAGTTGATTTGCGTGGTTGACGTGTTTGGCGAGTTTTGCGGGGTAGAGAAAGTCGTGAATCAACTGCTTTGGCGAGTCTGGCGGGATCGCGAAGCTCGAGAATAAAATGTCCGTATTCGGCTTCCATATATAGGCCTACATGTACAACTTTTCCATATAAAAATGCAGTGGTATACTGTTGGGGTGACACTTATGGCATTGGGTATATGCTTTTACACAATAAAAGTGCGCATTTGTATTTCATGTGTCGTGTGTTGTAGACATATTACTATATATAGGCAATAGAAACGTGACTAGGAATTGACGAAAACTGTTGGCTTTGGCTCAGAATTCCGCTTTTTCAACTTGGATTTCCTTGATCTCCGGGAAACATCAACGGTCGCGGCTTTTATTTTGTCTTGAGTAAAAATGTGTCCTAAAACTACTAAAACACGTATAATTGTCTAAAAAATTAGAACATGTATAGCTCAAATATTTGCAGCATGGAATTTTTTAACTTACCGCGGCGTTGCCGTCATTCCCAAAGTATTCAAGATGTTTTCGGCCGGCTGGTTTAAACATTATATGGTAAGTCTTCAGGTAGTCCGTGGCTGTTTTTGGGTCCATCACAGTAGAAGGAAACTGAATGGATACAGCCGATATTCCGGTCGGTTTGGGGAAGTTGACTTCAATCCATTTTTTGCCTTCTTGGCCGGGAGCAGGACACCATGCTCCCACTGTGTTGCCTAGAGAAAAAAGAAGACTACTTTATTTTTCTCCCGGTATTACAGATAATATCGTTATTCCAGAATTTGTAGTCCATGGGTCTGGGGTGCATGTGGGAGAGAAACTTTGAGCCTGGCATATAGATGTACACTTGCTAATGACGATTCTCGTAGTACATGTAGTTCTTGCAACACTATACTATCTTATCAAATGATGCACCAATCACATGTTATGTCTACATAGACAGATATTAACGTTCCATTAATAACATCAATATCTGGTTACATATATACACAAAGAAAACAAGGTAAGCACCCCCCTGGAAAGTCTGCCCTGACCGATCAAATCATTAGTGTAGGGAGATTTTTGGCAAACTGATGTTGCAGAAACGATTGTGATCATAAAGGGCAACATTCTGGCGATAACAAATCACCATTAATGGCTATAAGCTATACAATTTATTCAGGATATCGTTAGCCAAATCAAAAGTGTATTTTAGCAAAATAAAAAGATTCGTGTAAGTCCATCTGGCTTTATAGGGCGAACATATTGAAGTAAAAATGTCACTTTGAGTGTGTAGAACACATCCCTAGAGCACAAGACCAATGGCGCGTATAGCCTTCATTAGCTTCCAACCTGCGTTTCATCCCTCCAGTGAGACGTCGGATCTGTTGAAGGGGTAACTGCCGCCAATACCGATAAAATGAGGCTTCTAATTCCTGTAGATTCTGTACAGGAGGCTCTGGGGCTTGAATGTTTCTGCCCGTCCTATTACAAATGTGCTCTAAAGGATTCGAATCCGCGCAGATACCCGTCAACAGATCTGACGTCTCACTGGAGGGTTGAAACGCAGGCTGGAAGGTATGGTTGGGGGGGGGGGGGGGTACGCGCTATTGACCTTCTGCTCTAGGGTTGTGTTCTACACACTCAAAGTGACATTTTTACTTCAATATGTATCTTTTTATTTTGTTAAAATACATTTTTGATTTGGCTAACGATATCCTGAATAAATCATATAGCTTATTGCAATTAATGGTGATTTCTTATTGCCAAAATGTTGCCCTTTATGATTACAATCGTTTCAGCAACATCAGTTTGCCAACAATTTCCCTACACCAATCATTTTATCGGTTAGTGCAGACTTTCCAAGGGTTTTTCTTTGTGTATATATTGCTGATCGCTAGGTTACATTTAAAAGTAAAAGATAAAAGAGTCACATGACCAGTCTAACCCAATGACCGTTTGTACTCGAATTAGAGGCGATTTTCTCTTTTACCTATTTGATTGGATAATATGATCTTCGGTTTAGTTATAACACGACAGTGCCCTGTTTCCAATAGAAAATCTATATATATAAAGCCGATCTCGGATAATAAACTATGGACTTGGCTCCACTTGAAAAGTAACTCTTGTTCCAAGCAACCCAAAAATTCCTAAATAAATATTTCACTTCTTTTCTCCTGGCAGTCGATTTGAACAGGTCGTCTAATTTAGACAGCTTTTGTTGAAGAACAAAATTAATGCATATCCGTAACTCGATAGTGTTTTGATTGAAAGGATTGAAAGAGTTCTTCGATTATCAGAAAACCCCGTCTACTACCCCTAGCACCCCATCTTCTCCCTGTTCCATGTCGCACAGACTAACGATGGCTAACTGAGGCCAACAAGTCTTCACAGAAGATAACGGGTTCGAACCTCACATACGCCTTGAAATTTTCCAACTGGTTCTCCGACTGGTCTCTATGACTTCTGTTCGATGGTCTTAAGAACACAACAGCAGTTCTGTGGTTCTCCGATTGTTTTTCTTTTCAAACTAAGCTATTATTTAGTCCTATACCCATTTCTGTCCTATTTCAACGAACTCAACTTAACAAAAAAAAGAACAGATTAGGAGCAAACTTATTGGCCAGCTGTTCAAGTGGCATGAGCTGCCAAAATTCTGAATTTTTAAAATGAATTCTGATTTTCAACAGAAGTTCAGCATTTGAAGTACTGGAATAAACTATATGATTGATGTTGAAATATAAAATATTTTACATATTAGCTTCCTGGCTTCCAATATTTGCCGTTATTTTTTGTCCTATTTTTTTAGTAAATCTCGGTTTCTAGAAATCAATGTTGATTTTTTAAATGGTCATCATATCGAGGGATTGATAGATTGAGTGATGTTTGACGCCGCACTCAAGATTATTTCTTTTATATGGCGGTGTTGTTAGGTTTAGTGCGGGGAGTCGGGCAGGGCTTCTTGTCAGTAGAAAACCCACAGCCATCGGCCAATACCGGAAAACTGTTCCACATATAGGGCAATGGAGTGAAAAATCCACTGATTTATAGAAATTCTTCAATTTGACTTGTACTGAATGGGATTCGAATCCGTAACCCTTTGACGGATGGTCATCAGATTTGGAGACTCGCTTTACCGATTTAACCACCGGGGGCCGCCATCGAACAAGAGTCGTGGCGAATATGAATTCATCATTTATAATCATTACCACTTTGTAAACTTGGCAGGTAGCAACCCAATCTGTACACATTACTTGGGTGCTGGTCATTTAAACATACATAGATATGGCGCCCGTAAAGTGGCGTTTTTCATCACATTGGTTCTATTCCTCATTAGGTTTACTTTGAGTTTATTGAACACGATTGTGTACGTTTGATCTTACAGGCCAGAAGACCGCCCTTGTTCTTATGGTCAGAGCCTCAAGATAGCCGTTATCGGAACACGTTATTTGCTCCGGCGATAGTCGTATTGGTTGTTGTTGCACTTTTGACCAACAGCTGTAGTTCACTTGAAGCCAAATTATAGGTGACAGAAGTCAAGAACATGGATATGCTAAAGGTGACATGGATTAACATTTGCACCTGTCCTGTTGGAGCAAAAATACAACCTAAACGCTGCTTAGAAGCTGGAAACGTAAGTCCTGTTTTTATAGTGTTATACTCAGTTGGCAGTCAATCATAACCATTGCCTAAATTACTATCTGACTATTGAGTATTGTATTAATAAAACTATTACATGCTTTGCTTTAGCATGGTAGGCCTGCGTGGGCGGAGTAGAGCTGTATTCAAACATGACCATGTGTACTACTTGTACACGGCTGTGTCTAAACAAATCCCCATTATCTGATTATGTACTCTATGGATTTATCAACACTCTATACATATTGTTCTTGTTAGCCCAACATCTAGGCCATAGTTAGCTGGTTAGTCTGTAGTGTTAATCTGTAAGTTACATTGGCCTTCCATCGATGCGACGTGGGATCGAATTAGGCAGGCCGATGATCTCATCAAATGTTAGTACACAGGTACAAGGTATTGGGGTCAGAAAAGTTAAAAATAAAACAAAAAGTCCAGTATATTTTTTCAGGGCCCTTTCACTGCACCCTGTTTGCTCGTTTTGTCTTAAACAGAAAAATAGCCAGGCCCCTACTATTCATAAAAATGTTTAGAAAATGTCCTTATTTAGATACCAAAGTTGTCTCCCCTAATTTATTAAATATCATTTTTCTGATTTTCAATTTCTACGTAAATTATATTAGAGATGTGGAACTTAATACTGATGGCATTTCCTAACTTTTAGTCCGCAATATGTTGAGTGGATTGAAGTGATTCTTATACGCCCACACGGCCTTCTTCAATACCAGAAGCCCGTGCGGGCGTATCAGAATAACTTCAATCCACTCAACATATTGCGGACTAATAACTTTGTGAAGAATACTTTGGTATAGGTTTTAGAAACGAACCTTGGATCTGATTAATCAAATCACACTCAAGCCAAATAAAAAAAATGCTCTATGAATTTTTTACGTATCAACGAGTTACTTATCCACAAGTAACTCGTTGATTTGTTATACCACCAACTTCTAAATGCCACTCAAAGAAGTTAAATGCCACTCAAAGAAGATTTTTTACGTGATCGTCCTTTATCTAAGAGTTGCCATGTTCTCGCCGAACGTCGGGTGTTTCGTCCGGGAAAAGTTTCCGGTTTCCTCTGCCACTTAACTTGGTAACGCTGCCATGTAAGTGAAATATCAATCAATATATGCATGTCACGATACACTAACTATTAGTATTACAGGAGATTTTATGTGAAATTCCAATCATATACCGGATCACACTTGTCGGGTGTGGTGTATCCTGGAAAGCCCAGGTTTGATATCTCAACGAGCCCCTGACGACTTTTCTTATCTGGGCGTCCGCGGACAGGTGG
This sequence comes from Lepidochitona cinerea, assembly GCA_963971465.1. Lineage (NCBI taxonomy): Eukaryota > Metazoa > Mollusca > Polyplacophora > Chitonida > Tonicellidae > Lepidochitona > Lepidochitona cinerea. Next base: position 42,311,940 of record OZ020553.1, read on the forward strand.
GGGTACCCTAAACCTATATTGTTGTGTCTGGGGTTGACTGGGAGAGGGTTGGACATTATACATCAGCTGATTTGACAAAAAAAGTTAGGTTTTCCTATGTGAATTGCATTAAGGACTATTTTCTATCAACATGACACCAATATGTTGGTAGTCCGCAATATGTTGAGTGGAGTGAAAGATAAATTCTGATACGCCCGCACGGGCTTCTTACCCTTGCGGGCGTATCAAAATTCACCCTTCAATCCACTCAACAGATTGCGGACTAATATATTGGGTGACTCAAAATATATTTCAATTCGAGAGGTTAAATGTTAGTGGGTGTGGAAAGTCAATAATCGGCAAAGATAATCCCCTTCGGCAAATTATTGTAGGCCGTGATCACGAATTTGAATCCGCTTCCTAACTTTCGACTAAGTATATGAATATGGCAATAGGATTGAAACGTTGTAATATCAAGAAGTTGTAATCTATGTAATCTATCTGTGCCCCCCCCCCTCCCCACACACACACCCTTTTGTTCTAAATGCCGGTCCACAAGGCTGGGCATAGGCCAAACACTCAAATTACAAAAATAGGTACATATATTTTATTTTCGATTGAATTTTCAAATGGAGACGTACCTTGGCAACATTTGTAGCGTGCTTGTGTTTTGTTGGTGTCATTCCTATCCGAAGATGTGTTTATCATTTCATCTGTAATAACTCCCGTCTCCATCCCTAGAGCGCTATCGCAGTCTGAAATACAACGACAACCATAGCATTCTTAATATGATGATACCGTATTAATCATTTTCTTTCATTTTACACTCGAACGACCTATGTGGGATGGTTGCCAGTTACATGCACCGGAATGTCGTGAGTTTTCTCCGGGCATAGAGCCCGGTTTCATCCCACATTAAAACTGGCAACGCGGCCATATAAGTGAAAAAAATCTTGAGTGCGGCGTAAAACACCAATCAATCTTTCAATGTTTAAAAGGCCACCGTACGTCTAAGGCAAATTACAGATAAGAAATATTCCCACATTTTACTGCGGAACACGTAATGGGAGGGTGTGGAGATGATCACTGCATGCATGGTAGGCTTGTTTCCAGCGATAGACCTTTAATGACGAGTTTAATGCCCCTTTGACGTTGATACCTTTACAGTTCTTGCCCTTAGTTGTCTGTCCAAATATTTTGTCTGGGCCGTATTCCGTTTAATATTTCAAAGATTGACACTTATATATACTCAATGCAAAGTTGGTGTGCCTTGTAACTTTTTCCCTCCGTTATGTTGATAGTTTTACTGTTATTGGCCCTAGTTTCTGCAGATGGTCAATTTGTTTTTATATCTTACATCATTTTACGAACTCCAATTAAGGCTGCCTTATGGAGAAAGTTCTTATTTCTTGATAAAAGTTACCAACGATTAGCTAATTCTGTTTCAACGAAATTTTCCCTGTAGGCCCTATTTGGCAGCTCATACCACTTTAAGGTCCGTCCATTACATCTGGTATTTCCCATGAAGACAGGAGGATCTCTATTTTATCTTTCGTCCACGAGATATTTTTGCACAATACTCTGAATAGAACTTACCATTGTTAGAGGCTGAGTTGACTGAGGATAATCCAATAACGATGACGGCAATGGTCAGCCACACGTAATGGTACCTCATCTTAGTATTCTGAAATACAAATGACAATAAACTTTAAAAGTGACAAGAGCTGCACAAATGCTGAATTTTCTCATAAACCCCAGCTTATATAGAATGTAGCCATATAAGTGAAAAAATCTTGAATGCGGCGTAAAACATCAATCAATCAATCAATAAATTTAGAATGAGAGAGTTAAGGTTTAATATCATGACCTTGAAATGAACAAAAATTATTTCAAGCTTTTTTCTACTTTACCGATTCTTAAAGTCTCTCTATAGTTAAAAGAATTGTTATTCATGTGAATCGTATACGAGGATTTTTGATCATGTACAATGCATGGACTGGAAGGTCCGAGTTCGGTATATAAAAAACAGACAGATTATGCAGTGAGCCAGTGATATAACAATATTAGGAATAGCCTTGCCGATTTACAAACTTATTATCATTATTACATATGCAATAATGTAATAATGATGCATATGTAATAATGATAATAAGTTTGTAAATCGGTATATAAAGCTTCTATAACTGTTTATAGTTGAACCCAAATATACTACTTTTGCGTGCATTCCCAAGAGCGGCATCACAGAAATTTTCTAGTTTACACTTCTTGAGAAAAACGGTTAACATTCTAAACAATTGGAGTGTCTCATCGGACAGTGAAACTGTTTTCATCCCGCAATTATATCCAGACATATGTCAGACATAAAAGCATTGGCATGATTATCTGATAGACATGGCAGCACATTGCAACACGTGGTATACTTTGGCACAGAGAGCAGATATTTCCATCTAAACCATGATGTATTCTTTCCTTAAAATCGGCACGAGCTGCCAAAATTCGCACATTTCCAAAGCTTTTGATTGCAAGTTGAGCGTTTGGAGTACCGGTACTCAGAAAAACTTCTGAGTACAAATAAACAATATCAGTGAAGCCAATAACCAATTCGAACCGAAGATGTGAGTCAATAACGGACACAATTTCAATAGCCGGGATGTATGAGTTCATTTTAAGGTTTTGTTGCTCATCAAATCTGTACCTTGACGAAGGCTTTACATCTACAAGACTGGGGGCCGTTTCACGAAACCGTCACAAAGTGCGACCAATCGCAGTTTCCATGACGTCGTATCTCTTCATTATGGTATCTATTGGCAACTAAGCTTCGTTTGCGATGCAACTGCTTTGTGAAACGAGCCCCTGGTATCATCTGGAATCTCATCGGAGAACACTTCTTGTTCATCGGAGAACAATTAGCTAATTGTTTTTCATCGAAATCTGTCTTGTATTTGACAGCTCATGTCACTTTCTGTTAGATCTCTAAAACTGATATCATCGGAAAATACTTCTTGATAAAACTGAGGAAGAATTACGCCCTACCGAATTGTTTTTCAACGAAATTTATCTTGTATTTGGCAGCTCATGTCACTTTAATTTAGTTCAAATATCAGTTTACAAAAAAGAGTTTTTGTCTCCTTCAGTAGTCTAAATGAGAAAACTTATATTTTCAAGTGAACAACAAATAATATACATGCCAACATACATACAATTCCTTATTTCGTGACAACATTAAATGAATTAAGCCAAAATCACGCATGCATCGAAGATATTATATCCCTTTTTTGTTATTAGGCACTATGAAATGCAAATAAAGGATAGGAAATATCTCCTTTTTTATCATAATTACCGTATTGTCAATTAATATTTGGATTCCGATTTATATATATGTAGGCATATTAATAGTTTTTTAGGGAAAATGTCTAAGCTAAACACCCAGACCCTGTTTCACAAAGCGGCGTAGCGTAAGTTTTTACGTAAATGCCTTAGCAACCCATACTGTTGAGATACGTTAGTATGCAAGTTACGCAAAAAATAAATCTTCGCCGCTTTGTGAAACAGGCCCCTGGAGCCTGTTTCACAAAGCGGCGTAGCGTAAATTTTTTACGTATCTCTACAGCATGGGTTGCTATGACAGTTACGTAAAAACTTACGCTATGCCGCTTTGTGAAACAGCTGAAAACGAAACAATTCTAAAAACAAATAATTCGATTTTAGCCATGACTATTTCGTTTCTGCTCAGTTATAGACCTACCTGCTTCCTCTTGTGGGACACTCTACTGATAGAGTGCTTCAATAAACGAAATGATCACCGTTATAAGACAAATGTTGATAATTCCAAGTAGGTGACCCAACCCCACCCTGATAAAACGCGTAAGTTTTGTTTGAACTTTCTTTATTTACACCCCGCCATTCCTGTGTCGTCCGGACAATGAGTGTAGACACTTGACGATCCAGTAACGGAAGGCAGACTTCGTGTTTATTTTTCTCCTTCACCGAATGACAAGATAAGTTATTTGATCGTCATTGAGGTCAAACTGCTCTCTATAAAATGACTTATTAACTTATACCTACATTAAAGTATTGTACTTTATAAGTACGTTATTTTCTGACCTGGTTATACCATGTATTTTACCCAAAGATCGGGAGTTTCCTCTGGATACATGCAGTGAGACCAATTCTCAACCTGGGGCGATGCCGCCCTATGTATGTATATTTACGTGGAATACTATTGACAGTGGCGTAAAACATCAATCGGTGAATCATTATACGCCCGACTTAAAAAAAGTCGGTCGTATTAATATGGTATCACCAGCGCCGTCCGTCCGGCCGTCCGTCCGTCCGTCCGGCCGTCCGTCCGTCCGTCCGGCCGTCCGTCCCGGATTCCCTTCCGCTCCATAACTTGAAGAGTTTTGATCTAATCTTTACAATTCTTTCACAACATATACCTTGTGGGTAGAAGGTGTGTCATGAACCATTTATGACATCGTCGATTGCATAATGTGGCTTCTACATTGGATTATGTAGTATTCTGTCTTAGTCTATATCTTCGTTCCCTTCCGCTCCATAACTTGAAGAGTTTTGATCCGATCTTAACAATTTTTTTTACAACATATACTCTAGGGGTAGAAGGTGTGTCATGAACCATTAAGAACATTGTCCATTGCATAATATGGCTTCTACATTGGGTTATGTAATATTCTGTCTTAGTCTATATCTTCGTTCCCTTCCGTTCCATAACTTGAAGAGTTATGATCCGATCTTGACAATTCTTTCAGAGTATATACATTATGGGCAGACGGCGTGTTGTGTACCATTTCTGACTTCACTCGTTGCATAATATGGCAGCCATATAGGATTATGTAATATTCCCATCCGCTCCATAACTTCTAAAGTTTTGATCCGATCTTGACAATTCTTTCAGCGTATATACATTATGGGCAGACGGTGTTTCACGTTCCATTTCTGACATCACCTGTTGCATAATATGGCAGCCCTATTGGATTATGTAATATTCCCTTGCAGCTCCAGAACTTCTTTCGTTTTGATATAATCTCTCCAATTCTTTTAGAGTATATATACCTTATAGGTAGATGATGTGTCGCATACCAAATTTGATTTGGGTACACATATTTTTTGTCTGTTTTCAAGAGCTTTTTTTTATCAGAAATGTGTACCTGATGTTTAATATATATATATATTAATATATATCAATGCTTTTTGGAGTACACTTGGTCCAGAGTAATACTGGAAGCCAATTAATTTATACATTCTGAGACTGTTTTCTTGGATAGTGTAATGTGCACTATAATAACAAAAAAAGACCATTTTCCCCACTTTATTACCCATCTGGTATTTATCAGAGTGGCCGTTTAAATAGAGATAAGGGGACAATGACATCCAAGGTTTGTATATTTACACACCAGCATATCAGTGGTCAGCCTGAAGATTGTTTGCTTTGTAATAAAACTACAGCCAAGTCCAATAGAACAGTGTCCCAGTGAAAACTATTAAAATTCAAGAATTGTAAGTTATTGTATTGATTGATAAGAGCAATGTCAAAACAGCCTCATTTCAGTTTTTGCAATTAAAATGTGATTGAAATTAACAGATAATATATGTGTACTATAACGTACTGGTATTTAGTTGCAGCTTCATCAAATTCAGAAAAGAAAAACTTCTAATGTGAACAAGAAATTCTAATTGATGAAATTAAAACAAATGTTAATATTAAATGTTAGGTTGTTAACCGTAGCGGTTCGACTTTGCCACGGCGGGCGTATGTTGAGTTTACTAAAACTCTTGTTTATTATGGTCCGCTTGGTCAAAATTCTGCTTAAAGTATCAGTATTTGATGAAAAATGATTCCTTTTCTTTATATTTATCATCACTAAAACACACGGGCACAGGAAAAATCTTCTAATGCCCGTTTCTTTATATATAGCCCAAATACATTTGTTTGGGTATATCTATAGTCCCGGTGCCGAGTGATGCAAACCTGACATGCCTCCTTTTAAACTAAATTCGTCTTATGATAACGTTTATCTTGTGGAGTCTCATTTGTTCTAGTCCACTTGGTCCAATGGGCCTTCAACCAGACAAGAAGGGTTCCAAGGTACCCACCAAAGGTTGGAGTATTCCGCCGGACAAAGAATCCAGTTTCTTCCCATAAAAGGGAAATAGTCGAGTGTGGCGTACAAATCTTGGGGATGTGCGTTAAAGTAGTTTTTACAGCCAAGAAAACCCCAAAATTGAACTCCTCCGGCTGTTTGAATTTTGTTTGTTATTAGCACACATCTTTGTTTGGTATGTTTTTTAGGCCCTACCAATATCCGAATGTATGAAAGAAGTTCGATTTTTAGCAGCTTATAGCTTATTCAAACTAAAGGGATGATAATTGGAAATATGAATAATGGTGAAATATTCCAATTGAGTAATTGAGACGCAGGTCGGAAGCTAATGGAGGCTATACGCGCTATTGACCTTCTGCTCTAGGGATGTGTTCTACACACTCAAAGTGGCATTTTTACTTCAATATGTTCACCCTGTGAAGCCAGATGGACTCGGAAGTTTCATACTTACAAGCATCTTTTTATTTTGTTAAAATACACTTTTGATTTGGCTGACGATATCCAGAATAAATTGTATAGTTTGTTGTCATTAATGGTGATTTCTTATAGCCAGAATGTTTGCCCTTTATGATCACAATGGTTTCTGTAACATCAGTTTGCCAACAATCTCTCTACACCAACGATTTTATCGGTCGGTGCAGACTTTCCAGGGCGGGGGTGGGGGGGGGGGGGGGGTGCTGCTTAACTTTTTTCTCTGTGTATAGATATTAAGTGCGTGTGTTCTAAGATGATTCTGAAATTGCGAAATATTGGAAAAACAGTTGATATGACCCACTTTAAACAGTGAGTATTTCACTGAAAGACTGGAATAAAATAGAATGTTTACTCTCGCGAACATAAATGCGTAAGTTCCTATTACCTCTGCGACTTGCGCAACTTCATCCAGCTTTGTAGAACGGGGGCCTGCATGGGTGAGTATGTCACTGGAAGACTGGACTAAAATAGAATGTTTACTCAACACACTTTTAGTTCACATGTCATATCTCTTAAAATTCTACATCAAATGAAAGAGATGTTGACTTACAGTCTTTGTTTAGGCCTACTGTTGAATGCATCTCTCTAGTTTCAGCCCTTCGTCGCGTATTTGCATATTTCGCAAGAACAGATATTCTAAGCCAAAGTTAGTTCAAAACCATACTTTATCGTACATTTTCGACCATTCATTCATTCTAAGCCCAAGTTAGTTCACATACTTTATCGTACATATTCGAGACTAGAAGCACTAAAAAGCTTCTGAATTATACGTCGTGAGAAAAATAGCCAATAATTTCAACATTCTGTTTTAACCTTAAAATATCAACATTTGGGCAGCTCATGCCACTTTAATTCGTGATGTTCATTGAAAAGAATATCTGGACTTTATAGATTGCATGGCCCCGATGGAGGTGATATTGCATGCAAATCGCTTGGATTCCCATTCATTGGTATTGCCTAAAAATTGACCAGGTTTTCACTCTGTCGCGCCCTATGTAAAATAGCATCGGGAGGTCCTCAATTTTCTATATATGGGTTTTCTCCCTTAAACATAACAACCACGTCATATAAGTGAAATAATATCACCCTTTCGATCAGTGATGGCTGACTGGGTTTTCACTCGAACGACCTATGTGGGATGGTTACCAGTTACCACCGAAAGGCCGTGGGTTTCCTCCGGGCATAGAGCCCGGTTTCCTCCAGGCATAGAGCCCGGTTTCCTCGCACAATAAAACTGGCAACGCCGCAATATAAGTGAAATAATCTTGAGCGCGGCGTAAAACACCAAACAATCAATCGATCAGTCATGGGGCCTTGGTGGCTCAGCTAGCAGGAGAATGATAGATAGTCTCTCAGTGGGAGACAAGCCTCCTATCGGTGGTTCGCAGCTTCTTTGTATTTTGTTTTTCCTAGTCTGATTTGAATGGGTGGATCTGTATGTAAAGGTATACCACTGATCGTTGTTTTATTAGCATTGGCAAGACCATATAAGAAATACAATACAATATACCAAAGCTCTGGTCTTTATTTATGACCCGGGGTATCGCTATATTTACATTGTCATTCATTCAATTTCGGCTGTCGTTCAGTTCAATAGTTTATTTTATTCGGTCTATGAGCTTATTGGCGTTGAAGATAAGTTATTACGTTCATGACGACAACTGGTCCAGGTACGGGCATAAGAAGATTGCCCCTCTCCCACTAAGAAAAGACAACACGTATAAACAGGGAACAACCAATGGGAATATGAGGCATGGTGGTTTTTTATAAGCCTCAGAAGAGCTTATTTGTGAACATTCTTCCTGCTGGACCCTGTCTTACAAAGCTGGCGTAAGTTACGTCAGACGTAAATCAGAGTTAAAACTATAGGAACTTACGCCCTAGTCGTAACTGGTCCACGTTGTAGGTCTATGCGCAACTTTACGCCAGCTTCGTAAGACAGGGCCCTGGTTATTTGAATTTGTCCTCTATTAACATGCACACGTCTTCGATTCGTACCGGGTACGAAATACTCCCTTTATCGATACGGTATTTTTTAATTCAACGCCATGTAGTTTTTCAAGGTACTTCAAACGCTCGCTTTCTCTTGCCCATCAAGGGCCTCAGCAGCTCAGTCGGTTAGAGTGGAAGAGTCCTTCCATCAATTCTTCGCTGGTTAAAATCCCACTGAGACCAAATAAAAATTGAAAAACACTGAGTAGATTTTTCACCCGATCGCCGTACGTAGAAGGTAGCCTACTCGCCGAAGGTCGGGGTTTCCTCCGGGCAATGGGCCCGTTTTCCACCCTCTCTAAACCTGGCAACACCTCCATATAAATGAAATAATCTTGAGTGCGAGGTAAAACATCAATCAATATATTTTGGCTACGGATTAAATACTTCCATCCATAGTCCAGCGCTAGACGCTCGTAGGCCTATATTGTTATGAAAACACGATCACGTAGTAAGAATATGGCCCGGAGACGGTGGAAGCGGTTTGTTACAACGTTCATTCTTCACTTTTCGTTGAGGTTTTCTTGACAATCAGAAATGCCAATAATCGAATACATGATAATGTATCTGACCTATTGGATTATCAAGAATGTCGTTAAACGTTAGAGGGTCTGAAAGCCGGACTAACATAAACTTTGATCCTAACATAATACATAGCCTATTGCGTGGGCCAGCAAATATGAACCCACGTACATGTACAATGTATGTCTGATGATAAGTTCATAACCTACTCAAAAACCACAAAACTTTGTTGGGTACAATAATCGTTACACGAGGAATAAAAGTTCATTTTTTACGCCTCCATCGAAAGAAAGAGTTTGGCTCGTTAACATTTGCAGTTCCTTTGTGTCTCGATCAGTATATATATATAGAAACTATATACAGCTAAAGTATATCTCAGACCGATGCAATCCTTCCATAGATGGGTAGCCTAGTGTGTTCGAATCCCACTCCGACTAAAGCTAAAGTTCTGATTGGAATTTTAATCCCGCTGAGACCAAATAAAAATTGAAAACATTTTGAGTGGACTTTCACTCGATCGCTGTATGTAGAAGGTAGCCTACTCGCCGAAGGTCGGGGTTTCCTCCGGGCAATGAGCCCGTTTTCCACCCTCACTAAACCTGGCAACGCTTCAATATAAATGAAATAATCTTGAGTGCGAGGTAAAACATCAATCAATATGTTTTGCGTATTAAATGTTTCCACCCATAGCCCAGCGCTAGCCGCTCGCATATTGTTATGAAAACAGGTCGGCGTTGTCACTGATCACGTAGTAAGAATATGGCCCGGAGACGGTGGAAGCGGTTTGTTACAACGTAAATTCTTCAGTTTTCGTTGAGGTTTTCTTGACAATCAGAAATGCCAATAATCTAATACATGATAATGTATCTGACTTGTTAGATGATCAAGAATGTCGTTAAACGTTAGAGGGTCTGAAAGCCGGACTAACATAAACTTTGATCCTAACACAGCTATATTGCGTGGGTCCGCAAATATAAACCCACGTACATGTATGTCCGATGATAACCTACTCAAAAACCACAAAACCTTGTTGGGTACAATAATCGTTACATGAGGAATAAAAGTGCATTTTTTTTACGCCTCCATCGAAAGGAAGAGTTTGTCTCGTTAACATTTGCAGTTCCTTTATGGCTTGATCAGTATAAATAGAAAATATATACAGCTAAAGTATATCTCGGTCCGATGCAAGTCTTCCATAGATGGGTAGTGTGTTCGAATCCCACTCCGACTAAAGCTAAAGTTCTGATTGGAATTTTAATCCCGCTTAGACCAAATAAAAATTGAAAACATTCTGAGTGGACTTTCACTCGATCGCTGTATGTAGAAGGTTCTCGCCGAAGGTCGGGGTTCCCTCCTGACGATGAACCCGTTTTCCACCCAAACCTGACAACGCATCCATATCTTGAGTGTGACGTAAAACATCAATCAATCTCTTCGCAATCGATATTCTAGAAAAAGCTCTAATATGTCTTTATATATTTTTTTTCTCACATCAAAACAAAATCCGGAAATTGTACTTGTACATACTGATGGCCGCAACGTATATTTTGGCCACGGATGAAATATTTCCATCCATAGTCCAGCGCTAGACGCTGGTATATTGTTATGCAAACTGGTCGGCGTTGTCGTTGATCACGTAGTAAGAATATGGCGCGGAGACGGTGGAAGTGGTTTGTTACCACGTCAATTCTTCAGTTTTCGTTGAGGTTTTCTTGACAATCAGAAATGCCAATAATCTAATACATGATATTAGATGATCAAGAATGTCGTTAAACGTTAGAGGGTTTGAAAGCCGGACTAACATAAACTTTGATCCTAACATAGCCTATTGCGTGGGCCAGCAAATATAAACCCATGTACATGTATGTCCGATGATAACCTACTCAAAAACCACAAAACTTTGTTGGGTACAATAATCGTCACACGAAGATTAAAAGTGCATTTATTATTTTTTTTTACGCCCCCGTCGAAAGGAGGAGATTGCAGTTCCTTTGTCTTTCGGTATATAGAGAAAATTTATATAGCTAAATTATATATCAGTGTTCAATTCCCACTCCGACTAAAGCTAAAGTTCTGATTGGAATTTTAACTCGATCCCCTTAGCTGTAAGAGTTGTCATGTACCTGCCTAAGCAGTCCTGTGAGTTTCCTCTAGTCAAAGACCCCCCCCCCCCCCTCTAACCCACCTCCCCATTAAACCTGGCAACGCAACTACTCTATATACGTATGTGAAATTATCTTGATTGGGACGTGAAATACCAATCCACCAATCAGGCATTGACATTTGCCCAACCAGAGTTTTTCGCAGCTGCTCAATGGGACCGTTGCCTCCATGTTGCAGCAACTCTTGACTTGTATGACAAACTGTTGCTCTATTAAAATCTGGGCATCTAAAATCAATAGTAAATGTATACCTACCTTTCTCATTTCAGATGGCCCGTTTTTCAAGAAACCTGTCCGCTAATTAACTCATATACAGCTTAAAAGCTGCGGGATGTTCCATTATGCTTTACTGAATGGAAGATAAACTACTCTCAGTAAGTATATATATTCTATCTAAGTAAAGATACGTTTGTTTTGGGTTTTTTTTGTCGTTTGAATTTTAACTCTTCGGACCAGAATCGGATGACGTTAGGTGATCTCTGTATCTAACAGCTGTCTTGTGTCAATCAGCCTTCCACCAATGGGTCGCGGGTTCGAATCCCACTCAGTCCAAAAAAAATTGGAAAATTTTCTGACTGAGTTTTTACTCGAACGACCTATGTGGGATGGTTGCCAGTTACCAGCGGAAGGTCGTGGGTTTCCTCCCACAATAAAACTGGCAACGCCGCCATATAAGTGAAATAATGTTGAGCACAGCGTAAAACACCAAACAATCAATCAATCAACCTTGTGTCAGTCTGACTCAGCCATTCTGCATGTTACCAGTCTATCACCGTTTTCATGCCTATGTTATACCGAATAGGAGAATACTGTTGACAATATATCGCATTTATAATAATTGCATTTTGCAATACAAACACCATTTGGTTGCAGTTACTCCTCAACTCACCATGTTGCATAAAAAATATCTCCATGACGACCTCCATAAAATGTCTTAGGACAGTGGCCATAAATGTAGCAGCAAAGATTCAATTATACCCCCCCACCCTGGAAGAAAATACAATAAATAAATAGATAATAAGATAAAAGGCCACAGGCGTCATTCAAGTTTCACCCATGATTAATTGATAATGTCCTCAGGGAACTGGTTCAGATCATCCAGTTTATAACCATTGGAATAAAATTTGCAAATAAATCAACATGGTGCTAATGGTCTTCAGTTCGAATCCATTCCAAGAAATAGGATAATTTTCTGCCTGGCTTCTTATACTAGGTGGGATCAAATCCAATCCTAAATAAATAAAAATTGAAAAATTTACTCCGCAAAGGTCGGGTGTTTTCATTCCGAGCAAAGACACTGATTTCTTCCTCCCCTAAAACTAGCGACACCGCCATGTACGTGAAATAATTTTGAGTGCGGCCTAAAAGGTTAATCAATAAGTTTTATACAAAAGATATTTTTCTGGGAATCGAGTTTGGATTTCTTCTCCCAACAAATTAAACAACCCTGTGTGTGACGTAAACCCCAGGTGACTACTCTGATTACCGTTATATAATGATAGATATCCTCCCCGCCCAGGTGACTACTCCCATTACTGTTGTATAGTGACAGATATCCCCCTCCCAGGTGACTACTCTCATTACTGTTGTATAGTGACAGATATCCTCCCCCCAGGTGACTATTCCCATTACTGTTGTATAGTCACAGATATCCCCCTCCATGGTGACTACTCCCATTACTGTTGTATAGTGACAGATATCCCCCTCCCAGATCACTACTCTCATTACTGTTGTATAGTGACAGATGTCCACCCAGGTGACTACTCCCATTACTGTTGTATAGTGACAGATATCATCCCGCCCAGGTGACTACTCTCATTATTGTTGTATAGTGACAGATATCCCCCCCCCTCAGGTGACTACTCCGATTACTGTTTTATAGTGACAGATATCATCCCGCCCAGGTGACTACTCTCATTATTGTTGTATAGTGACAGATATCCTCCCCCCCCTCTCCCAGGTGACTACTCTCATTACTGTTGTATAGTGACATACCCTCCCCCCTCCCCCATGTGACTACTCTCATTACTGTTGTATAGTGACAAATATCCTCCCCCCTCCCCAGGTGACTACTCCCATTACTGTTGTATTGTGACAAATATCTTCCCCTCCCAGGTGACTACTCCCATTACTGTTGTATAGTGACAGATATCCCGCCTCCCCCAGGTGACTACTCCCATGACTGTTGTGTTGTGACAAATATCCTCCCCTGCCCAGGTGACTATTCCAATTACTGTTGTATAGTCACAAATATCCCCCCCAGGTGACTACTCTCATTACTGTTGTATATTGACAGAAATCCCCCATCCCAGGTGACTACTCCGATTACTGTTGTATAGTGACAAATATCCTCCCCTCCCAGGTGACTGCTCCCATTACTGTTGTATAGTGACAGATATCCTCCCCCCCTCTCCCAGGTGACTACTCTCATTACTGTTGTATAGTGAAATACCCTCCCCCCTCCCCCAGGTGACTACTCCCATTACTGTTGTATAGTGACAAATATCCTCCCCCTCCCCAGGTGACTACTCCCATTACTGTTGTATTGTGACAAATATCTTCCCCTCCCAGGTGACTACTCCCATTACTGTTGTATAGTGACAGATATCCCCCCTCCCCCAGGTGACTACTCCGATTACTGTTGTATAGTGACAGATATCACCCAGGTGACTACTCTCATTACTGTTGTATAGTGACAAATATACCCCGCCCAGGTGACTACTCCCGTTACTGTTGTATATTGACAGAAATCCCCCATCCCAGGTGACTACTCCGATTACTGTTGTATAGTGACAAATATCCTCCCCTCCCAGGTGACTGCTCCCATTACTGTTGTATACTCACGAATATCACCCCCCAGGTGACTACTCCCATTACTGTTGTATAGTGACAGATATCCTCCCCCTCCCCCCAGGTGACTACTCCGATTACTGTTGTATAGTGACAGATATCACCCAGGTGACTACTCTCATTACTGTTTTATAGTGACAGATATCCTCCCCCCTCCCCCCAGGTGACTACTCCGATTACTGTTGTATAGTGACAGATATCACCCAGGGGACTACTCCCATTACTGTTGTATAGTGACAGATATCCTCCCCCCTCCCCCCCCCAGGTGACTACTCTCATTACTGTTGTATAGTGACATACCCTCCCCCTCCCCCAGGTGACTACTCCCATTACTGTTGTATAGTGACAAATATCCTCCCCCCTCCCCAGGTGACTACTCCCATTACTGTTGTATTGTGACAAATATCTTCCCCTCCCAGGTGACTACTCCCATTACTGTTGTATAGTGACAGATATCCCGCCTCCCCCAGGTGACTACTCCCATGACTGTTGTGTTGTGACAAATATCCTCCCCTGCCCAGGTGACTATTCCAATTACTGTTGTATAGTCACAAATATCCCCCCCAGGTGACTACTCTCATTACTGTTGTATATTGACAGAAATCCCCCATCCCAGGTGACTACTCCGATTACTGTTGTATAGTGACAAATATCCTCCCCTCCCAGGTGACTACTCCCATTACTGTTGTATAGTGACAGATATCCTCCCCCCCTCTCCCAGGTGACTACTCTCATTACTGTTGTATAGTGAAATACCCTCCCCCCTCCCCCAGGTGACTACTCCCATTACTGTTGTATAGTGACAAATATCCTCCCCCTCCCCAGGTGACTACTCCCATTACTGTTGTATTGTGACAAATATCTTCCCCTCCCAGGTGACTACTCCCATTACTGTTGTATAGTGACAGATATCCCCCCTCCCCCAGGTGACTACTCCCATGACTGTTGTGTTGTGACAAATATCCTCCCCTGCCCAGGTGACTATTCCAATTACTGTTGTATAGTCACAAATATCCCCCCCAGGTGACTACTCTCATTACTGTTGTATATTGACAGATATCCCCCATCCCGGGTGACTACTCCGATTACTGTTGTATAGTGACAGATATCACCCAGGTGACTACTCTCATTACTGTTGTATAGTGACAAATATACCCCGCCCAGGTGACTACTCCCGTTACTGTTGTATAATGAAAGATATCCCCCCAGGTAACTACTCCCATTACTGTTGTATAGTGACAGATATCCCCCCACCCAGGTGACTACTCCGATTACTGTTGTATAGTGACAGGTATCCCCCCCCCCCCAGGTGACTACTCCCATTACTGTTGTATAGTGACAGATATCCTCCACCCAGGCGACTATACTGTTGTAAAGTCACAGATCCCCCCAGGGTGACAATCATCTCATTACTGTTGTATAGTCACAGATCCCCCTAGGGTGACAATCATCTCATTACTGTTGTATCGTCACAGACCCCCCTTGGGTGACAATCATCTCATTACTGTTGTATAGTCACAGATCCCCCCAGGGTGACAATCATCCCATTACTGTTGTATAGTCACAGATCCCTCCAGGGTGACAATCATCTCATTACTGTTGTATAGTCACAGATCCCCCCTCCCCCTGCGCTAAGTGACCATGATCTCATTGTTGTATCATCACAGATCCCCCCCCCTCGCCAGGTGACCCTGATCTTATTGTTGCATCATTACAGATCCCCCCTCCCCCCTACACTAGGTGACCAAGATCTCATTAATGTTGAATAGTCACAGAGCCGCCACCAGGTGACCATGATTTCATTAATATTGTATGTTCACAGACCCCCCCCCCCCCCAGGTGACCATGATCTTATTAATATTGATGTTGAATAGTCACAGATCCCCCTCCAGGTGACCATGATCTCGTTTATGTTCTATAGACACAGACCCCTCCTGATGCCTATGAACTCATTACTGCTGTGTAGTCACAGATCGCAGGGTGACTATGAAGTCAATAATGTTGTATTGTCACAGATCCCCCACAAGATGACCATGTTATTAATTCTGTATAGTCACACATCCCCCCACCCGGTGACCATGATCTCATTAATGTTGAATAGTCACAGACCCCCCACCAGGTGACTACACCAATTACTGCTGTATAGTGACAGATATCCCCTGCCCAGGTGACTATTCCAATTACTGTTGTATAGTCACAAATATCCCCCCCCAAGGTGACTACTCTCATTACTGTTGTATATTGACAGATATCCCCACCCCCCGCCCAGGTGACTACTCCCATTACTGTTGTATAGTGACAGATATCCCCCCCCCCCTCGCCAAGGTAACTACTCCCTTTACTGTTGTATAGTGACAGATATCCCCCCGCCCAGGTAACTACTCCCATTACTGTTGTATACTGACAGATATCCCCCCCCCCCGCCCAGGTGACTACTCCCATTACTGTTGTATAGTGACAGATATCCCCCCCCCCCCCCCGCCAAGGTAACTACTCCCTTTACTGTTGTATAGTGACAGATATCCCCCCGCCCAGGTAACTACTCCCATTACTGTTGTATAGTGACAGATACCCCCCCCCCCTGCCCAGGTAACTACTCCCATTACTGTTGTATAGTGACAGATATCCCCACCCCCCGCCCAGGTGACTACTCCCATTACTGTTGTATAGTGACAGATATCCCCCCCCCCCTCGCCAAGGTAACTACTCCCTTTACTGTTGTATAGTGACAGATATCCCCCCGCCCAGGTAACTACTCCCATTACTGTTGTATACTGACAGATATCCCCCCCCCCCGCCCAGGTGACTACTCCCATTACTGTTGTATAGTGACAGATATCCCCCCCCCCCCCCCCCCCGCCAAGGTAACTACTCCCTTTACTGTTGTATAGTGACAGATATCCCCCCGCCCAGGTAACTACTCCCATTACTGTTGTATAGTGACAGATACCCCCCCCCCCTGCCCAGGTAACTACTCCCATTACTGTTGTATAGTGACAGATATCACCCCCAGGTGACTACTCTGATTACGGTTGTATAGTGACAGATATCTCCCTCCCCCAGGTGACTACTCTCATTACTGTTGTATAGTGACAGATATCCTCCCCCCCCCCAGGTGACTACTCTCAATACTGTTGTATAGTGACAGTTTTTCTCCCCAGGTGACTACTCTCATTACTGTGGTATAGTGACAGATATCCTCCCCCCAGATGACTACTCTCAATACTGTTGTATAGTGACAGATATCCTCCCCCCAGATGACTACTCCCATTACTGTTGTATAGTGACAGATATCCCCCCCCCAGGTGACTACCCTCATTATTGTTGTATAGTGACAGATACCCCCCACCCCCAGGTGACTACTCTCAATACTGTTGAATAGTGACAGATACCCCCCCCCCCAGGTGACTACTCTCAATACTGTTGTATAGTGACAGATATCCCCCCCCCCCAGGTGACTACCCTCATTATTGTTGTATAGTGACAGATACCCCCCACCCCCAGGTGACTACTCTCAATACTGTTGAATAGTGACAGATACCCCCGCCCCCCCCAGATGACTACTCTCAATACTGTTGTATAGTGACAGATATCCCCCCCCCAGGTGACTACCCTCATTATTGTTGTATAGTGACAGATACCCCCCCCCCCCCCAGGTGACTACTCTCAATACTGTTGTATAGTGACAGATACCCCCCCCCCCAGGTGACTACTCTCAATACTGTTGTATAGTGACAGATACCCCCCCCCCCAGGTGACTACTCTCAATACTGTTGTATAGTGACAGATATCCTCCACCCAGGTGACTACTCCCATTACTGTTGTATAGTGACAGATATCCCCCCCAGGTGACTACTCTCATTACTGTTGTATTGTGATAGACATCCCCCCCCCCCCAGGTGACTACTCCCATTACTGTTGTATAGTGACAGATATCCCCCCCCCAGGTGACTACCCCCATTATTGTTGTATAGTGACAGATACCCCCCACCCCCAGGTGACTACTCTCAATACTGTTGTATAGTGACAGATATCCCCCCCCCCCAGGTGACTACCCTCATTATTGTTGTATAGTGACAGATATCCTCCACCCAGGTGACTACTCCCATTACTGTTGTATAGTGACAGATATCCCCCCCAGGTGACTACTCTCATTACTGTTGTATTGTGATAGACATCCCCCCCCCAGGTGACTACTCCCATTACTGTTGTATAGTGACAGATATCCCCCCCAGGTGACTACTCTCATTACTGTTGTATTGTGATAGACATCCCCCCCCCCCCCCAGGTGACTACTCCCATTACTGTTGCATAGTCACAGATATCCCCCTCCCAGGTAACTACACCCATTACTGTTGTATAGTGACAGATATCCCCCCCCCAGGTGACTACTCTGATTACTGTTGTATAGTGACAGATATCCCCCCAGGTAACTTCTCTCATTACTGTTGTATAGTGACAGATATCCTCCTCCCAGGTGACTACTCTCATTACTGTTGTATAGTGACAGATATCCTCCTCCCAGGTGACTACTCTCATTAATGTTGTATAGTGAGATATCCTCCTCCCAGGTGACTACTCTCATTACTGTTGTATAGTGAGATATCCTCCTCCCAGGTGACTACTCTCATTACTGTTGTATAGTGAGATATCCTCCTCCCAGGTGACTACTCTCATTACTGTTGTATAGTGACAGATACCCTCCCCAGGTAACTACTCCCATTACTGTTGTATAGTGACAGATATCCCCCTCCCCAGGTGACTACTCTCATTACTGTTGTAAAGTGACAGAAATCCTCCCCAGGTGACTACGCCCATTACTGTTGTATAGTGACAGATATCCCCCCAGGTGACTACTCTCATTACTGTTGTATAGTGACAGATATCCTCCTCCCAGGTGACTACTCCCATTACTGTTGTATAGTGACAGATATCCTCCTCCCAGGTGACTACTCTCATTAATGTTGTATTGCCACAGATCCCCCGCCAGGTTACCTTGGTCTTATTAATATTAATGTTGAATAGTCACAGATCCCCCCACCAGGTGACCATGATCTCATTAATGTTGTATAGTCACAGATCCCCCACCAGGTTACCTTGGTCTTATTAATATTAATGTTGAATAGTCACAGATCCCCCACCAGGTGACCATGATCTCATAAATGTTGAATATTCACAGTTCCTTCTCCAGGTGACCATGTTATTAAATATGTATAGTCACAGATATCCCACCCGGTGACCATGATCTCATTTATGTTCTATAGTAACAGACCCCTCCAGAAGCCTAGGATCCCATTACTGCTGAATAGTCACAGATCCCCATGGTGACTATGATGTCATTAATGTTGTATCCTCACAAATCCCCAAGGTGTCTGATTTCATTAATGTTGTATAGTCAGACCGCCCCCCAATCAGGTAACCATGATCTCATTAATGTTGTATCATCACAGATCCACCACCAGGTGACTATGCTTTCATTACTATTGTATAGTCACAGCCCTCCCCCCCCCCCCCCCCTTCAGGTGACTATGGTCTCATTGATGCTGTATAGGCACAGCCCTCCCCCCCAGGTGACTATGGTCTCATTGATGCTGTATAGTCACAGTCCTCCCCAGGTGACTAGGGTCTCATTGATGCTGTATAGTCACAGTCCTCCCCAGGTGACAAGGGTCTCATTGATGCTGTATAGTCACAGCCCTCCCTTCAGATGACTATGGTCTCATTGATGCTGTATAGTCACAGCCCTCCCCCCAGGTGACTATGATCTCATGGATGCTGTATAGTCACAGTCCTCCCCAGGTGACTATGGTCTCATTGATGCTGTATAGTCACAGCCCTCCCCCCCCCCCCTCCAGGTGACTATGATCTCATGGATGCTGTATAGTCACAGTCCTCCCCAGGAGACTAGGGTCTCATTGATGCTGTATAGTCACAGTCCTCCCCAGGTGACTATGATCTCATTGATGCTGTATAGTCACAGTCCTCCCCAGGTGACTATGGTCACATTGATGCTGTATAGTCACAGCCCTCCCCCCCCCAGGTGACTAGGGTCTCATTGATGCTGTATAGTCCCAGTCCTCCCCAGGTGACTATGATCTCATGGATGCTGTATAGTCACAGTCTTCCCCAGGTGACTATGGTCTCATTGATGCTGTATAGTCACAGTCCTCCCCAGGTGACTAGGGTCTCATTGATGCTGTATAGCCACAGTCCTCCCCAGGTGACTAGGGTCTCATTGATGCTGTATAGTCACAGCCCTCCCCCCCCCCTTCAGGTGACTATGGTCTCATTGATGCTGTATAGTCACAGCCCTCCCCCCCCCCAGGTGACTATGATCTCATGGATGCTGTATAGTCACAGTCCTCCCCAGGTGACTATGCTTTCATTACTATTGTATAGTCACAGCCCCCCCCCCCCCCTTCAGGTGACTAGGGTCTCATTGATGCTGTAAAGTCACAGTCCTCCCCAGGTGACTAGGGTCTCGTTGATGCTGTATAGTCACAGTCCTCCCCAGGTGACTAGGGTCTCATTGATACTGTATAGTCACAGTCCTCCCCAGGTGACTAGGGTCTCATTGATGCTGTATAGTCACAGTCCTCCCCCCCCCTTCAGGTGACTATGGTATCATTGATGCTGTATAGTCACAGCCCTCCCCCCCAGGTGACTATGATCTCATGGATGCTGTATAGTCACAGTCCTCCCCAGGTGACTATGCTTTCATTACTATAGTTGTATTACTTTCATTGTATAGTCACAGCCCCCCCCCCCCCTTCAGGTGACTTGGGTCTCATTGATGCTGTATAGTCACAGTCCTCCCCAGGTGACTATGGTCTCATTGATGCTGTATAGTCACAGTCCTCCCCAGGTGACTATGATCTCATGGATGCTGTATAGTCAGTCCTCCCCAGGTGACTAGGGTCTCATTGATGCTGTATAGTCACAGCCCTCCCCCCCCTTCAGGTGACTATGGTCTCATTGATGCTGTATAGTCACAGCCCCCCCCCCCCAGGTGATTATGATTTCATGGATGCTGTATAGTCACAGTCCTCCCCAGGTGACTATGCTTTCATTGATTCTGTATAGTCACAGCCCTCCCCCCCCCCCCTTCAGGTGACTATGGTCTCATTGATGCTGTATAGTCACAGCCCCCCCCCCCCTTCAGGTGACTAGGGTCTCATTGATGCTGTATAGTCACAGTCCTCCCCAGGTGACTAGGGTCTCATTGATGCTGTATAGTCACAGTCCTCCCCAGGTGGCTATGGTCTCATTGATACTGTATAGTCACAGTCCTCCCCAGGTGACTAGGGTCTCATTGATGCTGTATAGTCACAGTCTTCCCCCCCCCCCACCTTCAGGTGACTATGGTATCATTGATGCTGTATAGTCACAGCCCTCCCCCCCAGGTGACTATGATCTCATGGATGCTGTATAGTCACAGTCCTCCCCAGGTGACTATGCTTTCCTTACTATAGTTGTATTACTTTCATTGTATAGTCACAGCCCCCCCCCCCCCCTTCAGATGACTAGGGTCTCATTGATGCTGTATAGTCACAGTCCTCCCCAGGTGACTATGGTCTCATTGATGCTGTATAGTCACAGTCCTCCCCAGGTGACTAGGGTCTCATTGATGCTGTATAGTCACAGCCCTCCCCCCCCCCCCCTTCAGGTGACTATGGTCTCATTGATGCTGTATAGTCACAGCCCCCCCCCCCCCAGGTGATTATGATTTCATGGATGCTGTATAGTCACAGTCCTCCCCAGGTGACTATGCTTTCATTGATTCTGTATAGTCACAGCCCTCCCCCCCCCCTTCAGGTGACTATGGTCTCATTGATGCTGTATAGTCACAGCCCCCCCCTTCAGGTGACTAGGGTCTCATTGATGCTGTATAGTCACAGCCCTCCCCCCCCCCTTCAGGTGACTATGGTCTCATTGATGCTGTATAGTCACAGCCCCCCCCCCCCAGGTGATTATGATTTCATGGATGCTGTATAGTCACAGTCCTCCCCAGGTGACTATGCTTTCATTGATTCTGTATAGTCACAGCCCCCCCCCCCCCTCAGGTGACTATGGTCTCATTGATGCTGTATAGTCACAGCCCCCCCCCCCTCCCTTCAGGTGACTAGGGTCTCATTGATGCTGTATAGTCACAGTCCTCCCCAGGTGACTAGGGTCTCATTGATGCTGTATAGCCACAGTCCTCCCCAGGTGACTAGGGTCTCATTGATGCTGTATAGTCACAGCCCTCCCCCCCCCCCCTTCAGGTGACTATGGTCTCATTGATGCTGTATAGTCACAGCCCTCCCCCCCCCCTTCAGGTGACTATGGTCTCATTGATGCTGTATAGTCACAGCCCCCCCCCCCAGGTGATTATGATTTCATGGATGCTGTATAGTCACAGTCCTCCCCAGGTGACTATGCTTTCATTGATTCTGTATAGTCACAGCCCTCCCCCCCCCCCTTCAGGTGACTATGGTCTCATTGATGCTGTATAGTCACAGCCCCCCCCCCCCCTTCAGGTGACTAGGGTCTCATTGATGCTGTATAGTCACAGTCCTCCCCAGGTGACTAGGGTCTCATTGATGCTGTATAGTCACAGTCCTCCCCAGGTGGCTATGGTCTCATTGATACTGTATAGTCACAGTCCTCCCCAGGTGACTAGGGTCTCATTGATGCTGTATAGTCACAGTCTTCCCCCCCCCCACCTTCAGGTGACTATGGTATCATTGATGCTGTATAGTCACAGCCCTCCCCCCCAGGTGACTATGATCTCATGGATGCTGTATAGTCACAGTCCTCCCCAGGTGACTATGCTTTCCTTACTATAGTTGTATTACTTTCATTGTATAGTCACAGCCCCCCCCCCCCTTCAGATGACTAGGGTCTCATTGATGCTGTATAGTCACAGTCCTCCCCAGGTGACTATGGTCTCATTGATGCTGTATAGTCACAGTCCTCCCCAGGTGACTAGGGTCTCATTGATGCTGTATAGTCACAGCCCTCCCCCCCCCCCTTCAGGTGACTATGGTCTCATTGATGCTGTATAGTCACAGCCCCCCCCCCCCAGGTGATTATGATTTCATGGATGCTGTATAGTCACAGTCCTCCCCAGGTGACTATGCTTTCATTGATTCTGTATAGTCACAGCCCTCCCCCCCCCCCTTCAGGTGACTATGGTCTCATTGATGCTGTATAGTCACAGCCCCCCCCCTTCAGGTGACTAGGGTCTCATTGATGCTGTATAGTCACAGCCCTCCCCCCCCCCCTTCAGGTGACTATGGTCTCATTGATGCTGTATAGTCACAGCCCCCCCCCCCCAGGTGATTATGATTTCATGGATGCTGTATAGTCACAGTCCTCCCCAGGTGACTATGCTTTCATTGATTCTGTATAGTCACAGCCCCCCCCCCCCTCAGGTGACTATGGTCTCATTGATGCTGTATAGTCACAGCCCCCCCCCCCCTCCCTTCAGGTGACTAGGGTCTCATTGATGCTGTATAGTCACAGTCCTCCCCAGGTGACTAGGGTCTCATTGATGCTGTATAGCCACAGTCCTCCCCAGGTGACTAGGGTCTCATTGATGCTGTATAGTCACAGCCCTCCCCCCCCCCCCTTCAGGTGACTATGGTCTCATTGATGCTGTATAGTCACAGCCCTCCCCCCCCCCTTCAGGTGACTATGGTCTCATTGATGCTGTATAGTCACAGCCCCCCCCCCCAGGTGACTATGCTTTCATTACTATTGTATAGTCACAGCCCTCCCCCCCCCCTTCAGGTGACTAGGGTCTCATTGATGCTGTATAGTCACAGTCCTCCCCAGGTGACTAGGGTCTCATTGATGCTGTATAGTGACAGTCCTCCCCAGGTGACTAGGGTCTCATTGATGCTGTATAGTCACAGTCCTCCCCAGGTGACTATGGTCTCATTGATGCTGTATAGTCACAGTCCTCCCCAGGTGACTATGGTCTCATTGATGCTGTATAGTCACAGTCCTCCCCAGGTGACTATGATCTCATGGATGCTGTATAGTCACAGTCCTCCCCAGGTGACTATGGTCTTATTGATGCTGTATAGTCACAGTCCTCCCCAGGTGACTATGGTCTCATTGATGCTGTATAGTCACAGTCCTCCCCAGGTGACTATGGTCTCATTGATGCTGTATAGTCACAGTCCTCCCCAGGTGACTAGGGTCTCATTGATGCTGTATAGTCACAGTCCTCCCCAGGTGACTATGGTCTTATTGATGCTGTATAGTCACAGTCCTCCCCAGGTGACTATGGTCTCATTGATGCTGTATAGTCACAGTCCTCCCCAGGTGACTATGGTCTCATTGATGCTGTATAGTCACAGTCCTCCCCAGGTGACTAGGGTCTCATTGATGCTGTATAGTCACAGCCCCCCCCCCCCATGTGACTAGGGTTTCATTGATGCTGTATAGTCACAGCCCTCCCCCCCAGGTGACTAGGGTCTCATTGATGCTGTATAGTCACAGATACCCCAGGGGCCTGTCTAACAAAGCTGGTGTAAATTTGCCCATAAGCCTACAACATGGACTGGTTACATCCAGGGCACAAGTTATTATAGCTTTAACATTGGTTTACTTCCAACGCCAGCTTCGTAAGACAGGGCCCTGTTGACTATGGTCTGGATACTGTTATAGATTCCCCCCTCCACAAAGTGACTAGGGCTTCCTAAATGTGGTATTGTCAGAGAATCTGCAGGTGACTATGATCTCATTACTGTTGTATAGCAGCCTCCTCTCTTTTTGAAGCATTAAACTACCCTCTTCACCATTAATTTAAAAAAATGTTTTATAGAAATTTGAAAAGGCGTTTTTTTAAGATATGGTTTAAGGTTATGTGTGACCTCTCATTTACCTTGACCCTTCGAGGGAACTTCGTCAATCGTTGATCACATCAAAACCTTTGTGCACATCGTCTTTTGATGCGACCTTGACCGTAGGACTGATGTTTGTCCAAAGTCATTCAACCAGCAGCCTTTAATAGTGTAGCGAGGATATATGCCAAGTTTCACCTCGGGGACCGGGACAAAATTTGACGGTCCAAGGGGCAAGGTCATTGAGAGGTCACACATAGGCTAAAAAGTTTTTTACCACATTTTTCAGAAACCATTTTTTTAATTTCCGTGAAACTTAGGATATATCATCGCTATAGTAAGGTAACTAGCTAATTGGCTTATGACGACCATTGGTTTATGGGCCATGAAATGTTGTGTATTTGTCACACAATTATTTCCAGAGTAATTGCCCTTAAATAACGTTTAGCGATGGATATCTTATATTAACTAGATTGTCTAATGACGAGCAACTTCCAGCAAGTAAGTCCGCCATCTTGGAAGTTGATTTTTGACTTGCGTCAACAAGTTGTTTTCTAGTCTAATGTGAACTTTTGTGCCATTTTTTCGAGAACAGGATAAATTTCAAGTGTTAGGTGCTGTACGAAATTCTTCTTTCAAAACAGTTCTAGTTATCTTTGTGATTTTGTCTTTTACATTTATCAACATTTTTCTGGAAAAAGGCTACTAATTTTAGTACTTGAATAAATTCATAATATAGATTCCAAAATTCTCTAAACTCTGTTGGCTGTAAGCACCTGATAATCTTTTCATTTTCCGTTGAAGTTTTGTTACACCAAAATATTTTTCAGAAAAACTTAGTCAAAAATGTCCATGCTGGGTACTTGAATTATGTATAACATAACAGTATTTCCATTTAAAGCAATCAAATAGCTCTTATGAAAACAAAGCATTTTTACAACCACAACGAAAAAGGATGAGCATCTTTAAGTAGAAAAAAATATAATTTTATTAATATAACTCTGAAAATATTCTTACAAAAATAACTGATATTTGGTAAGATCGTTAATGCAAAAAATTAGTTTCAAATAATTACATTGATATTCTGATTAATATAAAACTACGAAATACAGATTTCAGACAATAAGACCTTTTTTCCAGGATTAAACTAGAGGGGCATCATTATCGTTATAATAATATAATTGAGTAACTCTCATTTTATTTCATTTAAATTTTTAGCCAATCAAAAGTGTTATTTTTCAACATTACCGGTAGCCTACACGATTCTGAAATTGCCTTCAGCAGTCATATTAAGCATACTTCATATAGTGATGTTATAAAAAAAATAAAATATTTAACTTCTAGTACTGAAATTCTTGGAATTGATGATACATTAAATTTTTGAAATATATATATTTTTTAAGAAACTTGTAAAAAATGTTACAGGTAATCAATGACATTATTATATATACAAAATTAAATTTGTGACCTGGGTTAGTCTAAATACATGTCTCTGTCTGTGAAATATAAAGACTTGTCTGAACGCAAACCATAGGCGTTGTCAAAAATAGGGCTCCTCGACGTAGAAGCAGATGAAGATGGGGGTTTTATGCTTTTTGAAAATCTTCTGTGCCTGGAACAAAAACAAAAGTAAAGAAAGGATTTAACAACTTGATGAAGGAAGGAAAAACATAAAGTGGCTTGAGCTTTCTAGACTATTGAGGTCACATGAAAAATAATGGGATATAAGTGTTTAGTTTAAAGTGGAGGCTTTCTTACAAGGCCTGGTAGTGACACATATGACTACACAACTATACAACCTGCCTTGTTGGCCATGGTCTTATCCCACTCAAACCAAATAAAAATTTCGAATTTATCAAAGGATTTTCACTTTGCCAGTTGCTAGGTACTCACCAAAGGTCGAGGATTTCCTCTGGGCAAAGAGCTTTGTTTCTTCCCCCACCCCACCCCACCAAACCTGGCAATGCCGCCATTAATACTCTTGATTGCGGCGTAAAACGTCAATCAATCTTCCGCCATGTTGATCCCTCGGTATGTACCCCAAAGACGCCAAAATGTTATTAATAAATCTGTGAATTTGTATAGACTTTTAATTGAAACCGTCCCCAGCTAATGGGTGCTGTATTAAGTTCTGTAGCGGCCAGTGTTATCCATGGCTCCAAACTGGTAGATAAAATCTTCAGTGTCACTTCAAACAATCTATTATGAATTTTTAACATTTTTTATTATGCATGTGAATTAAGAATATAGATACTTTATATTGAAATTTACTTTTATTTCAGAATGGTGAGTGCTATTAAACATAAGATCGATTCACAAGTTTCAAACTATACCTGAAGTAAGCCACTCCAAGAGATACAAAGAGAATCACAAAAACCAGGACAGCCAAGGATGATAGAATGGCCACAGTTAGCAAGTTGGAGACATCATTGGCTGATGTCCCTTCTACAACACAGGTCGGATCTGCAACAAGACAACAGAATATAGGTAAGTTTTGTTGGGTATTAAGGGAAGTGATCATGTAATTGACCTAAGAAACTGTATTAGTGGGGGCTCCAGTGGAAGGCAATAGGAGAACTTGGAAAGGTTGTACAGTCCCGTCTCCTAATGTGGCGACACTGTACACTGTTTGAAGCAAACACAGTAAATGGCCCAAAAACATGGTGCAGCAAGCATTGTGCAGTGTTTACATGTACTCAGATTTTGTGCTAGGTACCCGGGCTCTGTGTCATGTACTCAGGTTATGTGCCTTGTGCAGTGTTTACTCGGGCCATGAAGTATGTGCTCCGGCCCTGTACAGTATCTATCCACTGTACTATGTATATAGGTTTTGTACCATATAGTCAGGCTCTGTACAGTGTACTACTGTACCATGTACTCGATACCTGCTCAGAGTCTACTTAGACCTGTAGAGTGTCTGCTTAAGCTGTAAACAGATAACTGTTTTCTGCACCATGTTTTCGCGGGTGCAGTACACACTGTACACTGCGGGAGTACATGATACACGGTACAGTAAACAATGAACAGGGTACGAGTATGTGGTACATGGACCGAGTACATGGTACACTAAACATTGCACAGAACCAGAGTAAAGGGCCACAGTACAGTTCACTGTACTGGGTCTGAGTACATGGTACAGTAGACACAATATAGAGTCGAGTACATGGTACAGTAGACACTGTACAGGACCTGAGTACACGGTACAGTAGACACTGTACAGGGCCTGGGTACATGGTACAGTAGACACTGTACAGGCCCTGAGTACATGGTACAGTAGACACTGTACAGTACATGACACAGTAGACACTGTACAGTACATGCTACAGTAGACACTGTGCAGGGCCTGAGTACATGGTACAGTAGACACTGTGCAGTACATGCTACAGTAGACACTGTACAGTACATGGTACAGTAGACACTGTACAGGCCCTGAGTACATGCTACAGTAGACACTGTACAGTACATGCTACAGTAGACACTGTGCAGGGCCTGAGTACATGGTACAGTAGACACTGTGCAGTACATGCTACAGTAGACACTGTGCAGTACATGGTACAGTAGACACTGTACAGTACATGCTACAGTAGACACTGTACAGTACATGACACAGTAGACACTGTACAGTACATGCTACAGTAGACACTGTGCAGGGCCTGAGTACATGGTACAGTAGACACTGTGCAGGGACTGAGTACACGGTACAGTAGACACTGTGCAGTACATGTTACAGTAGACACTGTACAGTACATGGTACAGTAGACACTGTACAGGCCCTGAGTACATGGTACAGTAGACACTGTGCAGGGCCTGAGTACACGGTACAGTAGACACTGTACAGGCCCTGAGTACATGCTACAGTAGACACTGTGCAGGGCCTGAGTACATGGTACAGTAGACACTGTGCAGTACATGTTACAGTAGACACTGTACAGTACATGGTACAGTAGACACTGTACAGTACATGGTACAGTAGACACTGTACAGGCCCTGAGTACATGGTACAGTAGACACTGTACAGTACATGCTACAGTAGACACTGTACAGTACATGCTACAGTAGACACTGTGCAGGGCCTGAGTACATGGTACAGTAGACACTGTGCAGGGCCTGAGTACATGGTACAGTAGACACTGTGCAGGGCCTGAGTACATGGTACAGTAGACACTGTACAGGGTCCAGGTACAAACTACAGTAGACACTATACAGAGCCTGAGTACATCGTACAGTAGACACTGTACAGGGCCTGAGTACATGGTACAGTAGACACTGTACAGGGCCTGAGTACATGGTACAGTAGACACTGTACAGGCCCTGAGTACATGGTACAGTAGACACTGTACAGGCCCTGAGTACATGGTACAGTAGACACTGTACAGGCCCTGAGTACATGGTACAGTAGACACTGTACAGTACATGCTACAGTAGACACTGTACAGGGCCTGAGTACACGGTACAGTAGACACTGTACAGGCCCTGAGTACATGCTACAGTAGACACTGTACAGGCCCTGAGTACATGGTACAGTAGACACTGTACAGGCCCTGAGTACATGGTACAGTAGACACTGTACAGGCCCTGAGTACATGGTACAGTAGACACTGTACAGTACATGGTACAGTAGACACTGTACAGGCCCTGAGTACATGCTACAGTAGACACTGTACAGTACATGCTACAGTAGACACTGTGCAGGGCCTGAGTACATGGTACAGTAGACACTGTGCAGTACATGCTACAGTAGACACTGTGCAGTACATGGTACAGTAGACACTGTACAGTACATGCTACAGTAGACACTGTACAGTACATGACACAGTAGACACTGTACAGTACATGCTACAGTAGACACTGTGCAGGGCCTGAGTACATGGTACAGTAGACACTGTGCAGGGCCTGAGTACACGGTACAGTAGACACTGTGCAGTACATGTTACAGTAGACACTGTACAGTACATGGTACAGTAGACACTGTACAGGCCCTGAGTACATGGTACAGTAGACACTGTGCAGGGCCTGAGTACACGGTACAGTAGACACTGTACAGGCCCTGAGTACATGCTACAGTAGACACTGTGCAGGGCCTGAGTACATGGTACAGTAGACACTGTGCAGTACATGTTACAGTAGACACTGTACAGTACATGGTACAGTAGACACTGTACAGGCCCTGAGTACATGGTACAGTAGACACTGTACAGTACATGCTACAGTAGACACTGTACAGTACATGCTACAGTAGACACTGTGCAGGGCCTGAGTACATGGTACAGTAGACACTGTGCAGGGCCTGAGTACATGGTACAGTAGACACTGTGCAGGGCCTGAGTACATGGTACAGTAGACACTGTGCAGGGCCTGAGTACATGGTACAGTAGACACTGTGCAGGGCCTGAGTACATGGTACAGTAGACACTGTGCAGGGCCTGAGTACATGGTACAGTAGACACTGTGCAGGGCCTGAGTACATGGTACAGTAGACACTGTACAGGACCTGAGTACATGGTACAGTAGACACTGTACAGGGCCTGAGTACATGGTACAGTAGACACTGTACAGGCCCTGAGTACATGGTACAGTAGACACTGTACAGGCCCTGAGTACATGGTACAGTAGACACTGTACAGGCCCTGAGTACATGGTACAGTAGACACTGTACAGGCCCTGAGTACATGGTACAGTAGACACTGTACAGTACATGCTACAGTAGACACTGTACAGGGCCTGAGTACACGGTACAGTAGACACTGTACAGGCCCTGAGTACATGCTACAGTAGACACTGTACAGGCCCTGAGTACATGGTACAGTAGACACTGTACAGGCCCTGAGTACATGGTACAGTAGACACTGTACAGGCCCTGAGTACATGGTACAGTAGACACTGTACAGGCCCTGAGTACATGGTACAGTAGACACTGTACAGTACATGCTACAGTAGACACTGTACAGGGCCTGAGTACACGGTACAGTAGACACTGTACAGGGCCTCAGTACATGCTACAGTAGACACTGTACAGGGGCTGAGTACATGCTACAGTAGACACTGTACAGGGCCTGAGTACATGCTACAGTAGACACTGTACAGGGCCTGAGTACACGGTACAGTAGACACTGTACAGGGCCTCAGTACACGCTACAGTAGACACTGTACAGGCCCTGAGTACATGGTACAGTAGACACTGTACAGGCCCTGAGTACATGGTACAGTAGACACTGTACAGGGCCTGAGTACATGGTACAGTAGACACTGTACAGGCCCTGAGTACATGGTACAGTAGACACTGTACAGGGCCTGAGTACATGGTACAGTAGACACTGTACAGGGCCTGAGTACATGGTACAGTAGACACTGTACAGGGCCTGAGTACATGGTACAGTAGACACTGTACAGGGCCTGAGTACATGGTACAGTAGACACTGTACAGGGCCTGAGTACATGGTACAGTAGACACTGTACAGGGCCTGCGTACATGGTACAGTAGACACTGTACAGGGCCTGAGTACATGGTACAGTAGACACTGTACAGGACCTCGGTACATGGTACAGTAGACACTGTACAGGACCTCAGTACATGGTACAGTAGACACTGTACAGGGTCCAGGTACATGGTACAGTAGACACTGTACAGGAACTGAGTACATGGTACAGTAGACACTGTACAGGAACTGAGTACATGGTACAGTAGACACTGTACAGGACCCGAGTACATGGTACAGTAGACACTGTACAGGGCCCGAGTACATGGTACAGTAGACACTGTACAGGGTCCGAGTACACGGTACAGTAGACACTGTACAGGGCCTGGGTACATGGTACAGTAGACACTGTACAGGCCCTGAGTACATGGTACAGTAGACACTGTACAGTACATGACACAGTAGACACTGTACAGTACATGCTACAGTAGACACTGTGCAGGGCCTGAGTACATGGTACAGTAGACACTGTGCAGTACATGCTACAGTAGACACTGTACAGTACATGGTACAGTAGACACTGTACAGGCCCTGAGTACATGCTACAGTAGACACTGTACAGTACATGCTACAGTAGACACTGTGCAGGGCCTGAGTACATGGTACAGTAGACACAATATAGAGTCGAGTACATGGTACAGTAGACACTGTACAGGACCTGAGTACACGGTACAGTAGACACTGTACAGGGCCTGGGTACATGGTACAGTAGACACTGTACAGGCCCTGAGTACATGGTACAGTAGACACTGTACAGTACATGACACAGTAGACACTGTACAGTACATGCTACAGTAGACACTGTGCAGGGCCTGAGTACATGGTACAGTAGACACTGTGCAGTACATGCTACAGTAGACACTGTACAGTACATGGTACAGTAGACACTGTACAGGCCCTGAGTACATGCTACAGTAGACACTGTACAGTACATGCTACAGTAGACACTGTACAGTACATGCTACAGTAGACACTGTGCAGGGCCTGAGTACATGGTACAGTAGACACTGTGCAGTACATGCTACAGTAGACACTGTGCAGTACATGGTACAGTAGACACTGTACAGTACATGCTACAGTAGACACTGTACAGTACATGACACAGTAGACACTGTGCAGGGCCTGAGTACATGGTACAGTAGACACTGTGCAGGGCCTGAGTACACGGTACAGTAGACACTGTGCAGTACATGTTACAGTAGACACTGTACAGTACATGGTACAGTAGACACTGTACAGGCCCTGAGTACATGGTACAGTAGACACTGTACAGGCCCTGAGTACATGGTACAGTAGACACTGTACAGGCCCTGAGTACATGGTACAGTAGACACTGTACAGGCCCTGAGTACATGGTACAGTAGACACTGTACAGTACATGCTACAGTAGACACTGTACAGGGCCTGAGTACACGGTACAGTAGACACTGTACAGGCCCTGAGTACATGGTACAGTAGACACTGTGCAGGGCCTGAGTACACGGTACAGTAGACACTGTACAGGCCCTGAGTACATGCTACAGTAGACACTGTGCAGGGCCTGAGTACATGGTACAGTAGACACTGTGCAGTACATGTTACAGTAGACACTGTACAGTACATGGTACAGTAGACACTGTACAGGCCCTGAGTACATGGTACAGTAGACACTGTACAGTACATGCTACAGTAGACACTGTACAGTACATGCTACAGTAGACACTGTGCAGGGCCTGAGTACATGGTACAGTAGACACTGTGCAGGGCCTGAGTACATGGTACAGTAGACACTGTGCAGGGCCTGAGTACATGGTACAGTAGACACTGTGCAGGGCCTGAGTACATGGTACAGTAGACACTGTGCAGGGCCTGAGTACATGGTACAGTAGACACTGTGCAGGGCCTGAGTACATGGTACAGTAGACACTGTGCAGGGCCTGAGTACATGGTACAGTAGACACTGTGCAGGGCCTGAGTACATGGTACAGTAGACACTGTGCAGGGCCTGAGTACATGGTACAGTAGACACTGTACAGGACCTGAGTACATGGTACAGTAGACACTGTACAGGGCCTGAGTACATGGTACAGTAGACACTGTACAGGCCCTGAGTACATGGTACAGTAGACACTGTACAGGCCCTGAGTACATGGTACAGTAGACACTGTACAGGCCCTGAGTACATGGTACAGTAGACACTGTACAGGCCCTGAGTACATGGTACAGTAGACACTGTACAGTACATGCTACAGTAGACACTGTACAGGGCCTGAGTACACGGTACAGTAGACACTGTACAGGCCCTGAGTACATGCTACAGTAGACACTGTACAGGCCCTGAGTACATGGTACAGTAGACACTGTACAGGCCCTGAGTACATGGTACAGTAGACACTGTACAGGCCCTGAGTACATGGTACAGTAGACACTGTACAGGCCCTGAGTACATGGTACAGTAGACACTGTACAGTACATGCTACAGTAGACACTGTACAGGGCCTGAGTACATGGTACAGTAGACACTGTACAGTACATGCTACAGTAGACACTGTACAGGGCCTGAGTACACGGTACAGTAGACACTGTACAGGGCCTCAGTACATGCTACAGTAGACACTGTACAGGGGCTGAGTACATGCTACAGTAGACACTGTACAGGGCCTGAGTACATGCTACAGTAGACACTGTACAGGGCCTGAGTACACGGTACAGTAGACACTGTACAGGGCCTCAGTACACGCTACAGTAGACACTGTACAGGCCCTGAGTACATGGTACAGTAGACACTGTACAGGCCCTGAGTACATGGTACAGTAGACACTGTACAGGGCCTGAGTACATGGTACAGTAGACACTGTACAGGCCCTGAGTACATGGTACAGTAGACACTGTACAGGGCCTGAGTACATGGTACAGTAGACACTGTACAGGGCCTGAGTACATGGTACAGTAGACACTGTACAGGGCCTGAGTACATGGTACAGTAGACACTGTACAGGGCCTGAGTACATGGTACAGTAGACACTGTACAGGGCCTGAGTACATGGTACAGTAGACACTGTACAGGGCCTGCGTACATGGTACAGTAGACACTGTACAGGGCCTGAGTACATGGTACAGTAGACACTGTACAGGACCTCGGTACATGGTACAGTAGACACTGTACAGGACCTCAGTACATGGTACAGTAGACACTGTACAGGGTCCAGGTACATGGTACAGTAGACACTGTACAGGAACTGAGTACATGGTACAGTAGACACTGTACAGGAACTGAGTACATGGTACAGTAGACACTGTACAGGACCCGAGTACATGGTACAGTAGACACTGTACAGGGCCCGAGTACATGGTACAGTAGACACTGTACAGGGTCCGAGTACACGGTACAGTAGACACTGTACAGGGCCTGGGTACATGGTACAGTAGACACTGTACAGGCCCTGAGTACATGGTACAGTAGACACTGTACAGTACATGACACAGTAGACACTGTACAGTACATGCTACAGTAGACACTGTGCAGGGCCTGAGTACATGGTACAGTAGACACTGTGCAGTACATGCTACAGTAGACACTGTACAGTACATGGTACAGTAGACACTGTACAGGCCCTGAGTACATGCTACAGTAGACACTGTACAGTACATGCTACAGTAGACACTGTGCAGGGCCTGAGTACATGGTACAGTAGACACAATATAGAGTCGAGTACATGGTACAGTAGACACTGTACAGGACCTGAGTACACGGTACAGTAGACACTGTACAGGGCATGGGTACATGGTACAGTAGACACTGTACAGGCCCTGAGTACATGGTACAGTAGACACTGTACAGTACATGACACAGTAGACACTGTGCAGGGCCTGAGTACATGGTACAGTAGACACTGTACAGTACATGCTACAGTAGACACTGTACAGTACATGGTACAGTAGACAATGTACAGGCCCTGAGTACATGGTACAGTAGACACTGTGCAGTACATGCTACAGTAGACACTGTGCAGTACATGGTACAGTAGACACTGTACAGTACATGCTACAGTAGACACTGTGCAGTACATGACACAGTAGACACTGTGCAGGGCCTGAGTACATGGTACAGTAGACACTGTGCAGGGCCTGAGTACACGGTACAGTAGACACTGTGCAGTACATGTTACAGTAGACACTGTACAGTACATGGTACAGTAGACACTGTACAGGCCCTGAGTACATGGTACAGTAGACACTGTGCAGGGCCTGAGTACACGGTACAGTAGACACTGTACAGGCCCTGAGTACATGCTACAGTAGACACTGTGCAGGGCCTGAGTACATGGTACAGTAGACACTGTGCAGTACATGTTACAGTAGACACTGTACAGTACATGGTACAGTAGACACTGTACAGGCCCTGAGTACATGGTACAGTAGACACTGTACAGTACATGCTACAGTAGACACTGTACAGTACATGCTACAGTAGACACTGTGCAGGGCCTGAGTACATGGTACAGTAGACACTGTGCAGGGCCTGAGTACATGGTACAGTAGACACTGTGCAGGGCCTGAGTACATGGTACAGTAGACACTGTACAGGCCCTGAGTACATGGTACAGTAGACACTGTACAGGCCCTGAGTACATGGTACAGTAGACACTGTACAGTACATGCTACAGTAGACACTGTACAGGGCCTGAGTACACGGTACAGTAGACACTGTACAGGCCCTGAGTACATGCTACAGTAGACACTGTACAGGCCCTGAGTACATGGTACAGTAGACACTGTACAGGCCCTGAGTACATGGTACAGTAGACACTGTACAGGCCCTGAGTACATGGTACAGTAGACACTGTACAGTACATGGTACAGTAGACACTGTACAGGCCCTGAGTACATGCTACAGTAGACACTGTACAGTACATGCTACAGTAGACACTGTGCAGGGCCTGAGTACATGGTACAGTAGACACTGTGCAGTACATGCTACAGTAGACACTGTGCAGTACATGCTACAGTAGACACTGTACAGTACATGACACAGTAGACACTGTACAGTACATGCTACAGTAGACACTGTGCAGGGCCTGAGTACATGGTACAGTAGACACTGTGCAGGGCCTGAGTACACGGTACAGTAGACACTGTGCAGTACATGTTACAGTAGACACTGTACAGTACATGGTACAGTAGACACTGTACAGGCCCTGAGTACATGGTACAGTAGACACTGTGCAGGGCCTGAGTACACGGTACAGTAGACACTGTACAGGCCCTGAGTACATGCTACAGTAGACACTGTGCAGGGCCTGAGTACATGGTACAGTAGACACTGTGCAGTACATGTTACAGTAGACACTGTACAGTACATGGTACAGTAGACACTGTACAGGCCCTGAGTACATGGTACAGTAGACACTGTACAGTACATGCTACAGTAGACACTGTACAGTACATGCTACAGTAGACACTGTGCAGGGCCTGAGTACATGGTACAGTAGACACTGTGCAGGGCCTGAGTACATGGTACAGTAGACACTGTGCAGGGCCTGAGTACATGGTACAGTAGACACTGTGCAGGGCCTGAGTACATGGTACAGTAGACACTGTGCAGGGCCTGAGTACA
This sequence comes from Lepidochitona cinerea, assembly GCA_963971465.1. Classification (NCBI taxonomy): domain Eukaryota; kingdom Metazoa; phylum Mollusca; class Polyplacophora; order Chitonida; family Tonicellidae; genus Lepidochitona; species Lepidochitona cinerea. The sequence continues at coordinate 42,348,948 of OZ020553.1, forward strand.
TGGTACAGTAGACACTGTGCAGGGCCTGAGTACATGGTACAGTAGACACTGTACAGGACCTGAGTACATGGTACAGTAGACACTGTACAGGGCCTGAGTACATGGTACAGTAGACACTGTACAGGCCCTGAGTACATGGTACAGTAGACACTGTACAGGCCCTGAGTACATGGTACAGTAGACACTGTACAGGCCCTGAGTACATGGTACAGTAGACACTGTACAGGCCCTGAGTACATGGTACAGTAGACACTGTACAGTACATGCTACAGTAGACACTGTACAGGGCCTGAGTACACGGTACAGTAGACACTGTACAGGCCCTGAGTACATGCTACAGTAGACACTGTACAGGCCCTGAGTACATGGTACAGTAGACACTGTACAGGCCCTGAGTACATGGTACAGTAGACACTGTACAGGCCCTGAGTACATGGTACAGTAGACACTGTACAGTACATGCTACAGTAGACACTGTACAGGGCCTGAGTACACGGTACAGTAGACACTGTACAGGGCCTCAGTACATGCTACAGTAGACACTGTACAGGGGCTGAGTACATGCTACAGTAGACACTGTACAGGGCCTGAGTACATGCTACAGTAGACACTGTACAGGGCCTGAGTACACGGTACAGTAGACACTGTACAGGGCCTCAGTACACGCTACAGTAGACACTGTACAGGCCCTGAGTACATGGTACAGTAGACACTGTACAGGCCCTGAGTACATGGTACAGTAGACACTGTACAGGGCCTGAGTACATGGTACAGTAGACACTGTACAGGCCCTGAGTACATGGTACAGTAGACACTGTACAGGGCCTGAGTACATGGTACAGTAGACACTGTACAGGGCCTGAGTACATGGTACAGTAGACACTGTACAGGGCCTGAGTACATGGTACAGTAGACACTGTACAGGGCCTGAGTACATGGTACAGTAGACACTGTACAGGGCCTGAGTACATGGTACAGTAGACACTGTACAGGGCCTGAGTACATGGTACAGTAGACACTGTACAGGGCCTGAGTACATGGTACAGTAGACACTGTACAGGGCCTGCGTACATGGTACAGTAGACACTGTACAGGGCCTGAGTACATGGTACAGTAGACACTGTACAGGACCTCGGTACATGGTACAGTAGACACTGTACAGGACCTCAGTACATGGTACAGTAGACACTGTACAGGGTCCAGGTACATGGTACAGTAGACACTGTACAGGAACTGAGTACATGGTACAGTAGACACTGTACAGGAACTGAGTACATGGTACAGTAGACACTGTACAGGACCCGAGTACATGGTACAGTAGACACTGTACAGGGCCCGAGTACATGGTACAGTAGACACTGTACAGGGTCCGAGTACACGGTACAGTAGACACTGTACAGGGCCTGGGTACATGGTACAGTAGACACTGTACAGGCCCTGAGTACATGGTACAGTAGACACTGTACAGTACATGACACAGTAGACACTGTACAGTACATGCTACAGTAGACACTGTGCAGGGCCTGAGTACATGGTACAGTAGACACTGTGCAGTACATGCTACAGTAGACACTGTACAGTACATGGTACAGTAGACACTGTACAGGCCCTGAGTACATGCTACAGTAGACACTGTACAGTACATGCTACAGTAGACACTGTGCAGGGCCTGAGTACATGGTACAGTAGACACAATATAGAGTCGAGTACATGGTACAGTAGACACTGTACAGGACCTGAGTACACGGTACAGTAGACACTGTACAGGGCCTGGGTACATGGTACAGTAGACACTGTACAGGCCCTGAGTACATGGTACAGTAGACACTGTACAGTACATGACACAGTAGACACTGTACAGTACATGCTACAGTAGACACTGTGCAGGGCCTGAGTACATGGTACAGTAGACACTGTGCAGTACATGCTACAGTAGACACTGTACAGTACATGGTACAGTAGACACTGTACAGGCCCTGAGTACATGCTACAGTAGACACTGTACAGTACATGCTACAGTAGACACTGTACAGTACATGCTACAGTAGACACTGTGCAGGGCCTGAGTACATGGTACAGTAGACACTGTGCAGTACATGCTACAGTAGACACTGTGCAGGGCCTGAGTACATGGTACAGTAGACACTGTGCAGGGCCTGAGTACATGGTACAGTAGACACTGTGCAGGGCCTGAGTACATGGTACAGTAGACACTGTGCAGGGCCTGAGTACATGGTACAGTAGACACTGTACAGGCCCTGAGTACATGGTACAGTAGACACTGTACAGGCCCTGAGTACATGGTACAGTAGACACTGTACAGGCCCTGAGTACATGGTACAGTAGACACTGTACAGTACATGCTACAGTAGACACTGTACAGGGCCTGAGTACACGGTACAGTAGACACTGTACAGGCCCTGAGTACATGCTACAGTAGACACTGTACAGGCCCTGAGTACATGGTACAGTAGACACTGTACAGGCCCTGAGTACATGGTACAGTAGACACTGTACAGGCCCTGAGTACATGGTACAGTAGACACTGTACAGTACATGCTACAGTAGACACTGTACAGGGCCTGAGTACACGGTACAGTAGACACTGTACAGGGCCTCAGTACATGCTACAGTAGACACTGTACAGGGGCTGAGTACATGCTACAGTAGACACTGTACAGGGCCTGAGTACATGCTACAGTAGACACTGTACAGGGCCTGAGTACACGGTACAGTAGACACTGTACAGGGCCTCAGTACACGCTACAGTAGACACTGTACAGGCCCTGAGTACATGGTACAGTAGACACTGTACAGGCCCTGAGTACATGGTACAGTAGACACTGTACAGGGCCTGAGTACATGGTACAGTAGACACTGTACAGGCCCTGAGTACATGGTACAGTAGACACTGTACAGGGCCTGAGTACATGGTACAGTAGACACTGTACAGGGCCTGAGTACATGGTACAGTAGACACTGTACAGGGCCTGAGTACATGGTACAGTAGACACTGTACAGGGCCTGAGTACATGGTACAGTAGACACTGTACAGGGCCTGAGTACATGGTACAGTAGACACTGTACAGGGCCTGAGTACATGGTACAGTAGACACTGTACAGGGCCTGAGTACATGGTACAGTAGACACTGTACAGGGCCTGCGTACATGGTACAGTAGACACTGTACAGGGCCTGAGTACATGGTACAGTAGACACTGTACAGGACCTCGGTACATGGTACAGTAGACACTGTACAGGACCTCAGTACATGGTACAGTAGACACTGTACAGGGTCCAGGTACATGGTACAGTAGACACTGTACAGGAACTGAGTACATGGTACAGTAGACACTGTACAGGAACTGAGTACATGGTACAGTAGACACTGTACAGGACCCGAGTACATGGTACAGTAGACACTGTACAGGGCCCGAGTACATGGTACAGTAGACACTGTACAGGGTCCGAGTACACGGTACAGTAGACACTGTACAGGGCCTGGGTACATGGTACAGTAGACACTGTACAGTACATGACACAGTAGACACTGTACAGTACATGCTACAGTAGACACTGTGCAGGGCCTGAGTACATGGTACAGTAGACACTGTGCAGTACATGCTACAGTAGACACTGTACAGTACATGGTACAGTAGACACTGTACAGGCCCTGAGTACATGCTACAGTAGACACTGTACAGTACATGCTACAGTAGACACTGTGCAGGGCCTGAGTACATGGTACAGTAGACACAATATAGAGTCGAGTACATGGTACAGTAGACACTGTACAGGACCTGAGTACACGGTACAGTAGACACTGTACAGGGCCTGGGTACATGGTACAGTAGACACTGTACAGGCCCTGAGTACATGGTACAGTAGACACTGTACAGTACATGACACAGTAGACACTGTACAGTACATGCTACAGTAGACACTGTGCAGGGCCTGAGTACATGGTACAGTAGACACTGTGCAGTACATGCTACAGTAGACACTGTACAGTACATGGTACAGTAGACACTGTACAGGCCCTGAGTACATGCTACAGTAGACACTGTACAGTACATGCTACAGTAGACACTGTACAGTACATGCTACAGTAGACACTGTGCAGGGCCTGAGTACATGGTACAGTAGACACTGTGCAGTACATGCTACAGTAGACACTGTGCAGTACATGGTACAGTAGACACTGTACAGTACATGCTACAGTAGACACTGTACAGTACATGACACAGTAGACACTGTGCAGGGCCTGAGTACATGGTACAGTAGACACTGTGCAGGGCCTGAGTACACGGTACAGTAGACACTGTGCAGTACATGTTACAGTAGACACTGTACAGTACATGGTACAGTAGACACTGTACAGGCCCTGAGTACATGGTACAGTAGACACTGTGCAGGGCCTGAGTACACGGTACAGTAGACACTGTACAGGCCCTGAGTACATGCTACAGTAGACACTGTGCAGGGCCTGAGTACATGGTACAGTAGACACTGTGCAGTACATGTTACAGTAGACACTGTACAGTACATGGTACAGTAGACACTGTACAGGCCCTGAGTACATGGTACAGTAGACACTGTACAGTACATGCTACAGTAGACACTGTACAGTACATGCTACAGTAGACACTGTGCAGGGCCTGAGTACATGGTACAGTAGACACTGTGCAGGGCCTGAGTACATGGTACAGTAGACACTGTGCAGGGCCTGAGTACATGGTACAGTAGACACTGTACAGGGTCCAGGTACAAACTACAGTAGACACTATACAGGGCCTGAGTACATCGTACAGTAGACACTGTACAGGGCCTGAGTACATGGTACAGTAGACACTGTACAGGACCTGAGTACATGGTACAGTAGACACTGTACAGGGCCTGAGTACATGGTACAGTAGACACTGTACAGGCCCTGAGTACATGGTACAGTAGACACTGTACAGGCCCTGAGTACATGGTACAGTAGACACTGTACAGGCCCTGAGTACATGGTACAGTAGACACTGTACAGTACATGCTACAGTAGACACTGTACAGGGCCTGAGTACACGGTACAGTAGACACTGTACAGGCCCTGAGTACATGCTACAGTAGACACTGTACAGGCCCTGAGTACATGGTACAGTAGACACTGTACAGGCCCTGAGTACATGGTACAGTAGACACTGTACAGGCCCTGAGTACATGGTACAGTAGACACTGTACAGTACATGGTACAGTAGACACTGTACAGGCCCTGAGTACATGCTACAGTAGACACTGTACAGTACATGCTACAGTAGACACTGTGCAGGGCCTGAGTACATGGTACAGTAGACACTGTGCAGTACATGCTACAGTAGACACTGTGCAGTACATGGTACAGTAGACACTGTACAGTACATGCTACAGTAGACACTGTACAGTACATGACACAGTAGACACTGTACAGTACATGCTACAGTAGACACTGTGCAGGGCCTGAGTACATGGTACAGTAGACACTGTGCAGGGCCTGAGTACACGGTACAGTAGACACTGTGCAGTACATGTTACAGTAGACACTGTACAGTACATGGTACAGTAGACACTGTACAGGCCCTGAGTACATGGTACAGTAGACACTGTGCAGGGCCTGAGTACACGGTACAGTAGACACTGTACAGGCCCTGAGTACATGCTACAGTAGACACTGTGCAGGGCCTGAGTACATGGTACAGTAGACACTGTGCAGTACATGTTACAGTAGACACTGTACAGTACATGGTACAGTAGACACTGTACAGGCCCTGAGTACATGGTACAGTAGACACTGTACAGTACATGCTACAGTAGACACTGTACAGTACATGCTACAGTAGACACTGTGCAGGGCCTGAGTACATGGTACAGTAGACACTGTGCAGGGCCTGAGTACATGGTACAGTAGACACTGTGCAGGGCCTGAGTACATGGTACAGTAGACACTGTGCAGGGCCTGAGTACATGGTACAGTAGACACTGTGCAGGGCCTGAGTACATGGTACAGTAGACACTGTGCAGGGCCTGAGTACATGGTACAGTAGACACTGTACAGGACCTGAGTACATGGTACAGTAGACACTGTACAGGGCCTGAGTACATGGTACAGTAGACACTGTACAGGCCCTGAGTACATGGTACAGTAGACACTGTACAGGCCCTGAGTACATGGTACAGTAGACACTGTACAGGCCCTGAGTACATGGTACAGTAGACACTGTACAGGCCCTGAGTACATGGTACAGTAGACACTGTACAGTACATGCTACAGTAGACACTGTACAGGGCCTGACTACACGGTACAGTAGACACTGTACAGGCCCTGAGTACATGCTACAGTAGACACTGTACAGGCCCTGAGTACATGGTACAGTAGACACTGTACAGGCCCTGAGTACATGGTACAGTAGACACTGTACAGGCCCTGAGTACATGGTACAGTAGACACTGTACAGTACATGCTACAGTAGACACTGTACAGGGCCTGAGTACACGGTACAGTAGACACTGTACAGGGCCTCAGTACATGCTACAGTAGACACTGTACAGGGGCTGAGTACATGCTACAGTAGACACTGTACAGGGCCTGAGTACATGCTACAGTAGACACTGTACAGGGCCTGAGTACACGGTACAGTAGACACTGTACAGGGCCTCAGTACACGCTACAGTAGACACTGTACAGGCCCTGAGTACATGGTACAGTAGACACTGTACAGGCCCTGAGTACATGGTACAGTAGACACTGTACAGGGCCTGAGTACATGGTACAGTAGACACTGTACAGGCCCTGAGTACATGGTACAGTAGACACTGTACAGGGCCTGAGTACATGGTACAGTAGACACTGTACAGGGCCTGAGTACATGGTACAGTAGACACTGTACAGGGCCTGAGTACATGGTACAGTAGACACTGTACAGGGCCTGAGTACATGGTACAGTAGACACTGTACAGGGCCTGAGTACATGGTACAGTAGACACTGTACAGGGCCTGCGTACATGGTACAGTAGACACTGTACAGGGCCTGAGTACATGGTACAGTAGACACTGTACAGGACCTCGGTACATGGTACAGTAGACACTGTACAGGACCTCAGTACATGGTACAGTAGACACTGTACAGGGTCCAGGTACATGGTACAGTAGACACTGTACAGGAACTGAGTACATGGTACAGTAGACACTGTACAGGAACTGAGTACATGGTACAGTAGACACTGTACAGGACCCGAGTACATGGTACAGTAGACACTGTACAGGGCCCGAGTACATGGTACAGTAGACACTGTACAGGGTCCGAGTACATGGTACAGTAGACACTGTACAGGGCCCGAGTACATGGTACAGTAGACACTGTACAGGCCCTGAGTACATGGTACAGTAGACACTGTACAGGACCTGAGTACATGGTACAGTAGACACTGTACAGGTGTACAGGACCTGAGTATGTGGTACAGGACCTGAGTACATGGTACAGTAGAAACTGTACAGGGCCTAAGTACATGTTACAGTAGACACTGTACTGGGCCCGAGTACATGTTACAGTAGACACTGTACTGGGCCCGAGTACATGTTACAGTAGACACTGTACAGGGTCCGAGTACACGGTACAGTAGACACTGTACTGGGCCCGAGTACACGGTACAGTAGACACTGTACAGGGCCTGAGTACATGGTACAGTAGACACTGTACAGGGCCCGAGTACATGGTACAGTAGACACTGTACAGGGTCCGAGTACATGGTACAGTAGACACTGTACAGGACCTGAGTACATGGTACAGTAGACACTGTACAGTACATGGTACAGTAGACACTGTACAGTACATGACACAGTAGACACTGTACAGGCCCTGAGTACATGGTACAGTAGAGCCTGTACAGGGCCCGAGTACATGGTACAGTAGACCCTGTACAGGGCCCGAGTACATGGTACAGTAGACCCTGTACAGGGCCCGAGTACATGGTACAGTAGACACTGTACAGAACATGACACTGTACAGGCCCTGAGTACATGGTACAGGCCCTGAGTACATGGTACAGTAGACACTGTACAGGCCCTGAGTACATGGTACAGTAGACACTGTACAGGCCCTGAGTACATGGTACAGTAGACACTGTACAGGCCCTGAGTACATGGTACAGTAGACACTGTACAGGCCCTGAGTACATGGTACAGTAGACACTGTACAGGCCCTGAGTACATGGTACAGGCCCTGAGTACATGGTACAGTAGACACTGTACAGGCCCTGAGTACATGGTACAGTAGACACTGTACAGGCCCTGAGTACATGGTACAGTAGACACTGTACAGGCCCTGAGTACATGGTACAGTAGACACTGTACAGGCCCTGAGTACATGGTACAGTAGACACTGTACAGGCCCTGAGTACATGGTACAGTAGACACTGTACAGGCCCTGAGTACATGGTACAGTACAGGCCCTGAGTACATGGTACAGTAGACACTGTACAGGCCCTGAGTACATGGTACAGTACAGGCCCTGAGTACATGGTACAGTAGACACTGTACAGTACATGGTACAGTGGACACTGTACAGGACCTGAGTACATGGTACAGTAGACACTGTACAGGGCCTGGGTACATGGTACAGTAGACACTGTACAGGGCCCGAGTACACGGTACAGTAGACACTGTACAGGGCCCGAGTACACGGTACAGTAGACACTGTACAGGGCCCGAGTACACGGTACAGTAGACACTGTACAGGGCCCGAGTACATGGTACAGTAGACACTGTACAGGGCCCGAGTACACGGTACAGTAGACACTGTGCAGGGCCCGAGTACACGGTACAGTAGACACTGTACAGGGCCTGAGTACATGGTACAGTAGACACTGTACAGGACCTGAGTACATGGTACAGTAGACACTGTACAGGGCCTGAGTACACGGTACAGTAGACACTGTACAGGGCCTGAGTACACGGTACAGTAGACACTGTACAAGGCGCACTGTAATGCTCAATTCCGATGACGTCATTTTTAATAGGCTTCCTTTGGTCGCCAAAGTAAACAAATGTGAGTTTTGAGATAATGTGTTTACGAGAATATTATTGGCAGGTGGTAATTTATGAAGGAGCAGAACTACAGGGGAAAAAAAACATCGGATCTGAAAGTGTTTGCATAGTACAATGGACAGACGCAACGACGACACCCGAGGGGTTACAATCTTTTCATAACATTCTAGAGTGGGAACATGCACAGTGAACCCCACTTCCCTAAGACTCCCCTAACACCATCCATTGATAAAGCCTACCTTCTGATCTTGTCCATGAGCTTTGAGATTTGCCTGGGCTGCAGACCTCACATCTCTTGTCTGGCTTTTCACCATCAGCTCGGATACATTGTTCCTCAATGTAACAATAGTCTAGAAAATGTAAACACAAAATAAATATTCTATTCGATGAATGCCTGTGTAGACATTGTTCCTCAATGTAACAATAGTCTAGAAAATGTAAACACAAAATAAATATTATATTCAATGAATGCCTGTGTAGGCATTGTTCCTCAATGTAACAATAGTCTAGAAAATGTAAACACAAAATAAATATTATATTCAATGAATGCCTGTGTAGACATTGTTCCTCAATGTAACAATAGTCTAGAAAATGTAAACACAAAATAAATATTCTATTCGATGAATGCCTGTGTAGACATTGTTCCTCAATGTAACAATAGTCTAGAAAATGTAAACACAAAATAAATATTATATTCAATGAATGCCTGTGTAGGCATTGTTCCTCAATGTAACAATAGTCTAGAAAATGTAAACACAAAATAAATATTATATTCAATGAATGCCTGTGTAGGCATTGTTCCTCAATGTAATAATAGTCTATAGAAAACGTAAAGACAAAAACGATTATTAAATATTCTATTCAATGAATGCCTGTGTAGGCATTGTTCCTCAATGTAAATAATAGTCTATAGAAAACGTAAAGACAAAAACGATTATTAAATATTCTATTCAATGAATGCCTGTGTAGGCATTGTTCCTCAATGTAAATAATAGTCTATAGAAAACGATTATTAAATATTCTATTCAATGAATGCCTGTGTAGAAAAGAACTGGTTTTACGTGATTATTTCCTGAATAATTAAAACGTTAACACCTGATCAATGTAATATAATATGAAATTACAATCCAAATGATAATTATGTTAATATGTTGAGTAAATCTTTACCCAAATATTTTTATTTGTCTCTGAGAATCAAAGAAATATATTAGTATATTCATCTTGTAATTGTTTATTTGAGCTTTATTAAAAGAAGAACGTTTCCTTGACAATGAAATTATTTGATTCTTAATAACATAGCATATAACAAACCGACATTCAGTTCATTATACCAGTTGCTGTGATCACCTTATCATAATATTACATCAGTGTACTGATTGATTTTACTTTTGCTGGAGGTGCTGCAAAGCTTATTAAGAGACGAAACTACAGACTAAATACTTCTGTTACAACCTGTCACCTTGGGTGAGCCAATCAGGCCAGACTTCTCATTATTCAATTTGTAAAATGTAACCAATTCAAACAACTTAGTGGCATGAGCTGCCAAAATGTTGATATTTTGATGTTAAAACAGAATGTTGAAATTATCGGCTATTTTTCTCTAGACCTGAAAAATTCAGAAGCTTTTTAGTGCTTTTAGTCTCGAGAATGTAGGATAAAGTATTATTTTGAACTAACTTTGACTAAGAATAAATGAATGGTCGTCCCGCTTATTTAAATTTTGTTTACTTTTCCTACACGTTTTCGGTTCGTATAGGCCACATACTGTATAGATTTTCCTCATTCCAACGCCAACCATTTAGTTTTTCGCTGGCCTTCAAAGCCTCTTACTGTCATGACCATCAGGAATTATAAAAAAGTGTGAATTTTGGCAGCTCATGCCGAGTCATTTGGTTAAAGGATTTATGAACAGGATTTAAAGCTGGTTTGTGTTTGTTTATGGACTAAATGTATATTTGAAAAACATCAGTTGAAATGAAACAACCTTCGCGTTCCCTGGTAGTCAAAAGAAGAACGGAGAGGAAATATGCATATTTTCCGTATTTTTCATAACTACTCGGAAAAAATGACATCATGCACGACCTCCGATGTGTACAAACTGCCACGAAGACGTACTGAGACATCAGAAATCGTGTATTACGTCATCGCTGTGAGGATACGTACACAACGGAGGTCGTGTTTGACGTCATAAGTCTCTGAGATAATTAACTTTGGTAAGTATTGTAGATCGGCAAACGTAGCTTGAATTTTGTATGTGCTGCGACCAAAATTTACTTTTCTTTTTGGTCAGACTTTTTAAGTACAGGTTCTACAACACACTTAACGCAAATTAGAAAATATTTCCAAAGGTTGTTCATAAATCCTTTAAATACGGCAAGTTGAATGGAATATAACACATGATTACATGCACCCTCCTCTTTCTAGAAGGTTTCGAGCAATGGGAACACTGTAACCATGACTCTCCACCTAAAGCTAACTATCCATGTGCGCCTATTTGCGTATGCAGTGCGTGTGTGTTTTGTACGTTTTTATACATCCATATATGCCTATGTTTCCCTACGTTTTTCCTCTTCCGTCATTTTGCCATGGCATATAAACCCTACATTGGACTTAATCCAGCTGAAGACCGTGGGGCTATTGGACTGAGGTTCACATTTTGATCTTCATTTACATCGGGCTACACGGGAAGGTGTTTAATTCCAGTTTTCAGTCCTCATAACAACTCTGATAGCATACAAATATAATGTTGAAAATATGATGAAAGGGTATTTTTAAATAAATGTGCATGAGATCGATATGTTAATTACTTTATAACCACCAAAGATGTGTTTACGCTCACCGTGCGCCTTTTGTTTGGCAGAACGGGAGCCCCTACAATAAGTAGGCCAGGGAACACCTCAGAAGATGTCGTCAAAAAACGGATTCCCCCCATGATCTGCCGTCCGTTGTCTGTAAAAATCGCGCAGCGAGCGATTCTATACGCATACGCAGACGGACACGCATACGCAAACGTGCACATGGATAGGCCCTCTATTCTTTCATATGTGTTTGATTCCATCCGTATACGCACAGATTCACGCACATCGCATACTTATACGTATATACGCGCACATGGATAGTCAGCTTAATGTGTAAAAGCCTATGGTGGGAAGATTGAACAGGCGGACCCTGAAAGAGAAGAGTGATGTCCCCTACCTTCTAACACTGTCCAGCCTGTTGTCGACTTTGATGGTTGACAGAATTGACACTCAGTTATATTATCCCCCGATGAATAACAAACATCTCCAATCACACATTTATCACTCTGGAAAAATAAAACAAACAAGCAATAAATATATCCTATGAATTTAAAGCCCATAGCTGTATTTGTTGAATGATTTGCACGCCAAGTATTAAGAAGTATTGTGAAAAATAAAAGACTCATAGTTTAAGTTGAACAAAATTAAAACATTCGAGAGAACATATATTTAGCCTAAGTTCAAAACACTACTTTAACATACATTCTCCAGACAAAAGAACATCTTGAGAAAACCTTGTTGAATGCCAGCAAAAGAATTGCAAACGAAACAGTTAGAAAACATCAAAACCACCCTGTTTTGAATCAAGTTGGTGTTTCAACCTTCAAAATACCGTATTTAAAGTGGCATGAGCTGCCAAAATGTTGATATTTTGACGTTAAAACAAAATGTTGAAATTATCAGCTATTTTTCTCAAGCTATTTTTCTTATTTCAGAAGCTTTTTGGTGCCTCTTGTCTCGAGAATGTACGATAAAGTATTGTTTTGAACTAGCTTTGGCTTAGAATGAATGAATGGTCGTCCCGGTTTTTCATATTTTGTTTATTTTCCAACACTATTCTGGTTCGTATAGGCCACATACTGTATGGATTTCCATCATTCCAACACTAATCGTTTAGTTGTTTGATGACCCTCAAAGCCTCTTACTGTCTTGACGATCAGAAATTATGAAAAAAGTGTGAATTTTGGCAGCTCATGCCTCTTTAAGAAACCTGTGATCATTTTGAATATGATCTTGCCTACCTTAACTGTACAGGAGACAGGGCTGACGGAGGAGCACGTTAGACATTCGTCGTGTACTATAACGATAGCCTCGGACTGACTCCTTGTAACTCCATCATTGCTCACAGAAACCCGGTAACTATCTTGAGATGGTAATATACAGTTCACTTGATACTGACTGACAAATTCCCCAGGAGATATCACAGGGGGAGAAGTCAAGTTCCGGTTTTCCACCGAGTTCACCTGGATAAAGAAAAGTAACCAAAAACACATGAAATTATAAAGGATCTCATTCAAGTCAGAGTCCAACCAGGTCTGAGGGGGCCTCGGTGGTCATGCGGGTTAGAGTGCTTATCTCTCAGTCACACACAGACCTTCCATCAATGCGGCGCGGGTTCAAATCACACTCAGACAAAATAACAATTAAAAAATTTCTGTGGATTTTTCACTTGGTCGCTGTGTGCAATGAGCCCATTTTCTACCTCCACTAAAACCCGCAACGCCGCCATTTAAATGAATTAATCTTGAGTGCGGCGTAAAAAAGATCAATCAATCAACCAATCAGCTTTTCATTATTTATTGCGCTTTTTCACAAGTTGATGTCAGAGAAATACTGCATCGTGTATTTATGTCAAATTAATTAGTCATAATGTACATGTATGCTGATTGATTTAGGATTTACGATGAACTCAATATTACTTCATTTATATGGCAGCAGGTTTATGCCAGGTTTAGTACGAGAGGAAACCGCTCACTTTGCAGGACACCTCTTTCAAATAGAGTTTAAAAAATTAAATGTTTATATTTATGGGGGACTGAGTTGGATTCAACCCATTGATGGAAAGATGGACTGAGAGACTAGCGCACTGCTGACTAAGCCACAAATGCCGCCCCTTGTGCTGGTGGAAACGTGTATTCATATTTCTCGGAACACTACTATTAAACTTGACCTCAAGGTACATATCCAGGATTGGCATTCATGTTAGCTCTTATTTTATTGGCGAACAATTAGCTTATTATATTTCAAAGAAAATGTTCACTTCGTTTGGCCGCTCATTTACGTTAACTTATTTATCTCGATATAAACTCACCAGAAAAGGTTGAAAATGACAAGTTAACATGTCTATGTCTCTGAAATTACTGCCAAATATTTCCACAGTTGTACAGGCGGAGCTATTTACACATGTAAATGATGACAACATGGGGATGACAATGGCCGTTGAATTCACAGAAAGTGCACAGTCAAATCCATAGTAACCTGGGTTACATACACACACACCTGTAACCAAAAATAAGCACTTTTAAGATTAAAGACCAGATTTTTGTAGTATGTTTTCCATAATAAAAACTTAGTAGGGCTAATGCTACTTAAATTCATCAACTATGTGGGCACCAAATTCACAATCTGAAATGGCAGTATATTAAATTCATCTGCTATGTGGCCACCAAATTCACAGTCTGAAATGGCAGTATGTTAAATTCATCTGCTATGTGGCCACCAAATTCACTGTCTGAAATGGCAGTACATTCAATCTATCAACTGTGTGGCCACCAAAATTCACAATCTGAAATCAAAGTGAGCTAATTAAATTCATCAGCTATGTGGCGACGAAGTCAAGATTATTTCACCTATATGGCGCCATTGTCAGGTTTAGTGGTGGAGGAAACCAGGCTCTTTGTCGAGAGGAAAGCTCCAACATTTGGCGCATACCTGGGAACTCTTCCACAAACAGTGATCGAATCCACTCATAAATTTTTATTTTTATTGGGTCTGAGAAATGGCAAAGAGTTGCTCAATCATTATCTTATAATGCTTTATTAAGTGGTCTTGTGTGATGTTGATGTAAGTTATGGTTCTGAATCCATAAGAAGCTTTATATCTTCCTGAAATATATTTTGGTACATTGTAGTACATTGGGATATTGCCATCCCAGCATTACATTTCACCAAATCCTATCCCGTTCTCCCCCATTTGTAAACTGAACTTAAGTCATTTGAAAGATTTGTGCATTCATGAGAGTATTGTCAATCTGGTTAACTGATATTATTTGCTTTAGCTGCAATTAGAAGTTGAGTCCTAAAGTAAGAAATAACACACAGGAAATCTTGTTACTCCATAAAAAGTGTTATTTTTTCTTGCAGTTTACTGATGATCAGTTTATTTTTGTTATTTCATAATGGTCCTTCTTTTATAATTGATTGTAGTCTTAAATCTTAAAGTTTTTAAGAGTGATGAGTGTAGGAAGGGGGGGGGGGGCAGATTCTTTATCTTTTCTTGCAATGCTGCAAAACCTTTTGGATCTGATGTTCAAGCCTATATTGATAGATTGATCGACTGATGTTTTACGCCGCACTCAACATAATTTCACTTATATGGTTATATTCCGTTGCCAGGTTTAGTGGAGGAGGAAACAGGGCTCATTGCCCGGAGAAACCTCCCAACCTTCGACAAGTACCTGGCAACTCTTCCACATAGGGCGACCGAGTGAAAAATCCACTCTGAAATCAAGCCTACACATGCACATTTAAGTCAAAAACATATCCAACCTACTGGTTCAGAAGATACTGCGGACATTTAAATATTTCAAACGAATACTTTACCATCTGCACATGTTCCCTGGTCAGTACAATCAGCGGGACATAACCCATTAAATATAGCCACCGGTAATCTGGGACTAAACTCTACAGCAGACGGCGGAATCCACAACGACACATTACGAACAACTTCAGATTCACATCGCTGTTTTATTCTCGCTACAAGAGACTTTCGCCAAATGAGGCTATCGGTCAGCTGATGAATAAAGAAAACAGGAGTTTTTGATTGATTGATCATTTGGTATTTATCCCACAACAGGAGTTTTTGATTGATTGGTCATTTGGTATTTATCCCTCAACAGGAGTTTTTGATTGATTGGTCATTCGGTATTAATCCCACAACAGGAGTTTTTGATTGATTGGTCATTTGGTATTTATCCCACAACAGGAGCTTTTGATTGATTGGTCATTCGGTATTTATCCCACAACAGGAGTCTTTAATTGATTGATTGGTCATTTGGTATTTATCCCACATGAGGAGTTTTTGATTGATTGATTGATTGGTCATTTGGTATTTATCCCACATGAGGAGTCTTTAATTGATTGATTGGTCATTTGGTATTTATCCCACATGAGGAGTTTTTGATTGATTGATTGATTGGTCATTTGGTATTTATCCCACATGAGGAGTCTTTAATTGATTGATTGGTCATTTGGTATTTATCCCACATGAGGAGTTTTTGATTGATTGATTGATTGGTCATTTGGTATTTATCCCACATGAGGAGTTTTTGATTGATTGATTGATTGGTCATTTGGTATTTATCCCACATGAGGAGTTTTTGATTGATTGATTGATTGGTCATTTGGTATTTATCCCACAACAGGAGTTTTTGATTGATTGATTGATTGGTCATTTGGTATTTATCCCACAACAGGAGTTTTTGATTGATTGGTCATTCAGTATTTATCCCACAACAGGAGTTTTTAATTGATTGATTGGTCATTTGGTATTTATCCCACATGAGGAGTTTTTGATTGATTGATTGATTGGTCATTCGGTATTTATCCCACAACAGGAGTCTTTAATTGATTGGTCATTTGGTATTTATCCCACAACAGGAGTTTTTGATTGATTGGTCATTTGGTATTTATCCCACAACAGGAGTTTTTGATTGATTGGTCATTTGGTATTTATCCCACAACAGGAGTTTTTGATTGATTGATTGGTCATTCGGTATTTATCCCACAACAGGAGTTTTTGATTGATTGATTGGTCATTCGGTATTTATCCCACAACAGGAGTTTTTAATTGATTGATCATTTGGTATTTATCCCACAACAGGAGTTTTTGATTGATTGATTGGTCATTTGGTATTTATCCCATAACAGGAGTTTTTGATTGATTGATTGGTCATTCGGTATTTATCCCACAACAGGAGTTTTTAATTGATTGGTCATTTGGTATTTATCCCACAACAGGAGTTTTTGATTGATTGATTGGTCATTTGGTATTTATCCCATAACAGGAGTTTTTGATTGATTGGTCATTCAGTATTTATCCCACAACAGGAGTTTTTGATTGATTGGTCATTTGGTATTTATCCCACAACAGGAGTTTTTAATTGATTGGTCATTCGGTATTTATCCCACAACAGGAGTATTTAATTGATTGGTCATTTGGTATTTAACCCACAACAGGAGTCTTTAATGGATTGATTGATCATTTGGTATTTATCCCACAACAGGAGTTTTTAATTGATTGATTGGTCATTTGATATTTATCCCACAACAGGAGTCTTTAATTAATTGGTCATTCGGTATTTATCCCACAACAGGAGTTTTTAATTGATTGGTCATTTGGTATTTATCCCACAACAGGAGTTTTTGATTGATTGGTCATTTGGTATTTATCCCACAACAGGAGTTTTTGATTGATTGATTCGTCATTTGGTATTTATCCCACAACAGGAGTTTTTGATTGATTGATCATTTGGTATTTATCACATAACAGGAGTTTTTAATTGATTGGTCATTCGGTATTTATCCCACAACAGGAGTTTTTAATTGATTGGTCATGCGGTATTTAACCCATAACATGAGTTTTTGATTGATTGATTGGTCATTTGGTATTTAACCCACAACAGGAGTTTTTAATTGATTGGTCATTCGGTATTTATCCCACAACAGGAGTTTTTAATTGATTGGTCATTCGGTATTTATCCCACAACAGGAGTTTTTGATTGATTGATCATTCTGTATTTATCCCACAACAGGAGTTTTTGATTGATTGATCATTCTGTATTTATCCCACAACAGGAGTTTTTGATTGATTGATTGGTCATTTGGTATTTAACCCATAACAGGAGTTTTTGATTGATTGATTGGTCATTTGGTATTTAACCCACAACAGGAGTTTTTAATTGATTGGTCATTCGGTATTTATCCCACAACAGGAGTTTTTGATTGATTGGTCATTTGGTATTTATCCCACAACAGGAGTTTTTGATTGATTGGTCATTTGGTATTTATCCCACAACAGGAGTTTTTGATTGATTGGTCATTTGGTATTTATCCCACAACAGGAGTTTTTGATTGATTGGTCATTTGGTATTTATCCCACAACAGGAGTTTTTGATTGATTGGTCATTTGGTATTTATCCCACAACAGGAGTCTTTAATTAATTGGTCATTTGGTATTTATCCCACAACAGGAGTTTTTGATTGATTGGTCGTTCAGTATTTATCCCACAACAGGAGTTTTTAATTGATTGATTGGTCATTTGGTATTTATCCCACAACAGGAGTTTTTGATTGATTGATTGGTCATTCGGTATTTATCCCACAACAGGAGTTTTTGATTGATTGATCATTCGATATTTATCCCACAACAGGAGTTTTTGATTGATTAATTGGTCATTCGGTATTTATCCCACAACAGGAGTTTTTGATTGATTGATCATTCGGTATTTATCCCACAACAGGAGTTTTTGATTGATTGGTCATTCGGTATTTAACCCATAACAGGAGTTTTTGATTGATTGATTGGTCATTTGGTATTTATCCCACAACAGGAGTTTTTGATTGATTGATTATTTGGTATTTATCCCACAACAGGAGTTTTTAATTGATTGGTCATTCGGTATTTATCCCACAACAGGAGTTTTTGATTGATTGGTCATTCGGTATTTAACCCATAACAGGAGTTTTTGGGTGCTTGATTGGTCATTTGGTATTTAACCCATAACAGGAGTCTTTAATTGATTGGTCATTTGGTATTTAACCCACAACAGGAGTTTTTGGGTGCTTGATTGGTCATTTGGTATTTAACCCATAACAGGAGTTTTTGGGTGCTTGATTGGTCATTTGGTATTTAACCCATAACAGGAGTCTTTAATTGATTGGTCATTTGGTATTTAACCCATAACAGGAGTTTTTGGGTGCTTGATTGGTCATTTGGTATTTAACCCATAACAGGAGTTTTTGGGTGCTTGATTGGTCATTTGGTATTTAACCCATAACAGGAGTCTTTAATTGATTGGTCATTTGGTATTTAACCCATAACAGGAGTTTTTGGGTGCTTGTATGGTCATTTGGTATTTAACCCATAACATGAGTGTTTTATTGATTGGTCATTAAGTATTTTGCA
Organism: Lepidochitona cinerea; assembly: GCA_963971465.1. Lineage (NCBI taxonomy): Eukaryota > Metazoa > Mollusca > Polyplacophora > Chitonida > Tonicellidae > Lepidochitona > Lepidochitona cinerea. Next base: position 42,368,210 of record OZ020553.1, read on the forward strand.
CATAACAGGAGTTTGTGATTGATTGATCATTTCTGCTTTGAAGATGTTTTTTCCTGATATGGCTCAGTCACAATTTTGTAATTATGCGTCAGTAAGCCCCTTCCTTTTAGATTATACTTTGAAAAATTGGGGGCATTGGATAATGGGTTGATTGATTGATGTTTTACGCTGCACTCAAGATTATTTCACTTATATGACGCTGTTGCCAAGTTTGAAGGGGCAGGACACCAGGCTCATTGCCCGGAAGAAACCCCCGACCTTTGGTGAGTACCTCTGAACTCTTCCACATATGGCGATGGAATGAAAAATCCACTCAGAAATTTTTCAATTTTTATTTGGTCTGCGCGGAATTCAAACCTCGCAGTATCAACAGAAGGCCTGTGTCAGACTGAGGGACTTTCACTAACCGACTGAGCCATGGATAATGGATGAACTCTAGCTAACAACTTATTGGTTTATTGCGGGAATATGTCTCAAAGTACATGTAGTTCCTATCATTATCAAAGCCAATGACTCAACAAAGCATTCGAAAGTTATTTACTTTGATGACTGTAAGAATTTCACCGAAACATTGTGACGTAAATCAAGAAATAATTCTTCACTCTGATTTGTACTTATCCAACTTATAATAATAATGAAGGGTACACGTGCACCATTTAGGTAAAAAAAAATGCTAAGAAGGAAATAGAATTGTATATTTTACCAAAATATCTGTAACACAGTTTTCCACGTCCCTTGCTATTGGTTGATCAAGAACAGGCATACATGGTTGAGATACACTGGAATTTTGTAAGAATGTTTCGCACAGAAGAGACGCATCAACACGGGTACGACCCATTTTAGTTGGGAATGCAAGGTCCTAAAAATAAGATAAAAATTCAGCATTCTTCAATGATTGATTGGGGCTCAAAGCCACGCTGAGCAGCTAAGGTGACAAACGTAGCAACCGCCCAAAAGAGCGTCCTCCCCACTCACATCTTAATTTTGCTATAGGCCTTAAAACCCTGGTAGCAACTACTGGTAGTCCATGACCATGTTTACATTGTACTCCAGTTTTGTAAAACAGAGCCCAGGACAGGGGAAGGGCAAGTAGGATAGATTACAGGGCCCAGTTTCCCAAAGCGATCTTAATTACCAATGGCAATGTATACCTTTATCATTGGTTGCCATGGTAGTTAAGATCACACTTAGTATCTTATCTTAATTCTTTGCTAGTTGGAATAGGATGAATTGATGGTTTTATGATGCTGTGAAACACTTGTTGACAGACTGTCAACAAGGTTCCAATTGGTTTTGATTGACTGATTTTTTACACCGCACTCAAAATTATTTCACTGATATGGTGCCGTTGCCAGGATTAGTAGGTGTCTAGACGAGGAAACCCGGGGGCTGTTTCTCAACACATTTACGCCCGTCGTAACTTTGCGCCTGGTCATAACGTAATGTTGAAGGTATATGTTGCCATGTTTACGACCAGGCGCAAAGTTACGTCAGTGTCGAGAAACAACCCCCAGGCTCTTTGTCCAAGAGAAATCACCCTCTGAGTGGGGTTCAAACCTGGCAAATTTTCCCCATAGGGCACTCAGGTGAAAACCCCACTCAGAGATTTAGAATGTTTTATCTTTGAATTGAGTGGGATTCAAACCCCTGGCCCATGGATGGAAGGGCAATGTTCAACTCCACTGAGTTGCCAGAACAAGCCTCCGGATGGAACACAATATCAACAAATTTAGAAAAACTGAAAAATTAATCAATAAAAATTGAATTAAAATGTTTCCAAATTCTGTAATAATAAAATACCATGGTAAAAACCAGTGTGTTGGGGACAGAAAACTATACAGAGAAAAAAAAACACTGAATTTACCATTGTTTACAATGAAATATTGTATGGTAAACCATGCTAAATACCATGGTACAATGTATGGTAAACCATGTTTTGGAAAGTAGATCACAATATTTTTTATATGGGGAACTAGTTTCAACTTACAGCCTGTGGAGAATAATCAGGATCATATTCGAACACATCATTTGGAGATATAGTCTGTCGTTTCTTCCGGCGACCAGTGCTTTGTTGTTGTTGCTCAGCACTAGCTGCTATTGCAGCCTGAACATACTCATCAGTTACATCTTTGTCTGAAAAACAGAAATAAAACAATAATTGATTGGACTACAAGTGAGACACAGAACAGAGGTCTTGGTAGCTCAGTCCACAGAGAGATCATCTCTCACTCAGACACAGCTATAGGTCGCAGGTTCAAATCACATTCGGCATAAATCAAAAAAATCGTGTTTCTTTACTTGATCACCCTATGTGGAATAGTTGCCAGGTAATTGCCCTCTCAAAGAGCCTGGTTTCAATTAACCCCGGCAAAGCCACAATTTAGACCTAAGCGAAATATTCTTGTGATGTAAATCACCAATTAATCCAATAAAACTTTAACCAAAAATAAACATTTATTATACAGAATATTTACCTGGTTCAAAAACAGGTTTGGGAGGGGAGGGGAGGGGATGGTGGTCATCAATTAGCAATCACCAGGTAGTTGAGCGATCAAAATGGTTTTGTCCAGTTGACAGATCTGACTAACCTGAAGGTAATCCACACCTGTCCACATTACCATAGTAAGAACAGCGAGGGCCTTCCCCAGAGTTGCATATGCAATATATAGGGTGCTTCAGGCTGATTTTACTCTTCAATCCTCGATACAGACTGGACGTTCTGGCAACTCTAAAAAAAAAGTTTGGAATAATATAACCAAAAAGCACTGCAAATGGATGTAACCCCCAAAAAGGACATCTAATGTGGAAAATGTCTTTAGGGAATGTCACAGCAAACAGCCGTGAATGCATCACAGGCACTGTGTGAAGCCGGATAGCTAAAAGTTACCAATGGTCAATCGAAAAGTTTATGTTTACATAGTTTAGCAAACTTCATGGGGGCAAATTCTGGAATGCCCATGCATTTAACATAAATATTGACTTTTTTGTACAAATATAAATTCAGATACTGTATGAAAAGTTCAGTTTTATCATAACGAGACTTACCTCCAGGAGTTAAAATATGGAAGCAAAATGTTCAAAGTTTTTTTAGTTATATCATATTGTTGTTTGGCAGGAGTGGCAGGAGTCTGAAGGTCGTTTGACTGGTCGCCATCAAACAATCCACATAAACCTATCAAAAACAAAATTAAGTTTATAATTTGCTGATTGGATTACATCATGTATATTTTTAAGTGTATAATAATATAGTAGGTCTATACCATTTTTTGTAATCTTAAAGTGACATCAGCTGCCAAAATTCACACTTTTTTTATCGTCACGACAGTAAGAGGTTTTGCAGGCCATCGAAAAACTAAATGATTCGCGTTGGAATGAGGAAATTCCATACAGTATGTGGCCTGTACGAACCAAAAACGTATTCGAAAAGTAAACAAAATTTAAATAACCGGGACGACCATTCATTCATTCAAAGCCAAAGTTGGCTCAAAACAATACTTTATCGTACAATTTCGAGACTAGAAGCACCCAAAAGCTTCTGAATTATACGCCTTGAGAAAAATAGCCAATAATTTCAACATTCTGTTTTAGCGTCAAAATATCAACATTTTGGCAGCTCATGCCACTTTAAGGAAAAGAAAATGCCCTATCTGCCAAAGCCATGTGACCAGGGAAAACGTTCCATTGATTGATTGGTGTTTTACACTGCACTCAAGACTATTTCACTGATATGGCAGCATTGCCAGTTTTATTGTGGGAGGAAACCGGGCTCTATGCCTGGAGGAAACCCACACCCTTCTGGTGGTAACTGGCAACCGTCCCACATAGGTTGTTCAAGTGAAAACCTAGTCAGAAAATTTTTAATTTTTATTTTTGGACTGAGTGGGAATCAAACCCATTGGTGGAAGGCTATTCTGATTGAGCGTCTGACGCTCTATCTACTGAGCCAAGGAGGCCCCTGAAAACGTTCCAAAAGGTTACTCAAATTCAGGGAAAAAGCTTTATGACATCATGACATTTGCACCGTCACATTTGGCCTGTCAACATGGTGATGTCAATTATAAAGTAGTAAGACAGAGTATCTAACCTTCCGTTTTTCCAAAGTCTGCACCAGATGGGACTACAACAACATCCAGGTACTTATCGTCATTAGTTACGGTTACAACAGTTCCAGTCGGCAGTAAAACCTAGAAATATGGAAAAGATAAATTGATTGCTCAGTCAGTACTCAAGATTATTTTGGTGGCACTTCAAGGTTTTGTTTTTATGGGGAAACAAAACTGGGCTTGATCATGCTCTGAAAGGCACCAAGTGAGCTATGGAGGCCTACAAAAAACAGCCGAATGGTAAATATCATTCGTACATTTCATTTCTCAAATGGGCACAAGGACTGGTGACATTTGAATAGATAGATTGAATACATGTAGGAAAAATAAATCCTATTGAAAAGAGTGTATTTTAATTACACAAAACAAATTTAAACAAAAGTTTTTAGTCTCAGATTGTTGGGGTTTGGGGTGAGGGCTCTTTTAGATTTTGTAAGTTCTGCTCTATCGTTAGAAAAACGTAATATTCCACTCTATATGGCTTGAACGAAGATATTTCATCAGTTTGTGGGGACCCTGCAACTCCAGTCAATCCAGTTGGGGTCCCCAAAAAACAACACCATATACTGATTGGTTGGGGTTTAACGTCGCACACAACAGCTAAGGTCATGTGGCGACAAAGGACCAACCAGACAAGGCAACCCCAGCCCCCCACCCCAATCTAAATTTTAACACCAGACTCCACAGCCCATAGAAATCTGGAATTCTTCTCAATTTTTTCTAATTTTTCTTAAACTTTTGTTCCTTGTTTCTAGGTCAGCAAACATGGCCATAAAAGCAAAGTCACAATGCCCCAACTCCGAGGGTTTCCATTCACTGAGTGAACTTAAGTGTATAATAGAATCTTACCTTATATTGTGTGCCTTCGAGCAGTCTATAGATGTATGTTCCTGGAGTCATGTCATCTTGTAAGAAAAGTTGAGTTTGTATTAGAGAGGGGCCTTCGGACCTCAAAGTGCGACACTTGTCGACGAGGAAGACATCGTCCCCTGATCTCACGGCCACAGCACAATTACAGGTACCATCACCACACCTGGCATAAAACGCTCTAACCTATAGATAGAATAAAATTTATTTCTTCATATGTATGGATGGACACTAAATCATGAATTTTTGTTTAATTCTCTCTTTAATTCACTGCTGTGGGAGATTTTTCGCTGAATGCTCAATGATAGTGTTCGGAGAAGATAGTGGATGGGCTCTGGTTATTTATCTTTTTTCATGGGGAGACAAGATGGAGAGGAGCAGGATGGGCAAACAATTTAAAATAATTGGGTTATGGGAGTCAGAGAGGCCATCTTAAAATATATTCCCCCCAAAAAGTAATTTTGTGTTTGTATAGGGAAGTAGGGACCTAATAATAAGATGTTTCTTTGCACCCCAATTTGAAAAGCTCTCTATCAATTTGATAATGTTTCAAACTCTCTCATGTCGGGTTCTAGTCAGAAATTACACTCCTTTGATGCTACCGTTAACAAAAGCCTATCATTAAGTTCAAATTTCGAATCTCTCTACCTCCCCCCCCCAACCCACAAACAACAAGAGATCAGTAAAACTGATCCAGGCGACCACCATAGAACACTATCAGAAAGCGAGGCTGCTTGTAAACGGATCGCAAAGTTGATATGTGAAATTTATTTCTTCGGTTGGTGGTTGGCTGGACAAGAACAAAGTTTCTTCGGTAGATAGTGGCTGTTATATGAAAACTCAAAACCATCTTTCTTCAAGGAGGCCGCACATTTACGATACTTACCGGAGCTACATAATACATGTACATTGTATGCACACAGGCCAGTCAGTGATATCGCTTGAGTCCTGTACACAATAAAAATTTACAAAATCCACTACGATTGTACCCATGTTACTAAGATGCTTTTAGTGTTTGTTTACAAATCAAAAGATAATGTATATATCTGTCAAAAACAGCCCGTGAAAAGTGAAGAATGGGCGACGTATTACTCGTCTGATGAGTAAATATTTACACATGACGAAAGTCAGTTTAAAAATTAATGGCCAAAAATGTCCCGATTCGTTCAGAAATTAGTAAACTCTTATAAAAAAATCTTCATGCACGATTTCATGTAAATATATGATTGAATAAACACATTTCAGTTACTTTATTGGTAAATAGCATTTACAATTGCGAAGTCAGTTGCTGTACATAGCTGCCTGAATGCAAATTCGATCGGCAAAATAGTGATTGTACGTTGCCGTGTATTTCATTTCATTTTGAAATATTCCTTCCTTTCACACTCCGAAAAATACAATATGGATCTTCTTAAGTGTCTTAGGGAACACTCTCCTTTAAAAATATTTATTATTGTTACATTTTTGGAAAGAATTTAGGCGTTTAAAACCCAAATTCGAATAGGCCATTTTACCAGCTTCGAACAAGCCGTGGCGGCCGGGAACAGGCATATTGATAAACCATTTCTTCTACTTATAGTTATAGTCGCCCTTAGAAATCTGAAAGGAGTCGATTTTTATAAGTTTTAAAATGACCCGAGGATTGCAATTTCACTCTGGGGTTTATAAAAGCTCCGATAAATGTCTTGTTTTTCACTACTCTGGACTGTGTTAAATGAAAACGTCAACGACGAAAAAAATACATGTTGCATAACTTGACCATATGAGGAAGCAACACAAAAAAAATTCATCAAGATCCGCCTGGTAGTTTTGTTGAGTCCGCGATCACAAACTATGCAGATAGAAATCACAGAAAAAGCTACCGGCCGCCATTTTGAATATGCAAATGAGCAGCGAGTGCATAACAAGGCCATAGGGTTAACCTGAGTATAACATTTTACGAACATCCTTTCATTACTTTAGAACAGTGATAAAAAAATATTGGCCAGTGGTCGCCATTTTGAATATGCAAATGAGCAAAAAAGTGCATAGTGCACAACGAGACCATAGGGCTAACATGCGTAAATTAGTTTACGAAAATCCTAGCCTTTCTTTACTTTAGGAGAAAAGTGACAAAAAGGAGAAAAACAAAATGGTCGCCCAGCGGCCATTTTAATATGCAAATGAGCAAAAAAAACATAGTACGCAACGAGGCCATAGGGTTAACCTGCGTACAAAGTTTTACGAAGATCCTCTCATTACTTTAGGAGAAAAGTGATAAAAAGTAGAAAAACAAAATGGTCGCCTAGCGGCCATTTTGATATGCAAATGAGCAAAAAAAATAAATGTTGCACAGCTAGACCATAGGAGGAATGTGCGTGTGAAATTTAAAGAAGATCCGACAAGGACTTCTCTTGAAATCACGGTCACAAGAGAGAAAAGCGATAAAAAATAGAGAAAAAAAAAATGGTCGCCTAGCGGCAATTTCAATATGCAAATGAGCTTAGAAAAATAGATGTTGCACAACTAGACCATATGGGGAACCAATATAAAAACATTTCATCAAGATCGGCCTGGTGGATTTCTAGATTCCGCGATCACAAACTATGTAGGTAAAAGTCACAAAATGGCCGCCAGCGGCCATATAAATATGCAATTGAGCAAACAAAATAGATGTTGCACAACAAGACCATAAGGGGAACATGTCTGTAAAATTTGATGAAAATCTGACCAGTAGTTCTCTTGGAATCGCGATCACAAGAAAAGTTTACGGACACCGGACGACGGACGACAGACGACAGACGACGGACCACGGACAAAAAGCGATTTGATGATCTCATGGTGGTCTAAAAATGGAAAGCTTTCTGACTGCATGGCTTTACTGCTGATTACTTCTGCGGAATGCTAGCCGATAAAGGCCCCGGCTTTAAACCTCCAAAATCCAAACAAAGGGCGCTGTGGAATAAGGGAAATAATTTGATTTCATAATTAAAATCAATTAAACGTCAAGCAACTAATCAAGAAAGGTTTTTTTTTACCTCCACTTCAGTCTCAGTGTTTCTGTACAGAACATACTCTCCATTCCTCATCATATCATAATAACTGAAATGGAATAGAGTCTTTATTTACAGATTACGGAAACATTTTTATTCGGTATTGTTGTAATTGGCCTTATACTCTAATCAATGTTTCATATTTGTTTATTTTTAATGTTACCATTCTCGTTCTCGACCTTCGTGAAAAGAGGTATTTACCTATATTGAAATCGAGATATAGATAAAGACCATCTATCTATTATTATTATTAATACATCATTTCCAAGTTAACTTTCTTGATGATTTAGCATTATAACCAATTAGGACTTTTACCACGCAAAGTTTAATGTTCGCAATTAACAAAAAATATTTGAAATTAATTAAAACCCCTGTAAAACTCACAGGTTATCAAAAGTGCGTATATGAGGATCATTGACCGATTCACAGAATGATTTTTCGTCTCTGTCTACAACATTCACCTACAAAAAATATGCAGATTTGTAAACAAATTTCTTTATTTAATAATCTCATCAAAAATAAAAACAAATCATAACCAAAAATAGAATTTTTCCATCCAGCCAAATGAAGCCCCTTGATGTAATCTCAAGTAAAAAAGATTGTATTACCCATTGAATTATATACATGGAATAGTGGTCACATAGCTTTTGAGTTGTAGCAAGCGCAGCCATTACAATGAGATGATTTCAATCCAAAATGGCAGATGGTAACAACCAACGAACTACATGTATATATGTGGAATGTAAACGTCTCATTGGCTGGTTTGGATGTGCGCGTGCATGACCGATCTGGATCAATATTGCAGCATCTCTTAGTAATGGCGGCGATCAAAGCAAATAAATATCACGTGACCTCCATTCCACACATATTGGTAGCAACAGTCACCCTAGCGCCCATCTCGTGGCAATGTCGGCAATTTTACGAACGTCAGATCCGATTCAACCAATGACATGTGGCCATTCCACGTATATAGTTCAATGATATTCACCTTATGACATTATTAGGACTAAAGAAACACTGAAAGCATGAGAAGTTTGATTGAATGATTCATTGGTTGATGTTTTACGCCATACTCAAGATGATTTCCCTTATATGGCGCGAGGCCAGGTTTAGTATGGGAACCCGCGCCGCATCTTTAGACTATCACTTTAACTGACTGAGCCCAGTAAGAATTTTAAAAAAAATAGCTATTAAACAAGTCAGTGGGGAAAACCAATGATGTAGACTGAACTTATGACATTTATAAATAAGTAACAGATACTGGAAGGTCAAACGTTTTCTTTAGGCAAAGAGACGTTTCCTCCCCATAAAAACCTGGCCCTGTGGGTTTGTACAAACATGTGGGTAACCTGTAAATGGCACTTTGGGTACTTATGACATATGAAGAAGGAAAATAAGTAAAATGGATAGCAACTTCTTGATATATTGATGCTATCCATATGACTTGTTTTCCTTCTTTTTGTACCTTCAACTTTGATCTAAATGTCACTAATACAAGATGTTTGGGATATACTGGAAATAAAGAAGTAATTCATTTAATGACTTACTTGAACTGTCCCGATTGGGAAACTGTATACCTCGCTATTATTCACAACACATTTACCGAACACATCCAGTTTGCTATTAAATCGCTCTATGTACTTCCTGTCAATGACAGAACTGAGAGTTATCTGCCCTTGCTGAAGAGAATCCATGGAAACCCCACAGATAGCCTGCTGTGGATTTGAGCCAAAGAACTCAATGGCAACTTCTGGGATAAGGTTGTTGTCTGTGCATTTCTGTTGTTGTCTTGCAGGTTTTGTTTGAGATATCGCTTCAATTCTTAACGATTCGTCTACAGATCCAAAAAATGGACAATAGAATCTCCCTCGGTTCTCCAGGTTAACTGTGAAACTCTGACCAGGTTCACCTTCTACCAAAATCAAGCTGGTGGCCAGTAGCTAGGAAAGGAAGAAGAAAATTAAATTGATGAGTTGAGATTTTTTTCTTTATAACTGCAGACTCTGAATCGTATACAGTATTGTATTTTTCGTTATGGCCTCAGTTTCACAAAGCGGCGTAGCATAAGTTTTTACTAAACTCTCATGGCAACCTATACTGTAGAGATACCCTGTTAGAAAGTTATGCAAAAAATACATCCATACCGTTTGTGAAACAGGCTTCTGATGTCATTCAAATAGCAACAAAAAAATATGGCGTTTCCACAGTGAAGGATTGATTGTTAGGGGTTTTTTGCCGTGCTCAAGATTATTTCACTCATATGGCGGCGTTGCCAGTTTTATTGTGGGAGGAAATCGGGCTCTATGCCCGGAGGAAACCCACGACCTTAGGGTGGTAACTGGCAACCATCCCACATAGGTCGTTCGAGTGAAAACCCAGTCAGAAAATTTTTCAAGTTTTGGACTGAGTGGGATTCGAACCCGCGCCCCATTGGTGGAAGGCTGTTCGGATTGAGCATCCAACGCTCTACCTACTGAGCCACGGAAGCCCCCATAGTGAAGGAAAACTGGATTTTAGCCTATGACCCATTGACAGAAGAAAACGGGCAAGTCATTGACTTAAATGGCAAGCTGAAACCAGCTTGTCACTACAGGCCATACAACTTTTTTGTCGCCTTTTCACTGATTGGTCTTGCTGATTAAAAACCTTGGGTGTTCACTTTTGAACCATAAAGGCATTTAAAAACTTTGTATGAGGGACCAGTATAGAAGGCTGTTAATTTAGCACAATTCACCAAATATACACACCATTACTAATGTGCACTTTAACTATTATGTTACAGTGTTCTATGATGTCAGTGGCACGGTTCAATTCTGAAATTTTTCTGGCCATTCAAAAAATTCTTTTTTTAGCATGAGGGCTTTCTCTATAGTTTAGGAGGCACAGTGAAAGGCAATAACAAATACTGACAAAAACTTTCTGTCCCTTCATTGTCATACGTGATAGGGTTGCCAGCAAAAAGTCCTTCAGAGACACCTCGATAAAAATTACGAAAGTTACCAGCACGTCCACAAAATGCTACATTAAGTGGAAGGTAATCCCATATCAGGTACCCACTAAAGATTATTTCACTTATATGGCGACGTTGCCAGGTTTAGTGGGGGAGGAAACCGGACTCATTGTCTTGAGGAAACGCCCAACCTTCAGCGAGTACCTGGCAACTCAGAATCCACTCAGAATTTTATTTTCCAATTTGGTCTAAATGTGATTCGTACGAGCGCTGCATCGATGGAAGGTCTGTGTGGGACTGAGGGACAATCACTCTAGGCCACTTCACTGGACAACAGAGCCCCCCCCCCCCCCCCCCCACCCCCCCCCTTCGTTTAGCTTTCATTGGATGATAATGACAATAAAGTAAGCAATTAGCCTTTTGGCCACAACTTACAGTGACATTAAGTCCAAAGGTAGAGCTGTTCATGGGTGGTCCAAAATCTGTTTGACAATATTGGTTGGATCTTGGCCTGGCACTGCAGTAAAGCTACAACAAAACAAATACAGTGAAAATATGTGTCGATTTATGAACTCTTCAACAAGTGTGCATTGCCCAGCATCAAAATACCTTATCTTATCTGTGGAAAAAAGGTTTTGGCATTCAAAAATTTTGCGAAACGACTACCGGGATATACGAGTGATTACTTGTTGTATTTTTTCCTATTATTGAAAATGCGCAGCCGTTTCTCTTTAAGAAAATCAAGAAATTAAGAATATCTTACAGCAGAATTCAGAACTTTCTCCTTCAATGGTTGGGGAATAGTCTGGCTCGCTAACTCAGTAACTCGGGATCCACTGTTTAGGGTTGTTTTGGCTATGTCTTCTGTTCCGATGTACCATGTGACTTCAATCTCCAAATCAGTGATGTCCAGACTTTCTGCAGTACATTTGAATGTTACACCAGGCTCTTCGTTGGATATGATATATTCCAACGTTGGAGGTTGGTTAAAGATTGGGTAGCCCTCTATGAGAAAATGAAAGAACTGAATTGAATTTGTTTATACAGCAGATAATACTATGACAGATCTTTATGCACAAGTAGTCACAGATCACGGAAAATAATATGGATGCCTAAAATTTGATCTGGCTAGAATGGATGTCACAAAAGTGGCCCGAGATTCTGGTTGTTTATAAATAAGATTCTTTGAAGTGTATTGAAAAACTAAAAGACAGAATGAGGGAAAAAATGTAAGTTAAAAGGAACATTTCCTGAACACCAGCAAATCAAAGATCGTTAAAATATTTGCTGTTCGACTGTTGTTTATATAAAGAGGAAGTTGCCAGTTCGCCATTGGTAACTTTCCTAGCTCCCACGAACCGCTCAAGCGTTTTTTGGGGAAGTTTTATTTGGGGATTCCTTTGTCTGGTTTGTTTACTGACTGGGAATCGACAGGGACAAGTTGCGCAATAGAAGACCCTTTGTGGTTGGGCCTATGGTATATTCTCAGCTATTTCCTTACTGAATGTCAGACAGACAACAAAGCAACAGGAAATTCCCTAAATATCTCTTTCAATATACATTTTTGGCGAAAAGTCAACTTGCAGCATTTCATTCGAGATAATTTCTTAATTTTCCACTAATCTGAATATCAAGTTTTTAGAGGGGAGTTTGGGGGGAAAATATAATCGTTTTTGGAAAATGCATCGATATTAGAACAAAGTAACATACCTGTGCAAGGGGTCTTGGTAGTGGCATTGGTAACATCAGATGTACTCACTGAAAGAAATTAGTGAATTAAAATATTTGAATTGTTCAATAACTGGAACAGAGTTTATGAAGAGAATTTAACAACTCATTTTGGATGTAAATTAACATATATAATCTACGTAACTACATATATGCAACTTATGAGGCACATGTGCAAAATCACCGCTTTTCCAGGCCCAAACGCAGAATTGAGAAACCATGTTCAAAATCAAACTGACAAATTTGAGTGGATTTTTCACTCGGTCGCCGTATGTGGAAGAGTTGCCAGGCACTCCCCAAAGGTAGGGGGGTTTCCTCCGGGCAATGAGCCCAGTTTCCTCCACCACTAAACCTGGCAATGCCGCCATATAAGTGAAATAATCTTGAGCGTGGCGTAAAACATCAATCAATCAAAATCAAGGCTTTTTAAGGTTTTCTGGGCCCGATAAGTTCCCTGATCAAGAAATGAAACAACACAGGTTTTCTAAGGTTTTATAGACAAAATGTCCACTAACCATTTGTCACAAATGGAGTTGTGACTTCAGTCATGTTTCTTGTTGACATCATAGTAGACTCTGTGGAGACATGTAGTGTATCAATTCCAAAAATATAACAAATAAAGACATATCAAAATAACAGCAACACGAATATCACATATTACAAAACGATTAAACACACAAAAAGCTTGATAGCTTGATATGTTACAGGTTTTAGCCCTATTGGTTAAAGCGAAACACATCAAACAAAATTAGGGAAAAGTACATGGTTAAAGAGTAAAAAAAAAGTAAGAATTTTTTGTTCAAAAGTAGTAGTTTTAAAGGAAAAGTTTGAAGTTGATCATTATTATAATATTAATCAAACACAGAACAATCAAAACTGATTTACATGTATTTCACTTGAAGACGAGAAGTTTAGAAAAAGCAGACATCTTTTCCAAATCGCTATAAGTGGATTGAGATAAAAGAAGCGTAAAATGTTTCAATAGAATACTATATTTCACATGCCTTAAAATTGAGACCTTTTCCATACAAATATCACAGAATAAAAAGGGTTTTGTATGGTCCAAAGTAGGCCAATGTTTAGCCTACTTTTTTTTAGCTAAATGACATATCCCCAGGAACTTGACCATTGTGTTATACAGAGGAGTGTGACCGTGTCTTGAAGAATAGATTCATAAAGAAAAAAGCTTTTGTTCACCATAAAAAATCATCAATTTGCAAAAAAATGTCTCCTCTTCATTTTAAAGAAAGTGGGGAGTAGGGTATGTCTGTCACCTCACAGCTCGTCAATATTTTCTGACAATATGACTTGATTACTCTATTTTGATGAATTTGATGTTTATAGCGTTTTGGAAAAGAATCTTCAAATGTTATTGAGCAAGAGCTTACCAAGAGAAGAAAGTGTGTTATTGTCCATAAAACTCTTAGTTGTCAGGGAAGACAGTGAGGCGGTGCTTCCAGTTGCAGTTGTATTTGAAGGCACATCAGTTGTATTTGAAGAAACAACAGTTGTATTTGATGGTATATCAGTTGTATTTGAAGGCACAACAGTTGTATTTGAAGGCACAACAGTTGTATTGGATGGCACATCAGTTGTATTTGATGGCACAACAGTTGTATTGGATGGCACATCAGTTGTATTTGATGGCACAACAGATGTATTGGATGGCACATCAGTTGTATTTGAAGGCACAACAGTTGTATTTGATGGCACAACAGATGTATTGGATGGCACATCAGTTGTATTTGAAGGCACAACAGTTGTATTGGATGGCACATCAGTTGTATTTGAAGGCACAACAGTTGTATTTGATGGCACAACAGATGTATTTGAAGGCACAACAGTTGTATTTGATGGCACAACAGTTGTATTTGAGGGCACAGCAGTTGTATTTGATGGCACAACAGTTGTATTTGATGGCACAAAAGTTGTATTTGATGGCACAAAAGTTGTATTTGATGGCACAACAGATGTATTTGAAGGCACAACAGTTGTATTGGATGGCACAACAGTTGTATTTGAAGGCACAACAGTTGTATTTGAAGGCACGCCAGTTGTATTTGAAGGCACAACAGTTGTATTTGAGGGCACAGCAGTTGTATTTGAGGGCACCAAAGACATATCTGAAGGAAAAACTTTGCTTTGAGTTGTATTTTCAATTAAACAGGTTAAGTCTGACAATAGATTAATTGTTTTGTATTTTATAGTGCATTGCCAGCTTTAGTGGGGGAGGAAACTTTGATGAGTAACTGGCAACTATTCCACATACAGCGATCGAAAGAAAAAACGACTCAACTTCAATTTGGTCTGAATGGGATCCCATCCCACACTGCATTGATGGAATGTCTGAGTAGGAGTGAGGGACTATCACTCTATCCGACTGAACCCCTGGTTTGTGAACATATAAGCTGCTGCAGTAGGATAACTTATTATTAATTATAATTAATGATAAAAAATTAAGACATCACCAGGTCGTCACCGAGCTTTCAACACCTGTGCCGGTGTCTTCGTCAAGTGTAACTTGATTTTTTATCATTAGTATGGAACCCACATTTAAAGAGAGTTTCAAACATTTCTTAATATTATAATTATATTAACAGAAGATGTAGAAATAGTGGTGTTGCTTGTGTACCTGTGACAGATTGAGAAATCTCACTGGTTGAATAATTACCAGTTGGACGGCTTGTTGTATTGAGTTGTGTGATAATAGTCGTTGAACTGTCAATGTCCAAGGAATGGACAAAAGCAGGGGTAGTCGTTTGCTCCATAGGTAATTCTGTTGTCAGCGTTCTGCCTTCTGTGAAAACTGTAAATGATAAACCTTCTGTTGAGAACAAACTTTCCGTGGTAGGCTCAGTAGTTGTAAGAGCTGAATTTAAAATATGACATCTGTTTTAATTTCTGAATTTTGCAAGGGATAAAAAATTAATTAGCTTCCAGAACCCCGACTACTTGAATGATTTTTTATGTTTTACGTCGCAACCAAGATTATTTGATGCCAAAGATAACAACGCAGACCTTTTGCTACCTGGCAACCATTCCATCCCAGTCGGAATTTATTCCTATTTTGGGCAGTTTACAATGTACACCCACAACCTGTAAGGTTTGTTATTGTCTGCAGCTCTACCTTCTGATCTATAGATTGAGACCCCCCCCCCCCCCTCTCCCTTCCATCCCAGTCAGGACTTATTCCTATTTAGGGTATTTTATAATGTACACCCACAACCCGTAAGGTTTGTTATTGTCTGCAGCTCTACCTTCTGATCTATAGATTGAGTCCCCCCCCCCCCCCCCAGAAGCATGTTAAAATAATATTTAGTCCATGTACATTGTAGTTGTTACAGGGTGTTGTTTTTATTGTGCAATGATATATTTCTAAATTGGTGCAGGCTAGAGCAGATAATTTATTTATTTGTTAAATATTACATTTATTTGAAATTAGTTTTAAATATTGTGTTAATTACAATAGCATGGAATGTATATGTATATCTAGCAAGAATATCATTGTTAAATTAGTCATTGGTCAGTAACTTGTTAGTATATTATTTCAGTGCATGCCATTAAAGTTAGCTCCCTTTGGTGTGAGTAACATTATTATCTCCCTTTAATATATACAAAGCATAGATATCTTATAATAACTAGATTGGCTAAGCGCTATGCGCTGCGCAGTAGAGAACGGCACAATAGCCCGTCACTTAGCAAAATGGCGGACTATAACGTTAACGTTACAATCCAGAACGAGGTTACCGCTTGAAAAACATTTCTTGTCGTTGTTGTTGCACGATAGTCAAGACATAGGCCCTACTTAAACCACTTTTACACGTTTGTCATGATGGGCGAGGAATTTTATGCAGCACCTATCGCTTGAAAATTATTCCATTCTCGAAAAAAAGGCAGAAAAGTTCACATTAGACTAGAAAACAACTTGGTAACGCAAGTCAAAAATCACTTAGAAAGATGGCGACTTAGTTGCCGGAAGTCGCTTGTCGTTAGCCAATCTAGTTATTATAAGATATCTATGATACAAAGCATAGATATCTTATAATAACTAGATTGGCTAAGCGGTATGCGCTGCGCCGTAGAAAACGGCACAATAGCCCGCCATTTTGCTAGTTGCTACTAAGTTGATACCATTAACGTTACATTCCAGAACATGGTTAATGCTTGAAAAACATTTCATAACAATACTTCAGACAGACCCAACTAAAGCCACTTTTAAAAGTGTGTCTTGATGGGGGAGAAATTTCACACAGCACCTACCGCTTGAAATTCATTCTAATTGAAAAAATGGCAGAAAATAAAACTTTATACTAGAAAACAACTTGTTAACAAAAGTCAAACTTGCAAGATGGTGACTTACTTGCCAGAAGTAATGTCAGAAGTTTCCTACGAGCAAAGTTTCCTCCCCCACTAAACTGCCATAAAAGTGATATAATCTTGAGTGTGGCTTTAAACATCAATCAAGCACTAAAATGTCAATTGTTCCTAAAATTTTCAATTTGCCCTAGTATTGAATAATTTCCATTTTAAATCAACATAATTTTTTAGCCAAAAATATTAAATTTATTAAGACACCAGACCTAATCGGGATATATTTACATTTGTCAATGTAAAATTTCTGGAGTTCATATATTTTTATATTATAAGTTTGCTAATGAAAACTTTTCTTCCTCTTTCTTTTCTGTGATCGTAAGAAAAATTGTCTATTAGACCAAAAAAAAAAAATCAGACTTACCGTTGACAGCTTCCTGAATCTGAATACATGCCTCAGTGACTGTCCATTGCTGAATGTAGATATTTGCATAGATCTCCTGACGGATTGCTCGGCCAATGAAAAATGAAAACTGTCTCTGAACAACGACAGTCTTTGTAATGAAAGTTGTTGATCTAGCAACTTCTACTCCATCGATATACAAATAAAGTCCATATTGAATACTCCACGAGATCTGAATATCCATAAAATTGGAAAGTGAGAAGTTTGATGTTTGCACAACCCATTCAGCATTTACTGTGGCCATGGTGATGATAAGCCATCCTTTGCTATAGAACATGGCTACACCTTGTTGGTCGATCTCGTCACCCCCCGATGTAAAAATGTAAAATTTTGTTGACGTGACCTTCAGAATGTTAAGCTGGAAGGATAAGGTTATTCCAAGGTCACAGTTTTCTGGCGCAACTTCACAGGATGTTTGGCTCAGTTCGTAAGTTACATATTGGGTAACACCATCCAAGAATAACGCTACTTCACTACCAGTACCAGACTCAAGGATCGGGTTACGATACGTAGTAAAGTTAGCTAGACTAGTCACAAGAATATTGTTAACAATCCGGATAAAGCTGTATCTTCGAATAACAATATCTTGTTCTAAAATAAAAATGAAACAAAGAATCAATTGATAAACAATAAAAAGCGTGGTCCAGCTTAAAAAAATGTCATAACCAAAATATCCAATAATGACTAAATCCACCAATAAAGCCAATTAACAGGAAGGGGGGTAACTCTTGTGTTCAATATGCCAATAAAATAACATAATGAATTTTGACAAAATTATTCCTCATAAAGTGGCATGAGCTGACGACCATTCATTCATTCTGAGCCAAAGTTAGTACAAGACAATACTTTATCTTACATTTACGAGACTAAAAGCACTAAAAAGCTTGTGAATTATAAGTCTTGAGAAAAATAGCCAATAACTTCAACATTTTGTTTTAACTTCAAAATATCAACATTATTGGCAGCTCAAGCCACTTTAAAGTAGCCTACTGATGAAATGCAGACAAATTTGACTTCAGTCAAGAAGGTAAGGAAGTTCACAAATAAGCTGTATCTGAATAGGTGTCATTTCCATCTACCAATGATCACCAACCCTTTAGCTGGTTGATTGATTGATTGTTTGATGTTTTACGCCGCGCTCAAGATTATTTCACTTATATGGCCGCGTTGCCAGTTTTATTGTGGGAGGAAACCGGGCTCTATGCCCGGAGGAAACCCATGACCTTCCGTTGGTTACTGGCAACCACCCCTTAAGCTGGGTAACTAGTCTATTTATATTCAGTAGTTCATTCAGCAAATACACCAGGCTCTCTTGCCCCTTCGTTGGTTACTGTCAGAGTCATTCTACTTAAGTTGTTATGGAAGAGTTGCAAGGTAATCGCCGAAGGTCGGGGGTTTCCTCCGGGCAATGGGCTCGGCTTCCTCTCCCACTAAACCTGGCAACGACGCCATATAAGTGAAATAATCTTGAGTGTGGTGTAAAACATCAATCAATCAATCACAAAGTGGAGGCACATTCTAAACCCCTTGCCCTCGGCTAAAAACTTAGTGACAAAAAAAAACCATAAATCAACCAACCAACTTAAGTTGTTCAAATATAAAAAAAGGTTAGAATAACATTTCTGCCTCAATGAACCACTCCAGCTAGATGAAGGAGAGGTATCACACATCCTTGTATCAATTTATCTACCAAAACATGCAAGAAATTATATACTCTTTAGTTTAGTTGCTTTGAGTACAACTCCCCCCCCCCCCGCCCTCTCCAGTTACACTTATTAAATCTTTTTAGAAAATAACAAACAGGACCAGAAAAAATTAGTGAAGACAAAAATAACTATTGATAACATATACATACTTGATATGATCTGAAGATTTTCTCTGGATAATTCAGACCGACAGATTAAGGCTGGCTCTGTGAGTGAAGTAAAGCCATTTGGGATACATATGTCATCTATACGACATGTATCACCCTAAAATAAAAAGTAATCCATTGATGTTTTATACCGCACTCAATATTACTTATATCGCATTCAATATAACTTATATCGTGATGTTGCCAGATTTAGTGAGGTGAGGCTCGACCTTTGCCTGGAGAAAGCTCCGTGACCTTTGGCAGATACCTGGCAACCATTCCACATAGGGACAATAAAATAAGAAAACCACTTAAGCAGTGCACATTATTATAATTATGAAAATTCTTTTTAAAAGTTGCTATATTTTGATGATATTGTGTGTCTTGTAAAAATGGCCGAATATCTATTGTTCATTAAGCTGTAAATAGTGACCAACATTGTTTCCTGGTAAATTTTAGATTTTAGTGTTCGTTTATAAGGAAATAAAATTCTCTTTCTAGAATTGAGGAGTTATTTCTTATCAAACTTTTACCTTGATCTGACAGTTTGTCAAAAAACAGAAGTAACAGTTTAGATCAAGGGCCACAAATGTCACGTCTTCAGTGAATGTTAGATTGTCATTAGTTAGGGCTATGTTGAACACTCCTGGCATCCTAAGATCACAAACGACTGTCGATCTGGTAGAAATACGCCCTTCAATAAATCTGACCGTGTCTGTGCTTTGGAAACTTCCATCTGATGATATCTATATAGAATTAAATACAACACACTTGTATAAAGAATGAGGCAGAGCAGGTCAAGTTCAGAATGGGGTCAAGTTATAAAGATCAAGGTCAAGGTCAAACTGAGGTACAAAATTCCATTTTCAGACCATTCAGGGTTGCAAGTGAAGTTCAATGAACAGTTATACATTATAAGGTCAAACAAGGAGGAGAATCGCAAAATAAGACAATAATAAAAAAATGGATAGCTTGCGAAATAAACCTTACATAGAATTCTTGATTTCCAAATCAAATTCTTTAAATTTTTACAAAATTTACTGTATTGTAAAGGTTTGAGTTAATCTGTGTTTTCCTCTCTCATCCATACCTGTAAATGAGTAACTTTACATATTGGATTGAATGTGGTTACAATTTGTTCAGCTGTAATGTAGACTTGAAGACAGTCTGTTACTCTATTATCACACACTGATGGTGTAACCAGTTTCATGTTCTGTGGCGGCTGTCGTGGATCAAGAGAACAATCAGCTCCAAGCCAGATCCCTTCACATTGACAAACACCTGAGGACAGAAAAATATAATACAACTACTTCTCAACAGATGACTGATTGATGTTTTATGTCAGACTGGATTATTTCCCTAATATGGTGGCATATGGCAGGTTTAGTCGGTGAAGAAACAGATTATCCTTTTGCTGGTATCTGGTAAAACATTGATTGATTGGGGAGTTAGCGTTATAGTGAAAATCATTAAAGTGGCAAGAGCTGCCAAAATGTTGATATTTTGACGTTTAAACAGAATGTTGAAATTATTGACTATTTTTCTCAAGATGTATAATTCAGAAGCTTTGTAGTGCTTCTAGTCTCGAGAATGTACGATAAAGTATTGTTTTGAACCAACTTTGGCTTAGAATGAATGAATGGTCGTCCCGGTTATTTAAATTTTGTTTACTTTTCGGATACTATTTCGGTTTATATAGGCCGTGGATTTCTCAGTCCAAAGCCAATCATTTAGTTTGATAGCCTTCAAAGCCTCTTACTGTCGTGATGATCAGAGATTACGAAAAAAGTGTGAATTTTGGCAGCTCATGCCACTTTAATAAAATCAGTAAATTACGAATTTTTGGACCCAGGATCATCACACAAGGTACAGAGCAAAATGATTGGTTGGCTGGTTGTTGTTTAACGCTGTACACAAAATTATTTGACTTTTATATCGGCAATGTCAGTCTTAGTGTGGAAGAAAACTGTGCTCTTTCATGGAAACCCACAAACTTCAGTCGGTACCTGTCAACCCTTCCACATAGGGTAATCTACAGAGAATAATTTCAATTTTTTTTCGTTTTCTGTGGACTATTGATGCAAGGCTTGGGCCGGGATTATAAAAACGTGCTGTACTCAACTCAGACTCCATGCTCAACTCTCCTTGAGCATATTCCCATGAGTTTTGGATCAGAGATTCAGATTATAAAACATTCTGAGAACGTGCTCAACTGAGTACATAACCAAGGCAATCTCAGTCAAGTTGAGAACAAATTATTGAAGCTCTCTAGGACGGGAGGTAAAAATGAACGTTTGTTTTAGTTTGTTGCAATTTTGTAAAGCCATCGGCAGGTCAAACCAAAACTAGTATAAATAAACTAATAAACTACAATTTTTTGCTAAATATAGCAAAACTTATTTAGAGGACTATTTTATGTTGAGTCTAACTTTGAGCAACGTCGATAGCTTGCTCAGGATTTCGTACTCAGCTAAGCACAGAATCGAAATCAAAAGTTTTATGATCCCGACTATTGAAGTGTGAGTTTGAAGTTGAGCACAGAAACGGTCGTGCTCGAGGAAGTTTTATAATCCCGGCCCCTTATTTCTTCATAAAAGACAATATCTCTACAGACTGTTCCACAAAGGACCTTCAGCTAACAGTTGAATAATACCAGGTGGCAGAAGAAAATATCTTAAGATAAAATAAGTTTGCAAGTGATGGTTAGGATGTCAACAGTTTGCTTTTACAGTTATAAACTGTATGGTTGGAGGAAAACATCAGGAATATTTCGAAGAGGTGTGATGAGTATGCAACTTTGATTCAGGGGGCTGTTTCACAAAGCAGTCGCATAGCAAACAAAGCCTAGTTACCAATCGATGCCATATTAAAGAAATACGGCGTCATGGCAACTGCAATTGATCGCACTGTGCCACAGCTTCGTGAAACGGCCCCCTGAACCAAAGTGAAGAGGACCTCTTGCATTTGAAATCTATACCAGCTGATGACAACAAGGGAATCAAATTAGCTTGGTTTATAGACACCTTCTGTCGTTACACGTTGTCCCCAGACAAAGTTGTCAAACTGAGAAATCTAGAAAGGATAATCAGGTTGTGATAAGATTATTTGAAATTTCCACAGGTCCACAGCATTGAACGGAGTATACTTCCTATGTAAGTGTTTAAAAAAATAAAGATATATATATATAACCTACCACGGACACACGATCCATGACTACTGCAATTGTTCAGACAGAGATAGTTCAGGAGACCGGATGGTGGAATTAACTCTCCTGTTTCTGAGGTTACCCAATAGGTCACATCAAGACGGTTGACTTCAAAACACGTCTGTTTCAAATGTGTGAGCGCAGCAGAGGCCCAGCCTATGTCATCAGAAACCTTTGAGACAAGAACAAGATACAATAAAAGATAAAGCTGGAGTACATTTGTTGTTCAAAAACACCACACTGCCCACTGAGCTACGAAGAGCCAATAGTACAGGACCATGATTGGTAAGTTTGTGCATTGGTGATTTCTCCCCATACTACTATAACAATTGGGTTAACTGTTAGGATTATGACTGTATTGGTAGATATTTTGTGCCGCACTAAAAATTATTTTAATTATATGGCGGCATTGCCAAGTTTAGCGGGGGAAGAAACGAGGTTGTTTGCCCGGAGGAAACCCCCGACCTTCAGTGAGTACCTTCCACATATGGCAATCAAGTGAAAAATCCATCCATAGATGTAGATGATATCTGCTCCAAAAGACTTAAAGTAAAAAAATAGCAAACCTGTATATCTGAGACGCAAGATTCAATGGTCCATGAAAAGTCTACTGTTGTCAAGGCACTGCATTTGTTGCCAGCTGGGTTGTCTTGAATGAATTGTAGACAGTACCTCCTCGCTTTTTCTCTATTAATACCATTGGGAGTAGGCCAGGTAACAGGCTAACAGAAAAAAAAATCGCAGTTTCAAACCATAAATTGTGTTTGATTTATTCATGTCTCTTGTCAGACTAAAGATGACTTCGTGTTGAACAATTATCAGGATCTTTGTTCAGAGGAAATCCCGACAAATTCACGTCGTATCTGTCCAGCAACCATTCTGCCTAAGGCTATACAGAGAGTATTGCCAACTGAGCCATTGAGGTTTTGGGGGCTGTTTTACAAAGCTGGTGTAACTTTACGTCAACCGTAACTACTATGACAATGTATCTTAAGCCATGGTAATTACGTCAAACGTTTAGGGTTTATATATTGATTACTACTGAAAAAATTTGAAGAAAAAAATGTATCAATTTAAAGCCAGTTGAACTTGCAACTGTAAAGCCAATTACATGTAGATATTATTGTTTGTTCAATAAAAAACAACCACTATAAAAAAGCAGCTAAAAAAATTTCTTAAGATAAAAAAAAAAGAAAACAAAAATTAGCACTCACAGGAGAGACATAGCTGATATTATAGATAAAAACAAACTGTGGAATTTGTGAGAAACACTTGATAGGCCTGAGTGCAGTTTTTACAAGGTCAGCTGTAATATCTGAAACAAAAAATACATGGCGTTATTTCAAACTAAACCTAAACGCAATCAGTGTAATTTTCTTTTTTTTCATGAATGATTTTACATGTTACTCCAGATTATTTTATTTTTATGACGGAGTTGCCAGGTTTCTTGGTGGATGAACGGAGAATGTGGACATTTTGTTCTTCAGTGCCCCCCCCCCCTACCCCCTCCAACCTTTCACCTATTGTTTACGTCACATAACAATGGTCATATAGGGAATTTGTAGACTTGTCCATAGCTTTTTTTTATCGGCAGTGCAGGAAACAGATAGATCCAGTTTTCCATTTACAATAAAAAAAACAAAATCATGCCAAAACTTTTAAGCTTTGCCAAAAAATAGAATCTTTCAAACTTATTCAATCAGGGTAGCATGGTAGGAAATAGTTTTCTTTTTTTAAAGTGAATATCTAGTTTTTTAGCATTTTATCACGGAATGTACCTTTACAGTTCTTCTTTTCTTATGGTCAGAGAGCCATGCTGCCCCGAACCCGGGGATTTAATGCATGTTATATGATCTAAGCTGCACAGGCAACAGAGGTAAGATACGCTCATTACAAATGAACATTAAACTAGACACTTTTGCATGGCTCCAAGGTAAAGGGGCATTTCCATACCGCAACCCAGTGGGTAGCTTTACTTCAGCATAGTAGAACTGGCCTACGAGAAAAGGACTCCTCAAACAGAAAATGTTGAACAAACCTTTTCCATTGTTACTTTTGTCATCTAGCCGTGAACACTGTGCCATGTGCATGTTAGAATTACATGACTGTTGTTGGTGATAGCTACACTGACAATATTCAGATTTAATTGTTGTCAAGGCAGATTGTTTTGCTTCAGAGCAATAGCCTCCATATAAAGAGTCTTCTTTTGTTACTCTGTAAAAGAATAATAACTGATCACTTTAGAACAATCAAATGACTTAGGGTTGTTATGGCTCGATCAACATTGGGTGATCAGTTATAACACCAGTACAACCAATCAGTAATAAGATTTGAATCCTACTCATTAAAATTTATTTCTAACTGCGTTTCCATGGGGTCATTCGGAGTGGGATGGTTCCCAGGTACGGTAATAATGCAAAGACTTCTCAGAGCATATACCAAGGGTTAGCTCCTTCAATAAATCTGTCAATTCTGGAAAATAATTCAAATAATCTTTAGTGGAGCCTTGGTCAACCCAATAATCATTTTCCTTATTATGGCTTTACTTAAAACCAACGTTCTGTTCTAAAACCTGCTCTCCCAATATCAATCAGCATTTGATTCTCGGAGATAATCATGTGCAGTAAAGCCTTTTGTGGAGCTTTTGTTTTTCACCTTGGGTACTCTTCAAAGCCAAAAAACAAGACACCAAGAAACCCTCATTTTTACCTCCAAGATGTGGAAAATGTGTTTGGTTGTCTCTCTGTTCCTTCATAGATTTCCCCATTGCTCATCAAGAAATCGTTATCTTTATTGTCATCAAACGTGCCACAGAGACCTACCAAGAATTGAAAATTACCACTTGTAAATTAATCATTTCTTTTAAAATTTTACAATACATATAACTCTACAAGAAATAGTAAAAAGGTAAAGCCAGATGCCCATGTACTGTTCTGACCGTCACATTAGCTGTGTAATGGTTGATTTACTAATGTTTTACGCTGTACTAAAAATTATCTGCATTATATGGTGTTGTTACAGGCTTAGTTGGAGAGGGCACATAATTCTTTGCCCAGACCAACAGCACGTAAATTAAAACTCTTTCACATCGGCAACCAAGTGAAAAGTTCACTCAGAAATTTGGAGTTGAGTTGGATATGGACACTAGACCCATCAATGGATGGCCTGTGTCACACGGCTCTTGGATTTGAATTGTGCTCGAAAAAATATGCTATACAAATAAACCGTCTTCATATTATCAGGACCCTGTTTCACAAAGCACCCATAGCAACCCATACTGTGGAGATACGTTAGTATGAAAGTTACGCAAAAAATACATCTACGCCGCTTTGTGAAACAGGCCCCTGGTCTGTTAATCTGTTAAACATGAATTTTCAAACATTGTGAAAGATGAACAGATTGTAATCTGTGCGTGGGTCAGTGATAAGTGACAGTGTGCAAGCAGTTTATACCATTAGTTTGACGGAAGTCTGCTGGAGAGGCATGTATCCACACGTTGAGGAAAATGTTCTTGTAAGATCGGTCTTGGACTATGATGTACATTCCCGACGGCAGGTAAATCTGGTCAGAGAAAACAATATTAAAAGATATCATCATTCTTTCAATGTAGGTTTACTTTTCCCTAACATGTTTTATGCCATAACAGTTCATAAGCTCACAAGAAGACATGAAACAGACAGGCCACAATAAACTGCTAACATCGTGTAAAGAAACAAAACTTGGAGTATTGTTACGATTAAACTATTTGATATCAAAATATCATGTTAGGGGTTATCGATACAGTGATAATAATACTGCTGATAAAGTTTTAAAAAGCATGTTGATAAATATATACAGCTTACTGTATAAGTATCCTCATTGGATAAGACCACCTGGGTACCAGGAGTAAGTTGACCATTCAGAAACATCTGAACAGAGAGAGGGGAGTCCTCCCCACATCTGTCAATCAAGATGACATCGTCATGGGAACGTATGGCTACAGCACAGGTGCAACTTGCAAATCCGTTACAGCTTCTGTAGAACCCCTGCACCTGGAAACAAAAAGGAACATATTGTTTGGTCACAATAAATAATCATGAATAATCATTTTTATGTTTTAAAATAAGTTTTTCTTTTTATTAAAAAATCAGTACCATGCTTGAATAACATGACAGAGAAAATCCCTTTATTGAGGAAAGTACATAAATCACATGTTTAAAGTGTCTTGAGCTTCCAAAATTCATGAATTCTTATTGTCACGGCAGAAAGAGGTTTTTAAAGTAATTTAAAAAGTAAATGAATAACGTTGGAATCAGGAAAATCCATCCAGTCTGTCAGCCATAATGGACTGAAATAGTGTTAGAACAATAAACAAAATTTAAATAACTGGGAAGAACGTTCGTTCATTCTAACTCTAAGTTAGTTCAAAACATGTATATTGTTTAGACTTAAAGGATTAAAAAGTTTCTGAATTGCACGTCTTGATAAAAATAGCAAATAATTTCCAGATTTAGTTTTAACAGAAAAATATCAACATTTTGGCAGCTCATTGCCATTTTAATGGGTGATGAACAAGAAACTACTTAATGGAGAAAAAACGCTTAAGACAGATTGACTTGAATCGCTGACCAGCTTGGTTGATTGATTGATTGTTTGGTGTTTTATGCCGCGCTCAAGATTATTTCACTTACATGGCGGCGTTGCCAGTTTTATTGTGGAAGGAAACCGGGCTCTTTGCCCGGAGGAAACCGACGACCTTCCGCTGGTAACTGGCAACCATCCCACGTAGGTCGTTGGAGTGAAAACCTAGTCAGAAAATTTTCCAATTTTTTTTGACTGAGTGGGATTAGAACCCGCGACCCATGCTGACCAGCTTGGGACATTCAATGACTGCCATTAAATCGTTTTTCATCACAAATTTTACATACCTCGTACAAATTGCTTGAATGATTCATTAACACAAAACCACCTTCTAGGAATACATCATAGGTTCTGTTAAAAAGATGAAATCAGAATTCCACTGTCGTATAAAGAGTAGGCTACATGTAATTAAGCTAACTTTGCAAACAAAGCCAAAAAAAAAAACTCAAGCGGATAAAAGGCAAAAAAGATCAATACACATGACACTAATGTAAGGCAATTTTTCATTTCATAAAAATATCTAAAACCAAAACACATAGGACAACTTGTACTACTTTGTACATGGTGATGTTTTAATATGAGCTTTCGAGAGAAACTACTCTCATCATCAGAAATTACAGCAACGTGTTTCTCTCGAAAGCTCATATTAAAACATCACCATGTACAAAGTAGTACAAGTTGTCCTATGTGTTTTGGTTTTAGTAAAACCGCTCCATAGAAAAATATCTAATATTGAACATTGAATTTTGATCAAAGAGTAGGCCAAAAACAAGTCATCAAATTTTTGTTTTTGATGAACCATGAACGTCGATACCGCCCAACTTTCAGATAGGGAAATCAGGTGAAAAAATTCCCTCTGAAACATTTCATTTCGAACTGAGTGGGATTTGAACCAAGCAAACCCAATAATGGAAGACTTGTGTCCGAATGACATATCACTCTGCCATCTGAAACACAGAGACCCCTATCCACTACATACAGATCAACGGAGGGATGAACCTGATCCTGATTGCCATTGATTTATGACTCCCCCTCAATCTTAGTAGACTCACGACACTCCTGAGTCCCAGTGAAAACCTGTTTTTTTGCCTTGCAGAAACCACGAACCATAGGCAGACAGGGGCCACGGTGGCTCAGTTGGTTAGAATGACCGACCCCCAGTTCAACACAGGTCTTCCATCGATGCCATGGAGGTTTGAATCCCACCCAGGTAAGGAGCAAGGGGTGGGGGGGTGGCAAGGAGCCTGGTTTTCTCCTCCATATATAAAGGGAAATACTCTTTATGAGTGCACAGTAAAGCATCAATCAACCAATAAATCAGCAAGTACCTTACAGCTCTTTGGAAAGACCCACGAAGAAAAATCTTGACTGAGTGGAACCCAGGAGCCAATGACAATAATCAATAAATATCACAGGGGATGAACTGATAATTATAAGACTTTTATAAGAAACATACCTTCCATCAAATGTAGTCTGATGTGGATCGTTTAGAGATCTACACAGCGCAATACGATCAGAGTCTTTAATGGTAACCTACAAAAACAGGTTCAAAGTATGTTACACTACTATTTCATCTTCAATGGTCATTTTCAACTTAATGAACATATGCATTTATATATGTTTTAAAGTTACTTTGGATGCAAAAAAGGATGTATAGCTTTAATGATTCAGCGCAATACATAATTGAAAAATTTGACACAACCAAGTAAATGCGAAGTCCTGGAGCCTGTTCCACAAAGCGATTAAGAGTAAGTTTTTACATAACTGTCATGGCAACCCATACTAAAGGGACATGTTGTTATGACAGTAAATTAAACGTAAAAACTTATGTTATGAAAGAAGCTCCTGATCTTATCGTGCAACCTCCTTAAATCCGGTGATAAAAGATATGCAATGAGAAATGTTTACAATGTTTAGATTGATTGATTGGTGTTTTACGCCGCGCTCAAGATTATTTCGCTTATATGGCGGCGTTGCCAGTTTTAGTGTGGCAGGAAACCCGGCTCTGTGCCCGGAGGAAACCTACGACCTTCCGCTGGTAACTGGCAACCATCCCACATAGGTCGTTCGAGTGAAAACCCAGGCAGAAAATTTTCCAATTTTTTTGGGACTGAGTGGGATTCGAACCCGCGACCCATTTGTGGAAGGCTGTTCGTCCAACGCTATACCTACTGAGCCACGGAGGCCCCCTACAATATTTAGAAATGTTTTTCACAAAAAGTTTAGCTTTACATATTCTACAAATTAACTCTTGGAGATTTGCTTGCATGTTTCCTTTAAAATGCAAGATCATTTAACTTATACACGAGTGTCTTGTAAGTATTTCTCATTGACAAAGTAGCCTCTAGGCCTATGCTCGAGAAAAAGGCCTGACCATTTTTTACTTAAACATAACTCCAAAACATACCTCCACAGTTGATACTTCATATGGAGGTAATAGAGTAGAACCAGTTGTATTGTGGAAAACGGTAACATAAACGATCGCTTGACGAGTTTGATCTCTGTCCTTTATCCCATCAATATTGGCAATCAATGGGATGTTGAAGGTTTCTCTCCAGTTATCTCCCCTGATGTAAACTCCACAAGGTGGCGCTTCGTTGTTATGATGAAGGAATACAGCCTGTGAATAAGTTCTCCCATCAAAGCATTTGTCCTTTAAAGTAGTTTCGAAATTCACAGATATATACAGAAAGCAAAGGTCTGTTGTGGATACATCATTATGACAGAATCGTCTGGGGGGTAAGGTACTTTTGACCTGGATGTGACCCGCTTCTCCACCCTCAACAATCGTTACGTCCTCTTTCACAACCTGAAACACAAGATTTTTTACTTTTTTATTTTTTCATTTTGAGTACAAGTTAAACAAAGATGATTATTGTGGTAAATTGATTTATTGATATTTTATTCCATACTAAGAATCACTTGACTTAAATGGTGACATTGCTAAGTTAGTTACAAGTAACACAGAGGATACTTGTGGTAAATTGATTTATTGATATTTTACTCCATACTAAGAATCATTTGACTTAAATGGCGGCATTGCTAAGTTATAAGATTATTGTGGTAAATTGATTTATTGATGTTTTACTCCATACTAAGAATCATTTGACTTAAATGGCGGCATTGCTAAGTTATAAGATTATTGTGGTAAATTGATTTATTGATGTTTTACACCATACAGTACCGCTAGCGAAAACGAACAAATGCCACACACTGTGTTGTCGCGAAAAGAACGCGAAATCTCGCCGGGGATTATGGGTATAGACTTGGCGTATGAGTTAAGTAGTCCCGTGGCGCTCCAGCCGACAGAACCCCAGATAGTGTATTCAGTCGCTGCTCACTGTCGTGTCAGCCTTCACGCCTATGCTTCAGACAGACGTGTCGGTGAGCGACCGCATGGAGGGCGACGGAACGTTAGGTTGTGTTTTATTGCTAAACGTTGTATTTCCTATTCATTTATTGTTTGCTATTGTAAGAATGTTTTTAACATAAAAGGAAAGATTAAATATCGACACATATTATGTTTATTTATACAATGGTTGTTCATTCGTTTTTAGTTTTGCGACATTTTGGATTTCACTCGGATATAATTTAGTGAAGGCCCTGTTATGTTAAATTCATGCTTAATTGAATGTCTGAGATCCCCCAACAATAGTTTCTTACATGAAAATTTGATTAGTTCGGTTCTGACATATTCATTTATCTCTAAAGCTCTTTCAACAACAACACATGAAAGTCAACCTCAAACTATCCCTGGGTTTTTTTCAAGGGTGCTGCTGTTTGACGATATTTTTCAGTTCAATCTTAATATTTGGTTTTCAAAACGTTACTTTTAACATCGTTGAGCTCAGATAAATAGAGGTTTGAGTAGGGTTTCCCGAATTACGGCACAAAGAAATCGTCGGTGGATTAAAGATATCAGATGGATTATATACCGGTTATATAATCCGATTAAAGTGAGTATATTTTCAATTGTGTCAGACATGTCTAATAGATCGTTATGTATGTTGGCTTCAGATATCTATAGTATAAATAGGCTTGATTTTAAGAAATAGTCATTGACTACGGCAACCATGGAAGTTATAACAATCAAACGTATATCTGAATATCATCGTGCTAGGATAGATCGTCTTTCGGAGATGGGATTGTCACCTTTGACAATTCGAAAACGTATTCTAAACGAAGAGAAGATAAGTATCACTACCAGGGCCATAAAGCTGTATTTATTACGAAAAGAAAGAAACCAACGGCGAAAACTGAAGACAAGAAAACTTCAGCCAATGCACCTGCAGTATATTGATGAACAGATTGAAGCTAATGACCAGGTAACCGCCCCAACTTTGATGAGACGTCTTCAAGATAATTTTGGTTTAGACGTTTCGGTCGCCACTGTAAAGAAAGCAAGAAAACAGCTAGGATGGACAGCTACAGCTACTAAATACTGCCAAATTGTTAGAGATGTCAACAAGGTGAAACGTCTTAAGTATGCCATTGAATGCATGAGGACCGACGAACGATTTGGCGACGTAATATTCACAGATGAATCCACCATAAAGATACAAGGGAACGTAAGTCTATCATTTAGACGACATGGACATTTACGCAAACTGAAAGGCGTCCCAAAACACCCGTTTCAGGTAAGGTTATAACGAATAAAACCGTATCTTATTATTTGGAAATCTAGGTATATCGTTCTGAACATACACTATTATGGGGGTTATATCTATGTTTTATTCATTTTCACAGGTCCATGTTTGGGGTGGCATTTCAATCCGGGGCACCACCGAAATTGCCATATTCACTGGTCGAATGGATAGCATCGGCTACCAGACTATTCTTGAAGAAAATTTGCTTGTGAGTACTTTTTTTCCAGGTTTTTGTTATATCGTTTAAAAAGATGTACTATAAATACAAATACTTTTACCTCTTATTTCTCCTCCTTTTTCAGCCGTTCATTCGGGATGCGTATCCAGATGGTCATCGCTTATACCAGGACAACGACCCCAAACACACCAGTCGGTCAACCAAG
This sequence comes from Lepidochitona cinerea, assembly GCA_963971465.1. Lineage (NCBI taxonomy): Eukaryota > Metazoa > Mollusca > Polyplacophora > Chitonida > Tonicellidae > Lepidochitona > Lepidochitona cinerea. Next base: position 42,400,370 of record OZ020553.1, read on the forward strand.
GCTTGGATGGAAGAGAATGGAGTGAAAACCATACCTGCACCCCCAGAATCACCGGATTTAAACCCAATAGAGATGATATGGGCCTCAATGAAGCACTACCTTAAAACTGTAGTTCGACCGACATGCAAAGAACAATTGGTGGTGGGAATCAGACATTATTGGGATAACTTGACCGCAGATATGTGCAAAAAATATATTTCGCATCTGAGGAAAGCTATCCCGAAAGTAATTGAATGTGACGGAGCCGCAACTGGTTATTAAGACACTAAGAAACAAGTTATAGCAGCATGGCATTTTATTGATATCAATTAAATACGACAAATAATATATATATATATTCATATGACATGCATAAATAAGAAATAAATCAAATGTTATGATGGGGCAACCAAGACGATTTCAACTTGACCCCCCAAAGATATCTGAGGGACGTGTTTATGCTGTCAATAATAAGCTTTTCTATGTTTTCAGTGTTAAAATGATGTTTTGTTAATTTCATGATTTGGTTATATTTCATGACATCTATTCCTGATTTTGTTTTGCCCGAGCCATTTAAATTTCGTCCAGTTGCATTTCTATTGTATAGTTCCTTTAGTCTGAATCCGGTGAATAATAAATTTTTAACAAAATGTGTAGCTCCATTGGATCTACGTTTTGTTTCTGTAATCTTGTTTTCGTCCCATAAATACTCTTCACAGTTGTTTGGTGTTTGCTTGTATAGATTTTCTAAATTACTCGGTGTGATTGCCATTTTGTCCAACTGACTTGGTAAAAGAAGCCAAAATTTTTCTGCATCTGTATGATAGGTATCGGCGTCACGTGGTTCTACACTTGAGGGGCTGGCAATTTGTAGATTTGATATCGGTGTGGTCTTTGCAACTGATTTATATCGTTGCACATTTTCTGTGAGGTTGATGATGGGGGTTGCGTGCTCCGTACATGACAAAGTTGTGAAATGTGGGGGTGTAGCAGTCAGGGTTGGTGTCGTGTCCAGTTCAGGTCTTGTTGCGAAACTAATTATACCGTCTGGGTGCGTCACAGGATATTGATTGGTCACCGGTGATGGTTGGTGGACTTCTGCAATGACTTGGATGATGGAGTTTGTCCTTGGAACTGGTTGGGGGATTTTCAGTGTGACAGGGAAAGGACTGGATAACGACGATGTGTGGGAGATATTTGATGGGACAGGAGAAGGACTGGATGGCGGCGACGTCTGGGAGATATTTGATGGCACAGGGGAATGACTGGATGACGGCGACTTCTGGGAGATATCTGATGGTACAGGGAAAGGGCTGGATAACGACGATGTCTGGGAGATATCTCGTGTGATAGGGAAAGGACTGGATAACGACGATGTCTGGGAGATATCTCGTGTGATAGGGAAAGGACTGGATTTCGGCGATGTCTGGGGTACTCCGGTAATGCCCTGCACTCTACTGGCGGACAGTTTGGTCTTATGGTCTTTAGCAAGGCCAGTTAAGGGAACGGTGGTAATTTGGAGTGGTCTGGGCAGTTTGTTGATACCTGAACTGGGAGTCTTTGATACGGAAAGACTTTCACTTTCTCTGTTAACTAGGATATCCACCTTTCTGGCTATCGTTTTTAGAAAGTCTTCCATTTCTACCATTTTACCCCTTATCCACCTAAACTCTGTCTCATTATTCGGTGGGTCACTCAAAATTGTCTCTGTTTTCCTTTTGCCTTTTTCAGATAAGACCCAAGATTCAAAGGCTACGTCGTCTGTTTTAGCGCTGGTTGGAGGAAGCGATTTGATTGGTCTTGGTCTTCGAATGAACTCTATTTTCTGAAGAAAAAAGCATTGACCAACTAGTTATACACATGAAGATGTGAAAATAAACAAACTTCCTAAGTTTCAATTCTCACATTATGTAAAAGCATTATTATTATTTATAATACTCTAGTCCTATCTGTTTGTTATACAAAGCTCTGGTATTTGTTATTTTAGATACACATCCAAAAATTGTGAGACTCACCTTATGTGGAACGTTTTTTCTTTTCAGGCAATTTGGCCCAGCAACCGGTCGCCCATTACTCTTCACAGTCTTTATGTGTTGAACGGCGGAATTTGCTGAAATACCACAAAGGGGAATTGTTATTACCATAATAGGTTTGATACGTAAACAGGAAAGCTAACAATAAAAGCTAATCATCGGCATGTTATACGTTAAGGTATACATACAAGTGTCAGGCTGTGTAGTGTGTGTTTTTTTCATTTTCTTTCGTCTTTCTGATCTCATCAGTTCCCTCTCCTTTTCATACAAATCTGTGGGATCATCTGCAATGAGAAGGAATCTTGATAATAGAAAGTTGTTAGTATTCTAACGATTCGATAGAGCTGCCTTTGGTAATTTCTGGTCGTATAAGCAGTGACTATTCTTTTTAATTGTTTTTATATAAAGAAAAGGTTAACTAAAAATACCCACCGGAAAGACCTAGAATCGTGGCACGAAGGTGGCGATTCTCCCATGGCGCTAAAACCACTGATCCAACAATCAAAGGACGCTTGCTAATAAGGTCTTTGGTTTTAAGGTGAAGTGTTTTCTCATCACACATAAACTTGACAAAGGCATATTTAGAAACTGAAAATACAAATCAAAAAGATTAGTTTAAAAAAAAAATCAAGTTCAGCGATTTCGTTTACTGGACATATTCACGTTAAGAATCAGCTAGTATTTGGGCGTGTGGTAACATGACAAGATCAGAAAAATGAAATCAAATACCTTTCAACTGGTTTCGTCGAGACATGATCGTTACTGGAAGTTTTGAAGAATGTTTCTATCCTCTTAAGATTAGGTAACGGATATGCAAAACATTGACGACCTTGGGCCCAAAACAATTTCCTTATGTCGGGGTGTAAAATTAAAAGCTTAACATATAAATTAATAAACAAATAGTGACAATGAAGACTGTTTAAGGAGCCAATGATAACTGGTGGAGTTTTATGAACGTTTTATACATATACTGGCGTGTGTGAGTGTTACATCTAGTCAGACGGTAAGCATGGAGTGGATGTTTACTGGCATGGAATTTGCACACTTTTAAAATAACTCATAACTTTGTTTTTTAGCAGACAGAATTAACTTTACTGCTGTCTTTGAATCTTCATATAATAAATAAAGTTAGACAAAGCAAATACTGGAAAATGACAAATAACCCCAGTGTGGTACAATTAAAAAAAAGATTCCCGTAAAAAATTTGTTTGTGTTATGTCTGAAAATAACAGCATTTCACTGTGATTTCAATAATCTAAAATCGAATACACATCCAAATAGACAAACATTGTTGTAGATTATGACATCGGCAAAGTACTTAAAAGATCAGCATGACTTCGACATTTGCGTGTGTAGGCTGCCCATGCAGTGAGGGGCTGGTGATCACCGATAATGAGTGAGCTTGCCCTACAGGCGATCCCTATGAGATAAAAATGATACGCCGGTAGGCGGTAAACCACAATCAATTCAACAGCAAACAAGATAAAGAAAATCGGCAGGTTGATTGAATAATACATTGGGGGGAAATCTACCTTACGTAGAACAGCATTTGTATAATGAAAAAATGATTTGACGTAGTCTTCAGCTAGCGCCGACGGACACGGGGCAGTGGATTCAGACGATTCGTGTTTTACAAGATAGAAACACAAACAACACACACATCATAAAAATAGTTTATTAACATATTTACATAATGTAGCAAACGAATAAAAAGAAATCCACACACACACAACCCAATTTATCGTTTGTTGAACGCACTCGTCGTAGAACTATTTTGAGTCGCGCAATACCTTATCCGTACTGGCGCTGTGATCAGTCTAGTGTATATGTCAAGATCACGGTGTCAAAAGCGTGATTTCGCTTACGTTTTCGCGAAAACACAGCATGTGGCCCTTGCCTGTTTTCGATAGCGGTACTGTACTTAGAAACATTTGACTTGAATGGCGGCATTGCTAAGTTATAAGATTATTGTGGTACATTGATTTATTGATGTTTTACGCCATACTAAGAATCATTTGACTTAAATGGCGGCATTGCTAAGTTATAAGGTTATTGTGGTACATTGATTTATTGATGTTTTACGCCATACTAAGAATCATTTGACTTAAATCGCGGCATCGCTAAGTTATAAGGTTATTGTGGTACATTGATTTATTGATGTTTTACGACATACTAAGAATTATTTGACTTAAATGGCGGCATTGCTAAGTTATAAGATTATTGTGGTACATTGATTTATTGATGTTTTACGACATACTAAGAATTATTTCCCTCATATTACTGCATTGACAGGTTCAGTGGGTGAACAGTGGGTTCGGTTTAGTTGTCTAAAGAAAACAAGTGACTTTTATTGGGTTCCTGGCAACCATTTCATGCCAAATTTTACTTTTGACTGAATGGAATTCAATCCAGTACCCCATGGATGAAATAATTATCCAGAGAAAAATCTGCTCTACTGATTAAACCATTCAAGTCAAGCTCCCATGTCACACTGAAGTTTAATCTTCTGAAGAGACCATGGCCCCGTCTTACGAAGCTAGCGTAAAGTTGCGCATAGGCCTACAACATGGACCAGTTGCGACTAGGGCGTAAGTTCCTATAGCTTTAACACTGATTTACGTTCCACGTAACTTACGCCAGCTTTGTAAGACAGGGCCCTGGGTAGGGGTAAATATTGTTTGAGATCTTGAGCTGGATGTTTTTGTTTTATCTTTTTTTGTAAGACAATGTGATGTATTTAGAATTCTTTGAGTTATCTGTTACCATCTCTCATTTATATAAACTTGATACATGATAACATTATGGAATTTCGGTTCCACTAGACATTTTATAATATTTTCTTGTGATATGTATTGTTCTGGTGACTCGTGATAAAAAAAATAAAATAAAAAGCAACCTTTGATCTTAACATTATCTTACGAGACGTAATTTCTGCTTTTATTATCCATTTAATGTGAGCTGACCAACCAGTTTCTGCAGGTTATACTTGTAGCCAATATTTTTTTATCTGACAAACAAACATACTCTGAACAATTGGCACTAGGAAAAGAAGTTTGAATTTCGGTAGCCACTTCAAACCACTATTTTATACAAAAAATCGTTTTCATTTTTTTTTCTCCAGATATTGGCAAGACACAAAACTAAAAGTATTTATTATTCTGGTAATAAACTAAAAATTCTAAATTTCAACAGCTCTAACATTCAAAGCCTACCTTTGCGGTGACTATAAAAGGCAGACTTGTTTGGGTGGTTTGCGTCTCTAGACAATTGTTCCTGTGGCATGCAGACACGAGACATGTAATCTGAAAATGAAAAACCAATGAAACAGGCTTAGATTCTGGTTGCATGGCACGTACATTACTTTTGCATTTGATTGATTGATTGTTGTTTACGCCACATTGAACAATATTTGACTTACATGGCACAAGGTTATAAGTAGGGTAAGAAAGCAGGCTCTTTTAATGCAGGAAACCCAACTGGCAACCCCTGCACATATTGCAATTGGGAGGGAACCCACTCGGAATTAAAAAAAAAAAATTCTTGGGACGAAGTGGATCCATTGATAGACAGTTTGTGTTGGAATGAGGAACTATTGCTTAACCAACTGGGTCCCCATTTTTTTTAATCAACAGGGCGTTTATAATAGTACAATTATGTTGCAATGATCATCAGGAAAATTACTGAATTAATTTACTGGCCCCTGAAAAAAATCATATATGTATCATTCAAAGATAATAGTTATCGCCCTACGATAACAGCTCAAATTTGACTCACCTCAGAATTGAAGAAAACCAGATCAAATGATTCCTCAGCAAAGGTGTGATTATAGACTCCATCTGGTACTGTCAGCCTCTCCGTGGAATTACCGTCTACCATCCACCATATTGTATAGTCGACTTCCTCTGCCCCAACAATGGGTTCAAACTGACACAGTAAAGTAGCGTTGTCAAAATCATCCAACATTGTCACCTCAATGGTAGGCCTGGATTTGAACTCCAAAAGATCTTTGAAACAGAAGATAATTAGTTAAATATTAGATCAAAACCTCTTAGAAACTTGAGAGCTTGGGTGTTTAAATGTTTCATTTTTTGATAACTATTTAGTGATTTAGAGCTTGTATAAGTGAAAAATAACACTGTTCCAAGCAATACAATAAAGCGAAGTTCAATTTCGATTGATTGATTGATTGTTTGGTGTTTTATGCCGCGCTCAAGATTATTTCACTTATATGGAGGCGTTGCCAGTTTTATTGTGGGAGGAAACCGGGCTCTGTGCCCGGAAGAAACCCACAACCTTCCGCTGGTAACTGGCAACCATCCCACATAGGTCGTTCGAGTGAAAACCCAGTCAGAAAATTCAATTTCAAAGTTCATACGTGTAAATTCAATCACTATTGTCTGATAGGCCATTTGTCTAGTCAAACTTGTCTTCTCCTGGTGTCACAAAAGTATCGACCGACCAAAAAGATCACCCTACCATTCCCACCAAAAAAGGTTTTTTTTTACAAACGGGTACACAGTCCATAGAATATCGTGTAGGCAAATGTATTTGCCATTATTATGTGTATTAGTTTATTGAATTTTTCTAGAAAGTTTATGTTTCATGAAGCTTATTATTAGCTTGGATATACTTTCCATACTTGTTTCTATAGTTATGTAAACATACTCATACATTATAATAAGATTGTTCAGGAATTTCTAGAGGTCTATTTAAAGGGCTTAATATTTTCATTAAGTCAGTCAGTTCACAACTGCCACATAGTATGCTATATTTATCTGTTTATTCGTATTTGAAGTGTTAAATTGGCAGACTGCGAACTTTTATCAATACTAAAATCAATTGTGTGATCCCTGAATTTTTATGTTTGGACAAAGAAAAAATCTGTGTGTTTACAGAATTTTACAGGAAAATAATTCTATTTGAGATCATCGGATCTGTATTGCTATTACTAACGGCGAGCTTTCTGAGTTCTTGGAAAACAGTTTCCTATTTCAGAACTGTTAGTACTTAGTTTACTTAAAAATAAGTTATTTTAATATATTTTTTTCTTTCTGCTGTTTGTTTAATATAAGCCAGTAAATACTTTACTTTTTAAAAAAATGTAGATCAAAACTTGTACATAGAATATGATGGTCTTTTGTTTCTTATTTGTTAAATAATTTGCCTCTTCATATTCCTCTTTGCTAGGTCAGCAAACATGGCTAAAGTAAAGCCACAATGTCCCAAAACCCATGGGTTAATAATCCCACTAAGATCAACTTTCATTCCTTTCCCCTAAAAAATGAAGTTATGTGTGACAACTATAGGTTTACCGTTTATAGGTTCATGGTGACTAACCAATACAAACAATCATAAAATCTTTTCTAAATAGCTTTTTTATTAAAACGGTTATGTTCCTGTGGTAATATGACTTTATTATCAATATTATACTAACAAAGGAAATAGTAAAACTTATATTCCCTCACCTGTGTTGACGTCAACTCTAGCAGCAAGACTTTCCTCGCTTTCTATGATTGGGCCGAGGATAATTTCCATCGTTGGTCCGCCAGCTAGGTTTGGACGAGGTCCGCCAGCTTGGTTTGGACGACCCAGAGTGCACATAGCAGCATCATTAACAGCTGACTCAATGCGGAGGAAGTTCGAGTTGGAATTGACTAAGGTACCATCAAGATAGAGAGAAATGCCTGCTGTAAAACTCCATGAAAACTTCACGAGTACAAACTGTCCAAAGGTGAACCGGGTGGTAATAACGCTCCAGAACTCGTTTTCTGTTCTGATATTCACAAGGAGTTGATTTCGTCTTAAAAACACAGACATTCCTGTTGTGATAGGGTCGCTACTCGATGAAAAGATAAAGGTGTCCCCATTCGGCTGTCCTTCAACTTTGACCTTTAACGACATTGTTACACCGAAACGACAAGTCTGTGGTTTGGTCAGACAGCTTGTACACAGGTCATTTAGGTTCACATATTGTTCTGTTGTGGTAAGTTGAATAGCTAGTCGATCATCCGGTGCCGGAACTAGAATGGGGTTGTTCATAACGGTTAAGTTGTATGAAGAAGTGACCAAAATGTTTCCCACAATTCTTTGAAAGACTGTAGTGATTCTCTTGATACTGAAGGCTGTAACAGAACAAAACATTGGAATGTTAATAATAGGTTGATGTGGACAGATGACGCCATTAAAAATCGGTTACATGCTTTGGTTTACATACATCATATGTAAACGTCATACTTGAACGTAAAACGCCCAGCCACATGCTCAATGCAGCCCGGGTGAGAGGAAATTTGGGGAATTCCCAAGAGATTGACGCTCCCTAAACTCGTTCTACTTGTGGTGACCTTGTATTTAAATCAACTGAAACATAACCAACTTTGTTGTTTATATCTAAATGCCTGAATGTAAGTGCTTATACAAGCAGAAACCCCAGTTAAATTGGTGAAAATAATTGTTTTTGTAGATTTGGCTGTTCATCTATTAGTATTGATTTTCAAAGTCATACAGTTTATCCAGACCAAAAGGTATTTCCTGTGCCAATATATTTAACTTGACTTCGATATAGTGTAAATGAACTACGGTAAGAATTCCGCTAATTCAAGTACTCAAAACCTTACGAAAAGCACTCTAAAAGTTTGAGACTTTTCGTAGGGTGGCTTACCTCCTGCATGGAGCGACCGATAATCCTATGGAGCAATCACTATTGCTGTTGTTTTAAACCAAACATGGCAGAAAGCAGTCTAATAATGTGTTATCTTCACATTGCTCGTCCTTGAATTAGCGGAATTCTTACCGTACCTCAATGGTAATCTTACCTGTGACTTGAGTAAATTCCCTTGTGGTAGCATCACAGACCAGGGTGGGATCATCACCACTAGCAGAGCCTGGCGTAACACATGTGGAGCCATCTAAACACACATCATTCTGAAACAGGTCAATAATATCATAATCAGGAACCCGAGTGAAGATGTTCTCAGCGTATGTAAGATATATTTCTCACACTACAGCCCTGGATATTTCCACTCTCAGGCAGTGTGTTATTTTTCCATAATCAACGTGAGAAATTATGGCCCCAGTAACATTATGACCTCACAAAAGAATGGTCAAAATTGACGTCACAAAATAATTTCGCCATCAGGCATTATGACGTTAGGATGAAGCGTTCAGCAGCAACCATATCTTAGACTGTCTAGGAAGTTTTCGCTGGTGATTTCATTTATAACGTTACAATGCACTATCCCATCTTTCTTCAGAAAGCCATTCTTGAAAATAGAACAACTTCGTCACATATTTTTTCCAGTTGAGCTGTGTTTTTAAAGAGAAGGCTGTATTTTTTTGTGTAGTGTGAGAAAAAGATAATACAACTCGAGCCAGTGTGTTACAATGTATATCACTCTTGCTTGTTAATTTTCAGCCAAGAGGCTTGTGACTCTAAAACTAAATAGACTCCAGCGATATTTATCATAAGACACTGGCTCTATTTAGAGAAACCACTGTACACCAGCATGTCTTGGGGGAAGAAGAAATTTTAGTTTAAACCACTGAAGGTTTAACTGGGTTAATCTACAAGCATTAAATAGGAGTAGGTCTATAGTGTTGATTTGTACATACAGTGCTTTAACTTATCAAGCGATTGGTTTATACAGGTTTCATTTTCCTGCCAATTTTATTTAAAATACCAAGGTCAAAAATTAAATGACTGACATTAAGCCTACCCCCCCCACCCCCCCCCCAAAAAAAAAATTGATTGATTGATTGGTTAGGTGTCTCAAGCCACACTTTTATTTCGCTTCATTTGTGAATTATTGATGGATTGTTGTTTTACACCTCATTCAAGATTATTTTACTTAAAAATGATGACATCTCTGTGAAGTTTAGTGAGAACAAAAACTGGCTATCAGTCTTGGTGAAACACCGGACCTTCTACAGATAACCTTGACCAATGATATCTGTGGAAAACTTAGCCCTTATGTGTGTTTGTCAACATTGATATCAAATATCGTTAAAGTGGTATGAGCTGCCAAAATTTAGACGTTTTAGTAAAATCCAATTGAAAAATTCATCGTTTGATGAACCCTAAAACAGTTGTTCAAGCAGCATTTAAAAGTTGAACCATTAATAAACACAGGGTTGATATGGATAACAAACTCTAAGAAGTCTGTTATCCATACCAACCCCGTTTTTATTCACCCTGAAACACTAAAAGATAGCAGTTGAAATAATAAAAAAATGCTTTCAAAGTAAGTAACTTACCCAAGAGGTGTGCAAATAATGAACAAAATTCAAATAGCCAAAATGTATGTACAGAACTGAGGAAGGGACATGGAGAACCAAATTTTAAATCACACAAAGACTAGGAAATTAGTTTTGACTTGCTAAAGGAACGCCGAAAAAAAAAAAATTTATGACTAAAACAAAAAAATTTCAACTTGTTACAGGTTACTAAATTTAGACTGGGAACTCATTCACCAATGAAAGCAGCGGATAGAATCTTAAGGGTGTCAAAAAGCTAAGCTTTGATTGGCTGGATATCGGGGGGTTGGATAACATCGCAAACCCTGACTTAATTAACCAATCAAAGTGCGTTTTACAAAACGAACTCTTTGAAAATGGCGCTGGTCTTTTAAGATATCACACGTGATGTTCATGCATTGATATATATACAATGCCCCCTAATTCAAAATATGCAACAATAAAAGACTTTCTATTTCATGAATCCTTACACAAACTGACTATATCTAGGCCAGCATATATAACACGAGCAATTTGATTGGTTAGTTAACACAAGGTGCGCGTTAATGATTCATCAGTCTAAATATAGTAACATTTAACAAGTTGAAAAATGTTTTTTCGGGGTGCCCTTTTTTTTTATCAAGTAGAATTTATCCTCGACGTCCCCTGCGTGTCCAAAAGACAGGTCGAAATTTTTTTTTTTTAGTCTTCGAGTGATATCAATGTCCCTTCCATGGTACCGTATGCATTTTTGTACTGTTTCAATAAATTCTCTCTACATTTGGCAGCTCATGCTGAATACTTAATAAATAAATAAGAAATTCCTACCCGTGTTGTGCATTCTTCCAGCGTACATCTCTCACATGTTGAAGGAAAAATGACATAGCGAAACACCTCTGATAAAACTCCTTCACGGATACTTAATTGAATATCTACTGTCGTGTTGAAAACTGTTGGACATCTGACAAGCGATGCGCTAACAAAGGTGGCTTTAACGACGGTAGTCATAAGGGAGGTGAAGTTTCTCTGAAACAAATATTTGAAATATCTTTGAGAATGATCATATAGCAGATTTTGGATGATAGCTGGGGTTTGATGGAAAAGGATTCTAGCTGGTCAAGTCAAAGAGAAGAAAATATAATTGGGTTTTTCACTTGATTGCTTTTTGTGGAAGAGTTGCCAGGTACTAACCAAATGTCAGGAGTTTTCTGCCCCAGTAAACGTGGTATACATGTAGCTGTCTTATAAGTCATTATTAGGCCTGCTTAATTTCAGGGGCTGCTTAATTGACAACTTTAAATGAACTTTCATATGATTTTCAACTTTAATATGCACGGTCTTCATTCACTTCAACTGTTTTAGTATCAACCCTGGGGAAACTCAAATAGGAGGTGTGCATCCTCACGTGGTAACAAACATACCCACAAAGTTTTGTGGAAACATGATAAAAACTGTAGGAGATGCGTTGACAAACTCTCACTATCTATCTATTCAATAAAGGGCAATAACTCCAAAAATAATTAAATCAGCGCAACCCCAACAGGAGTTACTCTTCATCACTTGGTAACAAACATGTCCACCAAGTTTTGTGGAAATCAATAATAACTGTAGGAGGAGATTCCTTGACAAACTATCACTGTCTAGCTATTCACACAGTTTCAATAAAAGACAATAACTCAACAAAAAAATTTACTCAGAGCAACCCAAACAGGAGGTGTGCATCCTCACATGGTAACAAACATACCCACGAAGTTTTGTGGAAACACGATGAAAACTGTAGGAGGAGATGCGTTGACAAACTCTCACTATCTATCTATTCACATAGTGTCAATAAAGGGCAACTTCAAAAATAATTAAATCAAAGCAACCAAAATAAGAGGTGCGCAACCTCACTTGTTAACAAACATGCCCACTTCCGTTTTGTGGTGAACCAATAAAAACTGTAGGAGGAGATGCGTTGACAAACTCTCACTGTCTATCTATTCAATAAAGGGCGATAACTCCAAAAATAATTAAATCAGAGCAACCCAAATAGGAGTTACACATCATCACTTGGTAACAAACATGTCCACCAAGTTTTGTGGAAATCAATAATAAGTGGCTATCGCCAACAGGACCCCTCGGGTCTGTGCCAAAGAAACTGAGGATATATTTATTTTCCGGACAATTTGTTGCGTGTGAAAAACTACTCCACATACATGCATCACATTTACAAGGAGGTTTTTGGCTGAGTCATGTAAGGGGCATAACTCTTGAAAAACAGGTTCAAGCGCGTCAATTTTAAATAGGCTTCTTGTACTTGCTGTGTTGAACAAATGTAGAAAGTTTTAAAAATGTGATTGAAAGACTTTTTTAGATAATGTGTTTACAAGGCTTTTTACCGCAGCGGTAATGTAAGGGGCATAACTCTTGAAAAAACATCCGAGCGCGTTGATTTTATATGGGCTTCTTGTACTTGCTGTAATAAACAAATGTGTGAAGTTTCAAAGTTGTAAGTTAAAGACTTTTTTAGATAATGTGTTTACAAGGCTTTTTACTGCAGCGGTAATGTAAGGGGCATAACTCTTGAAAAAAACATCCGAGCGCGTTGATTTTCAATAGGCTTCTTGTACTTGCTGTATTAAACAAACCTGTGAAGTTTCAAAGTTGTAAGTTAAAGACTTTTTTAGATAATGTGTTTACTAGGCTATTTATAGCAGCGGTAATGTAAGGGGCATAACTCTTGAAAACAAGAGTTTCGGGAAACCCAAAATACGCCCGGATAGGCACAGTAACTGCAGCCATACCAAAACAAATCCTTCCATATTTATTTAAATTTAATTTTCAAAATTCAGAGGGAAGAGGTTGAAGCTTGGTAAATGATTGATTGATTGATTGTTTGGTGTTTTACGCCGCGCTCAAGATTATTTCACTTACATGTATATGGCGACAATGCCAGTTTTATTAGGTGAAGCTTGGTAAAAAGGTGATGTTATGTCAGCAAAATGAAATATTACCACTAAAACCTTTAAAATCCATCTGTATCAAATTTAAAATGGGCTATTTGGATCAACAATTATTAACAAGATTTGTACACGGTACATGTACAAGTCATAGATTCTCGCTGCTGTTAAATCATGATGTTAAACATTGTTTGTTGTCAATATAGGTTGCACTAAAAGGTTTAAATTTTTTAGAAAAGCAGTTTATAATTTACTAATCTACTTAAACAAATGTAATTAATTGGCAATTTCGCAGCTCACACCAATTCAAATAGATTTGACAATTTTTCTCATAATATTTTTTATCAACATTATTTGGCTACAAAAAATATATAACAGTTGGGCATGTTAAAAGCCTACATTTAATTTTAATTTATGGAGGCCATAAATCTTTAGGCCATAAAAGCTCTAGAGACTGAGAGCTAACTGTAAGTTGACAAGGTAAATAGACCAAAGCTGGGATACTTATCTCTTGGTCTGTAGATAAAACTTTAATCCTTATATGTATTTTTCATTTGATTAAAACATTATATATTGATTTAAGAATAGTTTTAATCAATTTAGAAACATTATTGCAGTTTGATGAGAATCGGAAAAGTAGAAGCCATTTTATAATTTAAAGGTTATTTTCATGAAAATGAAAGTAAGAATAAAAGGGAATGTACATAATCCAATAATTTGCAATAGTTGATATCATAAACAATTTTTTTACACACTGTCTGTTAGTATGGTATGTAACATGAAAGATTTGAAAACATCGGATCATATTTGTTAAAGTTATGGAGAGAAAAAGTAAATATTACATAACCCAATATGGCTGCCATATTACGCAATGCATGATGTCAAAAATAGTTCGCGACACACCTTCCACCCATAAGGTATATACTCAGAAAAAATTGTGCAGATGGAATCAAAACTTTGGAAGTTATGGAGCGGAAGGGAATATTACATAATCCAATATAACTCCCATATTATGTAACCAGTGATGTTAAAAATAGTTTGCGACACACCTTCTACCCATAAGGTATATACTTAGAAAAAATTGTGCAGATGGAATCAAAACTTTAGAAGTTATGCAGCGGAAGGGAAAGCGGACGCCCGGACTGCCGGACGGACGGAGATGATACCATAATACAGCCCGCTTTTCAAGCCGGGCGTATAAAAACATCCGAGCGCGTTGATTTTCAATAGGCTTCTTGTACTTGCTGTAATAAACAAATGTGTGAAGTTTCAAAGCTGTAATTTAAAGACTTTTTTAGATAATGTGTTGACAAGGCTTTTCACCGCAGCGGTAATGTAAGGGGCATAACTCTTGAAAAAAACATTTGAGCCTGTTGATTTTCAATAGGCTTCTTGTACTTGCTGTAATAAACAAATGTGTGAAGTTTCAAAGTTGTAAGTTAAAGACTTTTTTAGATAATGTGTTTACAAGGCTTTTTATAGCAGCGGTAATGTAAGGGGCATAACTCTTGAAAAAAACATCCAAGCGCGTTGATTTTCAATAGGCTTCTTGTACTTGCTGTAATAAACAAATGTGTGAAGTTTCAAAGTTGTAAGTTAAAGACTTTTTTAGATAATGGGTTTACAAGGACCAATGGACAGACGGACAGACGGACGACGGAGGCAACGACAATACCCTTCGGGCAAAATTTGCCCGAGGGGTAAAAACTGTAGGAGGGGATTCCTTGACAAACTATCACTGTCTAGCTATTCACACAGTTTCAATAAAGGACAATAAAGGAGATGCATTGACAAAATTACGGACAGACAACCCAATTGCTATATCCCCCCACAATATTGAAAAATTTCTGAGTGGATTTTTCACTAAATAGCCGTATGTGGAAGAGTTGCCAGGCCTTTCCGATTGTCAGCGTGTCCTCTGGGCAAAGAGCCTAGCTTCCTCCCCCAGTAAATCTGGTAACGCTGCCTTAAAAGTGAAATAATCTTGGGTGTAGCAAAAAACATCAATCAATCAATCAATCTTTTTGTCCTTGATTCTCAACTTTTAAGAGCCTGTAATCCCCATATTCCAGAGCCACAACTCTTTATGCATAGCTGTCCCTCGTAGCTAATCCCCACTAATCCTTGCAAATCTGTTGGAAATAATCTTGAGTTTGCTGTAAAATATCATTTAATTCATGAAATAATTTGTTATATAATTCACATACCCCGAGATATTGTATATGACATGTCAAGTTCTCTGAGTCTACAAAATTCGTGCCGGGTATGAGAACAGTGTCACATGGTGACTGTGAATCGTCACAGAATTGAAATTCAGGGTTAACGGTCACCGATGGGGGTTTAGACGTATCAACGCCACAGTCAAATCCAGCATACCCTGAGTTACATACACATTCACCTGTAAAAAAACCACACATGAAATTAATATCACTTGGTTAATAAACTGTTTGTCAGTTTTGTAAATAAGCAGCTTATCAAAATAAACTTAAATAAATTTATATAAATTTAGAAAATCAAATTGCACCACGGTGAAAACTAAAATGAAAAGCTCTCAAACTCGTTTAATTTAAATGCCCACTAGAATATATCATTGTAACTGTTCAAACTTATATATCTAAAAGTGTAATTTAATAGTTTTCAAAAATAACAGTTGTTCATATTAAAAGGAAACAAGATTATTTCAGAAAATCTGTTGGATCCATGCCATCTAACTAAATTAAATTAATCAGTTTAAAAATCAAAGTGAAAATTATCAGATAGTAGTCGAGTGTAAAACATTATTAAATATTGGTACCTTTTTTTATTTGATCTGAGTGGGATTCATAAACACTCTAGAGGCCCTGTTCTACTAAGCTGGCGTAATGTTATGTATATGCTTACTGCATGGAGTTCCGCCTCAAAAGTTGCAACAATTTGTAAGTCACTATCATTCGACATGCATTTGCGAAAGGCGTAACTTAAGCCAGCTTAGCAGAACGAGCCCCGAACGTGAAAACTTAAAAAATACCTCTCGAGAGGAATTAATTTAGGTGTAAATAAAGTTCAACAAACCATTAACACAATTTCCATTTCCTTGACAGTTATTTGGACAGAGTTTATTAAGGATGTTAGCTGGGGGACCTGTCTTGTTGGTACCAGGAACAGTTTGCCAAAAATCCACATCGACCGTTACGATAATTGAACAGCGCAGCTTCATATCTTCCAAGGCGGCAGGGATGTAATCATAGCTGTCTGTGATCTGAAAAAAAAGGGGTTTTCAGTCTTTAGAATCCCTCAGATTATCTCCCTTTTGTGACGGCATTGCAAAGATCACTGGAAGATGTTTTGGTGAATGTCAGATAGATTTATCAGTTGAATTATAACCACCTTTGTAATAAAAAAAATCTGAAAAATTCAGCTTGTTTATAAAGAAGAAAAGCATGATCAGTAAAACTAAAAAAAAACAAACAAGAACTAACTAAAAATTTTGCAAGAGAAATGGCCCAGACAAATGAAATGGGTAAAACTTGATGATTTCCAGAAACCAAGGGCAATAACTCTAAAGATATCAACATCAAAGAGGGAAGAAAGTGACATTGCATAACCACTCGGCCTACTGAGTAGATACCAGCTAGGTTTCAAACCGAAATATTACCCGGACAAAAGATATGGACAGATTTTGATGATTTCCAGAAACAAAAGATGATAACCCTAAATATTAAAAGAAAAAAAAGGGTATTGCTTAAAAAACAACTTTGACTTCAGTTAATAAGCCATTTTTTGTCCAATTTTTACTGAAACCATGCCTTTTGGCTACTATATAGGACGGTTTTGAGTTCTTGAAAAAATTCCATCCAAAATTATTTCCATCCAAATAAAAATAGCTGTAAGCCCTGCAATCCGAGAATGTATCGAAAGTTATCAAGATGCATAATAAAGATAAGTGGCTGTCGCCATCAGGACCCCTCGGGTCTGGGCCAAAGAAACCGAAGATATATTTATTTTCCAGACAATTTGTTGTGAGTGAAAAACTACTCCACATACATGCATCACATTTACAAGGAGGTTTTTGGCTGATAGTCATGTAAGGGGCATAACTCTTGAAAAACATGTCTGAACACATCAATTTTAAATAGGCTTCTTGTACTTGCTGTATTGAACAAATGTAGGAAGTTTCAAACTTGTAAGTTAAAGACTTTTTTAGATAATGTGTTTACAAGGCTTTTTATAGCAGCAGTAATAAAAGGGGCATAACTCTTGAAAAAAACATCCGAGCGCGTTGATTTTCAATAGGCTTCTTGTACTTGCTGTATTAAACAAATGTGTGAAGTTTTAAAGTTGTAAGTTAAAAACTTTTTTAGATAATGTGTTAACGAGGCTTTTTATAGCAGCGGTAATAAAAGGGGCATAACTCTTGAAAAAAACATCCGAGCGCGTTGATTTTCAATAGGCTTCTTATACTTGCTGTATTAAACAAATGTGTGAAGTTTTAAAGTTGTAAGTTAAAAACTTTTTTAGATAATGTGTTTACGAGGCTTTTTATAGCAGCGGTAATAAAAGGGGCATAACTCTTGAAAAAAACATCCGAGCGCGTTGATTTTCAATAGGCTTCTTATACTTGCTGTATTAAACAAATGTGTGAAGTTTTAAAGTTGTAAGTTAAAGACTTTTTTAGATAATGTGTTTACAAGGCTTTTTATAGCAGCGGTAATAAAAGGGGCATAACTCTTGAAAAAAACATCCGAGCGCGTTGATTTTCAATAGGCTTCTTGTACTTGCTGTATTGAACAAATGTGTGAAGTTTCAAAGTTATAAGTTATAGACTTTTTTAGATAATGTGTTTACAAGGACCAATGGACAGACGGACGACGGAGGCAACGACAATACCCTTCGGGCAAAATTTGCCCGAGGGGTAAAAACCACATCTTAATTTGGCAGCCATTTTTTGTTAAGTTTTTACTGAATCTATTTCATTTTGGCTACCATCTAAGATTCTTTTGAGCTCTTAAAAAAATTCCATCCAAAATTTTTCTCAACCATTTATAACAATCTGTTTTCAAAAACATAATTATCATTGCATAATTCTGAATCCGACAGAAAAGATATTCCTTGATATATGAAGCAGATGTCCTTTCTCTTTATTTACCAGGCTGACCTAAAAGTCATATTACTTACCAAGATATCTTCAACACAGGAGTCCAATACTGATTCATAATATACACCTGGTAGCTCCACACAGTTAGTTCCCTTTAATGACTCTTCAATAGACCCTTTACATCTCTTTCTGGCAATCTCGTCAGTGATGTTACTGGGGGTGGGCCAGAAGGGCGTCTGAAAACCAATGCAGTTGATTAATTTCATATGAGGTAAATGTTGTGGCAAAAACACACAGCCTCACAACCATCCCCTCCCAACTTAACAGACTTATATGGATTGATTTATGGGTGTTTTGCGCCTCACCAAAGATTATTTCGCTCATATGGCAGGTTTAGTGGGGGGGGGAATTATGCTCTTTGTCAGTGGAAAGACCCAACCCTCAATGAGTACCTGGCAACTCTTCCACATACAATGGTCAAGAGACTGAGTGAGGGACTGGATCACTTTAACAGACCAAGCCACCAAGGCCCCGATTCATGATACATATAATTGGCTGTCAGGACTCATTATCATACTTTGTTTGATTTCAGTTAACTCAAATTCTTGGCATAGCTGAAGACAGTGAAGATACATACAACTTATTCATTACAAAATATTCCAGAAAATTCTACTAACTACAGCCAAACTCCAGTCTGTCTTCAACGTAATGCAATATGGGTTTTGGGTATGAAGGTCCTAATGACATATCCCCCTTTTTAACACAATTAAAAACTTGTCTCAATGGTTATTTTAATCTAGAATATTTTTATTGTCTCTGAGTATTTCAATGTTTATAAATATATGAAGGTTCAAATTCTCACTTCAAATCTCCATGATATGTTGAACTGGAATACAGTCACTGGTCTTTCTAATACACATTTCCGTACAGGATTTTCAGCTAGCTGGAGGAAGATATCTGTTTTATCCTTAAAAGCTGGGGACAAATAAAAGATTCAAATCATTTTTTATATTGAATTATCTTAACTTCAACATCAGATCAATATAAGTTTTCAGCCAGATTTCAGGGTTTCAAGTTGTTGAACGATGATTGCGATTTTTCTTTCACATATGTATTCGTGTTACCAAGGTTACTGAGGCAGGAAACCCAGCTATTTGATTGGATGAAAACCTTGACATTTAAGTCACCTGACAATCATTGGTTAACGGGTGAATTCTTTTCTTCAGGCTGAGTGTGATTAGAACCTGGGACCTCAACGAGACATAGAGATACAATGTAGGCACCCAAGAGACAAAGTTTAATGTCATTTGGAAAAGTTTTAAACACACACATGAATTAAATCAAAAGATTTGCCCAACAAAGGTGTTGTATTGAGCAAACAAAACCTTCACTTTCTTCAACAACAGTTAAACAGAAGTTTTTTTCAACTAGTTATCAAGATATTCCATTTTTTTTAATTTTTGGGCTTGGGTGACTTCTCCTAAAAATAGGAGAGCACATAAATCACATTGCCATGACAACCCTAGCAATGGAGGTATACAGGAGTTGTCAAGACAATTATGCTTAAACTGTTGGGCGCAGCACTGAAAAATTAAAACCTTTTTACTAAAAAAAATAAGTGGCTGTCGCCATCAGGACCCCTCGGGTCTGGGCCAAAGAAACCGAAGATATATTTATTTTCCAGACAATTTGTTGTGAGTGAAAAACTACTCCACATACATGCATCACATTTACAAGGAGGTTTTTGGCTGATAGTCATGTAAGGGGCATAACTCTTGAAAAACATGTCCGAGCACATCGACTTTAAATAGGCTTCTTGTACTTGCTGTATTGAACAAATGTAGGAAGTTTCAAAGTTGTAAGTTAAAGACTTTTTTAGATAATGTGTTTACAAGGCTTTTTATAGCAGCGGTAATAAAAGGGGCATAACTCTTGAAAAAAAACATCCGAGCGTGTTGCTGTATTAAACAAATGTGTGAAGTTTCAAAGTTGTAAGTTAAAGACTTTTTTAGATAATGTGTTTACAAGGCTTTTTATAGCAGCGGTAATGTAAGGGGCATAACTCTTGAAAAAAACATCCCAGCGCGTTGATTTTAATTAGGCTTCTTGTACTTGCTGTATTAAACAAATGTGTGAAGTTTTAAAGTTGTAAGTTAAAGACTTTTTTAGATAATGTGTTTACAAGGCTTTTTATAGCAGCGGTAATAAAAGGGGCATAACTCTTGAAAAACATGTCCGAGCACATCGACTTTAAATAGGCTTCTTGTACTCGCTGTATTGAACAAATGTAGGAAGTTTCAAAGTTGTAAGTTAAAGACTTTTTTAGATAATGTGTTTACAAGGCTTTTTATAGCAGCGGTAATAAAAGGGGCATAACTCTTGAAAAAAAACATCCGAGCGCGTTGCTGTATTAAATAAATGTGTGAAGTTTCAAAGTTGTAAGTTAAAGACTTTTTTAGATAATGTGTTTACAAGGCTTTTTATAGCAGCGGTAATGTAAGGGGCATAACTCTTGAAAAAAACATCCCAGCGCGTTGATTTTAATTAGGCTTCTTGTACTTGCTGTATTAAACAAATGTGTGAAGTTTTAAAGTTGTAAGTTAAAGACTTTTTTAGATAATGTGTTTACAAGGCTTTTTATAGCAGCGGTAATAAAAGGGGCATAACTCTTGAAAAAAACATCCGAGCGCGTTGATTTTAATTAGGCTTCTTGTACTTGCTGTATTAAACAAATGTGTGAAGTTTATAAGTTAAAAGTTAAAGACTTTTTTAGATAATGTGTTTACAAGGCTTTTTATAGCAGCGGTAATGTAAGGGGCATAACTCTTGAAAAAAACATCCGAGCGCGTTGATTTTAAATAGGCTTCTTGTACTTGCCGTATTAAACTAATGTGTGAAGTTTCAAAGTTGTAAGTTCAAGACTTTTTTAGATAATGTGTTTACAAGGACCAATGGACAGACAGACGACGGAGGCAACGACAATATCCTTCGGGCAAAATTTGCCCGAGGGGTAAAAATTAAAACCTTTTTACTAAAAAAAAAACTGTATAAATATAATGACTGACATTGGCAAAAAAAAATCATGATTTGCTATTGGTGGACTTTATTCTGGATTTAAACATTTGGGGGAGGGGTGAACAATCCTCTTACACTTTCGTCTTCCTACAGTAGGCGTGCAAGTGTTTAACTGGAGCTGGTCAGAGCATGTTTCTGGAAACGTTTCCTGACATTGACAGAATATGTCTCTGGTATTCTCCAAGACTTGGCTGTTTCCATCAGGGCAAAAACCTCTGTACAGAGAATGGCTCTCCTCAACCCTGAAAAGAAAAGAATCACAATTACTAAAGGAACCATTTTATTCAGTTATTCTAATCAACGTAAGGGGCCACGGTGGCCCGGGCGGTTCGAGTGATAGTCCCTCACTTTGGCATAGACCTTCCATCGATTTGGCGCACGATCGAATCCAACTCAGATCAAATAAAAATTGAAAAATTCTGAGTGGGTTTTTCACTCAATGAACGTATGTGGAAGAGTTGCCAGCTACTTGCCAAGGGTCAGGGGTTTCCTCCGGAGAAAGACCCTGTTTTAATACCCCCCACTAAACCTGGCAACGCAGACAAATAAGTGAAATAATCTTGAGTGCAGCCTAAAACATCAATCAACCTAATCTATGTATTATTATTATTATTACAAAAAAGCAAATCCTACCTTCAAAGTTGGTTAAAGTAGTTAAGAAGCATAGCCATTCAAAACAATCTTTTGATTGAATGATTGATGTTTTATGATGCAGGACCTGCTTCATGCAGTCCTAGGTAAAATTAATTCATAGATTTGTCACTCTAAAGTGCAGCCAACAGGCAAGGGTAAGTTGAATAAACTATATGTATTGAAGTTTCTTAGCTTGATTGATTGATTGTTTGGTGTTTTACGCCGCGCTCAAGATTATTTCACTTATATTGCGGCATTGCCAGTTTTATTGTGGGAGGAAACCGGGCTCTATGCTCGGAGGAAACCCACGACCTTCCGTTGGTAACTGGCAACCATCCCACATAAGTCGTTCGAGTGAAAACCCAGTCAGAAAATTTTCCAATTTTTTTGACTGAATGGGATTCGAACCCGCGACCCATTGGTGGAAAGCTTTTCGGATTGAGCATCCAACGCTATACTTACTGAACAACGGAGGCCCCCCATAGCCATTCAAAACAATCTTTTGATTGAATGATTGATGTTTTATGATGCAGAACCTGCTTCATGCAGTCCTAGGTAAAATTGATTCATAGATTTGTCACTCTAAAGTGCAGCCAACAGGCAAGGGTAAGTTGAATAAACTATATGTATTGAACTTTCTTAGCAGCCATTCATATAAAAGTATGTACCAGTGCTGAATATCTCTAATTCGAGGGGCAACAACTGCTAAATCTCTTACCTCCAGTTTGCAGAGAAAGCTGTGGGTTGCTTGACTTTGGGTCCGTCATACAGTTGTCCATTTTGTAAGAGAAGATCATTGTTCTTTTCCCCATCCAAAAATCCACACAAACCTACCGACAACAACATTTGTTAAGAGATGCAGAAAGTAATCCGAGTAAATAATGCTACTTCAACACCAGTTTTTAAACCATTAACCAAACTTTGTGCATTAAATTTTGCTCTAAAAATGTATTGTATGAATATCACCAAAAAGAAAATTAAATCTGTTTGTTCCTGATATTTTTAGATGATTCTGTCTGAAGTACCTTCTGTCTGCTCAACATCTTGGGCAGAAGATTTGATGACAAGATTTAAAAAGCCGTTGTTAGTATAAACTGTCACATAGGTCCCTGTGGGTAACACAATCTGAAATGACAAAATAACATAGTTACAATAAATGACATTCACATCAATTTTACTGACAGCTCTACTTTTTACAGTTTTTCTTAAAGCGAGCTACATTGTACTTAAGACTGAGGTTAATTGTTTATTGCCTAAATCATCACTTGGGATATTTCTTTTATTTGAAGTTGTCGTCATTTTTTTAGGAGGAGGAAACTGGGCCCCCAGTAAGAACCATTGGTATCTAAGCTGGCAAACATCCTTCATGTATATCAAATGAAAACCAAATCAGAATATTTTTAATTCTTTTGGTTGAAACTCATAACTTAAGTCTTGGAGTCTCAGTCAGTAGACAGATGGTCTCTCTTGCTGGATAAGCCTTCCATCGATGGTTCAAAGAACAGTCCAAAACAGTGCACAGAAACAGTTTCTGGGTGTGATTTACATTTGATAGTTTTATATGGAATGATTGTCTGAAACTTTCCTTCGAGCAAAAGAGTTCAGTTTCCTCCTTCACTAAATCTGGCAATGGTGCCAAAGAAGGGAAGTACAATCTTGAATGCAACTTCAACTTATGGCCCTCCACAAGAATTGAGGATGACTAAGATTCATAAGATGAATACCATTCAAATGATTTTTTGCATAAGTTGTAACTGACCAACATGTATCTTATTACATATACTTCTTACAATATTTGATTCACTAGAGTAGAAAAGAAGCAATCAATGTTTATAAACATGGGACTTCATAGCTTACCCTGTATCGATTTCCTCTGGTCAAAATCTTGAAACCTGGTGCAAATGGACCGTTCTGAAAAACCCTCACTTCAGCTGCTTTTGATTTGTCTTGCTTTTCTCGATCTGGGCCACAAATATCCACAAGTATAACATCATCGTCAACACGCACAGCAACAGCACAGTTACATGATGCAAAGCCATAACAACTTCGGAAAAATGAATTTATCTAAAACAAAATATATATTTGATGTCCACAAAAACATTTGAAATAGTACTACTGTTGAACTGAATTCAAACAGCCTCTGCAGAAAAAATCTCACCAAATAATTTGTGATTGACATCCACTTAAACCAAGATAGAGTGGAACTTAAAATCACGGGTCATCTGAAGCCAAATTTACCAACACAAAATTGCTCAAACTTACCCATTCTGGTATCAGTTAATAAAAAGGCTAGCTTCATTATCGTGAACACAAACTATCATATTTATCGAGAAAGTTCAAAGTAATCTAGAACAACTTGTAGAGTGACTCTGGCTTTAAATTGTTTCCACAGCGTAAATGACAGGGTTATTTGGGGATGATAGTATACCATGTGCCCAAATCCAATATTTCTTTGTGGTATCCACACCACGTACAGTCAGTCAGAAAATTGACATGGGTCAATCAACAAACTTTGGTCATAGTAATCCACTTCAGTCAGTTATATGCATGTGGGAATACACATAATACAAGAAAAAAGTTGCTATAAACTGAAATTTGTCAAAAAGAAAATAAAAGCTGCTACTTACTGCATAAGGTAGAGTTTTATGTCGATAAAGAACAAATTCCCCTTCCAAGAAATTATCGTAAGTTCTGAAAGAATAATCAAATAACATGGAACTGATTAGAAACAAATTATTTGACTATCTGGGGCTTCCGTAAGCTAGGCAGGTAAGGTCCTCAATAATGGCAAATTAAACCAAAAGGACCTTGTACTTCAAGTCTTTGAAACGAAGATCCACTTAAATACAACCCTCATGAAGGGTTACATATGAAGCTGATGTTTTCACAAAAGAACAAATTTGTGAAGCTCTGATTGATTGTTTGGTGTTTTACGCCGCGTTATTTCACTTACATGGCAGCGTTGCCAGTCTAATTGTGGGAGGAAACACACGACCTTCCGGTGGTAACTGGCAACCATCCCACATAGATCGTTCGAGTGGAAACCCAGTCAGGTGAAGCTCTGAGCCTAGCCTGGCAGCCATCTTGGATTTTACTATTTTTTTCTTCTTCAAAATAAACTCCATAAGACAGTGCTGACTTGTTTTTTTTAACTATTGTTAACTTTACAAAATTGCAAAAAAAAAAAAAAATCTACTGACAAAGTATATATTCAGGGAGAGGAAAATATTGATGTGAAAAACAAAATGATGTTGTTGATCAAGTTTTGTTTTGGTTACTTACAGTCCATCAAAAGTGGTCATATGAGGATCATTTATGGACTTGCAAGATGAAGTTCCGTCTCTATCCTTCACAGAAACCTGTTTAACAAGCAAAACAAGAAAACTATACAGCCTACATGTATTTTCTCATGGTGGTTTAAATTTCAATAAGTGAATACTTAAGTAAAATATGTAATACTTCATTTTAAAAAGAGTGTAAGTAAACTTGATATATGCCCTCTGCTAAGATTGATTACTCTACATTATAGAGAATATTTGTTTAAATTTCAGCAATTAAAATTCTATTTTGATATGAAAGATATTTATTTCTCTGTTCGATGAACAAATATGAATTGTTCCCGCATGCGTCATAAATGCTTGATGACACACCATCTACCCATAATGTAAATGCTGTGAAAGAATTGTAAAAATAGGTCAAAATTCTTCAAGTTTTGAAGCGGAAAAAAAGAACTAAGATATAGAATAAAAGAGAATATTACAAAATCTAATATATATGCCATATTATGCAACCGAAGATGTCATAAATGGTTGATGACACACCATCTACCCATAAGGTAAATGCTGTGAAAGGAATGTAAAGATCAATCAAAATTCTTCAAGTTATGAAGCAGATGGGAGCCTGGGAAGAATGGATGGCGCTGCACCATAATACGGACAAATGTTCACAGTAGTTCCAAGACAGGTTTTTGGTAATTTGTTTGCTCTTTTTTTCAAGCAAATATGATTTAATTCTACCTTAAAACAGCAGGGCTATTTGATGTCATGCTATTAATGACTTTAAAAAATAGTGTTTCGGAACAGAAAAAAAAAACGTTTTCCATACATGGTGTTTTAAAACAATGGTAACATGTATGGTAAACCATGGCAATGTGTATGGTAAAACGTATGGTAAACCATGGTAGTTTATGATAAACCATGGGAATGTGTATGGTAAACCATGGTATTGTGTATGGTAAACCATGGTATTGTGTATGGTAAACTATCATATTTGTATGCAGTAAACCATGGAAGTGTATAGTAAATCATGGCATTGTGAATGGTAAACCATGGTAGTTTATGATAAACCATGGGAATGTGTATGGTAAACTATCGTATTTGTGTGCAGTAAACCATGGAAGTGTATGGTAAAACCATGGGAATGTGTATGGTAAACCATGGGAATGTGTATGGTAATGTGTATGGTAAACCATGGTAATGTGTGGTAAACCATGGTAATGTGTGGTAAACTATGGTAATGTGTATGGTAAACTATCGTATTTGTGTGCAGTAAACCATGGAAGTGTATGGTAAACTATCGCAATGTGTATGGTAAACCATGGTAATGTGTATGGTAAACTATGGTAATGTGTATGGTAAACCATGGTATTGTGTGGTAAACTATGGTATTATATGGAAAAACATGATGTTTTGAATGCAAAGCGTAGTATTTTTTACATAACATAGAATTACATTTAGCTCAAAACTTGTTTATCTGCAGTCAGAAAATAAACTATGATTGTTATTTACAGTAACCTTGTGATGTAATTTGACTAATAAATACATAACATTAATATTAGTAACTATATACAGCAAGAAGTGTCCAACACAAACCTGAATAGAACCCATTATCATTGATGATGCAACAGAATTGTCACACATCACCTCACTAAAGATTGTCAAAATATATTTCTGAGTTTTGGCCTTTAGTCCATCCGCCAATCCTTTCAGTGGCAAAAACATTTTAGACCAATCAGAGGAAGCGGCGCTAAATCTGCAGCTTGAAAATGGTGTACTTCCTTTTGGTAATCCAACAATTAACTGTGAAATCCTGTTGCCGTCGGGACACTTTTGTTCGCGGGAAACTTGTTTAATACTGGTCCAGATATTTCTTCGACACATAGTTCTGTTTTCAAAAGTTGGGCATAAGAAGTCTGGTGGTAGCTTGGACATCACTTCTATATACTTTATCTCTCCTCCTTCCTGTAACTCAATATCTGACTCTTGCTCTCCAAGCTAGATAAGCAAAAACATATATGATTGATTGATTCAATAGGTTAAAGTGGCATGAGCTGCCGAAATTCACATTTTTTTCATAATTTCTGATCGTCACGACAGTAAGAGGCTTTGAAGGCCATTGAAAAACTAAATGATTAGAGTTGGAATGAGAAAAATCCATACAGTATGTGGCCTATACGAACTGAAAATGTGTTCGAAATGTAAACAAAATTTAAATAACCGGGACGACCATTCATTCATTCTAAGCCAAAGTTTGTTCAAAACAATACTTTGACGTACATTCTCGA
This sequence comes from Lepidochitona cinerea, assembly GCA_963971465.1. NCBI lineage: Eukaryota > Metazoa > Mollusca > Polyplacophora > Chitonida > Tonicellidae > Lepidochitona > Lepidochitona cinerea. The sequence goes on from OZ020553.1 coordinate 42,427,898, forward strand.
GACTAGAAACACTAAAACGCTTCTGAATTATACGTCTTCGGAAAAATAGCCGATAATTTCAACATTCTGTTTCAAAGTCAAAATATCAACATTTTGGCAGCTCATGCCACTTTAACTCAACTGGCACATGCGGATTGATTATATTTGACACACATTGGCAGAGTTGCTAGGTTTATCAAGGAGAGGAAACCAAGGTCTGTGGCAGAATATTTCTCCATTGTGTCATTTGATTGATTGATGTTTTACCCAGCACCCAAGATTATTTCAGTTATATGGCAGCATTTCCAGGTTTAGTGGTGGAGGAAACCGGGCTCTTTGAACAGAAGAAACCCCGACCTTTAACGAGTACCTGTCAGCTCTTCCACATACGGTGATTGATTGAATGAAAAATCCACTCAGAAATTGTTCAATTTTTATTTGGTCTGAATAGGATTTGATCCAGCTCCGCATTGATGGAAGGCACGTGTCGGACTGAGGGACTATCACTCTTAACTGACTGAGGCTCCCTGTGTCATTTGAACCCTTGCCCATGGGTTGATTGTTTGTTTGTTCATAGAGCATTATTTCAAGACAGTGTTGCCAGATTAATTGCGAGAGCTGCTTGGAGGAAATCCTGATGATTGGCAGATCAGTGAGCCACTGCCTCACTGGACTAAATTGGATTTGAGCCCCTTACCAATCAATGGAAGGCTGGAGTCTATAGCTCTACCTAAGGAACCATTCAGAAAGACAACCATGGATGGAAGGCTAAGTTCAATGAACTATATGTGTGGAATGGAGGTAACGTGGTATTTGATTTGCATTGAATGCCGCCATTACTAGGAGATGATTCAATATCGATCCAGATCTGTTATGCATGCGCGCTTCAACTATCAATGGCGGCACATTTTACAAAGTCAGATCTAAACCAGCCAATGAGACATGTCCATTCCACGCATATAGTTCATTGGCCAAGTTATAGTGTGAAGACAGTACCCATTGACCAAAGGAACTCTCAGACCCCCAAATGCTTCCAAAATTTTGATACAGGCTCTATAAAAACAAGACTATGTGGATTGATTCAGCTTTAACGCCACACTCAAATCTTCAGCAACGGCAAGGAAATTTGCAGATAAAGTGAGCATCTGCACCCAACACCCATGACCCAAGACACTCACCTGAAAGTGAACTCCTATTGGACGGCTTCTGCTGGGTGGCCCCATTGTTGATTCACAATCAGATAGAAAACACTGCGTAACCACACAACGTATCTGAAGAAAAAAACCTTTCTTTGTTACTATTCCTAATTTGTTTTCTATTTCTTGACTAATCGCCAATTAGACTTGGCAAGTAAATTAATATATTTCTTATCAGAAGCAAATCGAGTAAATAAGAAAAATGCTCGAACTTAAAAAATGCTTCACACCACATACATGTAACTACTGCATGTGTCAATATGCTACATTCTTAGTGTAGCTGTTCGTACCACTTTTACCCTTACATATATAACCAAGTAAATTAAATCAAAATACCGTGGTTTTTGGAGAAACACATCCTAATTCATCAACAGTAACCAGGCTAAGACTGGTATTACTCCATGTGTCTTCGTGTCGAAGTTCTGTGCCCGCATACCATTTGATAGTAGACACAATTCCAGCGGTTTCTGCCATTCTAAATGAACAGTTTAATTTGTTACCATCTTCTGAGCTCTCTATAACTGGAGGTGCATTTACCCTAGGTAAATCTAAAAATAATAATCATGGGTTTACATTTTCATAGTATTTCATATCTCAATGAAATGCAGAAGGCTATTGGGATATGTTTTGTATCAAAATTTCAAATACCAAGATGAATGGAGAAAATAATCTTTTCATGAAACAGTTTTATTGAAAGCTGGAGGCTACTAATACATAAAGTTTTAAGACAGTTGTTTGACATATGCAAGGACTCACTGTCATGGCAACATATAACTTGAAGATCTCTAGAAGTTTTGAAATGGAATTTCTACAAAAATGTTTTCATTTGACATAAAAGAGTCTACGTAAAAAACCCTAACTTACCCAGTTGAAAATCGGTGTTAAATTCCTGGATGATAACATGAGAAGCAGAAACAAACTGAATCTGACAAATTGAAAATTGACTGTTTGTTCCTAGAGAACCAATCAGAAAGTCTGATGGCTGATCACATGATGAAGGCGGGTCACATGATGGTGCTTTCATGTCATAGTTTGATTCTTTGTAACTATCATCATTAATCATTAAAAGCAATCCCGTCTGGAAAGACCAGCTAACTGTGAGTTTCATGAACACATTTGTCTTGAGCACATTTCCAGAGATCACACTCCATGTTTTGTCCTCAATAGAAACGGTTGCATAAACTTTATTTCTTTGAACATAAACTACTAGCCCATGAAAGTTTGACGCTTGAAATCCATTTTGAATAATGATGGTTCTTTGGGAGGTGGATTTTATGGAAAACATAAACTGTAACATGAATCCAAGTGCACATCTTTTTATATTTCCCAAGCAATCATTATTGTCAAGATCCATTTGAAGATAGGTGTTGGTGCCTGAGAAAGATACAGCTATACCACCTTCTGGACCCTCCACTTCCACAACACTACCAAATATGGTGAAGTTCAAAGATTGGCTCTTGATTCTTCTTTCCAGAACTTCCAAGAAATACAGCCTGGTTACAGAGATTGAATTGACTGCAAAAAAATCATATTTTCTTTGTGGATCAAGCCAGTGTAAGCAGATAATGAAGTAATATCATTGACAATAAATGTACCGACTTGTGCCTTTGATTACGTTTAACACCATAGTCAAGATTATTTCACTTTTATTTTGCTGTACATGTAGGCCTATCTCCTTCATTTGGGGAGTGAGCCACGCAAAAGAAAACCCCTTTGGCGGGTAACTCTGAACCATTCCGCAAACGTCGATCAAATGAAAAAACTTCACACCACATTTATCTGAATTGAGTGGGATAGAGCAGTGACCTATTGCTTGAAGGATGTTTTGAATGGGCAAACAATATCTACTCAGTCAAGGCGCTCAACCTCCTTGCCCTATCAAAATAAACCCAGATAGAAATGACAGTTTCAGACAAAATAAAAAAATGATTTATCCCTTAAACGTAAAAATAAATTTTGAGATTAGTACTCACCTTGAATTGGGCTCCAAAGTATGTTGGACTCTGACGGATAACAAACAAGTCTTGGATTCTTAAGGTTAATGAAACCTTCTTGAATACATTGTCCATCAATCTCACAAATATTCATCTAAAACAAATAAATAAATCCATACAAATTCTATTCTCTCTTCAGTAGTTTTTCTAAATTATAGAATAAATTCAAGGATAAATTATTGGGAAAACATGTGTTGAAAGATTTATAGATTTATTGATGTTTTGAAAAAAAGAAAAACGTTATGCCCTTATAGGGCTGAGTTACTGTGTTTTGAGGGGAGATAACAAGTGTTATGATAATACATGAACACTGACAAAAGTCTGTCACACGTAGGCAGATTCACATCCATCTGACAAAAGTCGGCCACACAGAGGCAGATTCACATACATCTGACAAAAGTCTGCCACACACAGGCAGATTCACATCCATCTGACAAAAGTCTGCCACACACAGGCAGATTCACATCCATCTGACAAAAGTCAGTCACACATAGGCAGATTCACATCCATCTGACAAAAGTCAGCCACACACAGGCAGATTCACATCCATCTGACAAACGTCTGCCACACACAGGCAGATTCACATCCATCTGACAAAAGTCTGTCACACATAGGCAGATTCACATGCATCTGACAAACGTCTGTCACACACAGGCAGATTCATATGCATCTGACAAAAGTCTGCCACACATAGACAGATTCACATCCATCTGACAAAAGTCTGTCACACAGGCAGATTCACATCCATCTGACAAAAGTCTGTCACACACAGGTAGATTCACATCCATCTGACAAAACCCTTGCACACACAGGTAGATTCACATCCATCTGACAAAAGTCTGTCACACATAGGCAGATTCACATCCATCTGACAAAAGTCTGTCACACACAGGCAGATTCATATGCATCTGACAAAAGTCTGCCACACATAGACAGATTCACATCCATTTCACAAAAGTCAGTCACACATACAGTACCGTCGCCTTCGAAGGGCAAACACGCGTCAAAGTTTACTAGTGAACACCGCAGGGGTTTCTTATCAGTTCAAGCGCAGGAATGTACAAGTAGTCCGGTGAACGCCAACTTATCGATGAAAGGGATTAGCGCAGGCTATTGAATTGGAACGTCACCTGCTGTGCGGCCTGCACTTGTGTCTGACTTTCTTCAGACTTGTCTATCGTAGATAGTGTTTGTTACTTTTTATTTGTTTGTAGGTTTATTAGCAATATGTAATAGTTGAAAAGGATGAACAGAAGCACTATCCAGGTCAATTCAAAAGTGACCCAGGATTATGTTAGACCCTTCTACCAACATTTGTCGTGAATTCAGTAGCTCCGAGGTAACGTACTGGACTGCTGATCGAGCGGTGCACGGATCTCATCCCCTGAAAACTATATGATTTATTATTCTTTCAGATTTATATATATAAACAAATAAATTTTGTTGTTATAAGGAAATTAATCAATGAAAAAAGTACTTAAGAAATATATTTTAATTAACTCTTGTGTTTGAAAAATAAGTTCGCCGCTTGAATACGGTAGATTTGACTTAGTAAAATTGATTCTTTCATGTACATTTTCTACATCATATGTTTTTTTCCAAAATTTTTCATTAGTTCACCTGCTTCAAAATTTCATTTTGACAGAATGGTTTCTTTTACACATGTGACTGTCATTTTATCAGATTATGTGGGTCTTGTGGGTCTTATGGTGATGCGTGTCAAGTGTCCGCTGAGTTCTTTGACACGTTTTTATATGCAGGGTTTCAATTTGTAATGTATATATATGATACCAAATATGTATCCTTCATTTCAATTGAATAGCATGGAAGTTGTAACTATAAGAAATATTTCTGGATAAGACCGCGCAAGTATAGATCGTTTGAGAAACACTGATCAATATGGAAATAAATATATGAATGATCTGTTGCGTTTCATAGTGAGTTTATATTGTGAAATTCCAGAGTGTGTTAGTGCTTCTCCGCTTGAGCTTTTGCTGAAATAAAAGGTTGAAGAGATTGAGAAACAAAAGCCTGAAGAGATTGAGAAACAAAAGCCTTCTAATAAGAGAGTACCATGGGGTTTTGTTAAATGCCTGCTATGTTAATCGTCTAGTTAAGACATTGTATAATCCTGATCAAGAGATTAGCTGATTTAAAATGACAATTTCACACTCATGGCGGTTTGGGCTGGAGGGGGCGGGGATGTACGAGTTTACAATAACAACTGTACCTTACCCTTTTTAGGAAATCTAATCTTTTTATCAACTGTTTATTCATTCTTTGAGATTTGATGGGACTAAAATGAACTGAAGTTGATAAACAAAGCCCCTTGTCTATGCGTATATATGCCACCGATTTCAGAGATTTCGTTGAATACGTCGATATAGCAAATATATTTTTGTTGCAACCATCGATTTATTATGATCAATACATTTCTTAAATGAAATTTATTGTTTTAAACCTAACCTTAAAATATCTTTGGTTTACCATTACTTTAGTTGACAAACAAAAAACCTTGATGAAATAACATGCATCACCATTAGGTGACGATGCCTAAACTTTTACGCGTGTATGCCACGAGTGAGTTAGCCGTGAATCCACTGTGAAGTCTGTACAACAAAGTTATTTTGAAGTTTCAATCTCTGATACTTTTCATGAAAAATGTATATCTTATCTTAAATGAAATGCATTTCTTTAAACCTGTTTGTGCCAAATGTATCAATGTTGAAAGGACACTCAGATGAAGTAAAGTCAATATCTTTCAAGTGGCATACACACGCGCATGCATCACCCGTAAAATCCATTTCGTCGCTAACTCTCATATTGAGATGCCAACCAGTGTGAAACCCATCTCCGTTTTTATTTAATGGGAATTACAGATTCTGTAAAACTAATAATATACATGTATAGAAGATTTCCTAATTTTGACATTATCCCGAGACCATAGTGAATTTTGACTTGATTGACAATAAACAGAAATCAATCAAACCTAAAACCCGAAGTCTGTAAAGTAAAGATCATAAAACCAACACGTATGCAAAATAAATAAAATAAGGAAGTTGCCTTGACAGCTCTGACTGACAAGAAAAATCTGTCGGCTATAAGCCGATTTAACCACTGTCCAACAGCAAGTAGTTTACATAACATTGAACAATACAAATGATACTTTGTAGCCGAGTCTTCCACAGACATGTTTACTTCAAACGCTGTGAGTAGAAACTCACACACTGTGGGAAGCCGTCGTCGTGTCCACTCTCAAGGCTGGTATGACATCACGGGCGGTTTATGACTATTCCTGAAATAAACTTGAGGAAACTAAAATTTGTTGTACCTAATATGTTACATTTCGCACAATAGTACATGTACTTTTCATAAAAGACTTGTAGAAACGTTTAATGAGATATGGAGAGCATTCTATCTGCGGATCTATTTAACCATGGCGTAGTGAAGCGGATTTGTTTCGGTGATCAGTCACAGCCACCTCGTGTAAACATCACTTTTCAGCCCTGAGGTTTTAATAGTTTACGCGTGATTGACAGAAGGGTATTTTCCTTTCGAAGGCGACGGTACTGTAGGTAGATTCACATGCATCTGACAAAAGTCTGTCACACATAGGCAGATTCACATCCCTCTGACAAAAGTCTGTCACACATAGGCAGATTCACATCCATCTGACAAAAGTCTGTCACACATAGGCAGATTCATATCCATCTGACAAAAGTATGTCACACATAGGTAGATTCACATCCATCTAACAAACGTCTGTCACACATAGGTAGATTCACATCCATCTAACAAACGTCTGTCACATATAGGTAGATTCACATCCATCTGACAAAACCCTTGCACACACAGGCAGATTCACATCCATCTGACAAAAGTCTGTCACACATAGGTAGATTCACATCCATCTAACAAAAGTCTGGCACACACAGGCAGATTCCAATCACTCACTCACAAAAGTCTGGCACACGCAGGTAGTTTCTCAGCCATGTCACAAAAGTCTGGCACACACAGGTAGTTTCTCTGCCATGTCACAAAAGTCTGGCACACGCAGGTAGTTTCTCTGCCATGTCACAAAAGTCTGGCACACACAGGTAGTTTCTCAGCCATGTCACAAAAGCCTTGCACACACAGGCAGTTTCTTAGCCATGTCACAAAAGCCTTGCACACACAGGCAGTTTCTCAGCCATGTCACAAAAAGTCTGTCACACGCAGGCAGTTTTTCAGCCATGTCACAAAAGCCTTGCACACATAGGCAGTTTCTCAGCCATGTCACAAAAGTCTGGCACACACAGGCAGATTCCAATCACTCACTCACAAAAGTCTGGCACACGCAGGTAGTTTCTCAGCCATGTCACAAAAGTCTGGCACACACAGGTAGTTTCTCTGCCATGTCACAAAAGTCTGGCACACGCAGGTAGTTTCTCTGCCATGTCACAAAAGTCTGGCACACACAGGTAGTTTCTCTGCCATGTCACAAAAGTCTGGCACACACAGGTAGTTTCTCTGCCATGTCACAAAAGCCTTGCACACACAGGCAGTTTCTCAGCCATGTCACAAAAGTCTGGCACACACAGGCAGATTCCAATCACTCACTCACAAAAGTCTGGCACACGCAGGTAGTTTCTCTGCCATGTCACAAAAGTCTGGCACACACAGGTAGTTTCTCTGCCATGTCACAAAAGTCTGGCACACACAGGTAGTTTCTCTGCCATGTCACAAAAGTCTGGCACACGCAGGTAGTTACTCAGCCATGTCACAAAAATCTGGCACACGAAGGCAGATTCCAATCACTCACTCACAGAAGTCTGGCACACATAGGCAGATTCACATCCATCTGACAAAAGTCTGGCACACACAGGCAGATTCCAATCACTCACTCACAAAAGTCTGGCACACGCAGGTAGTTTCTCAGCCATGTCACAAAAGTCTGGCACACACAGGTAGTTTCTCTGCCATGTCACAAAAGTCTGGCACACGCAGGTAGTTTCTCTGCCATGTCACAAAAGTCTGGCACACACAGGTAGTTTCTCAGCCATGTCACAAAAGCCTTGCACACACAGGCAGTTTCTTAGCCATGTCACAAAAGCCTTGCACACACAGGCAGTTTCTCAGCCATGTCACAAAAAGTCTGTCACACGCAGGCAGTTTTTCAGCCATGTCACAAAAGCCTTGCACACATAGGCAGTTTCTCAGCCATGTCACAAAAGTCTGGCACACACAGGCAGATTCCAATCACTCACTCACAAAAGTCTGGCACACGCAGGTAGTTTCTCAGCCATGTCACAAAAGTCTGGCACACACAGGTAGTTTCTCTGCCATGTCACAAAAGTCTGGCACACGCAGGTAGTTTCTCTGCCATGTCACAAAAGTCTGGCACACACAGGTAGTTTCTCTGCCATGTCACAAAAGTCTGGCACACACAGGTAGTTTCTCTGCCATGTCACAAAAGCCTTGCACACACAGGCAGTTTCTCAGCCATGTCACAAAAGTCTGGCACACACAGGCAGATTCCAATCACTCACTCACAAAAGTCTGGCACACGCAGGTAGTTTCTCTGCCATGTCACAAAAGTCTGGCACACACAGGTAGTTTCTCTGCCATGTCACAAAAGTCTGGCACACACAGGTAGTTTCTCTGCCATGTCACAAAAGTCTGGCACACGCAGGTAGTTTCTCTGCCATGTCACAAAAGTCTGGCACACACAGGTAGTTTCTCTGCCATGTCACAAAAGTCTGGCACACACAGGTAGTTTCTCTGCCATGTCACAAAAGTCTGGCACACGCATGTAGTTTCTCTGCCATGTCACAAAAGTCTGGCACACACAGGTAGTTTCTCTGCCATGTCACAAAAGTCTGGCACACACAGGTAGTTTCTCTGCCATGTCACAAAAGTCTGGCACACGCATGTAGTTTCTCTGCCATGTCACAAAAGTCTGGCACACGCATGTAGTTTCTCTGCCATGTCACAAAAGTCTGGCACACACAGGCAGATTCCAATCACTCACTCACAAAAGTCTGGCACACGCAGGTAGTTTCTCTGCCATGTCACAAAAGTCTGGCACACACAGGTAGTTTCTCTGCCATGTCACAAAAGTCTGGCACACGCATGTAGTTTCTCTGCCATGTCACAAAAGTCTGGCACACAAAGACAGATTCCAATCATTCTGACAAAACCCTTGCACACACAGGCAAACTAACCTTTCAGCTGGCTGGGGATATGCAAATAAGGTGGTACCATATAAATACAAAAAACAGAATTTACCTTTTCAGAACAGGTCAAATTGAGACACTGATGGCATCCAGAATCATAGATGACGTAAACTAATGGATGGCTAAATGTGTATCCATAGTTACTGAGGCTAATCTTCAATGAAGAGACACCTGTCATTCTGCTGTCAATAGAGCAGCGAGCTTCAGTTGAAGACACAAATGTTGCGGTAATTAAGTTCTGAAAACGTTTGCAAACAAAACACATATATTATTACTTGGTTTTTAAATCTGTGCTGCTGATAAATATATCATTTAAATATATATTATTTCCAATAATATGGATTAGTCTCAATTGCATGATAATCTAATTATACTCATTTTATAAAAGCATATACAAAAACGTAAGGGTTGATGAAAGTTTTAAAGCACAAGCTGCCAAATATAGATAAACTTTTGTTGGAAATTAATAAGATTATTGGCGATCATTTCCATATAAAGCGCTAAAATATGAATTTTGGAAATGCATGTAAGTTAATGTTTTTTCCAAGCAATAAACACAAACACACTTAAAATGGCATAGCTGCCAAAATTCACACATTTTTCATAATTTCTGATCGTCATGAAAGTAAGAGGCTTTAACGGCCGTCGAAAAACTAAATGATTGTCGTTGGAATGAGGAAAATGCATACAGCATGTGGCCTATACGAACCGAAATAGTGTTGGAAATGTACTAAACAAAATTTAAAAAACCGGGACGACCATTCGTTTATTCTAAGCCTAAGTTACTTCAAAACAATACTTTATCGTACACACTCAAGAAACTAAAAAGCTCCTGAATTATACGTCTTGAGAACAAAAAAGCCCATAATAATATCATTTTGACAGCTCATGCCACTGTAAATGTACTCATACATCAGGGCTATTAGAAATGTGTCCATTTATAAGCTCACATATGTGGTTACTGGCTGCTCTGATAAATTTCCTATCAAACTTCAAAGGCTCAAGTTTGCTTGACAATTGGAATTTCATAAAAAAGTCTGAATTCTGGCAGTTCATGCCACTTTAAAGGAATACTAGTTACTTGATATTAGACTGTAGTATTGACCAATAGAGTGAAAAATTACCTCCCCATCTGTATATTCAGCCCGGCATGTGAAGTTGCGAGTTTTAAGAAATCCTTCACCATACAAAGTAATAGTGTTGCAATCTCCATTTCTTCGATCACATGTTTGCCCTCCTGCTATAGACAGCAGTACAGGGGGTTGTTCTAACTGAGCAGTGCAATCTGGGCCAGCTTTGCCGTCTTGACAAATACACATACCTGAGTACAGAAAACACCAAATACTTTGACATGGCATACATATATTTGGAAGACTGACTGATTCAAGTTTTACACCCCACTCAAGATTATTTCAAACATATAGCGGCGTTGACAGTTTTAGTGGGGGAGAAAACCAGGCTCTTTGAACGGAGGAAACCCCCAACCTTCGTCATATTATTTGCAATGACGTGTGCTTTTATTAATTACCTAATGCTATTAAAGTAGCAGAAATCCGTAAATCGTCAAACAAGGAACCTTAGGTAAAAAAAAAGGTACATCTGCAGCTGTGGGGAACAAAATTTAAAAAAAAAAACACTACAAAAATACAGCTGTAGTTTCCAGCACAGAAACTGTATTGGGCATCAAAATGACATGCAAGCTACCTGATTGTATAGCAAGCTGTTGACGTCATGCAGCGCATTGCTTGTAAGCAGCCTTGGAGTTTTTCACTGACATGCCAGTATTGGTGATATAGAGAGTACATTTCTCACAGTGGGTCTGTGATAGTAGCCAACCAACTTAACCAGCTTGTATTATCAAAAGCCATCTCACCTGACAAACACTGTTGGCCATATTCCTGACAGAGAGCAGGACAAAGTACATTGGAGAACCTCTCTGGGAAAACTGGCAATCCAACAGAATCTATCATCCATAGACTAACATTAGTTTCAATTTCAATCCTGCACTCTTCAAGGAAAGTCATAAGAGTTACCGTTCTCCAGCTAATATCATCCGTTATCTACAAACATGGTGAAAAAAGGTTTACTTTTAAAAACTGTCAGTCTGCCAATGTGAGTTAGAAATTCCCAACAATCCATTCACAAATTGGATAGATTGATAAATGTTCAAGATTGTTTCACTTATATGGCGGCATTGCCAGTTTTATTGTGGGAGGAAACCGGGCTCAGTGCCCGGAGGAAACCCACGACCTCCCTCTGGTAACCACAAATTGGATAGATTGATGTATGTTTTACGCCGCACTCAAGATTATTTAACCAATATGGCAGTGTTGAAAGGTTTAGTGGGGGATAAAACTGGGCTCTTTGCCAGGAAACTACCGGCCTTCAATGAGCACTTGGCAAATCTTCCATATACAGCGATCCAGTGAAAAACATAACTTTTATTTGATCTGAATGGGAATGGATTCGAACCCGTGACACATTGAGGACAGGTCTCTGTAGGACTAGAGGACTATCCCTCTATAGACTGAGCTACCAACAAAAAGTAAGAGAATTATCTGGCTGAAAGTAAGGCAGCAATGTTTATTCATCAAGACTCAAAATAGTGTATTCTTGCCAGAATTGCCATTTATAAAATTTATTTGACATTATCCTTTTGAAAATAATTTCTCTTAAAATATTTGGCATGAAATTTTAATAAAATGTAATAGGAGAAGGTGACATTGCACAGAACTTGCAGCTTTCCCTCTACTTACAATCCATACTTTGAAAGTACCTGAATATCAGTTTTACAATCCGCTACAGAAGACTGAAGGTCAAGGCCAGCAAGGTCATTGCAGAGTTTCCCCCCTTCGCTAGCAAGTGTGTAATTTCGGCAGATTTGTTCTGCCAGTTCTTCTGTGATGTTTCCAGGTGTTGGCCATTTTAGTATCTATAAATATATTAACTCATAAATAATATATGAGAAATCATTTAAAATTTTCATGAAATTTGAAAAAAAAAAAAAAAAAAGCTGTAAATCTAAAATTGAAAAAATTCTAATTAGGACATTTATATAATTACTGAGTTTTTATAGTTACTAACTAGTTGGGTGTAATTTGCTTCGTATTGAAATATGACGGGTATTTCTCCCTGGTCACACTTGGTTGGTCTTCGTGCATTCAACAGCAGGTCATCAGTTATATCCCTCCCTAAAACAGAAAAAAAAATAATACCTTGGTAGAAATCTCAATATGACACCATATATATATACATATATATATAAAAAGGCAATTATGCATTTTTTTTTCACTAAGTATATACAGGGGGGGGGGGGGAAGGATTATAAAGAGGTGCCGTACTTAACTCAGACCCGATGCTCAACTCCACTTGAGCGCACTCCCAAAAGCGATCAAAGATTGAGATTATAAAACATTCTGAGAACTTAATTGAGTAAAAAAAAACAAAGCCAATCTAAGACTCATCAGTATGAATTATTGAAGCTCTCTAAGAAGGGAGGTAAGAATAAATCAATGTTTGTTTTTGCCATTTTTTCAAGTTTTTGGAAGTTCGTCCACACAAAAATGAGTAAAATTAAGGGTTTATTATTTCCAAAAAAGGTCGAAATAAACTCAGAAAATACTATGTTTCACTTTGTGTTGATTCCAAAACGTATTTAGATGGCTATTTTAAGTTGAGTTACACTTACAGTACATTTGAGGGTCTGATTCTATTTAGATATATTGTCTTTTTATGAAAATAAAGTCACGCTAGATGGCACAACAAATATTTTTGCTTCATAAGACAAGTTTCCATGATTGTTTTTTAAAACGAAAGTAATATGACTATACCAAATGAATATTCCATCTATCGAATCCCACTCAGACAAAGAAAAAACTTTAAAATTTCTGAAAGCATTTTTCACTTATTGCAAGGTACTCGCTGCATGGTCGAGGGTTTCCTCTGGCCATAGAGCCTGGTTTCCTCCACACTTAACCTGGAAACTTCGTTATATACTGTAGGTGAAATAATCTTGAGGATGGCTTGAAACATCAATCAATCAGCCAAATTAGTAGGAGAGAGATACGGTGTCTAATTTCATGAAAGCCTGGGGAATACTGTCAGTGAATACATGTAATTGGGTATGGGTATGATTGATTGGTGTTTTACGCCGCGCTCAAGATTATATGGCAGCCTTGCCAGTTTTATTGTGTGAGGAAACCAGGCTCTATGCCCGGGGGAAACCCACGACCTTCCGTTGGTAACTGGCAACCATCCCACATAGGTCGTTCGAGTGAAATTTAATTTAGAGGTTTTAGTATGAGTGATATTCCTGACAAATCTAATTTCTAATTTAAACAAAATATACCTGACTGTAGCTCATATGTTGATGCAACAACACAGGGCTGAATGTCCAAATTCACATCACACTTTGCAGGCGACCCCAAACTACAGTCACAGTATCGCTTCTGCTCTGTGGGCACTTCCTCTGAGCAAGCACCTCCAAATAAACTGTCCTCCGTCGCAACTCTGAAAAAATAATGAATATAAATTCAATCGAGTCGTTAAATTTGATTGAAAGACTATGTATTTCTTTAATTGATTTATTCTACAGTCATTTATTGTGATAGACCATGGGCAAGAAAGTTGATTCTGGACTTTACAGACCATCATTTAGGGCACCATAAACTTTCTTATCAGACTGACAATAAAACATGGGTGTCAGTCGCGCCTACAATGGGCATAAGAGGAAACCCCTGACCTTTAGCGAGTAACTGTCACATCTACATATGGAACCTGTGCAGCATCGATGGACTGAGGGACGATCACTCTAACCAACTGGACCAACGAGGCTGATTGAATGATTGAAGTGATTAACTGCAATCTAGTTTAGTAATAAGTAGACAACAAGAATTTTGGGAAACCCAAAATACACCCGGAAAGGCACAGTAACTGCAGCCATACCAAAACAAATCCTTCCATATTTATTTGAATTTAATTTTCAAAATTCAGAGGGAAGAGGTTGAAGCTTGGTAAAAGGTGATGTTATGTCAACAAAATGAAATCTTACCACTAAAACCTTTAAAATCCATCTGTATCAAATTTAAAATGGGCTATTTGGATCAACAATTTTTAACAAGATTTGTACACGGTACATGTACAAGTCATCAATTCTCGCTGCTGTTAAATCGATCTGTTAAACATTGTTTGTTGTCAATATAGGTTGCACTAAAATGTTTCAATTTTTTAGAAAAGCAGTTTATAATTTACTAATCATACTTAAACAAATGTAATAAATTGGCAATTTCGCAGCTCACACCAATTCAAGTAGATTTGACAATTTTTCTCATAATATTTTTTATCTACATTATTTGGCTACAAAAAATATATATAACAGTTGGGCATGTTACAAAGCCTACATTGGAGGCCATGTGGTACACAGGGCCATAAATCTTTCAAGAGAGACAGAGCTAACTGTAAGTTGACAAGGTAAATAGACCAAAGCTGGGATACTTATCTCTTGGTCTGTAGATAAAACTTTAATCCTTATATGTATTTTTCATTTGATTAAAACGTTATAGATTGATTTAAGAATAGTTTTAATCAATTTAGAAACATTATTGCAGTTTGAAAAAATTCTTTTTTGATGAGGATCGGACAAGTAGAAGCCATTTTATATATTAAAGGTTATTTTCATGAAAATGAAAGTAAGATTAAAAAGGAATATTCATAATCCAACAATTTGCAATAGTTGATATCATTAACAATTTTTTTACACACTGTCTGTTAATATGGTATGTACCATGAAAGATTTGAAAACATCAGATCATATTTGTTAAAGTTATGGAGAGAATGGCGACACACCTTCAACCCATGAGGTATATACTCAGAAAAAATTGTCAAGATGGAATCAAAACTTTAGAAGTTATGGAGCGGAAGAGAATATTACATAATCCAATATAACTGCCATATCATGTAACGAGTGATGTCAAAAATAGTTCGCGACACACCTTCTACCCATAAGGTGTATACTCAGAAAAAATTGTCAAGTTGGAATCAAAACTTTGGAAGTTATGGAGCGGAAGGGGAAAGCGGACGCCGGACAGCCGGAGATGATACCATAATACAGCCCGCTTTTCAAGCCGGGCGTATAAAAATGTAGGTTGTCTGAGTAGAGGTAGGGGGGATCAAACACCTGATCACCTTCAGTTCAAGCCTAAGAAATTGATCCACGTTTTTCCTTTTATAGGCCAAAAAAACTGTATTTCCAGAGAAATGAAATTAAAATTAGGACAGGCAAAGTGAAAGTGTAAGGGGCAAATAGCTAAAGGCACATTCACCACTAAGTTCTACAATAATGGGGCACCTCTGTGGCTCAGTTGGTAGATCGTTGGACGCTCAATCCAAACTGCCTTCCACCAATTGGTCGCGGGTTTGAATCAAACTCAGTCCTCCCAAAAATTGGAAAATTTTCTGACTGGGTTTTCACTTGAACGGCCTATATGGAACGGTTGCCAGTTACCACCGGAAGGTTGTAGGTTTCCTCCCACAATAAAACTGGCAGTGCCGCCATATAAGTGGAGTAATCTTGAGCTTGGCGTCAAACACCAAAATAATCTATCAATGAATCTAGAATAATGTTCACATTAAAAAGAAAGATTGTTTTCATGCACACAGAAGAAGTTAGAAGAAGTTATTTCTATCACTAAGTACAAAATAACAGCTTTCTGTTAATACCAATCTTGCAATTAGTTTTATGGGAATAAAATTTCTTCATACATGCCTCCGCTTTTGGAATTTTGCTCACTTTATCGGTTCTCATGGGTAACTGATTTAACCAATATTTTTTTTATTTTTAAAGTCAACGTTTGACTTTCTCGTAACAATCATCATTTTTTTCAAAACGTCTGGATTTTGGGAGCTTTAATATGTCACTTTAACTTTGTCAATTTAAATTTTAGCTGCTGAAAGCTGTAGGGTATAAGTTTGAATTTGAAACGGAAAATTTGATTTGTTTGGGACCCACAATGTAAACAAACACCGAGTCTGGGGGGAGGAGTCTGAGCATGCACACAAGCAGCCTAATGATTTGAATCGTTTCACACCGGGAAATAAACAAACACTGAGTCTGGGGGGAGGAGTCTGAGCATGCACACAAGCAGCCTAATGATTTGAATCGTTTCACACCGGGAAATAAACAAACACAGAGTTTGGGGGAGGAGTCTGAGCATGCACACAAGCAGCCTAATGATTTGAATCGTTTCACACCGGGAAATAAACAAACACCGAGTCTGGGGGAGGAGGCTGAGCATGCACACAAGCAGCCTAATGATTTGAATCGTTTCACACCGGTAAATAAACAAACACCGAGTCTGGGGGAGGAGTCTGAGCATGCACACAAGCAGCCTAATGATTTGAATCGTTTCACACCGGGAAATAAACAAACACCGAGTCTGGGGGAGGAGGCTGAGCATGCACACAAGCAGCCTAATGATTTGAATCGTTTCACACCGGGAAATAAACAAACACTGAGTCTGGGGGAAGAGTCTGAGCATGCACACAAGCAGCCTAATGATTTGAATCGTTTCACACCGGGAAATAAACAAACACCGAGTCTGGGGGAGGAGGCTGAGCATGCACACAAGCAGCCTAATGATTTGAATCGTTTCACACCGGGAAATAAACAAACGCCAAGTCTGGGAGAGGAGGCTGAGCATGCACACAAGCAGCCTAATGATTTGAATCGTTTCACACAGGGAAATAAACAAACACCGAGTGTGGGGGAGGAGGCTGAGCATGCACACAAGCAGCCTAATGATTTGAATCGTTTCACACCGGGAAATAAACAAACGCCGAGTCTGGGGGAGGAGGCTGAGCATGCACACAAGCAGCCTAATGATTTGAATCGTTTCACACCGGGAAATAAACAAACATAGAGTTTGGGGGAGGAGTCTGAGCATGCATACAAGCAGCCTAATGATTTGAATCGTTTCACACCGGGAAATAAACAAACGCCGAGTCTGGGGGGAGGAGTCTGAGCATGCACACAAGCAGCCTAATGATTTGAATCGTTTCACACCGGAAAATAAACAAACACAGAGTTTGGGGGAGGAGTCTGAGCATGCACACAAGCAGCCTAATGATTTGAATCCTTTCACACCGGGAAATAAACAAACACAGAGTTTGGGGGAGGAGTCTGAGCATGCACACAAGCAGCCTAATGATTTGAATCGTTTCACACCGGGAAATAAACAAACACCGAGTCTGGGGGAGGAGGCTGAGCATGCACACAAGCAGCCTAATGATTTGAATCGTTTCACACCGGGAAATAAACAAACACCGAGTCTGGGGGAAGAGTCTGAGCATGCACACAAGCAGCCTAATGATTTGAATCGTTTCACACCGGGAAATAAACAAACACCGAGTCTGGGGGAGGAGGCTGAGCATGCACACAAGCAGCCTAATGATTTGAATCGTTTCACACCGGGAAATAAACAAACGCCGAGTCTGGGAGAGGAGGCTGAGCATGCACACAAGCAGCCTAATGATTTGAATCCTTTCACACCGGGAAATAAACAAACACTGAGTCTGGGGGAGGAGGCTGAGCATGCACACAAGCAGCCTAATGATTTGAATCCTTTCACACCGGGAAATAAACAAACACTGAGTCTGGGGGAGGAGGCTGAGCATGCACACAAGCAGCCTAATGATTTGAATCGTTTCACACCGGGAAATAAACAAACACCGAGTGTGGGGGAGGAGGCTGAGCATGCATACAAGCAGCCTAATGATTTGAATCGTTTCACACCGGGAAATAAACAAACGCCGAGTCTGGGGGAGGAGGCTGAGCATGCACACAAGCAGCCTAATGATTTGAATCGTTTCACACCGGGAAATAAACAAACACCGAGTGTGGGGGAGGAGGCTGAGCATGCACACGAGCAGCCTAATGATTTGAATCGTTTCACACCGGGAAATAAACAAACACCGAGTGTGGGGGAGGAGGCTGAGCATGCACACGAGCAGCCTAATGATTTGAATCGTTTCACACCGGGAAATAAACAAACACCGAGTGTGGGGGAGGAGGCTGAGCATGCACACGAGCAGCCTAATGATTTGAATCGTTTCACACAGGGAAATAAACAAACACCGAGTGTGGGGGAAGAGTCTGAGCATGCACACAAGCAGCCTAATGATTTGAATCGTTTCACACCGGGAAATAAACAAACACAGAGTCTGGGAGAGGAGGCTGAGCATGCACACAAGCAGCCTAATGATTTGAATCGTTTCACACAGGGAAATAAACAAACACCGAGTGTGGGGGAAGAGTCTGAGCATGCACACAAGCAGCCTAATGATTTGAATCGTTTCACACCGGGAAATAAACAAACACAGAGTCTGGGAGAGGAGGCTGAGCATGCACACGAGCAGCCTAATGATTTGAATCGTTTCACACCGGGAAATAAACAAACACCGAGTGTGGGGGAGGAGGCTGAGCATGCACACGAGCAGCCTAATGATTTGAATCGTTTCACACCGGGAAATAAACAAACACCGAGTGTGGGGGAGGAGGCTGAGCATGCACACGAGCAGCCTAATGATTTGAATCGTTTCACACCGGGAAATAAACAAACACCGAGTGTGGGGGAGGAGGCTGAGCATGCACACGAGCAGCCTAATGATTTGAATCGTTTCACACAGGGAAATAAACAAACACCGAGTGTGGGGGAAGAGTCTGAGCATGCACACAAGCAGCCTAATGATTTGAATCGTTTCACACCGGGAAATAAACAAACACAGAGTCTGGGAGAGGAGGCTGAGCATGCACACAAGCAGCCTAATGATTTGAATCGTTTCACACCGGGAAATAAACAAACACAGAGTTTGGGGGAGGAGTCTGAGCATGCACACAAGCAGCCTAATGATTTGAATCGTTTCACACCGGGAAATAAACAAACACAGAGTCTGGGGGAGGAGGCTGAGCATGCACACGAGCAGCCTAATGATTTGAATCGTTTCACACCGGGAAATAAACAAACACTGAGTCTGGGGGAGGAGGCTGTGCATGCACACAAGCAGCCTAATGATTTGAATCGTTTCACACCGGGAAATAAACAAACACCGAGTGTGGGGGAGGAGGCTGAGCATGCACACAAGCAGCCTAATGATTTGAATCGTTTCACACCGGGAAATAAACAAACACCGAGTCTGGGGGAGGAGTCTGAGCATGCACACAAGCAGCCTAATGATTTGAATCGTTTCACACCGGGAAATAAACAAACACCGAGTCTGGGGGAGGAGTCTGAGCATGCACACAAGCAGCCTAATGATTTGAATCGTTTCACACCGGGAAATAAACAAACACCGAGTCTGGGGGAGGAGGCTGAGCATGCACACGAGCAGCCTAATGATTTGAATCCTTTCACACCGGGAAATAAACAAACACAGAGTTTGGGGGGAGGAGTCTGAGCATGCACACAAGCAGCCTAATGATTTGAATCGTTTCACACCGGGAAATAAACAAACACCGAGTCTGGGGGAGGAGTCTGAGCATGCACACAAGCAGCCTAATGATTTGAATCGTTTCACACCAGGAAATAAACAAACACAGAGTCTGGGGGAGGAGGCTGAGCATGCACACAAGCAGCCTAATGATTTGAATCGTTTCACACCAGGAAATAAACAAACACAGAGTCTGGGGGAGGAGGCTGAGCATGCACACAAGCAGCCTAATGATTTGAATCGTTTCACACTAGGAAATAAACAAACACCGAGTCTGGGGGAGGAGGCTGAGCATGCACACAAGCAGCCTAATGATTTGAATCGTTTCACACCAGGAAATAAACAAACACAGAGTCTGGGGAAGAGGCTGAGCATGCACACAAGCAGCCTAATGATTTGAATCGTTTCACACTAGGAAATAAACAAACACCGAGTCTGGGGGAGGAGGCTGAGCATGCACACAAGCAGCCTAATGATTTGAATCGTTTCACACTAGGAAATAAACAAACACCGAGTCTGGGGGAGGAGGCTGAGCATGCACACAAGCAGCCTAATGATTTGAATCGTTTCACACCGGGAAATAAACAAACACAGAGTCTGGGGGAGGAGGCTGAGCATGCACACAAGCAGCCTAATGATTTGAATCGTTTCACACCAGGAAATAAACAAACACAGAGTCTGGGGGAGGAGGCTGAGCATGCACACAAGCAGCCTAATGATTTGAATCGTTTCACACCAGGAAATAAACAAACACTGAGTCTGGGGGAAGAGGCTGAGCATGCACACAAGCAGCCTAATGATTTGAATCGTTTCACACCAGGAAATAAACAAACACAGAGTCTGGGGGAGGAGGTTGAGCATGCACACAAGCAGCCTAATGATTTGAATCGTTTCACACCGGGAAATAAACAAACACCGAGTCTGGGGGAGGAGGTTGAGCATGCACACAAGCAGCCTAATGATTTGAATCGTTTCACACCAGGAAATAAACAAACACTGAGTCTGGGGAAGAGGCTGAGCATGCACACAAGCAGCCTAATGATTTGAATCGTTTCACACTAGGAAATAAACAAACACCGAGTCTGGGGGAGGAGGCTGAGCATGCACACAAGCAGCCTAATGATTTGAATCGTTTCACACCAGGAAATAAACAAACACTGAGTCTGGGGGAGGAGGCTGAGCATGCACACAAGCAGCCTAATGATTTGAATCGTTTCACACCAGGAAATAAACAAACACAGAGTCTGGGGGAGGAGGCTGAGCATGCACACAAGCAGCCTAATGATTTGAATCGTTTCACACTAGGAAATAAACAAACACCGAGTCTGGGGGAGGAGGCTGAGCATGCACACAAGCAGCCTAATGATTTGAATCGTTTCACACTAGGAAATGAACAAACACTGAGTCTGGGGGAAGAGGCTGAGCATGCACACAAGCAGCCTAATGATTTGAATCGTTTCACACCGGGAAATAAACAAACACTGAGTCTGGGGGAGGAGGCTGAGCATGCACACAAGCAGCCTAATGATTTGAATCGTTTCACACCGGGAAATAAACAAACACCGAGTCTGGGGGAGGAGTCTGAGCATGCACACAAGCAGCCTAATGATTTGAATCGTTTCACACCGGGAAATAAACAAACACTGAGTCTGGGGGAGGAGGCTGAGCATGCACACAAGCAGCCTAATGATTTGAATCGTTTCACACCGGGAAATAAAGAAACACCGGGTCTGGGAGAGGAGTCTGAGCATGCACACAAGCAGCCTAATGATTTGAACCGTTTCACACCGGGAAATAAACAAACACCGAGTCTGGGGGAGGAGGCTGAGCATGCACACAAGCAGCCTAATGATTTGAATCGTTTCACACCGGGAAATGAACAAACACCGAGTCTGGGGGAGGAGGCTGAGCATGCACACAAGCAGCCTAATGATTTGAATCGTTTCACACTAGGAAATAAACAAACACTGAGTCTGGGGGAGGAGGCTGAGCATGCACACAAGCAGCCTAATGATTTGAATCGTTTCACACCGGGAAACATATTTTAGATACCTAAACAGGTGAAACAAGTGACGCAGAAAAGTTGGTGGATTTATTCGAGATGGTAAACTACACACAGAAACACCTAAAGTAAGTGTACTCCAACACCTAATTTAGGCGGTTTCAGACAGAGCAGTTGGTTGATTGACTGACTGATGTTTTACGCCGCACTCAAGAATATTTAACTTGCCAGTATTCTCATTATTTTGGGATTACACTTTCTTGAAAATATGGTAGAAATTCTTCTACCGTTTTTTGGGTGACGCCCGAAACGGGAATCGAACCCAGGTCCCGGAGTATGGCACCTATCGCCAGCACTAAATAGGCCTACCGGCTGTCTTATCCATTCAGCCAACCGGCCTCTTCTAAAAAAGGAGGTAGTTGACTGGTAGATACTACAGCGGACATTTAGTACCAGTCTGGTAATCTTTGCCAGGTTTAGTGGGGGATGAAACCAGACTCGTTGCCTGGAGGAAACCCCAACCTTCGGCTAGTACCTGGCCACTCTTCCACATACGGCGACCGATAGAGCGGTTGGAGTTCAGACTTGATTTTTACGTATGTTTAACATCTTCATTTCGGCATTTTGTACATGCATAATGTGCCCCATGTTTTATTAAAGTTGTTTTAATCATAGGAAGCTTGTGTAGTTTGGCAATTGTCACAAATATCAGAGAGGCTACGGTGGCGAGTGTGCCTTTAAAATATATCTAAAATTATAAAAATGAAAAAAAAAATGACAACTAACCTCCAAGAGCGAGAGAAAGTATCAGGATATTTTGAATCCCTCTCATAAACTCCGCCATCCCGCATAGTAAAATCATTTTCCTTTTTCCCATCAAAAGTGCCACAGAGACCTGACAAATAAACATGTATAAAAACTGACGGAACTGATTTCAACCTGATGAAATATAATGGGTTTTAGTTTACTGCAACACCATATGATTGGATATAAAGGTATAAATTATATACCGGCAGTACCCCTTTTTAACACAATTAGAAACTTGTCTCCCTGTTTATTTTAGACAAGAAGATTTTCGCTGTGCCCGTGTGTTTTAGTGTTCATAAATATAAAAAAAAAATTATTATTTCTTTTTAAAAATTAAAGATTTATCAAATTAGTTATCTGTAATACATATCTGAGTAGATGACCTGCCGGTTTACATTGCATAAAATTATTTAATTTACATCCCTTTTTTTTTGGGGGGGGGGGGGCTTAGTGAGAAGGGTAACCTCGACCTCATGTAGGTACATGTACCTGCCAATCCTTCCGTAAAGGAGAACAAGTGAAACGCGCTCAGGAATTCAAACATCAAAGATTAAAATGTATTTTTACACATTTTCAAAATAATCTCCATACATATTCCCAAGGCTTGAGTTTACAGCCTGCATAGTTTTCTGTTTAATTTTGATGTAAACTTACCTACAGTATGCCCATAATCAATAGGTGAGGGTTTGAAGATAACGTTTAGGTACTGTCGCCCTTGTAAAATAATTACTGTGCCACCGGTAGGAAAAATAACCTAAAAATAACACATCAATAATGGACTCTCAGATTCCTTCACAAAATAACACACTAAATACCAGAGAGACATGTAGAGTGGTACAGCATTGGTTCTATCCCCAAGACAAACCAAAGCCTTAAAAACATACAATGATATTGGAAAATGTGAGTATCGTTTTTAAGAAATTATCAATCATGTATATTGAATACACAAAGCATTAGGGGCTGTTTCTCAAAATATTTATCCCCGACCTAAGTCTCATTTAACATGTAACTGTCACGGCAACATATACCTTCAACATTACTTTACAAGCAGTAACAAAGATGTGTCGAGGCTTAAATCTTTTCACAGTACAACTTTATAGACAACCCATCAAAGTCTTGAGGATTAACACATTTTCAAAGAACACATAGCCACCCACCCCCCACGGCCAATATGCTACCTTTCCATAAAGGAAAGGTTATCCCCCTTGTTGTGCTCTCTAATGAAAGGAGGTAACACTGCCCCACTCTAGCGATTCTGGGACAGGCGTAATGTTTAATGAGTAGGAAATTGTACAGAAACTGGAAAAAGGCCATTAATCTTTCTTATTGACTATTTAGAAAAATTCATCTAATTATCATGGATATATTTTTAGTTTAAATTCCTTACCTCATATCTTGAAGCTGATTCTGAGTAAACAATTCTTGTGCCAGGTGTCAAGTGGCCATTGACAAAGGTGGTAATGGTTAAAGGTTTTGTTTGACCTTTTTTAATATCCTCACCACACCGGTCAAACAGTATGACATCATCGCCCGAGTTCACTGCCACAGCACAAGTGCACGAGGCGTAACCATTGCAGCTTCGGAAAAAGGTATGAATCTATATGTAAAGAAAAATAACATAATCTGTCAGGTTTTTATATCGAACATAAACTAGTTGATTGATCTATTGTTCAAATGTTGTAACCTACAGTAATCCACACTCAAAAATTTTCATCTATATCTGCCATTTAACCTGACAACGCCGCCATATAAGTGAAATAATTTTGGGTGTGGCTTTAAACATCAATCAATCATTGGCAGGTTTGTGTTGCCATGGCACCAGGCTTGTAAAGTTAATTCTTTCCCAATTATGACCTTGCCATTTCCTTGCAGCCTGACAATCGTTCAATTGATTGATTAATTGGTGTTTTACACCGCACTCAAGATTATTTCACTTATATGGCGGCATTGCCAGGTGTCCCATCGCCAATCTAATTCTTTCTAATTCTTTTTTAATTACTCACGGAATATGGTAGCGTTGTGTGCTTGTAAAAAACGAATTCTCCTTGCAAAAAGTTGTCATATCTCCTGGAATTATAAAATAATGGACAACAATGTTAATTAAAAGCAAGAGCTGAAAAAACCAAACAGTTTTCATAAACTTACTGTCTTATTACTGATTAATTGTTGGGTGATTCAGGTCGAGTTCCAGATAAATTCATTTGAGTGAGTGAAGACTAATGGGGAAGTAAATAGAGATAATACACAGTGATAAACCCATTGACCTTCTGTTCTAACTCTAACTGATTGATTGATTGATTGATTGATTGATTGGTTGGTGAAAGAAAAAGGTCACACTGATTGGAATCCAAACCCATGACCCATTGATGAATTTTTTTTGATTTAGCATTGCAAGTTCTAGCTACACAAAAACAGTCATGCCTTGCATCACTTGGTGGAAAAAAGCCCAACAACTTAGTGAGTAAGAAATGTTTGAAATGCTCTTTAAACGAGCGTTCTATACTAATAAGAAATAATTAAGGCATCACCACGACGCAAGTTTTTGTAGGAACACCAGCTTTGAAAACAAATGCCGCTGTCTTCGGGGTGATGCCTCAATTATTTCTCGTTAACTTAGTGAGTGTTAACTATCACATGATATCATCAAATACTTACTCTCCGTCAAAAGTTTGCATATGTGGGTCGTTGATTGACTTGCATAAAGAATTAGCCGTGTTCCTATCAACAACAGTGACCTTTAGAAGAACGAAAATAAAGACAGTCAGAAAGCTATAGAGAATAACAGCCACCATGTACTTTAATTCTGACTTAATTTCCACTATCATAATTGAAGTGAACACTTTAGTTAAAATAAAATCCTGTTTTACTTCACAGATAATATCCTTGTCGTTTCAAGAAAGCTTTTGATCATATTTTTTTTCATTTTTCGAACATGTTGATGTATATTTATAGACACTTAAACACACAGGCACAGGGAAAATCAACTAAAATAAACATCGAGACCAAGTTTCTAGTTATCTTACGATCTGGAGTTGTTCATGTAAAGGAAATAAATTTGTATGTTGTTGAACCCAAGATTTTTGCTTATGAATCAAAGTTTCTTCTGGAATTCAAAACAGGTTTTAACTGGCAAATATTGTTTTTAAAATTCAGTTCTATTCATTTTGGATAGAGTGTTCACCATAACTGTACAGGAAGGAATCAAAAAAATTACTGATGTTCAGATATTTCTTATAATTTACAATGATATTTTTTGGGGTCAGGTCGTAAAACTGATTTGTGATGCCCAATTTCCCTAAGGATCATAAATAACAGGAAGCTGAATCATTCTGGACACTAGAGGCCGTTTCACGAAGCCGTCACAAAGTGCGATCAATCGCAGTTGCCATGTCTCTTCACTATGGTATCTATTGGCAACTACGCTTTGTTTGAGATGGGAATGCTTTGTGAAACGAGTCCCAAGTTTTCAACAAAGACTTAGATGTTGCTTTTTAACATCTTAATGAAGTATAAAAGTACATATAATCTCCAGGCCACTAACACTATGTTCTCGGCAGCAAATTGAGCAAACAAAAGAAATATAATCTACAGTTTACGGACTCTACGTTCTCGGAAGCAAATTGAGCAGACCAAAGAAAGACAATCTCAAGATCACTAACCTCAACAGATTCCGTGGCTACAGTGTTGATAGCTTGTCCACCAGAGTCCCGGATCTCTAAAGAGATGTGTAACAAAAGTTCCTTATCACCGTCCCTTACTCCATCAATGACGGGTGAAATTGGCAACGTTACACCAGCTTTCCAGGTTGCTTCCGATATTATTCTGCCACAGGAGAAGACTGCATCCTAATGTTGAAATCAGAATGAAAGAGTCAGAAATGATTGGCTGATTGATGTTTTTCTCTGCATTCCAGTTTTTTTCATTTTTTTTTAATCTTAGGGATAAGTAGGATTGGAACTCGCAACCCATCGATGAGAGGTCTGTGTTGGACTGAGAAACTATTGCTCTCCCAACAGAGCCACCAAGATTCCCAATGACAAAGAAGACAAAGATTTGATCAAAAATGTACAAAATTAAAATTAAACGAGGGTATAATTGCATGATTTGAACATTAAATTTTTACAATCCTTGTCATAAAAATAAATTTCCAACATATTCCCCGAAGCCTGTAACTTAAGCAATAGCAAAAATGAAGCATATTTTTCCGATGTTTGGCCTCAAAGTTTGGCGTCTCCATTGATTTTTTTGGGAATCTGATCTGTTTCTGTCCCAAGAACAACATGCAGAGAAAGTGGTTTCCATTTTTGAATTGCATTATAACTAATTATTTTTTTTCAGACCAAATGAAAAATTTGAATTTTCTGACCATTTCCTCTCGCAGAACGACTTGCGTGAGATTTCTGCCATCGGGACATTGAAGTTCAGGAGAACGTTGTTCCACGGAGACCAAGACTACAGCAGTGTAACCGTCTCTTTCACGTTCTGGAAACAGCAGTCTCGGTGGGACAGTAAGGAAACAACTAACATTTTCCATCTCACCTTCTTTTATTTCTACAGATTTTTCCTGCACCTACAAAGGTAGTTACGAAGAAAAGAAAATAACTAAGAAACTTTATGTCACAGTTTAGTCAAGAGATCTTCAACTCGATGCATGACCTTTTCAAAAAAGGTAATGAAAAGTACAATTTATTATCACTTATGGTTATGGCATATGGAAAATAGTTTAAAGATAAATGCCCAAAACACCAAAAGACTCTTTACTATAGTTTGACCATTAAATGATTCTTTTGTTCTAGCAAATGATTATAAAATTGATAAAAATTAAAAAATAAAGTTAAAATCATCAACATTCGGGTCTTGGTTCAAAGCCTTTAACAAGCGCGATCTGCAATCTAAAATTTAATGTAAAATGTAAAATTTTTAATTCTATTTTTAAAAATTTAAATATTTATTTCACCAAAAAAATAGGGTAGGGAATTAACGTTAATGGACCAACCCATCAAAATCGATACACTGATGATTTTAGGGAAGACTTTATTTCTGAACAATGATTTTATCAGGGCTTGAACTTGTTTGTTTCAGTATAGCCCTAATGTAGGTTTGAAAAACATAAAATGAAATAGAACAAGCTTCACAATATAGTGACGAGGAAATATAATTAGTCGGCATTGATTAAAAAAATCAATTAATTTTACATCATACAGAACCTCCTACATGCTCAGTTAGTTTTTTCATTAAGTTGTGTATATTGGCTGTTAGCCATTAAAAAAAAACAGGGGGTGGATGCTAATTTATAGACCATCATCGCTAAAGTGTAAGGCTCTGGAAATACTACAACAACGTCGCCTTGAAAAATTAAACTTCCGTCAATCGACAAAAACAAGGTTTTATGATCAGTACGAAATATCAATGAAATGGTCCAAGATAATAGAAAATTATCCCCATTGCGATAAATTGCTAGGCATTTGATTGGTCGAAATGCCCAAAATGTCTGTATCTGAGTGCTTTCCGTGTAAACAGATATTAATGTCATACACCAAATATCTGTTTCCCGCGCAAGGCGTCATATAACTAATAGTATTCTCTGTGGGAAAAGGCTCGACAGGTGAAAGTGCTCGGGTAAGTTCAGCTGCACCGCCCATCTCTTACCAAGCAAAATGGCTAGCCTTCTTTCACTTTCAAAACAAAGTAAAGATTCCATTTTTGGATTCTGTGAGACTGGTTAACTTTTGAATGAGCTTTAAATATATTAAGTGGTATATTATTAACAGACATTACAGACCACTTTCCGGTATTTCATATTGTCCGTGAAAAAACTCTCACCCATTCAACAAAATCCTTTTCATTTCGTCGAAAAACACCCGAGTTAATAGATCTGTATAAAACCAAAGTTTCGGAAATCTCATGGGACCAGATACTAAATAAGTCTAATGTAGAAGAGGCTTTGCAGACATTTGATCTAATTTTTTCAGAGGTGTATGATGATAGTTTTCCAGTTGTTGAAAACTTGGTCAAGAAAAGAATTCGTAAACCATGGGTCACTACAGGCTTAATAACTAGTATTCAAGAAAAAAATAAACTCTATCGAGCCCAATTAAAGTCTAGAAATCCCCGAGACCGTATGGTGTACCGGAATTACAGAAACCGTTTAAACAATTCCTTACGATTCGCTAGGAGAAACTATTTTGAAAAGAAATTTAATGACACCAATAATGATATTAAGAAAACCTGGAAAACGATAAACGAGTTAATGGGGCGCAACAAAAATAACAGCCTACCCAAGCACTTTAATTTTAATGGTACCGAAATAAAAGATAAACAGCTAATTGCAGACTGTTTTAGTAAATATTTCAATTCCATGGCGTGTGAATTGGAAGCTAAGATCTCAACCTGCTCCAAAAATTTTAAGGATTATCTTGGGGATCCAATTCAAATCCCCTTCGCTTTTTCTACTGTCACGGGGGACGTGATATGCTCTACCATAGGGGACCTAAAATCTTCTGCTCCTGGTATCGACTCTGTGCCGATAGCAGATATTAAGATAATTGCTGAGCATATAGCTGAGCCTCTGGCGTATATTGCAAATCTATCGCTCAAATCAGGCATATTACCAGGCTCCCTAAAAGTTGGTAAAATAGTTCCGATATACAAATCCGGTTTAAAAACTGAACTTTCCAACTACCGCCCAATTTCTATTTTGCCTTGTGTTAGTAAAATTATCGAAAAAATAGTAGGTAATCAGATAAATAACTTCATAAACGAAAATAATATTCTTTCAAATGACCAGTATGGTTTCCGTTCAAACCACTCAACAGTAGATGCCGCCAACATACTTTATGATTTTCTAGTAAGAGCTAAAGACAACAAATATTTCAGTTCTGTTGCATTTCTTGATTTATCTAAAGCGTTTGATACGGTTAATCATTCTATTTTGTTAGCAAAACTAAATCACTACGGTTTTAGAAATAAAGTGAATGACTGGTTCTTTAGTTACCTCTATAATAGAAAACAATCGGTATTTTATGATGGACACAAATCTAAGTTTCATGTTATTATTTGTGGTGTGCCCCAAGGCTCTATACTCGGACCAATTTTGTTTCTTCTTTACATTAATGACATCGTTAACTCTTCAAAAAGTGTACACATTAGTTTATTTGCTGATGATACTAGCATATGTTCTATGCTAAAACTCTGACCGATTCCACTAATACTATCATATCAGAGTTAAATAAGATCTCAAAGTGGTTAGCTGTTAATAGGCTATCATTAAACCTTTCTAAAACTAAAATAATGTTAATACCCCCATCAAACACATCTTTTGAAGTACCTAAACTTTTCCTAAATTCCAAAGAAATAGAAATTGTGAATGAATTTAAGTTCCTAGGGGTACATTTTAATAGTAAACTCTCATGGTCATCCCATGTGGCATCCATTGGTAAAAAAATATCACAAAATCTTGGCCTCATGAAACATATACAAAAACATGTGAATAGAAAAACATTATACATCCTGTACAATTCTTTAATATTTCCATATTTAAATTATGCAAGTGCCCTTTGGGGAAGCACTTATCATAATCATTTGAACTCTCTTGTCATACTTCAAAAGAAAGCTATTCGCATTATTACATTATCTGCTAGGCTTCATCCCACAGAGCACCTTTTCAAATCGCTAAAAATTCTACCACTTTCTAAACTTTGTAAATACTCATCCCTGCTAATAATTCATAAATATATGCACCATCAGTATCTTCTCCCATCAACCATTCAATCGCTCTTTACTAGACAATCTGCTGTCCATAATTACGCTACACGAACTCTTAATCTCAATTTATATAGACCACTTTACAACTCAAATCTGTCTTATTACTCTCTTAGAGTTACTGGGCCAAGGGAATGGAACAAGTTGCCTGCTGACTTAAAACGCATTCAATCGATTTCGTTATTCAAATCTTCTATTAAAGACTATCTTTTACATACATAGGGTATCCAATGGCATTTTATCACCTTTTTTTCTTTCTTCTTGTTTTGTATCTGTAATATTTCTTTTATATCACCGCTACACTGATTGTCTCAACCATGTTTTCACTATTTTAGGGATAGAACAAGTCTTAACGACTTTATTCCCGCCTTTCTTAAATTTGCTGTTAACATATGATTTAAAATACTAAAAGGTGAATAAAGTAAATGAAATGAAAAATGAAATTCACTCTTTCTTTTGACAATCTGAAGTCATGAAAATAACCTAATTTTGGCAGCTCATGCCACTTTAATCTACAGTGTTTGGTGGTCACCCCACATATTTTCCCCAAACATTCCTTACCTTAAATTCCGTAGAAATAACATTACTGAAAAAGTCTTGTGCCAAAGTCTCAGTACAATTTATATTTCGACAGACAGACACAGCACATTGAACCTAGAGATTGAAAATTACAAGTCAGTACAAGCATAATACAAGGTATATATGGACCTTTCATTGACTAAAATTGGAAAATAAAAAGTACAAGCATAATACAAGGTAAGAGACCTATCATTTCCAGGATTTTTTTTTTTTGAAGCTTGAAATCATTTTTTATGAACTGTAAACCTTAATTTTGAGATAGTGCTCTCCAGACAATGGACTGTCAGCACGCCTAACATGTTTGTCACCAAAGCCAGCAAAGAAGAAATCAAACCAGATATGTCAAAAAATAAAAAAAGGGTACTGGGTTATCTCAAATATAAAGAAAAAATATATAAAGAGAGTGTAATACCTGTTTACCAATTCTTGGTTCACCATAATATTCCTGTGAAAGCCATGACAGGCCTTGTCTCTCTTGAAGCTCTACCTCCATGGAGTCGTTAACAAGGTTGTTATCAACATACCACTTGACTATGTAGGAATATTGGCCTTCAAGTAGGCCAAACTTACATAAAAACATCACTTCCTTAGTAGATGACACATCCACTGACAAATCTGGAGATTTAGGTAATGAGGAAACTTCTACAAAATCAAGTCATTACATTACATCAGATTGCCCAAAAAAGCAATACTAAAATTGTTATGATATACCGAGGTTAAAGTTTGCTCTAGATTGTTTGACAAGTAAAATTAACCAACCAATCCAATGCCCATAAGGTTTGAAATGGGAGTTACATCCCCTTGTTTATATCCGGTAGATTTATATACAAGTAGAAGATTTCAGAAAAAGTATTATTTCACGAAATTTTCAGCTTTTATCGTCGTGTACAAATGTTAAAACAGTCTGATTCTTTAAAGAGAAGCCTTTGGCAAATAGGCGAAATGTTTACCAAAAACTTTAAGTAGAAAACTGACTGTATATGTTCTAGACAAAAATCCAAAAACAATTCGCTTTGTTGCAAAGTTATAATTCTTGAAAAAGCAAATCAGCAAAGTTTAAAACTAAGCGAGGAAAGTGAAGGAAAGTTTAATTGAAAACTTACCAGTCTCAACGCCTTTTTTCTCCAATATCTCTAAGCTGGTAGAATATATTTTAAAGTATCCTAAGTCAAATGTACCCCATACACTATCTTCATCTTGAAGACGACCAATCAAAATATTACACTGTCTCAGCAGCCCTCCTGAAAACCGTGGCAGGGGTTTCTCTACTAAAACTATCGGTTCATTTTCAATATGTAAGCTTAGGCCGGTATTGGCATGCCAAGAAATCTTGAATTTTTGGAAGTCTGTTGTTGTTGCTAAAGGTGTTTGAACTATCCATTCTTTCGTCATGGTGATCACAGCTACTTGCAGCAAATTGTTCTTGAAGAAAACAGAAAATCCGCTTTCACAGAAGAGCGACTCTCCACCGCTTGAAAAAATTGCATTGTTTTCCGTAAGCTCTGTACGCATCCTCCATTGGATTGTAAACCCAGCTACACATTTCATAATGTTAAACGGACAATCGTCTATCAGACTTTCGTAAAGTAAATAGGCTTTACCAGTAAACCGTAAAAATATACTGCCAACTGGTGTCTGAGCATTCTCCAAGTCCCCAATTACAGTGATATTATAACGTTCCCTAACAATAACTCTGGAAGTAACTTGAAGTTCCAGGGTTTCAGTTTGTACAGGTATATCTGTGGACAGGAAAACAGCAGACCTTAAATTATTAGAATTTTTCACAATTTACAAGATAGCTTGACGAGGTGAGAGACTATCGCTCTGCAGGTTGATTGGGCAAATGCTCAAATCCCACTTGTTCCAAATAAAACAAAAATGAAAAAAAACCTGAATGGATCACCCTATGTTGAATGGTTGCCAGGTACATGCAAACGGTTTCGCTTTTAGACCATGATCCTTGCACAGAGCACCAGTTTTCTCCTGCATAAAACGTTGATCAACCAATCAGGTGCACTGGGAGATGGGGGGGGGGGGGGGGGGGGGGGGGGGGGGGGGGGGTTATCAGCATGTTTCGGACTTCAAAATGGAGACAGTGGTGAGCCACCTTTGATTCTTTATATACTTTCATCTCCACAATTAAGACAGATTTTATTGAAAGACTTGTGAACAGCCTTGGGCAATATTTTCTAATTTGTGTTCAGTGTGTTGCTGAAGACGTCAGGCACGACCTCATAATCCACGATCTTTGCTGTATGCAGCTTGAGCACATCAACAGTCGGGTACCACGCCACTTTTCCAAATTTCTCCTCACTCCTTTTTTGAAGGCCAGACAGCTTACGCAAAGCTTGTTGCATTTATAGATATAGCCAATTTATAGCCAAGTTTAAGTTTAAGGCTTTATAAAAAAAATGTACATATAAATCCTTTAAAGTGACATGAGCTGCCAAAATGTTAATATTTTTCAGCTAAAACAGAATATTAAAATTATCGGCTAGTTTCCTCACGGCATATTATTCAGAGGCTTTTTAGTGCTTATAGTCTCAACAATTTACAGTAAAGTAGTATTTTGAACTAACTTAGGCTTAGAATGAATGAACGTTCCTTATCGATTATTCAAATTGATTTGTTTTTAACGACAATATTTTGGTTCCTTAAAAATATGACTGTAAGGATTTTCCCCATTCAAATGCCAATGGTTTAGTTTTTCGGTGACTTTCAAAGCCTCATACTGTTGTGACAATCAGAATTTATGGGGGGAAAAAAGTGCTGATTTTGGCAGCTACTGCCACTTGAAGGAAAGAATTTCTGTTTGGATATATCATTACAGACTTACCTTCAGTTTTTGTCCATTCACTTATTGACACGTTTGGTAGGCACAATCGTAGTCCTGGGTTAAACGGATCAAAATAACCTGCTGGATAACACTGGCCACCAATAACACACTTCTCAGTCTTTTTTAACAAAAAACAAGGAGGAAAATAAGAAGTGCTTTAGATTTATACAGTGAAAGTTTGATATCTCTCACCTACAAGATACAGGTTATTTGAATATCAGAGCCAAGCTAATAAAAAGATATGTGAATAAACACTTAGATTTATATTTAATTAGAAAGCAGGTGAAATTAAATTTAAAATGAATAAATTTTGTTAATTCGGTAAAAAAATGTTAACTTACAAGCTGACACCATCCGTCAAATACCAAGAAGTTAATTGGATTGCTGACAAGGTTTGCACCGTAGGAAATCTGTACAGTAAAATTGCCAAGATCTGGTATTGGACAATCTATGAGCTCAAATGATACAAATTGAGCTGTCAAAGTCAATTCTTTGCCTGTGCTTCTTTCCTATAGAGAAGAAACAACATCAGTTTCAATTAGCATGACCAGCCAAAATTGAGGAGATGTTTTCATAAATTCTTTATGTCAAGAAAAGTTATTATCATTATCAGAGTCACTGAGTTCTATAACTTATCGGAAAAGGTTTCTAAAATTTGATCCATTCAAAGAATCCAAAAAAATATTTCTGACAAAATTGTATATAGGATGCATTTTAACATTAGGCATACAGTACAGGATGGACACTTGCCCTTAATATACAAAATAGTTTAGGAACATCAAGGAAACCAGATCCGATGACTTCAATTTTGTTACAGTTTTCTCTCCAATCACACTGGGAATTCACAAGTCTTAAGAGTTCCGGTGGTTGGTCTAGTTTTAAAGAACAATCTGCTCCTCCATAATCATCATTACAATCACATACAGCTAGAAGGACAAAAAAGAAATTAAAATATATTTGGTAATAAACCAGAATTGATTCAAATTTTAATTAGCTTGGGATTTTCTGATTTGCACAGCACCATAGCTCATATAATTGGTCTCAAAAATGCTGAAAAAGCAAATTTAAGTCTTGCCAAGACAAAACATCGACAATAAAAATATAAACATTTTTCCACTTCTAGGATTTCTTTGTAACTACAATAAATAGTTTTGGTTTATCTTGTGGCACTGCATACATGTCTAGGAAAAACAGACAACTATTAGGTTTCATTTACATGGATTTACATGGATTGAGGGACACTTCAAGAATTTTTTCCTAAATGTTATCAAGTTTAGAAGTATTTAAGATTATCTGTAATCATCAGCTAGGTATCTGGTCAAGGGTGACATTGATTGATATTTTACGCCTCACTGAAAATTATTTCGAATAATGGCTTGAAACATTGACTTCTATTAGTCTTGTAGTTAAGTGTAATTTTTTAATATGTCAATATCAAATGAACATTCGTAAATATATTTGGAACAAACTGACAAACTATAACTTTCATTCCCCAGTAAGACAAGCTATAACTTTCATTGGCTAGTTTCAAGACAAACTATAGCTTTCATTGGCTAGTTTCAAGACAAACTATAGCTTTCATTGGCTAGTGTCAAGACAAGCTATAGCTTTCATTGGCTAGTTTCAAGACAAACTATAACTTTCATTGCCTAGTTTCAAGACAAGCTATAACTCTCATTCCCTAATTTCAAGACAAGCCATAACTTTCATTGGCTAGTTTCAAGACAAGCCATAACTTTCATTGGCTAATGTCAAGACAAGCTATAACTTTCATTGCCTATTTCAAGACAAGCTATAACTTTAATTGCCTAATCTCAAGACAAGCCATAACTTTCATTGGCTAGTTTCAAGACAAGCCATAACTTTCATTGGCTAGTGTCAAGACAAGCTATAACTTTCATGGCCTATTTCAAGACAAGCTATAACTTTCATTGCCTAATTTCAAGACAAGCTATAACTTTCATTGCCTAATTTCAAGACAAGCTATAACTTTCATTGCCTAATTTCAAGACAAGCTATAACTTCCATTCCCTAATTTCAAGACAAGCTATAACTCTCATTGGCTAGTTTCAAGACAAGCTATAACTGTCATTGCCTAGTTTCAAGACAGGCTACATCTCTCATTGCCTAGTTTCAAGACAAGCTATAACTTTCATTCCCTAATTTCAAGACAAGCTATAACTCTCATTGGCTAGTTTCAAGACAAGCTATAACTGTCATTGCCTAGTTTCAAGACAGGCTACATCTCTCATTGCCTAGTTTCAAGACAAGCTATAACTCTCATTGGCTAGTTTCAAGACAAGCTATAACTTCCATTGCCTAGTTTCAAGAAAGGCTACATTTTCCATCGCCCAGTTTCAAGAAAGGCTACATCTTCCATTGCCTAGTTTCAAGACAAGCTATAACTCTCATTGCCTAGTTTCAAGAAAGGCTATAACTTTCATTGCCTAGTTTCAAGTAAGGCTATAACTTTCATTGCCTAGTTTCAAGAAAGGCTATAACTTCCATTGCCTAGTTTCAAGAAAGGCTATAACTTTCATTGCCTAGCTTCAAGAAAAGCTACATGTACATCTTCCATCGCCCAGTTTCAAGAAAGGCTACACCTTCCATTGCCTAGCTTCAAGAAAAGCTACATCTTCCATTGCCTAGTTTCAAGAAAGGCTATAACTTCCATTGCCTAGTTTCAAGAAATGCAATACATCAATTCCCTAATTTCAAGTCAAGCCATAACTTTCATTCCCTACTTTCAAGACAAGCTATAACGTTCATTCCCTAGTTTCAAGACAAGCTATATCTTCCATTGCCTAGTTTCAAGAAAGGCTATAACTTTCATTGCCTACTTTCAAGACGTGCCATACATTAATTCCCTAATTTCAAGACAAGCCATGACTTTCATTTCCTACTTTCAAGACAAGCTATAAATCTCATTCCCTAATTTCAAGACAAGCTATAACTCTCATTGCCTAGTTTCAAGACAGGCTACATCTTCCATTGCCTAGTTTCAAGAAAGGCTACATCTTCCAATGCCTAGTTTCAAGACAGGCTACATGTACATCTTCCATTTCCTAGTTTCAAGACAGGCTACATTTTCCATTGCCTAGTTTCAAGACAGGCTACATCTTCCATTGCCTAGTTTCAAGACAGGCTACATTTTCCATTGCCTAGTTTCAAGACAGGCTACATCTTCCATTGCCTAGTTTCAAGACAGGCTACATCTTCCATTGCCTAGTTTCAAGACAGGCTATAACATTCATTTCATAGTTTCAAGACAGGCTATAACTTTCATTGCCTAGTTTCAAGACATGCCATACATTAATTCCCTAATTTCAAGACAAGCCATAACTTTCATCTCCTACTTGCAAGACAAGCTATAACTTTCATTGGCTAGTTTCAAGACAAGCTATAACTTTCATTTCATAGTTTGAAGGCAAGCTATAACTTTCATTGGCTAGTTTCAAGACAAGCTGTAACTTTCATTTCATAGTTTGAAGGCAAGCCATAACTTTCATTCCCTAATTTCAAGACAAGCCATAACTTTCATTGGCTAGTTTCAAGACAAGCTATAACTTTCCTTCCTTAGTTTCAAGACAAACTATAACTTTCGTTGGCTAGTGTCAAGACAAGCCATAACTTCCATTGCCTACTTTTTAGACAAGCTATAACTTTCATTCCATAGTATAAAGATTGACTATGATCAAAATACACAGCTGACTGATTGATGTTTTACTTCGCACTCAAGATTATTTTACTTATATGGCGACGTCTCCCGGTTTAGAGGTGGGGGGGGGGACCCCAGCCTTCGTCGAGTACCATTCAACTCTCACACAAAAGGCGTTAGAGTGAGTAATACACTCAGAAATTTGTCAATTTATATTTTGTCCGAGTGGGATTAGAACCTGCGGCACATCGATGGGAGGCCTGAAGAAATGTCACTCTGGACGATTGAGCCACCAAGGTCCCCTATGAGCTTAGGAGCATTGTTAGAGAAATCTTGAAGCTAAATTGTTCTGTTTTTCAGGTATGATTTTATTGTAAATGCATTTTTCTAATTCAATATAGTACTAATAAGTTATTATTTTACAAAATCTTTATCTTAAACTACAAAATCATTGAGGGGAGGTGATGTCACAAATTCCACTTATGTTCTCTTATAACAATAAAAAATGTGCGTAGACTCCCAATTATTTGCAGAAATATTAAACATAAAATGTGAATTACTATCAGAAAAAAAACCTCAAAACTTTAACATCACTTCTGGATGACTTTTTATAAACTGTTATAGAATGAGCCTGGTGTAAAAACAAGTGCACAATGTTTTTGTTGCCATAATACAGCAAAGCAAGGAGGGTGGTATTTTCCTGTAACTGATTGGGTAAAAAATAAACTGTAAAACACACCTGGGTGGACACATTGTCCGCATATGTTAAGTGGAGGGGGAGGGAGATGGTGTATTTTTTATTTGTCTAACAACAGGTGCGCTTTGAAGAAAAAGGGCAAATCCAAACAAACTATAGACAGACCTGCCATACAAACTCCATTACCACTGCAGTTATTAGCACAGAGGCCATTCAATATGTCCATGGGGGGTCCCGTGTTATTGTTGTCCATTACCCACAGCTTGGTGTTGGTTTCTATGGTAATCAGACATTGTTGCTTTAGAGCATTCACTGTCTGCTCAGCAAACGAAAAGTTTCCTGTGATCTGTAAAAATAAAAATACTAGTTATTATACATTCCAATATAACATATTGTAGACAGTGTACCAGCTACATTATAGAGGTTTATTTCCTAATACATTATAAATAATAACACCAAAATTCTATTTCTCACTCACTGAGGCAACAAGGCTCTCCGTCAAAATAAACCAAATCTTTTGACAATTGATGGCTAAACCAAGTCTGAGATGTTCAAAAGTGTCTTAGGCTTAATACAGTTCTAAATAACATAGCGTGAAATTACAACGTTAAACTTTTATTACGCCAATTAATGCCTGGGAGTTTGCGGGAGATTTCATGATATCCGGTGACAGATGACATTTTATGATGACACCATAAATGCCTCACAGTGATAGCTACAATAAATAGTTTAAAGGATTTATGAACAGGACTTAAATGGTTTGCATTCATATGTGGATTAATGGTATTTTTGAAAAATATACAATGTTTGAAAAATATACAATGTTTGACAAATATACAATGTTTGAAAAATATACAATGTTTGAAAAATATACAATGTTTGAAAAATATACAATGTATGTTGAAACCGAAAAATCTTCGAGTTAGCTTCCTGGTAGTCAATAGAAGAGATATGAGAAATTCTGCAGTAAGTACTCCGTAAAATTCTGCAAAAGTCATGCCATAAAAGACCTAACATGAGTAAACGCTCACTGCAAGCTATGGTGAAGACGCATTTACATGATCAGAGAGGTGACATGATATGCAACAGAAGTTGTTTATGAAGTCATTGAACAGAGCTGATAAATTTCCATATACAGCATAAAGCTGTACAAGAAACACAAAGGAAGAGATTTCTGGATAACAACTTCTTATTTATTGATGTTGGTCCTTTGTGTTACAATTACCGACTTCTAAATGCCTCTCAAACAGCTGTACAAGAATCCACCCAAAATTTTCTGTCATTTTCTGTCAAACTTTATTACTGTTTTAGTGCAACAATCCTTTAACCAATCAAAAATTAAGAAACTAACCAAAGCGTCATCCACACAGGACTTTAAGAAAGCATCTCTGTTCACAGTACCAATTCTTTGACACAATTTCCATGAGGGCGAAGCTATGAACACTGCCCGACATCGTTTTCTGGCATCGTCTTCTGTAAAAGCATCGGTTATCTTGTCCTACAAATGAACAGCATAAATTCAGTGCTCAAATTTTTGCAACTAATTTATAATGTATTATACATGTAATTTCTCAGTGACATTTTACAATAAAAATAATTTCTGGAGGTTTTATCTGACTTCAAAAGGGTTTTATCCCGGAATGAACGACCAATTGCCAACAATAAATCAAAGTGGGTAATTAGTTCGTTTGTTTGTTTATTCACCAAATATATATGTTGTTATTGACAAATTTATTAAAACGAAGGTTGTAAGGCGAGAATAAAGTCTAATTAAAAACTTGTTTGAGTTTAAATTGATCTAGATAATAAAAGATTGATTGATTGATGTTTTACGCCGCACCCAAGATTATTTCACTTATATGGTGGCCTTGCCAGGTTTAGTGGGGGAGGAAACCCTCGAACTTCTGCGAGTACCTGGCAACTCTTCCACTTACGGCAACCAAGTGGAAAATCCACTCAGAAAGTGATCAATTTATTCGGTCTAAGTGTGATTCGAACCAGTGCTGCATTGATGGAAGGTCTGTGTGGGACAATCACTCTAACTCACTGGCCCACGATAATAAAAGAAAAATAATACATCAAAGGCGGTAAGTTTATAGATGACATTGTACATAAACAAGTAAATACGTAGGCCATTGCACCATACAGATACGCTATTCAGTTGATTATAACTTGTTAATGAAATGCGTTTTTTTACTGACTTATTAAAGGATTGCGATTGGGTGGATTTCAGTGAAACTGCCCGACTGTTCCATTCACGAAACAAAGCGAAGGGAATGAGAAGCCACTATTGAGAGACAGATAGACAGAGGAGACCAGCATCACACAAGAAACATAAAAGCCAACAGTGAGAGTCTAGACAGTGGGCCTGACCCCAAAAGATGATGAAAAGTTTTATCCCTGAGACTGTAAACAAAATATTGCCAACAATAAGTCAAAGTACGTGATTGGTTGGACCAGCATTGCATATTAAGAAACTTACAAGCAGTGCGTGACATTAGCAATGGACCCATAGCCAAATCTATGGTAAATCCATTTGGTCTATGATAAAATTAGAAGTAATAACCTGTAGGTATATGGGAAGATTTAAAATATTGTCAAGATGTATATGGTGAAAATTATGCCAATGTCAAACACTGCTTACATGCCAACAGTCAGAGTCTGGACAGTGGACATAATAATCACTTTATGAAAGCAAACTTTATAATTGAACACAATTGAACACAATAGTTGAACACTTTTTCCGAAGTATATAAAATTGTGCAGTTGATTCTTATTGCTTTATTGAGGTTTTACGCCGTACTCAAGGTTATATTTCACTTACGACATTGACAGGTTTTGTAGGGACCGACACCAGGCTCTTTGCCCGGACGAAGCTTAAATTCTGTGTGAAAAACTTACTTTTTATTCCATAATGATGTTTTAGTCATAATAAGTAGACCCTTATCAAACAAATTTAACAGAATATCAAGGCTCGAATAAATAATGAAATAGAGAGAAAAAAATAGAAATATGGCCTTAAGATAGAAGAACCTAATGTAATATCATGGGTTTTGGTATATTACAGCTACTTACGATTGGGTATAACGGTCTAAATGACATAACCCCTTTTAACACATTTAGAAACTTGTCTCTATGGTTATTTTAATCAAGAAGATTTTCCCTGTGCTCGTGTGTTTTAGTGTTCATAAATACATGTATAGGAACAGTAGACAGACAATACTTTCTATTTCCATTAGTAGAACACTTCAAAGTGGAGGTGCATTTGGTGCTACGAGTGGGACAGCCTCCTTCTCGTTATAATGCAAAGCAATGAAAGAGATCTATTTACAGATAATTTGGTTAGATATTAATGAATTATTTATATCTTTACATTTTCATTTTTAATATCTGAGGTAAAATTCAAAGAAATATTTTGATTTTATAGCTTGTCAACAGTTCTCTGTACAATTCCTTATTCATTTAACACAAGGTCCGTCCCAGAAATCTCGTGAGAGTGGAAAAATGCTTCCTCCTTTCAATAGAGAGCACAGCAAGGGGAATAACTTTTCCTTGATGGAAATATAACGTATTAGAACAGGAAAAAATTGTCCAAGAACAAAGACCATAAAAAA
Source organism: Lepidochitona cinerea (assembly GCA_963971465.1). Classification (NCBI taxonomy): domain Eukaryota; kingdom Metazoa; phylum Mollusca; class Polyplacophora; order Chitonida; family Tonicellidae; genus Lepidochitona; species Lepidochitona cinerea. The sequence continues at coordinate 42,469,718 of OZ020553.1, forward strand.
TTAAAATGTTGTACGTAATCTACACAAAAGATAGGCCTACTGCAAATATGCATTGCTGACGGAAAACTTACAATGTGTTCGTAGTCTTTTTCAAATTCAAATATCACTTGTGCTTGGTTGGAGCGGCATTTGGCTGGCTCTGCAGCTCCTTCAAGCACTTTAGATGTAATGTCCGTCGCTATAAAACAAGAAAAAAAAGATCACATAATCACAATGATGGATGTTTAATGCCACATTTAAGGTTATCTAAGCATGTACCTCTTCCATACAGTGAGATGAAGGGAAAACTTAACTCAGAAATTTGCCAATTTTTCTTTAGTGTGAGTGGGATTTCTGACTCATCAAGGGAAGGCCTGGTGAGACAACTGCTCTTCAGTCTTATGCATGTGGAGCATAGTTCTTTTTTTTTAATTTTTCTAACAAAAATAGAAAACCATTTGACTGCATTTTCACTAAATTGCTTAAATAGATAGCCGAGAAATCTGGGCTCTGCAGAATTTTTGTTTTTTTTCCTAAAGAGCGATTCACATTACCAGCCAAATATAATACAAGTCGCCCTTAGACCGAAAATCTGGGCTACTAAAGTAGAATGTTTAACTAGTATACTAGAAAACTTGAAACGTCTGTTTTTTTCTGAAATCAGAGCCTGGTTTTCTCCTGAATAAATCTGACAGCTCTGCTTTGTAAGTGAAATAATTTTCAAAGCAAAGTCAAAATATTAACCAATCAATATTAATCCCTTTTTTTACCACATAAAACTTGAGTACAGAAAGCAATCGTACCCACATGCTTACCTCCCCTGCGCTTCAGAACTAAACATGTGAAGATTGACTTCTCTGTTTAGATTTTACAGTAAGAAGATGTAACCATGTTATTAAATCCAATTTACTATTTTAAACCTTTTCAAAGTCATCATTATGGTTAATTCAACAAGTTAAATCCAACTCGTTATCTCCATTCTGATATGTGCTGGTCATCAGATGACATAATGAATATCAGATTATTAAACAAGGAGGCAGGTAAGGAATTCACTGTTGATGAATTACATTATGGTGAATTACAGTGGAAATGACATTACCAGTTTCCCTACCCCTATCCTGTATTCTATGCTGTGCTTTAATTTCATTACTAGTATCATAGACTTCAATGAACGTTCATAGACTTCTGCTAGTATATTTTGCGAGAGGTCAATAGCTGTAGATCAACAGCCAGTTTTTACAAATGTGGAATATTTACGAATGGATGCACCAATAAGCTAAAACAACCAACCAACCAACAAATATGGAATCCCCTTTCAAGTTACAAACTGATCAAATTCTGAGAATCAAACTTAAAGGATAAATGAACTGTTATTTCTGAACATCGGAAGATGAAATGTAACTGTAAACTGGTTAGAAATGTATATTTAAAACCATAATGTTCAAACAAATCACGATTCGTGTAAGGTCCCTGCGACTAAAAAAAGAAAAGCGATCTTGAAAATATGTATATTATACGTATATGTATACTCGGAGTCCTTGTATTTGAGGTACTTGACTTTTGAACGCTAGGACTCAATGAAGGCTGTGTATAAGGTAACAACAGTGAGAAATAATTGATGTTTTACGCCGCACTCAAGATTATTTCACTTATATGGCAGCTTTGCCAGGTTTAGTGGGGGAGGAAACCAGCAGGAAACCCCCGACCTTCGGCGAGTTTCTGGCAACTCTTCCACATACGTCGACAGAGTGAAAAATCTACTCAGAAATTTTTCAATTTTGAATTGTACTGAGTGTGATTTGAACCTGCGGCGCAGCGATCAAAGGTCTGTGTGGGACTGAGGGACGAACACTCCAACCCACTGGACCACCGAGGCGCCTCATTGGTTGTGAAATAGGAAGTGTGTTCTTAAAGTTATCATATACTTGTATCCTTCAAGTATTTAAAGCATGAGCTGCCAAAATGTTGATATTTTGACGTTCAAACAGAATGTTGAAATTATCGGCTATTTTTTACAAGACGTATAATTCAAAAGCTTTTTATTGCTTCTAGTCTCAAGAATGTACGATAAAGTATTGTTTTGAACTAACTTTGGCTTAGAATGAATGAATGGTCGTCCCGGTTATTTAAATTTTGTTACTTTTCGAACACTATTCCGGTTCGTATAGTCCACATACTGTATGGATTTTCCTCATTCCAACGCCAATCATTTAGTTTTTCGATGGCCTTTAAAGCCTCTTATTGTCGTGACGATCAGAAATTATGAAAGAAGTGTGAATTTTGGCAGCTCATGCCACTTTAATGACTAAATTTATAAACGAGGAAAGCAAATTAATTAATATTTATGTACTATGGATTAAATTAAGCACTGCTTTTTTGTAAATTTTATCTGATTGTAAATTTACATACCATAACCAATGGCAAAGGAATAGCAGTTGAAGTTGTCCCCCATTTTAGGACATATTGGTTTATTATCTTCTGGACAGTCGCAATAAACATTGGATGGATCCTTGTTGTTTGTCTGGACATCGTCGGAGCACACCCCGTTGTAGATCGTTTGATTTTCGTTTACTCTGAAAAAAAACAATGCACACAAAATTTGAACCATTTATACAAATTAATAGCTCTTTATAAGGTTATGAAAATGAATTTAATAAAATAACACTCAAAATATTTACCATAGGGTAGGATATATTGCCCCCTAACCAAACCTATGGCCCTCAAAATGTTGCCAAAAAATGGAACTATTTGTTGGTTATTTTAACATTATACTAGAAATTAGAATACTGATTTATTTTATTCAATAAGGGTAAAATAGGAATTTATTGTTGATATAACCCATTTGGATGTCAATTAAGGTGGAGAAAAATAAACCCTAAATTTTTATCAGACCTACTAATTATTCCAATATTTTCAAACACAGCTTTGGATGAAGCAGGCAACATGCTCAATTGAATCTTTTATTTTCTTGGGCATGATTAGTTTTATTAATAAATTTTAAATTTCTAAATTTTCCCTTTGACAACATAAATTCATAGAAGAGTTTTGATTTTGGCATTCCTTGACAACTTTTATATTGAAAAAATCAATAAATCTAAAACAGTTTTAAGAGTTGATAAATTTCATACAAAAAATTATAAGCATTACATAACACAAACTATTAATAAATCAAGAAAAAAATTACAATATTCAAAGAGTTTGGCCCAAACTGAATGCCTCAGCACCTGTAGTAAAGATGTAGGTGGAAAGACAAATAAATCAGTGACTGGTAAAAGGCAATGTTTTATTTACCTGCGACAGGTGGTGACAGAAATAACAAACGTAACAACTGCTGCCGTGTTTAGATGAGAAATTGTTTATTTTTAATGCCAGTGACTTTATAAAGGCTATGTTGAATGTAGGCTGCCCACAAAAAGACTAAGAACTCTGACATATCCAGGGCAACAAAATAACTACTTTGTCAGTTTGATTGGATTCCATAAAAACTTCTACATTGTCTAGAGCTTAAAAAGGTAGGTTGGAATATTTCTCACATTTAGACAACAGCTAATAATTTAAAACAGCATTGGATGACCAAATTTGAATACTTTTCCTGACAATAGTTACAATTTAAAACAGCAATGGATGACAAAATTTGAATACTTTTCCTGACAATAGTTACAATTTAAAACAGCATTGGATGACAAAATCTGAATACTTTTCCTGACAATAGTTACAATTTAAAACAGCATTGGATGACAAAATTTGAATACTTTTCCTGACAATAGTTACAATTTAAAACAGCATTGGATGACAAAATTTGAATACTTTTCCTGGCAATAGTTACAATTTAAAATAGCATTGGATGACAAAATTTTAATACTTTTCCTGGCAATAGTTACAATTTAAAATAGCATTGGATGACAAAATTAGAATACTTTTCCTGACAATAGTTACAATTTAAAAGAGCATTGGATGACAAAATTTGAACACTTTTCCTGACAACAGTTACAATTTAAAACAGCATTGGATGACAAAATTTGAATACTTTTCCTGGCAACAGTTACAATTTAAAACAGCATGGGATGACAAAATTTGAATACTTTTCCTGGGAATAGTTACAATTTAAAACAGCATTGGATGACAAAATTTGAATACTTTTCCTGGCAATAGTTACAATTTAAAATAGCATTGGATGACAAAATTAGAATACTTTTCCTGACAATAGTTACAATTTAAAACAGCATTGGATGACAAAATTTGAACACTTTACCTGACAACAGTTACAATTTAAAACAGCATTGGATGACAAAATTTGAATACTTTTAAATCCCAAAAACAGATTATCAAACTTTTTTTAAAAGGTGGAAACTATCTTAAAATTTTGTCAAAAGTGGTGAAAATTTAGCAAACCTAGTAATTTGTGTCACAGTCAGTGAGCTAATCACAGCTTAGTCTTCATAAAGGTTCCATGTTATAATATTCTTTATTTTCAATGAAATTTGAATGTTGATTTCTCGTGACAATTCAAAGTGTGACTATAGTCCCATAAAAGTGGCATGAACTGCTGAACTGTTTATATTTTTCCGTTAAAACAAAATATGGAAATTACCGATTAGTTTTCTGAAGACGAAAAATTCAGAAACTTTTTAGTGCTACTAGTCTCGAGAATGCATGTTGAAGTAGTGTTTTGAACTAACTGCCACTTTAAGGCAGCTATATAATGTCCCTTTTAATCATCTTTCTGTAATATGGGAATTTTAGCATATTAAAATATTTATTATTTGAGTTACCAACAGAAAATTCAATTCATATTTTTATAGCATATACATGTGTACTAACCATATTTTAGTCCTTGAAGAAAATGACTCTTCGATAACAGAAATTGAAATAATTACAGTACTTGGAATACAACTACCTTGAAATTCTTTGGTATTTAGGTCGAAACTAAACGCCTTAAAAGCACAAAAATTAAATTGTCTTTATAATAATTTTACTAAAAATGCCTTATCTGCTTCAGTATGTTTTAGTGTTTCGACATAATAGCAAAAAAATCTTATCAATAATAAAAAATAATAGGCTATTGGCTTCATTTATTTCAGACCCCAAAATGACTACCCTCAAGCTACATAAAGGGTATGAGTACAAGAATAAAATGGAGAGGAATCGAGGAGGTCCATATAAAACTGAACCAGTAACTGATCTCACCAGGTGGCGCTTGTCCAGTTTTGAGGGTCGTATGAAATGGACGTATATCCCAGAGGGCGAAGAACTTGATAGAGAACAGAACTACATGGAAAAGTACTTTGTAGGGCTTGATATCACGAATGATAAACCCCCGAAGCCAAAACCAGAGACAGCCAATCAAGCAGCTTACAATGGGATGAAATTTTTTTTTGACATTATGGACCCAGATGGATATTGGCCTGGGGATTTCGGAGGACCATTATTGCTGATGCCCGCCCATATCTTCTCTTATTACATCACTGGCATCCCATTGGAAGAGGCAGAACGACTGGAGATGATTCGTTATTTGCGATCTGTGGAGTGCCCTGATGGTGGATGGGGTCTGCATGTAGAGGCCCCGCCAACAGTTTTATGTTGTGTATTGAACTACGTCGGTATGAGATTGTTAGGAGTGCCAGCTGATGACCCATGCCTTGTTCGCTGTCGCAAACTTGCAGAAAAACTTGGAGGCACAGTTTCCATCCCATCGTGGGGGAAGTGTTGGTTATCATTCATGAACCTATACAAATGGGAAGGTATGCACTCTTTATTCCTACCGGAACTTTGGGTGCTACCTCAATGGTTTCCTGTTCATGCTGCAAGAATTTGGGTCTGGGCTCGTCATGTTTATCTCCCAATGGCATATTGCTTTGGAGCAAAGATACAAGCAAAGGTGGACGATTTATTAAGTGAGATTCGAAAAGAACTTTATCCTGAAGGTTTTGAGAATGTCAACTGGCCAGCTCAGAGAGGTAACATAAGTAAAGCTGATTTACTCGTCCCACATTCACCGGTATTGAAAACAGTCTATTGCTTCCTGGATAAATATGAAGAGCACCACAATAAGAGTATAAGAGAGTGGGCATTGAAGGAATGCTACAATCAGATTCAAGGTGATGACTCCAGTGCCAACTATACAAGCCTTGGTGTATTAATGAAAGTCCTCAACTTGGTTGTTCGTTGGTATATTGAAGGTCCAGATTGCCCAGCCGTGAAGCTTCACAAGAATAACATGCACACCTTCCTGTGGATGGGATGGGACGGTATGAAGCTGTCCAGCACCCCAGGAAGCACGCTCTGGGACACATCTTTGGCTGTACAGGCTCTTTCGGAGGCAGGAGTTTGTGAATACCCCGAGTTCCGACCGAAAATGAAAGCAATCCACAGCTTTATCAAAACTCAGCAAGTGAAGGAAAATCCCCCAGACTACGAACTGCTCCATCGAAAAGCTGTTAAAGGTGGTTTTCCTTTTGCTCTTTGGGACTATAACTGGTGTGTTTCAGACTCAACAGCAGAAGCATTCAAAGCCATGCTTTTGATAGAAAAGGAGTTTGATGTTGAAAAGCAGAAAGCTAGTTTGGCCTTAGACTGTGTAGATGTTCTTTTAGCGTTCACTAACCCCGATGGAGGATCTGCTACATGTGACACTAAAAAGGGAACAACTCTTATAGAACTGATTAACCCAGCAGAAGTATTTTCTAACATAATGGTCGACCATTCCTACATTGAGTGTACTTCATCAGTGATATCAGCCCTAAAGCTTTTCACAGATCTGAATTCGGACTTCAGACGAGAAGACATCCTGAAGTACTTAGACGGAGCTATGAAGTTTATTCTAAAGAGTCAGCATCCTGATGGTGGTTGGGAAGGGTTCTGGGGTGTCTGTTTTACATATGGTGCAATGTTTGCCCTAGAGGCATGTATGACAATGGGTTATGGGTATCACACAGACAAACTCCCGCCGCAGATAGAAAAAGGCTGCAAGTTTCTCGAGAAACACCAGCTTCCGGATGGTGGATGGGGTGAGAAGTTTGAAACATGTGAACAATCCAGGTACATCAGCAGTGAAAGTTCCCAGACGGCGGCCACTGCTTGGGCTTTATTGGCCTTAATGGCAGTCAGGTACCCAAAGATGGAGGTCATCGAAAAAGGTATTAGGAACCTTCTTTCAAAGCAGTTGTCAACAGGAGATTGGCCCCTTGATAGTGTCCCTGGCACTTTTAACCGTACATGTACCCTCACTTACGTCAACTACAAAAACCTATTCTCCATTTGGGCACTGGGAAGATTTTGTAAGCTATATCCTGAACACCCTTTGGCAGGAAAAAAGCCAGTGTCATGAACTATGATACTCAATGGTAGCCTAATGGGGCTTTCTTGTTTGTCCTAACCTAATGCATAAAGCAATATCCAACCAAAGTTCTTTTTTCACTACATGTATATATTTTACAAATGTTGCTAAGAAAAAGATAATAAATCCTGACAAAAAATTTAAACTCTTCTTGGTATTAGATTTGTTATGCTATCCAGGTGAAAAGTACCAAGTGCGTTTTCACTCAATCACCATATTTAGAAGGGTTGAGAGGTACTCGCTGAAAGCTGATGATTTCCTCAGGTCTGAACCTGGCAACCCCAGCATATAACTTAAATAATCTTAAGCAAATGGTAAAACATCTATCAATCAATTAAAACTGTTCCAAGAATGTGTATGGCTCAATGAGCCTGTCATATGTACCCTTATAAAGAAATATGGTAAAAACCAATGATTTACCACACAATGTAACAGTTTTCATATATCTAATTAAAAAATCCGGGTATTTCCAAATCACGATGGCACAATTAATGAACAGTTCTTCGCAATATTTATTAAGGCGCTTTATATAGGAACCAGTTGTTTTCATTGTAACTAGCTGACAGAATTACTACAGATGTATTAAACCAGTGGATTAAGCTGCTATGAGGTGCTTTAATTTAATTGATTTTGATGTTTTTCGCCAGACAATTCTAAATAAACTGTGATATTTTCAGGGCCAATTAAAGTTGAATAAATCACTTACGATTATTTAATTATTTCAAGAATATATTTTCTATCTATTTCTTTGTTGTTATTCTAGGGATTCTAAACACCCTTCCTTAATAAATTAAAAAGAAACTGAAAATACTACGTACTAGAAATTAGAATACTGATTTATTTTATTCAATAAGGGTAAAATCAGAAATTTTTGTTGATATACACTGTACCCCATTTGGATGTCAATTAAGGTGGAGTTAAGAAAAATAAACCCTAAATTTTTATCAGACATATAATTATTCCAATATTTTCAAACACAGCTTTGGATGAAGCAGGCAACATGCTCAACTGAATCTTTTATTATGTCGGGCATAATTAATTTTTTCAATAATATTTTTAAATAAGAGTTAAAGAAGAGTTTTGATGTTGGCATTACTTTACAACTTTTATATTGAAAAAAATCAATAAATCTAAAAAAATTTCATACAAAAAATTATAAGCATTATATAACACAAACTATTAATAAATCAAGAAAACAATTATAGTATTCAAAGAGTTTGGCCCAAACTGAATGCCTCAACACCTGTAATAAAGATGTAGGTGGAAAGACAAATAAATCAGTGACTTGTAAAAGGCAATGTTTTATTTACCTGCAACAGGTGGTGACAGTAATAACAAAAGTAACAACTGCTGCAGTGTTGAGATGAGAAATTGTTTATTTTTAATGTCAGTGACTTTATAAAGGCTATGTTGAATGTAGGCTGCCCACAAAAAGACTAAGAACTCTGACATATCCAGGACAACAAAATAACTACCTTGTCAGTTTGATTGGATTCCAAAAAAACTTCTACATTGTCTGGAGCTTAAAAAGGTAGGTTGGAATATTTATCACATTTAGAAAACAGTTAATAATTTAAAACAGCATTCGATGACAAAATTTGAATACTTTTGAAAACAATAGCTACAATTTAAAACAGCATTGGATGACAAAATTTGAATACTTTTCATTACAAAAGTTACAATTTAAAACAGCATCAATGACAAAAATTTGAATACTTTTCCTGACAATAGTTACAATTTAAAACAGCATTGGATGACAAAATTTGAAGAATTTTCCTGACAATAGTTACAATTTAAAACAGCATTGGATGACAAAATTTGAATACTTTTAAATCCCCAAAACAGATTATCAAACTTTTTTTAAAAGGTGGAAACTATCTTAAAATTTTGTCAAAAGTGGTGAAAATTTAGCAAACCTAGTAATGTGTGTCACAGTCAGTGAGCTAATCACAGCTTAGTCTTCATAAAGGTTCCATGTTATTAATATTCTTTATTTTCTATGAACTTTGAATGTTGATTTCTCGTGACAATTCAAAGTGTGACGATAGTCCCATAAAAGTGGCATGAGCTGCTGAACTGTTTATATTTTTCCGTTAAAATAAAATGTGGAAATTATCGATTAGTTTTCTGAAGACGAAAAATTCTGAAACTTTTTAGTGCTACTAGTCTCGAGAATGCAAGTTGAAGTAGTGTTTTGAACTAACTGCCACTTTAAGGCAGCTATATAATGTCACTATTAATCATCTTTCTGTAATATGGGAATTTTAGCATATTAAAGTATTTATTATTTGAGTTACCAACAGAAAATTTAATTCATATTTTTTATATCATATACTAACCATATTTTAGTCCTTGGAGAAAACGACTCTTCGATAACAGAAATTGAAATAATTACAGTACTTGGAATACAACTAAAATGAAGTTCTTTGGTATTTAGGTGAAACTAAACGCCTTAAAAGCACAAAAATTAAATTGTCTTTATAATAATTTTACTAAAAATGCCTTATCTGCTTCAGTATGTTTTAGTGTTTCGACATAATACCGTAAATGCTCGACCCTTTCGGCGATGCCAGGGGGGATTATCGCCGAAAAGCTAGAGAGCATATGATAGAAACTAAAATGGGGAATGTGGGGATAATCCGTTTCGCTGACTAGAAAAAGTATAATGGCCTACTCACAGGGGGTAAATTGGTGTTGTGCACCTAAACACACAATACACAACACACAACCCACATGCGATATTCAGAGCGCCTGAGCTCACACAGTGACAACGGACTAACCGGGAAGCCAGTCCATTCGTTCGTCAATGTACCGGTTTGTGGCGTGAAATGAGAAAATACGTTCATATATTTTGTTATAAAAAATGAATCTGATAAGATATGCCGATTAACGCAATTTTCTTTTAGCTTGTTTTCGATTTTGACGCATTTTAATCGATGCTGCTGTTGTTGTTGTTTTTTTCGATCTAGGCTGTGGTTTATCGGAAAGGAATTTGGACTAATCTCACAAAGTCTGCGGAAAATCACATTTAATAATGGTTTTAGAAAAACAAAAGGCTATGAAGATTTTGATTGAGGAATGAATTTGAGATTTGTCCCCGTATTAAATTATAACTGTAGACGTCTGAGTTACCGTTACCGACACGGCCGATAGTAATGTGTGGTTTTCAAATAAAGTCATACTCGTGAAATTTGTTGGTGTTTTTATAAGCTTTAATTTTCAGAAAACACAGAAATTTTTCTCATATTTCATACAATTCCAAACCCTACGTTAATTTGGTTGATTGATTGTTATGCAAGTCAGGCGTATAAGCCTAGGCCGGTGATTCTACATGTACATAAATTCAAATATTTCTTTTATTATCAACAATATATTTTACAGTACCGTTGCCGATAAAAGGAAATTTACCAGTGAAAGCCAAGCTTGGCCCAGCGATGGTCTCAGCAGGTGTTGGGTGAACACAGCGTATGCATGATGAAGTAGTCCTCTGAGGTCTACAGTGCTCTGACGGGCCGTCACTAGCCAGCCGTAATTTTGTTTTTGATTCTGATTTATAACTGTGTAAAAACATAATATACTCCTTGGAAATATAAGTATTTTCCGCAACGTAATAGACCCTAAATTACATGGCAATCTGCCTTGATGCTTATCAGTGTACAAGAAATGAAATATCGAGACCGATGATCTGTTCGACGTGACCGTGATGAAAACTAGAAAAGTACTATACGGTGTGAATAAAACATAATAATTATGTGCTTAAAACAAAGTAACAAAAATGTATAATATATTCCATGTGTGTGGTTGATTTTTTCTCACAATTTGAGTAAACTAAAGTTGTCATTGGATCCAAAACTTTACAATTGCCGATTGAACTGAACACTGCACACGAGGTAACCGAGTTTAGTCCATGTCACTCACAGCAGAACTGCTGTCGATTGGGTCGTCCATTTAATGTATCAATGAATAACAATGAGGGATTTGATTGGCTGTTTGTTTATATTGACTTGAGTGACATCTGAAGAGTAGACATCCCGACTCCTTCCATGTCAACATTGTTCCCAACAGATATATACTATTGGTGACTTGAAACAAAAACCACCGGGGTTTTGTTTAAAAAAAAGATACAGTTGGTTGGGTATTGGCAAGGAGAATTAAATATGATTGTTTTTACAACTGGGTGTTTTTGTTCATTTATGATAGATTTCACAGTACGGCCGTACAGTTTGGAGGAGATAAGAAAGTAGTCCGCAATATGTTGAGTGGATTGAAGGATAATTTCTGATACGCCCGCACGGGCTTCTTCAATACCACGTCAACATAGGGTGCATTTGAAAAAACCAAGAGTTGCTATCGGAATTTTAAAAAAATGATAACTCGCAATTTTTAAACATTACTCACCTAAAATTTTGTCCGAAAGCATCTTTGATAATCCCTTTGTAGAGCTAAACCATCATCTGTGACCATACGCATCGCCAAACAACAAAATTCTTAAAGTTTAAATTCCCTTTGCGTTATCACCGATCTTCCCCGACAGCCGCTACCGGTTGTAGTGGCGAGCATGATTTGAAAGTTCGCGGTAGATGGCGGTGTGATCGCCCGAGAAAATTTAGTGAAAACAGACGGAATTCAAACTTAACGAAATTCGTTGCTAACAGATTTTAAGGTCACATATGATGGTTTAGCTCTACGAAGGGATTATCAAAGAAGCTTTCGGACAAAATTTTCGGTGAGTAATGTTTAAAAATTGCGAGTTATCATTTTTTTAAAATTCCGAGAGCAACTCTTAGATTTTTCAAATGCACCCTATGTTGACGTGGTATTGAAGAAGCCCGTGCGGGCGTATCAGAAATTATCCTTCAATCCACTCAACATATTGCGGACTAATAAGAAAGCAACTAAGCCAAATATGTAAAACTCTCTAAAAAATTTCACGTTAAATAAAAAACAGACTAAATAGGAAAGACTCATTAAAGTTTGTGTGAAATGGAACAACATACATGTAGATGTATATTGGGGACAGTCTTCATCTTTCACAGTGTGACTTATAGAATATTTCGATGTACGCCGGCTTGGGTTTGGACAACTCCCCGTGAATTTCCCGTAAACTCAAAGAGCCCCCGGAGCAAATCTTAATTATTCATTATGACGGTAATTATTGTATTGTGATAAACAGGAGATTAGTGGATTATAACCATTTACAAACATTCTGATCAAAGAACAACCCCGAAAGTACAAGCGGTTTATAAAATAGTCAGCAGTTCACGCATCGGACAATTTGCCGCCTTGACTAGAGTTGAACTACGGGCCGCTTTATATGGATAAAGTAGGCCACTCACTGTGCAGCTTATAGCCCACTTTAATATGCTTGTTGAGGAGCGCGCGGTCAGCTCGCAAGAGATCGACTAAACACCAGTCAGAAAATATATCGGATATATTGTTTTCGGTACAGCCAGATTGTAAAACTCAAACAAAAGTCTACATCAGATTCATAAGTGTTTATCCAGTTTAAATTTGGGCGATGTCGACATTTGCAAATATCGATAATATTTCTAAGAACACGACCGTTTTACCGTGCAACTTTAGTCATATCGGCAGTAAACAAAATTACAACCCTTACGTTTTACGTGATTTCTCATCCTTTTTACGGGTGAAACTTTTCCATTTAAACGAAAAAGAATGTTCCCAACATATAAAAAAACACAATAGTAAATATTTATTTGGTTTATTAACGGGTAAATACGAGATTTTGCGAACTGAAAGAGTCAACTGGAGGCTGTCGCCAAAAGATGTCAGTGGGATATAGGCAGTTATAGACCAACACGTGGCTCTCAAACTGGTGCCGCACATACCCCACCTGGCGCGATGTTTGTTCATCTATCCAACACAGGCGTGAAACCAATTACCCACCCCTCTCTAGTCGGCGTCATTGAAGTTTTCGTCGATCGGGAGTAAATAGAAGACTTGAGCTGTCAGAGTCACTCCCCCCACCTCCCCATAAAATCGCTGAAAGGGTCGGGCATTTACGGTAGCAAAAAAATCTTATCAATAATAAAAAATAATAGGCTATTGGCTTCATTTATTTCAGACCCCAAAATGACTACCCTCAAGCTACATAAAGGGTATGAGTACAAGAATAAAATGGAGAGGAATCGAGGAGGTCCATATAAAACTGAACCAGTAACTGATCTCACCAGGTGGCGCTTGTCCGGTTTTGAAGGTCGCATGAAATGGACGTATATCCCAGAGGGCGAAGAACTTGATAGAGAACAGAACTACAGGGAAAAGTACTTTGCAGGGCTTGATATCACGAATGATAAACCCCCGAAGCCAAAACCAGAGACAGCCAATCAAGCAGCTTACAATGGGATGAAATTTTTTTTTGACATTATGGACCCAGATGGATATTGGCCTGGGGATTTCGGAGGACCATTATTGCTGATGCCCGCCCATATCTTCTCTTATTACATCACTGGCATCCCATTTGAAGAGGCAGAACGACTGGAGATGATTCGTTATTTGCGATCCGTGGAGTGCCCTGATGGTGGATGGGGTCTGCATGTAGAGGCCCCACCAACAGTTTTATGTTGTGTATTGAACTACGTCGGTATGAGATTGTTAGGAGTGCCAGCTGATGACCCATGCCTTGTTCGCACTCGCAAACTTACAGAAAAACTCGGAGGCACAGTTTCCATCCCATCGTGGGGGAAGTGTTGGTTATCATTCATGAGCCTATACAAATGGGAAGGTATGCACTCTTTATTCCTACCGGAACTTTGGGTGCTACCTCAATGGTTTCCTGTTCATGCTCGAAGAATTTGGGTCTGGGCTCGTCATGTTTATCTCCCAATGGCATATTGCTTTGGAGCAAAGATACAAGCAAAGGTGGACGATTTATTAAGTGAGATTCGAAAAGAACTTTATCCTGAAGGTTTTGAGAATGTCAACTGGCCAGCTCAGAGAGGTAACATAAGTAAAGCTGATTTACTCGTCCCACATACACCGGTATTGAAAACAGTCTATTGCTTCCTGGATAAATATGAAGAGCACCACAATAAGAGTATAAGAGAGTGGGCATTGAAGGAATGCTACAATCAGATTCAAGGTGATGACTCCAGTGCCAACTATACAAGCCTTGGTGTATTAATGAAAGTCCTCAACTTGGTTGTTCGTTGGTATATTGAAGGTCCAGATTGCCCAGCCGTGAAGCTTCACAAGAATAACATGCACACCTTCCTGTGGATGGGATGGGACGGTATGAAGCTGTCCAGCACCCCAGGAAGCACGCTCTGGGACACATCTTTGGCTGTACATGCTGTTTTGGAGGCAGGAGTTTGTGAATACCCCGAGTTCCGACCGAAAATGAAAGCAATCCACAGCTTTATCAAAACTCAGCAAGTGAAGGAAAATCCCCCAGACTACGAACTGCTCCATCGAAAAGCTGTTAAAGGTGGTTTTCCTTTTGCTCTTTGGGACTATAACTGGTGTGTTTCAGACTCAACAGCAGAAGCATTCAAAGCCATGCTTTTGATAGAAAAGGAGTTTGATGTTGAAAAGCAGAAAGCTAGTTTGGCCTTAGACTGTGTAGATGTTCTTTTAGCGTTCACTAACCCCGATGGAGGATCTGCTACATGTGACACTAAAAGGGGAACAACTCTTATAGAACTGATTAACCCAGCAGAAGTATTTTCTAACATAATGGTCGACCATTCCTACATTGAGTGTACTTCATCAGTGATATCAGCCCTAACGCTTTTCACAGATCTGAATCCGGACTTCAGACGAGAAGACATCCTGAAGTACTTAGACGGAGCTATGAAGTTTATTCTAAAGAGTCAGCATCCTGATGGTGGTTGGGAAGGGTTCTGGGGTGTCTGTTTTACGTATGGTGCCATGTTTGCCCTAGAAGCATGTATGACAATGGGTTATGGGTATCACACAGACAAACTCCCGCCGCAGATAGAGAAAGGCTGCAAGTTTCTCGAGAAACACCAGCTTCCGGATGGTGGATGGGGTGAGAAGTTTGAAGCATGTGAACAATCCAAGTACATCAGCAGTGAAACTTCCCAGACTGCGGCCACTGCTTGGGCTTTATTGGGACTAATGGCAGTCAGGTACCCAAAGATGGAGGTCATCGAAAAAGGTATTAGGAACCTTCTTTCAAAGCAGTTGTCAACAGGAGATTGGCCCCTTGACAGCGTCCCCGGCACTTTTAACCGTACATGTGCCCTCACTTACGTCAGCTACAAAAACGTATTCTCCATTTGGGCACTGGGAAGATTTTGTAAGCTATATCCTGAACACCCTTTGGCAGGAAAAAAGCCAGTGTCATGAACAATGATACTCAATGGTAGCCTAATGGGGCTTTCTTGTTTGTCCTAAACCTAATGCATAAAGCAATATCCAACCAAAGTTCTTTTTTTCCCTACATGTATATATTTTGTACAAATGTTGCTATGAAAATGATAATAAATCCTGACAAAAAATTTAAACTCTTCTTGGTATTAGATTTGTTATGCTATCCAGGTGAAGAGTACCAAGTGCGTTTTCACTCAATCACCATATTGAAAGCTGATGATTTCCTCAGGTCTGAACCTGGCAACCCCAGCATATAACTTAAATAATCTTAAGCAAATGGTAAAACATCTGTCAATCAATTAAAACTGTTCCAAGAATGTGTATGGCTCAATGAGCCTGTCATATGTACTCTAATAAAGAAGTATGGTAAAAACCAATGATTTACCACACAATGTAACAGTTTTCATATATCTAATTTAAAAAATCCGGGTATTTCAAAATCACGATGGCACAATTAATAAACAGTTCTTCGCAATATTTATTAAGGCGCTTTATATAGGAACCAGTTGTTTTCATTGTAACTAGCTGACAGAATTACTACAGATGTATTAAACCAGTGGATTAAGCTGCTATTAGGTGCTTTAATTTAATTGATTTTGATGTTTTTCGCCAGACAATTCTAAATAAACTGTGATATTTTCAGGGCCAATTTAAGTTGAATAAATCACTTACGATTATTTAATTATTTCAAGAATATATTTTCTATCTATTTCTTTGTTGTTATTCTAGGGATTCTAAACACCCTTCCTTAATAAATTAAAAAGAAACTGAAAATACTTTTCTTACCTCCACGCAAGAGAGAATGCATCAGGTCTCCCTCTCGAAGCTTCATAAAGAGATCCATCCGGCATTGTATAATCATTTGTTGAGTCACCATCATAAACACCGCACAAACCTAAATTAAATACAGAACAAAATTGAGCTTTTATGAACAACCTTTGGCTACATTTTCTAATTTGTTATAGAACATGTAATTTACTAAGCTGATGAAACAGGTAATTTCTGGCACACAACATGCACAATTCAATGGTACAATGCACAATATCAGCTGTGTCAGTGGGTTTTCATGACATAACAGGGATATTCAATGTTAGTATTAACGGTCTCAGTCAAAAACCCAGACAAAATATTGACATCAAAATTTCAAAGGGGCATAACTCTGCAACACAAAATTTCAAAGGGCTATAACAAAATGGTCTAACGT
Organism: Lepidochitona cinerea; assembly: GCA_963971465.1. Taxonomy (NCBI): domain Eukaryota; kingdom Metazoa; phylum Mollusca; class Polyplacophora; order Chitonida; family Tonicellidae; genus Lepidochitona; species Lepidochitona cinerea. The sequence goes on from OZ020553.1 coordinate 42,486,592, forward strand.
GAAATAAACATGACAGTGCACGCCTCTTTGCACACCAAAAAATGGTTGACAGACGTCTGTCCGCCCGACCAGACGTACATGCTCATAACAGTACCCTGAAGCCCTATGGGACGGCTCATAAATTGTACTTATAAGTTACCAAATTTTACCAACATTTTGACAGCTGATGCCACTTTTTACAAAGGAGAAGTATGAATTTTAAAAGCTCCAGTCACTAAATAGAGACTTTACCTTCCTTCAATCAATTAAGAGTGATTGTTAGAATTGGAATATGTTTCCCTGAAAAACCTAAAAAACAAAATAATAGTCCCTCCAGACACCAACCAAATATATGAAAGAATTTGATAATCATTTATTTGTTAACAATAAATATTTTAGTTATTTATAAACTTTACACATATGGCGCTACCTTTTGTCTGTCCATAGTCTGCCACCGATGCTACTATATTAATATTGAGGAAGTCATTTTCATTTGTCACCTGGATGTATGTTCCTGTTGGGAGATACACCTGTAGAAAAATAGATAACGAGGATACAAATGCCAACATTTCCCATTCAAATAACACACTCAATTTCTTTTCCCTAATGATGATGTTTTTACGCCACACTCAAGATTACTTCACTTACATGGCGGCCAGGTTTAGTGGGGAAGAAAACGGGTCTCTTTGTCTGGAGGAAACCTCCCACCTTCGGCGAGTACCTGACAACTCTTCCACATTTGGCGATCAAGTGAAATAAATTCACTCAGAAATTGTTAAATTTTTATTTAGTCTGCATGGGATTTGAACCCTTGCTGCATCTCCGTGTCAGACTCTCGAGCTCAGGTGTTTAATTAACGGAAAGATGAAACCAGGTCAATTTTCATGGAAAATCCCAGATTGTTGCTCTCAAATGCTTTATTCACAGAATCAAGGAGGCTCCCATTCTTGAAAACAAAAAGAATACGTAAACCACAACTTTTGACCATTCATAATTTTTAATCTTTTGTTTCCATCACTATCAGTCGCTTCTGCTGCCATTACTCAGTTTAGTCGTCTCCCCAACCCCATCTGTCTGTCAGTTTGTCGACTTCTGTGATCTCACCCCCAACTCTGCAGTCATGGATTCCTTGGCCTGCAACTCTACCTTCGCTTTCCCTTTCCCTACTGGTACTCCCTCCCCTTCTGCTCCCTCTTTTTTCACCCCCTTAGCCCCCTTCCCCTAGACCTAGTACCTCTGCCCCTGTTCGTCCACCCTTTTCCCCAGTATCTACTGGGATCCCTTCTCTTAGACCTAGTATTACAACAATTTATGATGGGGTATAAAGGTCTAAATGATATACCTCTTTTTAACACAATTAGAAACTTGACTCCATGGTTATTTTAGAAAAGAAGATTTTCCCTGTGCCCGTGTGTTTTAGTGTTCATAAATATATAATAATGATACATACCCTATATCTACTCCCTTCTTCATACCGTATAATCTTCAAACCTGGTGTTAAGTCTCCATTCACATATAGGAAAGGGCGTAGAGGTTTGGAACCTTGGTTTACAGTTGGGCCACATTTATCAAATACAACAACATCATCATAAGCTTGAATAGCAGCCACACAGTTGCATGAAGCTCGGTTATAACAGCTGCGGAAAAATGCATGTACCTGGAATGGGAAACCGACGTTACTTTATTAATGTTATACAATAGATTGATTGATGTTTTTCATCGCACTTTAGATTATTTCAGTTATATGGCCGCATTGTCAGGCAATCTAAAATTAGAAGTTACCCTAGTTCTAAAGTCCAAATTTAACCTGTAAGGCCAGTGGTCGACATTTTTATCAGAAATATCCATTGGAATGGGGTTGGAGAGTTCACATAGGAGGTCATTTGATCATGTGACTTTTAAGTATTCGACAAAACAACAAAATCATGGAATTTTTACCTGGCATCTGCTCGCATCTACATGCTTTCTCTCACTCTCTTACACTTACTCTCTTTCTATTACTCTCTTACACTTAGCTAGAGCTATGGTTGGTTACAGCGCACATTTAAACACTTGCAGCTCCTGTGGAGCCTATCACAGTGGCCAGTTCAAAGTGAATCGGATCAACAGGGAACGTTGCCATTTTGCCTGTTTTCAAAATGGGAAATTGACTCTACATTTTCGTTACTATAGTATAACGTTTTCTTAAATTCAAAGTATATATTCACGTACAGCATGATGTCAGGATTTTTATATTTATCTGATAGCTGTTAAAAATGTTACCCTAGATCTTGGGGGAATATGATTGATTGTCAGGTTCATTAAGGGGAGAAACCGTGCCCCCTTTGGGAGTACTGAGCCCTCCAGACCTTCTAAATAATTAATGGTTTTACTTATACTTAGCTTTGAATGTTTGATTGTGAATGAGAATAGCCTTCTGAGAAAAAATACAATGCAGACTATTTAAATTTCACTCGTTATACAACATGTTAAATTTTTTAATTTTTTTTATCGCGTGTTCGTCAAGTTAATTGCTTGATTGATATTTTACATCACACATAGATAATATGTAGGCCAATCAGTAAAAAACCCGTTAAAAAATCTCTACAAGTTTCTGTACTTAAGGGATACGAACTGAGGACCAATTGAAATTAAATGAGCAGGTCTATGATAGTTCAACAGGAATTTAATGCAAAAGCCATAATTTAAGAACCAAATTGAGCTAATTGGGATAGTTTTTCAGGAACTAAGGCAGGTACAATGTTTGGATCGGCATGGAACCCCAATAAAGTGAGGTGCAAAATTAATTCTAACATCCATCCATGGAAATAAGATAAGGAAACGCTATTCGACTTTCATTATCGTGCTAGCAAACATGTATTTTTACAAAGAAAAATTTATAAATTGTATAAGTTGGTGAGTTGGCATTTAGAAGTTGAGTAATTAGAACAAGATTGAAACCTCCGACCAATATATTTTACTCAAAAAGTTTGAAATCGCTTGAGTCTAGTGATGCTTATATTTGTTTGCATGGTGGGAGGGCTGATGGTAGTACCCATCCCGTCCCCTAAAAAAATGATGAAACTGATGTAGAGAATTGGAATATTAAGTTTGTGTTGACTTGTAAGCTTTTCTAACTTTTTTTTATCATCCTGTAAACAACAAAAAACCAGGACAACAATTTTTAAGAGCAGAAGATGATTTTGGCAAAACAAATTCTTGTTACCCTGTACGGCAAAGTAGCATGTTGATATAGCACGAACTCTGCAGTCTCGAAATTGTCGTAATATCTGTAAATCAAAACAATTTTTTTTTACAAGTTATACAGTATTTTTGATTGATAAATTGTACAAATAAAATTCGTCATTCACCGTTGCATTTACTATCAGAAGATGTAAGGGTCATAGAGCAAACCTTTCACCAAATAGTTGCATGTGCAAATTATTTCCTAAGGGAAATAAAAATGGGTGCCAGAAACAGTATGATCATGGGTAACATGGCAACAGAGTTTAACCATTCAACTTATGACCATGGGTATATAATTGATTGATTGATTGTTTGATGTTTTACACTGCGCTCAAGATTATTTCACTTATATGGCGGCGTTGACAGTTTTATAGTGTGAGGAAACCTGGCTCTATGTCCGGAGGAAACCCCCGACCTTCCGTTAGTAACTGGCAACCATCTCCATGGGTATATAGCATGGCAACATTAGTATGATCATAGGTAACATGGCAAGAGTTAAGTATGACCATGGGTAACATAAAAATATGGAGGCTATATGGATTACAACTTCTGGTTTTATTGGGTTGCAACGTTTCGATGTAGATAATAACATTTTTATCAAGCAAAGTGAACATGGAAACATAGCTTAACCATCAACATATGATCATGGGTGACATGGCAACAGAGCTAAGTCAATCAAAGCATGATGATAGGTAACATGGCAACAGATCTTAACCAATAAACGTATGATCATGGGTTGTTCCCAACAGACCCGTCAATTTACAACTGCATTACCTTCCAGACCCAGCCTTCTGTTGTTCCCAACAGAAAAGTCAATATACAACAGCTTTGCCTTCCAGACCCAGCCTTCTGTTGTTCCCAACAGACGCGTCAATATACAACAGCTTTGCCTTCCAGACCCAGCCTCCTGTTGTTCCCAAGAGGCAAGTCAATATACAACAGCTTTGCCTTCCAGACCCAGCCTTCTGTTGTTCCCAACAGACTAGTCAATATACAACAGCTTTGCCTTCCACACCCAGCCTTCTGTTGTTCCCAACAGACGTATCAATACACAAGCTTTGCCTTCCAGACCCAGCCTTCTGTTGTTCCCAACAGACGCGTCAATATACAACTGCATTGCCTTCCAGACCCAGCCTCCTGTTGTTCCCAACAGGCAAGTCAATACACAACAGCTTTGCCTTCCAGACCCAGCCTTCTGTTGTTCCCAACAGACGATTCAATGTACAGCAGCTTTGCCTTGCAGACCCAGCCTTCTGTTGTTCCCAACAGACAAGTCAATATACAACAGCTTTGCCTTCCAGACCCAGCCTTCTGTTGTTCCCAACAGACGATTCAATGTACAGCAGCTTTGCCTTCCAGACCTAGCCTTCTGTTGTTCCCAACAGACAAGTCAATACACAACTGCTTTGCCTTCCAGACCCAGCCTTCTGTTGTTCCCACCAGCCGGGTCAATACACAACTGCTTTGCCTTCCAGACCCAGCCTTCTGTTGTTCCCAACAGACAAGTCAATACACAACTGCTTTGCCTTCCAGACCCAGCCTTCTGTTGTTCCCAACAGACAAGTCAATACACAACTGCTTTGCCTCCCAGACCCAGCCTTCTGTTGTTCCCAACAGACAAGTCAATACACAACTGCTTTGCCTCCCAGACCCAGCCTTCTGTTGTTCCCACCAGCTGGGTCAATACACAACTGCTTTGCCTCCCAGACCCAGCCTTCTGTTGTTCCCACCAGCTGGGTCAATATACAACAGCTTTGCCTTCCAGACCCAGCCTTCTGTTGTTCCCAACAGACGAGTCAATATACAACAGCTTTGCCTTCCAGACCCAGCCTTCTGTTGTTCCCAACAGACGAGTCAATATACAACAGCTTTGCCTTCCAGACCCAGCCTTCTGTTGTTCCCAACAGACAAGTCAATATACAGCAGCTTTGCCTTCCAGACCCAGCCTTCTGTTGTTCCCAACAGACAAGTCAATATACAACAGCTTTGCCTTCCAGACCCAGCCTTCTGTTGTTCCCAACAGACGATTCAATGTACAGCAGCTTTGCCTTCCAGACCTAGCCTTCTGTTGTTCCCAACAGACAAGTCAATACACAACTGCTTTGCCTTCCAGACCCAGCCTTCTGTTGTTCCCACCAGCTGGGTCAATACACAACTGCTTTGCCTCCCAGACCCAGCCTTCTGTTGTTCCCACCAGCTGGGTCAATATACAACAGCTTTGCCTTCCAGACCCAGCCTTCTGTTGTTCCCAACAGACGAGTCAATATACAACAGCTTTGCCTTCCAGACCCAGCCTTCTGTTGTTCCCAACAGACAAGTCAATATACAACAGCTTTGCCTTCCAGACCCAGCCTCCTGTTGTTCCCAACAGACAAGTCAATATACAACAGCTTTGCCTTCCAGACCCAGCCTCCTGTTGTTCCCAACAGACGAGTCAATATACAACAGCTTTGCCTTCCAGACCCAGCCTTCTGTTGTTCCCAACAGACGAGTCAATATACAACAGCTTTGCCTTCCAGACCCAGCCTTCTGTTGTTCCCAACAGACAAGTCAATATACAACAGCTTTGCCTCCCAGACCCAGCCTCCTGTTGTTCCCAACAGACGAGTCAATATACAACAGCTTTGCCTTCCAGACCCAGCCTTCTGTTGTTCCCAACAGACAAGTCAATATACAACAGCTTTGCCTTCCAGACCCAGCCTTCTGTTGTTCCCAACAGACAAGTCAATATACAACAGCTTTGCCTTCCAGACCCAGCCTTCTGTTGTTCCCAACAGGCAAGTCAATACACAACAGCTTTGCCTTCCAGACCCAGCCTTCTGTTGTTCCCAACAGACGAGTCAATATACAACAGCTTTGCCTTCCAGACCCAGCCTTCTGTTGTTCCCAACAGACAAGTCAATATACAACAGCTTTGCCTTCCAGACCCAGCCTTCTGTTGTTCCCAACAGACAAGTCAATATACAACAGCTTTGCCTTCCAGACCCAGCCTCCTGTTGTTCCCAACAGACGAGTCAATATACAACAGCTTTGCCTTCCAGACCCAGCCTCCTGTTGTTCCCAACAGACGAGTCAATATACAACAGCTTTGCCTTCCAGACCCAGCCTTCTGTTGTTCCCAACAGACAAGTCAATATACAACAGCTTTGCCTTCCAGACCCAGCCTTCTGTTGTTCCCAACAGACGAGTCAATATACAACAGCTTTGCCTTCCAGACCCAGCCTCCTGTTGTTCCCAACAGACGAGTCAATATACAACAGCTTTGCCTTCCAGACCCAGCCTTCTGTTGTTCCCAACAGACGAGTCAATATACAACAGCTTTGCCTTCCAGACCCAGCCTTCTGTTGTTCCCAACAGACAAGTCAATATACAACAGCTTTGCCTTCCAGACCCAGCCTCCTGTTGTTCCCAACAGACGAGTCAATATACAACAGCTTTGCCTTCCAGACCCAGCCTTCTGTTGTTCCCAACAGACGAGTCAATATACAACAGCTTTGCCTTCCAGACCCAGCCTTCTGTTGTTCCCAACAGGCAAGTCAATACACAACAGCTTTGCCTTCCAGACCCAGCCTTCTGTTGTTCCCAACAGACGAGTCAATATACAACAGCTTTGCCTTCCAGACCCAGCCTTCTGTTGTTCCCAACAGACGAGTCAATATACAACTGCTTTGCCTTCCAGACCCAGCCTCCTGTTGTTCCCAACAGGCAAGTCAATACACAACAGCTTTGCCTTCCAGACCCAGCCTTCTGTTGTTCCCAACAGACGAGTCAATATACAACAGCTTTGCCTTCCAGACCCAGCCTTCTGTTGTTCCCAACAGACAAGTCAATACACAACAGCTTTGCCTTCCAGACCCAGCCTTCTGTTGTTCACAACAGACGTGTCAATATACAACAGCTTTGCCTTCCACACCAAGCCTTCTGTTGTTCACAACAGACGTGTCAATATACAACAGCTTTGCCTTCCAGACCCAGCCTTCTGTTGTTCACAACAGACGTGTCAATATACAACTGCTTTGCCTTCCAGACCCAGCCTTTTGTTGTTCACAACAGACGAGTCAATATACAACAGCTTTGCCTTCCAGACCCAGCTTTCTGTTGTTCCCAACAGACAAGTCAATACACAACAGCTTTGCCTTCCAGACCCAGCCTTCTGTTGTTCCCAACAGGCAAGTCAATATACAATGTACAAGAGCTTTGCCTTTACCATCTATCTTTAGCTAATACTGAAAAAAGGAATTCTTTAACTTACAAACCATCAAATGTTGCAAAATGTGGGTCATTATAAATACGACAAGTGGCAGTCAAGAATCGATCGACAACTGTAACCTATTGAAAAAAAAAAACACACAGAAATAAAAGCAGAAAGTATTCGTAACCAAAAGGGTGGAAAGCAAAAACTAGCAATATACATTGAGTGAAGAAAGATTTTTTTATGATACTGGAGCATTCTTAAAAAGATAAATCTAATATAGAATGACATGATTGATTGATTATTTTGTGATTTAGGCTGCACTAAAGATTACTTCACTTATTTGTCAGCCTTGCCAGATTTAAGGAGGCAGGGAGGGGAGTTGCAAAAAAAAAAAAGAGTAAAGGAAGATGTTAAATAGAAATTCCCTGTTTTCAAAAACTCTGACATTTACCTGCGCAGTAACACTAGTTTTATCTGTAGTATTCAGCATAGAAGTTGTCATATTCATTTCCGATCCAGCAGTGATGTTATCACCCACTTGTACCATCTCTTCAAGGGTGATTTCTAGATGAATCTGTTCTTGTTGAGTTTTTTCTTCCAGTCCATCTACAGATGCTTTGATCCAGATATTGTATTCTTCTTTCCAGGTCTCCGTAGAGATCCGTAGTCCACACTTGATGGTTCCATGAGCTTCAGCTTCATACATGAACACAACCTGGGGGATTACCTGCTTATTGCATGTCAACGGCTGTCCGATCAGACTGGCTCTCACAAAGATTTGACAAGATGGCGAAGGGTTTTTATCGTAACATTGGCACATAAAAATTGGCGGTATTTCACTAACTATGGTCAAAGGTTGAGCTTCTTTCCCTTCCTCCACCGTGACTTCCATGAATTTCAACTGTTGACAAATTAAAGAAAAAAAACAGCATTAAAATTGGTGGTATTTCACTTCTCAAGGTCAAAGGTTACACTTTCTTTTCTTTCTTTAACTGAGACTTCTGGGAATTTCACCTACAGAAATTACAGGAAAAAAAAAGAACAAATTGATTGGTGGTATTTCACCTTCTTTCTCTTCTGGGGGTCCAGTGGGTTAGAGTGATCGTCCAAAAGTCCCACACATACCTTCCATTGATGCGGGTTCAAATCCCACTCAGACCAGTAGTTTTTTCACTTGGTCGTCGCATGTGGAAAAGTTGACAGGCACTCGGCGAAGGTTGGGGGTTTTCTCTGGGCAATGAGCTCGGTTCCCTCGCCCACTAGACCCGATGACACCACCATTTAGTTGAAATAATCTTGAGGGCATAAAACATCAATCAATCTTTCTCTTCTTCCACTGAGACTTCTGGGAATTTCAATTTTGAACAAATTTTTTAAAAATCATTAAATTAGGTCAAAGGTTGGGGTTCTTTCCCTTCTTCTATTGTAACTTCTGGGTATTCCAACAGTTGACAAAATAATGAAGAATAAGAAAATACACCATTAAAGTTAGAGGTATTTCAATAACTAAGGTCATAGATTGAGCTTCTTTCTCTTTATAGTGATAGTCCCTCAGTCCGACGCAGATCAAAACTCAGACCAAATAAAAATATAAATAAATTTTGATGGATTTTTAACTTGGTCGGTTTTATATGTGGAAGAGTCGCCAGGTACTCGGCGAAGAATTTCAAGAAAAAAACATCATATCACGATCAAAAATAATCACTTAGAACTGATCTACTTAGCCCACAGAGAGTTCAAAGAGCTCAAGCAAAGGTTTTTAATTTTAAAGCTAAATAATTGCTTAATATCATTGTCAGAAAAGATCCACAACTTTTGTTTTCCAATGGTAGCAGAAATAGTTTTGGAGCTTCGGAATTACTAATGTTTCTTGGAAATTGGTTGATTTACAAACAGATGCAGAACTATATCTTATGCGCCCTTAGATGATTGATTGATTGATTGATTGTTTGGTGTTTTACGCCACACTCAAGATTATTTCACTTATATGGTGGCATTGCCAGTTTTATCGTGGGAGGAAACCAGGCTCTATGCCCGGAGGAAACCCGCGACCTTCCGGTGGTAACTGGCAACCATCCCACATAGGTTGTTCGAGTAAAAACCCATGCAGTCCGAAAATTTTCCAATTTTTTTGGACTGAGTGGAATTTGAACCTTCCAATGGTAGCAGAAATTGGTGGAAGGCTGTTTGGATTGAGCGTCCAACGCTCTACCTACTGAGCCACGGAGGCCCCTCCCTTACACGAAGCCCACGCTTTCAAAAATTCCGTTTTTATTTAACACAGATTTGTCCTGATGTAGATGAATATAAAAACAGTGAATGGATAGGCATGGTTTACCACAAAAGGTGATAAATTAGGTAAAGCAAAATATTATGATTAGCAGCATGGTAAATATTCTTTTCGAGATATCTTCCACTTTCTCACCTGTGGTTTTGGACTGATCATCTTACTGGTTTTCCATGGTCCAGTGGTCATGGCACACCTGTCTGCATAACACGCTCTTAATTCACAAGCCACCTGGGAAAAAATATAACCCTTTTGATAAAAAAAAGCCCAAACGTTTTCCTGAAAACAAATTAAAATTTCTTCATATGGAATGAGATTATGATCTTTATAAATACAAAAAGGCTAAAAAAATTACCGTATCTTCAAACATCAGCGAATCCATTTCACAAGGAAACAGATGGACTTCCGTGGAGTTGACCTCCAGATACGCTAGGATGATCTGTTGACCGACAAGCCATCGGACAGTGTACTTAACCATGTCTTCCTCAGAAAGTTGAAACTCGCAGCGTAAATATGCAGTAGTGTTTGATTTCACAACAGAAATCTTGGGAATGTTCTTTAAAAACGGGTACTCTGAAATTAGATGGAAGACTTGGCATTTGTTCGGATTGATTGATTGATTGGTTGATGTTTTACGCCGCGCTCAAGATTATTTCACTTATATGGCGGCGTTGGGAGGAAACCGGGCTCTATGCGGTGGTAACTGGCAACCATCCCATATAGGTGCATCTGTTCGGAAGAAACCCCAGGTTTTTCTGAGAAGTTACTTTAATGTTGTTTCGCTCAACTTATGATGTTTTTCAAACATACATTTAGTCCATATACAAACACAGACCAGCTTTAAGCCCTTTCAAATCAAAATTAAGTTATAAAGATCTAGCTACAGCAGTTCAGGGTTTGTACACCCGCTGTGTTATTTACAAAGGGATGCAAAAAAAAGTTCACTTTAATACATTTATAGACACTAAAACACATAGGAACAGGTGAAATCTTCTGGACTAAAATATACATGGAGACAAGTTTCTATTCGTGTTTAAAGGGGGGTTGGTTGTCATTTAGACCTTAATACCCAGTCATAGGTTTTTGTAATAAACCAAAACCCATGATTTCATTAGGTTGAAGACAGAGAGGAGAGAAGACAGAACTGCAGTTTCTATAGAATCTAAAAACCTGAGTATAGGTAGTCATGTAACGAGAGAAGACAGAACTGCAGTTTCTATAGAATCTAAAAACCTGAGTATAGATAGTCATGTAACGAGAGAAGACAGAACTGCAGTTTCTATAGAATCTAAAAACCTGAGCATAGGTAGCCATGTAACGAGAGAAGACAGAACTGCAGTTTCTATAGAATCTAAAAACCTGAGCATAGGCAGTCATGTAACGAGAGAAGACAGAACTGCAGTTTCTATAGAATCTAAAAACCTGAGTATAGATAGCCATGTAACGAGAGAAGACAGAACTGCAGTTTCTATAGAATCTAAAAACCTGAGCATAGGTAGTCATGTAACGAGAGAAGACAGAACTGCAGTTTCTATAGAATCTAAAAACCTGAGCATAGGTAGCCATGTAACGAGAGAAGACAGAACTGCAGTTTCTATAGAATCTAAAAACCTGAGCATAGGTAGCCATGTAACGAGAGAAGACAGAACTGCAGTTTCTATAGAATCTAAAAACCTGAGTATAGGTAGTCATGTAACGAGAGAAGACAGAACTGCAGTTTCTATAGAATCTAAAAACCTGAGTATAGGTAGCCATGTAACGAGAGAAGACAAAACTGCAGTTTCTATAGAATCTAAAAACCTGAGTATAGGTAGCCATGTAGCGAGAGAAGACAGAACTGCAGTTTCTATAGAATCTAAAAACCTTAGCATAGGTAGTCATGTAACGAGAGAAGACAGAACTGCAGTTTCTATAGAATCTAAAAACCTGAGTATAGGTAGTCATGTAACGAGAGAAGACAGAACTGCAGTTTCTATAGAATCTAAAAACCTGAGTATAGGTAGTCATGTAACGAGAGAAGATAGAACTGCAGTTTCTATAGAATCTAAAAACCTGAGTATAGGTAGTCATATAACGAGAGAAGACAAAACTGCAGTTTCTATAGAATCTAAAAACCTGAGCATAGGTAGTCATGTAACGAGAGAAGACAGAACTGCAGTTTCTATAGAATCTAAAAACCTGAGTATAGGTAGCCATGTAACGAGAGAAGACAAAACTGCAGTTTCTATAGAATCTAAAAACCTGAGCATAGGTAGTCATATAACGAGAGAAGACAAAACTGCAGTTTCTGTAGAATCTAAAAACCTGAGTATAGATAGTCATATAACGAGAGAAGACAGAACTGCAGTTTCTATAGAATCTAAAAACCTGAGCATAGGTAGTCATATAACGAGAGAAGACAAAACTGCAGTTTCTATAGAATCTAAAAACCTGAGTATAGGTAGCCATGTAACGAGAGAAGACAAAACTGCAGTTTCTATAGAATCTAAAAACCTGAGTATAGATAGCCATGTAACGAGAGAAGACAGAACTGCAGTTTCTATAGAATCTAAAAACCTGAGCATAGGTAGTCATATAACGAGAGAAGACAGAACTGCAGTTTCTATAGAATCTAAAAACCTGAGTATAGGTAGCCATGTAACGAGAGAAGACAAAACTGCAGTTTCTATAGAATCTAAAAACCTGAGCATAGGTAGTCATATAACGAGAGAAGACAAAACTGCAGTTTCTATAGAATCTAAAAACCTGAGTATAGATAGCCATGTAACGAGAGAAGACAGAACTGCAGTTTCTATAGAATCTAAAAACCTGAGCATAGGTAGTCCTATAACGAGAGAAGACAGAACTGCAGTTTCTATAGAATCTAAAAACCTGAGTATAGGTAGCCATGTAACGAGAGAAGACAGAACTGCAGTTTCTATAGAATCTAAAAACCTGAGCATAGGTAGTCATATAACGAGAGAAGACAAAACTGCAGTTTCTATAGAATCTAAAAACCTGAGCATAGGTAGTCATATAACGAGAGAAGACAAAACTGCAGTTTCTATAGAATCTAAAAACCTGAGCATAGGTAGTCATATAACGAGAGAAGACAAAACTGCAGTTTCTATAGAATCTAAAAACCTGAGCATAGGTAGTCATGTAACGAGAGAAGACAGAACTGCAGTTTCTATAGAATCTAAAAACCTGAGTATAGATAGTCATGTAACGAGAGAAGACAGAACTGCAGTTTCTATAGAATCTAAAAACCTGAGTATAGATAGCCACGTAACGAGAGAAGACAGAACTGCAGTTTCTATAGAATCTAAAAACCTGAGTATACGTAGTCATGTAACGAGAGAAGACAGAACTGCAGTTTCTATAGAATCTAAAAACCTGAGTATAGGTAGCCATGTAACGAGAGAAGACATTATTGCAGTTTCTATAGAATCTAAAAACCTGAGCATAGGTAGCCATGTAACGAGAGAAGACAGAACTGCAGTTTCTATAGAATCTAAAAACCTGAGTATAGGTAGTCATGTAACGAGAGAAGACATTATTGCAGTTTCTATAGAATCTAAAAACCTGAGCATAGGTAGCCATGTAACGAGAGAAGACAGAACTGCAGTTTCTATAGAATCTAAAAACCTGAGCATAGGTAGTCATGTAACGAGAGAAGACAGAACTGCAGTTTCTATAGAATCTAAAAACCTGAGTATAGGTAGTCATGTAACGAGAGAAGACAGAACTGCAGTTTCTATAGAATCTAAAAACCTGAGTATAGGTAGCCATGTAACGAGAGAAGACAGAACTGCAGTTTCTATAGAATCTAAAAACCTGAGCATAGGTAGTCATATAACGAGAGAAGACATTATTGCAGTTTCTATAGAATCTAAAAACCTGAGTATAGGTAGCCATGTAACATGATTTTTATGCGAAGCACAAAGTGTTCACGTAAATATAGGTAGCCATATTATTTTCTATGTGATGAACATACCTTCTTTTATCACCCATTCAGTGGTAGAAGAAGCGGGTTCACAGATTGAATTACTTGAAAGACTTGAATTAGATCGGTTTAGGAAACCACTCAGGTAGCACTGGTTGTCAATATAACACGTGTCCTCCTGCAATAAAAAGAACAGATATAATATTATGCGTGAGGTATTCAGTTTACCAAATAAATGTCTACATTGGTCTAGAAGTGGACTGAAAATTGGACGTAAATAAATTGATTGACATTTTACGCCACGTACCAAGATTATTTCGCTTATATGATTTAGTGGGGGAAGGAAACCAGATTATTCAACGGAGGAAACCCCATTCTAAATGCATTCTAAGTTAAATTGATTGCAGTCTTAAACTGCACTGCACTAAAGGTTAACTTGCATACATTTAATCCGTGTGACTTACCTTAAAATCGCATCTTTTGTTATTACAAGTGACACAGTCTGTATTGAAGATAAGAAGGGTTTGTATTTCAGAAAAAACAATCTGATTATTGGTTACTAGAACTTGGAAAAAACCCGGAAAAGGAACTGTACAAGAAATGGTATCCACCGTTATCAACGCGGCCTCAACTGTACTGTTAACCCCAGTGGTCTTATACTGTGTTCCTTGTAACTGGGGATAAAACAAAGAACATATTCCAGTGATAATTCTACATACCAACATGTAACGGGTGAGGAAAAAAATGTTGTTTTTGACATGTGTAAATTTCTCAATGCCTTTTAATACAGATATTAATTGGGTATACTCTAAGATCAGACTGGGTTCCAGTATATCAAGTTGTCAGGCTAACACAACTTGATATGATAATGATATTAAGATTGGGTTTTTAGGTTAAATTCAAAATCATTTACTTATTTTTGTATTGAGGGGTGGGACCAGGGTCTGTTCCTTAAAGAGACCCCAATTGTTTAGTTGGAGCCTTGAAGAAAGAGACCCCCCCCTTGTTTGGTTGGTACCGGGGGTCTGTACTTTGAAGAGACCCCAATTGTTTAGTTGGTACTGGAGCCTAGAAGAGACCCCCCCCCCCCCCCTTGTTTGGTTGGTACCGGGGGTCTGTACTTTGAAGAGACCCCAATTGTTGAGTTGGTACTGGAGTCTTGAAGAGGACCCAATTGTGTGGATGGTCCAGGGTAGGTGCCATAAAGAGATGCCAATTGTTTAGTTGGTATAGGGGTGTGTGCCTTGAAGAGACCCAATTGTGTGGTTGGTATCAGGGTGTGTGCCTTGAAGAGACCCAATTGTGTGGTTGGTATCAGGGTGTGTGCCTTGAAGAGACCCAATTGTGTGGTTGGTATCAGGGTGTGTGCCTTGAAGAGACCCAATTGTGTGGTTGGTATCAGGGTGTGTGCCTTGAAGAGACCAAATTGTGTGGTTGGTATCAGGGTGTGTGCCTTGAAGAGACCCAATTGTGTGGTTGGTATCAGGGTGTGTGCCTTGAAGAGACCCAATTGTGTGGTTGGTATCAGGATGTGTGCCTTGAAGAGACCCAATTGTGTGGTTGTTATCAAGGTGTGTGCCTTGAAGAGATCCCTCCTCGCACGCGTTTGGTTGGTACCCGAAAAAATTCCCATGAAACAGACAAAACTGTACATTGGTAGATCAAATTTCTTCGCTGTACAAGATTTTTTTCTCATCGAAATGTGTTGAATCATGCAGACTTACTTACAGATTGCTGTTTCACACCTGATTATGTGTTTAAAGCTTTATTAAGTACACACAAGTAGTATCAATCCGAATAATGTGAAATGCATAGCGCAATATTAGTTTAGTCATCTTTGTGACTGATTCAAATTGGCAATAACATTAATTTATAAAATATAAATTTCCAAAAACAGTTTGAATCACACCTGATTGATTGATGTTTTACGCTGCATTCAAGATTAATTCACTTATATGGTAGCGTTGCAAGACTTAGTGGGGTGGGGGGAGTAACCGAGTTCTTTGACTGGAGGAAACCCCCGACCTTCCGTGATTACCTGTAGATGACTACATGCACATGGTCAAAATATTGAACTATGTATTATTCAAGTTGTTCTTAATAATACTAAAATTATTAGATATTGGGTTTTTCTCAAGTATAAGGATAACGGATAAAGACAATACAATGCCCACTGGATTTTACAAAATTACAGCAAAATCATTACCTGTAAGATCTGAAAAACGCATGTGACAGAATCTTCGACAAAATTTTCCCCATATATAAGGATAGTTTCACATTTGCTTTTGTTTAGATCACAGGTGTTAAACTCCAGGTCGTACACCACTGGGGGTGAGGTAAGGTTCACAGAGCAATCATACCCACTAAAGTCTCCTTCACAATGGCACATTCCTGAAATGGAAGCGAGCAATTATTGATGTATGACAGGTCTAAAGGCAAACAGATTTTTAATAATCCAAAAGAACATTCTAAATCCCAAATATGAATTGGCTAAAGATTGGGATTATTTCACATTGTATTGCCTGCTTTATTTGAGGGGAGGGGTGCTGCTGGGGGAAGGGATGCTGCTGGGGGGTAGGGATGCTGCTGGGGGGAGGGATGCTGCTGGGGGTAGGGATGCTGCTGGGGGGTAGGGATGCTGCTGGGGGGGGGGGGGGGTGCTGCTAGGTGAAGAGGTGCTGCTGAGGCAGGGACCAAGGCTCTATGCTTTGGGTGCAATTCAAACGCATCATTCATTCATTTCTTGGATGGTATTATGATTCTACAGAATATAAGACAAAAGGCTTTATGTAAACTTCACACAGCTAGTCCACAGCATTTGCATTACATTAAATTTTATTTTAATAAAGTTACACTTTATAAAGACAACGGTATAGATGTCGAAAGCTTGTGTTTTTCACAAACAACTAACTTTGTGGTGATGCCTTAATTATTTCTCATTAATAAATTTTATTTCCATAATTTTGCATTTATTTAACAGGGTACATTGGACAGCCCATCAAGAGCAATAACTATCTAAGGTGATATATAATGAAAAAATAATACCTTCTTTACAAGTTCCTCTGCCCAGACAATTAGAGGGACATAACTCTCGTAGTATGGTTAACGGAGGCTGGATTGTGCCATTGGAATCTTTCTCCCATGAAGCGGGATTTGTTTCCAGGTTTGTTCTGCACTGAAGTATAAAATCCTCTAGTGACGCCATCAGGAAATCTGTAGTGTCTGTAATCTGATTATAAGAATAACACCATATTTATATACGACCTGCAGCTTTAAATATATCAACATTGAATTTACACAATGTTTCCAAAGCGATTGATTGATTGATATTTTACGCCTCACTCAAGATGTATCATATTTCACTAATAAGGAGGTGGGGGAGAAAACCAGGCTCATTGCCCAGAGAAAATCCCCGACCTACGACAAGTACCTGCCAACTCTTCCACATACGGCTACCAAGTGAAAAATCCATTCAGAATTTTTTTTTCAATTTTAATTTCATGCTTATGAAATGAACACGGCAATGTTTTTCATTGTGATCCTAAAATCCGACTAAGAGTTTTTTTTTTTCATAAAATTTCTGCCCAACAAAGCTTTGCGCCAGGTCATAGCGTAATGCTAAAGGCCTATAAGTTACTGTGGCAGTAAAACTGGAAATTTACCAGATACTTGATAAAGTGATTGAACGGTGTTTTACGTCTTTCGCGATTCTTTTTTACCATTTTTCCGGATCAGGGGACCAGCAATAAGCCTGGAGGAAAACCCTGACCTTTGGCACAAATCTGGTAACTGTCTCACATTGGTTTTGTATTCTGATGAAAGACCTACAGTCAACAGACCTCGATTTCCCCCCACTAGGCCTGGGAGCACTACCATATAAGTGAAATAATCTTGATTGTTGAGTAAAACACCAAACTACTGAAAATGTAAAGATGGCTCAAAGATTTTAAAATATTTCAATGATCGAATTTACATTTTTTTCGATGAATGCGTTTTTTTTCTTCTGATCAGAATAGTAATGACTGGTGACAGCCTTACAACTTTCATATTAAAACAAGAACAAAAAGTAAACCTTGATGTCTTCAATGCAGGATTCCAAAATGGTATCAAAATCAATCAGTTCCTGACAGCGAGCGCTGAATTTTGAAATGGAGTTTATCAGGGTTGACTTGCACAGGCCAGTAGCTTGAGGCAGATTAAATTCTCTTTCACCTTCCCAGCTGTAAGTCTGAAAACAGAAAAACTTTGATTCTTGTAATTCGAGTGTACATGTGCATGCACATTCTTTCAAGTACTTCAATAAGTATGCTGAAATCTCAGTGATGACATGTGCTAAATGTTGACAAAGTAGTGTAATTTGAATTTTCTTTCCATATATCCAAAAAAGCTTTCAACAAAAAAACAATACATAGCCTACCTCTCGTACATGTACGTAATTGATATCAGATTCAAAGGTCTTTCGTCTGTCATCAATGTCGCAGTTAGGATGAGGCAATGAGTTTTCATAGAATAGAAAACTATTGTCAACAGCCATGGGATCTGAAAGGATAATGAAAAAACAGTTTCACAGATGGACAACAACTTGAATGATCAAGTTATAATAGCACAAAATTTTAAAACTAGCTTTTGCTTTCTTTAATAAATTTGTATACATTATTGTGGTCTTCCATACCTCAGTGGATAGCCGAAAAGATCATCACCATGATTGATTCATTGGATATCAAGTCAGTAATGAATAAAACAAGTATAATATTAATCTGAGAATAGGCACAACTCTGTCAATATATTCAAAAGTATTCCAGAAAATTCTAATGACTAAGGGATCCATGGTGGCTCAGTCAGTTAGAGTAATAGTCCCTCAGTCCGACACAGGCCTTCCATTGATGGTTTTTTTCCCCACTTACCATCAGCAGTGGACAAGCCACAATCTCTAAATAAACATTCTGCTCCATCTGGGTTCGAAGTGCAAGGGTCAGGGGTGACAAATTGACCTTGTGATAGACTTGAATTGACCTTGCAGGAGCCATCATAAAGAGAGTCACTTTTCTCCACCCTAAGTCAGACAAAAAGCAAAAGGTGGGAATTGACAACGATACTTTTACTTCAGAGAGTTTTCTTTGTTGGCAAAGTGAAATTGATCTATACATGAGGTATACAAATATCGATGGATACAATGAACATATTTACTAATGGAAACATCCTTTATATGACCTAGTGAGATTGATGTTTTCATTTTGTACTCAAGATTTTTTCACTTATAGGACATAGTTGGCAGGTTTAGTCGGGGGAGGAAAAAAGCTCAGTCAGAAAATTGCTCCATTGCTTTTTTTTTTTTAATTTAAATCGATGGAAACATGAAAACCCAACAAGTTAATAAACTGAAAGAAATCTTTCCTTGGAACATACCTCCAGGTTCGTGAAAATTCATACCAATTGGATATACTGACAAAAATATTCTCTCCATTTCTCTTCAAGAAGTCGTTTGTTTTATCTCTGTTAAAAGTTCCGCATAAACCTGCAAGATAATTTGATTGATTGCTGCAAACGGGCCTGGAATTATATTTCCATCAAGGAAAAGTTACTCCCCCTGCTGTGCTCTCCATTGAAAGGAGAAAACATTTCACCACTCTTGCAAGATTTCTGGGACGGTCCTTGTGTTAAATGAATGGGGAATTGTACAGAAAACTGTTGACACGCTATATACATGTAAAATCAAAATATTTCTTTGGATTTTACCTCAGATAGTAAAAATAAAAATATAAAGATATAAATAATCAATTAAAACCTAATGAAATTATCTGTAAATGGATCTCTTTCAATGTTTGTATTGCTTTGCATTATAACGAGAAGGAGGCTGTCCCACTTGTACCACCAATCGCACCTCCACTTTAAAAGAGTTCTACTAATGGAAATATAACATATTCCAAGACCTTATATTCCATATGGCAAATATGTGATAAAGCCCATTCAAAATGCAGAAGAGGAAAAATGTCACAAATGTAGA
Source organism: Lepidochitona cinerea (assembly GCA_963971465.1). Classification (NCBI taxonomy): domain Eukaryota; kingdom Metazoa; phylum Mollusca; class Polyplacophora; order Chitonida; family Tonicellidae; genus Lepidochitona; species Lepidochitona cinerea. The sequence continues at coordinate 42,506,207 of OZ020553.1, forward strand.
TTTCAATTTTTACAGAAGCAGATGTTTATACATTCATTATTTACTGAAATGATTTTTTGTTGTTGTTGTCTTGGTCAAAACCTTTTGCATACTGCATTACAACCATGCAAGACTGTGCTCGTGTAAATGGACTCGAATGACCTATGTGGCATGGTTGCCAGTTACCAGCGGAAGGTCGTGGGTTTCCTCCGAGCACAGAGCCTGGTTTCCTCCCACAAGAAAACTGGCAACGCCGCCATATAAGTGAAATAATCTTGAGCACGGCGTAAAACACCTATCAATCAATCAATCGTGTAAATGGTACATTTAAGATGGAACTAAGATGATTAACTAGTGTTTTATGACGCACATGATCATTATAAATATACTAAACATGTGTATGCATGCGAACATTTAAATATTGGGGAAGGCAATGTCAGAATCCAGACCGATACCTTGTGGCGCGAATGGAGTCGCAAAATAATCAAATTATGTATGTAGCTTGATACCTTGATATCATCCCACCTACATGTAGGTAAACCTCATCAAAAGCCCTGTCAAACAATTTTCCCTATTTTATGGGGTGACTGGTTGAGAGAAGATTTAAAGGGGCATGAGCTGCCAAAATATTGATCTTTTGACGTTAAATCAGAATGTTGAAATTATTGGTTATTTTTCTCTAGATGTATAATTCAGAGGCTTTTTAATGGTTCTAGTTTCGAAAATGTACGATAAAGTATTGTTTTGAACTAACTTTGACTTGAATGGTTGTCCCGGTTATTTATATTTTTTGTTATTTTCCACCACGTTTTTGGTTCGTACAGGCCACATACTGTATGAATTTTCCTCATTCCAACGCCACTCATTTAGTTTGTAGATGACCTACAAAGGCTCTTACTATCGTGACGATCAGAAGTTATGAAAAAAGTGTGAAATTTGGCAGCTCATGCCACTTTAATGTTGCTTTCAACATTTCAGTCTTATGGAGACGGGTCATCTTTATACAACCAATTGGTCTACATTCAGATAACACATTGCTTCATGCATTGACCAGTTCTACCCCATAAGATACTGTAAGACCAGCTGTCTATAGAGATTCAGACAATGAATCATTTCTATAGATTTAAGCTCAATGGCTTGTCCTCTTGCAATGATCATGCCCAAAAAGTCATTCAAAATCTGCCACAAAGCCAAAAATTTATTTTAGATTTGTTTTGACAATGAATGCAGTCTACTGTTGCCATTTGTGATAAACCTGCACTTGAGCTTTCATGAAGTCCGAATTTTAGCTCAGCAAATACAGTCTGGTGTTCTAGCAGTGAAAACTGTAATTTCTCCATACAATCCAATGAACAATACTCAAATAGGCTATCTGGTAGAGAGCAATATACTGACCGTGGTCAGTTGGGGGCCTCGATGGGGGGTGGGGGCCTCGATGATTCAGAAGACACAGTTAACAGAAAAAGAGGGTTTTTTTCCCTCGATTGGCCTGAGTGGAATGAATGCAAGGTACCTGCCAAAGGCAAAGGGTTTTCTCCTGGCAAAGAACTTGGTTTCCTCAAAAATTAACTCGGCAGCAGGTAGGGGCATATAGTTGTGAAAACTTGAGTTGTGTGTAAAATATCAATCAATGTAACGCTTTGTATTGTACCTTAAAAGACGAGGTTTGCATCAATTATCTCACTCTTCTAAAGAGCGAAGAAAAGACTTGATGTAACACAAATCAAAGCTGAAAGACTTGAGTCAGAAAATCAAACCTGAGGGCTTAATGGGTCGTAAATCATACTTTCAGAGGCTTGATGTGTCACACATTAAACCTGAGGGCTTGATGTGTCACACATCAAACCTGAGGGCTTGATGTGTCACATATCAAACCTGAGGGCTTGATGTGTCACATATCAAACCTGAGGGCTTGATGTGTCACATATCAAACCTGAGGGCTTGATGTGTCACATATCAAACCTGATGGCTTGATGTGTCAAAAATTAAATCTATAGTCTAGGGCACATGAGAGGCGCCTGTTGAGCTACCGGCCACGCGTGGCTGAAAGCTAAACTGTTTAACCGGTGTAAATTTTGGTGAGATTTTCGGTGAGAAATTATCTAGCATGTTTAATATTTACTGCATCGCGTGGCAAGAATCTCACCGTGTGCGGACGTGAGCTGCCAGCTGAGCTGAGAGGAGGGAAAGGCCAATCGTGTGATCATTTAGAACATTACATAACAAGGGTAGTGACATTAATGTAGGTCAGTGAACTTTGGTGACCAGGAACTTGCCTCAGCCTAGAGCTCATCGTCTGCGCTGAAATTTGTTGCTGCTCCCTCGGCCACATGTGGCCCGCAGCTCAGCCGGCACTTATCGTGTGCGCTAGGCTTTAGGGCTTGACGTGTCACAAATTAAGACTGAGACTCTTGGTGTGTAATAAATTAAACCTGGGAGACTTGAGGAGATACAAATAAAATCTGAAAGATTTGATGTATCAGAAATCAATCCTGAAAGGCTTGATGTGTCACAAATCAAACCAGAAAGCCTCAATGCGTCACAAATCAAATCAGAAAGCCTCAATAAGTCACAATTCAAACCGAAAAAGTCTGATGAGTCACAAATCAAACCGGGAAAGTCTGACGAGTCATAAATCAAACCTGAAAAGCTTGATGGTTACATATCAAACCGGAAAACTCTGATGTATCACAAATCAAACCTGAAAAGCTTGATATATCACAAATCAAACCTGAAAAAGCTTGATGGTCACATATCAAACTTGAAAGGTTTGATGGTCACATATCAAACTTGAAAAAGCTTGATGGTCAAATATCAAACCTGAAAAAGCTTGATGGTCATATATCAAACCTGAAAAAGCTTGATGGTCACATATTAAACTTGAAAGGCTTGATGTATCACAAATCAATCTGTATTTGCAATGCTAAACTAAACACTGAGTATACTTACCAACAGTGTTTCTAAAATCTAATGCTGATGCCTTAATCCAAATGTTAATGTATGTTCCACTTATATCAACATCCACCAGAGTTGCTGTAGGTAGTCTTATCTGGAGGAAAAGGAAGTAAAAAATTGTAAAGAGAACAAAAACAGGCAGGGCAATTCCCATCAATGAAATTTTGTTTCAAAAATATATCTTTTCCTTAAAAGGTAAACCATCTTTATGTCCTAAGATAGAACTGTTAATGTCCCAGAAAATAATGGAGATCTAGCTAGCTGTGATAAATATTTGTATTAATACAAATGATGGATGCATCTTGATCCCCCAACAAGCGACCCATCTATGGACGGTTTGTGAGACGCGATTGATCTGCTGATTGAGCCACCTTCTTACCAACAGAAATCCTATTTATCACATTTACATCACATAAACCCATGTCATAAATATGGTATGTAACTAGTTACATAACACTTTCAATGAAAATGATTGGCTGCATGAGAGCGTGGGAATTGACATGGATCTAATTTATTGTTTCGGCGGAGAACTTCACCGAACTCAGCAGTGCTGCGGCTGTTGGCTATTTATAACTTAGAATTCTAATGACGTTACGATCGATACAACTTTAAATTAGTTTTCTTTGTTTTTCAAGTTTAGTTATGCGATAAACAGAATAAATTTTACGTTGCTCTTAATTTACTACTAACCTGGTACTTTTTGCCCTTTGCAATTTCAGAAATCTTTAACAGTGGTGCGAAGTCTGCAGGGTGAAAAAGCTTTCTTATGAGCCTTCCTCTACGACCTCGGTTTTGACAAACATCAAGAACAAAAACATCATAGCCCGCTTTCACAGCAACGGCACAGTTGCAAGACGCCCTCCCAGTCCCAGTGCAACTTGTAAAAAATGCATTGACCTAAATAATGGGGACAAAATAGGAATTTTTAAACAGAATATTTAAAACACCAAAAAACGAGGCAGAAAGCTGAAGCCCGGAAACTCTCATCTGAGACCACATGATGCATATAATCTCACATTGATGCTTTCAAAAAAACAATGTGATTTGCCAGCAAAGGCCTTATAAACTGATATAAACTAAATTTAAGTTGATAGAATGGACTTACTTGCTGATCAAAAACCTGGTTAATGTACAGTACGAATTCCCCTCTTAGCATGCAATCATAGGATCTGCAAAAAGATTGCCATATGCAAATAAAAAATAACAAAACAACTCTATCGAGGGATTTAGCTCATCTAGGGGAGTATAAAAAAAATTTGTTTAGGGGGACAATACTTAACAAAGGCTTTTATATTTAGAAATGGTTGGATTATATTAACTTTGCCCAGAAGAAACCCCTGAAATTGGTGAGTACCTCTTCTAAATACAGAGAGCAAGTGAAAAATCCACTCAGATATATTTGAATTTTTACATGGTCTTAGTGGGATTTGATCTCACTCCTCATCAATAGGGAGCACAAGTCACGTGTGAATTCCACATATTTCCGGTCACCGGCACTGCATTGCGCAGGTGACTGAGCGTTTTTCGTTCCAATATGACGTTTAAATCTGACGTAAAGACACAAAATACGTCAAATGGAATTGCAACGTCATCAAAAACATTCTTAATGGCGTCATCTGTCACCGGATATCACAAAATCTCGTAATAATTCTTATGAGACTTGCGCTCCCTATGGAAGGTCTTGTCCTGATAGACTATCCCTCCGCCTAGTCCCGACTGAGCCAAGGAGGCCTCGTTAAACTTGATAATTCATCAAACAAAAATGATAAAATAAAAATCTCTTGATTCACTTACACATGATCAAAAGTACGCATATGGGGATCATTGACAGACTTACAAACATCTTCTCCGTCTCGATCAAAAATTGTAACCTAAAAGCAAAAAACAACAGTATTTTATTCCAGAGGCAGGAACCTCAATATTACTAAATTGAGTTTTTATCCATGGATGCCTTACATTATGCTTGATTGATTTCTGCTCATAGAGCAGGTTATGTCCCTTTATGGCCCATTGGGAGACAAAACTATTGACGTGAATTTCCTTGTCAAAAATTACAGATACTGATTTAAACTTCATCAATGGAAAAGTGATATGGTATTTACACCTAGCAACCATCATAAATGAGTTGATCAAATTAAAACTTTTTTCAATTGGTAACTATTTGAAATTTGTTTGACTGAGTGAGATTTGACCTTGCAAACTACATGTATAGGTAGGCTGCTTCATGTTCAAGGCTTATTATCTACAGAAGTCTCAGATATTATTGGTCAACTTCAAGTGTGGGTTTTCTTTCCTTTTAAAATTTTGAGATTGATTGCATGATGAACTGAAATATACAGACGAAACTATTTAATTTTCATAAGGCTTTACTCACATCTAATTCAAAAGAATCTATCATGGTTAGTTGAGTACTTTCTGTGATGGACATTTGTGCCATGGCTTCAACCTGGCGTGTTTGATCACCATCTACCAAACCATCAACTGTAGCTTTTATTTCCACAAAGTGAGACATTTCCCAATTTTCATCCGTCAGGACAACTTTTTGTGATCGGCTGCCAGTCTGTCCAGGAAGTGATGTCAAAGCTTGATATAAGGGAAGCTTTGATTTGGGACAAATTAGGTCATCTGAGGTCAGCTTGAGGTTAACGGTCACTTCCAAAGAACAAAGGCTGGACATGTTCGTGGCGGTACATAGTAGACTAGGGGGGAAATTGCATCCGATATTAATAAGTTTTCCTTCTTCTCCTTCCGTTACACTGAGAGAGGAACCATCCCCAACCTGCATTTAAAAAACAATACAAAACTATTACATTTGTTAAAATGTATCTATTATTACAGATAAGTAAGGCAAAATATTTCCCATCCATACAGCAATCTTTTTAACTTGAACTTCTATATATGGTATCATGCCAACTATGGCAAGCCGTTTCGGCCTATTCAACATATCTTGAATTCATTTCCCGATATGTACATATCAGGAATTGAATTCCACATGCACATATGTGCAATTCATTGGCGTCACTTCGGGCCAACTTTATTTACATCAGCCACGCTTTTGTCAGCCATGGTGTTGTGGGACAGTGCGCATGTGTATAATTACCTTCTCTACTTCCGCCCAGGGAGCGGTGATTGTGATTTCTACAACGAGACGCAATTTCTTATGTGTCGCTGAATTTCAGATAAAATTATGTTGAATGTAAGGGCCTTTCAAGATATGTTAAATAGAATTTCAGTTACCGTAAATGCTCGACCCTTTCGGCGATGCCAGGGGGGAATATCGCCGAAAAGCTAGAGAGCATATGATAGAAACTAAAATGGGGAATGTGGGGATAATCCGTTTCGCAGACTAGAAAAAGTATAATGGCCTACCCACAGGTGGTAAATTGGTGTTGTGCTAAACACACAATACTCAACCCACATGCGATATTCAGAGTGCCTGAGCTCACACAGGGACAACGGACTAACCTGCAAGCCAGTCCATTCGTTCGTCAATGTACCGGTTTGTGGCGTGAAATGAGAAAATACGTTCATCTATTTTGTTATAAAAAATGAATCTGTAAAGATTTGCCGATTAATGCAATTTTCTTTTAGCTTGTTTTCGATTTTGACGCATTTTAATCGATGCTGCTGTTGTTGTTGTTTTTTTCGATCTAGGCTGTGGTTTATCGGAAAGGAATTTGGACTAATCTCACAAAGTCTGGGGAAAATCGCATTTGATAATGGTTTTAGAAAAACAAAAGGCTATGAAGATTTTGATTTAGGAATGAATTTGAGATTTGTCCCCGTATTTATAACTGTAGTCTGAGTTACCGTTACCGACACTGCCGATAGTTATTTCACCTCGGTAGGCCTATGCGTATTACCATATATGGTTTTCAAATAAAGTCATACTCGTGAAATTTGTTGGTGTTTTTATAAGCTTTAATTTTCAGAAAACACAGAATCTTTTATACAATTCCAAACCCTACGTTAATTTGGTTGATTGATTGTTATGCAAGTCAGGCTTATAATAATAAAATATAAGCCTAGGCCGGTGGTTCTACATAAATTCAAATATTTCTTTTATTATCAACAATATATTTTAACTCCGTTGTGTTTTCATGAGAATCGATAATCATAACTTGTGGGAGTATTTTCAATATCGGCATAAATAATGAGTTTGATAATTACAAGGGCGAAATAACGAAGTACAAGCGGTTTATAAAATAGTCAGCAGTTCACGCATCGGACAATTTGCCGCCTTGACTAGAGTTCAACTACGGGCCGCTTTATATGGATAAAGTAGGCCACTCACTGTGCAGCTTATAGCCCACTTTAATATGCTTGTTGAGGGGCGCGCTGTCAGATCGACAATGAAGCTTGTGTAAAGCCAGCAAGAGATCGACTAAACACCAGTCAGAAAATTAGCGGATATATTGTTTTCGGTACAACCAGATTGTAAAAACCAAACAAAAGTCTACATCAGATTCATAAGTGTTTATCCAGTTTAAATTTGGGCGATGTCGGCATTTGCAAATATCTATAATATCTCTATGAACACGACCGTTTTACCGTGCAACTTATCAGCAGTAAACAAAATTACAACCCTTACGTTTTACGTGATTTCTCATCCTTTTTACGGGTGAAACTTTTCCATTTAAACGAAAAAGAATGTTCCCAACATATAAAAAAAAAACACAATAGTAAATATTTATTTGGTTTATTAACGGGTAAATTTTGAGAACTGAAAGAGTCAACTGGAGACTGTCGCCAAAAGACGTCAGTGGGATATAGCATCGCCGGACAGTCGTGAGCCACTTTTTAACCAAAAATGCTTTCACTTGGTTTAGTCGGCTGGTAATTTTTATTCAAAGCCCTGCACATTTTTGACTAGGCCATTAGTCTTAAAAATATACAAATAAAAATCTTAAAAACTGGATTGATTAAACCACAGACTAATGAAAGTAACCATGTGTTGGCACAGTATTGACAAGACTTCGGCGGACAGTCGTGAGACACTTTTTTGATAGAAGAATTTTTAGTAAAAATTGTGAAATTATGATGTCATTGAATGACAAAAGAGTTAGAAAAGTATTAAAGTTATAAATTATCCAAACAGTGTTAAAATTTCTGTCAAAATAATTCAAAACACACCATAAAAGGATGTGATCACAAACCAAATCAATTTTTCTCCGCGAAAGGGATCAACCATTATTTCATAAAACTCTATGTGAGTATTGGTCATACTTTTTCACTGAAACCCAACAATGATTGCTCCCTCGAGCTTGAAATGTTTTGCAAACGTCACCAAACTTTCGTTTTCTGCCGAACTGAGGGCATGTAGGCAGAAATTGTCAACAGTTTTGAATTAGTGACATATCTGTTATTGTTTTGTTATTCCCATGAATAATTTATCAACCTGCAGCTGTGAAAAAAAACAGTGAAAGATGGGAAAATGAAATGTCATTGAAAATTGCGGTCATCTTGTGACACTTTTACGGACGCTCACGTGCAACCTGTGGACATTACTACACGGTTTGTACGCAAAATAAACCAAACTCTACATTAATTTTTTATATTCTTTTTCTAAATCAACCTATTGAAAGGCAGATGGTTATTTTAAACATGAAAATGGACAAAGTGTCTCACGACTGTCCGCTGATGCTAGGCAGTTATAGACCAACACGTGGCTCTCAAACTGGTGCCCACCTGGCGCGATGTTTGTTCATCTACCCAACACAGGCGTGAAACCAATTACCCACCCCTCTCTGGTCGGCGTCATTGAAGTTTTCGTCGATCGGGAGTAAATAGAAGACTTGAGCTGTCAGAGTCACTCCCCCCACCTCCCCATAAAATCGCTGAAAGGGTCGAGCATTTACGGTATGTGGAAATGAATTCAACATATGTTAAATACACCACTCACATATCAAGAATTCAGTGCTATTTCAGATATGTGGAATTTAATTCCTGATGTGTACATATCGGGAAATGAATTCAAGATATGTTAAATAGGCCGAAACGGCTTGCCATAGCTAACAACCAAAGGTCAGGGTTGCGACCTTGAATGCAAAAGTCCAAAGACAAATTCCTGACTGGATATCCACTGGACCAAGTGGAATAATTGCCGGACAAAAACCTTATTTTTCTCTGTCACTATAAAGTAGGGTAAGTAGGTTAAGACATTTAAGTATAAAAATCTTGAGTGCGGCATAAAACATCACTCAATCATTTGGTTGATTGCTTGGTGTTTTACGCGGCGCTCAAGATTGTTTCAGTTATATGACGGTGTTGCCAGTTTTATTATTGGAGGAACCCGGGCTCTATGCCCGGAAGAAAACCCACAACCTTCCGTTGGTAACTGGCAACCATCCCACATAGGTCAATCGAGTGAAAACCCAATCAGAAAATTTTCCAATTTTTTGGGACTATCAATCATTCGGAAGAAGCTATGTTGATTAACTACAGATAACACTCGAACAAAAAGCGCAAGGAGGGGTTTTCTTCTTTCTCGAATCAGGATTCTCTAGTACTGATGTGTAAATAACATGATAAAAGGGGAAGTAAATCAGTGACTGACTGTACATGCCCAAACAAACCATTACGCCATTCTCTAAAAACATTTCCAGAATCCTTGTTGGAAACCGTATGGTTGTTGTGATAACATAATCATGCTCCTTTTGGGGAGTAGAGTGCATAATACATGTAATACAAAATATTTATTCTAACCGTAATTATGGGTTGAAAGCAGTTGCTCTTCTCCAGGGGGCTTGTGGTTCTATCACAATCATCTCGAAGGCAAGCCACCAGACCACAATATACCTAGAAATAAACATATAATTAAATTAAATATTTCTAATTAGTATATTTTATGTATAGTTGTTTTTTTTAAAGGGGGGGGGGGGAGTGGAAGCCAAGACTAATTTTTCTGTGCCACAATTCATGTTTACAAACACAACCCTGCTAAATAATAGCTAATTAACTATAATTGTTTTTAATGAGATAATTTGAAAGAGGTTTCCTCAAAATAACTTTAAAAACACAGTCAAGTGATAAAACCCTGTGAAATGAACTCGTTCTTGTTTAAAAAGGACATTCAATTAATTGACAAAAGCTAACTATTGGATATTTTTGATTCAATTACGCTTGACGTTAAAGTTTAATGTTTATGAATTATAAACTCAGTGGAAGCCATAAGAAACTTCTGTGGTCCTACCTTGCTTCTATACTTCAATCCTGTTAACGCTCTTTGATCAGAGAGATCATCGCTAGCTTCAGTTGTAAACACTAGGTCATCGTCCACGAACCATTGAACAGAAACTAGAACATGTGACGCGTTGTTCACAGAATCATTCCATAGACACACAAACGTAAAGAAATCGGTCATATTATTGAAATACGTTTGCAGGGTTGGAACTGTATTGACAAGCGGAAAATCTGGAGACAAACAAATTAGAAGAAAAACATGACATAAACTGCATATATTTAGTTAAAGATCTTTGTTTTAACACAAAACTTCAGTGCTTTTTATTTCAGGAGTTGTGTACAGCTTGTATAGAGGATATTGAACAGTTGTGTTTGAATAGCACTTATATTTTTTCGAGTGAAAGTCGGAGAATAACCCACGAGACGCGAAGTGTCAAGTGGGTTATCCCTCCGCCTTTCAAGAGAAAAAATATAAATGCTGTTCAAACACAACTGTTCAATATTCTGTTTATTATTTATACTATCATGTTTTAGGCTGGAGATTGTTTATTAAGTATAAATTTATCAATTATAAAAAAGAAAGTATCAACAAATTTATGACGGATTAGGTTTTCCGCAAACGTAGGAATATATATCGCTGACCAATGAAACAACAGCATGTCTGTTCTTCTCACGTGACTATCAACTGTCAGATTTGTGGTCATTTGAATGGCCATTTTCTCCCTGAAGTTTTTCGCGATATTTCATGTAAAAAGAAATTAAATCGAACTCCATGGATTTTAACTCTGCAGAGCACCAGTCACCAGGATAAAAAATGATATTTGGAATTACTTTACATTGTTTAAACGCGTCAGTGAATGGCAAGTACAGTTACTCGTTACACGCAGTGGTCCGATTCTCCGAAGCCATGCTGCAGGTCACACAACGCTGCCAACAAACGATCGATTGTGAAGTTTTGTTTTATCGCTTTGACTTAGAGTGGTAAGCCGATCCTCTATTGAATCAATTTAGTGTTTTCAGCTGTAATTTATTTATCTCAATGCTAAATATGACCGAAAAGGCTTAATTTAGCCTATCGAAATCCTATGCACTGTTGTTGTTGTACAGCAGACGTCAGTACACAAGAAAGAAGTAGGTCCGGCGACGTCATCGGCTTCGTCGCGTGCATTAAATAACAAAAAGTGTTATTGCACTGCAGTGAATTATAACATTTCTGAGTGAAGGAAATCCCTAGTTTTCACTTATGTATAAATAATAAAGTATGATATTTGAGGAGAGTTAAATGAAAGTCTAAGAAATATTGTATCAAAGTGGAGGTATTTTTTCTTTGATGAGCGACCTTCAACAAATATGACACTCAGAAAAAGCAGCATGGACGGGGCTTATAAGGATGGTATATCGCAGGATTTTGGAATTCATTCTATAGTTTTGCGTCACACATTGCTGGGTGACAAATTAGGTCTAGACAGATGATGTGCATTTCGGAGATGTATTATCTGGGAAGATTGAAGCTGATAGCAGTAACAGGATGATAAAAACTATGGATTTCATTGGCCATTTTTTAACCCGTGTCAATCAACCGACTTCTTTAATCAGTCCATGTGTCAAAACAAGATTTTTCATTGGTAAACAGGATCAAAATGATTTGATTGACGACGCAAGTCTTTTATACCATGATCGAAGCCTGTGGTTGATTGGTTTCTTGAATTATGAAATGCATTACGAGGTGTGTTTTTGTGCTAGTGCGCTCAGTCACTCCTCTCGAAATATCTTTCATATTCTCAGGAAGTCATTCAACAACTCCAACATATCCCTTTTAACACAATAAGAAACTTGTCTCTGTGGTTATTTTAGTCAAGAAGATTTGCCTGTGCCCATGTGTCATAGTGTTAAAAAAAAAATTCTGTTCCAGGTCAGTATTGTTGGTAGAATGGATATGTCCTGATTGGTAAGGTGTTTAACAGAGGATTCTAGTGAACTTTTGACCGTTTTTGCCTAGCAAAGACAAACCTCAGTCTTATGTATTTGTTAGGTAATTCATTGTTTTCAAACCATGAATAAAGCTGAAAAAAATTGTTTTCTGTAAAATAAATCATGAAATAATAGATTGATTGTTTGGTGTTTTACTCAGCGCTCAAGATTATTTCACTTATATTGCGGCGTTGCCAGTTTTATTGTGGGAGGAAACCCACGACCTTCCAATGGTAAATGGCAACTATCCCACATAGGTCGTTCGAGTGAAAACCCAGTCAGAACATTTTCCAGTTTTTTTTTTTTTTTGGACTGAGTGGGATTCGAACCTGCGACCCATAGGTGGAAGGCTGTTTGGATTAATCAATCAATCTACCTACTGAGCCACAGAGGCCCCCTGAATTAATAGAAAACACAAACCATTTTTATCTGTCCAGATAGTAGTGTACTTTCCTGGATCACACACCAAATCAACATTGTCTGAGTTCTTAGTGCCAGTCTCGTAACATTCCCCACCAATAAAACAATATCGAGGCTGAAAAATAACATAACAATATGCAATACAACTTAAAACTCTCTAAAAATATGGGTTCTATTCTAATCTGTTGAGAAATAGTTTAGCCATCCTCTTGAACGAAGTTTCAAGCAATCGACCTCAATGAATTTGACAAAGAGATCCGCAAAAATGCTGAAAGCTTGCGTTCTTTACAAAAACTTCCCTTGTGGTGATTATTTCTTATTAGAATATGCAATAGAACATCTTTGGATTGATTGAGTAATTGGTGTTTTAAGTAGCAGTCAAGATTATTCCATTTACATTGTTGTGTTACTTGTTTTGGGTGGGGTGAAAGAGGGGGGGGGGGGGGGGTGTTTGTCTAGGGTGGACATTTTACAACAAACATAAAATCCAAATCAAATCACAGACAAGTTGATTTCCATGCCAACTTTTGTCCTTTATTCTTTCTCTTGATTTGAAAATTGCGTTTAAAGTGGCAGGAGCTGCCAAAATTCACGCTTTTTCATAATTTCTGACAGTAAGGGGCTTTGAAGGCAATCGAAAAACAAAATGATTGGCGTTGGAATGAGGAAAATCCATACAGTATGTGGCCTGCACGAACCGAAAACATGTTCGAAAAGTAACAAAATTTAAATAACCGGGACGACTATTCATTCATTCTAAGTCAAAGTTTGTTCAAAACAATACTTTATCGTACATTTTCGAGACTAGAAGCAGTAAAAAGCTTCTGAATTATACGTCTTGGGAAAAATAGCCAATAATTTCAACATTCTGTTTTAACGTCAAAATATCAACATTTTGGCAGCTCATGCTACATGTACTTTAAGATATCAATTGACTAATCAGTCCTATTATTCAGGAGCATACCACAAATTTCATACCTTTAGATCACATGACTGTTCCGTACAGGTGTAACACTTCGTACTGTATGTCTGAAACACCTCACTTGTCCATATCACTGATTTGTACAATAAACTAATGTTAAATGTACCTGGTCCCTCCAGTTTACATATGATGTTCTGTTCGCTGATGAAAATGGCCATTTGAGATTCCCACGTGCTGACATTCACATAAAGTCCATCTTTTTTCTAGAAAACAGTACAGATAAACAGCAGATGATTCATTATTTTAATTCTGCCATAGAGGCAAAAATAGACTATCCATATTGGCAGTAAATTATCATATGCAAAAAATGTCACGAGCAATACATAAGAGAAACTAAAAATTCTCTATGAGTACGACAAAGAGCCGCCAACCATTTATCTGGCATAAGACTTGGACATGCATTTCTATACCCAGGTCATTCGGTTAAGTACCATTTTGAAATCATTGTCTATTGAAAAAATAATAGAAATAATAAAAAGGGTAAGTTTTTGGATTCAAACGTTACAATTTCGGGAAGGTGCCGTGATGATTAAGTATTATATACAATTTGTGTTTAAGCACAATAAGACCAGCATGAATATGACTGGGGTAATAAAAAAATACACCAACAAACTGCTTCACATAGAGGGCAGAGTGAAAATTTTGTTTTCTTTATTGCACTGAAGGGAATTTAAGTATCTAATTGATGGATTGATTGTTTGGTGTTTTATATCGCGCTCAAGATTATTTCACTTACATGTATATGGCAGCGTTGCCAGTTTTATTCTGGGAGGAAACCGGGCTTTATGCCCGGAGGAAACCCACGACCTTCCGGTGATAACTGGCAACCATCAAACACTTATTGATGGAAGGCTCGTGTTAAGAGCCCCTAAGGTCGAGTTCACATCTGAACGTTTGTCAGCAATTGAACAGGTTTATTGTTCAGCCTACTGTTTCCACGACTGATTAGTCTTAAGCCAGGCTCAGATCAATACAATCTGTTGGTCGCAAGGGAATTCTGACATCATATTAAGTTTACTGGCTATGTGATAAGGGATGATGTAACAAAACAACATCATCCAAACGACGAGGAAAAAAGATCTCATAACATGACTGCGACCTTAAACCGTAAGACTGATTGGGAGAAAATAGAAATATCCTGACGATCGTAAAACTAATCAGTCTGCAACCAATAGTCTTAACGCCATCCAGGTTAAAAATACTGATTGATGACAGATTTACAGCAGACTGTAGCTTATGACAACAGACGATTTGCCAATTACTTGCAAATGACGTAATTTAGTGCCATCACAATTACTGCCTTAAGTAGCAGACTTAGACAAAGGATCTGTCACAATTACTGCCCTAAGTAGCAGACTTACATGTAGACAAAGAATCTGTCTGTTTTTAACTTCAAATTTTCGGAATTTTACAATAAATATAAGAAATGTAAAGCTATATTCAGACAGTTTATATACGAATGAATCTAGAAATGCAAAAAATATTGTGGACCCAATGTGATTTTTACTGAATATAGTGAAATTCAAGATGACTGCTGGGCTTGCAAGATTGACGGCACCATGTCATTTCATTTTTGAGCGCAAAACTCGCAAATAGTCTATTGGATGGGATCTTAATTAACTTGATCTGAGCGAGGCGTTAGTGTGTCATCACTTAACAGATCAAACCAAACTACATGTATTCTATTAGAGAGTAACCTGAAATAAATAGGTACAATTTTAATCCGCTAGATCTTAAAAATGTCAGTATCAAAAAAAAAAAAACTTCAACTGACCTCAATTTTATGAACAACACACAGCAGGTCCTCTTGAGGAAACATTTCTCCAATGAAAGTCACAGAGTTACATCCCCCTGATTCTATATTACATAATCCATCATCAGGAAGTGGGAAAACCCGACTGAGAAAATCGGTACTGAAGCTACAATTTGACCCGTAGAAACTTTCCTCGCATATACATCGACCTAGAAAAAAAGAAATCATACATCCTGGTACAGTAAAAATGTGGAAAGGACATGATCAAAGCACACTTTAACTTGAAAAGTAGTGTATGGCGTTTTGCACAAAGGAACCCATGCAACCTTTTCTTATTATCAGGCATGGTCAACTGACTTCTCATCCAGCGCCACATGCTCAGTTTTAACTTTCAAACAGGTTTAACTGTCAGTGAAATAGCTTTGTGACCTCAAACCATTTGTAACATCACAGAGTCAACACTATAGGTTTGTCCAATCTTTTCATATGTTTGGTCTTAATATGTGGCATAGCGCTGAAGTAAACTAAGTTACTAAATGCGATCTTCCCTTGATGCATACATACATTAAGAAAATTAAGAAGTTAAAATCAGGATAGCTAAAAGTAAAAACCCTGAAATAAAAATAAGCAAAAAAACATCTCGATACAATTGTCAGCTTTGCTATTTTACCCTGATCACAAAGTTGAATTCAAATGGAAAACTTATTTTTCTTCATTAATTAATTTCAAATGAAACCTACCCTTTCAAACGTAAACCAAATATATTTTGATTGATAGACGTTAACCCCACACTCAAGGTTATTACACTTATATGGCGGTTTCAAGGTTTAGTTGGCGAGGGAAACCAGGAGACTGTTTCTCAAAACACTTATGCCACGGTTGTAAGGCCTTGCATTGGACTTACGTCGGACGTGGATGTCTTCAGAAACAGCCCCCAGGCTCTTTGCAAGGAGTTGTAGGGAGTCCAGCATTCTTGTTAGTCTCAACTGACCATAGTCATTCCCTCTATCATTAACAGAAGTGTAACACTTACCCGACTTACAGACACCGTTATTAGAACAATTTCCAATGCACAGTTTGCTAAGGATACGTTCAGAAGGTTGATTATTTTCCCACAGCGTGACATCATATCGTAGACGTGTGACACATTGTACCCTAATGTTGGTCACATGACCCACTGTCCATTCTGCACTGTCGGTGATCTGAAAAATGATGGAGTCCTCCAAATTTACGTCTCGCCAAATATTATTTCACTACTAAGACCACTTATTGCCCCTTTTTACCTTTTCCCTCAGAGATTGATTAATGTCTCCAGTCGCATTCAAGAATATTTTCCTTAAATGGCGGGGTTGCCAAATTAAGCAATATGGAAAGTGCGGTGATGTTTGCTTAAGGAACCCTTCCACAAAGAGGAATTGAGGGGGAAAGCATACACAATTTTTTTTCAAATCCATGTTGGACTGAGTAGGGCTTGAACATGTGACGTATAGGTGAAAAGCCTGTGCCGAATTTTCCATATGAAAACTATCGCTTTATAGAGGCTTTCAAATTGATTTTTTCTTTTATGTTAAGATTTAGGCAATTTTTAATTTTAACATAATCACAATAGCATATGTCTGCCTACCTTTATATCTTCAACACAGGATAAGACAAATGTCTGCAGATCTAAATATGCAGAGCATATCTGTCCCTCTGTTGAATTCAATAAATTTGTCCGACAATCTTCTGTCGCCGTTTCTAACGTCCAACCACTTTTAGTAGGAAATGAATATGTCTGAAAACAATAAACGCTAAGAATTACCTTAAACACTAGGCTACTCGAACAAAATATATTAAAAAATATGAATTAGACATTTTGCAAAAATCAATCAACAAATGAACCCAAAGAAGCTTTTAAATGGTTTTGATTAAATATCTACTGTTTGATAAACCCAAAATCACAAGACAATACAATACATTTATTGTGATCAGAGAAGATGTACAAAGATCTAAAGTCAATATCAACGAAAAGAAGAAAGTAAGTGTACTTAATTTTCAGTATTTTTAGGATTGCAAAAAAAAAAAATGTCGTACATATAATAATAATTTCTTATTATAAACAAGGCCATTTTACCAAATTCTAGAAATGATATGAGCCAAAACTGGAAATGAAACAATATTATTACCTGTGGTATATAATTGTCATTATACTCCCAGATTGGTCGAGTAGTTCCACAGTCCAATGGTGGTTTACTTTCCCTTACTAACATATCAGTGATGAGTTTGTCTGCAAAAACAAAATTTAACAAAAATAAAGTTATGATGATGATTGATTGATTGATTGGTTGATTGGTATGAAATGGTACAAAATTGGTTTAAGATCGTCTAAGCATTTCTAAGTGCCCAGACCTTCCTGTTTTATTTTGTCGGTGATAATAGCTCCTAGAGTTCCAAAGGTTTTCTGTTGGAAAAATCTACGTTAAACTTAAAAATAAATATATCTTATCTTATTCAGCAACCTTGATTGTTCCAACAGATTCGGAATTTCAACTTGACCAAAAAATAAAATGATTTATGTTGAAAAATAAAATGTTCATCAAATGTTTGGTTAGCGTTTTGACAAATGTAAACAAAATTTGAATAACCAGGGTGCAAAATCATTAATTCAAGGCCTAATAAGTCACTTCCAAAAAATACTGTAACATGCTATGTACAGTATTACTCAAGTGCTTATAATTATATTTCTTCTGGAGAAAAAAGCCAAAAGTTTGCTTATTTTGTTTTACGGGAAAAAATATCATGACTCAAAATAAGTCTATGTGACAAAGCAGTCAAAGATGATAGCCACTACCAATAATTAAGAAATAATGGATTGATTCTCTACGTATACGCTGTGATAACTGCAAGAAAAAACTTGCAGTTATCACAGTTTATACGCAGAGAATCAATCTATTATTTCTATTCTAACACATTAACTTTAATGTAAAGAAAAAATGAATTTTAGCAGTTTGCTTTATTTTCTACTTCAAACTTTAAATTGGCAACCTCTACGTTATAGCTCAATAGTTTTTCCCTGATTACCCCGTGGACGAATCTATATATCAAAAATGATAGGGGTGCTAGCTTCAAACAACTGTTTTATGCGTTGACATTTTTTGTTTACTAACAGACCTCTTAACTTTTTAAAGATATATTTATACTTTTAGCTTATGTAAGTTCCCTTTCAAGTTTTGTCATCGCTTATTAGCATCATCCTGCGTTTATGAGTCAGTTTTAAAGGCAAAATATCTGGCACACCCAACAGTCTGACATCCCCACTTGCGTTTAGGTGATGACGTCACCCAGTGACGTCGTGTTCCATCACGTCACCAAAATTTAAAAATGATGACGTCGTTCCGTGTCAGGGCGTTTGACGTCACAATAAAAACGTTCTCTGCGTATATGCTAGTTTATACGCCAGCTTTGTCCTATCTCACAACATGTAGGGAAATCACACATGTGTTAGAATGGCAACATACATGGATCTGACTGACATACCCTTGTGGACACATCAAGCAAATTTTTCAGGCAATTTTAAGGCACATTCAATGTCCAAGCCCATTCAATGTCCATTCAATGTTCAAGCTCTTTCTCACGAAATTTTGCTTTCTGAAACAAATTGCCCACGACTAATATTTGCGAAGTGTGTCCACCCCATAAGATAGAACGTAAGGCAGGCAAAAATTTTAAGATTGACAGTCCACCACATATTTTCTCTGATGTTTGGTGCTTTGAAGTGGCATGAGCTGCGTTGTCCATTTTAAGTTGGTCTGAGTGGGATTTGAACCTGCGCTGCATCGATGGGAGGCCTGTGTCGGAGTGAGGGACTACCACTCTAACAGATGAGCCACGGAGGTCGCGTTCAGATTGCGAATCTACCAATCGAGTGAGAGGTGAGGATAAATAAATCAGAAAGGTCAAGGTCAAAAAGAAAATTATCTAATTAATATAAATGGAGCTTTAAACAAGTCAAACTTTACCTTCTCGAGGAACAGGGTTGAGATAAGGAGTTGAAGCTTCATGACAAGTTATATCTGATAGACAGTCACAGTAGGACTGATTCCTTAAATCATACACATTACTACAAGCACCATAAAAATATGACAACTCGGGTGATACTCTGCAATGAAAAAGATTGAAGACCTTGGTCATACAAAAGCAATGTAGTTCAATACAACAAGGGATTGTTTATTAAAACATGAACACCTGATATAAACTGTACAGGTCATAATGTAATGTAGA
This sequence comes from Lepidochitona cinerea, assembly GCA_963971465.1. Lineage (NCBI taxonomy): Eukaryota > Metazoa > Mollusca > Polyplacophora > Chitonida > Tonicellidae > Lepidochitona > Lepidochitona cinerea. The sequence continues at coordinate 42,525,709 of OZ020553.1, forward strand.
TGGATTGATTGTTTGGTGTTTTACGCCGCGCTCAAGATTATTTCACTTATATAGCGGCGTTGCCAGTTTTATTGTGGGAGAAAACTGGGCTCAATACTCGGAGGAAACCCACGACCTTCCGTTGGTAACTGGCAACCATCCCACATAGGTCGTTCCGTAATGAAGAAAGTATATGTAATTACCAAGAGTTAAGCCTTGCCTTACCTAAGGCGTAAATATTTTTAACCCCAGGTCATTTTAAACTATTTCGTGTTAAGTCTAACATTATCAGTAAAAAATGGATACATTATCGGTTGAAAAAGTTACTACATTATCGGTTGGTGATACACTATTGGGTCAAAATGTGATACAATATCGGTCAAAATGTGATACAATATCGGTTGTGTACTGCATTATCGGGGATTGTTACATTATCGGTTGCAAGAAAAAATCAATATAAATAAAATAAATATGATTGATTGATCATTTGACGTTTTACGCTGCACTAAAAATTATTTCACTAATATGACAGCATTGGCAAGTTTGGTGGGAGAAGAAACCGGGGTCATTACCTGGAGGAAACCTGCAACCTTCAGCGACCAGGTGACAACTCTTCTACATATGACGATCAAAAGAAAAATCCACTCAGAAATGCTAGATATTTTTTTATTTGCGGCTGAGGTGGCATTTGATCTCGCGTCACATCAATGCAAAAAACCTGTGTCAGACTGAAGGACTGAAGGAGCTATTTAGGCCCCTAAAATAAATATAAAGCAATGCTCCAAAATCCGGACTTGTTACTTATATTTTACCTACCTCCATGATTCATAAAATTCTTGTAAGGTTACATCTGTTTTACCATTCACCATTATATCATTGTCCAGGATTCCGTCAAAAGTTCCACATAAACCTGGGGGAAAACATGGACAGGATGATTATTTGATTGGTTGATGTTTTACACGGCACTCAAAATAATTTTATATGTGCAGATTTGCAAAGTGAAGTGGGGATGATTTTTTGCCCACAGGAAACCATCACAAATTTGGGCCATTGCCAGCCCGTGATGTGAGAAAGAAATAAGACAAGTATATAGGATTATGATTAGGATAACTAGGATTATCTCGATTTATCCTGTCCCTATTCCAGGGCCCAGTCTTACAAAGCTGGCATAAATTTGCGCCTAAGCTTACAACATGGACCCGTTGCGTCCAGGCCGCAGTTACTATATAGTTTTAACACTGGTTTATAAGACAACTTTGTAAGCAAGGTTTCCTGGAGGTCAATTTTTCAGGTCAAATATCTGCCCAAAATGAGCATAAAAACTGAATTTAGTCCATAAAAATTGAATTTCAGTTAATTTAGTAGGGAAATATTAAATTTCTGGCAACTCAATTTCACTTTGAAATAACTCAATACTAAGGTTATAATCCTAAATGTGCAAATGTCTGTATTCTATGGAAAGGTGTTTACATATGCACTTGTCTATCACCAATCCATTTCATTAAGAAGAAATAAATATTGTTTAAAACAATACTTAAGGTTATGGCCTCAAAAATTTTGACTTCTATGAAACCCTGGTAAGACAGAGCCCAGAGCAATGATTGTCTTAGACTACAAGCCAAAATTTTCCAACGGAATGTTCAGGAAGTAAATGCAAATTTTTGTGAGCTTAATACCTTAAAAAAGTAATATTTAAGCATTACTCTATAAAGGTTCATGTGAGAGCCAACTGATTTGCCTTGTTGGTGGCTGGCTACCAGGTTGAAGCATAAATAAGTTGTCTAAAGATATAACCTAATCTGGGATAGAAATGTGTATGAACCTGTCCTCTTACAGGAACAGCTCAGGTAACTATAGAACAATGGATCACACAGCATGTTTGTTTTTATCTTATCAATTGGAATATTCAAGTTTTATTAATAAGTGACTTTTAGAAAGTGGGTATAACTGTATTCTCGTTATTTTGGGATTACACTTTCTTGAGGAGGCCGGTTGGCTGAATGGATAAGGCAGCCGGCATTTAGTGCTGGCGATAGGTGCCAAACTCTGGGACCTGGGTTCGATTTCGTTTCGGCTGTCACTAAAAAATCGGTAGAGGAATTTCTGCCATATTTTCAAGAAAGTGTAATCCCAAAATAAAGAGAATACTAATTTTTGTGAGCTTAATACCTTAAAAATATTTAAGTATTACTCTATAAAGGTTCCTGCAAGAGCCAACTGATTTACGACCGCTTTCTTTGCCTTGTGGGTGGCTGGCTACCAGGTTGAAGCATAAATAAGTAGTCTAAAGATATAAGCTAGTCTGGGATAGAAATGTGTATGAACCTGTCCTCTTACAGGAACAGCTCAGGTAACTATAGAACAATGGATCACACAGCATGTTTGTTTTTTTATCTTATCTATTGGAATATTCAACTTCAAGACAGAAGAGTTGATCTCTCAGCAGGAGTGAAGAAATCTAGATAGCTTCTATAAAAAAAAGTAATTTAGTAAATTGTCTTTAACAGGGATTTCCCAACAGAATTAATACTAAGTTTCCAAAATGCAAAGTAAGAAATCAAACTAGCTGATAATAAGAAATATTTATGACAGCCATTTTATGTATACATAAAATGAGAACTGAGGAAACAGCAAATATCTTCAGAAATGAACGAAAAGTTTGTTATCCATAAACCCTGTATTTATTGTCAAGCTTAACTTCTACATGCCACTTAAACAACAAATATCTTTACCACCTGACATAATCACATAACAATTTCCCAAACAGCAGGTTTACTTTAGACACCTTAAAGAATTCAGGAAACCATGAGTTGGAATGAGTCTTGTAGCATGCTGGGCTTCACCTCCCCCTCCCCACCTAACCACACAGGCAATTTGGGAGTTCATTAAAAATTGCTCATATAAATGGCTCTCTAATGTCTTAAAATGGAAATACTTTCTAGTATTTTAAACATACAAGTTTCTATTTAAGGTTCCTATATACAATTGCCTGTTTGCCAATCCATTTCTTGAAAAAAATAATATTGTTTAAAACATGTTTCTATTTAAATATCTTTCCAAATATATTTTCCCTTTTTATGATTTATTTTATGGGATTCAGGTATATTTCTTAGTCCATTCGATACACTAGCGGTTTTTTAAATATACACTCAGTAATTTATGATATAATCAATGAAAGATGCAATAAATGCAAATTATATCAACATAACTAGTTGCAAGCGTTTTTTTTACAAAATCATTTTTTTATTTGGTTATTGTAAGGCAAATGATAACATCAAGATAATTCTTACCAAAATACATCAACATCTTAAATTTGTTATTCAAGAAAAGTGGCAAAGTGAACTGGATAGGCAAGCTTCATTTAAAACTGTTTATGAATTTAACAAAAAAAAAACCTTTGAATCTCCACCTGTTGACCAAATTCCTGATGGGACCTCTTTGAAAGGTGATCTGCTAATCCCAAAGCCCTTTTTCAATAGATAACTGACAGCTGTGGGATGGGGTGGGCTTGCTGTAACCCTTTGGGGCCAAAACAAAGCCCCCTAGAGGGCACACAGACTTAATCATGCAAGGACAGTAGGATAGCGATGACTATTGTTAATAATCAGGTCACCCTTTGGGAGCAAATCCAGCACCCGTCTAGGGCATTAGGACTTAAGACAAGGTCAGACTAATTGATGACCTTATAATCTAGACAGTGTCATCCATGGCCAAGCTAATTTCTTAATTAAACAAAAAATGTAATCCTTCACCATTCTTCCTACCCCCTCCCCCCTCCTTCTTGAAAAAGACACTGGGCATCCAATCTTAGGACCATATACATGTAAGACAACATTGGTGACCTAAGATCAAATCATTTCTGATGACCACTACTAGACAGCATAACTAGGGTTGGAATTCACTTAAATATCTCTACAGTCTGCATTCATAAGTCCATCTGTTTTAAGTCTTGGGTCTAAAAGTTACTTATTTGGCTTCACTTTGAATCTCTCAAAGAGTGAAATTTTATATCTTTGATAATCAATTCCTTACTGAAACCATCAGAATGTATCTTGTTGTTGAATTTTTGAAAGAGGAAGAAATCGTAACAGTTCCGGAATCATGGACGACAACTGATGAAAATGGCAGAGTTTCATCAAAATGGCCAATGTTTCTCACCCCTCAAAGACTTTCCAAGGCTATTGAACGTGCTGAACAACCCAAAATGACCTGGCCAACACATGAAGTGCAAATTTTGTATAAAACAGGTAAGGTTTCATCCTGGATTTACTTAAAGTAGAAGGAGATGTCAAAGTTCAATCTTCTTTCATAAATTCTGATTGTTGTCGTTTGAAGAACCTTGAAATACTAAAGTATTGACGTTGAAATAAAAAATATTGGTAGTCAGTGACCCGTACGAACTAAGATTTGTGCTAATAACAGTCAAAATTGAAATGACTGGGATCTATTAGGCCTACATTTTACAGTTTTGTTGCTTATAAAGCTACCTTAATCACGTTCCTGTGATTGGTATCAACAGATAGCACCTTTATTTCTTGATGTATATTATGAACAATATGCTAATCCTGTTTCAAAAATTTGGCAGTCACTTCAACTGACCGCTTATATTCCGAAAATTATGTCATATTGGCATAGGAGCTTATAAAGAATCACAGTGTTTGGTTTAATTTAAAGAGGTTTTACCAAAGGACGGCAAATTGATATGGTCCTTGAGAGTTGAATTTGATGACAAAGTGAATGCTTTGGCCAATGAACATAACTTTTATGTCAACAGGAATATATACCAAGGCCCAGGAGATTTTAGCAGTTCTTCAACTATACAAAGGACATAGGGAGGCCAAAGATTGCAACAGGGACAAGCAGAATACTCAGCTAAAATCCAGGTATTGACATGCAATAAAAATTAAGACATTCAGAAAAAGTGCTTTATTAGCCTTTATTATATAACTGGAGTGAGTGTTTCAATTTCATTGGTCAATAGGCGGTCACATGACAGTTAATATTATCTTATATTACATGACTTGCTGGTTAATATAAGATTTGACGTCACATTCTCTTTGTTGCGCAACATAATTTGTGTAGCTTTATTACTGTGACGTCATTCCGATGACATCACATTTGAGCGTTGAAACGGAATCCACATGACGTAACTTAACCCATTGCATTTGTAATGCCTATGTACTATGTAATGTGAATTATGTAAATATAACATCTGCCTGAAATTCTGTGAAGGTTTAGAATAAATATATACGCTAACTTGATATATAATAAAACAATTATTGACTCTCCTGCCAGTTAATATGATGATTATAATGACCTGGAAAACTTATATTGACCTCTGCCTTCGGCATCGGTCAATATAAGTTGTCCAGGTCATTATAACATCATATTAACTGGCAGGAGAGTCAATAATTGTATAATGTTTTTATTATGAAAAATGTACATTACAAGTAAACATGAATTTATTGAGCAGTTAGAGCTTGTCATATTCAATCAGATTTCATAATAGTTTGTGTGATGCCAGGGAATGCCAGAGAGTGTGCTGTTACGTCCAGCAACCTTTGGTATACAAAAACTCAGATTTGAAACATGTTTGTAAATATTTGAAACCTAAGCAATATCCTAGGGTAGACCAATTCATGAGGGTGAGTTGTTACGTCCAGCAACCTTTGGTATACAAAAACTCAAATTTGAAACTGTATGTGAATATTTGAAACCTAAGCAATATCCTAGGGTAGACCAATTCATGAGGGTGAGCTGTTTTGTCCAGCTACCTTTGGTATACAAAAACTCAGATTTGAAACATGTTTGTAAATATTTGAAATCGGAGCAATATCATAGGGAGACCAATTTATGGGTGATCAAAATAGCATTTTTCTACTTCAAAAATGTTGGATGGTTGCCAGTTACCAACGGAAGGTCGTGGGTTTCCTCCGGACATAGAGCCCGGTTTCCTCCCACAATAAAACTGGCATAAAACTGGCGTAAAACACCAATCAATCAATCAATCAAAAATGTTGAAACCATTCGAAAAAGTTTTTATAGTACATTAGGCAAAAATAAAACCTGCCACAATGGAGGATACAAAAACGATCTACCATAATTGTCATCTTAGCTATTAATTCTAGAATTTTGTTCTTCTCCAAATTTCTTGGTTATAAATTTATTTATATATTATAGTAGCAGACGTTACAAAAAACACACATGTAATATTACAAAATTTACCACTTGTAATATTTTTATATTCCCTAGCTGTCCATCCCAAAAGAAATGCCTAAAGTTAAATCCCACCTCTTTCTATTTGTCAGCAGGGTTTCACATAATAGTGAGGCATCCTCTACAGATTCCTCTTACGAAGAGCTTCACCACAAAGGAGCAAACATACGACGAATGTTACCTCCCCCTCCCAAGAGCTACACCTCAAAGTCGTCAAATAGAAAACTTCCATCTCCTGTAAGCTTTCTACAGGCACCGGTGAAATCAGAAACTTTGAGAAAAAGACCAGCAGTGAACAGTCCATTGGTATGTTGCTTATACATAACTTTATTGAGGGGCCTTTGTGGCTCAGTCAACAGTGATATTAATCTCTCTGTCTGACATAAGCCATCCATCAATTGTGTAACAGGTTCGGATCTTGATCAGTTGAAAGACAAAAAGTTTAAAAATGTAGTTGATTTTTCCTCTAATCGTCCTATGTGAAAGGGTTGCCATATACCTGTTGCAGGTAAATGGGCCGGTTTCCTCTTTCATTTATCCTGGCAATGCAGCCATATTAGTGAAATAATCATGAGTGTCACTTAACATTAATCAATCAATTCCTAAACTGTTGAATGCTTAGCACCCTACTTAAAACGCATATTTAACTGATACGGTGTCACCCCAGGGGTGCTGTTTCTCAACAAATCTATGCCCGGTTTAACTTTGTGCCTGGTCGTAATGCTAAAGTTATATGTTGTCCCGACCCGAGAGGCCTTGCATTGGACTTGCGCCGGGTGTAAATGATTTGAGAAAAAGCCCCCCAGATGATTTGGTAACGAAATCCCAGATCTTCTGTAAGTACCTTAAAAATAACCGTCAAAATCCTTGTTTGTTTTTACAGACGCCGCCTTCTCCCAATAAGAAGACTTGTAAAACTGGCGCCAAACAAAACGTTGGATTTCGACCAATTAGAAAAGCTCCCCGAGGGTCAAGCAATAGTGGTAAGCATTAATATTGAAGCAACAAAACAAAATGTAATTTGAAGTTCAGGCCATACTGAAAATGTAAAATGGATCTTAAATGTGGCTGCATTTATCAAACAACAAACAAACAACTGAGCGTTTTGATTCATTCAGGTTATAGGCCACGTTATTTGTAAAACAAACTGCTCTTTGCAGAGAGGACACTTCTACACCTTTGTTTTCCTGCCTAGCAACCATTCCATTAGTGTTATTGAATGAATACAAGGGGTGGGGAGGGGTGGTCAGGGGCAAACTATTACATTAATAACCCAAATATCCTAGTGAATAGTCTATACCGAAGTTCAGTGTGAAATTCCCATGGATTGTATTGTGGTTGTGTCTAACATTTTAGATCCGACAGTGAGGATTTTGGGACTTATTCATGAGATAAACCAGAAGGTAGACAGTCATACAAGACAACTCAGTCAAATCCTCCAAACAACAGGACAGACGGTTCAACTTAAACCCAAGTACTGAAACACAACTGAGGTAAAAGGACCTTTTTATTCAGCCTCAAAATATTAACTTAAGTTGGAGCTAATCTAAGATTTTATAAAGCTGTGGTCATATTTTATGTGGTAACTATGTGTGGACATCCATTTGCAGCTCCAAGCACCTGCCAAATGTTCTGGGGCTCCCTCAGAGCTCTTTTCAGCCCACTAAACCTGGCCACGCCACCATATAAATGAAATAATCTTGAGTGGCGTGTGAAATCAAACTTGTCCAACCCTGCAACTACTGTTTTATGAATAAAAAAGGTGCCTTCACCAAAGAAACACATCTCGAGCCAACAGAACCAAAATTTCTGAAATTTGGATTTCAAGACACAAGATGGTCAGAAAGACTAGCATATTTGAAGGACTCGCCTCTTTACTCTTCAAAATTTACGATATATTATAATAAGAACAAAATAGTCATCAGTAATCATTCACAATTAACAGTGTTTTACTTGAATTTTCAGATACAAAGCAGTGGATGGCAAATATGCTTTAGAAATAAAGCGTTCAACACTCAAAACAGTATCTACAATGGCTTTATACCTTTTACTTCAAACTAGTGCTCATCATATTTATATTTTTCCTTTTCTTCAATAAACATTTGCATACTTTGGATTAGTGTTTTAATGAGTTTTTAAGAGTGACATGAGCTGCCAAATTTGTTCATGAAAAAAAAAGAAATTCATAATTTTGGCGGCATAAGCCACTTTGATATATTTGGTTTTATTGATGTTCACTGTAAAGGGTTAACATTACAACTTCCAGATGTTGCACGATTAACCAATATTGGCAAACAAAGCTCAGAGACAACAAGAACAGAGTATTGAGAAAGCTGAATGCAAAAGTTTACCAACTATTTCTATGGCGTACCAAATTCATTCAATTAGACGTGCTAAAACATCCAACAAACCAATTATTTAATACCTATTTTATCTATGATAAACAGTTTTGTTATCTCAAAAATTACCAATATTCTTATACTAATGTAGTTGTTGCACAAAGTGACAAGATTTTCGAGAAACCCAAAATACGCCCGGAAAGGCACAGTCACTGCAGCCATACCAAAACAAATCCGTCCATATATATTTTTGAATACATGCAATGGGTCCTTCAAATATGAAATCTCATCTGGTGTTAAATGTCCAGGTCTTCAGCTTGGAGTCCACCTAATTCTGACTGTTCAGTGGGTTCAATCACTTGCTGAAGACATCACTGGCCAGAATGTTTGCCACATTTTATATACGTATATTTGAACAGAGCCTAATCTCTGAGATGGTCAAGTCTTAACTGTTTACACTTACAGCCAGGTTTATGAATATTGTCAAACATATCTTTAAGCAGCTATATTTGCTTTACCATATGGGTATTAAAATTGAATTGAAGAGCCTTAATTTAAAACAGAGAAATAATTATAATTCTAAACTTTTTAGGTTTTGGCCAACATAGCTATCACTAAATTATCCAAGGAAGCTGACACACCTTCTACCCATAAGATATATCCTCAGATGGAATCAAACTTTAGAAGTTATGGAGTGGAAGGGAATATTATATAATCCAATATAACTCCCATATTATGTAACCAGTGAAGTTAAAAATAGTTTGCGACACACCTTCTACCCATAAGGTATATACTCAGAAAAAATTGTGCAGATGGAATCAAAACTTTAGAAGTTATGGAGCGGAAGGGAATATTACATAATCCAATATAACTCCCATATTATGTAATCAGTGAAGTTAAAAATAGTTCGCGACACACCTTCTACCCATAAGGTATATACTCAGAAAAAATTGTGCAGATGGAATCAAAACTTTAGAAGTTATGGAGTGGAAGGGAATATTACATAATCCAATATAACGCCCATATTATGTAACCAGTGAAGTTAAAAATAGTTCGCGACACACCTTCTACCCATAAGGTATATACTCAGAAAAAATTGTGCAGATGGAATCAAAACTTTAGAAGTTATGGAGCGGAAGGGAAAGCGGACGCCGGCCGGACGGACGGAGATGATACCATAATACTAATATTTCCACCGCTCTTTTAGGTGCTGTCTCACCGAGACGACTTGCCGAAGACAACCAGCAAGCCCCCTCACCCAGTCACAGTATACTGACACCGGGCCAACCAGTCGCTGCTCTAACTCCTATTGCTGAGTGCCAAGCAAAGCAGTAACAGCTACCACTGTTAAAGTCTTTGGTCTGACTCGACCCGGGCTTGAACCCGGATCTCCCAGGCGTGAAGCGGACGCTCTACCGACTGAGCTATCGGGGCTGGTCATAGACAAATGGAAGACAGCCTCAGGACTGCTCATTTCTAAGTCACATCAAGCTTGCTGGGTTTCCCAGAAGCTTGTCACCGAAGTTGAACTTTAACTAGAAATTGTGTTTGACAAACACAAAAGCAGCCCCCTCTGTCCCCTCTCTTTTTGGTACAAAAAATGAACTCCTGCACTTGAGCATTGGACCGATGTTTGTCCAAAGTCATTCAGCAACCTTAGTATAGCGATGATATATCCAAAGTTTCGCGAAATTTACGGTTTCTTGTGAAACGTGACAACAAGCTTTTTAGCTCCTGTGCGATCTCTTGGGGACCTTGACCCTTAAACCAATGTCGTCATAAGCCAATTAGCTAGTTACCTTTCCATAGCGATGATATATCTCAAGTAAAATTTTGTTTTGATTGAAACCTTAGTGTAGTGATGATATATCCCAAGTTTCATGAAATTTGAAACAACGGTTACATGTATGTTAAACATGGTAAAAAGCTTTTTTGGTCCAAAATTGTAACTCCTATGTAACCTTGACCTTTGGGTCAATGTTGGTCAAAAATCATTCAGCTGGCAACTTTACTACAGCGATGATATATCCCAAGTATCACGGAATTTGAAAAGGCCCCTTGGGCCGATCTTCATATTTTATTCATATTGAAACTTTAGTATAGACATGATAAGTACCATGAAATTTGAAACGGTTATGTTAAACATGGTAACAACCTTTTTGGTCCAAAATTTGAACCCCTATGTAACCTTGACATTTGGGCCGATAATCGTCCAGTCATTCAGCTCGCAGCTTTAGTATAGCTATGATATATCCCAAGTTTCCCGTAATTTAAAGCAGCCGTTTTATGAGAAAAATGGTAACAAGCTTTTTAGCCCATGTGTGACCTCTCAGTGACCTTTGACCTTATTATGACACGCATGAAAAAAATTCCCCAGGCCTATATCCCACATCTAAAATATGGTGATTATGTTCCTTCAGGTAACTGAGCTATTGCAAAAACAAAACGTGGAGGCAACAGATAAAACTTACAAGCACCCATTTCAGGGCTGCTTAATGAACGGTTATCATTAAAGAAGTAAAACTAATAAAAAAACTTTACAGATTATGTAGCTGTAAGCATCTATTGGGGGGCTTGTCTTGCCAAATTAACATTTAAACAAAGGTAGGTATTTACTGAAATGACTATCCCAGGGATTGATGTCACCGGAAAACTCACATTTTGTACGTCTTGATGAAACTGCCGAACAATTAGCTAATTCTATTTCAACAAATTTTTCCCTATATTTGGCAGCTCCTGCCACCTTAATATTGCAGATGGATATACATTTTATAATTTGAAAAACTAACCTTCAGCCTTGCTGGCATCAAGTGTTTAATTTGAAAAACTAACCTTCGGCCTTGCTGGCATCAAGTGTTTAATTTGAAAAACTAACCTTTGGCCTTGCTGGCATCAAGTGTTTAATTTGAAAAACTAACCTTCGGCCTTGCTGGCATCAAGTGTTTAATTTGAAAAACTAACCTTCGGCCTTGCTGGTATCAAGTGTTTAATTTGAAAAACTAACCTTCGGCCTTGCTGGCATCAAGTGTTTAATTTGAAAAACTAACCTTCGGCCTTGCTGGCATCAAGTGTTTGATTTGAAAAACTAACCTTCAGCCTTGCTGGCATCAAGTGTTTAATTTGAAAAACTTACCTTCGGCCTTGCTGGCATCAAGTGTTTAATTTGAAAAACTAACCTTCGGCCTTGCTGGCATCAAGTGTTTAATTTGAAAAACTAACCTTTGGCCTTGCTGGCATCAAGTGTTTAATTTGAAAAAACTAACCTTCGGCCTTGCTGGCATCAAGTGTTTAATTTGAAAAACTAACCTTCGGCCTTGCTGGCATCAAGTGTTTAATTTGAAAAACTAACATTTGGCCTTGCTGGCATCAAGTGTTTAATTTGAAAAACTAACCTTCGGCCTTGCTGGCATCAAGTGTTTAATTTGAAAAACTAACCTTCGGCCTTGCTGGCATCAAGTGTTTAATTTGAAAAACTAACCTTCGGCCTTGCTGGCATCAAGTGTTTAATTTGAAAAACTAACATTTGGCCTTGCTGGCATCAAGTGTTTAATTTGAAAAACTAACCTTCGGCCTTGCTGGCATCAAGTGTTTAATTTGAAAAACTAACCTTCGGCCTTGCTGGCATCAAGTGTTTAATTTGAAAAACTAACCTTTGGCCTTGCTGGCATCAAGTGTTTAATTTGAAAAACTAACCTTCGGCCTTGCTGGCATCAAGTGTTGAATTTGAAAAACTAACCTTCGGCCTTGCTTGCATCAAGTGACGATGGTTTTATCCAGACATTAAGGTAAGAGTAGGTTCCAAAGAGATGAGGTTGAACAATCACTTCAATTCCATTTGGTGATACAACCTTAAGAAATCACAGGAATGATCATTTAAAAAGATTGTAACAAATTAACTAATTAATGTAGGGTCCAGGATTTTCCATAACTCGCAAAATCGTAATGTCTTGTGGACCCTCATCAGATATATAAAGGAAGTCCTATGTACAATAGGTTCCATCCAGTTTGCGCATTTATATGCATTGCAGCGTAATTTTTTACTTTTTGTTTGCATCCCATGTGACCAATTTGATTGCATTTGTCAAGTGAAAAATGAGGTTTTAAGGATACAATAACTCAATCAATCAATCTAAACATGTTTAATTGATTGATTGATTGTATGGTGTTTTACGTCGCGATCAAGCTTATTTCACTTATATGGCGGCGTTGCCAGTTTTATTGTGGGAGGAAACCGGGCTCTATGCCCGGAGGAAACCCACAACCTTCCGTTGGTAACTGGCAACCATCCCACATAGGTCGTTCGAGTGAAAACCCAGTCAGAAAATTTTCCAATTTTTTGGACTGAGTGGGAATCAAACCCGCGACCCATTGGTGGAAGGCTGTTCGGATTGAGCGTCCAACGCTCTACTTACTGAGCCACGGAGGCCCCATCTAAACATGTTTAATGCATACTGATGTAATCTACCTAACACCTAACAAAAAACAAGGATCATTGTTTTCACAGTGGGTAATCATACAGCAGTTGCATAGTTAAATAAGGAAGTGTATTTAAAGAAAAACAATGTAATCCATAAACTCCAGGCTCGTTTCACAGAGCAATCGCATCGCAAACAAACTTCAATTCTAACTGGATACAACTGCTTTAAAGGATAAATGCTAAGTTCGTTCTGAACACTTAGCGGTCATTGGTAACTGTAAATTGACTAAACATGAATCGAAAAACATAATGTTGAAACAAATCAAGCTTCCTCTAAGCCACATCGAAAAACCAATTGAAAATGTGCATATCTTGCGTCAACAATCTGAAATATCTATGTATTGGACGTCATACTTGACATTGAACGCTTTCATTGTCATTTCAACCAGTCATGGAGACATCCCTACTCGACGTCCACCGTGTATGACGTCACAACAACAGTAATGTACATAGGAGATGTCAACTATGACGTCAAGAATGTTGTGAATTTTGTAGGTTCTCATTTTCTTTTTGGTCGAGTTTGTACAGTAAATGTTCTTCAACAAATTGCTTACAACATATGAGGTAGTGTCTTAAACTTTTTATCCTGTTGGAACAGGGAGGGTAGTTGGCACTGGGTATACCATTGAGATTGCTTGTATTTTGTGACAACTTTGTGAAATGCATGACCACTTGATTAGAGGTCAAAATTACTTACCACATAGCCCGGGGAAGTATAATAGACATTAGTACCAGCCGTTAGACGGTTATTCAGATACATCTGGACTGTGATTGAAGGATAAGAGACAGTGACCAGATCTGGGGGGCAGGCAGAAAATACAATGGTGTCGTCCCCACTTCGAACAGTCACTGCACAATTACAACTGGCAGATCCATTACAAGATCTGAAATGTGCTTGAACCTGAAAATAAGTTTTACAATTAAAACGGAAGACACTGTTTTACTCTACCGAGGTTTTCTATTTGGTAAAAAAAAAACTAATGAGTCTGGACACAGTAGGTGAATCTTACCTGAGAAATAGGATGGACACACTAGACAAATACTCACGACGTATTGGCAGATGTCAAAATAATGTAACAGACTTAATCTTTACAATCAACCAGCTTAAATAATTCGCTTAAATTAAGACTTAACCCATTCGGTACCGCTGTCGCCATATGGTGTCAGAGTGCTAGCCTGCTTCAGTACCGAAGACGCCGTTTGGCGACAGCATGTATACGGTAAACATACAGGTTATTTTTTCTTACAACTTCAACTAATTTTGAGAATGAACAAATAAAATCACATGTTGACACTGTTTGTTGCTTTGTGTTTTGTTTTTTCAATCTTCGAATATCTTCGAATTTAATTTACTTTTAAGTACTTCTAACTTTGTCCGACTCCAAGTTAGAATGGACATTTCAAGCATACATATATAACGAGAAAATGTTAAATTTTATGATAAAAGCTTGTGGAATTCCTTATATTTACAGCTTCAGATCTTAATATATATATTCCTTGTTTTCAATATACTGACAGTGAGTGTGATATTTAAATATCTACGATTAAAAAGTGCTATAATCGGATAGTGAAAATTGTCGGCGAGTTCCCGTTGTCAATCAAGCGGCCCCTACATGTGCATTTGAAGACTTCTCAGGCATGACCCAGTTAAAGACAAATGGGTTATTTTGGCATTTAAGACGTTATTTTCAGAGTCCAGAGTAGTGAAAAGAAGACATTTATCGGAGCTTTGTTAAACCTCAGTGTGAAATCGCAATCCTCAGGTCATTCTAAAACGTATGAAAAATAGACTCCTTTCAGCTTTCCAAGGGAGACTATAAAAAATAATGGATCTATGCGTGTTGCCGGGCCGCCACGGCCTGTTCGAAGTCTGTAAAATGGCCTTCTCGAATTTGGATTTTAAACACCTAAATTCTTTCCAAAAATGTAACAATAATAAATATTTTTTAAGGAGAGTGTTCCATAAGACACTTAATGAGATCAAGATTGTCTTTTTCCGAGCTTGAAAAGAAGGAATATTTCAAAATGAAATGAAATACACGGCAACGTAGAATCACTATTTTACCAATCGAATTTTCGTTCAGCTGCAGCAATTAACTTCGCAACTGTAAATGTTATTTACACCAATAAAGTAAACTTAAATGTTTTTATTCAATTTTAAATTAATATCAAAACATGCATGGAGATATTTTTTATAAGAGTTCACTAATTTCTGAACGAATCGGAAATTTTTTTGCCATTATTTTTTAAACTGACTTTCGTCATGTTAAAAATTGTACTCATCAAACAACTGATACGTCGCCCTTTCTTCCCTTTTCACGGGCTATTTTTGACAGATAAACATTATCTTTTGATTTTAATTTCGATTTATTAACAAACACTAAATACATATTAGTAACATGTACACAATCGTTTTTGATTTTGTAAATTTTAATGGTGTACAGGACCAAACAAGCGATATCACTGACTGGCCTGTGTGCAAGTAAATTTAGCCAGGGACATCGCTGTGGGGTTTTAGGCAATCTGCACTGTCTGGCTGACGGGCCACGCGCCGGGGACTGGAAAGAGCTGCGGTACCGAATGAGTAAACAAAAAAAAGGTACATCAATATGTACTTGGCTCATGAATTAGTCAAATGCGCCATATTTCCTACTTCTAAAAGTTATCCCCCTTTGTGTGCTCTCTACCGAAAAAAGAGGACACAGTTTCACTCTACTGAGATTTCTGTCACGAATAAAATTTGGAAAGTTTGAGAAAACATAGGAAGATTGAATAATGCTTGGGGGGGTTTTTGCATTACTTTGGATTATTCATCAAGGGCAAAAAAGACAAATATAGATATTTGAATATTAAACCAGTAATTATTTTACCTTGAAATTATAACTGTTAGTATGCAACACTTTGGCTTTCATTGAATTTTAGGGCATTACATCCAAAAGGCAAGTTTATAACCCATATATGTGTAATATTTAGAGGTTATCACATGCCATTTTTCATATCATACCCCATATCAGCCCAAGACCTCCATATCAGCCCGAGGGCCGAAATGGGGTATGATATGAAAAATGGCATGTTATAACCTTTTTATCATACATCATAATATATATCAGGAAAAAACCCCAGAAATAGTATACGTTATGTCAGGTCTTCAAGCTGAATGATTCTGTTTGCCAGTGATAGTAGCGTTCTTCCACTGGCAGCCATCTTCCTAGCAGACGACCCGAAGGGAGATAACTCCAAAGACCGGACCGGTCTGATATGGATTTTCGGACCGTGATTACCGATACATTTTTTTAAAAATAAAAGCTCAAAGAATTCAATGATAAGTGTTACCTCAAAAGAACCTCTTTGACTTGTGTACAATGTAAAGATTCCCTCTGGAAAAGCATCATAAGATCTGAAAGGCAAATTGGGAAGGATAAATATAGAAATGGAATTTACTTATTTTTAGGGACATTTTTTATAAATATGGGAAATGTTTATCGAAATAAAGTACACCCCCAAGAGAGTCAAATGCCTAGCTGTCATTGCAACATAAACCTTTAACAGCCAGGCAAAAAGTAAATGTTTTGAGAAACGGCCCCACCTCCTGAGCAGGAGGACATCATACTAAAAAGAAAAAGGTTATACTGCGGGTGTGCATGGGGGGTCCGGCAAGACAAGCCACATTTTCAATGTACATTTCTAGCAAGGATGTTTAGACATAGATAGGCATCGCTTCGCACATCCTTTTCTGTCTGAAAATATTTTATAGCCATAGGCAACCCAAGCTCTACTACTAATAAAAAGTTTGAGTAGATGTATGCATATTCCTTGATGATTTATGTTGTACGCAAGTGTATGCACATTGCAGTGGCTCACCAATGCAGCAAAACTATTGATGTACACATGTCTTCAACTAATGGATTGTTGATTCAAAACCAATTTAGTCCAAAACAAAATGATGAAAATTGACTGAATTCTGAATCCATTGAAATATGTGCTATGTAAGAAGAATGGGAGTTTCCTACGGGCCTGGGCCCTCTTGCACAAAGCGCTCTTAGCTAAGAGTACTCTTAGCATACGTCTACAACATGGGACTTTTCATGTTGTAGAGATTTGCTCTCTAGTTAAGAGCGCTTTGTGCAAATGGGCCCAGTCTTACAAAGCTGGTGTAAGTTACATCTGTTGTAAATCAGTGTTAACACTATAGGAGCTTAAGCCCTGCTTCTAACTGTCGACGTTGTAGCAATATGATCATGATCTTTACAACCTTATGGTAAAACGGGTCACAAGACTGTCTGTATTCCTTTTCCAATTAACTTTGCCATTTATTAACAGAAATGATTAAAAGTGTGTTGGCAGTCATCATTATTGGCGCATTTTTAATAGGTTTCCTATAGTGATTTGCTTCTGGATCAACAGCTGCCAACCAATAAAGAGTTAAAAGTAACTCATAAAATTCAAAACGACATAAATTTGTCACACAGTGTGTTTGTTACCTTTTTTAGGACAGGGAATGGCGCAATGTAACAAATTTCTCTATAGTATGGGTTGTCATAGCCGAGAAATCTTGGCTCTGCCGAATTTTTTTTTTTCCAGTCAATATTTGTTTCGAAGTCCACTGGCTTTCAACCTGACGTAACCGCCATAGTAAAACATTTAAACGACCAGTTAAACTGTGCGGGGTGTCGTAGAAATACTTCAATCATATATCTTTAGTCACTTTACAGAGGCATAAGTTTGACAAACTCCTTCTTCGTGGTCTATGCTATCGGAATGCAGTGGTAAATATTTTATTCTTTGCTTATTTGTTGTGAAATTTGCGCCGCCGATTTTTTCGGCGGGTCTCCTTAACAAATATCACTTTTTTACAATGGAAGTGATCTTGGCTATGACGAACACGGAAAAAAAAAAATTCGGCAGAGCCAAGATTTCTCGGCTAGGGTTGTCATAGCAGTTAGGTAAAAACTTACACTCTCCCACTTTGATGATTATTTTACTTATGTGGTGGCATTTCCCACCTTAACCGAACAGAAATCACCAGGCTCTGTGACCAGAGGAAACCACCAATATTCCATAGGTGTGTCAATTATTACACACATATCCAGGTGCCATTCTCAGAGATGACTTGGTTTACCAAATCTCAAGGTTAGAATTTCATAGTCAAAATATGGTCAACTAATATGTTTACTTACTTTCCGTCAAATGTCTTCATGTGAGGGCCGTTTATCGAGCTACACAGACCCTTACTGTCTCCATCAATTACCGTCACCTAGAGGAAAGGGGGGAAAAGTGTATATTATGAATTAATCTGTAAACATGAATTTACATTTAAGAAATAGTTTGGTTTTCAAGTCTCTATTGCTGAAATACTAGGAAGATGTAGATGATGCATTTGAATTAGTCAAAAACACTGCACTCTTTGCGTGCGAGACCTAGATTGGTTGTCATGGAGGACTTCATCTGTCCAATATTGTGTTCGTAGGCTGTTGAGATTGTGTTACAAGGGTGGAAAAATAAACGTATTTGCCAATTTGATAAAAAAAAACAATAGATGAAATCTGGCATGTAATAGGGCCTGGGAGTGTACCAAGAGAACTCGCCATATCTGGTGAGAGATGACGTTTTTTGATGACGTTGTTAGTGCTGAAACGAACACTTGAATATTAGCGAACGAATACTAAATTGGTAATATTTGAATACTGATTTACTATTCGAATATTCGTCAACTCATTTGGATGCTTAAAAATTTTCAACAAATAAAATCCGAATCTGACGCAATTAAATTTTACTCACTAGTATTTTAGGAATAATGAAATTAAAGTGTAGCTCTTTAATATTCCCTGAAAAGATCTTGGTTTTTTCAATTCCTTTCCGCTGCGCGAACTTAATTTTATCGACTGCTTCATTTTCGAGATTTGTACGCTTTTAATTGATATCACCAGCTTAGTTAAAAGAACTACGGTAAGATCTCCGCTAATTCAAGGACCAGTGATGTGAAAATAACGAATTATTACATTGCTATTTGCCACATTTGGTCTATAAAAACAACAACAGCGATCGTTCAATAGGATTATCTGATCGCTCACTCCAGGAGGTAAGACTCTCAACGAAAAAAGTTGAATTTTAAGTGTACTTTTGTTAATGTTTATCTGGCCCTTGAATTTTTTAGAGTACTTGAATTAGCGGAGATCTTATTGTAATTACGTATTGAAGTATTTGGCAGAGATGCGCATATTGCGTTGATCAGCTGACAATTTATCGGAAAATTTGAGACACGGTCTGTCAAACCGGACATGTGTTTAGAGTTCAGGGGGACATAGCTCTTATCTGACATAGATACAACAGATATTATCCAATCAGTAGCCAGCATTCCATTTTCTTTCGTTCTGCAAAGTGATTTTTCGCAGCCAGAGTTCACGCATAGAATGTTAAACGTTTTAACTGATTTAAACCAAAAGTTATGAATTTTCAAGTTTTCTAAATTTGTGGATGGTTGGATTTGCAGTGTGAAGCAAATTTGTCAATCATGCGTGACAATTATTTTATTTCAACTTATTTTTTCGACCGGTAACTGAGGTAGGTGCAAGGCATGGTAGGCGGCCTCGATCAGATCTCATGTCATTTGGCTGTCAGCACTATTTATAAGCGAATACTCGAATACTATTCGAATAGCAGAACCGAATATTCGAATACCAAAATCAACTCTTCGTTTCAGCACTAGACGTCAGTTCGATTGATGTTTTTTATTCTACACCGTCAGAACTGAGCGTCAGATTCGAACGACAAAGACTCCCAACATGCCCTCAAACCCTAAATTTTGCCATACCCAGAGACAACTGCGCAAGCGTCAAAGCCGAAAGGGTCTACTGTTTACTGTATTATGTTTTGATTAGAGGGGGGGGGGGGGCACTGTAGGATGCCAAAGAAGTAACTTACCATGATCTGTTCTATTGGAAGAAACGTTTGTGCCACACTTGTTTGCATCAGTATTTGGATTTGAACCTTTTTATCACCATCTATAATGCCATCAACAATTGGTTCTAGGACCAGAACCATTAATTGCGGAATAAGACGGTCATGCAAAATCCCTTCACATGTAGTTCCATTGCTGGTAAATATTCCACTCAGGGTGGCAAAAAGCTCTGCTTTTTGACTGGATGGAGATGAAATTGAGGTAGATACAGTAACAGTACAGTTAGTGTACATAATTCCACAGAAAGAGTACAATGATACCGTGGGTTTCAGTTCTACACGAAGCTGCTTGCCTTCAACTATTTCCACCTCCTTGTTAGAAATCTAAAACAGATACAGGATTCAATGACAATATGATCTTTTTCCATTAGTAGAACTCTTCAAAGTGGAGGTGCATTTGGTGGTAGGAGTGGGACAGCCTCCTTCTCGTTATAATACAAAGCAGTACAAACACTGAAAGAGATCTATTTACAGATAATTTCGTTAGGTTTTGATGAATTATTTACATCTTTACATTTTCATTTTTACTATCTGAGGTAAAAAGCCTGTCAACAGTTTTCTGTACTATTCCCCATTCATTTAACACAAGGCCCATCCCAGAAATCTCGCGAGAGTGGAGAAATGTTTCCTCCTTTCAATAGAGAGCAAAGCAAGGGATATATAACGTATTGTTATCTTTTTTTATGCTCATTTGGAACAAATGGCATAGAAATTTCAGCATTGGTTGGAATGTTAGGCTAAAATAATGTTGAATGATTGATGTTTAGCGCCACATTCAATTAGGGGATAACCGTGTTGAATTCGAGGATCTGAGGCGGTTAATGCTTGATTTAACGGTCGCAAATTTAGTTTTACCGGCGACGCGTTAGCGGAGTCGGTAAAACGGGTATTTGCGACCATTAAATCAAGCATTAACCGCCTCAGATCCTCAAATTCAACACGGTTATCCCCATTCTAATCCAAATCCACAGTTACATTCCGATAAGTTCGTTCAAACTTACGAAAGGAAAGATTTAAATGTAGGTCAGCTTTCGGAGATTCCCCAACATTAGCCAAGTCACTCCGTCAGCCAGTGATACATCCGCACAATATAGTTTCCTCACAACGTAAAAATTGGTGCAAATATCATATTATTTTATTTACTTGTAATTTAGGTTTTAATATTTACAAACAAAAAACAAAAAAACAGTGGGTTGATGCGTTTAGACGACATTTATTCATTTACCCAAAGAACGCTGGGTCCAGTTGCTAGGTAGTGTGAAAGAGTTATCCCCCTTTACGACCTAGTTTTAACTCGGACAAAAACAATGAATAAATAAAATCGTTCTTGTGTTCGTTGGAATCTGTGATTTTTAATTGATTTCACAAAGATTGTTTCAAACCAACTTTACTGCTTCAGATTTTACCTCAATACTACAGGATGCTGCCTCCAGCTGATCAAGTTCGTCGCTTTGAAGAACACGAAAGCGACAGACCTCGCCAGAAAACTGGCCCCCTCTCTCGATGGACCATCTCGGGCGAACTGTCCTGCTTCCTCGGCTGACTCCCCTGACGGAACACCGAAGACTACACAAGCTGCGCCATCGTTGACCGTATCAAGGCAGTGAACGCGCGAAGATTCAAATTCAACTATTGTATCCATAATTTCAGAGTCCGAATTCAATTTTAAGGATTCAAGGGAAATTATGAAATTTCCCATTTCGCACTCTTCATCGCTGGACTAATGTGTCTCGCTGTCAGCTGTAGCCGCCATGATTTCTTCTACATAGCAACCGCAGCGACGCGTAGTAATACCGATTAGTGAAACGATGGAACACAAATATGTCTCAAATTATCTGACGTTAGCCAATCAGAATACGCTAACACATTTATTTGGATTAGAATATCATTTTGTGTGTATGGCGACACTGTAAGGCTTAGTGGGGGGGGGGGGGATGTGCTCTGTGAGTACCCAGCAACTGTTCCAAAAAGGGTGACAGAGCAAACTTTGATAGGAATGAGTGGGATCTGAACCTATGACCTTGGTTGAAGACTATGTTTTGTTTACACTGTTGAATTATTCATATATAGTAAAACAATATCTCTTACCGTAACCTCTGCTTTGAACACCTCACTTATTTCAACTGGACTGGTAACATTATCACATCTATTGATAAAGCAGGCTCGAACTTCACATGTAAACTGAATGAAATAATAATAAAACAAAGTCAAACATGAAAATGACATTTTTAATATTTTTTGGGGTGAGTGGGTGGGGGGTTTGGACTAAAAAAAATATAAATGCTTTGCAGAAAATCAGCTTGCTATATTCTAACCAACATTTATAACTTATTTACTACAGTAATATGAAGGTCAACAAAAACCACAAAAAACGTAGGGTGTTTCTTTTTAATATTTAGAGGAAACTAAGGACACAGAAACGGGTGTCAATGTTCTGGATCTCTCCCCCCCCCCCCCATAGGTACAAGTGTATTTTTAAAAATACTAGAATGGAGACACTTGAGCAAGCTTATAATGGTACATCTTCTTGAGCCAAGTTAAATTCTTCATGTAACCCATTTTACCTTGGCAGAATACTCCAAACCCGTAATTCAAACAGCGCCTTTTGATTAGATGCAAGTAAAACTTCTCCCAGTTAATCAAAACCACAGGCACTACACGCCACTATATAAGTGAATGCAGTGTAAAACCCCAATCAATCAATATTTCTCATTAGAAAGGTAAACACTTTAAAGAAGAGTTTCAAAGACTTCTTAAATTTATTTCTTGATGTTTTTTCTTAGATATCAGATTAACACTGTCTCTATCAAGGTAAGGCATAAGCGTGTGTACTTTGTTTTTTTAACAAGTGATGTGGTAAGCCCCTTTAAACATTGCTCTAAATATCTTACATGAAGGCCAGGGCCTAGTTTAACAAAGCGATCTTAGCTAAGTGTGATCTTAACTACCATGGCAACCAATGCTAAAGGTATACGTTGTCATTGGCAATTAAGATTACCTTAAGCTAAGATCGCTTTGTGAAACTGGACCCAGGGGGCCGTTTCACGAAGCCGTCGCAAAGTGCGATCAATCGTAAATGCCATGACTCCGTATCTCTTCACTATGGTATCCATTGGCAACCACGCTTCGTTTGCGATGCGACTGCTTTGTGAAACGAGCCCCAGAACTATTGGATTGTTTCAACATAATTTCAAGTATACAGAGATATTTCTATAGGTCCGTTCACACGGTGCGATTTATCGTACAGATTTGTAGCATGCAATTAAAATGGATGCTTTTAATTTGCTGATACGATTTGTCAACCAATTAAAAACATCCATTTTTATCGCATGCTACAAGTCGGTACGACAAATCGCACCTGGTGAGCGGATTTTATGACTATTGTGAAGAAAAATATCCTAATTAATATTTGTAACAAAAAGAAATAAGTGTGAATCCAGCCTCAATGGAAGAAGAGCATCATTGTGCAAAGAATGGGAGCGTGAGCCAGACTTTCCCCTGTTTCCCTGACAACCATCACACACAGGTGGTTTGTTTGATCGCATGATATTTTAGACATCTTCAAGATTATTTCACTTATATAGCAGCTTTGCCAGGATTTTTTGAGGATGAAACCTGCTAAGAGGGAACGTTTTGTGTTACCTGGCAACCATCTGTGTTACCTGGCAACCATCACATACAAGCAAATCAAAAGAAAAACAAATCATAAAATCCCACTGTGAGGGGGATTCAGTGGGAATTCAAACCAGTGGCTCATTGCTGAAAGACTGTCCACATTCAACATCTGAAGCTGATGAAGTTTAATTTGAGAGGAATCCAGTCAAAAAATTTCTCACCTCTGATCCATACACGAAATCTCCAATTTCAGTCAATATTAACTCCGGAAAACTCGCATCAGTTCCAGTCATATTAACAGATCGGACAATATCTCCATTGTGGAACCAATCAACCAGAAAGGCAGTGTCATTTCCGTTAGTGGAAAACTTGCAGGTGAGTATATGCTTGCTTAAGTCTCTAACAATCACTTCGGGAGTCAGAATGAGGAAGGGGTACTCTGAAGAAAAACAAAATCTTGAAAAAGGACTTGATAGTTTGATATTTTATGCCAAAGATTCAAATTGATGGTACTACAAAGAGCAAAGTACAAACAAACAACACGCAACAAAACCATACATTTTAAAGATAAACAAATTGATACAATATTACTAGGTGTTAAAGACTTCATAGTGGAAAACTGTTCTGAGAGAATCTCTTTCCCTCTCACTACTGACCCTCTGAGATCCAAAACGAAAATAATAAACGAAACATTTTGGCTGGTATCTTATGCCACATTCAGAACTATCTCACTTAAAGTGAACACTTGAGGTAAAATACAATATACTTCATCTTAAAGACAATATCTACCTGGTCCCAAAACATGGTTTATTTATTTTTTATGACTTTCCTACAAGCAGCTATGGTTAATTATTCTCAGATGTCTGGTGACTGGATGTCACTGAAACATGTGCACACCTTACAACTGGCAATATGATTGGTTTATTTGACCTAAATACACCAATAGCAGGTTAGTATACCAGGTGTGCACATGTTTCAGTGACATCCAGTCATCAGACATCTAAGAATAATTAACCATAGCTTCTTGTAGGAAAGTCATAAAAAATAAATAAACCATGTTTTGGGACCAGGTAGATATTGTCTTTAACATGAAGTATATTGTATTTACCTAAAGTGTTCACTTTAAATACCAAGAGGCTGTGAAAACAAATAAGGTTACCTTGATAAGGAGTCCAATTGAAAGCATCAACAGACGGTTCACATACTTCTGTAATATTGGTCCCATTGTTTGTGTTTCGAGGCCCTCGAATATAGCATTCGTTCTCAATGTAACAATAATTCCACTATAAATCAGAGAATACAGTATTTTATTATAAAGTTGGTTTCTAAATCACTTCAGTCAAAATTGATTGTTTGGTGTTTTACGCCGTGCTCAAAATTATTTCACTTATATGACAGCGTTGCCAGTTTTATTGTGGGAGGAAATCGGGCTCTGTGCCCAGAGGAAACCCATGACCTTCCGCTGGTAACTGGCAACCATTCCACATAGGTTGTTCGAGTGAAAACCCAGTCAGAAAACTTCAGTCAAAACAATTGCCAATGATCTGGATCAACGTATAAAACATCCAACCAGGTATAAAATAGCATGAGCTTCATAAATAGCCGAGTGGCTACATAGTTATTAAAGTGGCATGAGCTGCCAAAATGTTGATATTTTGACGTAAAAACAGAATGTTGAAATTATTGGCTATTTTTTTCAAGACGTATAATTCAGAAGCTTTTTAGTGCTTCTAGTCTCGAAAATGTACGATAAAGTATTGTTTTGAACTAACTTTGGCTTAGAATGAATGGTTGTCCCGGTTATTTAAATTTTGTTTACTTTCCGAACACGTTTTCGGTTTTACAGGCCACATACTGTATGGATTTCCCTCATTCCACCGCCAATCATTTAGTTTTTCAATGGCCTTCAAAACCACTTACTGTCGTGACGATCAGAAATTATGAAAAAGTGTGAATTTTGGCAGCTCATGCCGCTTTTAGCATACAATTTGGGTTTTTTCGTTTGAATAAGACCATGAGTTTTACTACAAATGGAATTTTAACGTCATATAACCTGGGTCATAAATAATTGGCTCTTTAACTGGAGAAGTCCAATACCTTAATAGGGTAGATGGTATACATCTTAAATAAGACAACTGGTCGATTGATTGATGTTTAACACCGCGCTCAAGATTGATTTCCTTTTAAGGGGACATTTCCAACATTAGTGGGGGGAGAAAAGTGGAGGGGTTTTTGCCGCGAAAAAAAACTCAACCTTTGGTGGTTACACAACAACCATTCCACATAGGTAATATTTGGACTGAGTGGGATTCTAGCTTTTAGCTTTACTTGAAATCCCGTGTTGCGCCCACCCACATGTAATTATTTCACTCGTATATTTTGAGATTGGGAAGTTTAGAGAATGGGAGTGGGGAGGTTCAAAAGCAGTCTCTATGCCCAGAGAAAACCACTTGGCCTCACAGTGGTAGAGAACATGTTCAAATATTGGAGTTAATCTATTTTATGCTGGTATATGAAATATTTTCCTCTGAATGTAAAAGCAATTGACAGAGTTTAGCATTAGTGTTAACTCAATATGGTCACAATGTATCAATCTATACAATTCTGTTATGACAGTCATTTTGTCCAATGCTTCAATGAGTTACTGGACATCAATTATAAAGATTTGCAGTTCCTTTATGTAGAATTTTACGAAGTATCAAGCAACTTCAATCTGAATATACGTTCCGATAATTCGATTTTTTCCATTAATCACTACAGCCATTAAGCGATAGGCATCTCTGAAACTGACTAAATATTGATTTTAACATTTACAGTAAGTAAAATATATTTTTCTTAAAGTTTTCAGTTTCACAATTTAATAATAAGTGGCTGTCGCCATCAGGACCCCTCGGGTCTGGGCAAAAGAAAACGAAGATATATTTATTTTCCAGACAATTTGTTGCGAGTGAAAAACTACTCCACATACATGTATCACATTTACAAGGAGGTTTTTGGCTGACGGTCATGTAAGGGGCATAACTCTTGAAAAAAAACATCCGAACGCGTTGATTTTAAATAGGCTTCTTATACTTGCTGTATTGAACAAATGTGTGAAGTTTCAAAGTTGTAAGTTAAAGACTTTTTTAGATAATGTGTTTACAAG
The DNA here is from genome assembly GCA_963971465.1 of Lepidochitona cinerea. Taxonomy (NCBI): domain Eukaryota; kingdom Metazoa; phylum Mollusca; class Polyplacophora; order Chitonida; family Tonicellidae; genus Lepidochitona; species Lepidochitona cinerea. Next base: position 42,552,437 of record OZ020553.1, read on the forward strand.
GCTTTTTACCGCAGCGGTAATGTAAGGGGCATAACTCTTGAAAAAAACGTCCGAGCGCGTTGATTTTCAATAGGCTCCTTGTACTTGCTGTAATAAACAAATGTGTGAGGTTTCAAAGTTGTAAGTTAAAGACTTTTTTAGATAATGTGTTAACAAGGACCAATGGACAGACGGACAGACGGACGGACGACGGAGGCAACGACAATACCCTTCGGGCAAAATTTGCCCGAGGGGTAAAAATTCAACAAAAACCTTGATTTTCTCACCTCTAATAAACACTCTTCTCTTTGAAAACATGTGTAACATTTTGGACGGAATACCATATGAAAGACAGCAGCGGAGAAGGTAGCATTATCATTGCTGACCGAAATTCGTGAATTTTGCAAAACTGGGACGGGACACCAAACTTCATAATGGCTGAAAAATACAGCTGGGGTGGTAATCTTTGGTCCGACAGGCTTGATAGTCTTACCCAATACCTGAAATTACAGACAAAAAATTAAGTTCACTTCATTTCGAAAAGGCTAATGTTTTTCAACAGTTCTTACTCGCCTTGCAATAGAAGACATTGATGTGGCGAGGGTTCGAATCACACTCAGATGAAATAAAACTTGACAAATTTCTGAGTGGATTTTTCACTCGGTCGTGGGATGTGGAAGAGTCGCCAGGTAATCGCCGAAGGTCGGGAGTTTTGTCCGGGCAATGAGCCCGGTTTCCTCTCCCACTAAATCTGGCAACGCCGCCATATAAGTGAAATAATTATGAGTGAGGCATAAAACAATTATCAATCAATCAACCAATCCAATAAAAGAATGAATTCTCACTTCATTTAGCAAGTGGTCTTTTTGCTTTGAGATTTAAAATGGCATGAGCTGCTAAAATATGCTTTTTTTCATGAACTCTATAAAGGGTCAACAAATTACAGGAGTTTAAAAAACATCCCAAGACTTTAATGAGTGCATGTCATTAGGATAACAGAAATTATTAGCCCAGACTGGCTTAAATTTTTTTTTTACAGTACTGGCATTCGATCAGTTACACAAAGGTATGTCAAACTCAAGTCAAACTAGGTGATGGCGTAATAGACTACACTTTCTCTAAGTCATGTCATAAGTACATGCCTCCAGTTTGTATCCTCCTTTAAAGGAATTTCTTGTGCGCCTTACTTTAATAGCCCACAGCAAAATTTGTCTAACAAAACACTTTTGGCACAACTGTTGTGAAGTGGCACGTATCTCAATGATTAAGTTAATTATTGATTAAGTTAATCAACCCTCTCACTTACCTCAACTTTCTCTATTTGACACGTTAAGCCTGATGTATCTTGGAAAATCTCTCCGTACACTCCAATACGCAGACATTCAGAGCTGTCTCGCATTTCTAAATTGCACAATCCTGATTGGTTCAGACCATGTATAATAGGCGGCTTTGTGGAATCGTAAGCACAACTAACCCCTGTATATCCCAGGTCACAAACACATACCCCTGTTAATAACAAACACGCACAATATTGCTTTATTAAGTGTCTGACCAATTAAAAGGAAGTAAATAATGTGGATTGATTGATGTTTTACGCCGCACTCAAGATTGTTTCATTTATATGGCGGTACTGCCAAATTCGCCAGGGAGGAAACTGGGCTCTTTGCCTGGAGGAAACCAGCAACCTTCAGTGAGTAGCTGAAAAATCCGCTCAGAAATTGTTCAATTTTTATTTGGTGTGAGTGGGATTCAAACTCACACCACATTGCTGAAAAGCCTGTGTTGGACACTAAGGGACTGACAGTTTATCAACTGAGCCACCGAGGCCACATATAAAATAACGTGGAATAAAATTTATCTGTTGATGTACGTTAAATTGTGCATATTGATTGACTGATTGATACATGGAGTTTAACTTAGAGGAAGTTAATGACATGGGAGAAGATCCTATTAATACATTTAACCCATATTCTGATTTATTGATTGATTAATAGGATTTAGCTCCCAATTTAAAGGAGGTAAAGGACCTGGAAGAAGATACTGTTTATACATTCAATTCACATACTGATTTATTGATTAACTGATTGATAAAAGCGATTGAACTTTGGATTTACAGTCAGTAAATTTCAAGGAACACGTTAAATAAGCGAAATAAAACACAATATCTATTGTCTGTAATGGCATATTAGTTGATTGGGACCTTGCCATGCATTCAAATATTTATGCAAGGAGGAAACCAGCTTTCAAAAACCATTGGTACCTGCCAATCATCATGCAAATACAATCAAAACTGGGTTGGAACTTTTCGGAGTTGGAGTTTTTTGTTTGGATGGAAGAGAGCAATATTCAAACCATTGACCCCTTGGGAAATTTTCAGGACACAGTTTAACCCCGTGCTCAACAAAGGGCGTGTTTGTCAGCAAAGCATTCAGTAAATTTTTCTTTAAATTCTGGTCCAAATTAGTTCTAAGAGGTCACTTTTGTACCAAGAGTTAGGATGGAAAAAAAAGCTTCAAATGATCCTTCTGATCACCCATAGTAAAATAATAAATGATGGCATTACAGAATAATTAAAGTGGCATGAGCTGCCAAAATGTCGATATTTTTGCATTAAACAGAATGTGGAAATTATCAATAATTTTTCTCGAGGCGTGCAAAGCTTTTTGCTCCGACCAATCTTGAGTATGTACATTAAAGCAGAGTTTTGAACTAACTTAGGCTAAGAATGAATAAACATTCGTCTCGATTATTTAAATTTTGTTTATTTTTAGGACACTATTGCGGCTCGTACATCACACAGACTATATGGATTTTTCTCATTCCAGAATCAACCATTAAGTTTTTTGATGGCTTTCAACGTCTCATACTCTCATGATATTCCGAATTTATGAAAAAAGTTTGAATTTTGGCAGCTCAAGTCGCTTTAAATATCTATAAGTACTATCGGACAAACCTTCTCTGCATGAGCCATGTTGACCACAATCAAAGCAAAGGGAGTTAATAAATGTGGCATTCGGATGAACCTGTCTTTCAGCTTCAATTAAACATAACTGCTTTGCTCTCTCAGTGTATATAAAGGCAATTACATCTGAACTGTCAGAGTTCTGAAGAAAGAAAAAAATGATTAGAAAAGTTGTTTACTCTGGAAAGATTAAACAATGATTTATTTTTCATTTCTGTCCATCTGGTATGATTTGTAGAAGTTTTAGATCGTACTTAAGATTATCGATGGCAAGAAATTTTAGTCAACCATATGCCAGTTGTTCTGCGGAGGATTTTGAAAGTGTTCGGGGATGTTCCGTATCCTCTGCTGGGTCCGCAAAGAATATAGTCACTGGCAGTACTGTATATCACCAGGGAATTTCTGTGCGACCTTTAACCTGGCAATTAATAAGCTTGGAAAGACTGGCTTATGGTCAACTATAATTTCTTGCCAACGATTATCTTGAGAGCCTGGAATTTTTCCTTTCAGAGCGAATATGAACCCAGGACAGTCTACTTTACTTGATGGTGTCAGCACTCTCCAACATGTGTTATTAGTAAGGCTACATGTATTTTTTATTAATATATATATATATATGCGCACTTTGAATAATTTTTGTTGCTGTGAACGAATATCTCTAGGCAGAGCTCGTCAGCCTCCCCAGCATCTGAAAAAAAAAATATATAATACATATTTCAATGACTCACCCAGACTTCAAAGGCACAATTGGCTAAGAGTTTCTCTAGAACCAGGACAGCTAACAAGTCCTCGCAATATAATAGGTCAATGGATTCCGTCATTGTGGATTTGCAAATGTCACGTGCCGTTTCCAATGTCACATTGTTCTTGGTTGGAGGGTATGACTGATCAAACTGAAAAATAAAAACGAACAGATATCCGTGAGTCATTGTGTTGTGGTAATAATCCGATTATTGACAAATCTGCAGGCCTCTTTATTACACTTCAGAGAAAATTAGGTGATATAACCAAGAGACTAATGGAGTGATTGATTATTTGGGTAATTAGGGCTATATTAAGATTATTCACTTCACAATGTTGTCACCTTTATTGGGGAAGGAAACAGGATTCAAAGCCCCTGATCTTCAGTCCAACACAATAAATATAATGTTATTAATCAGGATATTCCCTATTGGCATTGTTACAGGTCCGATGACCAATACGGCTCTCCGAGGACCTGTGACAATGCCAATAGGGAATATCCTGATTAATGACAATTTTATTAATTGGCTTTCAATGTTTTTTTTTCATAAAATATTTATATAATTTAAAAATAATTGTGTTTTAAAAGACACATTCGCAAGGAAAGGTGACTATTATTTTCTTAAAAATTTCTTTAAAAAAATCTAGGTGTAGTGGTCCAAGAGTTGTCCCTCTTTTGTACATAAAACATAGGAACATATTTCTTTATTTTTACAAATTATTATTAATGCAATTTTGAATTTATCTAATGAAATAGACGGAATATTTGGCATTGGGATTTTGAAGTAATAGCAATGAAACGATCAGTCCGTATTGGCCTTGTTTGTTCGTATTAGGCTAGTTTGTTCGTATTGGCCCTGGTAAGCCCTGTATGAGTGTGATCGTTTCTCCGTATTTTGCCAATAACATTGAAAGTCAATTAATAATCCCATCAATTGGTCAGGAGTTCGAATCTTAGATTTTTTTTAAAAGGATAATTTGACTTGTTCTAAGTGATAAACAGGGGCAGTTAATAGTTGCCTTATAATGGCCTGATGACTGAAACAACCAAGCAGATTAGCTAACCCTAATAACCTGCAACATGGGCATTTATCAAGAATGAGGAAGTAAAACAAGATTCAATTAATAATGCAGCATAAAGCTGTAAAATTTAAAATAAGGTCACAAAAAGGTAGAGCCTGCCCAAGAAAAAAATAAATTATCCACAAAAAGGCGAAAGTAAGTACAAAAGATGCGACACCAACGTCAGATATCCGTACTTTGTAAACCACAAGCTAAAAAATTAAAATATTATATATAGATCTGACTCACGATTAGTTTGTAGTCTTCATCGTATTGAAAAATTACACGATCTTGTTCCTCACATTTTGCAGAGCGAGCTTTCTGTATGAGCAAACTTGTTATATTCTCTCCTAAAATCAGCAAAATGTAAAAAACGGGAGTTGGTCATCACTGAGTACTGAGCATGGAAATAACGAATCTGCCAACAAGCTAGGCAAGGGTATACATAGGTCAAAAGTACTGAACATGGAAATAACGAATCTGCCAACAAGCTAGGCAAGGGTATACATAGGTCAAAAGTACTGAGCATGGAAAAAATGAATTTGCCAACAAGCTAGGCAATGGTATACATAGGTCAAAAGTACTGAGCATGGAATTAATGAATCTGCCAACAAGCTAGGCAAGGGTATACATAGGTCAAAAGTACTGAGCATGGAAATAATGAATCTGCCAACAAGCTAGGCAAGGGTATACATAGGTCAAAAGTACTGAGCATGGAAATAATGAATCTGCCAACAAGCTGGGCAAGGGTATACATAGGTCAAAAGTACTGAGCATGGAAATAATGAATCTGCCAACAAGCTAGGCAAGGGTATACATAGGTCAAAAGTACTGAGCATGAAATTAATGAATCTGCCAACAAGCTAGGCAAGGGTATACATAGGTCAAAAGTACTGAGCATGGAAATAATGAATCTGCCAACAAGCTAGGCAAGGGTATACATAGGTCAAAAGTACTGAGCATGGAAATAATGAATCTGCCAACAAGCTGGGCAAGGGTATACATAGGTCAAAAGTACTGAGCATGGAAATAATGAATCTGCCAACAAGCTAGGCAAGGGTATACATAGGTCAAAAGTACTGAGCATGAAATTAATGAATCTGCCAACAAGCTAGGCAAGGGTATACATAGGTCAAAAGTACTGAGCATGGAAATAATGAATCTGCCAACAAGCTAGGCAAGGGTATACATAGGTCAAAAGTACTGAGCATGGAAATAATGAATCTGCCAACAAACTAGGCAAGGGTATACATAGGTCAAAAGTACTGATCATGAAATTAATGAATCTGCCAACAAGCTAGGCAAGGGTATACATAGGTCAAAAGTACTGAGCATGGAAATAATGAATCTGCCAACAAGCTAGGCAAGGGTATACATAGGTCAAAAGTACTGAGCATGAAATTAATGAATCTGCCAACAAGCTAGGCAAGGGTATACATAGGTCAAAAGTACTGAGCATGGAAATAATGAATCTGCCAACAAGCTAGGCAAGGGTATACATAGGTCAAAAGTACTGAGCATGGAAATAATGAATCTGCCAACAAGCTGGGCAAGGGTATACATAGGTCAAAAGTACTGAGCATGGAAATAATGAATCTGCCAACAAGCTAGGCAAGGGTATACATAGGTCAAAAGTACTGAGCATGGAAATAATGAATCTGCCAACAAGCTGGGCATTGGACATATAGGTTAAATAAGTGGCTGTCGCCATCAGGACCCCTCGGGTCTGGGCCAAAGAAACCGAAGATATATTTATTTTCCAGACAATTTGTTGTGAGTGAAAAACTACTCCACATACATGCATCACATTTACAAGGTTTTTGGCTGATAGTCATGTAAGGGGCATAACTCTTGAAAAACATGTCCGAGCACGTCGATTTTAAATAGGCTTCTTGCAGTTGCTGTATTGAACAAATGTACGAAGTTTCAAAGTTGTAAGTTAAAGACTTTTTTAGACAATGTGTTTACGAGGCTTTTTACAGCAGCGGTAATGTAAGGGGCATAACTTTTGAAAAAAAAACATCCGAGCACATTGATTTTCAATAGGCTTCTTGTACTTGCTGTATTAAACAAATGTGTGAAGTTTAAAAGTTGTAAGTTAAAGACTTTTTTAGATAATGTGTTTACAAGGCTTTTTATAGCAGCGGAAATAAAAGGGGCATAACTCTTGAAAAAAACATCCGAGCGCGTTGATTTTCAAAAGGCTTGTTGTACTTGCTGTATTGAACAAATGTGTGAAGTTTCAAAGTTGTAAGTTAAAGACTTTTTTAGATAATGTGTTTACAAGGACCAATGGACAGACGGACGACGGAGGCAGCGACAATACCCTTCGGGCAAAATTTGCCTGAGGGGTAAAAAAGATGATAATTTTTTTCTGTGAAACATCCTGTGGTTAGTGAGGCTGCACTGAAATAAAGGGCCTTCTCTTTCCTTGTCATTGGTCACCTGAGTGATACAAGTAAGCTTTTAAAATGGGGGAGGGGGGGGGTAAAATTTAAAACCGTCAGCCTTTGCTCGATTATGGACAACACTGTAATAAAGCTTGTGTAGGCATGAGTGATTGTAAGCTAATAGGTAGCTCATTTGGAACTTAAAAGGGGCATGAGCTGCCAAAATTCACACTTTTTTCATAATTTCTGATCGTCACGACAGTAAGACGCTTTGAAGGCCATCAAAAAACTAAATGATTGGCGTTGGAATGAGGAAAATCCCTGAAGTCTATGGCCTATACGAACCCAAATAGTGTCCAAAAAGTATATAAAATTTAAATAACCGGGACGACCATTCATTCATTCCAAGCCAAAGTTGATTCCAAAACAATACTTTATCGTTCATTCTTGAGACTAGAAACACTAAAAAGCTTCTGAATTATACGTCTTGAGAAAAATAGCCAATAATTTCAGCATTGTGTTTTAACGTCAAAATATCAACATTTTGGCAGCTCATGCCACTTTAAGATATCTCCCTTCAGGTCCAGAGGAAAAATATCAAACATAATCCAATAAACCCTGTTGGTACCAAGAAACCGCCAAATAGTCATTGGAATGAAAACCCATTTCAAAATTGTCAGCCATTGGTGAAAGGGGATCTGATCTTGAGTCAACTGACTGTATGATGGAATGAAAAACAGTGGGGGGGTTTTCGGTTACTTGTTTTCCGTATATTTAACTCAAGACTTTAATCTTTTATGACAGCCTTGGAAGGATTATCATCCCACCTCATACTGCCAGGCCATGGCATTTTCTGTTTTTCTTTTGTCCTTGTGATGCACATGCATCTATGGTTCCTTTCAGTAAAGGGGCCTCGATGGTCCAGGGGGTTAGTGATCATCCCTCAGTCCCACACAGACCTTCCACCGATGCAGCGCGAGTTCGAATCACGCTCAGATCAAATAAAAATTGAAAAATTTCTCAGTGGATTTTTCACTCGGTCGCCGTATGTGGAAGAGTTGCCAGGTACTCATCGAAGGTCAGGGGTTTACTCCGAGCAATGAGGCCAGTTTCCTCCCCAACTAAACCTGGCGATGCCGCATTTCAGTGAAATAATCGTGCGGTATAAAACATCAATCAATCCTTTCAGTAATAGAATATGATGTTTTCCACATCTGACATAATGTTGAGTACTGTACAAAAAAAGCCTTAGATAATGTGGCCACAAATTTTCTGTACCTGATATGAACGACCTCTTTGTCTGATTGTCTGGGCACAGGAACGCCTCCTCAGATGACCAGAAACAAACACCAGTGTCTTGACAGTCGCAGAAGAAATTGTCTGCATCAGAGCTTACTTTTGTCTGCATTCCATCACACGACCCACCGTAAATAGATGTCTCCTCACTGACTCTAAAATATTCAAACAAGAAATCTATTTACAAAAAAAAAACATTTTCTTCAGATAATTTTGACACTGAGTACCTAAACCAGGTTATCTTTTTATTGAGGGTTTTACTTTATTACAAGATAGATTTGTGAGTAAAATTTGTCCTCAGTAACATGTGCATGTAATTTGTGCCTGTGGATGGAGCACATGAATCATTAGAGACTTTCAGGCTTCATGCCAAGGTATTATGTTACCCTCTATTAGTTTCTGTCAACAACCAAGCTAAACACATTTTTCAAGGAATTAAAGTGACATGAGCTGCCAAAATTCACACTTTTTCATAATTTGTGATCGCCACGCAGAAAGAGGCTTTGAGGGCCTTAGAAAAACTATATAATTAGTGTTGAAATGAGAAAAATCCATACAGTATGTGACCTATACGAACCGGAATAGTGTTTGAAAAGTAAACAAAATTTAAATAACGGGGACGACCATTCATTCATTCATTCTAAGCCAAAGTTAGTTCAAAACAATACTTTATCATATAACCTTGAGGCTAGAAACACTAAAAAGCTTCTGAATTAAACTTCTTCAGAAAAATAGCCGATAATTTCAACATTCTGTTTTTACGTCAAAATATCAACATTTTGGCAGCTCATGCCACTTTAAGCCAGAGTCAAAATAACAGCTTTAGTTGAACTATTTTGACAGTCAACATGGAATGTTAGCCCTCCAAATCTTTGAAGTTATATTGAAGCATCTGAAGGTTTCTTGGAGAGATATTTTTTAAGACATTAAAACACACAAACACAGGGGAAATCTTCTTGACTAAAATAACAATGGAGACAAGTTTCTAGTGTTAAAAAAGAGGGTATGTCATATAGACCTTTAAACCCAGTCATAAGTTGTTGTAATAAACCAAAACCCATGGTATTTCATAAGGTTTTCTTTTAGACATTTATACCCAGTCATAAGGTGTTGTAATAAACCAAAACCCATGGTATTTCATAAGGTTTTCATTTAGACATTTATATACCCAGTCATAAGTTGTTGCAATAAACCAAAACCCATGGTATTTCATAAGGTTTTCATTTAGACATTTGTATCCAGTCATAAGGTGTTGTAATAAACCAAAACCCATGGTATTTCATAAGGTTTTCATTTAGACCCTTATACCCAGTCATAAGTTGTTGTAATAAACCTAAACCCATGGTATTTCATTAGGTTTTCATTTACACATTGATACTCAGTTACAGGTTGTAATAAACCAAAACCCATGGTATTTCATCAGGTTTTCATACAAACATTTATACCCAGTCATAAGTTGTTGTAATAAACCAAAACCCATGGTATTTCATCAGGTTTTTCATATAGACATTTATACTCAGTCATAAGTTGTTGTAATAAACCAAAACCCATGGTATTTCATCAGGTTTTCATTTAGACCTTCATACCCAGTCAAAAGTTGTTGTAATAAACCAAAACCCATGGTATTTCATCAGGTTTTCATTTAGACCTTCATACCCAGTCATAAGTTGTTGTAATAAACCAAAACCCATGGTATTTCATAAGGTTTTCATTTAGACATTTATACCCAGTCATAAGTTGTTGTAATAAACCAAAACCCATGGTATTTCATTAGGTTTTCATTTACACATTGATACTCAGTTACAGGTTGTAATAAACCAAAACCCATGGTATTTCATCAGGTTTTCATTTAGACCCTTATACCCAGCCATAAGTTGTTGTAATAAACCAAAACCCATGGTATTTCATTAGTTTTCATTTAGACCTTTATACCCAGTCATAAGTTGTTGTAATAAACCAAAACCCATGGTATTTCATCAAGTTTTCATTTAGACCTTTATACCTAGTCATAGGTTGTTGTAATAAACCAAAACCCATGGTATTTCATCAGGTTTTCATATAGACCTTTATACCCAGCCATAAGTTGTTGTAATAAACCAAAACCCATGGTATTTCATTAGGTTTTCATTTAGACATTTATACCCAGTCATAAGTTGTTGTAATAAACCAAAACCCATGGTATTTTATTAGGTTTTCATTTATACATTGATACTCAGTCACAGGTTGTAATAAACCAAAACCCATGGTATTTCGTTAGGTTTTCATTTACACATTGATACTCAGTTACAGGTTGTAATAACCAAAACCCATGGTATTTCATCAGGTTTTCATATAGACCTTTATACCCAGTCATAAGTTGTTGCAATAAACCAAAACCCATGGTATTTCATAAGGTTTTCATTTAGACCTTTATACCCAGTCATAAGTTGTTGTAATAAACCAAAACCCATGTTATTTCATCAGGTTTTCATATAGACATTTATACCCAGTCATAGGTTGTTGCAATTAACCAAAACCCATGGTATTTCATAAGGTTTTCATTTAGACATTTATACCCAGTCATAAGTTGTTGTAATAAACCAAAACCCATGGTATTTCATAATTTTGGGTATTTCATAAGGTTTTTATTTAGACATTTATATCCAGTCTTAAGTTGTTGTAATAAACCAAAACCCATGGTATTTCATAAGGTTTTCATTTAGACATTTATACCCAGTCATAAGTTGTTGTAATAAACCAAAACCCATGGTATTTCATAATTTTTGGTATTTCATAAGGTTTTTATTTAGACATTTATATCCAGTCTTAAGTTGTTGTAATAAACCAAAACCCATGGTATTTCATAAGGTTTTCATTTAGACATTTATACCCAGTCATAAGTTGTTGTAATAAACCAAAACCATGGTATTTCATAAGGTTTTCATTTAGACATTTATACCCAGTGATAAGTTGTTGTAATAAACCAAAACCCATGGTATTTCATCAGGTTTTCATATAGACCTTTCTACCCAGTCATAAGTTGTTGTAATAAACCAAAACCCATGGTATTTCATAAGGTTTTCATTTAGACATTTATACCCAGTCATAAGTTGTTGTAATAAACCAAAACCCATGGTATTTCATAAGGTTTTCATTTAGACATTTATACCCAGTCATAAGTTGTTGTAATAAACCAAAACCCATGGTATTTCATCAGGTTTTCATTTAGACCCTTATACCCAGCCATAAGTTGTTGTAATAAACCAAAACCCATGGTATTTCATTAGTTTTCATTTAGACCTTTATACCCAGTCATAAGTTGTTGTAATAAACCAAAACCCATGGTATTTCATCAAGTTTTCATTTAGACCTTTATACCTAGTCATAGGTTGTTGTAATAAACCAAAACCCATGGTATTTCATCAGGTTTTCATATAGACCTTTATACCCAGCCATAAGTTGTTGTAATAAACCAAAACCCATGGTATTTCATTAGGTTTTCATTTAGACATTTATACCCAGTCATAAGTTGTTGTAATAAACCAAAACCCATGGTATTTTATTAGGTTTTCATTTATACATTGATACTCAGTCACAGGTTGTAATAAACCAAAACCCATGGTATTTCGTTAGGTTTTCATTTACACATTGATACTCAGTTACAGGTTGTAATAAACCAAAACCCATGGTATTTCATCAGGTTTTCATATAGACCTTTATACCCAGTCATAAGTTGTTGCAATAAACCAAAACCCATGGTATTTCATAAGGTTTTCATTTAGACCTTTATACCCAGTCATAAGTTGTTGTAATAAACCAAAACCCATGTTATTTCATCAGGTTTTCATATAGACATTTATACCCAGTCATAAGTTGTTGCAATTAACCAAAACCCATGGTATTTCATAAGGTTTTCATTTAGACATTTATACCCAGTCATAAGTTGTTGTAATAAACCAAAACCCATGGTATTTCATAATTTTTGGTATTTCATAAGGTTTTTATTTAGACATTTATATCCAGTCTTAAGTTGTTGTAATAAACCAAAACCCATGGTATTTCATAAGGTTTTCATTTAGACATTTATACCCAGTCATAAGTTGTTGTAATAAACCAAAACCCATGGTATTTCATAATTTTTGGTATTTCATAAGGTTTTTATTTAGACATTTATATCCAGTCTTAAGTTGTTGTAATAAACCAAAACCCATGGTATTTCATAAGGTTTTCATTTAGACATTTATACCCAGTCATAAGTTGTTGTAATAAACCAAAACCCATGGTATTTCATAATTTTTGGTATTTCATAAGGTTTTTATTTAGACATTTATATCCAGTCTTAAGTTGTTGTAATAAACCAAAACCCATGGTATTTCATAAGGTTTTCATTTAGACATTTATACCCAGTCATAAGTTGTTGTAATAAACCAAAACCCATGGTATTTCATAAGGTTTTCATTTAGACATTTATACCCAGTGATAAGTTGTTGTAATAAACCAAAACCCATGGTATTTCATCAGGTTTTCATATAGACCTTTCTACCCAGTCATAAGTTGTTGTAATAAACCAAAACCCATGGTATTTCATAAGGTTTTCATTTAGACATTTATACCCAGTCATAAGTTGTTGTAATAAACCAAAACCCATGGTATTTCATAAGGTTTTCATTTAGACATTTATACCCAGTCATAAGTTGTTGTAATAAACCAAAACCCATGGTATTTCATCAGGTTTTCATTTAGACCTTCATACCCAGTCATAAGTTGTTGTAATAAACCAAAACCCATGGTATTTCATAAGGTTTTCATTTAGACATTTATACCCAGTCATAAGTTGTTGTAATAAACCAAAACCCATGGTATTTCATTAGGTTTTCATTTAGACATTTATACCCATTCATAGTCATGTACCTGGCTCTGAGCCATAAAGAAACCTGACCATCATATGGTAATTAGCAGCCAAATATTATTAGTTGGAGACATGCTTCAATGAACATCAACTGTTCTACTGAGTAGATTGTGGACACCTAAGCCCATTGAGGCTTTCCATTGGTCTATACATGAACCAACAATTGTAAGTAATAAACCTTGAGATTCTGAATCAGTTACCTAAACATTTGAGTAATATCTTCAACGGCGACCATTCCAAAATCGTTTTCACTGTCACCATCGAAAGAGCCACACAGTCCTGCCAAAAATAAATATCAAAAACATTGTATTTATTTTGTTGATTTTTTGTTTTAAGCTGGAAAAACTGAGTTGTCTCTTGATAAGGAATTTATTCTGAACAGCAACTCTTTTGTACTATCTTTCAGCTAACATGAGAGTATTATTCATTTTTTTTAAATGCCAATAAAGCAGAGAAAATAGGTATGTTTTTGGCATATATAATCATATTTTTACAGATAAAGCTGAGTCTATCAAGTAAAATGGCATGTAAAAGAGAATTGCGGTACCCTTTATTTTTTCCAGATCCTTTGGGGATGCCACCAGGGAAACATGGAGTCCTTTATAAATATTAAAACTTTCTTCTAAAACATATACATCAGTACCAGTGGGAAGGGAAACCTAAATAAATACAAAATGAAATAGATGTCATCAATCATTCCTCGGGCCACGGTACATGTATTTCAGTGGATGCAGCGGTGATTCCAATAACTCAGACCAAGTAAAAATTGAAGAATTTCTTAGGTGGATTTTTGGAAGTTACTGAATTAGTAAATTAACCGACACTGATTGACCGCGAAAAAATTCTGGGGCCAGGGTGAGAAACGAACTCACGACTTTTTTTCTGGGTCAATCAGTGTCGGTTAATTTTCTTATGCAGTAATTTCCCTGATGATGATTGCAGCTTCTTTTTGGAAGAGTCGTCAAGTACTGGGAGAAGGTCGGCGATATCCTCTCGGCAAAGAGCCCAGATTCTGGTATGTGAGAGGGTGAGATAGTTACCCATATATATCTTTGTGTCCGTTAAAAGTTTAACAACACACTAGTTTTATTGGATGCAATTTGTATAAATAATTTCATTCAAATGCATAATGTTGAAAAATTAGATTCCCTGTTAAAGTGGCATGAGCTGCCGAAATTCACACTTTTTTCATAATTTCCGATCATCACGACAGTAAGAGGCTTTGGAGGCCATCGAAAAACTAAATGATTGGCGTTGGAATGAGGAAAATCCATACAGTATGTGGCCTATACGAATGGAAACCGTGTCGAAAAGTAAACAAAATTTAAATAACTGGGACGACCATTCATTCATTCTAAGCCAAAGTTAGTTCAAAACAATGCTTTATCGTACATTTTCGAGACTGGTAGCACTAAAAAGCTTCTGAATTGTACGTCTTGAGGAAACTAGCCAATAATTTCAACATTCTGTTTCAACCTCAAAATATCAACATTTTGGCAGCTCGTGCCCCTTTAATAAGAGCCATGAAGCTGTGTAAGTTAATAGTTTAAAAGAATTTTCAAGAAAACATGCACACACCTTATATTTTCTCCCATCTCCAAATCGAGTCAATCGTAAATCTGAACCTGAATGGCCATAAAATTCTACTTTCAACGATTGAAATGTTTTTTCGGTCTCGATCATCATTCCACAGGCTTCAAACAATATAACTTCATTATTCATTTGAACTGCCAACGAGCAGATACAAGATGGACGACCTCCACATGAACGGAAGAAGACGTGCACCTAGAATGAATAAAAATGTGTCAAAACTTCATTGAACAAGCTGTAGCTAAACCCAAAATAATTTAATTGAATTGTTTTTCGAGTTGGGGGGTGGGGGGGGGGGGATGGTTAAATGCTTTTTTATTTTGCAAGGTGTTTAATGCTTTTCAAAAGACAGTTGTCATAATGGTTTCATAATTGTTTGGTTTCAACGAGACTACATGGAGTGTGAAATCGCAAGGGTTCTAGGTCAGAGGAACCACGCCCATTGGTATTTGGCGCCAATTTGACGATCCTAGGAGAATAGACAGGTACCTTAGACATAATAGGAAGGCTTGTTGTCCAATATTGTCCAACTGAGCAATTAGCATCAGAGATCCTTGCATCAATTTAACATGTACCAAGGGCACTAGAAAACTCTATAGTGAAATCAATCAATGCTATAGTGAGGTCAACTTTTTTTTACCATTTGCTTCATTCCGAAATTCTCACAGAATTTTTTGTCTTCAAGAAGTCAAGATGTAAAATTGATGGTCCTTTGACAATATTTGGTTAACAAGCAACATGTCATGCGAGGGAAGAAACTTTTGCTGGTTGCGGCTGCAGATCACGGGGGTTGTCAAATACTCTAATACTTACAGATAGATCCAGTTCTTGGTGTTGATATAAAACAAACTCTCCTTCAACTGCAGACGGGAAAACACTGCATATAAAAAAGAAATGACATTTTAGTGAGGAAACACTGTTGTTAACTAACAAAATCAGTACGCTAAGCTGATTGAATTTCATTGTGTGAAGTTTAACACTTCATTCAATGTCATTTAAATTAAAAGACCACATTTAAAGAGAAAATGGGATGGTTGCCAGTTACCACCGGAAGGTCGTGGGTTTCCTCCGGGCATAGAGCCCGGTTTCCTCCCACAATAAAACTGGCACACCACCATATAAGTGAAATAATTTTGATCGTGGCTTAAAACACCGAACAATCAATCAATCGATTAAAGAGAAAAATGTGATTAATCGTGCAATATGATGGAGACAATATAGTACTTACAAGCCATCAAATGTTAGGGTTTCGAAGCCAGGCATACAAATAGCTGGTCTATCTTGGTCGATGGACATCACCTTAAAAATATTCAGGAATTCAAATTAACATTGATTTCAATAATTTCGATGACTTCTGTCATTTAGATTTCATAACCAGTAAACCCCCACTCTACTTGATCTTGTGATAATCTGACTTATCCTATTAGAGTATTAGATTCAAATTATTTTTTGAAGCTCAATTACCGCCGAGCCTGATGACGTCACATAGATTTACGCAAAGCTTTCTGGGTAAAATGTACCTCTGTTCGCCATTTTGTTTATTGGTACTTAGCAAGCTGTCACTTTTTTGGAAAACATTGATGACATAAACCTGTTTTTATCCACACATTTTTCGGATAACTTAACGCTTTTCTCGATAGAGTATTATTCCAACCGCCATAGTTAAAAATTATTTTAAGATCCCTCAATACCCCGAAATGCTTTGCGCGTATATTCCAAGTGACGTCATCAAACAATCGGTCAATTTGTATTGGAAAACGACCATGTATCACAATGCCTGCATGTAAGGCTTGAGCAAGACCTAAACCGTCTTTTGTTTCCCTCGCAGCTTTAATAACATCAACTGGGGAAGCGCCCATTAAGAAAATGGTGGGACCTGGTTCAAAACCTGCGGCACATAGGTATATAAATATAAAGCTAAATCAATACATTTTTTCTAGACCCATTGCAATAAGCCATTTAGACCCAAGTTTTAAAAATAACAATTGATTGATGTTTACGAAGCATTCAAGATTATTTCACTTATATTGTGGCGCTGCAAGCTTTAGTTGGGCAGGAAACCAGGCTCTTTGTATAGAGGAAATCTTTAATGAGTAACATGCAACTCTTCCTCATATGATAAAGTTAAAACTCACAGAAAAATTATTTCATTAATTCATTTAATTAATTATGAAAACACATACAGCATGAAATATTAGTTTGGAACATGCAACTATCTGATGGATAAACTTGTTCATGTAAGCTAAACGAGTCTGAATTAATTACTTTTTCTGGCCTAAATCTAAAAATCAGTCAGAAACTTTAAAAACTTACCTGTACTTTTTCTAACTCAACTTGCTGTAGAGTTACAAAGTTCTCCAGCACCTCAACCTGGACGCTGAGCTCTAAATCTTTATCCAAATCATACTTCATGTCCATCACAGAACTTATTGGTACAATGGTATTGGAGGACCAGGTGGTATCAGTGATAAATTCCCCACAGAATCTGTCCATTTCATTCTGGTTAGCAGATCCAACGACAACTTCAGGATTGGTAGTTCCAAGAGTGAAGCATTGTGAGTTATTTGTCTCTCCAACAAATTTCATAGAAATTTTAATCTGGCATGAGTTGTTTCCCTTTGGTGACTGGCACAGAACATATGGCGGAACTGTTGATTTCAAAGTCAGATTGGCAACGCCCTGTCCTTCAGATACATTGACTTTGGTTTCTTCAAGCTGAAGTAAGAAAAAGCAGGGTATAAGTCTTGATTAATTGATTGATGCACACTCAAGATTCTTTCACTTAAAGTGGCATGAGCTGTCAAAATTCACAGTTTTTTCATAACTTCTGATCGTCACGACAGTAAGAGACTTTGAAGGCTATCGAAAAACTAAATGATTGGCGTTGGAATGAGAAAAATCCATACAGTATGTGGCCTGTATGAACCAAAAACGTGTTCAAAAGTAAACAAAATTTAAATAACCGGGACGACCATTCATTCATTCTAAGCCAAAGTTAGTTCAAAATAGTACTTTATCGTACATTTTCGAGACTAGAAGCATTAAAAAGCTTCTGAATTCTACCTCTTGAGAAAAATAGCCAATAATTTCAGCATTCTGTTTTAACATCAAAATATCAACATTTTGGCAACTCATGCCCCTTTAATATGGTTTGGGAAAAAACCTGGCTCTATGCATGGAGGAAAACCTTGACATATGGAGCCTGTTTCACAAAGCGGCGTAGATGTATTTTTTGCGTAACTTTCTAACTAACGTAGCTCTACAGTATTGGTTGCTATGGCAGTTACGTAAAAACTTACGCTACGCCGCTTTGTGAAACAGGCCCCTGGTGACTACTTTACACTCTTCAAACATACAATGCAGTTCTACTGAATGAAAAACCAGCTAAGAAATTTACAATCCAAGGGGACTGAGTGAGATTCAAATCGGCTAAGTCTTTACAACATGCCATTCCTTGCCAAGGTCATCCTCTTTCACCTTTGTGCCAGATGTAAGACACTAACCTGTACTTGAGACATAAAGCTGACACTTGGTCTGGAAGCCCCTTTTGTGGCTTCACAAATTGCAGCAAAGCAAGTTGTCACAGAACAGCTTAACTAGAATGTGAAGAAAATATAGATAATAGTGTAATTTAGAGGCAATGAAAACAAAAACATATTAATGAAAAAAACAGGAAAACCTGAAAAGCAAGTTATATGGGAGATATATTGAGTAAATTGGAATCAATAGCTACATATAATTGGTTGATTTTTGTGTGAGATTGATAAATTGTTTTAACTTTTGCGTCACATTACATGTAACATTAGTGGCATTACACAGGGGGGGGGGGGCTGGGCGTTGTACCTGGAGTTTATTGGAACTCACAACATATTGGTGGAAAACTGGTAAGATCTGGTGCGCAATGCAATATCAAGATAGCTGTGCCCAAATATGTTGACACTATTGAGCAGATGTATATAAATTTAAAAAATAGGTACATTTAGAAATTATTGACATATTAAAATTCAATCTATTCACCTTGGATCCCAGTTCCAAAAGAGGAAGAAGGTCCGAGTTCAAATATGGCTCAATTTCACCGGATACATAAACTTCATCTAGAATAATTCCCTGAATGGAGAACTCCACAAGATATCTAGGTTCATGGGCTAAATTTATCAAGCGAGGAAAAGTGCAAGTCAAGTTTGATTCCTGTGGGTCAAATGACGCTATGGGATTTTCTTCCAGAATTGGAAGATCTTTTCCTGAAAGTAACAAAAATATGCTGATTTTAGTGTAGTCTGGATTTTGTTGTAGAATTGGAAGATTTGAAAGTAAAGAAAAGTGACATCTGACCGTTACAATATATTCTACTTTTAGTGTATGTGTTTAATAGAATGTTTAATTTTCTATTTTTTATGCTAGCCAAAGACTTCTTAGGCTGCAAATTCACAAGAGTCTCTACAGCAATAGCAAATAATATATCAGCACAATCATGGCCAGACACAAAATTTGAAATGATAGTCAAAATATAGGCCAGAAATTGTAACTATTAATTAATACATCCCTAGAAAAAGAACATGTGTTTGAAAGATATACTGGTCAGGGCTAAATTCCCTTGTCTGTCTTCTACGTAGGTTTTTTTCTGAAAGGGAGGGGGGGGGGGGGCTATAAAAGTACTATAGTATACAATGGTATTTTTTTATAAGGGGGGGGACAAAATTTTCACTTTCTTTTCCCATGATCCTATGGGGTTCAATCTCAGACTACCGATAATCTTGCCAGAGCTGAAGGTGAGTAAGCATTGTCAATGTATTACAAAGTGTTCCAGAAAATTCTACAGACTAAGGCCAAGCTTTGTCAGTGGTCAAACTAATGAAATTTCATGGGTTTAATTTATTACAACAACTTATGATGGGGTATAAAGGTCTAAATGATATATCCCTTTTTAATACAATTAGAAACTTGTCTCCATGATTACTTTATTAAAAAACATTTTCCCTGTGCTTGTGTGTTTTAGTGTTCATAAATTAATATATATTTATGATCACTAAAACACACGAGCACAGGGAAAATCTTCTTGTCTAAAATAACCATGGAGACAAGTTTCTAATTGTGTTAAAAAGAGGTATATCATTTAGACCTTTATACCTCATAAGTTGTTGTAACAAACCAAACCTATGATATGTCATTAGGTTGACGACTGACAGGAGCTTGGCCTTAGTCAGTAGAATTTTCTGGAATCCTTTGTAACACATTGACAATGGTTAGGCATCTTAACCATGGCAAGACCATCGGTGGACTGAGATTGAACCCCATAAAAATACATGTACAACTTACCTCTTATGCATTGCCACTCCAAGTAGACGATACCATGCCATTTAACCAAGAGGTTAGCATCATTAGACTCTCTGACAGCCGATAAGAAACACGCCTGGCTCGAGGGAATGTAGATGGCAGATTTACATAAGAAATTAATTTGTTGTAAACATAATATCTCACAGGTTGCCCGAGAATTAACATCATCGATGCGTTTCTTAGGTCTGGTAAAGGCAAAACCGGGTTTGGTCGTCCATCGAATACCTCGCTTTCCACACGGATCTAAAAGCAAACAGGGTGCAAGATAAGATTGATTGATACAAGATTGGTGTTTTACGCCACACCTTAATCAATGATCAGATTCTAAATTGAACAGTATTTCTTTTCTCTAGCCATGTTGCCAGGAGGAAACCGGGCTGAGTGCCTGTAGGAAACCCCGAAGTAGGCCTACCTAACAAGCACCCCAAAAAGGAGTGATGGAGTGAGAACCAAAACAGATTTTATTTTTCGAATTAAACCAACTTGTAGACGTTAACTATCAAAATGATTTATATGTATATTGTACAAGATGAACTTACTGTTTTGGCACCTCCACTCATAATAGTCTATTCCATTGGAGGCATTTACTTCTATGCCTGGAGATTGTTTGTCAACATCTAGGAGCCAGCAGTCTTTGGACGCTGGCTGAAAAATGACTGACAAGCACCGCAAATCGTCCTGAGAAAGACAAGCTTGTTGACACTGTTCCAATGTTGTGCTATTCAGTCTAACAGAAACAGGGGTTGATAACTGCACATTTGGCCATTTGTACCACTCTAACTCGAGCCCTTGACAAGTATCTATCCATGAAAAAAAAAATCCAAACATAAAACTCAGATAATTATCGGGTGGTTGCATGTCCTAACCAAAAACAAACAAGCATCAAGCCCTAAGTTGGATTCATGCAATTTTTTATTATTATAGTAAGGGACCGTTAACATAAATCGTTCGTGAATCAATCGTGATTTTAGCCTGAAAATCACGATATCATAAAATGTGAGTGTTCGTGAAATTGCTCATGTCACCGTCTTAAATCACGATTGTTTCACGATTGAAACTGGTGAATCGTGATTTTTTTCACGTAGACGTGAAATGATCGTGAAATGCGACTCCGCTCAGTGTCAACCCAAATCTCCGTAAGGAGGGGGGGCGCGAGTTCAGATCACGCCCGCTTTTGTTGAAGTCCGCTGTGAGAGGTTTACCACACGTGGCGTCGACCGGCTTTGAGCTGGTCTTTTGCTAGAGCAATCTTGGTTTCTAATAATTGACTGTTCGTTTGTTAGCTGTTTATACTTGAGAATATTTCTCCCTTTCGTAATTACTAAAATGCTTTTAATGACAATGCGACGTCTTTCATTCCGTAAAATAAACCCAAATGTCTCAACCCTCGCAATTTACCGCGGCAATCGGTAATGCCGCAGAGTTAGCCGTCGTAAAACTGCCGACAAAAAAATATTCATCTTGGGAAAAGCTGCTGGGTCATAATACTTTATATGTTTGGGGATTTTTACAAGTAAGAGTTTTACCTTTACTTCGCTCGTTGTACAAGGTGTATTTAATATAAAAACCACTCATTTGTTTGTATTTAATCTGGCCACAACAAAGCCAAGTACAGTGACGAAACCCAGACAACTTTGTAACAAAGCTTTATTCTCCAATTAGTACTCCCGAGTTCTCATTGGTCCAGATTGTGCTATAGCACTACAAGGTGGCGCCAGTGATTGTCAGTTAAGTCTCGTTGAGTGAACTCTATTCAATGTTGATAGGGATGTTTACTGTTGTTCGAGAAAAAGAGTAATTTAATTTTTTTAACAGCAAAAACGCTTTACATAGGTTCTAACCCAATAATAAATATATTTCTTATTGATCATACTTGTAAATAAAAACCTTCAAAACTTTCACTCCACAGAAAGGTTAGAGATGGACTCAACCATGCTTTTTGATCGACCGTGCACTTGTCTGTATTTATTTTTTAAACTATATGCAGTATTACACAAACGGTGGCTATAACCGTTATGTTTTAGAGATTTATTGGAATAAACAGCTTTACCGAGTGAAGTGACTAATCACCAGGAATATACAATTAGCAACCAGTTATTTCCAAATACAAGATATTTCATGTGGATTTATTTAAAAGCCGTCTGCCTTTTCGCCTGTTGACGTCGTCAGTAATGTGGCCGTAGCACTTGTTACATCGCTATTGGGCATTTGTTTTGTCTGTGTCGCGAATCCATATCATTGTTTATGAAGACTATGATCAAATAAATAGTTTAAAACTTTATAAAATTTGACCAAGAGCTGTTTGCATTGATAGCGGTTTTCAGACCTGTTTGCAAGTGCTATAATGAAGAGCCGGATTGATACAGTGAGGCACCAGGGTAAAGATTGTGAAGAGGTGCCTTTGGGGATTTCTGAAAACCGCAACATCTGAATAAGAGTGCCAAATAATGTAGACCGCAAGCCCGGTACATCATGAAATTTCACATTCTTATCTAATACAAAGCGTATGCTATATACGACGCTGTAGACTCTCAAAATCACAGCGACATTTAGACCTAATAGTTGTAAGGTTATTCAAAGTATTAAATTAATCGACGCTCTGCCGGTAGTCCTACACTCACTGAAGGGCCTCTTTTGCCTCAGCATGTTGTCTGAGAACAAAAGACAGTTTTTACAAAGGCCGTCTATTTGCGCATGGGGAGAGTAGGAGGGGGACACATACGCTTCTGATAAATACATTTCACGATATCGTAATTTATAAACACGATTCAAATCGTGATCCATGAAACTTTAGAGAATAAACAAAAATCGATATCGTGAAAAAAATCACGATGCTATCGTGATTTAATCGCAAAATTTGAGAAAAAATCACGATGTTTTCACTCACGATTTAGTGGAACGCTCCCTAACTGATGGCCAGGTATATTTGATGTTACTTTAGAAGAGGAAAGTAAGATTTTTTCCTCAAGAAAACCACAGCATTACATTGATACCAGCCAACCATCCAATAATGAATATACTGTGAATAGGTAGTGAAAGTATAGAGAAAACACTGAGAGTTTCTAAAATGCATGAATAGTTCAATACTTAAACAATATTTCTTAATATTTAAATAGATTGATAGATTGTATGTCTTACACCTCACTGAAGAATATTTCAAATATGGAGGCGTTGCCAGATTTAGTGTGGGACAAAACCCCGACCATAGGTGGGTACCTGGCCACTCCTCCTCATCAAGCTCAAGAGTGGAAAACTCACTCAGAAACTTTTCGATTTTAGTTTGTGTGAGGGGGACCTGTGAGTGTGGGAGAAAACCCCGACCATAGGTGGGTACCTGGCCACTCTTCCTCATCAGGCGAAAGAGTGGAAAACTCACTCAGAAATTTTTCGATTTTATTTTGTGTGAGGGCGACCACTCAAAGGAAAGCCTGTGTACCACTCAATCTTCCAATCTGCTGAGTCAGCAACACCACTTAGAGTACATGTAACATTTACCGTTTGTGCGCTGCCAGAGTGATTTGGATATTAACGGGTCACAGTATTGCCTGTGATCTATGGAATTGAATTCTCCAGCTTCATAGCATTCCCCATCGATCAGGCAGCCCAAAATCTACGGAAAATTATATAAAATCAAGAATCTTTAAATCAGTTACACATGTGATACTCCAAATGTCTGACATTTCATAGCCACAATGCCAGACCAAGCATTTGAAATCTTTTGACACATTCCACAAAACAGTTGTGTGACATAAAATCACTTGCAGAGTCAAAAAGTGCAACACTGGATTTGTTGAACCTTCTCGAACATTTCCGCTGGTCACATGGTGTTGTCAGAGAGGTAAATTGTGCCCTCGTCCAGACAGATTCTATTGATTCTTTGAAACATGTTTATATTTGAATTAAATTATCAAATTTAATTATTGATTGACTGTTTTACGTTACACTCAAGACTATTTCATTTCTATGGCAGTGTTGACAGATTTTGTGGAGAGGAAACTGAGCTTTTTGTCTGGAGGAAAGCCCCGACCTTAGGCAAGTACCTCGCAACTCTTCCACATATGGTGATCAGGCCGCCCAAAATCTAAGAAAAATTAAATAAAATCAAGAATCTTTAAACCAATTAACATGTGATACTCCAAATGTCTCAACTTCAAATATGACGGCGTTGCCAGGTTTAGTGTGATCAAGTGAAAACCCCAATTTTTCAAATTTCTAATAAAAAAATTGAAAGTTAATTAGAAATTAAAAAATAAAATCTCCAATGCCTACCTGTTGTTGGCAAGTCATTTGGCTATGGTTACAGGAATAGCATGCCGAATCAAAGACAATAAAAACAACCTTGTTGCTTAAAGACGTGTTAGCAGCGTACTTGTTTTGAACAGATATGACATGGCTTGACGTTGTTGGTAACTGACAGACGATTTCATTGATAGTAATGAATTTTCCTGTTACTCTAATAGTCTCCCCATCAGGTACATGTATATAACCAGTGGAGTTAACCTGAAGAAAAATAGTTGAATATCATCATTATTTTTTTCATTTCATTTTAAATCTGCTGAAATTGTAATTCGTTCGAAAATCGAAATAACAAAATTTGAACCCACGACCTTCCGCTGGTAACTGGCAACCATCCCACATAGGTCGTTCGAGTGAAAACCCAGTCAGAAAATTTTCCAATTTTTTGGACTGAGTGGGATTCAAACCCGCGACCCATTGGTGGAAGTAGTCGGGAAGAAAAAAGGCTTAAAGTGCCTGGAGGAAATCATGACCTCCACCGATAACTTTTTTCTCTGAGAACAATCTCTAAATTGTGTCAATGGACAGTTTGCAGCAAGACAACAGTGAGTAATTTACTGGGGCTTGGAGAGAGATGGGGAAAGGGTTTGCCTGGAAGCATTAACATCTTGTTGGCAATCAACAACATTCCAATTTGAAAAGGATAGGAGAACCAACATCAAATTTGTTACTTAAATGGACATTAAACTGTAGTTTAGGTTTGAAGGCAACACTCAGTGGTTAACTTTAAATAATGTTTACATATGTCCCGTATGCTGAAGCATAGAGCAAGAGAGAACTTGTAAGGCTTTAGAATGTTTCACTGAAGAGTTACTTCATGGGGCATTTCACAAAACCAATCAAGACACAAGCCCCCCCCCCCCTTTATATATCCAAATTTTAGCCCCAAAACACTGCTTATATTGAGAGACTTAAACATAATTAAGTTTCCTTACCATAATTGGAGTGAAGATACAAACTGGATCCACATCAACATTATTCACAAAGATGTGTAGAGAGCTACAGTCTTCAGATCTGACGTCACAGGTAAGGGAGGTAATTCTGTTCCAGATTACAGGTGCTTCATCTAACTGCACAGAGCAATCTGTACTAGTTCGATTTCCTGAACAACTACACAGTTCTAATAGAGGGAAAAGACAAAGGGAGATAAATAGAGCCCTTAAACAAACACAGTGATCTGTGTCCTCATACCAATATACAATACTAATCACATAACCTGAATCATACCATGGTTTTTTTTAAGGGAAAGAAAATTTTCATGTTAGACTCGTTTAGATGAAAAAAATGATTGATTGATTGAAGTTTTACGCCGCACTCAAGAGTATTTCATTTATACGGCGGCGTTGCCAGGTTCAGTCGGGGAGGAAACCAGGCTCATTCTCGGGAGGAAAGCCCAGACCTTTGGCGAGTAACTGGCAACTCTTTCACATACTGCGACCGAGTCAAAAATCCACTTTAATTCATTTAGTCTAAATGTATGTTTTATCCCCTCGTAAGCAACGAATTTGAATGTGTCATTACAATAGATATAAAGCTCTGTACGCTATTCACAAGGCCGCCACAATTTTTTCATTAGTTTTATGCAATCATTGGTGGATAAAATTTAGGTGCGTTATAGAGTAGTCATGTGATGCAACTTAGCCAATGGCTTAGCTATATATAAGAAATGACGTGAGAAATGAAAAGTTCTCTCATTTGTTTGAGAGGCCAAAATAAACCAGTATATGCACTATGGTACCATAAGATTTTGAGAGAAAAAATGTAATGACCTTTTTCACATTTTCCATTCTGGCTGCATTCGGAGGGACAGATTAAATCTGTAATGTTACTTGGGGGTCCGTTTGACACAGAGTCATTTCGGGGTACCCACAGGGAGACGTTGTAGTGGAGCTGAATGATACACTGTTCTTTAACATTGTCCACGGCAGCACGTATCCAAACAAGAAGACTCGTGAACTAAAAACAACAAAAACATATCGCTATATAAACCTTGCTAGAATATTATTCAACAAAACAATTATCTCACATTCTTAAAGTGGCACGAGCTGCCGAAATTCACACTTTTTTCATAATTTCTGATCGTCACAACAGTAAAAGGCTTTGAAGGCCATGGATAAACTAAATGATTGGCGTTGGAATGAGGAAGATCTATACAGTATGTGACTAGCTGTACGAACCGAAAACGTGTTCGAAAAGTAAACAAAATTTAAATAACCAAGACGACCATTCATTCATTCTAAGTCAAAACAATACTTTATCGTACATTTTCGAGTCTAGAAGCACTAAAAAGCTTCTGAATTATACGTCTTGAGAAAAATAGCCAGTAATTTAAACATTCTGTGTTGACGTCAAAATATCAACATTTTGGTAGCTCATGCCCCTTTAAGCGCTTAATTTAATTTCTATTCCAAATAACCTAAAACCTTTGACTACTTGGTTGCAACATAGACATATTATGAAGAGAGAATGCCACTCCCCGGTTCCCCATCACAGATATACCCTCAGCCAATTTGACCAAATAATGAGAAAAGGGCAATAACTCAATTTTTATATGAGATGCTTAAAGAATAAATCATACCACGCTATATTACTTTGTAAGGATTTGTCAAAGCAGGAGACAATTCCCGACAGCGAACAAGCAAGGAAAACGGGGGAAATTCCTCTTTATTCCAGCTGATAACTCCATTCTAACACGTAAATATGACCGTGTGATAAGCCATATTTATTTGAGGTTTGTTAATTCTTTTGTCAAAGTTGAAAAGCATTTTGGGTGGGTTTTTTTTCCAGCTAGTTCAGGAAAGACCCGTCTCCATTAGCTGTAATGCAGAGAAAAATATGCTTGTATGTTTATTTGTATATCATTTATATGATTCTGTCTTTACTTACCTTGAAATCCTCTGCACAGGAATTCAACGCATTTTCAAAATTCACGTTTGGTATGGATTTACAGGTCCTGGCAGCGGCAGACCTCAACATTTCTCCATCACAAATAGCTATTGCACTAGCTTTTGTTATAACGTCAGTCGGCCATCCCGGGTCCTAAACAGTGGGGAAAAGGGTAACAAATCAAGTCTGAATAACTGTTGATTGATTGGCTAAACAAGGTTTAGTGGGGGGGGGGGGGGGGGAAAGGCTTTCGGAATTTAAATGATAGCTCTTCCATATTAACTTACTGCTTTGGATACACAATAATCAATCTACCAATAAGATAAAGGATACTATTGTCTACTAAACTCATTTTCCCACATCCGATTCAAGTGTGGTATAAGCCTTGGGTTGCGAACTACTTTATTCAAAGATAGTTGACTATAGCCAAATACATAACATATGTATCGATTGATTGATGTTTTAGGCCACACAGAAGATTATTTCCCTTATATGGCGGTGTTGCCCGATTTAGTGGGACCATCAGAGTAACTGGCAACTATTTCCCTTACGGCCATCGATCGAGAGAAAAATCCACTCAGAAATTATTTTAATTTGTATTTGGTGGGAAGTGATCACATACCGCAATGATGGAAGGCTTGTATCAGTCTGGGGCTTGTTCTACTAAGCTGGCGTAAGTTGCGCCAGTCGCAAATGCGTGTTAAGTTATAGGAACGTGCGCATGGTCGCAAGTCTGGAGGCGCAAGTCTGTGTTGTAAACCTATGAGTAACTTTGCGCCAGCTTAGTAGAACGAGCCCCAGATGGACTATTACTCTAACCGACTAGGCCCCTTGCCCCCTTCCTATACTCACCTTGGTTCTATAGTGAGGATCGTATTCAAACTCTGGAAACTGTACAGATGGCACCTCAGTTGAACATTTAGTTGGATAAAGAGATTCTCGTACCAGTTCTTCTGTAATGTCATCCCCTGGAGCATTTTATGGAATACAATCGTTCAGTTCATAATCTTTGCACAGGATTGATTGATTGATTGGTGTTTTACGCCGCGCTCAAGATTATTTCACTTATATGGCGGCGCTGCCAGTTTTATTGTGGGAGGAAACCGGGCTCTATACGCGGAGGAAACCCACAACCTTCCATTGGTACCTGGCAACCATCCCACATAGGTCGTTAGAGTGAAAACCCAGTCTTTGCACCCAGGAAGTTTTTTATTTAAAAAATAATGTTGCTCTATCCTATGATTCTGGTTTAATGATCTCTTCAGCAGTAATTTGTTGATTGATATTTTATTTGGAATCTATAATTGCTCTTTCATACTTTCTTACAAGCCTAATCGGAAAATTACCAATTTTTTTTTATTTTTTTGTTTTGTAGGTGGGATAGGTGACGAGGGAGATTCTGATGCTCATCCTAAGGGTTTTTGAATTGAGCATGAGTAGCTATAATGTCTATTTGCTGAACTACCCAGACCTCAACCATATATAGAAAATGTTTTTAAACTAGACATAACTGAGATACCCCCGCTCTGCAAGAAAAGTCGGCCTATCTGAGAATTGTAGCATCAAAACAATAATATAATGGTCAGTGATAAGTGATGAGAAAACCAACAATGAAATTGAAAATGCAAAAACACAGAATATGATGATAATTCTGCTGGCAAGTAAGCAAGGAGAACAAGCTATGAGATGCATATATGACTTTACATGAGCAGATGATGACAGCAGCAGACTGCATCAAAATTGCAGGAACTGGCACCAACCAAGGCCAACATCTATCAACAACATGAAAACATTAATAACATTCAAGAAAGTGTAAGGGGGTATTAGTGTTAAGACAGTGAGTTGGATGGGTGGAACAGCACCAAGAGGAGGAGACACATGAATTGGGCATGATTTAATGCTACGTCTGTGACAAATGATGGAGTAAGACAAAATATCATGCAAAATACTCCTTGCTGGTCATGATTAGTTAGCATCGACAACAAGAAAGTAGACTATGAGGCTGCTTGCTGATCATGTTACCAGCACTCACTACGAGGAAGTAGGCTATCAAGAGTGCCACAAGCACAAATAATAATGAAACATGCAGGCTTATATGACAAGCACAGCAACTACCGTACAACTGTACAATGGGACAAAATTGTGTCTACAAACAAATGTATGAACAGACAAATGGCAGAACAGAGAAATGTCAAAAGGAGTCCAAAATGTCATAAATATGTAAAAATATCTCCTTGCAAGTAGGACATGGACAACTTCATATCATTGTTAACATTTGTCAAGTTTCATTCAAAAAGAACCAACATCTGGGAGGAGTATTTTGGACAAAATTGGGTCTACGGACGGACGGACGGACGGAGGGCACAACGATCAGACAGATGTATGTGTGTACATACAAACTTTATGCCAGCAGAAGGGGGGGGGGGGAGGTAGGGAGGAGGGAGGGAGGGGCGATAACATGATAACCCTGTCTTCATATGGAATGAGACCCATTGGAGGAGTATTTTGGACAAAACTGTGTCTATGGACGGACGAACGGACAGACGGACAGAGGGAACAACGATTGGACGGATGTATGAGTGTACATACACACTTCATGGCAGTAGAAGGGGGGGGGGGGGAGGGGGGAAGGTAGGGAGGAGGGAGGTGCGATAACACCATAACCCTGTCTTCATATGGAATGAGACCCCAAAAATGGCAAAGTCCTATAAGTCAAAAACGTCATAAAAATGTGAAAAAAGGAAATATCATCCTGTAAGTTGGGCATGCACATCTACATACCATTGGTAACATATTTGTCCTTAGGAGGAGTAGTCCGGACAAAATTGTGTCTACAGACAGACAGACGGACGGACGGACGGACAAGCCAATTCCAGTATACCCCCCCCTAACTTCGTTGCGGGGGGTATAATGAACAGAATTATTTCATATTGGTTTCTTTTTTTTTTGGACAGTATCCACAAAAGTGAGCAATTGTAGGTCTACAGCTTCTCTTCTTAGCCCCTTAATTATTTAGACATCAATGCCAAATAATTGGAATTCTGTTATAATATATTGATTTCTTGATTGATGTGTTCTGCAAAAGTCAAGATTATTTCACGTATATGGCGGCGTTGTCAGGTTTAGTGGAGGAGGAAACCAATGCCTTTGCCCGGAAGGAACCCCCGACCTTCCGATAGTACCAGAAAACTCTCTCACATATGATAATCAAGTGAAAAATCCACTCAGAAGTTTTTCAATTTATATTTGGTCTGAGTGGGATTCAAACCTATGCGCATCGATGGAAGGCCTATGTGGGACTGAGGGACTATCACTCTAACCAACTGAGCCACCAAGGCCTTCCACCTATAATAGATGTGGACTATTGAATGCTTAGTTTTATGGGTCATATTGCAGCATATTTTATATTTAAAACAGGACAATGCCTGCATCCTTCATCAAATTATTTTTCAACGAACAGACCATGCACATATTATCAGGACATTTTAAATATCATTTTGAGAAGCTTCTTCTATAAATGGTTATGACCATGAGAAAGAAACAGAAACCTGGGGCTGGCTGCAACAAGTTGTATTATGCTTAAGTCAGACTTAAATATGTTGTATCACAAAGATATTTGTGACGTTGCCTAGATAAGTCAGACTTAAGCCTAATACAGCTTTGTGCAACCGACTCCTGTACAAAAAATATAAAATGTTGGTGAAAAACTAAAGATTTTATAAGTTTAATGACTTGTGTTTCACGTCACAGGCCAATTTTTTAACTGGTATGGCAGGGTTGCCAGATTTTAATGCTTGGGCAGGAAAATGAGCAAAGCGAGTACATAGGTCAGGAGGGTGCCCTAGGTTTAATCCAATGGTGGAGAAGGTATCTAACCTGTCAGAAATCCTGGACAGTGAATGACCATGTTATCTGGACTACAATTAACAATCCCTGAACTGTTAGAATAGCAATAGGTTGGTGGTGGTGGCACAGACAAACTCTCCGAGGGTCGGCAAAAACCTGTATAATAAGTCCCATTTATTTCTGGGTTTATTCTGAAAAATAAGCAAAAAATCCAGACGTTCAAAACAATGGGTTGGTCACAAGTTGTAATAAGAGGGTTCAGTTTCTACCAGTTTCCACCAAGACATTGTCGAACTTTCAGATTTTCTTTTAAAAGTGCTGGAAAAAGCCTATATAAATTGATCACATTTCAAGATGGCTTGCACTTTAATGGAATCAAAGCGGTTCAAAATATGTCACTATTTTGATAGTAAGAATTTTTGTAGCATTTAACAAGTGTAAGCTCCTGAGCGAGAAAGGTCCCCATGTGGCACGAGCTACCAAAATGCAAATATTTTCTAATTCTTTTTGCTGCTACAAGTCTCAAGAATATTGTTGATGCTTTAACATTTTTTCGGTTTATATAGGCAAGATTACATAATTTCAACGTCAATTTTCTAGTTTTTCAATGAACTTTAACCCACAGCCCTGCCATACGTCTATAATTTTTACAATCAGAAAATTATTTTACAAAAATCTTAATTTTAGGAGCTCGTTTAATTTTAAAACGTTTCTTACCTCCAAGCCAAGGAGAAAGCATCTGGTGGGAGCATTGAGTCTTGATAGAGGTCTCCGTTAGGAAACTTAAGGTCATTGTTTGGTTCCCCGTCAAAAGAGCCACACAGACCTAACAATTAAACAACATGCTTAGGTTCCATACACTACAGCTACAGATCGGCTAACATTATTTTTCAACAGCCCATGTTTTAAAAGCATTACAATGTGTGCAGTTTATTTTGACAGTTTTCTTTTTTTGGGTGAAGGAAATTAACCTATAACCTAGGGAAACTCTTCCAATTTTTCCGTGTATAAACAAAGGACTTTCCAATTTAGATTTCATCTAATTGAGGATTTCGAAACTATTTTTCGTCAGAGCCACGGGGTCACTGGAGTGTTTAAGTATTCCTGAACCACTCATACATGTGATCTGATCTCCCCTAATGTAACCAAGATTCGGTAAACAGTTTTTATGTTATACTCCACTGAAAAAGCCCTCAATTTCCTAGGGTAAGTAACCTGGCAACCATTCCACATACAGAAATCGAGTGAGAACCTCAGCAGAATTTCTTTTCTTTTATTTCTGTGAGTGGACCTGTTTATGAAAGGCTTGTGTTGACATGAAGTTCTAACACCTTAACAGACAAAACCACAGACCCCCCCACCCAACCATCAAGGTAAAATAACTCGTTTTTGTTTTTTTATACATATTCACAGCAACAACCCCTTTTCTCAATAACATTATTTTCATATTTACTGTATATAACAGGGCAGGGCTATAATTGCAGTCAAGCACATTAACCAACGGAAACATTGGTGCACAAAACTGACGTGGGGTAAAAACGTGGGTAGTTTCTCACCAACAGTTTGATTGAAATCAGCAGCAGAGGCCTTCAGCCACACATTCAGGTAGTCAACATCATTTACTGTACTTGGTTTTACAACAAGCACTGTGCCCGAGGGGAAAACAATCTGAAACACAAATACACATACATTTAGATTAAGTGGTAGGTCTAATGAGCAGCTTTCATGATAAATTGATTGACATTTTAAGCTGTGCTCCAGGGGGCCGTTTCCCGAAGCCGTCGCAAATTGTAATCAATCGCAGTTGCCATGGCGCCGTATCTCTTCACTATGTTATACATTGGCAACTACACCTCGTTTGCAATGCGACTTCTTTGTGAAATGAGCCCCAGGTTATTTCATTCATACGAAGACAATGCCAGGTTTAGTGTGGAGAAAAGTGGGCTCTTTGCCAACAGGAAACCCCAACCTGCAGGTACCTGGCAAGCTCAACTAACGATAACGAGACGCAATAGGGGGAGACAACCATAAATGAATTTAAGCCAAGATGTGATTCAGAAAAATGTCAATTAAATCAGTTCATAAAAATAGAAAAGAAAAAAAAAACACTGACAAAAAATCATACCTTAATCCGCCTGCCTCCGTCTTCTTTGATAACTCGCACGCCTGGCGTCAAATCATTATTTCTGTACATGATAACCTGTAAGGGCCTAAATTCCTCTGACCGAGCGGCACCACACTTATCCACAACAATCACATCATCGCCAATCTTGGCAGCAACGGCACAATTACACGCTGCCATACCCCCACAGGAGCGGTAAAACGTTCTCACCTACAGGTTTAAAAATGTTAATTCAATGAAGGAAAAAAAAACTATTTTTATTGATTGACCAATTATTCCTTTATAGCTAATAGTACCTGGTGTAAACCCAGTCATAAGTTGTCCATTATTTTGTCAACTGACTGAGTGGGGGCCTCATAGATGACAGGCTTGTGTCACAGTGAGGACCAATTTGTCTGAGTCACAGCATCTTCTCGAGCCAAGTTAAAATCTTCATGGAACCCATTCCGTGTTTTACCTTGGCTGAATACTGCACTCTAACCAGCAAATCCAACAGCGCCCACTGATGGGAATGTAAGAGTTGTCTCTCCTTGGTCAATCAGCAGTCAAACAGCTCGTGGAATAGTGCAAGTGCCAGAGGTTTTGATTAGCTGCGAGAAGTTTTACTCGCATCCAATCAAAAGACACTGTTTGATTTACGAGTCAAAGTGAAATATTCAGCCAAAGTAAAACACGGAATGGGTTGCATGAAGATTTGAACTTGGCTCACAAAGATGGAGCCACGGAGGACCCATTCATCTGTTGATTAATGGATTCTTTTCTTTGAAAAACTTATTTAATTCTTGTGTCCTTTAATTTAAAACAAATACATGCCGGACTGGCAAAGGGCATTATATGAACGATGTTTTTGACTAGAAATTCTGATAGTTTTACACCTTCAACTAGTTTTACAATAAAGAGAAAAACAGAGGCCCTGTAGAATAATCGTGGAGTTAACACATAGGTTTGATCACATCAGTAACTGACTGAGAGCGATGACACTTTTGAACATCATTTGAACAATGTCATTTTTTTTTGGAATACAAAACAAAGTACCTCATATGGAAGAGTCAAGTGACGCATAAAAACAAATTCTCCCTCTAAGTAGATATCATAGAAGCTGCAATAAAGAACAAAGAAATATGTGAAAATATGTCTCTCATGGTTGGCTGGTGTTTTAAGCCAAACTTCAATTATTTCAGTTGTATGGCAGTGCTCACAGGTTTAGTGGAGGAGGAAACCTGTCTCTTTGTTCAGAGGAAACCCTGACTGCTGGTCGGTTCCTGACGACCTGCCAGATATGGCAATAGAATGAAAAACTCAAACTTTGGAGGTGGATGGTGGAGGGGGCTTCCGCTTGGTGTCATTGACACAAAGCCTGTGTAGGACTTAGAGACTACACGAATCTCTTGGGCAACTGAACACTCTTTCAGGAAAACACCAGTCTGTATAATCATACAATTTTTCATTCCAAATGGCAAAAGAAAACTGCAACTGAAAAATGACTTCAATTTCATTCAAGTTCTTAAAGAATGTAAAAAAAAATTAGATTTAGAGAGCATAGTTGGTATATTTCCTTTCAAACGGGAAAAGAAAACTGCAACTGAAAAATGACTTCAATTGCATTCAAGTTCTTAAGGTGGCATAAGCTGCCAAAATTTACACTTTTTCATAATTTATGATCTTCACGACAGTAAGAGGATTGGTGTTGGAATGAGGAAAATGCATACAGTATGTGGCCTGTACGAACCGAAAACGTGTTCGAAATATAAACAAAATTTAAATAACCGAGACGACCATTCATTCATTCTAAGCCAAAGTTAGTTCAAAACAATACCTTATCGTTCATTCTAGAGACTAGAAGCACTAAAAAGCTTCTGAATTATACGTCTTGAGAAAAATAGCCAATAATTTCAACATTCTGTTTTAACGTCAAAATACATGTATCAGCATTTTGGCAGCTCATGCCCAGAGGAAACCCACAACCTTCCAGTGGTAACTGGCAACCATCCCACATAGGTCATTCGGGTGAAAACTCAGTCTTTTTGGACTGAGTGGGATTCGAACCCACCACCCATTGGTGGAAGGCTGTTCGGATTGAGCGTCCAACGCTCTACCTAGTGAGCCATGGAGGCCCTGATGTGTATCAGAGTAAGCATACCTGTCATCATTTGTCCTGATGTGGGGATCGTTCACAGAATAACAAAGCGCTGGTCCATCCATGTCCAAAACATCGACCTAAAATTGAAAATAAAACATTCAGCTAGTGGCTTCCTTTCTAGTGTATTTACCAAAGGAAGGACTATATCATTGTATTTTGTTTTGATCACAACCAACCAAAACACTGAGCCTTTGGGAGTCAAGTCCACGTCTTCAGTTGACCCTTTGGCCAGGCAAAATATTTATAAATGTCCCACAAATCCAGCCTCCAGCCACAAAGCCGTTTCGTTCAGTTTGGTGAATATTTTGCAAATATTTGACAGGAATTTTGTTATTAATGAAAGAAGTTCTTCACACATGTATACATTTGCAAAATATTTCAAAACTAAGCCACAATAAAGAAGAACCTTGGTTTACAAGACAATTTATCATGGTATATTGTATGGTAAACAATGCTATTTAAAAACCATGGTAAATGACTCAAACTAACCTGTATGGTGTCCCGTATTTCTGTCGCACGAGATGTATCATTCACAACAAAGTCGGTAGATATTTTCATTTCAATTGTTTGGTCCCCGTCATACTTGTTATCTATGGTGGCTTTCACGAAAATTGTATACATGCCATTCCAGTTTTCATCAGTCAATAAAAGCCCAGAGAATGTATCCATGGCGACATCAACATTTAATTTATTAGCTGAGGTCCAATCAGTGACAACTTGATAAATTTCCTCCCCTCCTGGGCACTTCAAACTGTTTCCATTGATATTTTGTGTTGTTAAAGTTACTTTAATATCACAGTTGTTCAATTCAGAGATTTCTCTCCCTTGACAGAGAACTCTTGGGGGTGCGGAGGCTTGAATGGTTATCATCTCCCTACCTTGACCTTCTTTCAAACTCATTTTGTTATTTGTTGTTATCTGTGAAAAATAAAAGTCATTGTCATCAACTGAAAGGTAAGCCATTGGCCTTCGTCATGTGTAAAGCATTGTCAATGTATTAAAAAGAGTTCCAGGAAATTCTACTGACTAAGGCCAAGCTGCTGTCATTGGTCAACCTAATGAAATAATATGGGTTTAGTTTATTACAACAACTTATGATGGGGTATAAAGGTATAAATGATATACCTCTTTTAAAGACAATTAGAAACTTGTCTCCATGGTTATATCAGCCCAAAAAAAAATTGGAAAATATTCCGACTGGGTTTCACTTGAATGACTTTTGTGGGAATGGTTGCCAGTTAGCACCGGAAGGTCGTGGGTTTCCTCCCACAATAAAACTGGTAACACCGCCATATAAGTGAAATAATCCTGAGCGCGGCGTAAAACACCAAACGATCAGTCAATCAACGATGGTTGATTTTCCCTGCGCCCGTGTGTTTTAGTGTTCATAAATATATATAAGAAGGGAATCACAAAATGCTGTTAAGGACTGGGATCAGAATATCATGTGATGATTTCTTTAAATCAGAATATCATGTGATGATTTCTTTTAATCAGAATATTGTGTGGTGATTTCTTTTAATCAGAATATCGTGTGATGATTTCTTTAAATCAGAATATCATGTGATGATTTCTTTAAATCAGAATATCATGTGAGGATTTCTTTAAATCAGAATATCGTGTGATGATTTCTTTAAATCAGAATATCGTGTGATGATTTAATACATAAGAAAATAATAACTCTCCCGATTTACCATCATAGAAAATTATGCAAAAAAGAAACATTTGATGAAACGCAATAATAATAAGAAGATTTGATCTTGATGGAAAATTTTAAGTCAGGCCAAGTTTTGTTTGATGGTGAATTCATTTATGTTTTTAGGAACACTAAAACACACAGGCACGAGCATACATTAATCCTTATTTTGTTATTGGAGGCGTACCTCTGTGGTTGGTAGCATACCGACGAACACCACTGAGGTTCAGTTATAACTGCCAGTCATAAACTATTTCATTTGCCCTTTGTTGGTTGATTGATTGATTGTTTGGTGTTTTACGCCGCGCTCAAGATTATTTCACCTATATGGCGACGTTACCAGTTTTATTGTGGGAGGAAACCGTGTCTATGCCCGGGGGAAACCCACGACCTTCCGTTGATAACTGGCAACCATCCCACATAGGTCGTTCGAGTGAAAACCCAGTCAGAAAATTTTCCAATTTTTTTTGACTGAGTGGGGATTCAATTCGCGACCCATTGGTGGAAGGCTGTTACGATTGAGCGTACAACGCTCTACCTACTAAGCCACTGAGGCCCCACGCCCTTTGTTGGAATGACAAAAAAGTTCTATCAGATAAAACGTATCACAATATAAAGTGGCGTAATGAGTACACCTAACTTTTGAAGTCTGGCCATACCAGGTTATTTTGAAGGCGTAAAATACATCGTTACGCCCCTTAACTGAAGCACTGCGGGCACATGGAAAATCTTCTTGGCTTAAGTAATCATGGAGACAAGTTAATAATTGTGTTAAAAAGGGGGTATGTCATTTGGACCTTTATGACAAAATCATAACCAAAACCCACGATATTTCATTAGATTGAAGACAGACGGGAGTTTGGCTTTAGTCAGTAGAATTTTCTGGAACACTCTGTAATCAATAGAAAAGGTTGCACGGATCTTCAGCTATGGCAAGAATATCTGGAAATTGAGATTAAACCAAATATATGATCACGAGAAAAGAAAGTGAAAATTTTGGTTCCATCAGAAATACCTAACTAGAAGGCAGACAATGCAGTATAGCCCTGACCAGTAGTTCTTTCAAACTCTTGTTCTGTTTATACATGTAAGCAATGACTGGCCTTTGGCTCAGAGGTCGAGCCATTTTATTTTGAAGTAGTTTGTATTCTTCTACTATAATCTTGGCCATTTTCATGACACGTGATGGTTATTTCATTTATATAGCGGTATTTGCAAATTTCTTCAGTGAGGAAACCAATGTCTGTCCCCAAAAGAAACTCAAAAACTTTACTTTTTTTTTCTTGGTGGCCAACCTTATGTAGTCTAACAAAATAAAAAATAAAAAAATTACATTTAGTTCCACTCTGTAGGCTTTACTTTTTAACAAAGGAAATCTGCTGGTTTCACAATCCAATCCATCGCAAAGGCTTAAACCACAAACAACCTGAAATGCAACAACATGCTTATAAAATAACATTTGATATAAAAACAATATTGTAAGTAGCCAAATAAAAGTAATAACCTTTGGTTGATTCATTTATAAGGTTTTTTGATTATTCAGGTTTATTAAAAACTTGTTTGTAGAAAAACAATTTTTTCAGAGATTTATGTTAGGTCATGTGTATGGGATTGCTTATAATTGAGTGATTGTTTGGTGTTTTACGCCACGCTCAAGATTATTTCACTTATATGGCGACGTTGCCAGTTTTACTGTGGAAGGAAACCGGGCTCTGTGCCCGGAGGAAACCCACAACCTTCCGGTGGTAACTGGCAACCATCCCACATAGGTCGTTCGAGGGAAAGAACCTCTGAAAGTAGCATTTCCAATTGAAGTCTAAACATTGTGTGTGGATTTTCCACCCAATCATCGTCTGGGCTTCCTCTGGGCAAAGAGTGAGGCCGGGATGGGTACCATAGGTTTAGTTTATTACAACAATTTATGAGGTATAAAGGTCTAAATGATGTACCTCTTTTTAACACAATTAGAAATTTGTCTCCATGGTTATTTTAGAAAAGAAGATTTTCCCTGTGCCCATATGTTTTAGTGTTCATAAATACATATGACTGGTTTTATGGAAGTTTTTCTGATTGCTTCTAAACACTCATATTTTTTTTCTTTTGAATACCATGAACAGTAACTAAATTTTCAATCTTATTCAAATGAATGTTACATTTTTTTTTCCATCAGATTTTTAAAAATATCTTTGAAACCTTACTTCAGTATTTTCTTTCAGCATGGCAATAAACTTTACAGGGAGTTCTGACCCAGTTTTAGCCATTTTTGTCTCCATCATTTGAACATCATCAATGATCCAAAGAACATTAGCACGGGGTGGATTTGTACTGAGATTAAAGTTACAGGTAATATGGTCATCTCCAGGTGAGATGAAATTGGTGCTAACAACGGGTTCAATTACAAGAGGGTCTGGATCTCCAGGGTTACCTGTGAAGAATACAACATTCAAATTCACTGATGGAGTGATTGGAAAGACAAGATTTCAGATTTTTTGTCGCACATCAGGTGGGATTGACCGATTTATTGGAGAGGGTATCGGTATTGAAACCTGAGCAAATCCTCAGCCTACTGCTAATACTTTACAGCCATCCAACATAGACAGACTAAACGAAAACCTAGGAAGTAAATTTTGCAGTTTGCAAACTATGGGTGTAATGACGGATTGATTGATGTTTTACGTCGCAATCAAGATTATTTCACTTATATGGTGACGTTGCCAGGTTTAGTGGGGGAGGAAACCGGGCTCATTGCTCGGAGGAAACCCTCGCCTTCCGCAAGTACCTGGGAACTCTTCCACAAAGGTGTAATGATGCATCCTGAATGTAACCCGAATTCAAACCTGTGACATATTTACTGCTGGAAAGCTGTTTAGATAATGCAATCATTCTTCCTATTGACCGATTGCTTGATGACTTCGCTTGGAATATACACGCAAAGCATTTCGGGGGATTGAGGGATGTTAAAATAATTTTAAAATATGGCAGAAGAAATAATACTGTATCGAAAAGAAGATGTTAAAGGCGTTAAGTTACCAGAAAAATGTGTCGATAAAAACAGGTTATGTCATCCATGTTTTCCAAAAAAGTGACATCTACTCATAAACAAAATGGCGAACTGAGGTACATTTTACCCAGAATGCTTTTCGTAATTCTATGTGACGTCATCAGGCTCGGAGGTAATTGAGCCACAGAAGACTGAGCATTCTTGAAGCTGGTATTGCTGAGTCGACTATTTTTGTAACAAAGCACAACTTTGACAGTTTACATACTTTTTAGAGGAATCAAAATCCGTAAATATAAAAGCTGTTCTAATTTTGAAAATGTTTATGCATGTATTCCTACAAGAATAATTTTCATAAACTTATTTCAAAGCGAATGATTTAGTTTGCCAATTTGAGAAATTCACGTAGCAAAGTATGCTCTAGATACCTTGCTCTAAATTTTCTCTAAAGCTTTCATAATATCTTATAATTAAAAGAGTAAAATAAATAAATCCACAGACAAATAATTTTGTATTAAATTCACATACCCTCAATACATCCCCATGTGAAGTCAGACCATCCTGTGGCATAGTCTACTACAATACTGATGTTGTCTCTGTAAACGATACACTGCCCCGTGATTGCATTGTGAGATATGTGAGCACATTGAAAACTGGTTTCACTAGTGCACATTAACTGACATTGATGAGCGGACCAAATTTCACTGTAATCCACATCTTGAAAAACGGGGACAGAAATATTTGTGTTATTTCTTTCATACCAAACCAAGTTCAGCTCACCACAAAAATCTGGCGACAAAAAAAGAATAGCAAGCAGTTTCAAATATCAGAACAATGCAAAATGTTGCCAAGTATATTTATTTTTGAACACTAAAACACACGTGCACAGGGAAATTCTTGCCTAAAATAACCACAGAGTATATTGGTAGAGGAAAGCTTACTCTATTCTCCAAACTTATGTGTAACTACCCCCCCCCCCCCAACCCCCCTTTCCACGAAGAGAGTATGACAGGTATAATCACCACCAAATCCTAGAACTAGGCCGGTCCACTGAATAGATAACATAGTCTGAATTTGGAGCTAGCGATCTCTGGAACAGTTTCAATACCTGGTCCACGCATTACCCAGAAATTGGTAGAAGAATTTCAGCCATTTTCCCCAAAATATATACAGAAAGTACTGGAGGCTTACTCACATTCAAAAAGACACA
Organism: Lepidochitona cinerea; assembly: GCA_963971465.1. Lineage (NCBI taxonomy): Eukaryota > Metazoa > Mollusca > Polyplacophora > Chitonida > Tonicellidae > Lepidochitona > Lepidochitona cinerea. The sequence goes on from OZ020553.1 coordinate 42,593,873, forward strand.
AACACAAACATATTTACACATTTTGCAACACAATTTGTTATATTTATATCAATGTTATCTTGAGGTAAAACCTAAAATCGTATTTACCATTTGTGCAATTCCATTCACTGTAGACCAAGTTTTCTGACGTCTTGCCAAAATAACTTTCTTTATCTGCCCGGCGAAATTGTGAGATTCTGCAAGTGTTTGACTGGTTATTGTATTCGTAAGAGCGGCACGTGAAATCGAGGTAATCTACACATCTCTGCTGACAATCAGCTGCAGAAACGTTTTCAATATTAACTTGGTCATGGAAGGCGATACCTTCACCAGATCGGTTCAGCCATGTTGTCTCTCTGTTGTCACAAAAACCTTTTTAAAGAAACAAAATGATAAATATAGATGTGAAAGTTCGAAACAAAGTAGTACTATATCAAAATTGGATTCATGAACAACTTTGACTAAAATAACCTTCAGTGTATGTTGTGCTTTATTTGATTTAGAGCATTTTACAAGTCAGACCAATAAGAAATAATTTTAGGAGGGAAAAAATAAATTCATTGCTTTATTTGATGCTATACACCATTTACAAAACCATTTCAACTCGGTGCAGTGATATATCATAAACCTCTGTCAACAATCATAAATCCTTTAACTCCAGTAGCATGGGCACAAATTTTCGTTATGCTAGGGGACACCTCAGCCTGACACGAGCCTGCCATTGATGCGAGACAGGGTCAAATCCTACTCAGACCAATTAAGAATTAAAAAACTGAGTTGATTTTTCACTCGATCACCGTCTGTGGAAGAGTTACTACGTCAGGGGGTTTCTTCCAGGCAAAGAGCTCGCTTTCCTCTCCCACTAAACCTGGCATCACCGCCATATTAGTGAAATAATCTTGAGTGCTAAGTAAAACATCAATCAACTATACTAGGGGCAGTGTAAAGAGGAACAGGATTTCAAACAGAACTTGAATGTATAAAAATCACAATTTCCCATCTTCAGCATTTTTTTTATAACCATTGAAAATTCTGGAGGAATTTAAAAAGGTTAATTAGATAAATGCTCACTTGACTTTGGGGTCCACACAGAAGAGCTAACATTGGGTTGACAGGATAATTTTGGGTTAGCAGAATTCACTGCTCCTGAATAAAAGCATTGGTCATCTATAAAACAGCTGTTCTCCTTAAAAAAATAAAAAAGTCACGATTTAAAAAAAGAAATGGTTAGAATGGAATATGCTCGGCTTCATGAGCAATGAAAGCGAGGATGATAGAATGTACATGGAATGCATAAATTACACCTTCGCTCTTTATGGTCAGTGTTTTAATGGTAGAATCTGATATACATACCCAAAGGGAACCGCGACTTCTGTTTGTTCAGGGAGCTGTTTCTCAACACAGTTACGCCCGTCGTAACTTTGCACCTGGTCGTAAAGTAATGTTGAAGGTATATGTTGCCATGACAGTTACGCCTTACATTCTACTTATGTTTGACACCACAACGAAGTGTAAGTTTTTACGCAACTGTCATAGCAACGTATCTCTACGATACAAGTTGTCATGGCAGTATAATAGTCGGGCGTAAAAGGGTTGAGAAACAGCCCCCAGGTATAAATGCCACTTTGATTTTAGACGTTGTTATCCAGGTCAGAAATCACAGGGGGGACAAATTCAAGTGGGATGCATCAAATTATAAATTTGTAACAAATTTTAAAAATGAGTTACCGCTCACCAAATATTAAAAAGTTACAGAAACTGCTGAAATGTTTAAAAACGATATCACATTACTTTTTGAAGAATTGCAAACTATAAGCTTTTAAGTGATTATAACTAAAATGTGTGCTTGGTGCTTAAAGACAATTGACCGATTGCTTGATGACGTCACTTGGAAGTTACGCGCAAAGCATTTTGGGGGATTGAGGGATCTGAACATAATTTTAAAATAGGGCGGAAGAAATAATACTTTATCGAGAAGTAGACGTAAAAGGCGTAAATTTACAAGAAAAATTTGTGGTTAAAAACAGGTTATGTCATCAATATTTTCCAAAAAAGTGACATCTTGCTAAGTAGGCCTACCAATAAACAAAATGGCGAACTGAGGTACATTTCACCCAGAAGGCTTTGCGTAAATCTATGTGACGTCATCAGGCTCGGCGGTAATTGGTTAAAAAAACTTATTGTTGATCCTGGTTGTTTAACCTTTTTTTTCAAAAATATTTTGCTCTAAATGAGCTTAAGACTTATATTTTATTTGAGGGTCAATGATTTAGTTTTGTTATGGAAATTCTGACAACTGTTTTATTTGGAGTATCAGAATTTATGAAAGAGTTGGAAATTTTAGGTATTCAGTAGTCTTTAGAGCTGGTGGCCGTTTCACGAAGCCGTCGTACAGTGCGATCAATCGCAGTTGCCATGACGTCGTATCTCTTCACTATGGTATCCGTTGGCAACTAGGGTTCGTTTGCGATGGGACTGCTTTGTGAAACGAGCCCCAGGGCGGGAAACGAAGCTGGGTCTGTCGCAGCATGAAATTTAAAGCAATATACTCACTTTACTTTCACAAACTCCTGTGGTTGTGTTACAGGACTGGCAAACTGGGTCATGGGGTAGGTAAAACAATGCATTACTTTCAAGTCGGCTGCCGTTGCTAACAGTAATCATGTACATTTCCGGCATGCTGTGTTGTAAATGACATATAACTTGATTTTGGCTGATAAAATCCACGGACAATTTACGTCTTTCTCCAGGTAAGATGTATCCTGTAGAATTTACCTGTTGAAAATTTTTAATTAAAAAAAAATGAAAAGTGTCCTTAATTTTGGGGGAGTGGAGGAGTACAGAAAAAAAAAACATAATAAAAATTTACATTTCAAGCATAGAATTTATGCAAATTTTGAACGAATCCAAAAAAAACCCCACAAAATAAACCAGTTAACCATTCAACATTGGGTGGATACCCAATTCGATTCCAAGACCGCATGCTTCAATCAATCAAGTGCTTCCTTGAAATCCAGTCAGAAAATCGAGCAAATGCAATATACAATTGATATACTATCTAAGTGGGAAAAAGTTTAAATCAAATTTTAACTTTTTGAAAGACACAAACAGCCATCACCTCAAAAACTGTTCCAAAACAGGAAAGCTGGTCTGACAAAACAAAGTTCTGGCCATAAATGATGAATGTTGCACAGTTCTGTACTCTGGTGTTGCACAGCCCGTCATATTGAAGGTCAGTAAGTTGTGGGGGGCTGTCGGTTTTAATAGCGCAACTGTCTCCAGTGTATCCTGCATCACATGTACAAACACCTGAAAATGTGACAGAGAATAACGTATCAGTAAATGTAGGACCTATCAGAGTTTGTTTTCCTAAACTTATTCACAAAACTTAATTTACTCTAACAGTTTCCTACAACATTTCTTAGATTGATTGATTGTTTGGTGTTTTACGCCGCGCTCAAGATAACATTTCTTTGAAGTTCTAGGAATGACTAGTTGACTGTTTTCTGCCACACTTATTATTACTTTATTTATAGGGCTGTGTTGCCATAACTGCCAGGAAACCAGGCTCAATGAACTAAAGAAACATAGGTTCCTGGCAATTAGCGCACTTACAATGTAGTCTGGTACAGCTTGTTTACTGAATAGGCTAGGCAGTATTTGTTGGATAGTTTGATTGATGTTTTTAGCAGCACTCAAGATTATTTCACTTATATACCGGTAGTGGCGGCAGGTTTAATGCGGTAGGAAACCAGATTCTTTGCTCGGAGGAAATCCCCGACCTTGGGCAGATACCTGACATATCTTCCCATTGGATGACCAAACGGTGGCAGATTTCTGTTGGCTTGTGTCTACCGAGCCACAAAGGCCACTAATATACTTGGACGGCACAATAGAAGTAAAACGTTGGAGAGTCTCAGAATTGATTAATTGATTGTTGTTTTACGCCACGCTCAAGATTATTTCACTTATATGGCGGCGTTGCCAGTTTTAGTGTGGGAGGCAACCGGGCTCTGTGCCCGGAGGAAACCCATGACCTTCCGTTGGTAACTGGCAACCATCCGATCTCAGAATTGAATGCAGAGGGAAACGTTTGAAAAATCATGATTTCCATATTCTTAAGTGGCAAACCTTCTAGACATCGTCCATGCCTGTTACATTGGTTTGGGCAAAGATTGTTAAGGACAGCATCAGTCTGGGAAAGATTGTGAAGAGTTACGTTAACTTTCAGGTTCTGAACACATCGCTCTTTATAAGCTTCCTCCAGAACGGCAAATACATCAGCTGAACCAGTCAACTAGAAACAGAAAAAAAAACGATGATGTAGGTGTGCTATTAGATAAAAAGTGAATTTTTCTAACAACATTGTAAAACGCCGTCGTTGGTTTTGAGTGTCCAGTCTGCTACAGTTTCTAAAAGCGCCATTTGCATCCATAACCATCTAGTGAGTGCAGGTAGATTTAACTTCGCTTCGACATTATTTCAGCCGTATTGCAACAATCTGGAACTAATTATATCCAGCAAGTCCTTCAAGTTTCGAAAAAATCTGATAAAAATCGTAGGTGGAGATGCGATGACAAGCACTAATTGTCTATGTCATCTTATACTGTCGGAAACGGGCAGTAACTCCAAAAATAATGAAAACAGCGCAACCAAAATAGGAGGTGCAAATCTTCAAATGATATTCAGCATGTCCACCGAGTTTCGGAAAAAAATTATAAAAAACTGTGGGAGGAGATGCGATGACAAGGAATGATTACGGACAGACAGACGGACAGACAAGCTGATCGCTATATCCCCCCGCATTATATGCCAGGGGGATAAAAAGCAAGTAAAGCGTTCAATCAACTACATGTGTATTGTCTTAAATAGCCCTTCTATTTGTTCTATGGATCAAACAAGTTGAAACATTTAAGAAATAATGTTTTAAAACATATTTTAACGTAACTCTTTGCCCAAAATTTGAAAAATGTTGTTTGGGTTCGGCCAGCTATGTCTGACATTACGTCAAGAGGTCAGTTGTTCAAAATAAAATTACTTTCACAGTTGGTTAGATGATGTGTCACAATGGAATTTACAAGCTAATTTTCTTTTGAACAACCAGCTACAGAGATTCAAATGTCAGGCTTTGATTTAAGGATGTTATACCAAATGCAACTTGTATGGACGGGACGTCATTAATAAGGCGGCATTGAATTTTTTGCTACATTAGAATTTGACCTCTTCTTGCAATTTAACAAGCATGTACATAACACCATTTCAGATAAGCTTTTATATATTTCACATCAGCTTTCTCCAATAATTCTACTTCTATATTTATGATCACTAAAACACACAGGCACAGGGAAAATCTTCTTGTCTAAAATAATCATGGAGACTCTACTTGTGTTGATATGGTGTTACATGTATGTACCATTTTTCTCTTGAATTCATATTATTTCACATATAAGGTCGATTGCTAGGTTAAGTTGGTTAGGAAACTGCACCCTTTTATTTATATGACAGCCATGGGAGCTTTGTTTGGGGAGGAGGCTGGGCTTGCTACTCTGAAGAAACCCTTCCTTGAAACATGGTTACTATCCCAAATGGGCCAATCTGAGTTGAAGTTTAATTTAAATTTTCAGACAATGTGGAACGTTTGGATTTTCCTACATACTAACTGTGCATATGAGCCAGTAATGAATACCCTCAACAATTTAGATGCACAAATAAGGCGACAATATAAAACAGTAAAATGCGTTTAAAAATTTCCCTATAAATTTGTCAAACAAATTGATTACCTTGATTTCATCTAGACAAACTGCAATTTCTTCTGGGAGTAAACTGGGTGTTATGTCTTCACATAACTCAAAGGCTATAAAATCTTTATATAGCCCTTCACAATAAGCAAGAGCAGCATCATTGGTCCAACCAGATGGCCACACAGACGGCTGGAAAAAGAGAGTATGTCACATCATTTTTAAGATTTAACTTTTTCAGTTTTATGAAAATGTTAAAAAACGAGGCTTCTGCTCAAACGTCGATTGATTGATTGACGTTTAGGGCCACATTCTCATCTCCAGTCTTAAACCTAGAAGCCATCTAAATAGGTTGACCATTCATAAATTTTTCTTATCTGTTGTTATTTACCGACTCATTGGGATTCAAACCCGTAACCTGTTGCTGAAAGGTTGTTCTGTTACATCACATATGCTCTCAAGCAATTAGGGTATGGGAATTTTCTAGTTGACCCGAGTAGTGTCCATAAAATTCAAAAGCACATATATATAAGTGGCTGTCGCCATCAGGACCCCTCGGTTCTGGGCAAAAGAAACCGAAGATATATTTATTTTCCAGACAATTTGTTGCGAGTGAAAAACTACTCCACATACATGTATCACATTTACAAGGTGTTTTTTGACTCGGTTATGTAAGGGGCATAACTCTGGGAAATACATCCGAGCGCGTTGATTTTGGCTTCTTGTACTTGCTGTATTGAACAAATGTAGGAAGTTTCAAAGTTGTAAGTTAAAGAATTTTTTAGATAATGTGTTTACAAGGCTTTTTACAGCAACGTAATGTAACAAGGGGCATAACTCTGGGAAAAAACCTCTGAGCGAGTTGATCTTGAATAGGCTTCTTGTACTTGATGTATTAAACAAATGTGTGAAGTTTTAAAAATGTGAGTGAAAGACTTTTTTAGATAATGTGTTTACAAGGGTTTTTACAGCAGCGTTAATGTAAGGGGCATAACTCTTGAAAAAACCTCTGAGCGAGTTGATTTTGAATAGGCTTCTTGTACTTGATGTATTTAACAAATGTGTGAAGTTTTGAAAATGTGAGTGAAAGGCTTTTTTAGTTAATGTGCTTACAAAGTCCAATGGACAGACGGACGACAGGGGCAACGACAATACCCTTCGGGCAAAATTTGCCCGAGAGGTAAAAACTGCTTTGAGAAAAACTGTTAGTACATACCAGGGACATAACAGCTGTGTCATTGAATTGAAATCTTCTCAATGGGGGAGCCACCAACAAACAATTAATTGGTTGGAGAACACTAGCCATTAACAAGTCAGTTATATCATTATCTGTAAAGATACAAAAATATAGTACTAAAATAAAAAAAAAACAATATTAGCTCGTCTATTTACCTATGAATACTCAGTTAATGTACATTCCCAGCTTTGGTAAGCTTGATTGGTTGATTTTTTTTTGGATTGATTGCTGTTTTATATCGCCACACTCTAGATTATTTCACTTCAATCACGGCATTGTCAGGCTTTTTGGGGGGAGGCAATTGGAATCTTTACCCAGAACAAACCCCAGACCTTGCCGTTGGGCGAGTACCTGGCAACTTTTCCCCATGAGTGGATTGGAATTTAACACACTAAACCGCTAATTAAGGTTACAAGGAGATGAAAGTAGTTAAAGGATATATGAACAGGATTTAAAGCTGGTTTGTGTTTGTTTATGGACTACATGTATATTTGAAAAACATCAGTTGAAACGAAACAACCTTCGCGTTAGTTCCCTGGAAGTCAAAAGAAGAACGGGGAAGAAATATGCATATTTTCCGTATTTGTCGTAACTACTTGGAAAAATGACGTCATACACGACCTTCGATGTGTACAAACTGCCACGAAGACGTACTGAGACAGCAGAAATCGTTTATTACGTCATCACTGTGAGGGTACGTACACAACGGAGGTCGTGTTTGACGTCAAAAGTCTCTGAGATAATTAACTTTGTAAGCATGGTAGATCGGCAAACGTAGCTTGAAGTTTGTATGTGCTGCGACCGAAATTTTTTTTTTTTTTTGGTCAGACTTTTAAAGTACATGTTCTACAACACACTTAACGCAAATTAGAAAATATTTCCAAAGGTTGTTCATAAATCCTTTAAGCAATCAAAGAGGGAGCACTCACACATGTGTAGCATGTGCAACAATTATATTTTTCAAATTGAAGACATTTTTATTTACCTTTATTGTAGTTATTTTGCTGGCTACAGAACATGTTATCTGAGCTTCGCTTATTTCCAGGACAGTCCAGAAACTTTGGCAATTTTTCTGGCAACATTTCCTCATCACTGGCTTCCTGACATCTACCCTGGTAAATACTATTGCTCTCTTCAACTCTTTAATTAAAGAAATTAAAATAGATTAACGTTGTCCTCGTTCTATATGTGGGAAATTTGGAAGAGTTAGCTTTTAAATGTTCATTTTCCTGGGTTGGGTAACCCAGGCATTATTAAACAATTTGTTCCAAGGAAGATATATCATTTTTAAAAAGTCTTGTTATTCTAAGATACCTGGTGATTCTTTTCATCGTTTTCCAGGGCCAACAGGTAGGCCTGCCAGCCTTTTTAAAGGAATTTTAATTATTATTCTATGTTGATTTTAGTTAAAATCTGGTTTTGAGCCTGACAATGTTCCGGTTAACCTAACATACCTCTGTGTTAACAAAAACAACTGGGTATAGTTTGCTTGAATGGAATCTTGATCATTGAATTCCCCACAAAGACCTGCAATTCAAAACATGAAACAGTGAAATATTTCTCTATGGAAGCCTGTTTGATACAATTGCATGTTGTTTTTCTTCTTTTTTTTTCTCCCTCTTAAACGCCTCACAAGATTGTGACAGCTAGTAAGAGGTGCAGTACTCTAGAGTTATGATAACTAATTATTTGGGGTCATCTTAAATTGAGCATAGAATTCATTGGCAAATATTCAAATGGCAGATTCTAAATAGCAACAAGAGATCCCTTAAAGGGATCTTAACGCCCACTCTTATCTATCCATATTAAAGATTGTTACAGTAATAACTGGATATAGGAATTGGGGACGACAGTGCATTTAATGTATATATTATGTAAATCTGGGTCTACATAAAAAAATCTTATTCCAACGAGATAAATATTGTTGAGGACAATTAAATTGTGAATTACAAAGTAAGCTCCCCTTGAAATTTTAGTTGAAAACAAGATTGCCACCTGGTAGCCATCTTGAATATGCTAATGAGATGACAATGAAAGGTGCACAGCTAGAACTTAGGGGGATGATGTATGTCATGTTTGGTTAAGATCAGGTCAGTAGTTTTCTTGGAATAATGATAAGAAGTTTCATTCAAATTTGGTTCCAAAACAACATTGCTTCCATGCGGCCATATCTAATAAGCAAATGAGATGAAAATGTAGGGTGCACAACTAGATCATAGGGAGATAATGTGGGCCAAGTTTGGTCAAAATCAGACCAGTGGTTTTCTTGGAATAGAAGTAACAAAAAAACAATATCGCCCTCCTGGCGGCCATATTGAATATTTGCAAATGAGATGAAAATGTACAGTGCATAACAAGACCATAGGGTGATAATGTATGTTCAGTTTGATTAATATGGGAGAGGTAGTTTTCTTTGAATAAAGGTAACAAAGAAAAACAACATTGCCCCTTGGTGGCCATTTTGAAAATGAAATGAGATGAAAATGTACAGTACACAACAAGGCTATAGAAGGATAATGTGAGCCAAGTTTGGTGAAAATCCGACTGGTAGTTTTCTTGGAATAAAGGCAACAAAAAAAAACAATATCGCCCCCTGGTGGCCATATGGAATAAGCAAATGAGATGAAAATGTACGATGCACAACTAGACCATGGGGTGATGATGTATGTTAAGTTTGATTAAGATTGGACAAGTAGTTTTCTTGGAATAAAGGTAACACACGAAAAGTTAACGGACTGACGACAGAAAAGCGATTTGAATAGCCCTCCATCAGAATGATGGCGGGCTAAAAATAAGCTTTACCCTGGGTTTGATCGAAATCCGCCTGTGAAGGATAGAACCATAGGCTGAGATCCTCATTAACGTTCTTAACAACCACAGTGGATCCAGTAGGCAAAACTACCTGATAAACATTTAAACAAATTGAATCGCATACATCATTGATTGATTCATTGGTGTTTTACGCAGCACTCAAGATTATTTCACTTATATGCCGGCGTTGCCAGGTTTAGTGGGGGAGTAAAACCCTGGATCTTCCGCGAGTACCTGGCAACTGTTTCACGTACTGTGACGAAGTCAAAAATTCACTCAGCATACATCATTGAACAAAATAGACAGGAAAGGAGTAACTAAACATGAACTATTGAAATCTTTCCCTGGGTGAATACATTATAAAGATTTTACCAGGCTTTGGCAAGGTTTTTTTGTACAGAAACGAACAGCTATTTTGCATTCAGAAGGAAAATACTCCTCTTTTCTTTGAATTTTATGGTGTTGATAATTAGTAAACCTATACATTGCATGCATAGTACAGTTACTAAGGCTTAAGTTATCATTAATATATAAGCTGTTTGAAGCTAGCAGCTATGGAAGCCGAATACAGACATTTTAGTTCGCGTGCTTGGCGACCCCGCCAGGGTCGCCAAAGCAAATGATTTGCGACTTTCTCTACCCCGCCAAACTCACCAAACACACCAACCACGCTAATCAACTTTATAAAAAAAATAGTATTTTTTTAAAACATTTCATTCTCGTCCTTCGCTACCTTTGCGAGGCTGGCGGGGGCAAGAAGGTCGCGATTCTATATCATTCGCGACTTTCTCGACCTTGGCGGGGTCGCCAAACACGCCAAGGTCGCGAAACAAGCTAAAAAAAAGATAGTATTTTTTTGCAATCCCGAATCGCGACCTTCTCGACCTTCGCATGCTTGGTGGGGTCACGAAAGGCGCGAGGGTCGCCAACCACGCGAAGGTCGAGAAGGTCGCCAACCACGCGAAGGTCGCCAACCACGCGAAGGTCGCCAACTAGTGAATTGTTGAGTGGACTTGATGTATAGCCTAGCTTAGGCGTGATTGGCGACCCTCGCGACCTTCGCGATCTTCGCGCCCTTCTCGACCCCGCCAAGCACGCGAAGGTCAAGAAGGTCGCGATTCGGGATTGCAAAGAAAATACTATCTTTTTATTAGCGTGTTTCGCGACCTTGGCGTGTTTCGCGACCCCGCCAAGGTCGAGAAAGTCGCGAATGATATAGAATCGCGACCTTCTCACCCCGCCAGCCTCGCCAAGGTAGCGAAGGACGCAAATGAAATGTTAAAAAAAAAATACTATTTTTGTATTAAGTTGATTAGCGTGGTTGGTGTGGTTGGCGAGTTTGGCGAGGTAGAGAAAGTCGCGAATCAATTGCTTTGGCGAGTCTGGCGGGGCCGCGAAGCTCGAGAATAAAATGTCCGTATTCGGCTTCCATAAGCAGCCACTCTTTTTTTAGAGATAGTTTCATCCCTGTGGCGGTCAAGGAGAAACTATTCAGCTATAACGTAGGGATGTTAAATAGAAAATAAAGTAAAATACGAAAATTCAGTTCTTCTTTACGTTAAGGTTTATGTGTTAGAATAGAAATAATGGATTGATTCTCTGCTTATACTCTGTAATATCTCCTTTAGTCACACAAAAAAAAATGAGCACTTCCTTTTTTCTTGCATTTATCACAGCGTATACGCTTAGAATTAATACATTATTTCTTACATAAATTTGGCCAGAAGTGAAGATAGACAAAATTTAGGTTTCTGAGTCTGGTGGGCATACAAGCACGTGGTCGTTCATTCTTTTTTTTTCTTTCGAGTTGCTTCAATCGGGTTGGGTGGGGATGAAAGGGGAACTAAGTTTGGATTTTTGTCAATTATTACAAACAATTCAACCCAGGTGAGGGACAGACAAAAAATGCCTTCCAATCTTCTTCATGTTCACAATTCCCATAACAGCAACTGACACGGGGAGACTCGTGAACATTATGACCCGCCAAGTTTTATTTTTGTCTAAACTATTTTGATGACAAATAATTCTGCATTGTAACATTAACATTTTCTTGAATTTAAACCTTCCTTCTACATTAAGTATACTTGGTGTGCACATTGTGAACCCAGTCAAACAATTTGAATTCGGCCTCTGATCATTACTTTTTAATAATAGAATTTAGATTTTTTTTCGGGAATCCTAGCAGATTTATATTGGACATTTACAGCAATTAGAACCAGGATTCCAGATGAAAGCAAGCACTGATATCATATTTTACTGAAACTTACAGAAAATAACAAACTTAAAATGAACATGAAAATTCCAGTTTTTTAGTTACTTACTTCAAATCCATCATCTGCCAGACGGAAAACTTTTGTTCCATAGGTCTGCATCCTTGCAGAATACATTTGTAATCTTGTGACCTCTGAACTACATCTGTCAATCATCAGGACAAGGTCATGAACTCTGACCCCAACAGCACACATACAGTTCCAGCCACTCCTACATGTTCTGAAAAAGCCTCGAGCCTGAAATAAAAATAATTTAAATGTGTGCAAAATTGAAAATATCAGCTCTGTTTTAACATTTATTGGTGACAAACTGATTGATTGATGGATGGATTTATATATGCTCTTCCCAAAAATATGTTTTACTTGTATCGAGGTGTAGTTAAGTCTACTGAGGAGGAAATCGCTCTCTTTGCCTGGAGGCAATCTTTTAATGTTAGCCGTTTTACTTGTAGCAATGTAAGTTCGTTATCTTCACAAATGCCAGAAAGGCTACAATAGCGAGTGAGCCTTTCATGAATCAAGAAAGTTACGAAAATATTGTCTAGGAATATTTCAACAAAAGAAATCAAACGATCACAACAAGACATTCATCATTTACCTATATTAATTTCTGTTCTTGACATCACGAACACATCTCCCTACGACAAACTGCATGTGGAGTGTCTATGGACGATTTCCACTGATATGTCCAGCAACACATAAAAAATAACTCTTTTAACTTTTTTTACTTTAGCAAAAAAAATATTTTGAAGTTTATTGGAAGTGTATGTGTGTTGGTTTAGGATCCAATGTTGAATTTGCGGTGAACTTCTAGAGTTATAGCATAAACGAACCAGTCAATAAAAATCTCTCAGAAACTTTTAACCACCAGTATTATTTAAAAAAACTTACTTCATAGGGCATCGATTTATGTTGGTAAAGAATGAACTCTCCTTGAGCACCATTTAAACCATAGCTAAAAAAAAATTAATTTGATTGTTTATTTTTAGACAATAATATACATGAGGGTATATATTGGTAGGTCTGTTGATGCAAATGAGCAGGGTTATTGTGGTTGAAAACCAAGTGCTGTGCCAAAGATATGCCCAAGAAAACTAGGAGGAGCTGAATTGATTGGTTGATGCTTTTAATCTGACTAGATTGTTTCACTTAAAAGTGGCATGAGCTGCCAAAATGTTGGTATTTTGACGTTAAAACAGAATGTTGAAATTATTGACTATTTTTCTCAAGACAAATAATTCAGAAGCTTTTTAGTGCTTCTAGTCTCGAAAATGTACGATAAAGTATGGTTTTGAACTAACTTTGGTAGTCCCGGTTATTCAAATTTTGTTTACTTTTCGAACACGTTTTCGATTTGTATAGGCCACATACTGTATGGATCTTCCTCATTCCAACGCCAATCATTTAGTTTTGTGATGGCCTTCAAGGCCTCTTACTGTAGTGACGATCAGAAATTATGAAAAAGTGTAAATTTTGATAGCTCATGCCGCTTTAAATGGCGTCATTTTGAGGCTTAGGGGAGGAGAAAACAAAGACGGAATCCTCCGCTTTTGGCAAATACCTGGAAACTTTTCAATATAAGGTGAAAAAACTGATTGATCGATCTTTGAAAACGCGCTCAAGATTATTTCACTTATACGGCAATATTGCCAGGTAAAGTTGGAGAGGAAAACTGGGCTCTTGAGTGGTGATGTTCATAAATACATTACGTGTATATATAGGATTATACATCGAAACCCAAGATTGAAGTTGTATTCATTCATCGTTATTTGTACTTGTCTAACTTCTAAATGCTATTGAAATATTTGTGAACTTACTCTCCATTGAAAGAAATGATGTGGCGTCCAGCAAGAACTTTACATACTCCCGTCTTCGTATTATCTTCAGAAATTATCTAAAATCAGAAGAGGAAAACAAGCATTTTTGGAAACTGTACGGGGAAAAAAATTTGTTGCCCTTTTTTTTTTGTTAGATTGTTTTTATTTAGATTGATTGATCAGTGTTTTACGCCGTGCTCATTATTATTTCACTTATATGGCGGCGCTGCCAGGTTTTGCAGGGGGAGGAAACTGGGCTCTTTTCCCAGAGGAAACCCCATGACCTCCGGCGAGTACCTGGCAAAATATTGTGCTCGAGTGAAAAATCCACTAAGAAATTTGTCCTTTTTTATTTAGTTTGTACCCAATTGATGGAAGGCCTGTGTCTGACTGAAATCACTGAGGCCCCTTTTTAGTCAGAAGACTAGGGGTCTATTTTTTATAATCCATTAGCTGGGTAGGGTCAACTTAGTTGTAATTTGAAATAAAATTATTATAATTTGAACTAAAAAGGTCTCTTTAGCTGACTTAAGAAAATGTTCCAGGTTTCGCTTGTTCAGGGGTTCTGCCACGTACTGTACAAGTTAGGCCTATCCATGTACATTTGACCAACAATATCCTTTTATAGGTTTCTCTCTTGAGGATTTATGAACAACCTTATATGACATTTTCTAAATGGGTTATAAATTACATATAATACCCCTTTGTGCACATCACATACAAAATTCAATGTTCCATTTACCACTCTATGACGGTTACGAAAGTTAATTAGCTCAGTGACATGTCAAACACGGTCTCTATACGCTCAGAGTGGTAATGTAATAATATTTTATGCTGTATTATTGCGGCCTTGCAATTTGTACACATCAGAGGTCGTGTATGATGTCACTTTTGACCAGTTTTTTTCATGAGCATTATGAAAAATAAGGAAATATTTCATCGGGACTATTTCTTTTGACTACCAGGGATCTAATACGAAGGTTGTTTCTTTTCAAATATGTTTTTCAAATATACATCAGATTTAGTCCATATACAAACAGAAACCATCTTCCCTGTTCATGAATCTTTTAAACTCAAAACAAACCCACCAGGGAAGTTCCATGTTGCTCTTGACAACAAAAATACTATTGCAAAATTTGTCTAGTTCTGAAAATATTTACACCTGACTTCCAACTCTTACCATAATAGACTTCTGAAGAACAGGAATAACACTGCCATTAATGTGAACTGCAACATTTAACTGAGACATTTGATCACCATCAACAAGTCCATCGTTCGTAGCTTTTATCGGAATCATAATCCCAGCTTTCCAGTTTTGATGGGTCAACATAACATCACATGATGGATATTCAAAATCTGGTCCAATCAAAACTTGTCTAACATTATCTCCCTTGAGACAAAATGGTGGATTGGTTTCTGAAAGACTGAACTTCAGATGAATGTAACAGTATTCAGGTAAACTGAAAACTCCACACAAAAATCTAGGTGAGATTGTTGAAGACACAACCACTTCAGCTGCAGATCCATCTTCCTCTAAGGTTAACTCATTTTTGGAAACCTGGATAATCAAAAACAGTCAAATGCATTAAAGACATTTTCTAAAAAAATAAGTTGATTCAAATAGTAAGTCAAAGAATGGTCATAGTCTTATTTTGCTGTCATATATTATAATGTTTCCATGTTGGATGGGTGGGTAGTCCGAAATATCTGCGATGATGATGTAAGACATTTTCTGACAGATAGGCCATCATCATCATCAGCACGCATTTGATCAATTTTCTGGGAATTTCTTGCCACCCTTCGAGGTGGCAAGACCACCCCTTGTTTCTCATCAAAAATATCAAGTTTCTCTTCATAACTTTTAAAAAATAAAATTACAAACCCGTACTTTAATGGTTTCCCTTTCTCCTCGCACCAATCTCAAGTCTGTACGTCGACACAAGACATAGCAATTTTATTTTTTAAAAGTTATGAAGAGAAACTTGATATTTTTGATGAGAAACGAGGGGTGGTCTTGCCACCTCGAAGGGTGGCAAGAAATTCCCAGAAAATTGATCAAATGCGTGCTGATGATGATGATGGCCTATCTGTCAGAAAATGTCTTACATCATCATCGCAGATATTTCGGACTACCCATCCCCATATACAAAGGCCCAACCCTGGTCACCTGATCATATATCTAAGAGGACAGACCGATAAAGACCTTTGTAAAACACATCATTTGCAATCCAAGTTTTAAAGTTGAGAAATTCCAAACCTTCAAAGTGAGACTAAAAAAATAACGAGATAAGCCAACTATTTGATCAGAAGAATTATTTTATTTCATTGATTGAGGTCAACACCACAGTAAAGATTATTTCACTTTGTTTTAAACAAACAGTTTAAATTGGTGAACAGGCAATTGCCTATGCTAACACCTTTGCATTTGATGGCAACATTACCATGTTTATTGTTTGAGGGAAACCTGGCTTTAGGCCCACGCTGGCCGTTGATTGGTAATACATTGTAGGTCCATCAGGCAAAGCAAAAGCCTAGTAACATTTGGGTTTTTTTCTTTGGAAAGGTGTGTGTGTGTGTGTAGGGGGGGGGGGGGGGGGGGGGGCACTCTATATGCACTGGGAATAAGAACAACAACCAACAACTTGTGCATTTTAGAAATTAACCAAAGAATTTAATTTGAAGCAAATAAGTTTGATTCTGACAGCTTATCCTTTTATCTAAAAAATTCAAACCGTCTTCATTACCTTGATTACTGGAGTAAAGGCTTCACTTATTGTTTCATTTGAACACTCTGTCTGTCGACATGCCTTCAATCCACACATAAACTGCACAGAAAAACAGTAATTAATGGCAAAAATATTTTATAAAAGTACTGAAGCATATACAATTTTGATATAAGAATTTAAATTTTTAACCTGAATTGTTGAATTTTATGAATCGTTAATAAAACATAATTTCAACATTCCAGGTCAAATGGTTAAGGACCATTTCAAAACCATGCGCATTGAAAAAAATTCCTTTTCTCACTTCTGCGGCAGATACCAAGCACAAATGTCTTGTAAGGGGATTTTCTTTGGATTCCAATGTTACAAACTGTTTTTATGCCCCCCCCCCCCTCCCTCTAAAAAAAATTACTGGACCTCTTAACCAAAGGTCAGTCATTGCTTATAAAAAGAACAAGAGCATAAGTCGGGGGTAAACTACATATATCTGTCTTCTACCAACATGAAGGTATTTCTGGTGGAACTAAATTACATATTTTCACATTCTTTTCCCATGATCATATTTTGTTTAATCTCAGTTTACCGCTATTCTTGCCATAGCTAAAGATTTGTACAACCTTGTCCATCATTAAAGTATAAAGTTTTGCAGAAAATTCTACTAAAGCCAAACTCCTGTCTGTCTCTAATTTAATGAAATATCAAGGGGGTTGGTTTATTACAACAACTTGCATGTATGATTGGGTATAAAGGTCTAAATGACGAACCATTTTAACACAATTAGAAAGTTGTCTCCATCATGGCATGGTTACTTCAGTAAAGAAGATTTTGCCTGCGCTCCTGTGTTTTAGTGTTCATAGATTTTAATGTACAATGTATAAGCAGGAATAGAAATGCAAATGACGTCATAAAATTAATTTTTTAAATGAGATGGAATAAACAGTAGTATATTAATCTGTACCTTTGGTATGGCCCCATCAAGGTCATCCGATGTCACATGTATTGACGAAGAAATATTGCCAGGTGACAGATCCTGAACAAACCTTATTTGGTCATTTTGATACCATGTGACCACAAGGTGGGTGCCATCATCTAGAGACGATTGTGACAGACATATTAATCGGTTGCTCTCTGTCGAGTTGAAATCTTCCTTTAGAATCGGAAAAGGCTCCGGTGGTGGAACTGAAATGATAGCATATATAAAGTCTTTTCTCACACTACACCCCAGATATTTCCTCTCCCAAGCAGTGTGTGTTTTTTTTGTGTGCATAATCAACGTGTGAAATTATCGCCCAAGTAACGCTATGACCTCACAAAAGAACTGCCAAAAGTGACTTCATTATAACGGTATTAAGATCAAGCGCCTATATTGAAGAGACTGGGATGCTGTCAATGACGTCATTTCTGACGTCACAATGCCTTATCGAGTCTTTCTTCAGACAGCCCGGCCGTTCTTGAAAATAGAGCGGCGTCACCAAATATTTTTTAAAAGTAGAGCCTTGTTTTTAATAAAACGCTGTATTTTTTGTGTAGTGTGAGAAAAAGATTATCAGACTCGAGCCAGTGTGTAACAATGAATATCATTCTCGTTTATTAATTTCCAGTTTATTAATTTTTGAAAATTAATAGACTTGAGTGATATTCCTCGTAACACACTGGCTCTCATTAGATAACCTCTATTTAATTTATATATCTTTATTTACAGTCAGAGGGTATACATGTAATATCACAATGCATATAGACAGTTTAAAACAAAACTGTTCTGTCCACTGTCCAGAGGCCCTCAAACAACAATTAAAATGACTAGAAGAATAGAAACAAAAACTTAGTATTGTGTGAAGACAGGCTGCTACGAATGGACTGGGTCGGGTCACAAATCTACCATAACCGACACAGTTTGCACTTTGAGATTGTTTTAAGACATTTTTACATTTTATTTTAAAAGCTGAAGAAAAGTATATGAAGTATTTTTCTGGGCGGAAAACCCCATAATTTGAATCTGCCTTAGTTTAGAAAACCCTGAAAATGTGCTGAGCTGGCTTATCTCTTCAACTAGTCGAGGCAAGGGATATGTGGGAGGAGGAAGTGGGAGATTTTATTCGGTTGTCCCCAGGGTCTCACATGGCCGACCTATAAATATGCAGCCGCAAGGGCCATTTTTGATTGTTTGATTGATTGGGGCTTAATGTCACATTCTACAGCTAAGGTCATAATAGTAAAAGGTATCAGCCAAACTTAATGTTCCCTCTTGATAGGTCAGCAAACATGGCAAAAACAAAGCCACAATCCCCAGCTGAAGGTAAGCAATTTTTTTTTAGGCAATGCGGCAGTGAAAGTCAATAAGCAGTCATGCTTATGAAATATAGGCTCACATTGTGTGCTTAGATGTCATAAGTGTGTGATACCAAGACCAGAAAGTGTGACACAAAACAGTAGAATAACTTCCAAAACCACAAATCGTATCACGCATAATTATAAGCTACGCCTCTTCTATTTTTACAAGGTAGGCCTACCGATATCATATGTGTTGAATGTCCCTTTACATCTAAGGCAAGAGGCTGTAATAAGTAGTGATATAGCTAGGCCTTACTGTTGCTACTGTCAAATTAGAGGATATGCCTATTTTACAGCAGAATGTTTTTTTTTATATTGGGGTGGAGGGGGGGGGGCCCGGGGGGCCTAGGTCCTGTAAGCTCTAATATGGAAAAAGGTCGTAGATATGTTCTGCGTCATTTCCAGTCTAAAACAAGCTCCAAATACTTGAACAAAAAGTGAAATAAATAATAAAGTTCTGTCATTTGATACTTTTGGATTACGATTTAATAGGTGGCGAGGGTTCCAGAGTTTTGAGACCAGAGGGGGTCATTGGTGCTTATTCGTGTAACAATCGGATGTTATTTGAAGAAAACAAGGAAAATCATCATTTTTTCATGGCTGCTATTTGAGGCTTTTAAAAGATTTATTCATAATTGCAGCACAGGCCCTGTAGACAACTTTTGTTTAAGGTGACGGGGATCGTTGCTATCTAATGCTATAAAAGCGAGCATGTAAGGGCCGCCAAGGCACGTTCTGGGCCATTACCAAGGCTAAAATCGCTATTATATTTCGAGTTGTTCGTGGATACAGATTACATGTATGTTTACTTTGCAGGAGATAATAAAACAAAACCGACAGTTTAGTGCATACTGTATGAGCATATGTGTAAGCCTATATGCAAACATGTTTCTGTTTGGATCCACGTTTGGGTAATTATTCAAAACCTATGTTCACATCGCAGCACAATGGGCGATACCTCTCATGCAAAAGGGACATATATGTGTGAAACATTGCATTTTATCAGAGCTGTTTCAAGGTCAGGTCTGACTCCATGCATTGCCAATGCAAGATGGCTTTTTTGCAGACCTCACCTGGCAGTGCACTACAATATATGTCACACTCACAGATTGTATTCTAAGTTGAAACCTCGTTCCGTTTAGTTCGCAATTTGTAGAGTGGATTATTAGAAGTTATTCTAATATATATATATGCCCACACAATATTATGTTTAGACAAACACGAAAGCAGCCCCCTCTGCCTGATCTATTTTTAAAGGGTAAAACTACACTCTGACACCATTAATTTGTTTACAAAATTCTAGAAATTTTAAAAGGCGTTTTTCGAAGAAATGGTTTTAGCTCATGTATGACCTCTTGGTGACCTTGGCCCTTCGAGGGATCTTCGTCAAATTTAGATCCCATCAAAAACCTTAGTGTTCTGACGATATATCCAAAATTTCATGAAATTTTAAACACCATTCTTTATAAACATGGTAAAAAGCTTTTTGATTCCATTTTTTAACTCCTGTGTGACCTTGACCTTTGGACGGATGTTCGTGCAAAGTCATTCAGCTAGCAGCCTTAGTTGCAACCTTACTTGAAATTTAAACAGTTTCTTGTACAATGTGATAACAAGGTTTTAAGCTCCTGTGCAACCTCTCAGTGACCTTGACTTAATCCAATGGTCGTCATAAGCCAATTAGCTAGTTACCTTAATACTATAGCAATGATGTATCCCAAGTTTCACGGAATTTGAAAAAAATGTTTTTTTGAAAAACATGGTCAACAAGCTTTTTAGTCTTTGTGTGACCTCTCTGTGACCTTGACCCTTGGACCGATCATCTTCATCAAATTTTGTTCAGATTGAAACCTTAGTGTAGCGATGATACCGGTATATCCCAAGTTTCATGAAATTTGAAAGTACTGTTATGTTAAACATGGTAACAAGCTTTTTTGTTCAAAATTTGAAATATATAACCTTGACCCTCGGACCGATGTATGTAAAAAGTCATTCAGCTCGCAACTTTAGTATAGTGATGATATCCCAAGTTTCATGTAATTTAACGCCAACTTTTTCTGAAAAACGTGGTAACAAGCTTTTTAGTCTATGTGTGACCTCTCAGTGACCTCGACCCTTGGACCGACCTTCATCAAATTTTTGTACAAATTGAAACCTGCTTAGTGTAGCGATAATATATCCCAATTTTGCGAAATTTAAAGCAACGTTTTTCTGAGAAACGTGGTAACAAGCTTTTCAGCCCATGTGCGAGTTCTCAGTGACCTTGACCTTTGACCTTATTGTGACATGTGTGAAAAAAATTCCCCAGGCCTATATGTCCCAAATCTGAAATATGGTAATCAGGTTCCTTGAACAGATAACTGAGCTATTGCACAAACAAAACGCGGTCGCTGATAAAACCAGACTTCTGATATTATTGAATTCAATCCAGTCAGCTTTTTTGAGTTTAGGCAGGGACAATACTCAATAGCACGTGCTTGTCTAAAGTAAAGGTAATTAGGGCCTACTCCGTTATTGGTATTTCATTTATTATAATAATTTCTGACATTTAATGGCCGATCAAATGCCGACTAAGTACGGACCAATAAATACCGAAACATAAATAACGAAGTACCTGTAGGCATTTAATATTATTGAATTGGTGTTTTGTCTTACTTTCACAACACTCAACAGGTTGTCACCGAGTATGGAGAGTGTAGCCGGCGCCAGTCACTTTTCGTGGGGAGCAGCTTTCTTCGATAAACTGTCAACGTTGAACGCGCCTTGTCAAATTATTGAAATTTGAATACTTTAATAAGCCTACCAATAAATGTCGAAGCTTCCCCATCCAAAACACAGAGTTGATAAGCCAGTGATGAAAGATCTAGCTGTCATTTAGAAAGTTGGACTTGCAGACATGCATGTACGTAGAGTTCGAATACAGGCTACATCCAGACGGCGCTGTAGCAGTGTAGGTAACACAACTCAGTCACAAGGTTCCGAAGGCTAAACTCAGTGGCCAAAGCCAAGGTTGGTAGTGGTTATTGAACAATGCCAATCCGTATCGTTTCCAGACTTTTACCTGGAAGTGCTAACTATAATAAAGGGATTTAGTAAATTTGATAGTTTGAAGTTTATCAAAAAAGTAAATGGTTCATGCTGAAATGAAAAACGTCCAGACCAAGAGTGAGCCATACAGTCCGTTGCCAAGATATTGATGATGGGCGGCAACAGAGTTTGAAGAACTTCAACTACAGTAGAGCATCGTCGGAACGATTAAAACTTACGCTCACTAGAATTCAACCCTGGGCATCCGGGGATCCTAGTAGAGATAATATTTTTTTAAAATAGGATACGGTAGGCCTATACACAAATTCTGGCCGTTTTGGGAAAAACAAAAAACATTTCCATTGGACATAGTTTGCTTTATTAAATGACTCAGCACACACGTTCGCAAGTAGCCCATACTAGCAATAGAACATCGCTTACAAGTTACATCGTAGAAAGAATTGCGTGTTTATAGGCTACTGCGTATTTTCCGATACGAAACCAGCCTTTTCTTCTGGATATGCTCCAAAGTGTTTCTGTGTCAAATAGAGACATAAATTATAGTTTTCAAACTGAATGGAGGATTCGAATGAGCGCACAGAAACGAAGATAGGGCCTACATATCTCAAATGCAATCTCATTCTCAGACTTCCTGGTCGACTAATGACCTACATATTGCAGCATAACTGCAACTTGCATGCTTCGATTCACCTTGGGTCCCCTCATGCTTTGATGCTTCGGAGGGATCTGTTTATTATCGCAACATTTGCATTCGGTTGCATCCTCGGCCAGGGTCAAAATCGCAATAAGCTCACATATTAACTGAGCGCGAGTGTAAGTTTTAACGTGGGTTCCGATGTTTGGTTTCGACAGAGGGATCAGCGCCATCATATAAGGCCTACATGTATGTTGGGGGCTTAGAAGCGGGTCAACGGACTGTGTGACACGGGTGAGAGGACAAAAAACAACAACCCAGAAACAAATTCTGAAGATATTTAAAGTGGCCTGCGCAACCAAACTTTTATCCCATAAACTCGATAACTGATAATTTCAACATTCTGGGAAAACAGAAACATTTTGGCCACTTGAAACGACAAGCGGGAATTCTCGTTGAGGACATGGCGAGTCAAAATGTCAACTTTGAAAATTATAGGCCTACATGTATGTAAATTTGTAATAATTTCTATTATAGAATGTGTATCTTGTCTTGGAATAATGATTTGCTGAGAAGCCGGGATTACAGAATTTCTTCGACCTATTATTTTTTTCATGAAAAAGAGTCTAACTTTATAGATTGAAATCATCTAATTATCGAGGACCTTTTCTCCCCGTTTAATATATAGGCCTACTTGAACATTTTTTAAAAAACTATTGAGGAAAAAAAGCTTTCGAAATTGTACTTCAAGAAACAAAGCACTCACGATGGAAAACGGATACATTTGGATTTAGACCCTGGCGTTTGTCGAGAAAAAGGGTGATATACGTTACGGACACATGCGTGTAGGCGTGATTGATTGATTGTTTGGTGTTTTACGCCGCGCTCAAGATTATTTCACTTATATGGCGGCGTTGCCAGTTTTATTGTGGGAGGAAACCGGGCTCTTTGCCCGGAGGAAACCCACGACCTTCCGTTGGTAACTGGCAACCATCCCACATAGGTCGTTCGAGTGAAAACCCAGTCAGAAAATTTTCTAATTTTTGGACTGAGTGGGATTCGAACCCGCGACCCATTGGTGGAAGGTGTAGGCTATGTACATCACAGATAATACATTTATGGTCTCGCGATAAGTTCACATCGGCCGAGACGCCAAAAGCTTAAGTCCGATATGGAGTTTTAATCCAACAGTGTTGTGGGCGTGTAGGGCTACAATTCGATTGAAAATTCGCGATTTTTTTTAAGGCGTCTCATAAAAGCGTGGGTGGTTGGTCAAGGGAGCTCTGTGCATAATTCGTACAGAATATCAAGACCAACGCTCAATAAAGGTGTGCCAGATTGGGTGCATAATATATGGATCACGGTCAATCGAGGCTCACGTATAACTCGAACAGAAGATCAAGACAAATGCACAATAAAGGTGTGCCAGATTGGGTGCATATATAAATGCACAATAATGACTTTCGCGTGGGCGGGTCAATCCAGGTTCACGTATAATTCGATTGATTGATTGATTGTTTGGTGTTTTTAATATGGCGGCGTTGCCAGTTTTATTGTGGTAGGAAACCGGGCTCTATGCCCGGATGAAACCCACGACCTTCCGGTGGTAACTGGCAACCATCCCACATGGGTCAATTGGGTGAAAACTCAGTCTTTTAGGACTGAGTGGGATTCGAACCCGCGACCCAATGTGGAAGGCCGTTCGGATTTAGCGTCCAAACTTCTGACTTTTCTCTTAAATTCTGAAACAGAGCGTTTAAAGGATGAACATCGGTGAAGCCTGTAACCGTACGACCCGAAGATGTAGTCTAACGACGGAGGCATTTAAATAGCCGGGATGTATGAGTATTTCTCGATAAAAGTGACCAATAATTAGCTAATTCTGTATCAACGAAATGTCACCTGTATTTGGCAGCTCATGTCACTTTCATTTTTCTATCGTGCATGTGGGCTGTTGGACCCTGTTTCGCTCAAGGCGACCCGCCAGACTAAAATATATCGCTTTTATTCTTCTGCCAGTGTCACTTTATTTCAAAATATACATATCTCTTGACGGGTTCCTCCGTGGTATACAAAAATCCACATGTAAAACTTTGCTAAATCACATAGTTCTTGTTCTTTTTCATACAGACATATCCGTTTGCGTATGACAGAGATCAATTTAAAAGGATCGTGTCGTGTTTGGTGGACAATAAACTGGTTTTGACTTGCGTATCAAATGTCAGCTTATATAGCTTGATATATATATATTATTTTAACACCATAACACACGGGCACAGGGCTTGCTATATATGGAATCCATACGGTCAACAATTAGGCCTTTTACTTTATTCTCTATAATCTCGAAGTAAATTTGGGATTTCTCGTGATTTTTTAATTTTTTTAAAATGTTACTAATGCTGTCATGCAATTGACCATACTAATCTTAAGTTCATAACGAGATTTTAAAAGAATACATTACGCATAAAAACTTTGCATTCAGTTTTACAGAGCATGCTTGGCTTGGTAAGCATACTTACGTTATAGATAATACCCAACAATTCAAACTTTCCATCACAATACTTATTGTAATGGGGTTTTCAAATTTGGTTTGTTTGGTAATATTTTAGTACCTTAAACCCACAAAGAAATGCAATATTTTACTGTGATCAAAAATATAACATAACTAGAGAGGGAATTCTACAGGGCGAAATATTAGGCCAAATACATATTGTCATAATATTTCGTTAAAATGCATGGGTTTCAATGCTTCAGTACATTATCTATTAAGTATTATGAATACGGCCAATCTGCATGTTTCAAAATGAAATCAAATTGCGTTTATAGTGCATGTGCACTGCTCTATAGAGAAGGAAACATATTCAAGACAATATATTATGTATATCTTTAGAACACTATAGGCCTATATATAAAACACTCTGTAGATTACTTTCATTCGATACCGCTCTGTTTGATATTTCAGTTGGATCGAAACAGAACCGTCAAAAAGAAACGTTGTGCGTAAACTTACCAGCTTGCAGAATTGGTAGAATTAAATATATCCATGCCCCAAGAATCCATAGGTCTTTCCAAGGGCGGGGCGTGAAGGTATTACCGTGCACCATTGTATGCGACACGGCAAAACTGTTCCTCGACGAATATTATGGGCACAACATTTTACAGAAACTTAAAAAAAGAAGTCCAACCTATAAGTTTCGTCAAATAAAAAAAAACGAGTGTTAAACCAGCAAGTAAATTCTGTTTAAGATACCGCCGAGAAGTAAAACGCGGTAGATAGGCCCAGGGTTGAGCGACGTACCTCTATAGGTAACAGACAGGCCTACTAGCTGGGAATTGAATACAGGTAAGAAAGGGACCGGATTTATTAGGCGCTTGTTTGAAATATAATACATCCTTTTCAGTTAAAATCTGAACAAACACCAGTGGAGCATTTATTGTCCCAAAGGAATGCAAGGGTGACATCACGTCATTCTTATTCCCCACTGCGGTCATCTTTTTGAACACGTTTTGGATTTGTGATTTTTTTGTGTGTGTTTCTCGAAAAACGATATAACTGCATGTGTATAAGCAAAATTAAAATATCCTGGAAACTCGTTGGAAACCTTATTCTCGGTTTAGTCCTTTGGAAAGATTGATTGATTAGTGTTTTACGCCGCAATGAAGGTCGTTTCCCTTTAATGGCGGCTGTGCCGGGTTTAGTGGGAGAGGAAATCCCCGATCTTCGACGAGTACCTGACAACTCTTCAACATATGTATACGTGAAAAATCCAATCAGAAATTGTTATTTGATCTCAGCGGGATTTGAACCTGCACCGATGGAAGGCCCGCGTCGGACTGTCGGACTATCACTCTATAATCAACTAAGCCAGCAAGGAAAGAATGTTCGAAATAATACCATCCTTACAGTGTGAAATTGTTTAAATATTAAACCATGGAGAAATTAGTGTTGATTCAGTCTCATAAGTTTCATAAGTTCACTGTTAGATGTATGCCTATGGTGAAATTCTCCCCAGTAGTACAAGCTAGAATATTTCCCAACCACTGCTGAGGTTAAGAAAACCAGGTCTGCCAATCAAAAACACAGTGAGGACGCCATGAAAACTATATTTCATGTCACTTTTTTAAAGGTCATTCTGCAAAAATAGGAAAACGTATTTAGAATATGATTTGCATATATGCAGTGAAATGGGACTACCTGTTGATTGTATGTTGTAACCTCAGAATGCAAACCATGGGCTTCGATCTTGTCTCCGCATCAATTCATGAAAAGGGTGCTCAATAATTGATAACTTTTTAAATATCTTTCTTGTCTTCCTTAAAGTTGCATGAGCTACCAAAATACACACTTTTTTCATAATTTCTGATCGTGACAACAGTAAGTGACTTTGAAGGACATCGAAAAACTAAATGATTGGCCTGGGAATGAGGAAAATCCATACAGTATGTGATCTGTGCGAACCTAAAACGTGTTCGAAAAATAAACAAAATTTAAATAACCGGGACGACCATCCAGTTCAAAACAATACTTTATGGTACATTTTCGAGACTAGAAGCATTAAAAAGCTTCTGAATCATACGTCTTGAGAGAAATAGCCAATAATTTCAACATTCTGTTTTTACGTCAAAATATCAACATCTTGGCAGCTCATGCCACTTTAACAGTATAAAGTGTTATCTGTTTAATTTTTCTTGACGCGCTTTACTAATTGTGTGCAAATTACTATATATAAAGTCCGTATATGCTTTCACCCATTTGAATGTTACTGTACCCACGCGGAAAATTAACTGCCGATTATAGTTACATTTCATCCATGTGGAAAATATTTTCCACTTAAGTGAACACAATCTTAAACCCAGTTCAAATGGAAATAGGCCAATGCATGCCCACCAAAGCAGAATTATTTAACATCGACCCGTGGCATGAGATGCCAAATATGGAGAGAATTTCGATGTATTGTTATTTTCACACTTCTTAAGATCTTGTGGGTTGCTGACTAAACTTCTCTTGACGATGGGAATTGATAAAAAAAAGTCCGGATTTTGGCAGCTCAGGCCACTTTAATTGTGGGTTGCTGACTGAACTTCTCTTGACGATGGGAATTTATAAAAAAAAAGTCCGTATTTTGGCAGCTCGTGTCCGTTTAATTATGGGTTGCTGTCTAAACTTCTCTTGACGATGAGAATTTATAAAAAAAAGTCCGTATTTTGGCAGCTCATGTCCCTTTAATTATGGGTTGCTGTCTAAACTTCTCTTGACGATGAGAATTTATAAAAAAAGTCCGTATTTTGGCAGCTCATTCCACTTTAATGATGGGTTGCTGACTAAACTTCTCTTGACGATGGGAATTTATAAAAAAAAAACTCCGTATTTTGGCAGTTCATGTCACTATAATTTTGGCAACTGCGAAATCAATTTGCATGGACTTGGTCCCATGCTCACTGATATCTTATTTCAACCTAAATCATTTAGTTTTCAATAATCTACAAATTATTGTGGCCAATGGAATGCAGGAATAAAACACAAATTTTGGTATCATGTGTCGTTAAAGAAGAAGATAACAAAAAATTATTTTATAGTTCAGATGGAGCGCGCTTATATAGTTCCTTTCCAACGGTACCATAGGCCTACACATATTTTGCGATTTTTTAGTGGGCTATGATGAAGTTCATAAAATACCGTGTTACGTTACATACACAAAACCAATTGGTCGAATTTCAAAACCTCCCATTTAAACCCAGGTTAATTTTACTCTCTTCAAAGTATTCCTATCTTGAGAAAATTCTTTTCAGTTTCTCGAAACTTAGTAGTTACAAAGGCCATGAAGAGCATCAATTTAACCTAGGCTTAAATGGGAGATTTTGAAAGTTGGCCAATTTGTTTTGCGTATTGTGATATTTTATCAACTTCACTCTCAACAAATCACAAAAATATGTGTTTGATATTGTTTTTTCTGAACCCTAAATTGATTTTTTGTTTTCTCCCCCTGTAAACGTAGATTCAATCTCGGCTACACCCTATCACATATATATGCTATCATAGACATGCTTTGCAGAAAGGAAATCTAACATTGTTACATTTTAACAATCAAGCTGGATAAAACAGGATATATTTCAATGAGTATATATATAAGATATTCTTGTTACGGGCGTTGTTGACTCTTCTGCTAAAACTTTTTTTTATACCGACTTCCGAGTGAATCGGACCACATTTCAAAACGTGTAATTTAACCGTTTACCAAAACTTGGCAACTTGATCTTTCACTGTATTAAAGAGAACCAGAACTTGTATTTGAAGTAACCGGAAAGCAACACGTTCAATGGGATCGTTTCAAACGTGGAATGAGAGGAAATTGTTCCGAAAACAGTTTCAAGTGCTGAGATAATTTTAAATGCTAGTTTTTATTTTAAAGTATAGGAATGGCGGTAAAGCTAAAGTAATCTGACTTTCGTCATTTAAAAATAATGTTTCTTTTGCCAAGCGTTAAATACTTTAAAGGGGCATGAGCTGCCAAAATGTTGATATTTTGACGTTGAAACAGAATGTTGAAATTATTGGCTATTTTTCTCAAGACGTATAATTCAGAAGCTTTTAAGTGCTTGTAGTCTCGAGAATGTACGATAAAGTATTGTTTTGAACGATCTTTGGCTTAGAATGAATGAATGGTCGTCCCGGTTATTAAATTTTTTTTTACTTTTCTAACATGTTTTCGGTTCGTACAGGCCACATACTTTATGGATTTTCCTCATTCCAACGCCAATCATTTAGTTTTTCGGTGGCCTCCAAAGACTCTTACTGTCGTGACGATCAGGAATTATGAAAAAGTGTGAATTTTGGCAGCTCATGCCACTTTAAATGAATTAGACATAGTGTATATAATTAAAATTGTGAATCCTATTTCATCCGAATCGGACTCGTATCAGTGGATGGTCGCATTCGATCAATTGGAAATATCTCAACTCTATGACCAAAGCAAATTGATGTTGTACGGACCAGTAGACCATTGGGCCTAATAGATGATTGCCATAGAGATTGGATATTTTCATTAGCATTCGCAAATTAGAGTTGAATCGAAAAAAACATCCTGGATTTATTAGGGGGATGAAATCGACCTTTTTGCTCAGGAACACCATTTCAGTCCGCATTCCGTTGGATATCGAGGAATGGGAAATTAACCTAGAAATATCATATAAGTTTACAGTATGTGGTGTACTTTAAGCACTGCTTCTCTAGGCCTATTCTATGCGCTTGGTACTGGTATTTCAGTTTTTCGGCCGTTTCTTTCACATGCATGTCGAGGAATGGGAAATTAACCTAGAGATATGACATAAGTTTATGTGGTGTACTTTAAAGCGGCATGAGCTGCCAAAATTCACACTTTTTTCATAATTTCTGATCGTCACGATAGTAAGGGGCTTTGAAGGCCATCTAAAAACTAAATGATTGGCGTTGGAATGAGGAAAATCCCTACAGTATGTGGCCTGTACGAACCGAAAACGTGTTCGGAAGGTAAACAAAATTTAAATAACCGGGACGGCCATTCATTCATTCTAAGCCAAAGTTAGTTCAAAACAATACTTTATCGTACATTTTCGAGACTTGAAGCACTAAAAAGCTTCTGAATTATACGTCTTGAGAAAAATAGCCAATAATTTCAACATTCTGTTTAAACCTCAAAATATCAACATTTTGGCAGCTCATGCCCCTTTAAGCACTGCTTATGTAGGCCTATTCTATGCGCTTGGTACGTGTATTTCAGTTTTTCGGCCGTTCCTTTCACATGCATACCAGCCAAACAGGTGGGCTAATTTCTGTTGTATAATTTAGTGGATGGTAAGTAGCAATGTTCGTCGAACAGTTCGGAAAAAAACTCTGATAAGTATGTTATTTGATCCCCCTCACGCCTACCTTTGTATTCCTGGAGTTAGACTAGGTAACTGAACACGTCCTCAAATAATCCGAGCCATGTCAAGCCAGGCGAAACCAACTTCTTTTTCAAGAAGTCACACACTGGGGAAATATGTGTGTATACATTATCGTAACTCACATGAGTTCAGTGCACTTGAAATAATCACAGCAAGTCTGAATTGATATACAGACCGGCACAATCTATGTAAAAACGTGTAGATTTTGATTCGACGATTTCCGACAAGTGCGTGTACACCCAAAGTTATCTCTTCTCCATACTTATTCGGTCGCCATATGTGGAAGAGTTGTCAGGTACTCGCCGAAGGTCGGGGGTTTCCTCCCCACTAAACCTGGCAACGCCGTTATATAAGTGAAATAATCTTGAGCGCAGCGTAAAACAGCAATCAATCTGCATACTTATGACTGTTGTAGACGATAACCAGCCAAAATTGACGACTCGTTAGAGCAGAATCATAAATGAACACTTTTTCGTTCCCGGTAATCACTCATGAATTGACATCAATGAAACGATAAGAAACTGTAACGGTATCTAAAAATCCACGAGAAATAGTTGCTCTTATCTACGACGGTTGTTCTTGTGATATGAGTAGAATCCTTTGTATCAGCGTTTTAAATCAATTCATCAATTTTGCAAATCATTCAATCAATTTTGTAAACCAATCAATCAAATTTGCAAATCAGTCAATCAATTTTGAAAAAAAATTATCCAAATCTGGTTCCATTTGTAATGGTTTGATCAGAGACAGTCAGTTACAATGCCGAATGTTTGGTTTCCACCTTTTTGTAAACTTGATTAGATCTGAATCAAGTTATAGGACAAATACCACTTTTAGTTTAGTTTGAATGACCATCTAGCCAATGCTTAACTTCATTGTCTTTTTTACCTAGGTGTTTCTGATTGCCATGATCATATTTAGTTATAATCTCAGTTTACCGATTATCTTGCCACTGCAGAAGATCCGTATGGGCTTAGTTTATTACAACAACTTATGATTGGATACATAGGTCTAAATGACTTAGTCCGAAATATCTGCAATGATGATGTAAGACATTTTCTGACAGATAGGCCATCACCATCATGATGACCTATCGGTCAGAAAATGTCTTACATCATTATCGCAGATATTTCGGACTACAAATGACATAGCCCTTTTTAATACAAATGGAAACTTGTCTACATGGTTATTTTAGTCAAAAAGATTTACCCTGTGCCCGAGAGTTCAAAAATACATGTTTGGTTGCAGAGACATTGTCCGAAGCCAGCATGGCTCAAATTTCCACTAGCAAGCAAGGTGTCCGAGGGTCATACAAAAGATGCTTTCCAAGAATTTTCTGAACTGAGGCCTATTTCACGAAAATGCGCGTATAATTTAATAATTTTCACGTATAACTGAAATAGCAACATATCCCTGGAGTATGGTATTTCAAAATATACACAAAGAAAAAAGTTAAGCACCCCCCTGGAAAGTCTGCACTGACCGATAAAATCATTGGTGTAGGGAGATTGTTGGCAAACTGATGTTGCAGAAACGATCGTGACCATATAGGGCAACATTCTGGCAATAAGAAATCACTATTAATGACAATAAGCTGTAAAATTTATTCAGGATATCGTTAGCCAAATCAAAAGTGTATTTTAACAAAATAAAAAGATGCTTGTAAGTATGAAACTTCAGAGTCCATCTGGCTTCACAGGGCGAACATATTGAAGTAAAAATGTTACTTTGAGTGCGTAGAACACATCCCTAGAGCAGAAGGTCAATACCGCGTATATCCTCCATTAGCTTCCAACCTGCGTCTCGATCCTCCAGTGAGACGTCGGATCTGTTGAAGGGGTAACTGTCGCCAATACCGATGTAATGCGGCTTCCAATTCCTGCTGATTTTGTACAGGAAACTATAGGGCTTGAAGGTTTCTGCCCATCATATCCCAAATGTGCTCTAAAAAGGATTCAAATCCGTGCAGCGTGATGAGTTTTAGTGACTGTACCTTCTTGGCGTTTTAGTTCTATGGTTTACCTCCAAAAAACAACAGCCCACAGAAAAATCCCTCTAGGAACCCAGTTGCATTAATAGGAATAGTGCAATACTTTAACCCCCAACCTATAGTGTATTTGGTGTTTTATGCCAAACTCAAGATTATTTTCCTCAGATTGATATTTGCAGGTTTTGTATTTATTGACATTAAAACACACAGGCACAGCAAATCTTCTTGACTGAAATGACCATAAAGTTTCTAATTGTCTTAAAAAGGCTGGGGGGGGGGGGGGGGGTGTCATTTATTTTTTGTAATAAACCAAAATCCATAAAATTTCATAAGGTTGAAGATAGACAGGAGTTTGGCTTTAGTCAGTAGCATTTTCTGGAATACCAAGTAGAGAAGCCAGACTACATGGCTAAAAAGAAACCCATGACCTTCCCCTTCGGTGGGTTGGACAAAGGTGTATTAAGCTTTAGTCTGACTTTAACTGGGCTAAATCACAATCAAATTCCTTTGTGACACAACAGCTTTATACACCCTGGAATGTGGCAGTCCATCCACATGTCTCTGGAATCAACCATGTAACTGATTAAAATGCAACTCACAAAATAGTCTCCATGGTTATATAAGCCAAGAAGATTTCCCCTGTGCCCGTGTATTTTAGTGTTCATAAATAGTATGATTGATTGATTGATTGTTTGTTGTTTTACGCCGCGCTCAAGATTATTTCACTTATATGACGGCATTGCCAGTTTAATTGTGGGAGGAAACCGGGCTCTATGCCCGGAGGAAACCCACGACCTTCCGCTGGTAACAGACAACCATTCCACATAGGTCGTTCGAGTGAAAACTCAGTCAGAAAATGTTCCAATTTTTTGGACTGAGTGGGATTCGAACCTGCGACCCATTGGTGGAAGGCTGTTCGGATTGAGCGTCCAACGCTCTACCTACTGAGCCACGGAGGCCCCTAAATAGTATGAAGAATGACCAGAAAACAAACAAATGGTTGATGATAGGGTAATTTATTTCCAATTACATCATAAATAATGTAAGGCAATCCTGACAATGGGTGAACTGCAATATTGATCAATTCAAAGAGACATAATCCCCCAGAGTGATAGAATTAACGCAATATTTATTCTACCCCCAGAATGAGGGGTAAAACTTGGACAAGGTCAGCAAAGTGCTAGGTTTTCTTTAATAAGTATGACAGAAAACAAAACACATACACTCCTTAAAATGAGAAAAAAGGCAGAGCACTAGCTATGATTATTTAAGATTCGTTCACAAAGGGTTAAATCCTAATATACAGGTCCAAATGAAATATCATAGGTTTACTTTATTACAACAATTTATGATGGGGTATAAAGGTCTAAATGATATACCTCTTTTTAACACAATTAGAAACTTGTCTCTGTGGTTATTTTAGACAAGAAGATTTTCCTTGTGCCCGTTTGTTTTTGTGTTCAGAAATATATACAGGTATGTAAATCTGTTTTCTTGTGGGTTTTCGGGAACACGGTTCAAATAGCAGAAATGCAATTTGAAACATTTCCGATTAATAAAGCGAGACCAAAATGTGCTTGTTGGTTTAATGCCAGGGTTGAGAGCTTATATCATTACGTCTATTGTTGTCCCATTCATTCATGTAAAAGCCATCCCTGGACAAACCTAATGATCCCCATTTTGATTGGATAAAAATTGCTGTAACGTAATATAAAAGCTGTTTGTTAACTTAAACAGTATTTCAATTGCCAGGTTCAATCTTCTTATAAACTGAAACCTATCTGTTTGATTCTTTGACCTAAACCACACCTCGTATTATAAATGTAATTTTAGACCTTTATAAATAAAGGGTTGGGAATAGATTTTTGTAAGTAGACTCTATTTGAATACCTTTCCAGTAGGTTTATAGTGTTTACTCACGGTAAGTTTATAGTGTTTACTCACGGTCATGTAGGAGTTATCTAGTTTGATGTGATAGGTTTATTATATATTTCCAACAAAATACAAACTATCCTAATTGTTTTTAAAAACATTCAGAGATCATTTAGTTGGTTGAATTAAAATGACTTAACAATTCAAGAGTTTAAACCATCTGTAATTCTTAATATATAAGGAGATCAATTCACGTGGTTAGTTGAATTCTCGACAATCTGTGGCAGTATTGAACAATAGACCCTTTCGGCTTAAGGATTGACGCTTGCGCAGAAGCCTCGTTGTATGGCAAAATGACGCTAAATTGAGTTTTTGGATCAATTTGAATCGTGTTCATTTCGTCTATGACGTCATTCTAAGCCGAAAGGGTCAATTCAAGAGTTATTCTTTCATTCTTTAGCAGCATGTAATCCCATGTAAAGCACGTCATAATTATTGCAAGAAACTGATTTCAAGCTATAACACACCACAATAAATCAGTTTTTCAGTTTTGGTAAACTTGATGAATCGCACTTCAGCAAGGCAAACATTTATAATATAAACTTAAACTGTT
Source organism: Lepidochitona cinerea (assembly GCA_963971465.1). Lineage (NCBI taxonomy): Eukaryota > Metazoa > Mollusca > Polyplacophora > Chitonida > Tonicellidae > Lepidochitona > Lepidochitona cinerea. The sequence goes on from OZ020553.1 coordinate 42,628,859, forward strand.
ACGTGTCACTGCTTTACTCAATTCTGATACTGGGTTTAGTAGGCGTTAAAGTCAGAGGTTATTAACGTATAACTTACATTGCACTCACTATAACATCCTGTCTCTCACTTCTCAAACCTGTTTCAGAAACATTGACATTAGGTGTGGGCGAACATACATGTAAGTCATGTGTTCTTTCTTACATTTACATGACTTAAGTTTCACATTGCAGTCATATTTATTTGATTGATATGTACACGATACCAGGGTTAATGGGGGAAGATATGAGACTTTAGAAGACCCTTTCCATAGGTTGACCATAAGTACCCCAAGAAGAAAATTCCACGACTTAGCTGAGTATAACTCCGGCCCGGTGATAGCAAATCTATGACAAAACTTTGTAGAGCTTGACAAAAGTATCACTATTTATATATGACATAATTGATCACACAAAAGAAATACAAAAACAGCGAATCAAATCTGGCACAAGAATTACTTAATTATTATTGGTATATAAGCTTAAAACCCGTTCTGACGGTGCGATTTGTCCTACAGACTTGTAGCAAACGATTAAAATGAATGCATCTGATTGGTTGACAAATTGTATCGACCAATTAAAAGCATCCATTATAATTGCATGCTACAAGTCTGTGCGACAAATTGCACAATGAGAATGGACCTTAAGATAACACCAGTATACGGTCTGTTAGCTTGACTGATTGGTTAACATTCTAGAACATACACAAGATTATTTCACAAAAGTGGACCTGATACCTGAAGCTAAGTCTTGAACTTCCATTGATACATGGCAAACATATTTTTGTGGGAGGGGGGAGGTGAGTGAGATAGAAACTCGCAACGCCTTGAGGGAAGGTTGTTTGATTGAAAGTCCAAGTACATGTAGAACTTTTACCCTAGCTAGTTGAACTGAACAATTCTCATTTGCCAGTAGGATTAATGTGATATTATTCCCAATAGGTGATTTGTCAATTACTTACAAATGACATAATTTAGCTACATCACCAAAAGTGCGACATCCTCCTTCCATCCATGCATCCCCAGTTCGAATGCCACTCAGACCAAACAAAAATGAATAATTTTTAAGTGTGTTTTTCACTTGATCACTGTATGTTGAAGAGTTACCAGGTATCACTGAAGGTCGTGGGTTTGCTCTGGGGAAAGCACCCGGTTTCCTCCCCACTAAACCTGGCAACTCCGCCATATAAGTGAAATAATCAATCAATCAGCCTATTGAACCTAAGTGGTAGACAGAACAATTGATCCATCTGTATTAACTTAAATTTTTGGGCATTTCAACAACAGATTTTACACCCATATTGTGACAGTTTATGTCCAAATGAATCTAGTAAAGTGAAAAACTGTTGCATGAAAAGTGAGTTTTCCCTTTAATATGGTAGAAGTCTAAATGAAAGCTAGGCTTGTCCTGTCGAACATTGATGACATAAAGTCATGACATTGTTGCATGCAAAACCGACACATGATATATATTATCAGCTGTCTTAAAGTTAGCCCAGATTATCGGTCTACTGGTATAATGACTTCTAATGTGTCTGGTTAGGCAGAGAGCAGATTTCTCGGCTAGAGTAAAGGTAATAGATTCAAGAAAGCTGTGAAGGATATAATTACAAGTATATACACTATCAATTAATATAAATATTTGTACACAACAATTTTAACAGCTATAGAACCTGGGGGAGGAGGGGGGGGGGCATCTGCATCACCTTATACTGGTTACTCTGGGGGCGCGATGCTAGAATTGTAAATTGGAATGGTAATTAACCAAATTGCTCCCAAACGAGAAATCTAATCTTAGTAACGAGGCATAACAAAATGAAGTATTATTTACAAATGTCAACCAGTGGGTAGTCTCTCTTTATCCATAGTGTCACAAGTGATGCTAAACCAACTTAGTTCCGTCACATTCTAAGTGTAAGAGCCCATCTTCGATAGTAAATTGTTTTATATTTTTTCATAAAGTGTGCAGTAATATCACTACAGTGCACGTGATGAGGAGAAAAAAGTCCTTTCCACTTTGACAACCATTGTCTGTTTCTTTACGAAACCATTGTTAACACTTTCACTCTGTGTTAAATCATGGAAAATCCGAAGCCTTGTTTCACATCCAGGGAGGTAATCCTTTGCATCCATTGACAGAGTTATCTCTCTTTATCCAAGTACCGTCACTTGTAGAACCACAGAATTGGAAAAACTAATATATCTAATTTTGTCCGAATCTCTGATATAATCCTTCAGAGAACAGTGTCAAATAATGACATTCCTTTTGTTATATTCTCATCCTAAAATTAAAACACATAAGAAAAACATTTTTATTAAATGCATTGATTTCTTTTATCACAGGGCTTTTAAAAGTGACTTAAGCTTCCAAAATGTTGATATTTTTTCATTTTACAGCAATATTTTGAAATTCTCACCTATTTTTCTCAAGATGTGAAAAAAATTCAACAATTTGGTGATAAATACCTTGAGAACGTTTAAGTAGCATTTAAGAGTTAAAGAGTTCACTTTTTAAATGAACTTAAACCATAACATTCTCTGTATAATCTGAATTAAAGAGAAAAACACAATTTTTGGCAGCCATTTTTTTTTCTTGTTACCAAACTGTTAATTAATCAAGAAGACATGTTAAAGGACAACAGTTGGACGATCTAAGGAATTAGTATATGAACACTAATCAGGTATAGTTATTGTAATTAATCAAGTTACTTATTATTAATTATAAAACAAAAGAATGAAAGTCAAAATTTCAACTCACTCGTCTGCAAGTGTCCATAAATTCCTCTAATGATATTACGCCATCTTTGTTCATGTCCATTTTCTACAACGAGAAAAAAAATGATGAGCTATTGAATTGAATTACTGAGTACCAAACAAAGCTTCTTGTCGGCTAAAATGTTGATGCAAATTGTATTCAGGTGTATTGACTGCTTTCATGTTTATAGCTAACACTGAAGATTATTTAACAAACACTGTAGCGCTGCCACATGTAGGCAAATTGGGGGAGGGGACTGGGCTCTGTACCTATTGGTTCATTGATTGATTGATTGTTTCGTGTTTTACGCCGCGCTCAAGATTATTTCACTTATATGGTGGCGTTGCCAGTTTTATTATGGGAGGAAACCAGGCTCTATGCCCAGACGAAACCCACGACCTTCCGGTGGTAACTGGTAACCAGGCCACATAGGTCGTTTTTTTTCCCAATTTATTGGGACTGAGTGGGATTTGAACCCGCGACCCATTGGTGGAAGACTGTTTCATCGAAGGTTGGTTCATTGATCATGATGCAGCCAACTGCTTCAGTTCCTCCTTTGTCTGTTTATTTTAGGACTGATCGTCCAAATGGACGGTTGCCATACAGGATTATTGGGAAGGGGGAGTCAAGTGACAAAGCCAAACTCAAGGCCTGAGGATTCCAGATAAACCGGTCTCATTAGCAACGCTCCAGGCATCTAACGCTGACCCGTAACCACTGCATTAGCTGCTAATCACCCAAATTTGACCAGATCTCTCAATGTTGTTCCAATAACTCGAAACCAAACTTATTTTGTGAAGCTAACAAATGCTGGAAAAACAGCAACTGCCTTTATATAATTATGTCATAGAAACTTTGGACATAACATGGTTACCCATGGGGCTAACTTAGGGTACTAGAATCTCCCTTACCACAGTGTTGGCTGGTAAATATTTTTAGAAAAGATTTTACAGGATATACTTCATTGATAAGATGATGATGATTGATTGATTGATTATTTCAATTACATGGCGGAGACAGGGATGATGGCTGAACGTAACTAAGGGAGCGTAGCCAATTATCATTCGCAATTCAATCGTTCGTGAAGGCCAACAATTTTTCATCAAGTTATAAAATAATGTTAGCAGCCCATTACCTGAAAGACGCGATCCACATGGTCCCTGGCTGTTCCTTCATCAATCTGTGGTTCTGTGAAGCGTCCCATCATATCATAAATAGCGGAAACAATGTCCATCATCTCTTCCTTTGTAATAATTCCATCCCCGTTAATGTCGTATAAATGAAATGCCCATTCTAGTCTCTCTTGTAAAGAACCACGGGCTAATACTGACAATCCCATTACAAACTCCTGAAATAGACAATGACATTGGTATTTAAAAACTGTTGTCAAAAGGATTACATGTACCTTACGTGCCATGAAATGTTTTGTTACCAAGTTGGGGGAAAATTACTGATGATGTTATTCTATTTGATGCTTTACATTCCACAAGATGGGATCTGAGAGTCAAATCATCATCAAACAAGCCATGTCACAACAGCAATGAAAATACCAAATAAGAGACACAAAATCATTACTTTGAAGATAGAAATGCTTAAAGAGCAAACTTGTCCAGAAAGTGGTAAAAGAGTAATATGAATCTAGGCCACCAGCAATCCAGAGATGATAGATTGGTTGTTTGGCTGATGGGGTGTGGAGGTTCTAAAAATACTTACAATTACAGAGAGAACATTTTGCATTTTAATTTCACTAAGATAGATCATACTGCCGACACACTGGTCATTATTTCGATAAAATCTCAACAAGTTTGCTTTTATTACAATTTTCATTGAAAATTTCTTAAAGAATTTGATGCAGAAGAAAAATATCCATTGAGGGAGGAAGCAGATGTGGTTTCAGTGCTCAACAAGTGAAAACATTTGGCAGAGATATCTGCACATTCCAGTACCTGTGTTTTTCAATATGCACTTAACAACCTGTTTAATGGAATATTCATCCCTATGGGTGGGTTTTGTGAATAAACAATACTTCAAAGTAGATAGTCAGTGGGTTCCTAGGTAAAACAAATCATTTCAGGTTTACAGCGACTCCCCATGTTGACATGGTCCGCCTTCCAGCGCTTAAGAAAATACACATCTCTATTCCTTTGATCTGGCATACTAATATGTTTTCCTGGCATGCTCGCTGTACCATTGCCAAATGTTTGGAATATGTTGCGGGCCAAGAGCCTTACAACCATGCATTGTTTTTTATCTTGCATTGATTGATTGATGTCTTACAACAATCTCAACATTATTTAACGTATAAGGCGGCATTGCCAGGTTTAGTCTGCGCCATCATCACAATCAACGTAAACCTATTAACTGGTGCTGGGAGGAAACCAAGCCCTTTGCCTGGATGAAGCCTCAGACCTTTTTGTTCCTTACATGTAAAATGCATAATGATTTCACTAACATGATTAGTCAAAGAGATAAAACAGGTTTGTCACCTTGGATAGGTTGATTGCTTGTTTGACATTTTTTACATTGCACTCTAGATTTTATTGGTTAAAACCAGATGAGCATATTTTCATGGTTACTTTAGGGAAAAAACAGAGCTACATGTATATGTCCACAAGAAAAGCTTTACTTTCTGTTCGTCTTTATAGCTATGTGGGTAAAAAAATAAAACCCCTATTTGGAACATTTAAGCAAGATTCGCACCATACCATTGGTAGTAGACAGTTTGGATTGAACATCCGATAAGCTCTACGTTCTGTGCCATAGAGTATCTGGCATTGAAAAAACATGCAGCATTGTATCCTTACAATGTTGTTGTGCATGCTCTTAGTGATGATTTCCCAAGCCTTTAGGTAAGTTCGAATCGATCTTGAAACTATTAATAGTCAAAAGGTTACTTCGTAACTTGTTACCAAAGAATAAATCTAAGAATAAAACTTTCATTTTTGTTTTAGGAACCAAAAAGAAATTGAACTTCCAAAGCTAGTGCCAGGAATTGTGATCAGACGCCATTTGTCACCTTTTTCTACAGAAGAGCTTCAATAATAAATGAATAGTTCAAGACTTTAATCACATTCTTACATGTTTGCTTGGCATCTCTGGATAAATATAGACAACCGGAAATTCACAAAGTTTTTAAATATTTTATGTGTCTGGGAAGGTTGTTTGAATGTGGAACATCTTACGTTCTACGTCAATAGAAAGATAAACTTGTGAGATCAAAAAGTCAAGAACATATGTCACAAACTGACCAAATGAAGATAAAGGATAAATTTGTTGATGACCATCATGCTTAAAGGCTAAAGTGAAATGAGCTGTCAAAATTTCGAGATTTAATTTCATAGAATTTCTTCCCTAAATGTCTTCACAGCTTGCGTAACTTAGAGGCGAAATGTCGGGAAAGTTCCGAAACAAATAAAATGTTCCATTTTGGATATAATTAAACGTGAAATCTAAGTAAATTGCAAAAACAAATTGATCTTATTCAATGCTGAATCCTGTCTAAAAGTGTTATAGCTGCTCTTGGTATGTTGTAGAAGCAGACCCATAAACAGAAATACAAGCCTGGCAAGTGCCCATAAATAAGAGGGTAATTCTCATTAAATGCAGTACTTTTTCTACTTAGTGCTTTTATTGAAGGGGGTATAAATGGCTTTGTTACGAGTTATTGCTAGCTTTTATTGGTTTGTTTATGAGGTGCTAATGAAAAGAAACAGTAAGTTGTCCCCAAAGTCAGATAACAATGACGTCTTTCTTATTCAGTAGAGTTCAGACATTGAGTATTTCTTTTACATTACCAGTCAATCGAACATATACTGTATATCTACACCATTTTCATATCCTATACTTGGCAGTAAAACAAAAAAACGTGCTGAAAAAGGGATATCACTGTGCCCGATCTTCCTTTTGGGAAAATACTATTGTGACATATTAGTCAAATTAAGAAAATGATGGTACTTTAGTGTCTTACTAAAACCAAAACACATAGGACAACTTGTACTACATGTACTGTGTACATGGTGATGTTTAATATGAGTTTTCGAGAGAAACTACTCTCATCATCAGAAATTACAGCAACAAGTAGTACAAGTTGTCCTATGTTTTGGTTTAAGTAAAACCGCTCCATAGAGGAATCTATTTAGTGTCCTACATCTGGCACAAAGGTGAAAGAGGATGACCTTGGCAAGGAATGGCATGTTGTAAAGACTTAGCCGATTTGAGCCGATTTGAATCTCACTCAGTCCCAATAGGGAGCGCAAGTCTCATAAGAATTATTACGAGATTTTGTAATAACCAGGTGACAGATGACGCCATTAAGAACGTTTTTGATGACGTTGCAATTCAATTTGACATATTTTGTTCCATGACGTTAGATTTAAACGCCATATTGGAACGAAAAACTCTCAAACACATGCGCAATGCAGTGTCGGTGACAGGAAATATGTGGAATTCACACGTGACTTGCGCTCCCTATAGACCCTTTCGGCTTAAGGATTGACGCTTGCGCAGAAGCCTCGTTGTAGGGCAAAATGACGTTAAATTGAGTTTTTGGATCAATCTGACGTCAGAATCGTGTTCATTTCGTCTATGACATAATGCAAAAGAGACAGCAACAGAGAGATGACATCAATGCCTGACAATTCAAACAACGTCATAAATACGTCGTTCTACGCCGAAAGGGTCTATGGAAAGTAACTAGCAAATGGACAGAGACTTACCTCAAAGCTGATTGAGCCGTTCCTATCATGATCAAATGTGTTGAACACATAATGTGCATATGAACTGGAATCTGAAATCAGGACATTTACAACACACATATTTGTATCAAGTTTATATAATAAATATAAAATCTGGGATTTTAAAAAAAACAATTTAAAACGTGAATTTTAGGGAACTTGGATTTTTAAAACAAGAGATCCCTTAAAGGGATCTTAACGCCCGCGTTCATCTATTCATATTAAATTGATTGATTGTTTGGCATTTAACGCTGCGCTCAAGATTATTTCACTTATATGGCGGCGTTGCCAGTTTTATTGTGGGAGGAAACCAGGCTCTATGCCCGGAGGAAACCCACGACCTTCCGTTGGTAACTGGCAACCATCCTACATAGGTTGTCTATTCATATTAAAGATTGTTACAGCAATAACTGGATATAGGAATTGGGGCCTACATAAAAAATCTTATTCCAAGGAGATAACTATTGTTGAGGAAAATTAAATTGTGAATTGCAAAGTTAAGCTCCCCTTGAAATTTTGGTTGAAAACAACATTGCCACCTGGTAGCCATCTTCAATATGCTAATGAAATGATAATGTACGGTGCACAGCTACAACTTAGAGGGATGATGTGTGTCCTGTTTGGTTAAGATCAGGTCAGTAGTTTTCTTGGAATAATGATAATAAGTTTCATTTTCAAATTTGGTTAAAAAACAACATTGCTTCCTGGCGGCCATATTGAATATGCAAATGAGATGAAAATGTATGGTGCACAACAAGATCAGAGGGAGATAATGTCGGCCAAGTTTGGTCAAAATCAGACCAGTAGTTTTCTTGGAATAGAAGTAACGAAAAAACAATATCGCCCTCCTGGCGGCCATATTGAATATGCAAATGAGATCAAAATGAACGGTGCATAACTAGACCATAGGGTGATAATGTATGTTGATTTTGATTAATGTCAGGTAGTTTTCTTGGAACAAAGATAAAGAAAAAAAACATCGCCCCCTGGCGGCCATATTGAATATGCAAATGAGATGAAAATGTACAGTACACAACAGGGCTATAGGGAGATAATGTGAGCCAAGTTTGGTGAAAATCGGATTGGTAGTTTTCTTGGAAAAAAGTAACAAAGAAAATATATCGCCCCTGGCAGCCATATTGAATATGCAAATGAGATGAAAATGTATTGGACACAACTAGACCATAGGGTGATGTATGTTGAGTTTGATTAAGATTGGACTGATAGTTTTATTGGAATAAAGGTAACAAGCAAAAGTTTTCTTGCAATAAACGAAAAAAAAAAAACATCTCCCCCTGGCGGCCATATTGAATATGCAAATGAGTAGAAAATGTACGGTGCACAACTAGACCATAGGGTGAGATGATGTATGTTAAGTTTGATTAAGATTGGACAGGTAGTTTTCTTGGGCTAAAGGTAACAAAAAAAAAAAAACATCGCCCCCTGGTGGCCATATTGAATATGCAAATGAGATGAAACTGTAGGATGCACAACTAGACTATATGGAGATAACGTCAGCCAAGTTTGGTGAAAATCGGACTAGTAGTTTCCTTGGAATAAAGGTAACAAAAAAAATATCGCCCCCGGGTGGCCATATTGAATATGCAAATGAGATGAAACTGTAGGATGCACAACTAGACTATATGGAGATAACGTCAGCCAAGTTTGGTGAAAATCGGACTAGTAGTTTCCTTGGAATAAAGGTAACAAAAAAAAAACAATATCACCCCCTGGCGGCCATATTGAATATGCAAATGAGATGAAAATGTACGGTGTACAACTAGACCGTAGAGTGATGATGCATGTTGAGTTTGATTAAGATTGGACTAATAGTTTTCTTGGAATAAAGGTAACTACCGAAAGTTTTCTTGCAATAAACGTAACAAAGAAAAACAACATCTCCCCTGGCGGCCATATTGTTTAAGCAAATGAGATGAAAATGTACGGTGCACAACTAGACCATAGGGTGATGATGTATGTTAAGTTTGATTAAGATTGGACAGGTAGTTTTCTTGGAATAAAGGTAACAAAGAAAAACATCGCCCCCTGGTGGCCATATTGAATATGCAAATGAGATGAAACTGTACAATGCACAACTAGACTATATGGAGATAATGTCAGCCAAGTTTGATGAAAATCGGACTAGTATAGTTTCCTTGAAATAAAGGTAACAAAAAAAAACAATATCGCCCCCTGGTGGCCATATTGAATATGCAAATGAGATGAAAATGTACGGTGTACAACTAGACTGTAGGGTGATGATGCATGTTGAGTTTCATTAAGATTGGACAAATAGTTTTCTTGGAATAAAGGTAACTACCGAAAGTTTTCTTGCAATAAACGTAACAAAGAAAAACAACATCTCCCCCTGGCGGCCATATTGTTTATGCAAATGAGATGAAAATGTACGGTGCACAACTAGACCATAGGGTGATGATGTATGTTAAGTTTGATTAAGATTGGACAGGTAGTTTTCTTGGAATAAAGGTAACAAAGAAAAAACAACATCGCCCCCTGGCGGCCATATTGAATATGCAAATGAGATGAAAATGTACGGTGCACAACTAGACCATAGGGTGATGATGTATGTTAAGTTTGATTAAGATTGGACAGGTAGTTTTCTTGGAATAAAGGTAACAAAGAAAAACAACATCGCCCCCTGGTGGCCATATTGAATAAGCAAATGAGATGAAACTGTACAATGCACAACTAGACTATATGGAGATAATGTCAGCCAAGTTTGATGAAAATCGGACTAGTAGTTTCCTTGAAATAAAGGTAACAAAAAAAAAACAATATCGCCCCCTGGTGGCCATATTGAATACGCAAATGAGATGAAAATGTACGGTGTACAACTAGACCGTAGGGTGATGATGCATGTTGAGTTTCATTAAGATTGGACAAATAGTTTTCTTGGAATAAAGGTAACTACCGAAAGTTTTCTTGCAATAAACGTAACAAAGAAAAACAACATCTCCCCCTGGCGGCCATATTGTTTATGCAAATGAGATGAAAATGTACGGTGCACAACTAGACCATAGGGTGATGATGTATGTTAAGTTTGATTAAGATTGGACAGGTAGTTTTCTTGGAATAAAGGTAACAAAGAAAAAACAACATCGCCCCCTGGCGGCCATATTGAATATGCAAATGAGATGAAAATGTAGGATGCACAACTAGACTATATGGAGATAATGTCAGCCAAGGTTGGTGAAAATCGGACAGGTAGTTTTCTTGGAATAAAGGTAACAAAAAAAAACAATATCGCCCCCTGGTGGCCACATTGAATATGCAAATGAGATGAAAACGTACGGTGCACAACTAGACCATAGGGTGATGTTGTATACTAAGTTTGATTCAGATTGGACTGGTAGTTTTCTTGGAATAAAGGTAACAAGCAAAAAGTTAACGGACGGACGACGGACGACGGACGACTGACGACGGACGACGGACCACGGAAAAGCGATTTGAATACCCCACCATCAGAATGATGGCGGGCTAAAAAAATATAAACTTAAATTTTAAGCAATTAAAATCAAACTCTAAACAGGTGACATGTAAATACTTTTTAATAATCCAAAGAATTTACCATGATAAATATATCTATTAAATTTTACAAACAAATGAAAAATTAAATTAAAGCAATTAAAATGACTAATATGTCAATATTCGTTGAGAATCCAAATAGATTGACTTCAAAAATTATATTAACAAGAGATCAGTTAAACTGATCTAGGCGACCACCATAGAACACTATCAGAAAGTGGGGCTGCTTGTAAACGGATCGCAAATTTGATACGTGAAATTTATTTCTTTGGTTGGTGGCTGGCTGGACAAGAAAAAAGTTTCTTCGGTAGATAGTGGCTGTTATCTGAAAACTCAAAACCATCTTTCTTCAAGGAGGCCGCACATTAACGCTACTTACCGGAGCTACATAGTAGCCTACATGTACATGCACACAGGCCAGTCAGTGATATCGCTTGTTTGAGTCCTGTACACAATTAAAATTTACAAAATCCAAAACGATTGTACACATGTTACTAAGATGCATTTAGTGTTTGTTTACAAATCAAAAGATAATGTATATCTTTCAAAATTAGCCCGTGAAAAGTGAAGAATGGGTGACGTATCACTCGTCTGATGAGTAAAAATTTACACATGACGAAAGTCAGTTTAAAAATTAATGTCAACAAATGTCCCGATGCGTTCAGAAATTAGTAAACTCTGATAAAAAAAATCTTCATGCACGATTTGATATAAATATATGATTGAATAAAAACATTTCAGTTACTTTATTGGTAAATAGCATTTACAATTGCGAAGTCAGTTGCTGTACATAGCTGCCTGAATGCAAATTCGATCGGCAAAATAGTGATTGTACGTTGCCGTGTATTTCACTTCATTTTGAAATATTCCTTCCTTTCACACTCCGAATTATACAATATGGATCTTCTTAAGTGTCTTAGGGAACACTCTCCTTTAAAAATATGTATTATTGTTACATTTTTGGAAAGAATTTAGGCGTTTAAAATCCAAATTCGAGAAGGCCATTTTACCGACTTCGAACAAGCCGTGGCGGCCGGCAACAGGCACAGATAAACTATTTCTTATACTTATAGTCGCCCTTGGAATTCTGAAAGGAGTCGATTTGTATACGTTTTAAAATGACCCAAGGATTGCAATTTCACTCTGGGGTTTATAAAAGCTCCGATAAATGTCTTGTTTTTCATTACCCTGGACTCGGAAATTCCAAAATAACGTCATCGGTGCCAAAAATAGCTTATCTGTCTTTAACTGGGTCGTGTTTTTAAAATGCCTGGTAGGGGCCCTGTGATTGACAGCGGGAACTCGCACTAGCAAACTTCACCAGCCGATTTTAGCACTTTTTAATCATAGATATTTAAATATCTCACTCACAGTCAGTATATTGGAGACAAGGAAATACATATTAAGATCTGAAGCTGTAAATATAAGGAATTCCTTTTCTTGTTATTTACGTATGCTTGAGGTGTCCGTTCTAACCTAGACAAAGTTGGAAGTTATCAGTGAATTACGCGTCCGTTAAAGTAAATTAAACCTCTTAACCGTATTCGAAGATTGAAAAAACAAAACACAAAGCAACCAACAGATGCAACATGTGATTTTATTTGTTCATTTTCAAAATTAGTTAGTTGTAAGAAAAAATAACCATACGGCGTCAGTGGGGTTTTAGCAGACTTTTCTGCTGTCGCCATACGATGTCTGTGGTAGGCCTCTAATGAAGCAGGCTAGCACTCTAACGCCATATGGCGACAGCGGTACCGAATGTGTTAAATGAAAACATCAACGACAAAAAAATACATCTTGCATAACTTGACCATATGAGGAAGCAATACAAAAAAATTCATCAATTAAAGATCCACCTGGTAGTTTTCTTGATTCCGCGATCACAAACTATGTAGATAGAAATCCCATGAAAAGCTACCGGCCGCCATTTTTAATATGCAAATGAGCAGCGAGTGCATAGTGCGCAACGAGGCCGTAGGGTTAACCTGCGTATAACATTTTACGAACATCCTTTCATTACTTTAGGAGAACAGTGATAAAAAAAATGGCTAGTGGCCGCCATTTTGAATATGCAAATGAGCAAAAAAGTGCATTGTGCGCAACGAGACCATAGGGCTAACGTGCGTAAATTAGTTTACGAAAATCCTAGCCTTTCTTTACTTTAGGAGAAAAGTGACAAAAAGAAGAAAAACAAAATGGTCGCCCAGCGGCCATTTTAATATGCAAATGAGCAAAAAAGTACATAGTACGCAACGAGGCCATAGGGTTAACCTGCGTACAAAGTTTTACGAAGATCCTCCCATTACTTTAGGAGAAAAGTGATAAAAAGTAGAAAAACAAAATGGTCGCCCAGCGGCCATTTTGATATGCAAATGAGCAAAAGAAATAGATGTTGCACAACTAGACCATAGGAGGAAAGTGCGTGTGAAATTTAAAGAAGATCCGACAAGCACTTCTCTTCGAATCGCGATCACAAAAGAGAAAAGTGATAAAAAATAGAAAATCAAAATGGTCGCCTAGCGGCCATGTTAATATGCAAATGAGCTCAGAAAAATAGATGTTGCACAACTAGACCATATGGGGAATCAACACAAAAACATTTCATCAAGATCGGTCTGGTGGTTTTCTAGATTCCGCGATCACAAACTATGTAGGTAAAAATCACAAAATGGCCGCCAGCGGCCATTTTATTATGCAAATGAGCAAACAAAATAGATGTTGCACAACTAGACCATAAGGGGAACATGTCTATGAAATTTGATGAAGATCCGACCAGTAGGTCTCTTGAAATCGCGATCACAAGAAAAGTTTACAGACACCGGACGACAGACGACGGACGACGGACGACGGACAAAATTCGATTTGATAAGACCACCATGAGATCATGGTGGTCTAAAAATGTTATCTTATAATTTATTAATTTCAATAATTTGCCTTCTTTACTTGAAATAATTAAAACATAAGCACAAACGTGGCAAATTAAACAAAAAGACAATATTTATGACATAATTAAAGAAAATACACATGAATGTCAACACAAAACTGTTGAGACCTTTATATTCAAAGTAATCGAATAGTTACATTTTGTATGCAAAAAATCACCAGATGAAGAACAAAAACGCAAGAAACAAATAAAATTTAATTTAAATTAGTTTAGCTACTGTAGTTAAAGTCTACAAAGTGAAGAATCTTCCTTAGTTTAATATGGTAATTTTTAGTTTTTCACTTTGGCTGTTTTACATTTTATTTAGCGTCTCTAAATTATTTCACTTATATTTAGACATGGTCAGAGGAATAAACCATCCTTTATCCTCAGAGAAAATCCACCATTACTACCTAACTACACCTGACCACAGATTAAACACACTAGATTTTAGAAGTCTTTCACTAGCAGACTTAATTTGCCTAAATCAATGGAAAAAGAATAAAAAATCCATTTCGACAACCTTATTAACATGAAAAACAAATAGCCAAAAAAAAAGGGCTGAAAACGCAAACGAAATACTGCCAATAGAAGAAAAAAAATTCTTGTCGTCGTTTTAACTGGGACTGTGGGGAAAATTCAATCCCTATCTAAGCTGTTTATATTCTTTACCATGCCAAATGTCCCGTGGGAAATTATGGCTGCTTGCAGAATACAGAACCGCTTGCATGGAACAGAGTCTATAATGGGGAGATACCGTGCTTTAAGCACTAAAACACTATATCCTGCTAAAAACCGCTTTCATGGTCTTAAACAGTATTTGATTAAGGTCAAACACAAGAGTTTCATAAATTCCTTTAGACAGAAAGAAATGTATTTTTCCTTAAATATATAAAAAATAAATAATATATATTATAGAAAAAAATATGACCTTTCACGTTTGTCAACATTTTGTTTACTGCTAAGATGTATATAATAATAACCACCTATTTTAATAAAGAAGGTATTCCCTATATCAGTATGTTTCCCATTAGAAAATATAAAAATGGTTTGATTTCAGAATTTTTTGTTATTCATTTTTGTATTTTTTGAGCCTAAATAAAATTAAAATTATCTCCAAAGTAAACAATGAAAAAAAAGACAAAGACAAACATAAACCAAAGTATTCCCAATGTCAGTGTGTTTTGCATTAACAAATATAAAAATGGTTTGATTTCAGCACTTTTCGTTAACAATTTTTTTTATTCATTTTTGGATTGACGAGAGAGCTCAAATAAAATTTGAAAAAAAAAACCATGTCCAAAGTAAAGAAAGACAAACATAAACCATGTTATAATTCCTTCCCAAACAATATAGATCATTTCACCAGACATATCATGGCTACCAGACAACGATAAGAAAAATAAAAAAAATCTAATTACTTTTCAACTCACCTCCTTGCGGGAAGAACTGAGCATAGATATCTTTAAATGTTTCCTCGTTTACTAGGCCTGTTGGACATTCCTGAAATCAAATAAAGCTTTTATTTGTTAAAATGTAAAATTATCTACATGACTTGATATATATATCTTTATTTTAAATAATACCGAAGGGTATAAAAATACAATATATATATGCTGTTTGTTAAAATGAAAACTGTTCTGCCCAGAGGTCTTTAAACAATAAGAAAATTACTAGAATAGAAACAAAAATTTAAGGAGAAAAGATACAACTGAATGAACCCCACAATAAAGAAACAAAAGTATGCAACATAAAATAATAATGAGATAAATGTATATATAAAGGGTCATCCACCTAATGAATTGTCATGGGTTGTGGTTAATTTTAACAGCTTATGATTGGGTATAAAGGTCTAAATGATGTGCCTGTTTTAACCCAATAGAGAGAAACAAACCCATCCTTAAAGGAGGAGAAAACAAAAAAACAACATGCAATTGTATCGAACGGGCTTCCATAGACCATCGTATTCATGTGTGTGAATCTTGCACATGGTTTACGGTGTGAAAATACAATGAAAATGAATCTGCCAGACAAGCTCGTGCTCGATCGTCAGTGGAGCGCGCCATTGACGGTTTGAAATTGACCGGAAAAAGTATTAGTAGATTACTTCCCTTGCGAGTTTACCATATCTTGTATGGTTATAACATGCAATGTCAGCGGTAAGACTACCTTTTCTGAAAATTCTACAACGACCCCCACAAGTCGCGTAGACAACATATGCAGCCTGTCACGTCTTCCCAAAGGGTTGATTTAGTGTTCGTCTTCTCTTACTAACACCTCGAAATGATCAAAATTAACCTAGGTTTAAATGGCAGACTTTTAGAGTTGACCAATTTCCATTACACTAGCGAGTGACTGATGGCCAGGCGTATGCTGATTGGCCGATCGAGACACACAGCTAAGCTCTGCTGTGAAGATGGCTGCCGAGACAGTTTAGGCGTTCTCTGATAACGATTGTCAACTTTCTTATAGCACAGTTTGGCGAGGAAAAATCACAGAAATATGGTTTTGGTACCGTTAGAAAGTAAAATGTTTCGCGCCTGTACTGTATTTACTTTGTTCTTTCCTTTTCTTCTCCTTTAATCATGGCTTAAAAGCTTCTAAAGACCTTGTTTTCTTTAGCTAAACTCTGTGATTAACCTTTGACTGATGCATGCTGTGAAACCCAACTGTTATCTAAGTTCACACCTATCTTTCTTATTCTATTGAATTGTATTTTGTTATTTTAATGCCTGTACTTTTGTTATATATATGATATGTTGTTGCTCATTCATTACTCTCCTGAAGATGGTATAATAAATTCTGAAATATTGAGTCTTCATGAGAATGTTGTTTTTAGGGTTATCACTACTTGTGTATTACATAAAACAAGTCAGTGGAACAAATGGATAAGGAACTTGTCTCCGTGGTTACTTTAATCAGGAAGATTTTCCCTGTGCCCGTGTGTTTTAGTGTTCAAAAATATATATATAAGTCAGATGTTTATTAAAAGAAAGATAGAAAAATAAGCATATACGTCTTTGAATGCTTCAATGTTCACTAGGTTGAACATTCCTGAAATCGAAAAAAAAAAACTTTTAATTTTTGTGAAGTATCTAAGCTTTACTTAAACCCAATTTCACATAGACTTCAATGTTGTGCTCTCTGATAGGATTGCTGTTCCTTGCTTTGGCATATCACAGATAAAATTTAAGAAACAACCTACAATGTAGGTTCACCATGAAATGTAAATTTTACAACCACAAAACACTTAACACATAAATTGATTGTATGAAAAATGACCACACTTTTTACATATGGCCAAAAAAACATACTTGAATATAACTGATAATCCCATGACAACAGTTTATGGAAACTTGATAGTGCCATTCATATTCAACAGCAGTTCTTGATTAATAATGCACGCTAACAGAGATAGTAAATGTACCAGTTATTCTTTTTTTGATGACCTCTTATGATCATTAATGTTGAGAATCAACCTATAAAGTTAGTCATGTGGTTTAAGTGCTAACAGGATATTGCAGGGATGAAAAATCTGTATCTGGATAACTTTGCTTGGGTGAAATAAACTCAAAGTTGATCTGGGTGTATGTACATGTATGGGGTTAATATGAATGTAAATATATAGATAAATTATACAGGTTACTATAAAGACTGGTACCTTAATAAATAAAAACAGTTGAAACAGTAAAAATTTTGGTACCATATAAATCCACAGTTTACCATATAAATGCATGGTTTACCAAAAATTGTGATTACAAAACAGTGATTTGCCAAATATTACCATGGTTTACTATACCAAACATAGCCATGGTTCACCACATAAATTACCATAGTGAGGTAAACCAGTAAAACATGGTGTTTAAAAATCATGGTCCGATTTATAGTAAACCATGATATTGTATGGCAGACAATGGTGTTTAAGAATGCAGACTATGGTATTTTTACAACCGTAATAATACAAAACTATAAATCAATAACATCATAGAAAGTAGGACAATGTCATAAAAATGCAGATCTCTAATTATATCTAGCTGGATATTGGGTTTTAATTAAAGGATGAAAAGCTATCAGTATGAGAAACAAATGTCCCATTAGATTTAAGTACAAGTAAACCTAGAGTAGTAATATCGAATAGGGCACTTGATGACTCGGGAACCATTTACTGGCTTTCAGTTGGCAAATAAAAGGGAGCCAACCTAGAATACCAGTTTTATGATTTAAAATGGTTTTGTCATTTTCTATGAGGAAAAGCCTCTTAAAAATCCTTGTTTGATACAAAAAGGCCAAGCAGATTAGACGGCTTTTTTCCTCGACCCAATTCAATCCCGTTGAGTGATAGGGTCGATTTTAGGGAATAGCCAATTCACGCCCCCATAATACAATCTTCAATAAACAGATCGGGATCCCTGTAACACTGAAAGAAGGCACTTAGTCCGAGATGTACTTAACCCATCCCTTTCTTCTAAAATGGATATTCTGCACAGATTGACCTATCTTTTGCACCCCAAAACATTAGAGAACTCTCATGGTCATAAACGTGTAGCCCACAATAGAGACCTTTCCTATCTAAATACCAGAGGCAAAATATAACATACTTTTTTATTCAACCCATGCAATTTAAAAAAACCCTGACTTCTCCATCTCTTTTGTCTCCAAGCAAATTATGTTTAAAATCAGTTGTATCTAAAGATCACCACGAAAATGCGAAGATGTTGAATTCTTATTTTCCTTTTACAACAGGCTTTTTAAGTACACTATAATATTTTTGTACACAGTATTTATTATTAATAAAATCGACTTATATATTTCTTTTTTTTTTCTACACATGAATTCAAGGGCAGAGGAAAAATAACAATTATAATGGTACATTTTGTTTGTCGAGAAAGTGCCCAAATATTAGTCATTAAAGATAGAACCAGTTGTCAATGGCAACAGATTTGATAAACCACGACAACAGTATTTCCTCTTCATTTTAAAACTCATCATAGCATATTAATTATTGATAGTCCAATGACAATATGTTTCTCAAGTGAAAGACAGTAATTGTCACTAGGGACATTAAACTAAGGAAATACGGAGACCAGCTTTTATTCATCTCAGGAATTAATAAGAATGTTGAGTTTCAAGTCCACAGAATTGGTAATAAGCAGATGGTTTGTTATACGAGATATGGAAATGATTGCAGAGCAAACCATAGGCAAATACTTGAATAGTGTATGGCCTACCCATTAATAAGCAGATGGTTTGTTAAAGTGGCATGAGCTGCCAAAATGTTGATATTTTGACGTAAAAACAGAATGTTGAAATTATCGGCTTTTTTTCTCAAGATATATAATTCAGAAGCTTTTTAGTGCTTCTAGTCTCGAGAATGTACGATAAAGCATTAATTTGAACTAACTTTGGCTTAGAATGAATGAATGGTCGTCCCGGTTATTTAAATTTTGTTTACTTTTCGAACACTTTTTCGGTTCGTATAGGCCACATACTGTATGGATTTTCCTCATTCCAACGCTGATCCTTTAGTTTTTCGATGGCCTTCAAAGCTTCTTACTGTCGTGACGATCAGAAATTATGAAAAAAGTGTGAATTTTGGCAGCTCATGCTACTTTTATATAAGACGTCACATGGAAATCATTCCAGTGCAAACCATAGGCAAATACTTGAATGGAGTAAGGCCTACCCATTAATAAGCAGATGGTTTGTTAATATGAGACATGGAAACAATTGCAGTGCAAACCATAGGCAAATACTTATGGCCTACCCATGGGTTAAGGAGTTTACATGTAGTAGGGATGTAGTGACAAATTTTTAATCTTCAAGATTAAAGGCTCTTTAATGTTTAAGCCATATATGTTGTTCCCATAAAAGTTTCAAACCTGCACCAGGACATCAAGATTCTGAAAAATCAGCCTTCAAACTTTGCCATTTTAGTAGCTGCATGCCATAGGAAAACCTGCATTCATTAAGACTTTTGAGAGCTGTTGGGACCAATCAAACAATGCTAAGCCAGTAATGTAAACCTCTCAACCAATCAGATAATGAGTAGACACGGGCATGTTCAAAGGGCTTACATTTAGGTGCACAATAAGGTGACCAGTGAGGTAGACTATACATCCCTATAGTCTTGACAATGTTGAAGCATCAGGGAAATGACTTTCCACTGAAAGAACATACATGCTATTCTACTTGTTGTTTGTCATCCTTGCAGTAAAAACTTTCTAAAACAATTTGATTGGATTGATTGATTTTATGTTGAACTGAAGATAATCTCACTTTTCAGAGGGACTACCTATTTTAGTGGCTCAGCCTCAGTGGCCCCCTGAATTTAACCGATTCCCACTGGATAACATATTGCCATCAATGATACAACCAGCTTCATGTACCTTACAGATAAATGAACGTGAATAGAACACATACTTTTAGCTTTTTTTTAAAATAATTATTATGATAACAAACTTTTCCTCTTTTTTTTTCTCATGACTGAATATGGAAAAAGCCTAATCCCGTTATTGAAGCAAATCAGAAGATGGAGATAATTCCATGAATAAAACATGACATGTTTCAATTTTGTCAATAGATGAAAAAGATAATTTTTACTTAATTAATTTCACAGAGAAAGATAAAACAAGATTAGAACTTTGTTGGAATATTGGGCTGATAAAACTGCAAATTTCTGTCCAATTAGTAACAGTGAGATGCCATTCTCCCAGTGGATTAACAAATTTTGCGATAGTTTTAGAAATGCCCAAAATCAATATGACACACTGAAGTGTTTTCCAGTTAGATCTTATTAGAGATACATAATAAATCACCAATATTGGCATCAGGGGTCAGACAGGGTGATTTATTAACAGCTCTACTATTTACAGTTCATTAGAGCTAAAGTTTGAGTAAATAACGTAATCATTATCCATGTTTGCCTTGGGTCCTATTGTTACACAGTGATGATGAAATATATAAATTACATGTAGGCCTACACATCACTGGTTCATAAAAAATGAACATAGAAATGAATATTTAAGGGTTTACATGTTTCACATTTACTGATAGCTGTTGTAAGTACCATTGTAAGTGACTTTTTGCAGGCTATGGAAGTACATGTAAATGTGTATAGAGCTTGAGCAACCATTTATGCAACACTCAATTATGTTTCCTTTACAACATTATAACAGAAAATGTAGGGGGGGGGGGGGGGGGGGGGGAAGGGGTACCAAGGACTCTAACATTTAATACCCTCATTTTTTGAGTAAATCTTAAACTTCACAGCCCAGGGGAAGTCATACAACATTTTAGATATTTGAATCCTATTAGAAAGTAGAATTAAATGCCTTGCATGTCTTATGTCGACGTGTTAGGGCTAAAAAAACAGTGAATTTTCACTGGATTGCCCGGAGTGAAATGTTCGCCAGGCACTTCAAAAGGTTTAGAGTTTCCTTCTGACATTCAACCGGGCAACGTCACCATACACGTGAAATAAGTGTGGCATAAAACATCAATCATTCAATCAATCCCTGGACATCTGAGCCAAATTGTCTTCTCATCTGCTGAAATCCATATGCCAAATTGAATCTTAATAAGAAGTTATCCTTCTCATCATTTATTCACGAGGCACATTATTCAATTTTGAATACTCCTGTCTGCTCCTTAGAGACTTTATGAAGCTTTGGTCTCCTGATACCTAGCTCTCAGTGTACATCTTCTCTCCCCTCTTTCTTTAAATAATAATGACATCTAAAATGATTGAAAACCCAAAATGAAGTCATTAATTTAAGTAGTGAGGTATTTTCCAAGCTGCAAGGAACAAGAGTAAAGTTTTGCTTTTGTTTCTTTCTGAGTTTAGGTGCAATTAGAGAGCTTGAATATTTACATAAGCAATAAATATGAACATTTCATTAAAGTGGCATGAGCTGCCAAGATGTTGATATTTTGACGTTAAAACAGAATGTTGAAATTATTGGCTATTTTTCTCAAGACGTTTAATTCAGAAGCTTTTTAGTGTTTCTATGCTCGAAAATGTACGATAAAGTAAAGTTTTGAACTAACTTTAGCTTAGAATGAATGAACGATCGTCCCGGTTATTTAAATTTTGTTTACTTTTCGAACACGTTTTCGGTTCGTATATACCACATACTGTATAGATTTTCCTCATTCCAACGTCAATCATTTAGTTTTTCGATGGCCTTCAAAGCCTCTTACTGTCGGGCCGATCAGCAATTATGAAAAAGGGTGAATTTTGGCAGCTCATGCCACTTTAACCATTGGTAAATTTGGGTAAAAATGTTGGGGATACAAACAGAATGACGATCATGAAGAATACTCAATACTTTGACTAAGGAATTAAAGACTATGAGTCGAATATAATATAATCTATTGCAGCCTTAAAGATGAGATTTAATTGACTAAGAACTGTCTTCGCATTCATAAATTAGCAGACCATTATACTGGACTTTACCTCAGGAAATCTAATTTTGAACGTTTCCCAGTTCGGAACGCATGAGACAGAGAAATCAACCACAATCATTCAGGTTTAAAATCTACTACTGATGATTGGCTAAATTCGAAGTGACATCGTGAACAGACAGGAAGTTATAGTTCGCCCCATGACCATGAGGTGAGATCTCAATCGCACCTTTTCGTCGTGACAGACTGGTCAGTGATGGCCATGATGACATTTCACCAATGGTCAGTCAATAATAGATGAGCCAGATCCTTCCAAAACCAGACAATTAGGTCAAGTGTTCGGAGGTATTACAAGACAACGAAAGTTGAGACAGTGCAGACCTTTTAAAAGATGATGGCATTATCTTTGTTAAACTTTCTTCAGATTCGAGAACTAGTGGATCGGCTAGGAGTTTATACTTCAAGAACTAGTTTGCTAGTCTTGAATACGTGATTGAGAAAAGTTTCTTGGAATGACAGTAATTAATCATAATTAATCATGAAAATGTGTCTGAAGTTACAGTGAAATAACAAGTCATTTAGCACTACTCTTATCTTGTTTTGCTTATATAGAGGGTCATGCATAAGGAAAATAGTTCTCAATCTGTCAAAACTAATTTGTGAAGAAGAATTACCTTATGACAATTATACTCAAGACACTGCATTGATCAGCATTTAATAGCACATGTAACAGACTCAGGTTGACAACCAACCTGGTTATATTCAACCCAATTAAATGTAACCTAGATTCTATTGACAAGGCCGTAAGCTGTAATTGTCTTCCTTAAAAATCAAACACAGGATTGTGATAAATGTGAAATAGAGCCAATAGAGTCCATTTTCTAGAAACTACAAACCATAATTCTGGGTTTTGATATGTTTGATGTTGCGACAAAATTATTTTTTTATATGTAGGCAATACTTGGTTTAGTTAGAGCGGAAACTTTTTTTTGCCTACAGGAAACCATCAACCTTTGGTGGGTTCCATATAGGGTGCTCAAGTGAAAAAAAGAACACTTTCTGGACCCAGAGGGACTGATGGAAATTGGGTGTCGAACTGAGAGGCTATCACTCTGCTGACATAGCCACTGTCAATCCATATGATGGCAGATGGTTCTAGAAGACTTAACATTATAACATTTGAAAAGGACTTTATTTGCATGTATTTTAGTAAAATAGAGTCACACTGGAACAGCAACATTAATAAGATGATTTTTGGGACTCCGGAGTTTCTTTTACATAAGCAACTTTTTATTGACATTTAACTCATAAAAGTTGTTCACGAATTGAACTTGAGGATTAGTCAAAAAAATTAAATTAAATTTAAATGGTAAGCATTATAAAACATTTACAGTTATGGATTGTGTTTTGGATCTGCATCAAACACCCTATATTAGCTCAGGTTTATTACTGAAAGAGAAATTCTTATATTAGTTCAATTAAATCAAATGCTGAAAGAAGGGAGACTTTCAAGAGTGAAAAGCTTAACTTGGTAACAATGTTCCATTACTAAAAGAGAAATCCTGTCAACACAAGAATGTCAAGTTTGGTTTGACAACAAGGCATTGAAATAGCAGAGTCTCCCCAATTTCACAATCCGATTTATTCTGTTCTTCGGCTAAAGCTTTAGCAACAAAGGCTGCAATTTTCTCTTCCATTTTATTGCGATCTATTGGAAGTCAGATCCCTTGACATCCTGTAAAAGCCTATTTATTCTTTAGTGAAGCATCAATCCATCCTGTTCATTTGACACCCTTATCCCTTAATACTTGTAAATGTTTTCCTCTTCTTTGTGAAATTCAAAATGGCCGCCATAAAACTAGCCCCTTATGGCATTAAAAAAAGAAATAATATTCTGACAGAAGCAAATTTCCTGCTGATGCACTTAACAGAATAAACTTTTCAAAAACACCCACAACATAAAAAAGTAACTTGTAAGGGTTCTTAAATAGTTGAAAAAAAAGATAAAGAAAAAAAATCAAATTTTGAGTGTTGATAAAAAAAAACAATTCAGAATAATTTCCTGATATAACTAAAAGGCGAGATTATAATGCTTTTACTTAATGTTGTGCTATTGAAATTATAACAAATCTGTAATAAAATCCTTTTGATCGGTTGACATTTTTGAACAGCCTCAACATGATTTCAACTAATATGGTGAACAGCTTAAACATCAAACTCAAATCTTTGCAAGCTTTCTGGGACTAAGGTACCTCGAGTCAACCATTTTTGCTACTGAAGAGAGAGGTCATGCAATGATAAAGGATGAAATGTTATGCTCTTCTCTTCATTCTTGGAAAGAAAGATATTCACATGACTTATATGGCAAGAGTAATTAATTAACCTTGTAACAGGCAACAGGAGGACCTGAAGGGACTAAATTAGAAATAAATGACGCCCTGTAAGCTGTGAGTTGCTAAATAAAGGGTCTTTGGCCAAAAATACCACGGGCAAGGCGAAGGCCTGAGCCTCCAAATAATAGTTGTAGCTTCGCACTCAGACCCATTTATTCAGTAACAGACAGCTTGGATGGACAGTGTTTATTTCTATTCTAATACATAACATATATAACTCTTATCAATTTTGGCATGGAAAAGTTTTTAATGAGAAAACAAGCCATTGCAACCTTCACAATCATTTTGTTAGACTCTTCCTGGCATAAAACAACCAATCACATCGGTTAATTCTGGAATAATCCATCTGAAGAAATCATACATGGGTGTAATCAATGTGGATGGTGTCATAATTCCGTACCGTTATGACTTGGTCGAACACAGCCGGCATTCAATCGCATTCTATGAGTTACCAAATGACGTTATAATTTTAAAATCGTGTGAGGTACTTGACCAAACATCCCTATGACTCCGAGAAATAACTCCAAGATTATTCTACACATTCATACCGCTAAACTTTTGTACAAAGTGGTAAAAAGCTGCAGGGGTATTTTATTGTCTCAGATAACGGGTTAAACCAGTTGAAGGTGTAATGGAGAAGAGATCATAAGGCACCCAGCTTTGAAGAAAGTTTATTAAGTTGCTTCCGTGACAATACAAATTTATTCAACCTAATTGATTTAATTTTTCTTCTTTTTCCTTCTTGAAGTATTTAAAAAAATATTTCTGTATTGCAGGGAAAGGGGGCTGTTGGTTGAGTTTGAGCATGTTAGAAGGCCTACTGGTGGAAGGTAGAATCTTACATTGTGGAACAGAGGCAACATATTGACTTTATACAAATCTTCGGACTCAAGGTATCTAAAAGCCACCAGAAGTGCACTGTCTATCGGTAAGGACATGATGAAGTTTCAGAAGGACATTTTGGGTAAAATCATGTCCCTGCATTGCAGTTTTATATGCTAGAAATCATCCAGAGAGCTTTTCAAGCTTTCTAGAGGGTCAGAGCTTCCATTGGTTCTCGTGTATTATGATACAATGCCACCCTATCCCCTTACTGCTAGATACGACAACTACTCCTGTGGTCTGATAAGCATTTTGTACATCTAATAATAATATTGTTTATTTTTGGTCAAGACTAGGCCGGCCTAGTGCTATAATGTTATTAATAAGATAAACTTCAGCCATTAATTTGCGGGGTTGCATTTAATGGCTGGTGTTAATATACAAGATAAATGTTCAAGTAGATTTGTTGAAAGACGTCAAGGGAGTAATTTGGATCTGATCATAGTTGTTATCTCCTCCCAAACAACATGCAGACATTCATTACCTACCCTTTTGGAACTCTTCTTCACACGGAGGACTATTCAATGTAATTATTACCATGGTAACTGACAGAGGTAAATGACTAATTATCCTTGATAATGAGACAAGAGCAATTTCACAGTCTTCTGAAGCTGAGATAGAACAGCGTTTAGAAGTCTTCTTCAATCCATTCTGTCTTTGTCTGTCTCTTTGATTCTCTCTTGGTAGAATACTGACAATCTACCTGGCCGACTCTAAACCCATGAACTAATGTCTTTGGTCAGGGAAACCTACCCAGAAGTCACACAGACAAATAGACAATAGTATTGGATTTATTTCTGTTGAGCAAAATATATCCAGAAATCAATGAGAAGCAGTAGATATTAAATACTTTGGTCTGGATTTTTTATATATATATTTCAAAGTCATGGCTGCATCCCTTTGCAATTTACAAAAATACTTTTTTTTTTGCAAAGAAAAAACATTGTTATTTTGCAAAGAAAAAATATTTTTACTTTGCAAAGAAAATTTTTAAGGTCTAATTTGAAACGTAGCCAGGTACCTGAATATCATTTCTGTACATTGTCTTAACAACAAAAGAGAAAATCAATGTGAAAACCTAAAACAGTTTGTCACTGGAATACAGATAAAATTTAAAAGCCCTTTCTTGCTATAGTAATTTTGGTTTCTTATCTGCCATTTCATCTTTCCCTCAATTATCTTATGTTTTGTGTTTTCTTTATTAATTTACCAAAAAACCTTCTGGCCTTTTTAAAAATTATGTTCTTTGGAGAAGAAAAAAATATTGAATGATATCTGAAATTGATAATAGAAAGGGTAGGCCTACTATTTAACAAACGCAAATTCTGAAAAAAAATGTAATGTTAACACCGACCTGTTTGAATCCCCTGTACATGATTTGGAGCTCTTTTCTTGTGAATTTAGTGTTTCGACAAAGAATGTCAAGGCCTTCTGGTTTGTATCGAACCACCTGCATCTCCAAATCATCAATATCATGATCTGAAAAAAAGAAACAAACCATTAATATTTGTCTGCATAATCTTTTTGGGTTTGTGGGTTGATTTATTGAGGTCCAACAAGGCACTGCATTTGGCAATCATCAACTGATTGGCGTTTGCCAAGAACGGTTTATCTATCTGTCTGGAATTTCATGCCTGACACAAAAAATGTAAGCATTGTTATCAGGAGATTTTAAGCCGTTATCATGTACTAAAACTAAGGTGATTTTTTTCAGCAGATGTTAGAAGGAAAGACAGCCCATAAAGTGATAGATTGATCAATTGATTGTTCGGTGTTTTACGCAGCGCTCAAGATTATTTCACTTATATGGCGGCATTGCCAGTTTTATTGTAGGAGGAAACCGGGCTCTATGCCCTGAGGAAACTCACGACCTTCCGCTGGTAACTGGCAACCATCCCACATAGTGAAGTGATCAAAATTGGTCGTGTATTTCCGTTTTTTTCCCATTATCATATTTTGTTCAGTTTACTCGAATTTTTTTCCATAGCTGAAGATTCGTACAATTTTGTCAACATATAAAAAATTTCAGAAAAACAATTTACTGACTAAAGCCAAACTCCTGTCTGTCTTCTACCTAATGAAATACCATGGTTTATTACAACAACCTATGACTGGGTGTAAAGGTCCAAATGACATACCCTCTTTTAACACAACTACAAACTTGTCTCCATGGTTTTTTTAGTCAAGAAGATGAATTTTCCCTGTGCCCGTGTCTTTTAGTGTCTATAAAGATATCTGATGGTAAAGCACTTTAATTCCATACCAATTAAAAAGCGGCATTTGTACCTATATAGAGTTTAATAGTATCTGAGGACACAGCATATAAATCAGAGAGGTCGCGCCATTTACACGTCCACAGAATGGATTATGCATGCCTGAGATATAAGGGCTGACAATCATGTTTTACCTACAGCAATCTATATATCTGATTTTTTTATGTCCTCAAAATATTGAGTTATTTCACTACTTAGCATATAAAACAAAATTCGGTAATATACAATGCAGTGTAAAAAGAAATTCATTTTAAAAACGCTTCAACTATGGAATACAGCCAATTTGGAGTTAGCGCCCAATGTATTTCAAACGGAGAATAGAAATCAGTGCAGACCTTTCCATGTGGCAGATTCAAAGCCAGCTTGGGTTGAAGAGAAACACATGACTGAAACATACAATTATATTGGCTGGCTTCGTTGTCAAGCTATCCGCCGAAATCGACATGGATGATATACTTTCAATGTGCTTATATTTGCTTTATTTAGTGAGTGTATATTTTGGCTGGATTTTCTTTCCTTTTAATGTGGAACCACATAAATTTGATTTATTTCATTTATATAGATTGTCAAGAAAATAAGAGGTTTTGAAGCACATTTACATTTTTTTTAATGATTAATGTTGTAAAGAAAACAAATTGAGCTAGCTGCACTTAGGAAACCAAGATGTTTTTCAAATGTGTAAAACAGGATGACTGCTTATTTATTTTAGTGACTTCTGAAGACTATTTTAAGGTCCATCTCTAGACTTTTATTAGTAAAAGGCTACTAATTTTCTCTTTTTTGGCAAAACAAACAAATCAAAAAATAATTGTCAACATTTTGGCAGCTTATGCCATGCACTCTAATAAGTGGCCACACAGAGCCAAACTTTGTTAAAATTTTCTTTTTCACTCAATCGATTCAATTGAAATATGTTTGGATCGTGTAAATAGAAATAGATTTCTTTGTGTGATTGCAGCTTAAAAGACAAATATCTGATTAAAAATTACTCAAGCGACTGCAAACAAATTGTGCCAAGTGAATTGTACTTACTGGTAAGGGCAAACAAAACAAGGAAGTCACAGTCCTACCCTACCACCCATAATAAAACTGTTGCCTCTTTTACCAGGCTGCTAAGCAGCTTTTCTCCACATTTTATGAAACTCAAATTACATCGATTCTATATCCAAAACAAGATAATAATGCATACAAAACAGGACATAAAACCGAAAGCCCACGTTGCACAGATTACATTTCTTGATAAAAAGAAAAGCAGCTCCTTTCACAAGTGGTTATTATACAGCGAAACCTGAGAAAACCAACACCTTGATAAACCAGAGCTCCGCTGTCTGAACCGACAATATACCAAATTATACCAATAATTTTTTATTTAAAAAATAAACCTTCTAAACCAACAACTTTATCTTTTCCCAAGACATGTCTGTTTTTACAGGTTTCATTGTATAACAAATTCATTGGTTTCTGGCCCCTTCTGCCCACTTATGGCAAAGACGATTCACTGTATTACAAATTCATTGGTTTCTGGCCCCTTCTGCCCACTTATGGCAAAGACAATTCACTGTATTACAAATTCATTGGTTTCTGACCCCTTCTGCCCACTTATGGCAAAGACAGGTGTATTTTAGAGTTGGGCAACAGCAATAGCTTTTCCTGCGAAAATCAATATGTATTTTCACATTGGTGACCTTCAGACTGCCTCACCATAATCAACAGCAAACTCTTTTAGTCATTTTCCAACAAAGATCAAAGTGTTAGTTTTGCTGCTGGCGGTCCGATCATTACCAAACTCTTGTCGTACAACTGAAGCGGAAACGTGCGGCTATTCTGGCCAGACAATGGCGTAACGTTGATGATCTATGATTGCATTAACAATCTCATTACAGGTCGATTTTTACACACATTACAGACTATGTAGCACACAATCCATAGCAGCGTAAAAACAAAGCTGCGTTCGGTCGATGGTGGCATTTAACTGTCAGGAAGCGAACTACACATCCATAATTAGATTGATAAATGAAAAATGTACAGAGGTAAGAGGTATTAATGCTATGTAGCATTATCATTAACTATTTAAGCACAACGGTCTAATGGACAAAATTTTAGAAAATCATACTAATCGATTGCTGTTTTACGCCAACACAAGACTATTTCACTGATATAGAACCATTAAAATGATTATTGTAGGAGGAAGACAGCTAGCTAGATGCTTGAGGCAACTCATAACCTTTTACTGGCAACCAACCTATAACCAACCTATATATCCCCGCAGGAAATGATGTCTGAAATGTTTAATGACCAAGAAATGATAAAGCCTAAACAAAAATATTAAACTATTGTTATAGACAGTGTTAACCTAAGAAATGATCAAGGCATCACGAGACTGTAAATTATCTGAACACATCTACACCCATGTCTTTGTCAAGTGAAATTAATGTCATTATTTTGAAGGGATTGCCTTGTTGTGAGAGGAAAAAAAATCAAAGACTGAATCCGAGAATCAGGGTAGAGGTTGGAGAAGACCCCTCTCTGTAGTTTATCCCATAATTAATTTATCACAGTATCTTTTCTGAGTGCCATTTGGATGATAATTTTTTATATAAGGAATAACATCAATATTTGGAGAATATTTTGTTCTGAGGAGAATCCAATATTATTATAAGAGTTAACAGTTTTAGGACACGTAAATCAAACTTGTGAAAAGAACTTGAGAGCATCATATAGATTTTAATGTCACTAAGTTGAGGATGTTTTTTGTTGTTGATGTGACTAGCAATAACTACCATATTGATACAGATCCCAGTTGCTATGGTGACAGGGTAATATAAACATGTATCACCAGGGCGCTAACAACATAAAGACCTGCTGAGTTTCAATATTGTCAGCTTAAATCAACTTGTCAGTTTTATTGTTCATGCGTCTAAGCTGGTCAAAACTATTAAATGCCATCAGAATTCAAAGCTTCTTTAACAAAGGATGGTTACTTTATTAGCATGACAGATAAAACATTGCTATCAATGGCTGCAATAAACAACAAAGTCAATAAAGAAACAGCCGAAAGCTCCATTGAAGACATTGGTTGATGGTTTTGCTTGGTGTTTTATTCCACAGTCAAGATAAGTTCACATAATGTGGGTTGCCAGGTCGCTAAGGGAAAGATTGTGAGCTCAATAACCCTGGAGAATTCTTAAGCCGCCATTTGTGAGCTCAATGCCCCGGAGAAAACACCCAAGCTGTCATTTGTGAGCTCAATGCCCAAGAGAAAAACCCCAAAGCTGTCATTTGTGAGCTCGATGTCCCAGAGAAAACACCAAAGCTGCCATTTGTGAGCTCAATGCCCCAGAGAAAACACCAAAGCTGCCATTTGTGAGCTCAATGCCACAGAGAAAAATCCCAAAGCTGTCATTTGTGAGCTCAATGCCCCAGAGAAAACACCCAAGCTGCCATTTGTGAGCTCAATGCCCAGAGAAAACCCCCAAGCTCCCATTTGTCGGCTCAATGCCCCAGAGAAAACCCCCAAACTCCCATTTTTTTTAGCTTAATGCCCAGAAGAAAACCCCCAAGCTGCCATTTATGAGCTCAGTGCCCCAGAGAACAACTACAAGCTGCCATTTGTGAGCTCAATGCCCCAGAGAAAACCCCAAAGCTGCCATTTGTGAGCTCAATGCCCCAGAGAAAACCCCAAAGCTGCCATTTGTGAGCTCAATGCCCCAGAGAACAACTCCAAGCTGCTATTTGTGAGCTCAATGCCCCAGAGAAAAACGCCAAAGCTGCCATTTGTGAGCTCAATGCCCCAGAGAAAACCCTGAAGCTCATATTTGCGAGACAAAGAAAACCGAAGTTGTTATTTGAACATGGCTGTCAATGTAAATCAGTTAATCAGATAAGAACTTTGTTGAATACAGGCTGGATGGTTGATACGCGTTTCATGACAGATTCTCGTCTAGTTCATTAGTATGAGGGCACAGCAAAGATTTTATTCAGAGCAAAAAATGTTCCTGGTTTTATAAAGTTACCGTCTGCTTGCTTAATTATTAAAGCTATACACTATGAACCGAGAGCAATTTCAAAGATATTTTCTTAAATTATTTGAAAGTTTGATTTATTAGTGAATGCAATTACATCCTTTAACAAATTTTAAAATGTTTTGTGGAGTTGTGATTGACCATTATTTGTACAATATTTCTCTATGATTCATTTGACAAATGGTGGCCTACAGAAGATGTGAATTTACATTACAGATGAGATATATAGGTCTATACATTGACTTATTGGGTTTAATGGTGAACACAGAAGTCTACTAAGGTCAAACAGGGTTGAATAGTACAAAATGTTCTTCATGTGAAGTATAGCTTGGGTCACTCCTTTGTCAAGTGGAGCCATTTTGCCCATACCTAACATGTAAGTAGTGGATATTTAGAAAGCTGATAACCAGAATGGACACTGCAATAAAGACGGTGGTATCCCTCAGTTAGTTACCTTCTGTGTTCCCTGCCAGTTTATATGGCTTACTGCACCATTTGTTGCCGGAACTGACAGAAGGCTTGGGTTAAAAGCTGCTAATGAGACTCACATAGATCCAGGACTAGTACAGAGCAAATCAAGATTCCTGACACATGAGTTACAAATATAACGGGGAGAGGAGGCTCCCTAACAGTTACCGCTACACACAGTTCTAACTGATGTAAACCACCGATACTTATCACCAGATACCTTATCTTGGCACAGCAGCTGTCGTCAATACTTTATTTTCCGTTACCGCAAAATTCTAATAATCCCGATGAGGCTGAAAAGGGTTTTAGCTCAATAAAAATGTTACCACTCTAGTAAATGTTTGTTTTTTCTTTGAGATTGTGTTATAATTTCCACAATTTGAAAATGTGTCATAGGAGTAGAAATTTACTTTGATCCGATATTGCAAGTTTCTGCGTCAGTATATCATATTTGTTTTAGCATAGAAAACTAAGAATACCTGATCATTTAATTAGAGACTCACATCCCTGAAGTCTGTGAGATTTACTGGCATTCTTAGGGTGTTATTACCCAGTAAATCAATCCAAAAGCTACACTTTTAACACCTGTGTGGCAATATAAATAAACTGAATTCCAGGTAGGGCTTACTGGTTAAGTGTATATGGACAACTCAGTAAACTTTAAACATGTATACTTTTGATCGTTTGCAGTTTTATGCAACAAAATTAGTAGTTCAAAAAGTTATATTTTTCTTGCCAAAAAGTAAAGGTATTTTTCTTGCCAAAAAGTAAAGATATTTTTGAATAGATAGAAGAGAAAAAAAACATTGAAATAGACATTTATAAGAATAAAATCTATTTCAAAGATTCATTTTGTAAAATAGTTAAAAAAAGAAAGTAAAACTTTTCTGCTCCTAGAAATGAGAAACTACTTAAAATTAACACCCATGTCTCAATTTATAACTTCTAGATACACACTTTGATTTTCTCCCAGGCAGTTGGTATTGAGTGAAAATACCTAGGCATTCTGTGGCAATGCAAAGAGAGTGTTATGTAACATGATAGGAGAGAAGAACACGTCAGTCAGTGTGGAAAACACAAAAATAGCCTCTGTTTAGAAATGTAGTCCTTGCAAACCCATTCACATGTAGTTGTTATTCCGAGCTGAGAAATTGTTTTAGCTTTTGTTCAATCACAACTTTTTCCTATCCCTTAATCTCTCATTACCCAGAGTTGGTATAATCAATCAATATCTTTGTACTGATATCTGCCTAATTGGCAAAGCAATCAATAAAAATATTAATTAGATGTGTTTATGAGGAACAACAATTTCTTCAAGAACTCCTCAGGCACTTGCTAGATGATGATATGGCAAATATGTCTCATTGACAATTACTTCAAAATACTAGAACAAAATAGAGCAGTGCCAAACCTTCTTTGACTAAATTACTAAATAACGTAACTATTCGGAGAACCAAAAATCAATAATAGATATGCCAAATCAATAATCCTAATATTTAATAATATTTTTTAAATTGAAATGAAACCAACTTGTACAATACAATGTAGCCTCTGACCTTAAAGGATTATGGGAAAAATTCTAATAATACATGTATAATAACCGATCGTGCGTTAACCCTGCGGAAGGATGGGATTATAGGCGGATTATTGTGTAAAAACAAAATATTAAGCATATGGTCACGATGTTCTCACTGACGTTATAATGTTGACTGATGTTATAATGCTAAAAGGAGGTATCATAAGTCGCACAACTAATCAAAAGGACCACAAAAATACATCAGAAATACCATTGGATGTGACATTATTTCTAAGGATAGAATATATGCTTTAAAGGAAATATTTCTTAAAATATGGTGGTAAATAAACTTTGCTTTTGTTTTTCAAACCTTGTCTCGGTCAATGCTTTCGACTACAATTTATTCTTAATTATTAACGGTCCAGCACAACGGCATAATAATGAATTGTTGTCACTGACATAACTGAATAATTACCGAGCCGACACTAAATTAAGAGCACATGGAAAAAAATCAAGTACATATAAGAACTTTAAAATTTGTTACATACGAATGAGTTACCATTGGCCTTAACATCAGCTCAGTTTTATTTGCAATAAATAAAATAATCTTTTTAGTTATGGCGCACATCATTCAGTAGAATGGAGCCGCCAAAAATCCTTAAAAAAAAAAAGAAGAAGAAATAATCTTGTAAAAATTATTACCAATTTCTAACACATAATTTATAATAGTTCGAGTCTGAAGAAGTCTTTCTGTGATTTGATCTTTTGTGGTCAGTGGTGACAGTTTGCCACTTAATTGAAACTCTGATAACTTTCTTAGGATACCATTCTTTTACCTTTCTTCAGATGTAAATTCACCCAGTTCATCAGACACTTCTTGTAAGTTTGTTATCAAAAGCATCTCCAAAACGTGGCAATCTGAGCCTTGAATTATAGGATAATCTGACCTAAACTTTCCAGTATTTGTGAGAAAAGTTTTCTAGCATCTGATGGTTTAAGGTGCAAACACTGCAAATTTTCCTTTAAAATTAATTGAGTTATTAAAGTTTTAATCTAGAAGCTTTTTTTAAGCCACCCGCCATAGTTATGATATAGTTTGCTTTCCTCAGTTCGAGCCAAGTTAAAATGTATGAGTTGTCTGTCCCACCCTTACAGAGTCTTGGCCAATCAGCAATAATCAGTCGCTTTTACGTTATTTCCCAGCTTGTGAAAGAGTGTAAGTGCCCGAGGTTTTGATTAGCTGCGAGAAGTTTTACTCGCATCCAATCAGAAGGCACTGTTCAATTTACAGGTTGGAGTGGAGTATTCTGCAAACGTGAAACACGGAATGGGTTCAGTGAAGATTTTAACTTGGCTCGCAAAGATGCTGTAGGGCAAGATTTGTGGAGAATCTCGTCTTTTAAACTGATCTTAAACAAAGGCCAACATGGAAGCTATAAGAAGGTTAAACTGTGCACTCAGGGAAATTATTTTTTTCTTCTGGGAAAGTAGGGACAACATAGCTAGGTACTGAAGTAAGATGCTTTCTGGTTTGTTTAGGATTACAGATTATTTCTTAGATTGGTAAACACCATTCCTCCAAGAGATACGTTCAGTAGGGTTTTTATTTACCAAGGTAGCCTTACTAAAACAGACAAGCATTTTTGTGCCAGGTGATTTTAGGGTTCTAAATTGATAAGATAAGATAGTGATAGCCCCACGATGATTTTCTCAGAATTCTTTTTTAGAAATGTAAGATAACAAAATCTGGCATTTTGGGAGGTGTTTTTGTTGAGTGCTCCTTGTCTCTCAAAACTAATAACTCTACAACTGACATCTCTGTAATTTTCTCACACAAATCTGTGATAGTTGCTACTAAGACAGGTAAATTTCTTAATTATACAAAATCTGAGGTTTACAATTAGTCAAGTTGTAATTCTATTCAGAGAAAGAAGAAAGGTTGTTACATTTGAAATTAAATTTTCTTACAAACATCTCATATTACCAATAAGATAGGTAAAGTTCTGAATTCAACAAAAATCCAACAATGACAATCAGTCAAGCTATAAGCCTCTTCAGCGAAAGAAGAAATGATGTACGCTATATTTGAAATGTTCGGTGACATTTGCTCAAAATCAAAATAGAAATACTGCATTGTAGAATTCGGCTATAATGTCTAAAAAAAAACCCGCCAAAGGCCTTAAAGTCCTAAGAAATGCTGGATTTCTAAGAAATATTCCTGACGGCGATGGCCTAACTTTATCAGTTTTACATAACGCAATTACAATGTACTCTTGTCTTGATCACATATCTACAACAAGAACTGTCCTGATGTGAGACGTAAGATAAATGGTCCCAAACTGTCTCACAGACAGAGCCAATGGCAAGAAGAGAACATCCAAGGTAGTATTTGCCAGATCACTAAAATGCAAGACTCGCTCAGCGTAATCTTGTTACAGACAAGAAAAAAATCTCTTGAAGGCTAGTCCATCATCTGGAACTCTCTAGCAGAGGACAATGTAAATTGTGACATGTACAATTTGTCCATCGAGGTACAAGCCCATGGCGTGAATGCGATAGAGATCATTACACTGAGCATACAAAATGCTCTTATGAACTACTTAGTGATTCCGGTTGTGTTGAAATACCCCTAAAATACGTCCCGTAGGGCAGGATTTATAAAAAGCCAAAGTGCTTCAAAACTGGTCAAACATTCCCCAAATTAACATACCTTTCCTCTTTCATTTTTGGCGGCACACATTGATTGGCGATCATTTTAGGTCCAGATATTTGTATGCATCATTCAGAAAATTGGACCTTATCCTATGTGGGCATATAATGGTGCTTACATATACAAACCAACAGTTGAATTGAGTAACACATACTAAACTCCCATCTTACTTACAAAATAATCCCGGGACATTTACAACTTTCAATAAATATTATACTAACAGGTGAGAAAATGGATTTGTTTACATGTATTTTATTTTGATTTATTGATTGATCAAAGATTACTCAAGATTATTTCACTTATATGGCGGCGTTGCCAGGTTTAGTGGGGCAGAAAACCGTTCTCATTGCTGGAGGAAAACCGACCTTCCCTGAGTACCTGGCATCTCTTCCACATACGGTGATTTTATTTGAGGAATCAAAGATGGTGACCTGTTGAAGCTATCAAAACTGACTACAAATATCTCTAATAGTATGGATATCCAAAAACTATCAATATTATTACAACAATTTATGATGGGGTATAAAGGTCTAAATGATATACCTCTTTTTAACACAATTAGAAACTTGTCTCCGTGGTTATTTTAGACAAGAAGATTTTCCCTGTGCCCGTGTGTTTTAGTGTCCATAAATATTTTTCTATTATGATCAGGCATAAAGGTCTAAATGATATACCTCTTTTTAACACAATTAGAAACTTGTCTCCATGGTTATTTTAGACAAGAAGATTTTCCCTGTGCTCGAGTGTTTTAAATAAATAAATATATTTTTATTGGCAGTATCCCCATGGGTGGATCAATAGTTAAATGCATTGTTACCTGTAACCTGACATAAGCATTATGTTGGAAATCTGAAGGAAATGAAATCACTGTTTTTTTATTGTAAGGATTAAAATTCCATGGTCTCCATAAATATTTTGCCTTGCAATTTAGGAACAAGTAGCTAAACAAAATATTATTTTGTTGTTGGAGTTACAAGCACTTTTAATTGAGCAGTGGTCCAACAGCGAGATCTGGGCATACAGTTGGAGTATGAGAAACACATTTACGAGTTTAACAAGTACATTATGTTGGAATTCAATGATAACAGAAAACCCCATAGAATTCAGGATCTAACCATATACAAATGGATGGATCTTGGTTTGATTTGCCTGGATGAAAACTGCACATGGCCAAATCAGATAAACTCCTTGGGAAGATTCTCCCTTAGGTACCCTTTCACTTGCACAGAAATTTGATTCTGACAGGAAAACAGCACCCGGCATGTATAAGAGAGGCATTTCTGTTCCGAAGGGAAATGAATTTAAAACCAGTTTTGCCGATTTGTTCAAATTGCTCACTTCCAAATTCTGAGGATACTTAACACGTTGTCATGGCAACGGATAAATATGTGAATATTTATTGTTTATTTATAAGCCAATCTATATTCTGAAATAGATAATGGGTTTATTAACAACTGTCTTGAACAGATCAGTAAGAACGATAATCTCCAATAATGCTCTAGAATAAACATGTAAATGTATGTTTGGTCTATGTGAGAAAAATGTATATATTTATTACATGTCAGAGATTCATATTAGAATAGGTTCTAAAATGATTTCATCACACAAAAATCAAAAGTTAATCAGGTTTATAAATTGTTTAGTTATTTTGTTAAAAGCTAAAGGAAATAATTTGCAGGTGTTAAGAATATGGTAAATTCATGATTTAAAGAATCAATTGATACCTATAGTTTTGAATATTTTTTAACCTTTTTTCTTCATGAACCTCCATACAAAATTGCTTTAGAATACACTAATGGATCAGCTAAACCAAACATTTGTATTCTGAGGTTTAATTATTAAAATTATGTATAAAATTAAAGAAATGAAGTAAGAACATAAAATCTTGATTGATGTAAATTGACAGGTAATTAATTTTTTGCCTTTAGATTCAGAAAAACACCTGATTTTTAAACGAGATTTAAGTTTAAAAATTTGAAATTTAATTCGTGATTTAAAGATATAAAATAAAGGAAATCAAATCAGTAGCAATTGAAAAATGTCAGCACAACATTTCCCTACCTCCAATATGGACCTTGTCATAGATAGCTCCCATTGTAATTAAGCTGAGCTAATGGTCAAATCTATGGAGTGATGAATTCCAATATAGACATCATGGTGTTATTGTCCAGTCAACGAAGCTTCCAGTGATAATGGATAGCACCCATGTCACTGCCTCTATCCTGACATGTCTTTATAAACTGACACAGACGAACAGCAGGGGTAAACTGCAACACAACACTTTATACCTACTACAGTCTCCAAGCGAACCAGCATAAAAAAATATCATGAATATATAATAGCTGAAGTTCAGTTTAGTTCTGTCTAGCTGAACGTGGTAAAACTAAAGGTAAAACTACATGGAAAACTACAGGTAGGTACAAAAATGCAGTCTCGTTTAAAACCACAGCTGATTCAGTTTGTTTACGTTGCACAGAGTCACAGAGTGTTGAAGCCGGTTTAGCCTTACGGGGACCTCATATAAACTCAGACTCCCTGTAGATTAGTTGAGATCTTCCTAAGACCGTTCAATTCATCATTGTGATTATGTTATATAACTGGCACCAACAGCTGCATTTTGAGAGAGATTGTGTACAGCATGGTAGGAATCCCCATCACAAATCACTCTGGGTACATCGTAAACTGGGAAATATTCACACCTGAAAGCTGTGAGAGATGAAAGTTTAGCGGGGAAACCTACGCCACATTAATCCAGAAGCAAGTAATAGCTTTTCAATCCCCAGGTACAAGGAAATAAAGCCTTATTGAAAATGATTAGTGATCTGACAGTGGAGGTGAACACGTCCCTTAGGAAAACTTGATCTATTTCCTCCAGTCCAGTCACTCGGGAATCAACAAAACGCAGCGAAACAGCACCAAAGATCATCAACGTTAATATTTCTTTCAAACAGCTTCGATCATTTGATACAAGCACTTCAAGGGATAACCCATCCACATTGATTCATTTCATCTTATTCAATAGCATTAGCAGTGAAAGCAGACCTATTGCTATTGGAACAGAATTCCGACAAAAAGTTTACAGTCCATCCTCAAATAATGTCACAAGTGTTCCAACAAATAAAATCAGCTCAAACCTAACTTCACACTCCTTGAAAGCCAAGAAACTATTTTCTTTAAAATGAAATCTGTTTAAAATTTCAAACCAAGTCAATCGACGAATTTCAATAAATATGAGATCGGTTTTCTGATAAAACAAAATTAAATCTGTTAGCACTTTAGAGTTCTTATGAGATAAGTCTCCCTCAAAAACTGTTTACATTTTCCAACATAAAATCCATCTAAGTGAAAAATCCATCAAGCAAACTCCTACGGAAGGCTAAAGAAACCTGTTGGCTTAGCAACAGTGTCAACGCCTCCTGGACAAACGACAGGCAGTCCGGGACACGACGACCAATACAATAATGGTCCTGATCACTGGGGTGGCGCTATACAGAGTACATACCATCAAGCTAGCTGTCACCAAATCACACTGTCATTAACGTCCATCAATAAAACGTTTTATGGATTTTTCTCGTTCTCAATTCTGGTACTCCACTCCAGCCTGCTTGCAGTGATTTGATCGCGTCCAAGCCAAATTGCATTGGAGCAGTTTAAACACTAACTCCTTTCCTTTCATACACTGTTTTAGATCAGTGAGCATCGACATATAAGAGCTTTCCGTCAGAGTGAACTCTACTTCACTGTCGGAACATGTACCACCACAATTATATGACCACAGCGAGACAGACTGAAAGTTTCAACGATAAAACAGATATGCAACAACAACAAAGCCTCGTGACCTAGAAACCTATTAGGAATCCCAAATGAACACACGATCAAATAAACAATGCCAGAAGCACTTTCCATAATAATCTCAAGTTTCCCAGTTCCTTTCAACAAACAATAAGAGGAGAATAAATAAAGCAGGCACAGCTGCAATCAGATCCTTTAGTGAACAAAAACTGTTTGATTTCCACAGACGATTGAGAACAATGAATAAAAAAACAAAAGTCAATTTTTTCACAATCTACCAGTTTATTACCATCAGACAGGAAAACATAAACCTGTCACTGATTCCGTTTTATTGAAATGGAAATATGAAGCTACTGTTATGACCATGTCTCATATTGTTAATTTCCTTTTTTAACAAAAATGTGAACCAATCGTTATTAGGAAAGCGTGTACGTGTGTATTAATAATTTGTTTTTGTCATTTCCATAATAGTTTTTATATTCAACAAGGAAGATTGCTTTTTTGATCACTCTTAATCTTTGTCTCAAAAAATTAATTTTGATTAAAATTGGGTTACCCTGATTGTCTCCCCTCAATCATCTATTATGGAATTCATATACTTGTTATTCATTGATTGATGTTTTAAGCCACACTTAAGACAATGTCATTTATATTCCAGGGGGAAACTTCTGGCCTTTGACAAGTACCTGGCAACTGTCCCATGTATTAAGGCAATCAAGTAAAAACCTACAAAAAATCATTCAAAAACCTTTCAACATTTCCTTTTTGGAACAATAATTCAGCCTATTTTGTTTTAAGCTTTAAAGAAACATTTTTTAGATTGACACTTGAAACATTTTTTTTAAATTAGTATATTTTAAATTAATCTTTCATATACACCCATGTCATATATGGATGACATTTTTCTATAAAAAAAATCAGAATTAAAAAAGTTTTTGTGGAAATATTCAGATAAGATATTATTTTAAAAAGCTAAATTTTTTGCAATGGTATCTGAAAACTGGTGTCTTGGCTGTTAACATTTTCAATAAATAAATACACCCCCCTAAAAAAAATATATATATGTTAATTACGAAAGTATGTTATGTTACTCTGTAAAATTTAAAAAAAGCTTTTAAAATTGCCAGCACCAATTCATCAAGATTGATAATTACAATGGTACCTGTTTAATATAATGGTAAATTAATAAGTGAAGTCATTATAAGGTATGATTTGTAAATTGAAGGATGTGAAGAACTAAGAAGTTTTTCTGTCTGTTAAATATTTCCTGACATTCTTTATAAGGGAAGATAACTCTTGTTGATAAGACATCCTCAACAAACCCAGCCTTGATGGATTCAAGCTGACATTGACTATCTCAACCCACACCTTATAGGACAATTATGATGCAGCTCATAGGTTCGTATTTTAACAGCTTAATTTCGATTGGTTGGGCAAGGGGACAACAACAATGAAATCTACACTGGCAGCAATATCTATGCGGAGGATGCGGGCAAATACAATTACCGTTATGATCCAGTGGACAGAAATGAAAACTAACAAGCTAGGGGAAATCGGCCCCACTGTGAGCATGCCGCAGTAAGAAGTCTGTTTTGATGGGGGAGATATTGATCGATGTTCGATGGACATATAGCTGGTACAGATTCCCTGGTCGTAATCTGTCTACTACTCAACACAAACCCGTCTTTCCCTGTAGTTTTATTATATTTGGGTTAATATTAAAAACGATGCTATATCATTCCCGTGCTTTCATGATACCCACATCTTCCATCCCAGATGAGTCGAAATTGCTTAGGAAAACATACACATGTGTTTATCTGATGTATTTCCCATAATATTATCAGTGAACAAAAACAAACATTAGGTACCGGTACCGATATAAACTAAAATTAGGTCAAAAGTTCATAAAATTTCCTCGATTGATACATTAACCTAATTATCTATTAATTCAATTCCTTTTTAGTCCTTCCTTAAGAGTTTTTTTTAAAGATCTCAGAGCCCTTTTTAATCAACCCCTTTACTATATGCATCAATATATTTCTCCAATTCAAAATTTGGATAAGCAAGCATGCTTGGGAGATATTGGTGAA
The DNA here is from genome assembly GCA_963971465.1 of Lepidochitona cinerea. Lineage (NCBI taxonomy): Eukaryota > Metazoa > Mollusca > Polyplacophora > Chitonida > Tonicellidae > Lepidochitona > Lepidochitona cinerea. The sequence continues at coordinate 42,671,380 of OZ020553.1, forward strand.
GAGAGTAAGTACTACTTCACATAAATAACCCAAGCAATATTTATTAAAAATTTCTTCTAAGACGATACGGTTTGCTAACAACAAGCCCTTGAGAAAATCTTGACGAAGCCTCCAAACCATTAATTACTTTCTTCGAGAAATACATCTGTTGTTGAATAATGTTTCATATAATGTTAAGATCCTGCCAAGCTTTCTTTGAAACGATCGAAGAAGATGCTTGCCCCCCTTGATAAACAGCTTTCATCATTTTGTTTACCCAAAATTTGTATTTATCAGTTGTTCACAGTGAAATACTAGGTTAATTACATTGGTTTTTAAGAGGGTCCAAAAACAGTTTTTGGAAAAAATTCAACCTGTAGGTTATATGTGTAGATTTTACTAGTTATGGGTACATTTTGTGGCGGCATAAGCTAGTGGATGAGGAAATAAAATTTGTCAGAGAATAAAGGCGGGGTGATAAAATTAGCTGACGAAAAAAATGCTTTCTTAAAAGGGATTAAAATGGCTCACAAAATAGTTCACAAAATAAGGATAATTTTAGTTAAAACCGAGTTAATAAATTGTAAATGTTTTTAGGAATTTCTGTGAAGATGGACTGCAATTTAAAAAAGGTTCACTACAAAATATTAACTAGGCTGCTATGATTGATGTTTTATGCCGCATTCAAGATTATTTCACATATGGCGGCGTTGCCAGGTTAAGTGGGGGAGGAAACCGAGCTCCTTGCCCAGATGAAACCCCCAACCTTTGGCGAGTACCTGGCATCTCTTCTCTTCCACACAGTGACCAAGTGAAAAATCTACTCAGAAATTTTTCGAATTTTTACTTGGTCTGAGTGTGACTCGAACCCGCACCGCATCGATGGAAGGTCTGTGTGGGACTGAGCAGCGATCACTATAACCCACTGGACCACCAAGGCCCCTCGACTGCTATGATACTATCAGAAGGAAATAATGGTTTTAACATAATACAGAATTTAACTTGTTTTGTTCTGTTTTGTCAGATACACAAAAGGTCCTGGCAATGTTCAAGAAACGGCAACCGAACATGGTTCTTTCTTACAAGATGATGACGTAGATTTTACGTTTGAAATGCCATTGGAAATACATTCCTAGAAATCTAAAACCATTATTTGAAATATTGAGCATGGCTTTTAAGGATGCCTTGAGAATGAAAAAGATTTTTATGGATATCTGAGACAAAGTAAACTCACCAACTCCGAAGCGGAAATCCATTTTGCCTTTTTTCGTTGAAAAGTCGATGGGAATAAAGCATAAAACTAGTGATGGCCCTTTGTACAATGACCACGTTAAAAGTCCACAACAAAGACTATTGTATCTTGAGAGAGAATCGACCAGAGGCGGCAATATTTTACTCAGGTCATCAATAAATAATAGAAAATCTTGCTGAGGAATCAACGACTTTCTGATGATTTCTCTTGCCAGATCACACAATGTAAGATACCATGTAACCCTACTGTTCCGTACAATTAGGGATTTCCAAAACACTTCAAGAACTTTTCCAGAAGATCTGAAATAAGACTAGCCCGAATACCAAGACGGCACGGATTTAATAACAAGGGTTGATTATCATCTTCCGTAATGATCAATCTTCAGATAAATTTGAAGACAAGTGCTTCAACAGGCAGCTACATTGCCAAGACAAAAAAAAATACTTGAAGAAAAAACGTCAGAGAAGACGTTGAATTGAAGATTATCAATTATAAATGTGTTCCCGAGGAAAATTCACACTTACCCTTTTTCTACTCACTCTCTCATAAATGTCAGCTTTTTTTATAAGCAATTATTGGCATTATATACCCAAGCTCTGTACATAGTAAAAACTGTACGAGACAAAATGGTCAATAAAAGCTGGGGTGTTAATTTGCGTGGAAAAAGACCAAAGATTTTACGAGCACCAATTTGGCAAAAGGATCTCTTCCAGGTTTCCTTACAGAGAAGGCCTATTATCAGTTTAACCAACAGACATTTTGGAACAAACCCAAACAAATCAAGAGAAAAACTAAGTGTACGGGCAGAGCAAATTGAACTCTTCAGAGAATATTAAATAATATGTAAACATACACCAACATACAGAAATCTGCGGAATTTGAATAAAAATTTTCAGTCAGAGTTTTGACAAAGATCAAAAATATTGTCTTGCACAAATAGTCCAAAATCCACAATATAAGGAGCACTGGTAGCAAAAATGCTTTGGTCAGCTAAATCCATATGGGTTATAAAAAGACTTATTGCTTTAGTTCTGTTCTACTATTTGTTAATCTAGCAAATGACTCCATGTGATAAATTCTATAGCCAGTTAAATGTTTGCCTCAGCTATGGTAATTTGAAAAGCCCAGCTGTGACCACATAAGAGATATCACATATAACATTACTGAATGGTTGATAAATGTTTAATAAATATTCTAATTATTTTTTTTTTCTCATTTAATTACTCTAGAAATTGAGTTTGCCAATCTCCATACATATTTCAATTTGTTTGCAAATGTTATGAAATATTTATTTGAATATAATTAGACCTTTGTTTTTAAAATGAAACTTGAAGTTTGAAATACAAAAATTAAAATCAACTATTTGGTAATAACATTAAGGCGAGTATTTTTCTGTAAAAGTGAACCCACAGTTTCAGGATCAATATCACAAAAGCTGCCAAATATGTCAATAAGAACATCTGGGTCATTTTGTTGCCTAGAGGGATGGAATATTCTATGTTGGCAAATATTTATCACAAATTGATTTCTACAAAAGCCTGTACCAGACCTCCTGTTGATCGGACACTTTATATGCTCATGATTTTGTGGTGAATTACAAATGGCATGAGCTGTATTCTAGCATGACAACAGGATTTTCTTCTAACAAAACCATGGTTAACGGTACAGTATATAACAATTTAAACCATGGTTTGACAGGTCCCTAAATCCTTCCTGTTCAAACATAATTACTGCAGTAGTTAATTATGTAATTACCACAAAAACAATATGATTAAGTTATTTTTATTTATTTTCCTTTTTTGATCTTCTTTTCTTTTTTAATTTTTTTTTATTAAACGCACAATTGATATAACACCTATTCTAGTATATCCATATTTAATGCAATACTAATCTCTATTTTAGTGTTTAACAGCAAAATTACATCTTACTGATTGATTGATTGCTTGTTTGGTGTTTTACGCTGCGCTCAAGATTATGTTACTTATATGGCTTTTATTGTGGGAGGAAACTGGGCTCTATGCCCGGAGGAAACCCACGACCTTCCAGGGGTAACAGGCAACCATCCCACATTGGTACATCTTTCTGACAGCTCAATCTAAAGCTCTGGTGCACATAGTTTCCAAACTGAATGCACCATCAAAACCAAAACCAACAATTGGCAGATCCTTGGCAGATCCTTGGCCTTCATTCCACATTAACACATCAAGTAAAAAAAACTCTCATGTTTAAAAGAATTTAAAAACACAGACACTTTTCAATAGATCAGGTTCTGCTGCTTTTGAGAGTAAATCTACTTGCATTTGTCTGATCCCTTGGATCTGTGCCTCTATGTAAGAACACATAACACATAAATTAAACATATGAGACTATATGTTGTAATAAAAAAACGAAAATTTCCAGATGGGTCCAAGTGAGCTTTCTTCCTTTTTCTGGGTAAGGTTAGTTGGTCCGACAGCTGTACTTACATGAATACTGCATCATTTGTCCAGAAAATCCAAATATTTTCTGTTGAAGTAAGGATCTTTGCTTAAATTTGAAATTCATTTAATAATCAGACGTTTAAAGTAAACTAACCATTGGCTTAATTATTTTATGGTTTGAAGTTTCAGAGGGAAAATTAACCTCAATATTATAACAAGCAGCAATTTGGAACATGTGACAAGGATTGTGTCTTCCATAATGGTAAATTCCAAACTCTCCCCTCGGGTCAAGTTCTAACGATCTAGACTTGAGATATGAAATGGGCTGAAGTGAATCTTGCTTCTAAAGGATGGATATGATCATGCCCTTCCTTATGTATGTTCAAAGAGATTCTAATTACAATTCATGCCCCAAAGCGGGAGCAATTATCTAAGGATCGTCCTTGGTGCAAAGTGACCCTTGGGGTGTTACTATCAGAAATGAGGGGAATACCTAAAGTTAATGGATATTGGAATGTAAAATTTGCAAAACAGAATGCAGTAAACGTCTTGTACTTGGTCAAGCATAGTAGTGAGCGTATGGCTTAAACCCAGGTCACCAGTGTTACTATAATATGATGAGCGATTCGGCGAAAAAAAAATGAAATTAATTCTTGTGAACATAAAAGGAAATTAATGTAACGCATAAGAACATATGATATTTTAACATAGGTGACATAGAAAAATGAAAAATTGTCCCACAAAAAAAGCAAATTGCACTTTCTAATTCAATTCAGGCCAACGCTTTGATGATGTTATGAGCCTATCCAAACCATATATATAAACAGACAACTTCCCGAGCTTTCCTTAAGGGTGATATTCTGATGATGATGATGAAGACTTGAGATATGAAATAGATTGGCTAAAATCTGGCTTCTAAAGCACAGATATGACCCTGTTCTGCCATGGGTGTTTTCAAAGACATTTTAATTACAATTCTTGCCCCAAAGCCATTGTGACAATTATCTGATGTTATGGATTGTCATCAGAACAAAGGTACCCTTGGGGGTATCATAACCAGCTTAGAGAAGAACGATGAGCATTAATATCAAGTTAACATTTCTTACATAAGCAAAAACAATGTTGACTACAGTGAGATGTATAGTACATGCTGGCAAGGAATTTTGTCAGGAAAATAACCCCATAACTTTTTTTTCTTTTGAAAATTTAACCCCATAACTGAGGTAACAGTTGGGTGCCAAAGCTACTTCCATGATATTAGCTGCTGATAAAGGGATATTTTCATAAAATCAGATTAAGACTTAAAGGAGGACTTAATTTGTTTGATTAAAATGCATTTACAGACTTCTGTACCATCTGATAGCCTGACCATTATCCGAAGAAATTATTTTTTTATCGAAAAGTTTCATAGAGGTAAATGGTCCATAGCAAAAAACCTTTAGTTTTAGTTTCTTAAATTTGTATTACATAATGAGACTTCTTTCCAAATTGTTAAGAGAAAAAAAAGACAATAATTTAATTTTAATACTTCAGTTTTTACTTTTTTGGTGCTATTTCTTAAACCTACTTTAAGAGCAGAGAAAGATTTCTGGAGATACAAAAACTATTTTTCCTCTTTAACCAGTGGAGTTTTGTTGCCCGTTGAGATCAGAGGAAACTCAAGGCTTGGGAAGTGATTTTACTGAGAGCTTTGACAGCTTGTTGAAACTAAAGGACCAACATGCCAGCTCCACTTTGTACAAGACTTCAATACCAACAGACTAATGAAACAAGAGTTGCTTTTAAACCATTGGCGGGCAGAGAGATAGAGTGATCGTTAAAACGTGACCGTGTTGACAGGAAAGGCGAAAACCATTCTGGAGAATTGGCAATGCATGGTCAGTTTGAAGTCTTAAAACATCTCACTTTACCAGAGCAGCTCACTGAGATCCAATCCCACTGGTTTTATTGGGGACACCTAGATCCAATCCCACTGGTTTTATTGGGGACACCAAGATCCGATCCCACTGTTTTTTTGGGGGAAACTGAGATCTAATCCCAATGGTTTTATTGAGGAAACTGAGATCTAATCCCAATGGTTTTATTGGGGAAACCAAGATCCAATCCCACTGGTTTTATTGGGGGCACCAAGATCTAATCCCAATGGTTTTATTGGGGACACCAAGATCCAATACCACTGGTTTTATTGGGGACACCAAGATCCAATCCCACTGGTTAAATTGGGGGCACCAAGATCCAATCCCACTGGTTTTATTGGGGGCACCAAGATCCAATCCCAATGGTTTTATTGGGGACACCAAGATCCAATCCCACTGGTTTTATTGGAGAAACCAAGATCCAATCCCACTGGTTTTATTGGGGAAACCAAGATCTAATCCCAATGGTTTTATTTGGGACATCAAGATCTAATCCCAATGGGTTTATTGGGGACACCAAGATCCAATACCACTGGTTTTATTGGGGACACCAAGATATAACCCCACTGGTTTTATTGGGGACACCAAGATCCGATCCCACTGGTTTTATTGGGGACACCAAGATCCGATCCCACTGGTTTTATTGGGGACACCAAGATCTAATCCCACTGGTTTTATTGGGGACACCAAGATCTAATCACACTGGTTTTATTGGGGACATCAAGATCTAATCCCACTGGTTTTATTGGGGAAACCAAGATCTAATCCCACTGGTTTTATTGGGGAAACCAAGATCTTATCCCACTGGTTTTATTGGGGAAACCAAGATCTAATCCCACTTGTTTTATTGGGGAAACCAAGATCCAATCCCACTGGTTTTATTGGGGAAACCAAGATCCAATCCCACTGGTTTTATTGGGGAAACCAAGATCTAATCCCACTGGTTTTATTGGGGACATGAGTGTTTAGATAATTCAGATCAATACAAAGTGTTGATGGTAGAGCCAGGTTATTATTCCAAACACATTTACCTCACTTTTTTGTCAATGAAATAATTCAGGAAAATTTCACCAAAATGAAGTTTCTAATGGGAAATAAAACTGTGTGTTGATTTAGTGCATTGTTCTCTGAAGATACATGAATATGTTTAGTTTCTAAAATCTTCTGACAATGCTCCCTGACCAAGATCTTTAAAAAGTGAGATAAGAGAGCAGTTTTGTTGCCCCGTTGAGATCAGAGGAAACTGGAGCCTTGGGAAGTGATTTTACTGAGAGCTTTGACAGCTTGTTGAAACTAAAGGACCAACATGCCAGCTCCACTTTGTACAAGACTTCAATACCAACAGACTAATGAAACAAGAGTTGCTTTTAAACCATTGGCGGGCGGGGAGATAGAGTGATCGGTAAAACCTGAGTGTGTTGACAGGAAAGGTGAAAACCATTCTGGAGAATCCATGCTGATGAGGGAATCGGCAATGCATGGTCAGTTTGAAGTCTTAAAACATCTCATTTTACCAGAGCAGCTCACTGAGATCGAATCCCTTTGGTTTTATAGGGGACACAAATCTTTGGAGAATTCAGATCAATACACAACACTGATGGTAAAATCAGGTTACCCAGTTTTCTCCAGTTCACAGTGCTTACTGAACGAACTGAGACAGATTACAATGAAAACGTTCAGTCAGTTAATGCAGTTGAGATATTCAAACACAGAATTTACCCCTTGTTTTGGGTTGGCAATAAAAGAGAGATGTATACAATGATAATAGCCTTTCTGTTTATACCAAATGGATATTCTTAAACATGTACTAGAGCTAAACCTGATTTATCCTTTTGCAGATTAACTGAAATAAATCACACAATTAATGGCCAGGTTTTCAACGGCTGGAGAGCCTTGTTTCACTACGACACAGTTTATGTCAAGAAGCTACTGGAACAAAAGCTGTTTAATAATAATACATATTTCAGACAAGAGCTTTCAACAGATGATTTGAGAGCCTTGTTTCACATCACTCTGACACATTTTATATCGAGAAGGAAAACAATTCTTGAAGCCCACATTATTTAAGTTTGCACTGGACTTTAAACCTATGACACATTGTTGGAAAGTCAAATGGAACACGATTTGTTGAACCATGAAGACTCAAAGTGAAATTGATACATTTTTATGTTGATTTGTGATGGATCTTAAATTTTGAAAATTTATGCATAAAAAAAATTATGCTTTTCAATTGGGAATAACATTCAAAATAGTGGTAGACAGTAATCTTGCACATAAGCGTTTTTGCAGATACGTATCAGCTGAACAATTTAGACATACCCCTACTATGACAAGGTGTACAAGAAAACCCTCAACCCTCTTAAGAACAAAAAAAAAAACATATGAGCTATCACATTTTACTGGCCTCTTATCAAGCCATTAGGGCTGTTGGTGAACATGATGAGAAGTTAAGTACATAAGTAATACGGCTTTTTATCAGTGACATCTGGTAACTTGAAATCCATGTGCACTCAAACATATGTAAACTTACTTGAGAAGAGGTAAAAAACATTTCTTCACATCACCAACATTTTTCTTATCGTCAGAAACTTCAACTGAATAACTGAGCATATAAAAAATATTTTTAATATCTAATTTAAAAATATTTAGTGTACCTCAACAACAAGGCCTACATGTATATCTCATAGAATAGAATTTCTTTCAAAATGTTTAATAGGCAAAAATTATATTTCCGTCACCACCAGGGAAAGTCCAATAAATAAATAACCACAATAAAATCTATAATAGAATAAGTTTTAAATTTGTTGAGTTTTTTAGTTGTTTTTTTTTTCAACAGTAGAGTAAGCAATGTGTTATTTTTTTTTTCTATGTTTTTACTTCTATGTTAGAAAACATGTTGACATGCTGATCATTAAAAGCAAGATATTTAACTTCAGAATTCTGAAAATAGTTGATGAAATTTTATTCAGAAAACCCCCCAAATTGTATACAGAAGAAAATTTGAATCAAACTACCTCTGATAATTTTGTCAATAAATCTACTTTGGGTCATGTTGTTAATAATGTTGAATTTTCAAACATGAATTGCCAGCTGTCTAAGGTTAAGTTATTGGAAAAATGTTTGTAGAAAATTGAATTTTCAGTATATTTCAATCCGTGATTTTTTTTTTAAATGTCAAAAGAAAAATATAAGATAACACATGCTATTCATGTCGAATTTTAAAATAAATACTTTGGAGAAATGAAATTAAAAGAAATCATAATATCTAAAGATATTACCAAAATCAAGACACACCCTTAGATTTCCAATTTGTTAAACAAAATAGCTAATATTTTTGTTTTATTAGATTTAACTGTCATTTATCTGAAAACCCATGAAGCAAAGTAATGTGAAACTTAATTCCAAAGAAAAAGAAATTGTAAAGGATTCTGTCAGCCCCAGGGAAAAGTAGTCCCCCTTTAGTTTGAAATCAAGTTATTCCCCCTTAGTGTGCAAGAGCAATTTTGACTGCCAGAGTGGTTTCCCTTGAACTCTACACTTTCTCACCCACACAAGGGAGAGACTGAAATGGGTAGTAAGACAATTTACCATAATACATGTAAACCTACCTAAGATAAGAGTAATTTATTAATTACCTTTTCAACAAAACATTGTAACTGGCCAAGGGGAAATGGAAGTTGTGGAATAGTTGCTTATTCTATTTAACACATACTAGCGAAATATGAAGTCCTTTTATACTATTATTTTATTTGCGTATTGATGCACATACTAATAATTAAATAGCTTTGGGTTCCCTGATAAAATCAATATGATTAAAATTTCCTACTATACCTGTATATTTTCATAAATGATCGTAAAGCTATGTAATATTTACTCAACATTTCCAAATGAAAAAAAGAAAATTATTAAGATAATATCATTGTAATTTTAAGATAACTGTAAAACAAAAAAAATATCAAATTGGATAAATTGTCTATTGATTATGAATCTTTCAGAACTCAAATATGAAACACCAACTATAAATCCTAATTTGCTGATTTTACCTAACAGGGGGAATAACTCTAAGTGGAAAGCTATGTATCCTAGCTCAGCATTAAACAGCTGACAAGAAAATTCAATGCTCTATCCTCTGTCACATTCATTATTGATGGTTTGATAACGTTATCAGTATATTTATTCCATGGTATCGGTTCCTTACAAAAGTGGTATGAGCAGCCAAATTTTGGATAATTTTTGCTAAACACAACCAGAAAATTGTTTGCTAATTTTCACATATACAAACAAGGAGCTTTCTGCTAGTATCACCCTTACAAATTTATGTTAAGAATATGAACAAAAATAGCAAAAAACATGAATTCTGAATAAGCATCTCAGTTATTCAGATTCACTTGATTCTTACAGCCTTTAGGCTCAACCAATATTTTGTATTTCATCTTGAACCATTGAATTTTTTCTGTGTACATGGTTAGAAATATCTTCATTTTGGCAGTTCATGCCACTTTATGTAATAAGTTACAAATATACCTATATCAACAGTAATGTTTGTTCGAGCAGGAGAAAAATTAATTCCATGCTCATACATGTAGCTTGTTGCTTTGGGTCAGATAAAACCCTTAACATTCTGTTTTGGGAAAAGAATAAACCCACGTAAATTATTAGGCCTACTGTTAATGATATGAATTCAAGATTTGAACCCAACATCAAACTTGGTCGCCTACAATGCTTGAATTTAAGAAAAAGAGATTTCACTTAAGATCTAATTTTTAACCAGCTTCCAAACTTATGATTAATTAAATGAAACAGACAACTTGTACACATCGTAGGTCGTGTATGAAATGACAGGTTTTTCCGAGTAATTACGAAAAATAGTTTTTGTTACGTACATTAAGTGGCAGGAGCTGCAAAAAACAGTTCTCCTGATTTCTGAAATACCAGTGTTTGAAGTTCATTGAAATAATTGACGTCACAATAAATAATATTACTTTATTAAAATAGCCCACTACTTTGTTTTAGTAACTCATACTTAACTTATACAAATACAATGGTTGATTTAAGTGTATATATTTATGAACACTAGAACAGTATATTATATACTGGTTTATCCATTCCCAAGGGGAATAACTCCTGAAGGAACGTCCATTTGCCATCTCTGGTGAAGTCCATTTAGTCAAGAAGAGATTTCAGCGAATGAGCAAGCTCATCAAACTGAACTAATTGACAAAAATAAAACATTGTACAATTCATTTTCCTCCCAGTATTTGAAACTAATGATTTTAAAAATATATTTTTTCATGTGAACACAATCATTTTCAATTCCTATTTTTTGTGTCCTAAAAAACTCGTCAAATCACAGTGGCTTTCTGAATTCCATTACAAGAACATTTGTCCAAAGCCTGTAAATTGACTATTTCCATTATAAGATCGATTATTAAAACTGATTGATGTTTTACGTCACACTCAAGATTACTTCACTTATATGGCGGCGTTGCCAGGCTAAGTTGGGGAGGAAACCAAGCTCATTGCCCTGAGAAAACCCCCAGCCTTTGGCAAGTACCTGGCAACTCTTCAACATGCGGCAACCAAGTGAAAAATCTACTCAGAATTTTTAAAATTTTTCTTTGGTCTGAGTGTGATTTGAACCCACACCGCATGATGGAAGGCCTGTGTGGGACTGAGGGACGATCACTCTAACCAACTGGACCACCGAGGCCCCTTTCATTTATAAGAATATTTGTTCAAATCCAGATTATTTCCTCTTTTAAATTGTCTAGAAGCTTCATATAACAATCCTTTGATATTCGTAGAAAGCATAATTGCTGCTTTAAGGCCATCTCCTAAATTTAGTCTACATTTTCTTTTATTGCCAGGGTGTTTTTAGGGTAAACCAAACTTTATACGTGAAGTAAAACAAAAATAAACTTCTTTTGTAAGAAGTCAACAAGGTTAATTAGAAGCCAAAGCCCCCCAAAAGCTTAAGAATTCTTCTAGACATCTGCTGAACGACTGATGATTATAGAAATTCAGGGTTTTTTTAAGAGAAAAAAATGAAGCTTTATGTTCAAGAGAGCTCCTAATGTAATTGGCAAAAGACTGTCATACATGTGACGAAAAAACGAGATAAAAAAGAAAGTTGGATGAGGCGTGAAAAAGATTTGCTCCCAGCATGTCCAATATCAGAACAAAACACAAGCTTGTCAATATCACCAAAGACACAAAAAAAAAAGATTAGAGTTGATTAAAATGTTGAGCAAAAAGCAAAGACTGATCAGAGCAAGCTGGATGGAAAATGAGAGCATTGATTTCAGTGTTTAACAAGGCCGTGGCTATAAGCCTGGGTGATGTCACATCAAAGAGTAGCTTCCTGGAGCTGATCGTACGCCATCAAATCTGGACATGAAATCTGTCGGCTAATACAGAAGAAAGCAATCCATGGACTAACAATCTTCGCCTCAATATAGCCTAGTCATGTTTGTCTAAGTTAGGAAAGTGACCTTGTTTTATTGATCGCGCTAGAGGAAACTGGCCGAAACCATTTCATCCCGGATAGTTCTTTCTGCAGCCCAAGACAATAATGGCTCGCTGGCTCTATCACCTGATTACGACGGCCAAAATAGCTTGATTTATAAATGTAAGCTCAGTTATTAGACTTTCCCCAACTCTCTAGGGGAGGAGGGGAGAAAGCTGTTAGGACTCCATCACTTGACAGCTGCCCATATAAATAATGAAGAAAGCTTTTAGCTTAAGGAAAGACAACCAGCAAATAGGGAGGACTATAATAACCGGGTTTTCTTGTTGAGAGGCCACTCATACTTTGACAAACAAAGGGATGGGTTGCTTTGTATCCTAAAGGAAGCATTCATTATCCCTTAAATTACAATCAACATGAACTTACAACAAACATGCCATGTGTCCACAATGGATGAAATCGAATCACAGCCTTGCAGCTTAAATATCAATAAACAAACACATTCTGGTGGATTGATTCTGACTGATTAGGTCGAGGACAAGGAATCAGCTCTAACAGACTTCGACTGCAATAGCCTCACTTCTTTTTTTTCAAATTAGAATTAGATAAGCATGATGAAACGAGGAAATTCAATAATCAAATATTGCGTTGGTTCCTTGTCGTAGGAAGATTCAGATATATCTTTTGATTCCAGAATTTATATATTTGTTTAAACCTGTAACATAATAGGGCCGGATTGCAGAATATTTATAGTTTTATTGAGTTCGTAGAAGGTGGAATTAACCCTCTACATCCCTGGGTACCATACTCTCTAAGTGCACCACTTTAAAAATGTCTTGTGTCAAGTCAAAATTCTAGATTAGTGAGAGCAGGCCTTTCGTACACAGAGACATCAGAGGGCATTAGCCTATACTGCCCACCCTCTTGACCTCTGCGCTGAATTGATTCTACTATATCTGTATTCATAACGAAAACAAATTACTATATAAACTGGTTATTTATGCAAACTCGGATTACGAAATAAAAATAAGACCAATGTGGCCCAAAACCTGGATGCCCCTAGTTAGCGGAACTTACCACTCTATGATGTTTACGAAAGTTAATTAGCTAGGTGTCATATGACGTCAAACAAGACCACCCTTGTGCACAGTATGTCTTCATGACAGTTTATTCAAATCAGAGGTCGTGTAAGTCCTCACTTTGACAAGTTTTTCCAAGGAATTATGAAAAATAAGGAAAGTATGCATATTTTATAATCACTCTTTTTGACTACCAGGGAACTAACTTATACATTTAGTCCTTATACAAACACAAATCAGCTTTAAGCCCTATGTTCATAAACCCTTTAAATTCAAGACTTTAGGAGACCTTGCAATCAAAGTATTAACCGAGGTACAATTGAGAAGCCAATAGATGGATTACAGAGCATATAATGTGTCTGTATTAGGAGTCATCATGACATTATTACATATATGTAAGAATTAGATGAATAATTCACACCTGGTATCCATGGATTTTAATAGCCTAGTCTGCCGTACTCACCTGGGATTAATAACTCATTACCCGCCAACAATAAAACAGAATATTTAATGTCATATTGATTCCTAAACTATTGACTCTCAAAATTGTCATATTCTGTCCAGGGCTTCATAGCAAAATCCTGCAATATTCGCAAATATCTGTGGATGGTTTTGCATTGATCAATGATTTCTGTTTCCCCATATACACATATGATACGTCTATGATTTAGCTAATATATTATGTGTTTCGTCATGTATCTAGCCACTTATAATGTCTCGTTGGTTAATTGTCGTCATGGGTTCTTGTATAAGTGACTGATTGATTCATGGATGGATATGTTTAAATTCATTGATTGTTTAATGAATAATTTTGCATTGACGATTATTTCACTTGAAAATCAGGGTTTTTAGATTCATTGGATTGATTGATTGGTGTTTAATTTGACCTCAATATTTATTCACTTATATGGCGGTGTTGCCAGGTTTAGTGTGGGGAGAAAACAGGGCTCGTTGCCTAGAGGCATCCCTGGCCTTGGTGGGTAAGCTTTACCAACAGGGTGATTAAGTGAAAACTCTACTCAGGAAGATTTATTGAAGAAGGTTCCACCATTCTGTATGTAAGGAGGAAGTACAAACCTTTTTTTGGTACCTGACACGGTAACCTTACTTTTATCCAATTAGAGTACATAGAGTTTGGAAAATTTAACTGCCTGATTTTGTTTGAAAAACTGATAAAAGAGAGTTGTGTGGAATAAATCTATGAGAAGTGAACAACTTGAATTGGCGTCTACAGTCTCTCAGCCAGAGTCACAAAGCCATCCAAATTCTTCCAAAGAGTAACCCAAATCGAAGCCACTTGGCAACTTTGAGAGGTTATATTTTTCCAACCTATTTTAAAGTTTAGCGTACCCATGTGACCATGGCAGGAAAGTCAATTGATAGCAAAAATATAGTGCGGCAGTCATAACAATATGTACCCATATAATAAGTCTACTTTCTATTAGATGACAATAATCATTACTTTAGTTTTTATTATCACTTATTAACACTTTTATCAAACTTTTGTTTTGTGTGTGCCAGGAAAAAAAGTTAGACATCAAAATCCAAAACTCATCTTTTTTTATTGATTTTTGAACAAATTTGCTGAAAAGCGACATGGAAATAGCATACGTATATTTAAACATTTGATGTACAAATGACACGCCTTTAAAAATCAATTTTGTTACATGTTAAATCCCTACGGATAAAGGACAGTGGAAAAATAAATAAGACCTTGGCAAACAAATCTGTATAATAGCTAGAGGAAATCATTAAAGAAGAATATATACTCGATGTTCCGACACGACGTCTGTCGCTATTAGCGATATCGTGGGTTTTCAGCCCACGGCAAGACGGACAAAGGCTTTATCTACATCGTACAAATCCAATACATCAAATATTTATCAACATAGTTTGTATTGCTCTGGCTTTGATTTGCTGATCAATTTAGTGCACAGTTTCATTTCATTAAATCAGATCTAAATTAAGGTCAGTCTACATCCTAACGAATTGTTTAATATTAATTATTCACTATCCTCCTAGTCGTATCATCTGAGTCGGTAAAGTGATCTTTGGGTGAGACAAACCAATTTTAAATTATAAATATCTCTTAATTTCTTTATTCAAGTATTCACTTGGTATACCTAATATTAATTCAATTTCACAAGCCAGCCGTCCTAATTTGTAGCATAAAACTTATTCAGAGAAGAAAGGGAAAAATCACTTGGTAGAGGGAGTGAACAAAGTCAACAGCGAACTTTCCTACAATTTCTTAAGTGCTCTTTTAACTGGGATCTTAATGGATGCAAGAAAGTGGGCAAAATACCAGGTACAAATTTAAAGCCAAGGTTTTTCTCAATTCATACCGTCAAGTTTCTTCACTCAAAAAGTCCTAAGAGTGTTGGATGAAGCTCTAGTTAATGATTGATTGATGCTTTATGCCATACTCAAGATTATTTCATGTATATGCTGGAAATGCAAGGTTTAATGAAAGAAGGGAGCCGGGCTCTTTGCCCAAAGGAAAACCCTGACCATTGACGTTTACAAGGCAACTGTTCCACACAGGGTGACCAAGTAAAAAACCCACTCATAACTTTTACAATTTTTATTTGATCTGATTGTGACTGGGAAATACTACCATCAATGTAACGTCTGAATGAGAGACTATGATGGAAATAAACAGCAAAAATTCCAAAAATATATTTGATCTAGTTTTAAGAGAACGTTTCAAACATATTTACGATACCTAGGAAACAGAATTTTCACGGTCCCACCGTTTCAAAGAACAATACAGTAATTGATATGAAACATTAACTTGACAACTGATTAATTTTTAAAGTTTTAAATGAGAATATAGATTTTTTTCAAATGAAAGAAGAGATTTGTTGCCTGGTGAAATACCATCAACCAAATCTACTTGGCCTCTAAAATGAATTGCACCATAATTAGAGATTGATTATTGAATATCCATAAGCCCTCCCATCCTAATCCTTAAGCTATTTTTTTTTTCTTTTTGAAATTGAATGTTGGTCTGAATTGAAGTCTTCTTTAAGACACTTACATGTACTCCATAAGAAAAATGTCAAGGTCTAAATCGACATTAAATTACAGAAATTTATGTACAACATAAATAAAATTGGGGAAGAAACCAAGCTTTGCACCTGAGAAAACCCCCCTCTTTCCGGTGTTACTTAGTAACGAAACTATACATAGGGCAATAAAAACCCCAATTAGAGTTATTTCCACCGAAACATATCGCTACGAAAACAGCACAGTTATAACAAACAACCAACGATTAACAAACAACACGGTTATGGCAAACAGCACAGTTATAACAAACCAACGGTTATAAACTCCATCCGTATATATAAGTGTTCTTGTGTATCATGCTTCCAGCTTCTAAATGCCACTCAAAGAAGACATTTTTTTTTTGCCTGTTTAAAGCCTGACTTTAAAGCACGGACTTTTGCTTTTGACAAGATAATTGCATATCATAATACTCCTGTAGATTCCCATTTTCGACTAAAAAGTGTTCTTATAGGATATTTATGTACAATAGTTTGCTTTTTAATAATGCAGCTCTCTGCTTCAAAATATTGTTATGGTTTGTGAAAAGCATTGATATATATTCAGGGCATATATACAGTGTATATGATATACCTGTTTTTAACACGATAAGAAACTTGTCTCCATGGTTATTTTAGACAAGAAGATTTTCCCTGTGCTCGTGTGTTTAGTGTTCATAAATATATATGAAATTATCCTTTATAAAACAAATTTACCTATCGAATATTTAAAACCAAGTCAATCTTTCAAATCTATGTTATCCTTTAAGAATGTCATCAAAACCCTTTTAACACAATTAGCATTGAGCAAATTACAGGTTTTGGGAAAAAAAAGAATAACGTATCAACACCTTACCAAATTTACGCATGTTCCTTCGAACAGCCATCCCTTTTCTGGCCGCGCCAAACATGATTCTGACAGAAGTGTATGTCCTCCTATTCGCTCTTGACAATGCAGAGTGTTGAATGATCGTAATCAAGACACGAGACATGATAAAACATTCAACGCTCAAGACATTTTTTTTACATCTTGACTTTACACTAGAGGATTTAGTCAGGTGCCAAATAAACGGCTTTATAGGGTTTGATATATCATAGGAGGCACACCACCAACTGTCAATTAGAGGCCTAATTAATTCAACAGCGTAACGACCAAATGGAACAAGGCTATTCCAAACATTCCACACATAAATCTTGAAGAAAAAGTAAAATATTAATTTGAAACTCCAAAATTTGTCAACTATAATTAAAGAGTCCAAAAAGGTCAACCTATATGTTCCTAAAAAAATACTTTAAATATATGTTTAACTTAAAAACTATGGGGGAATTTAATAGTTAAAATCGAAGTCTGTAGACAAAACAGAGGTATTTTCCTGTTGCACCATCATAAGAAATTTTTTTTTTTATACACACAATGATTAAAGGATAAATGTCAAGTTATTTATGGGCACCTTACGGTGATTTCTAACTATAAACTGAAGAAATATGCATTTAAACACCTTAATATTGAAACAAAACAAGCTTCCTGTAAAGTTTAAAGGTGACAGAGAACAGGTGATGGAAAATATGCAATCTTCTGTCATCAATCGGAAATATCTTCGTATTTGACGTCATAGTTGACACTTTAACGTTTTCGTATTCATTTAAATTAATCATGAAGAGGCACTGCAATGATAATGTACATATCAGATGTCAACCATGACGTCAAGGCGTTAAGCTAATTCCTTTACGTATAGAGGTCGTAGAGAGAACAACAACGCCTTGAATTGTGTACTTTTGCACCAGAAATCAGATTTTGTTTTGACCAGGCTTGTACGGCTCATGTGCTTAAGTTCGATGACAAAATAATAATAATAATAATATTCTTTATTTCAAGAGGGTTACATATATAAAATACACTCAATCAGCTGAATAGCTGTTCTACCTTGAGGCCCTAAAAACTGTTAGCATCATGACATAACAATGGTTTACATATATACAGTGAACATATACATAAATACAGACATTTTTACAAAGACAAAAATTATTAAGTACATAGATCATGACGATATTTGTTCTTAAAACTTACTACTGATGAAGCAGTTTGGGTAGATAATTGGAGAGAATTCCAAATACTTGTTCCGGAGTAAGATAAGGATTTCTTGAACATTTCGATACAAGGGAATGGCACAGATAATTTGTACATTTTTTGTGACCTGAGAGGCATATGTTTAGTTTGAGCTTGGGTGAATAAATCCATCATGTAAGATGGGTAGTCACCAGAAATACATTTATACACGGTGACAGCTATGTTTAATTTTACATACTCTTCAATGTTTAGCCAGTTAAGGGCTTTAAATAATTCCTGTGATGGCGTTTTCTTAGTTTTACCCAAAATAAGTCTTGCTGCCTGTTTTTGTAATAGGAGGTATTGTCTTAAACCTGTCATTTATCCTTTAAAAAAAGGTTAAAAATCCAAGTTAAAAAGTCTGTTGACATATTCTTTACATTTAAGTGGTTAATTTTTAACCAAATCATGTTACAATCTTTTTTAGTTATTCATGATGAACAAAAGAGCTTTTTATCGAAAATTTGTTATTTAAATTGACAATGTTTCTCTTAAACCTGAATATGCAAATAGAAATCTTAATAAGGTTAACCTAAGGTATGAAATTAAAAAGCTCCAAGAAAGATAAAGATTGTTTTGAATTTTAGTGCGAACGGTCCATGTTTTTGTTTGCAACATTCTTTCACATTCCATTCAATCAAAACAAGTTGAAATGCCAACACTAATTTGCCTTTATTATATTCATGAAATCCATTTCCTATAGTTCCCTAAGTTTAAAGAGAATAAATAATGAATTTTTTTTTACATTTGACTTTCACATAAACAAGACTTATTTAAACAAAAAGATCTTTATCTCGGTTTTTATTTAGTTGAAGTTCTTCACACTCTGTTGCCAAGATATTGATGATGGGCGACAAACAGAGTTGAAGGACCGCCATGTTGGAAAGCATGTAATTCTATTGTTTGCGGATTTTCTCCTTTAAGCAACGCAACCGGCCCCAACTTTACAAACGTTTATGCGCAGTTGTATACATTTTCAAACATGGCGGGTCCTTCAACTCTGTTTGCCGCCCATCATCAATATCTTGGCAACAGAGTTTGAAGAACTTCAACTAGGTTTTTATTGTGAGATGTATTAGTCCCCCCAAACCAAGATTTCATTTTGCTTTCAACAATAATTCAGTCCTATCCTAACCTTAAGTCCAGGTCAAACATTTGAAAAAGTTAGACAAATCTATAAAGCTTCACCGAACTATTTGCTGAGAAAATATGTAAAGCTATAGTATTTTCAAACTGTTCACTAGGTACAATTGTTACAAATGTCAATTGCTTGGAAACAAGTTTATATACATACACTTGCACTGATAAACCTATCACGTTATCTTAGAATTATACTTCCGAGATTCTTTTCAAAATTATATAACAAACAATATGGAAAACCTTTATGTCACTCAACAAGGACAGACAAAATGACATCATAATTCACCATTATGATTTTTGAATCCAGCAGGTAATAAAAGCCAACTTCCCAAATTATCACTGTTGAAAACGAAGTAATTCCACCGACATTCATGAAGATTCTGACTGTTAATAATGGCAAGCTGTGGCTAAAATAATCTTGCCAGCAGCTTATGACAAAATTTAAAAAAATGTATCCATGGAAAAATATAACTTGAGATAAAAACAAGGAAGCAGAGACTCAATGGTGGCAAGCTGTGGCTAAAATAATCTTCCTAGAAACGTATGACAAAATTTTAAAAACTGTATGCATGGAACAAGATACGAATATTGTTTTTTTCTTCATTTTTTCCATTATTGATCAGCTTTCTCTTATTGATTCAAATGCACCATTGCTTTTTTTTTTTTTGAATTTAGAAAATGTAATTTTAACCGGAACGGTAGCTGATGTAGAAATCATGGAATGAAAGATCATCCAGTAAACTTTGGGTAATGCCACTGTACAGATGAAATAATCCTAAACGTGACTTTAAACACTAATCAAATTTAAAACATTTTAAAGCAAAATTATATGATTCACAAAGACCTTATTTCTAGTGATGTCACAACTTCTGTTGGCCGTCATTCTCAACTGCGACAATTAAACAGCTTAAGAAGGAGGAAGGAAAACACTGTAACCTCTGTAGACATGCAATGATGGAGTGCTTCACAGATATATAAATCTTTCACAGCATATCAACCATTTCTTCTTAAAGGCGAGTTTTTCCCTCGGTTTCCTGCCCCGGAATCCTTTGAAGCTGAATCAATTATTAAAAACCCAACTCTGACATTAAGACCTGAGAGCTCCTTTCTAGAAATCAGTCATATAAATTAGTTTTCCATGGTTAGATATTCAGTAACAGTGTTATCGACAGATGATCTCTAAAATAAATTTTACGCACACACTGATGTCTGGAATGGATATATCAGAAGATGACGGTTGAGTGTCAGCTTTTGTTTCAACAATTATAAATTGACTAGTGTACTTGGCATAACTTATGTTCCTCCTTGCTGAATCAGCAAACATGGCAAAAGAGAACCAACACTCCCCTAGCCAAAAAGAGCATCGCCCCCTCAACCTGTCAACACCACCAAATAAATAAAATGAGTTTGAGTGTTATGTCAAAACATCAAAATTCACGTGCACTTTTCAAGAATAAGAGACATTAAGTAGACTTTTAAGCTCTCACAACACCATTGAACTCTGTGGGTTCATTTAGAAAAAAAAGCTTGGAATATATATGTTAGTCAATGAAAAATAATCACTATATGAACGGCATAGGCTATTGAAACTGAATAATAAATCTAGGTAATGAACATAAAGTTCGGTAATAGATTTAAAAGCGGAAAGATAATATGTCTCTGATGCAAGACTACGGAGATCTATTAGATAATAACTGATCAATAGTTGCCCTACGGGAAGGAAACGTCATTCTAGGCACGAGGCAATGATTGTATTATGGGAAACCACACTATAGACGCAAATGTTCGCGGGCCGCAAGAGATGTCGGGCTGACCTAATTAGTCTTAACGATAACGTCTGATAGGCTGATCACATTATCAATGCAAGAGATGAAAACATGTTATCTGTAGGAATTTCCAATAATAGCTATAGTTGATTGACAAGGAAACTGTATATCTATGGGAATCATGGATAAGAATATAAGATCGAAAAAGTGAAATTCTAACGTTCTAAAAAGAGGTATAGGGTTTTAAATTAGGAATAAGAGTGCATTGAAATGAAATATGAATGACACCCACATATGTATAAAGGTCTAAATGATATACCCCTGTTTAACAGAATTAGAAACTTTATTAGAATCATTATTTTAGACAAGAAAATATTCCCTGTGCCCGTGTGTTTTAGTGTTCATAAATAAATGTCTTTTTTTTTTAAATTTGGAAAAGAATAAAAATGTGTACATCTTTTTTTCACACAAACCATTTGAGTTGTAAAGACAGAATCTAAGATTCACATCTTTAAATTTCTGAAAAAGTTATTCTCAAGTCAACTGATTCAAAACCAGTATATCTTTGGTAGTGATACTTTGGTTTATAAAAAGATTTTTAGTATGATTATTTTACACTCAAAGAGGTTTGGATTCTAAAGAAAACCTTTCTGTATTTATTCTTAGTAAAAATTTAATTAATAGTTTAAAAATATTTCTTCAGGAACAAATACTGCCTCACTTAGCTTTTGCCACTTGCTTGAAGACACATTTATATAGCATGCATATCTGGACAGTGCCTTAATAATTCTTTAAAATGGTACCATTTGTCTAATATTTATGAACACTAAAACACACAGAAAAGCTTCTTATATTGGTTAAGTCTTTCAATGACAGGCCCTCACTAAAGCTGGCAACGCCGCCGTAAAATATCAATCAATCTATCAATCAATCCATCCAATGGCAGGCATGGTTTAAATGCTTATAAAGGGCAATAGCATCATAGTAAAAAATATGTTTTATTACAAAAATATGTGTGTAACATAAACAAAATGAAATCGGCTTTGTATACAAGAAAGCACCCGCCTTTCAGTGGTACATAACAAAACTATAAATAGTGCAATCAAAAACCCATTTTATTTACTTTTTTTTAAGCCTGAATTTATGGTTTCTGAAAAACATATATTCCGAAAATGTTTACGAAACAATACTTTTTAACACAAAATCAGCTACCGGTATCTTATATTTAAAACCGAGTCAATCTTTCAAAAATTTTAATGTACCAAATTTCTCTTTACGGTTTAGGACACAAACAATACAGTCATATTGAACAGGGTAAAGTAAGACAATGGTACACTTTTAAAGCATGACTTATGATGAACACAATAAACAATATAGTCTTTGGGACAAATTAAGATGTGAATTTTTTACGAACACACTAATGCTGCTTTAGTGTATGACAAGGCAGGCCTTCGTGGAAAATTATATTTGAATATGGAAAACATGTATTTTGAGAGAGATTATGTACACATGCAGTACCTGGTATTTGGCATAGTCAACGTCACTGGATTCTTCATCCAGTGATGCCAGCATAAGACACATTTGCCCCGTAGCCTTTCTGGCATTTGTTGACCATGACGATATAAATGTGGTTCAAATTGTTTAAGTGGCATGAGTTGCCCAAATTAAGATATTTTCATGAATTCAGATTGTCAAGAGAAAGAGTGAATTTGCAGCTCATTGAAAAACTAAACCAGCTACTCAGAATAAAAAATTATTCAATGTGTTTATACTTTGTTTTAAATTCAAAGAAATTTACTGCTGTTTACTTTGAAACTGAAAGAAGACGAGCCAATTTGTATCCTAAGTGCTACGGTAAATGACGTCCGAATCCGACCGATGCCCGATCCGACCGGCGGCGGAGATCACAGACCATGGTGATTAGCCACCTAGTGTGCTGCCAACGCCTGAGCTGACAGTTAGTCAAGCGCCTACATGACCTATAACTTACCGGCTATCGACCGGTAATGGAGATTTCCGACTTAAAGAGGCATGAGCTGCCAAAATTCACACTTCTTTCATAATTACTGATCGTCACGACAGTAGGAGGCTTTGAAGGTTATCGAAAAACTAAATGATTGGCGTTGGAATGAGGACAATCCATACAGTAGGTGGCCTGTACGAGCCGAAAACGTGTTCGAAAAGTAAACAAAATTTAAATAACCGGGACGAACATTCATTCATTCTAAGCCAAAGTTAGTTCAAAACAGTACTTTATCGTACATTTTCGAGACTAGAAGCACTAAAAAGCTTCTGAATCATACGTTTTAAGAAAAATAGCCAATAATTTCAACATTCTGTTTGAATGTCAAAATATTAACATTTAGGCAGCTCATGCCCCTTTAAAGTAGAAACGTATAGTCCCAAGATGTTGTGCATTAACCATTTTTATTAGATTCGCGAAAAAATAAATACGTGTTAAAAAATCAACCCGAGTTTTGTTTGTTTTTCATACAGTCAGCTTATGACCAAGCGTTAAATCATTCTTTGTCACGTCTATGAAATTAATTACTACGCCGTACGTAGCGTTTGTGTCTCCCAAATGACTTTGTTGTATACTGACAGCCGTATTTTGGAATTACGGTCGTCAGTATATAGAGATCATTTTGTAGTCAGAAACCCGGACCAAGCCGCAAATCGCTAAATTGCCGTGGTTTCAGTTTACTTTCTCAATATATCACGGCTTTTGATTCCTTCGGCGGGCAAGATATCAAACATCGGTATTACAAAATAACCACTAGCTGTAAAGATCAAAATTCACGAATAACATGCACTCAGATCGAGAGATTTTAACTCACATTTTAACTCCTGTTCGCTGCAGTCTATACATGATCTAATTTTAAAACTTCGAGTTCTTGAAAATCACGTAGCAATATTATAGTTTAATATTACTTGAAGTGAAAACCCACGTGGTCTGCGGCAGTTTTATCGATCCCTAAAACAGGAAGCCATTTGATTGGCTCTTATTTTGATTGACAGGTATGTATAGTCCAATCAGCAACCATAAGACCCAAAAGAAAGCTGAACAGCTCACTCTGGACTGTCAAATATATAAAATATTTTAGGCCTGCGTGTTTAAACGCCCGCTTATAACAATAAAACATTACAAAATGTCTTTTGGTCGTTCTAATATTTAAAAGCAATTCTCTATGGTTTTAGAGGGCGAGTATAATTTAGCAACAACTCATTGAATTTGAGTCTATGATTTCCGATTGTTTTCCTGTCTTGCTGGCGTCGTCAACACTCCCGTGAAGTTGGTAGCTTGAGTGCTCAAATGGCGACGGGGAACAACAGATACTTGTGCATGTAGTTAACCCATGATTAGTATGTTAATGATCGATTATACTACATTAAGGAATTGTTTTTTCATCAAACGTTTTTTTCTGGTGGTCCAATCGTCCTACAAATATCCAAGCCCAGATTGAGTAAACTGGTGAGCATCACGGCACGACTGGACGATGGCCGCTTCTGTGTCGCCACGTGGGTAGTCACTTTGGTTTCAGATAGAATATCTGTGTTTTTAATATAAATATATAATCAACTAACAAATAAAAGTTGGATAGCAGACTACGTGTAGTTTATATATTACTCGTAGTGGTATGTTTAGGGCCATACGCACATGTACGTTGTAAGTTTGAAAGTTGTGTTGGAATCTCAGCCGCAGTGAACATCGAACGCTCCCTGGGCCGTTTGTGACGAAAAAAATATAAAATCCGGCATAGGCAGATTTCTCAGCTAACTGCGCGTTTTCGTAGGTCTACTAATTGATGATGTTGTTGTACCAAAGTGACAACGAAGACCTGCGTTTAAATTAAACTGTAAAGGGAAAACGCTTCTGTTAAAAGCATGTTTTATTAGCCGAAATAGTCTCATTGAATCGACTCCCAGCCTCGGAGATATCAAAGGCCAACTAAACTAATCGTTTCACACGTTCGCTGATCGCTCTATTCATGCGACTCAACAGGAGGTTGAACCAGACTACTACTCACTTTGGGTATAAAATCGGTCGGATTCGGACGTCATTTACCGTATACTGACTCTAAAGCCTTATTTTCGTAAAATGGCTGAACCTAAATTGCTTAAAGCAACCCTGCTGATATATTCCCAGAATCATCCAGTTTAGCGATAATCTATATATGGAGATCGGCATGCCACCTGGTTTTTCAATGCCTAACTCAGCACAAGTTTATTTTTGTGTTTTTGGTATTTCTAAACAATTACATAACGTGGAAAACTGAGGCTGATATCTACGAAAAGCTGTTTATTTGTAG
Organism: Lepidochitona cinerea; assembly: GCA_963971465.1. Classification (NCBI taxonomy): domain Eukaryota; kingdom Metazoa; phylum Mollusca; class Polyplacophora; order Chitonida; family Tonicellidae; genus Lepidochitona; species Lepidochitona cinerea. The sequence continues at coordinate 42,696,859 of OZ020553.1, forward strand.
TGTTTGGGAAATTTTTCTTCCATCTGAGATCCCAAACTAAGCTAAAGACTTAATGTAAGCATCAAATTGATCATATCTAATTAAAGCCCTTAATCACTATATCTAATTGGGATGGATGAAAGCTCTTTGAAACATATATTCTTTATCTTTTTATGTCAGATCTATGTCTTGAACAATAGACTGCCATATGGTTTGAATGATATTGCCAAACACTTAATGCACACATCACTTTGCATGTATCCAATTAAAGCCGTTAATCAGGTATATCTCGTGGGATTAACAAAAGCTCTTTGAATCGGGGACTATGTTTTTGTTGTAAGTCTAGATCTATACAATACAACTCCCCTGATCAAATCTAACCAATACTAAATCCTTTGACTAAGCAGAGATTAACTCTCATAGATTCAAACAAAGCAATATAGAGACACTGGTCGTATTTCCATCAGCAGTAATTCTACAGGCCAAATAAGAAATCCAGTCACAATACGACACTGATTTTTGGTATTCAAACCACAGGGTTGATTAGCAGAGGCTGGCCAGATGGTAGGGTCATGAGCCATTTGATTAGCAAGGATTCATGTTCACCATTCTGGCGACACTCAGTCGACCAACACAACGTGCCGAGTTGGCTATTTTGGTCAATCTTCGACTGACCGCTTTTCAATGCCAGATAAAAACAGCCCTGGAGTCACAACAGGCTGATCAATTTGGTTTAATATCGGAAAATCATTTCAAGGTGACCTCCATTCTAACCTTAGCTTTTCTTAAGAAATGGAAGAAAAAACATTCTAAATTTTATTTTAACTGTATTTTTGTATATAGCTTTTTCTGACTTTATTGTTGATGTGGAGACATATAGTTAAGTTAGCTATAAAAATAAAAGCCGACTATGAAAATATGCTTAAATAAAATAATCAATTTTAAAATTGAAAACGTGGAGATAAGACACGATATGTTATTTTCAGCACAATACGGAGCAGTAAAGCAGGATCTAATATCTTACTTATTAAATAACCAGCACTGCATGACCTGAGAAATAATGTCATATGTTGGCGTTGGCTCGAACAGCTATAACGTGACAATAGTTTAAATTAATTAAAAAATAATTCTAGAAATGAAACAGCAATTTCCGAAGCCACACTGATGCAGAGCTAAAAAGTAAGATGTAAAAATAGCTTTTTCAAATTTGCTGGAAAAATATGTATATTCCCTGTGCCCATGTGTTATGGTGTTAAAAAATATATATATATTTTTTTAAATTTTGCCCAGGAACATATCCTTTTAAGAATCATTTTTTCCATTAGGGAATTAGGGAAGACCTCTTTATCCTTGAAGGAACACAGCAATGGATACCATGTCTGTTGTTTTGCATAGCGATCTCTATTAGACAGTTCTTCTAAGGCAAGGGTGTAAACTATGTTTTTCTTCAGAGAAAAACGCATATTGATTTCCATCTAAAAATCGGGGTTGTGTCGGACACTTTGGAAAAAATCGATTGCCCTCGCCAGATAAATGAGTTTGGGGTTACCCTTTAGATGACATGAGAAATAGTAAACCAAAACTGGGGCATGATGGGATTAATTTTTTGATAACGTTACATCCTTTAGAGTTCCGAGACTGATTTTTTTTCTCCCTCAAAGTCGAGAAAAAATATGTTACAATTGCGACCCAGTTATGTTGCATCCAATCATTTAGAAACACATTTAAATGAAATATGTCGGCCAACACTTGGAAATGAAAGTTGTATATATCTATCAGACACTGATATTTGTGAGTATTAACTTTCAAGTCCATGACTTGCCACTATAAAACAATTATATAAACTGGTCTTAATAGTTTTCCTCAACTAAAGGAATTTCAAAGAATGTATTTTTATCTGGTAGAGTTTTGCAAATATAAAAAATATGTAATGGTTAAGTTGTTGACATCTTATGTTAAGTTTCTTATAACTTTATTTTTACAAACATACAATTATATATAATATTTATAATTTATGTGTGTCAAAAATAAAGTAGATTATTCATGAGGCAATTTTTAACCAGGGATAAAACAAGATGGAAAGCCTTCCATCGATGGGACGGGGTTTGAATCCCACTCATCCCCAATAAAAATTGAAAAATTTCTGAATGGATTTTTCACTGGATCGCATATGAGGAAGAGTTGCCAGGTACTCACCGAAGGTCGGGGTTTCCTCCGTGTAAAGAGCTAGATTTCCTCCCTCACTAAACCCAGCAACTCTGTCATATAAGTGAAAAAATCATGAATGCGGCGTAAAACATCAATCAATCTTTGGTTACTCCTTCTATGAATAGAATTTTGGTTAATACAAAATTAACTGAAAGGAAAAGACATTTAAAATAAGTAAAATAATGTCTCAAAAAAATTTATTTTATGTCAGTCACAATAGTATAAATTAGAACTCTCTAAGACATAAATCCCCACCCCCAAAACAAGCTTAAGACAAACAGGCTTTGAACAGGGTTTAAAACAAGGCTGTAAGTTACCCAATAAAGATAAAAAAAAATTCTGAGAAAGCTTTAGGATTTTATGAGAGGATCTTATCACCAGTTTAATTGGAGATTTTTAGACTCACGGGAGCCAGACATAGGGTTAGACGCTGTAAATCAGTAGCAGTGACAAAGTACGCATAAGGTGGAACGCTTCAATGACAACAGAAGATGGCTAGTGATTTAAGAGGCTTGGGAAGTGCCTTAGGTAACGTTTCTGACGCTAATACGGCGAGACTACTTTAAAATTAGCCTCCCAAAATGACTGGGCAACGGGTACTTCAAGTTCACACTTAAGTGGAATTAATAGAGTAGGAAAGATGTGGCAAAGCAAGGTGGTCACAATTAACGTAAAACGTGGGCCATCATAGTAAGTGGTCTAAACAAGAGTCACTCTCCTACCATTCTGCTCGACGTCCCTTTTGGCATTCTGCCATTGGTCAATAAATGCACTAAAGCGTTGGTTAAACTTGCTTTCAGTAAATCATTATGACCTTAATAGGAGAAGAGAAATTCTAAATCTACTTCTTGAAGAGGGAATGTTAGGAGCATCGTTTATAAAACTCTCACGTCCAAATTTCGATTAACACCACTAGTCAATTAATATTCAAATGATTTTCTTTCCTGATTTCTATAAAAAAAATATACAATAAAACAAAAAAGAAGCGTTAACATAAATGTTTAAAGAAGATGCATGTAAAATGAAATAAAAAAATGTTTCAGTTTTTGAAAAGTTGTATGTTCTATGATTTCTGCTAATTAAATCATACATGTACCTAAGCAAAAACTATAAAAGCCAGTTTTCAAAGGATTAAGCAAAGATCATATTATCATAGATTGAAGGTTTGTAGTTCAACCCCCGACACAATTTGTAAGTAAATTTGGAACTAGACGGGGGTTAAAGGGGGAGGGGGGATGGGAAACTGAGCTGATAATGACACCTATTTCTTTGATTATTAGAGAACCGAGCCAGAAAGTGCCATCCCCTGAGTGGCAGCCTAGCCTGGTGAGCAAACTAGGGAGGACCTCGCCCCATCTCCATCCTTACTTTCAACTCAAATGAACAGAACTAAAAAATTGTGTATAACACGACCTATAAGAAAATAGATTTTTCTCAAGGTTTCTCTTCCATGGAACCGTTCCTGTATTACTGTCTTGGTAACCAGGTGGAAAGAAAGATGGAAATCTCTGACCTTGGCCATTTTCCGGATGAATGATGTTACATATAGGAAGCCACATCAATGTTTTCAAAACATGTCATAAAAGAGGGTAATAATTTGTATTTTGATATGGCACAGCCACGCAGAAGATAGTTCAACTAAACTTACCAGGTAGGCAGGCTTATAATATACTGGTACATGCAAGGGGTAAAAAAGCTGATATAATTTCATGGTAATCTGGGTGAACTCACCAAAAAACAACAACAACAAAACGATTTCAATATAGCTGCTAAAAAGTTATAAGAAACTAGAAGCATAATTAAAGATATTGCTTCTTTGAATACTCAACAGTTTATCCAAATATAATCAAGAACTTGTTGTGTTTTTGTATCATAGCTAAGGAGGTATTTCTATACTAACTTAGATTAATAATAGCTCTTCTGTCAGCAGAGGTGAGAAAATGTTATGATGGAACAGGTAAACTTGTTAACCATGGAAACATTCGAAGAGGCCAACACCAATACTTGAAATAGGGAAATTACGCAACTTCTCTGATCTTTTACAGATGCTGTGATGAAAATGTACACAAAATTTAGCTCTGTTATTGCTACATAATCCAGTTACTTAGACAATTTAGGCAGCTTGTAAACAAACAGAGTTATCCAGGAAATAAATATAGACCGGCTTTTAAAAATAAGGTTTTCAAGAGAGTAGTAATTACACAGTAGCCTCACAAAAATACCTGATTTCAGAAAAATTTAGAATAAAAATATGATAAAATGATATGCTTTTTTTTAAGAAACACATGTGTTAGGTACATGTATTACAGTTTCTTGTAAAAGTCTTTTATTGGCCATAAGCCCAACAAAGCATCTAAATTCAGACACAAGATTAGTTAATGAATCACTCGTAATGGCAGAAGATAGCATGGAGTATAACTTAGATCGATTGATGGATATTTTACATTGCACTGACAATTAATTCAAGTTTATTGTGGCGTTGTCTGGTCTGAAAGGATAAAACCCCCAACCCCAATGACAGATACCCGACAACCATTGTACATAGTGTCAATCTTACAGTTTATTTGTAAAAAAAAAATGATCAAATTTTTGGTTTAAAATCCAGTACATTTTAGTTTGCATGAGAAAATAAAGTATCATCTCCCAAACAAAGCAATAAAATAACCTGCATTAACATTTCTTTTGAACAAAATCATAGATAAAATGTCCATCATGGTCTCAAACCAAGGTCATTTTGGCATACAGAAATTCTACTTACATGTACAAAGTCTTCCTATGCTGCAATACGACTGCTATCTTTATGTACTCTAAATTTATACCCTTTGAATAAACCAAGTCTTATTTGCTTTCATCAGGGATACGAACAAAAGGTGATATCAACTTGTGAATAAATGATGAAGTTTTGTACATGTATCGTATCTACCTGTTAATATTAATCAACGGGCATGCCATGAAAGTTGAGTCATTGTGTAACAATATCGTAAAGAAATTGTGAAGTATGAACAGAGTAGCCTAATTTAGTTGCCATGGCAATGCATGACAACAAAGGATGATATCATAGAAACAAGGACAATATAAATCAACTGTTTTGATCAGACAAATAAGGTTGTTTTTCAATTTATGATGCCCGTTGAAAACCTTACATAGAATTTTAGCTTGAAGGATTCCTATGTGCATTACAAATTCAAATTGGTACACAATACTGGTATCCTCTTTAAAATAGCAGGAGTTGGCAATTTGTTGACATTTATCAGTTAAAGCAAAATTTTGAAAGTCCAAATAGTACTTGTTCCTTGCCATGTTTATATAATGAGGAGTTAAAGTAGATGTCAACTTCAAAATGTTGCATGATTTCTGGACAAAAGAAATTAGTATGTGGTGCACATTGTGGCATACATAACATCATTTTGTAGATAAACTTGGATATTCCCATGGTTTTTTTTCCTAAATGCAGAAGGTGGTCTTCTAGTTCGGATATTTAGTCATAAATTAAATTTACATGACTTTCATTAGATATTAAGACATATATTATTCAAAACATACAAACAGAATATGTTGCAAACATTCAGGTAAAAAGTCAGGATTTTAAATGTACATCTGGGGGATAGGCAGGAGGGTTTGGGGAGTGGTGGAATGTTCCATTTGATAACAGGCACCGATCATTGACCCTATATTAGTAAACAGGGCTCTTGTATGAGGGCTAAAGGCCACCCGCAAGATATACACCATGGTTAATAGCAATATAAATATACTGGTAGATAGTCAGATAAGGAAGTAGAATAGGAAATTGTCAAATCCACATGGTATAGCTGAAGTGGTGTTTTACACCACGTTTGTATGACAGTGTTTGGTTTAGTGGAGAGGAAAAGAAGCTTTTTGATGAAAAAAATTCGTAACCTTCAAGAGGCAATTAACATTACACAAATGGAAAAGAGGGAAAAGTTTGTAAGTGAATAGACAGGTTGATAAAGGATTACTGCCACATTCAATTCCTCTCAACCAATCAAATTGTTAAAACTGTTAATAGACAATAGGTCTTTGAGAAGTACTATTTGAATGACCCTATCTTATTTTATTTTGTCGGTTTTTAATGCCCTTTCTTTCATCTCACCTCTTCATGAATGTTAAAGCTAAATTTGATGTAAAATTTTGCAATCAAAAAATTTGATTCACCAACTCATCCAAAAATGATCCGAACAAAAGATGGGCTAAAGTGGAGTTGCCTAATAAAAATATATTAAAGATAGACAGCTTGAAGGATTTTCTCTCTAAAAAAAGCCATTAAATTTCTTTTTCTAATTCAGTTTATAACAAACATCTTGAAATAGTAACTAATAGTTAATGTTCGGAAGGTTATAATAAAGTGTGTTTTCTGCACAAGATTTTGATTAAAGCCTGGCTTGTATAACATTTTATCATATGACATTTTAAGAACTTAAGACAAGTACAACGGTGTCAATGACAAGTGCTCTGAGATTGCCCTAGGGGAGGTAAACATGTGATAAACAGTCCCGCCACGGGGAGTGGACAACAGGTAAATAACGGAGAAACAGTTTACCGTGGAAAACTAAACAATGTGGATTCATCAGACTGAATATAAACCTAACATAATAATGTCAGAGTTCTGACGTAGAAGCAGAGGCCAAAGTTAGCCAGATGATTTCCGATATGGAGGAAATATACTTGAACCAACATATAAACAGTCATGACAGATAAATTCTTTATGTAAACTCCACGCAATAAAACATAAACTCTGCCACCTGCGAAAAAACCCTTGGGCTGTTGTATGCAAGTAAATGGGCAAAAGAGGGTTCTGGTTATCCGCTTATCTGTGCGTGAAAATTAAACATATCTTTACAAAGACACTTGCAAGGCGAAGAAAAGAACTATCAATCCCTTTTTTTCAAAATGGCCACAGCCATTTTCTTTCGAGTACTTAAGTGACCCAGCAAAGTGGGGAACTGGTATAGTGAGATATTATCTCAGCAGAATTAGCTGTTGTATAAAAAGGTAAAAAAATGTCCATAAACTTTCTTTCAAAACCACTTAGCTATCAGATTCAAGAATAAATGAGGCAATAATGGTGAAAAACGTCTCCAGCATTTTTAAGTATCGGCCTTTGACGTCATATAATGGACAAAAAAAAAAACAACAGATTCATGAGATTGTCTTTTATCAAGCTAGTCTGAAAACTGTAGCAGAGACTTTGAATTAAAGGTTAGAGATTTTAATGGAAAGCTTTTTACTTTACCGAAATTTTCCCCTCGCAATTTTAAGTGTTTGAAACAAGGCTTGTCACATGGGAATACTTGGAAATTTCAAATTTAGAAATTCCTTGACTTTTAAAATTCAACAAAAGATTGTTATTGTAGAAGTTAAATTACAATGCACTGAGTTCTGTTGTCCACAAAAATTTCCATAATGGCTGAAATATATGCACCTGGGACTGTACCTCAAAAGATTCAAATCTGGCTTAAGTGAAGTCTAATCTAAAGCTAACGTACTGCATATCAACGCATTACTTTGAAATTAGATTGAGACTGTTCACAAAGTTACATCACGCAGAAATCGGTTTAGAAACACTTCCAGAACTGCTAGCATTGAATTTAAACCCATACATAAATAACATTCTGGTATAAATCAAAACAAAACATATGTTTGGTTATTGCAATTTCTATTAAGCTTCTAGCAATATAAAACGGCTTCACCTCTGTCGATATAAGTATAATTCGGATCTGTGCCGTGACATCATACTTTATAATGCCTGTCCACGGTTGAAACAATGACAACAATATTCAGAAGTCTAATATGACTTAAAATATGAGTGGTGACGGAAAAATAAATCATATTTCAATTATTCTTTCTTTCGGTTTATTGTTATGTTTTTAATTATATTGTTATTAATTTTATTTAGTCATGCAATCTCCATTTAGCAGTAATCTTGGGAAAGATCCGTTCATAATTCATTTGGACATAAATATGATCTATTTTTTAATAATTTAATTTCAGCCAAAAAAAAAATACAAAAAAAAATTCGAATGGCACATGGAGTAAAAGTACAAATTGATTATGTCCATCATCAGAATTCTAACGAGCAATATGTTCGTTAAGAACATCAAGTTCTTTGTGTATTCTAAGATGGTTGATCAATAATTTCTGTGGCAGGATAGATTACGACTTATGACATACAATGAGCAGATCAATTGAAAACAAGAGACACTTCAATAATATATAAGAGTCAATGCAACAAAGAAGCCAATGTCGTCATTAATAACGCAATGTATCAAATTTCAAATATGACTTTGGTAACACAAAAGTCTACATCACCCCAGGCGCAGGAGCGCCCAAATTTTGAAATTATCAGACTTAAGAATGTAGTGGTTTGAGCCAACTAAGACTTAAAATGAATATACATTCATCCTGTTTAAATTTTATTTGCTTCAACACTATTGTGGTTTGTTCAGGTCACAGACTGCATGGATTTTCCTCATTCGAAATTTTCCCCTTTACCCTTTTAATATATTGTTTAAAAATCAAAATTTATGAAAACAAAAACCCATTATAAACGATAAGAATTAGAAGAAATGTTTGAAACTCTCTTTAAACGTGGGTTCCATACTGATGATAAAAAATTAAGACATCACCATGTCCTCAGTTGTTTTTGAACAACACGAGCTTTCGACACCTGGCACAGGTGTTGAAAGCTCGTGTTGTTAAAAAACAACTGAGGACGTGCTGATGTCTTAATTTTTTATGATTAAGAATTAGAAGAGTCAGAAACACTTCTTGAAACTTCTGAAAAGTATCTGAATTGAACAGAGCAAACATCACAGAGCTGAACTTCAAGATAAATATTCTTATAATATTTTTTTCTATGTGTTTTATGATACAACGTATCAATACTTTTGAGAGACCCAAAATGGTTTGGGCAAAGTGCTGTACACTATTCTACAAATAACACCATCATTTATCTTATACAATACAAAAACACACACAAAAATCTTTCAAGAATAAAGGTAAAAATAAAGAAGCATCTTCAGAGTATTGCATAGCAGCACTACATTCTCTGTCGGAAGTTGAATGTGTACTATTGTAAATTTCATGAAAATGGCCGGTAAGTTCTGTAAAGCAACTGAGCTGAAAAAATTGATCGGTAACAAATCATGGTATACTCAAATAAAAAAAATTAACAACAATATCTGAAAGCGTTTAGAAAAAAGGCCAAAAACATATTTCCATGAAAATCCTAACGTCGTTATTTCCATAAAAACAAGAGCAGCGAAATGAAATGCGATGGAAAATTCATCATGGTTGACTTATATATAAAATTTCAGCATAATATCAGATACGGTTTAGGAAAAAGGTCAGGAAAACTGAAATTTCTATATAAACTTAAAAGTGGGGAACAATTTCTGTAGCAGAACTAAAACTAAACATGAACTGTAACTCAGACTGACCGAGAGCAAACCCTAATAGGGTCCGTCAGTAAAGGAATAAAAAGAATGCTGAAAGTGACTTGGGAGATTTACCGGTAATCATACAATAGAAAACATTTTTTCATTAACGCGACAGAATTGACCTGTTGAAATCACAATTTTGTGTAAATTTGATGCTTAATTTAGTTTGGGATTGACAACATTTCCAACTTTTAGATTTGATCATGCAGAAAAGAAATAAATCATGGCTGAAAATGATGATGGTTTTAATTCCAAATCACCTGCTGTGCCAAATAGAAGAAAAAATAGCCAAATCTTGACGGAGCCTTATTGAGAAGTTCATAGTAGTGAAATCTATCTTGCTGTTGTCAGGTTGCCCAACATGATATCATTTTCCAGCAGCCTTATTGGAAACTTTCAAGAAGACATATTAAACAAATTTTTTTCTAAAACATGGCAACTTAAAGTTGCGTTGAAAGAAAGAAGGCAAACATCCTTAATGCTACACACTTTGATGGATTGCATTGTTTCAAATTTTTTTTTACAAAATAAATTCATAAACGCATAGCTGGTTAGATTCATAGAACATTGATAAAAGAAATTCAAAACTAACTATATATTAAGGAATTAGAAAAAAGAACACACAAGGAAGGAACACTTTAGTCATACTTTAACATACCCTTATAAGATATTCCAAAACACCATGGTCCATATAATACCATGGTAAACTATATATCACACCATGGTACATGTAATTACCATGGTTTTCCATACAAAATACCACAGAAAATTGTACAACAAACCATGCTTTGTATGATAAGCTATGTTTGTTTCTGTTCAAAACACCATGCTGCATCATATTTTTTATAACGAAGAATTTAGTCCTATCTGGTAATAGCAAATCGTTAATACATTCATTTATGGAGCCTTTTTACTAAAACAAGAACACTTACGGCAACATGTACTTGTTTGAACGTGGTGGTAATTTATGATGATGAGAGCTGCTATCGAAAGTTCAGATTAAAAACAAACTAGTATGTAGCTCATATTAAAAACCTCCGTGTACAAAGTAGTACAAGTTGTCCTACATGTATGTGTTTTGCTTTTAAAAAATCATGTGTTAACTAAATTTTTGACCACCTCTTTCCTACATTGGTTATATTCTTGGTAGCCCTGCAATCGAATAAGGACAATGTCATGGTATTTCATTGAAGGTTGGGAGACAAATAAACTGTTTATCAATTAAAACAGACAAATTTGTAAAACTTTGGCCTTTCATTGAAGGTTGGGAGACAAATAAACTGTTTATCAATTAAAACAGACAAATTTGTAAAACCTTGGCCTTTCATTGAAGGTTGGGAGACAAATAAACTGTTTATAAATTAAAGTGGCATGAGCTGCCGAAATTCACACTTTTTTCCTAATTTCTGATCGTTCCGACAGTAAGAGGCTTTACAAGCCATCGAAAAACTCAATGATTGGCGTTGGAATGAGGAAAATCCATACAGTATGTGGCATGTACGAACCGAAAAAACGTGTTCGAAAAGTAAGCAAAATTTTAATAACCGGGAAGAACATTCATTCATTCTAAGCAAAAGTTAGCTGAAAACAATACTTTAACGTACATTCCCGAGACTAGGCGCACTAAAAAGTCTTTGAATTATACGTCTTAGGAAAAATAGCCGATAATTTAAACATTCTGTATCAACGTCAAAATATCAACATTTTGGCAGCTCATGCCCCTTTAAACAGACAAATTTGGCCTTTTTCATGGTCAGTTAAATAAAACTGCTGGGATAGGCTTACCTATTTGAAAACTTCATATTCTCTGCACTTTTAGATGCATTCACAGCCTTGCTTTGAATATGTCCATATAGACGTATTGACTGAATGCCAAGACTTTGAAAGAGACTAATATATTCGAGGTAATAAGGTTAATTTCACACCCACACACCAGGACAGGCTGTTACTTCAGACAAATTGGTTTATATTACATGTTTACAGGATAAAATAAGCATGGCCACTTCCATGATGTAATTCTGCTAAAATAAGCCTAAAGGTATCAATTCACCTCAACTGAGAAAGCTACTTACAGTAATCACAGATGAAAGTTGTCCACCCAAACTTTAAGTGCAAGTGTAAATCAACTAGTGAACCAGCAAGGCCGGGTAGCTCAGTTGGTAGAGCGGTGGGATGGCCGGTAACCGTAAGTCGTGAGTTCGATTCTCACCCTGGCCAGAAATGTTTTCCACATCAATCAGCGTCGGTTAATTTACTAAATCAACTTATGTCTAATTTAGCCGTTTTTATTCATTTTATATCAAATAAGTTGAAACATTTAAGAGATTGGTTTAAATAGATTTATTACTGAAACACAAGCGCAGAAAGCCAGAGCTTGTTTACACATCTCTTTACAAGGTTGATAACACAGGCAATATAAAAAAAGGTGCATAATAATATTATAACAAATTTGAGCTAAAAAACACGATAATTGAAATAGCAGTATTGATTGATATGATGTTGCTATTTACAACCAAGGATTGCTAAATGTTTGCTGGATTTGTGCTGGTATTTAAGACATTGTTTCTAATAAATATTCTAATTTAACTGTGTGGCTCAGGGAAAGTTTGAGAAATGACAATTGGTTTCGTGTGACTTCCAGACAGTTGAACAACATTTGTGATAATGCTTCAATCTAACATCGTAAACACAAATGCAGCTAGTCATGATGTGACATCGTAACAGTCCCTATCAAAAGGCCTTTCAGTGATTATCATTGAGCTGTCAAACCACACACTCTAGTTTTACACCAAAATTATTTGTCAGGACCTTTAATATGTATATGATGTTTTTGCCTACAATAGAATTTGTGCTCTGCTTGGAAAATTTATATCAAAAATATCCAAATTTAAAGCAACGTAATTTGTTAAAATAAAGTTGTGCATATTTCTAAAAAAAATTCCAATATTATATATGTATCTCAAGTTGACGTAATAAGATTTTTAGAATATTGAATTAAAATCAGTGAACATGGTATCCAATGAGGATCAAGTTCAAAACACAAAACTGACCAATACAGGAATATAGAGGATGAACTGGGACTTATAATATCTACAGGAAGTGTTAGGAAATTCATATAAATTGCATGGTGCAGAAAGTATATCTTTAATCAACAACCAGAGAAATAGCTTATGTTTCTGATTTTAACAGCTTTGGAGAAGGACCTGTTATTGGTAGCTCCCTCCCTTTTTTTTACAAGGTGGTCAAACATTTATCGCAGGTCTATATTTATGAACACTGAAACACACGGGCACAGGGAAAATCTTGTGGTCTAAAATAACCATGGAGACAAGTTTCTAATTATTTTAAAAAGAGGTATATCATTTAGACCTTTATACACAATTATCAAATGTTGTAATAAACTAAAACCCATGATATATACATATTCTCAGCTATATACAATAGTTTTTCTTTCATTATCTAACCACTGTGAAACTCCGCCTGATATCAATAGCTGCATTATTTTATTTAAAGGGGGACACAATCTCGCGGCGGATTCAAGTCGGAACAATTTCAATAGAGATGAATGAAATACTTCCTTGATTGTTATCGGAAACTTCTAATGTTACCGGAATGAGTGTCTCGTAGCTGAGATGAATAATTAATGCGTCAGACACAGTAGAGACGGCCAATCTATACTAACAGTCTGATATCAAGCAGAACTCATTCCATCAAATGGCAATTTAGCAAAATGATAAATGTAAAAGTTATTTTGCTTAGTTTTTGAATGGTAAGAAACAAGTTACAAACAAATATTTAACATTTTCCTCAAAAATACACTAAGTAAATTCTTAACAGACGACACTCGAACTTAGCATTATTTATTAAGCACAGGTTTATTGAGAGAGAGAAACTTGGAGGGAAAGCCCAACTAACACAGATACTCCTTGCCTAAAAATTTGCAATCAAAAACATGCCGTAAATATAGGTGCAAACATATCAGCTGCATATTAAATGAGATAGGCCTACTGGTTGTAAATAGCAATACTTTAAGTAAGACCATCAAGATCTGTTGACATTAAGAAACAATAATGATTGTATTTAGTAAGTTTGATTGATTGATTTATGATCACTAAAACACACGGGCACAGGGAAAATCTTCTTGTCTAAAATAACCATGGAGACAAGTTTCTAATGGTGTGAAAAAGAGGTCTATCATTTAGACCTTTATACCCCATCATAAATTGTTGTAGTAAACTAAACCTATGATATTTCATTAGGTTGACGACTGAATGATTGATGTGTGATTGATAGACCGGTTATGTCAAGGAAACACGTTGACCAAAGTCAATCTGGAAAGCCAGTCTAAGAGGTAATTATCCTATAGTCTTCTACGAAATCCACTCAGCACTGCTATAACAGTTGGAGATGTGATTGGCAAGTAGCTTCGGACTGAGAACACCGTCTCCATGACTGTGTTATTCAACCAAGGTGTTTGACACCCAAACCGAATCACAATGATCTATTTGACGGGTTGTTGTTGTTGAAAGTCTGGGTCGTTTGCGATAATCCATTCTCCCTTGGACATGGCAATTGAAGCAGAAGGCAATCGTAACCAGTTGACCAAATCTCCTAAGAACAGTTACTATTAATAGAGGCAAGCAATAAGACAGGGTAAAGGTGAAATTGGATGACTGAGACAGTATCATTGTGAAGTCAGTCAACCAATGGTAATAAATAGATAAACAAGACTTCAGGGACTCTATAGTAGCCTACTACCACTTAATTGGAAATTCTTGCTTAAGAATCCGAACAATTTCGTTATTTTATTTCTCATCTTAACGTTTACAGTACAGGCATTTAGTTTTGTTGGTAAAAGATTTGCAACTTAAGTTTAAACGATGTTGGACTACAATGTATTCACCGTAAAGACTGTTGGGTTTCATCAGCAGTGAAACGTTGAAATCCCTGAGAATATGCAAATTTACATTAGGATCTATTAATGACTGTGTTTAATAGTCTCCAGTGGGATAGGTGGGGGGGGGGCAGTTTGAGCCTCGGCAGTCTGAAAAGTCATTAACGTAAAGTCATCTTGAAAATCAAATCAGAATTCCTGTAACATTTCGAGATGTGAATGTCAATTCAAGAGAAGGTTTGCTGCTGGTGAAAGACTAGGCCATTTTGAATAATCCATTCTGTCTTGGTGGACATGGAAATTGAAGCAGATGACAGTCACAACCAGCCAACTAGAAACAGAAATCCTCCAATAGTTGTTACTATTAATAGACACAAGCAATAAGACCAGCAAAAACAGACATTGGCACAATGTGAAGTTAGTCAACCTGGGGCAATTAGATATATGGTACTTCAAGATGGGGGGAACAGGTTGAGCTGTGTCAATCTGCAAACTCATTAGCATGCAGCCATCTTTGAAATCAAATTAGAATTCCCGTACCACTTGAAGGTGTGAGTGTCAACAAGATTCGTCTGTGGTTTCGTCATTCCACCATGGTGTTTCAGAATGATCTATATTAGGGTTTGTTGCGGTGATAATTTTGACCATTTTGAAAAGTCCATTCAACCCTTGGTGCACATGACAATGAAGCAGACGACAGTCACAACCAGACAACCAGAAACACAAACCTTCAAATAGTTGTTACCATTAGTCGAAAAGCAGTTATACGTTTAATGGGAAAATGTGATATAGTTTGAGACAGTTGCATAGTTACTATGTTCAATTGTCACTGGGCTGGGCGAAAAACAGTTCATTTTGAGAAGTCATTCAAGAACATCCATTTTGAAAATCTAATCAGTACTCCATGTAACAGTCGGAGGTGTGATTGCCAACTCGGTTTCAGCGGAGAAAACAATCTTCATGACTTTGTCATTCCAACAAGGTGTGAAAACACCTGAGCTGAATCACAATGGTCTTTTGAGGGGTTGCTGTAGGGGAAAATCTGGGTTATACCGAATGGTCACTTTGTCTTAGCAGACATAGCAATGAAGCAGACAACATTTGCAACCACACAAACAGAAACTCAAATCATCCAATAGATGTAACTATTAACTACTAGACGCAACGATAAAGGCAGAACAATGCGAAATTTGGATGAAATTTGAGACAAAATATGAAGTCAGTCAAATAAATTATATACATTGATCAAATGATTCAAATGATGGCTACACCATGTTTGGGGTAAATTCAGTAAATTTGATGAGGAAGCTCTTTGGAAATCATTGGCAATATTTTCCAACTGGATAGATGTCAAATTGTTATTTTTTTTCTTCAAAAATTGTTTCGTTCATTACAAAAACTACTAAATTTGTCATTTTAAATTACTTTCATTTCACAACTCTGATAATTGGACAAATGGATTGATTGATTGATGTTTTACACTGCACTCAAGATTTTTTCACTTATATAATGGCGTTGCCAGGTTTAGTAGGGGAGGAAACCGGGGTCATTGCCCGGAGGAAACCCCCGATCTTCGGCGAGTACCTGGTAACCAAGGCTCCACCGAGGTCCCTGGACAAATGAAGAACAGCTCCTTGGTTTATTTGCTATTTGCTGATGACGCTTCAATCAAGTTTTTACATTGTTAGCAAAGTCAATGACAAGAAAGGGGGGATCAAAGTGTAGACAAATATAACAGGTCTTAACCTATATGCCCATTTGGTTCCGTACAACTGGATTGGGATAAAATACTGAGCCAAGGGTGAAATACTGCCAATTTTAACCATCTATAATGCTTAATCTGCCACATTTGCCATTGAAAACAAATTATCGAGGAAATTGAATGTGATTACTTCGGAACATAAATAAGACCTGATTGAAGAAATACGCTTGACAAGACATGTGGTGGAATACAATTACACAGCCAGTCATAATTAATGGCCAGTTTTTCCTAGAACAAAATCAATAAATCTTAAGTTAAGTCAGCATCATTCAATTTCACTTTGAATCATTCACTTTTCCATTTCAGCTCTTCTCGAATAAAAAGAGAGTTTGTAAAAATCAACAGCAAATAGTGCAATTATTCAACAAATGAACAACAGTTCTAAGTCAGCAAAATGTCTCAAGGGCCTTTACAGAATTTTTAAATGAAGTTCTTTAGTTGGATCTTTAGTTAATTGATCTCACCTGTGTTATTTTAAAGCTTCATACATTTTGAATATTTCATGCAATATTGCCTAAGTGATTTTAAGAAACCATGAAAAGGAACCATATAAAAAAACAGTAAAACATTGCTGTCCACTGTTTTCTGAGCATTCATTTTACAGGGTTGACACACTAGGTCAATTTCACTTGCGGCGATTCACAGCAAAATATCACAACATCGGTGGCAATAAAGTTCTCCTAAAAAATATCAAACATGTTTTATGTCTGTAAAGGCATTCAGGTGAGCTTTGGCCAAACCTTCACA
Organism: Lepidochitona cinerea; assembly: GCA_963971465.1. NCBI lineage: Eukaryota > Metazoa > Mollusca > Polyplacophora > Chitonida > Tonicellidae > Lepidochitona > Lepidochitona cinerea. Next base: position 42,713,906 of record OZ020553.1, read on the forward strand.
GCCCAGGTAAATTAGCCGATGCATTTCCCTCGAAATGACCTGAAAAATTTGTCCAGTTTGTGTGTCCATCCCAATAAAGGTATGATATCCCACGAAATAAAAGCATGATAACTCAATTTTCACTTGTAGCCCCAAAAATATATGATGCATGTTTGTATTGCATAATACGTGTAAATTCGTCAGGCCAATGGAATGTTTTCTGAAAACTAAAATTGAAACATTTTTAAACAGATATCTTTAATAGTTATATTAATAGTTACATGTAAACATAATAAAGATTTGAACAGAATGATGTTAAACATTTTTCCCAGAGTTATAAATCCTCTTAGTACATGGAGCACATGGCAAATATACTTTATTCTGAAAGGCTTAGTTTTTTGGGAGAAATCCACCAAATGAAAAATACAAACACTTTTAGTAAACCATCTTTAGCTGAAGGGATAAAACTGCAATAACAGCATACTGGCTAACGAAATATCTATAATCTTGCCTGGGTGATGCTTGATGGGAAAATAATTACAGTGTTACGATTGGATGGAAAAAGGGCTGGCACATGGCTTAAGGCCAAGCAGAGACTAAAGCCAAATCTTAATGCTCATATTTATGGGATCCAATTTCAGAAGAAAATTTCCTGCAAGTGGAAAAACAGGACCATTAAGAATAAATTTGGTGAGAAAGATATCAGATTAGAGCCAAGAATTTTTTTAAAAACCCACTGAAAAAATACAGCAGAAAAAAAACTGTTGCATAAGAAACCCCATAGCCTCAACTAAGAAGATCATTAGCATTTTCTTTACAGAGGATGATGAAAATTGTTAGGGATCTGTTACTATGGTTACGAAGAAGCTGTTAAATGAAATACTAAAACCTTGGTGATAATATGCAAATGTGTCATCAGGGATAAAACCGGCTTATTCCAGTGTTTCTATGGTAACAATCGGCATCATATCTAACAGAAAGGTGGATATGTCGTGCATATCAATGACTTGTATCTGGTCTGTGTAGAATCCAATGCCACTTGTTGTGCATGTTCTGATATCTTTAGCTTAGTAGATTTCCTAAATTGCCATTCCACAAACATTGACAAGGGTGCCATAAACTGCAATGTTATAATCTTGTAATTAATTATACAAAACGAATTAAATAATCTCTGGAAATATTTATAAAAATAGAAAAATGGTTTTAATGGTTGATTCGTCTTTTTTTGGCTACCGTAATCTCATTCAATATGGTGTCCTTTGATAGTATTTGTATACTGACTTTTTCCACATTTTCATAAGAAATTTATATTAATTACATATTATCTAAAGCATTTTTATGTGAATCAAAAAATATACTAAAGAATATGATAGCAAAAAAATCTCTAAAATAGTAATACGGAGAAGATAATATCTTGTTGACCAAATGAAGAAAAAATATAAATATACATATGCAAAAATATGTAATTTTTAATGTGATCGTTAGCAAAGTTGAATAAAAAGAATATCCATGGGAAACAAAAAGAGAAAAACAGCAACAGGTAACATGAAATGAAATTGTAATGAGTCGTAGACAAAACCATACTGAAACTGCGGTTGTTTGTCAATGCAATCATTCATCATATTTTTATGGGAAAACGATTTAAAGCAAAAAATAAAAGGGTAAGAACTTACTTTGATCCTTTCCAAATATGCGTTTGCTCAGTGGAGGCAAGAGCTTATAGAGTTTAAAACGAAACATCAAGATTTAAGTCACCAGTGTTCAAATCTTATATATGTGGAATCCAATGCACAGAGACCACATGAGAAAACCGTTTTGTCTTCGCTATGACTTGATATCCAATAAACACAGTCACACGCCAAAGAGACAGTTTTCTCTTGTGACCTATGCCCTCAACAGGTCATTGAGCAGTTCAAAGACAGTGACAGGCAAGATGGAAAATAAAATAAAAATGATGACTATTGATGCTGCTATTGGTCATGATTACATGTCGACGTGATTGCACAAGGTCGTTATCACAGAGATAATATTCCACTCGTTAAGCCATGCAAAAGTACTTCAACAACTCCCCATAATCACTCTTACGGCCACACAAGACAAACCAACAATTTCATATGCAGTTGCCTATGTAAGTCTGGAGCTGTGCAGTCGGACAATTAGGTGAGTCCATTCCAGTAAGCACATAGGGGGGGATTGATCTAGGACGGCTAGCAAGCTGTGAGATCAACACTCGCGGAAAGTCAAACCCAATATTCTATGCCTTTTATTGACAAATTTTACAATTTAAATGTCCCACCCCGCCTCTTTAATATCCTGACACTCAGCAAGCTGTGTCTTTGCTTATTCAAAGACGACATTAGTTTTGTTCCCTACAAACGGCTGACATATGACGACTGCGTCACACACTGCTGAACAGGTTGTCCGATCACAGACCAGCTATGAACCCGATACAGCTTTTTCTATCACAAAACACAGCAAATCAAATAAATAATAGAGCCAGAGGGTTTATGTACTGATAGGACAGTTCCAGGAATTTCAGCAAAATAAATTATAATCTTTGCTATATATATATATCATATATTATCATATCTCTGCCATAATTGCATAGTAACCATACTGCATTATCTGTGTACATTTCAAAAATATATAATGAAGTTATAGAAAAAACTTTTAAGCAACACACAAATTTGGCATAATAATCAATCAAAATCAATTAACAAAATCATACATATTTAAATTTTATTTCCAAGCATTGTTCTGTTTATCAAGTTTTTATTTAAGAATTAATGTTTAATGTTTTACTTAAATCACAATTTACGGACAAAATTAAATGTTTCATTACTATAGAACAATCAAGAAACAGTATTTAAGATTTTCACAAAGCAAAAAAATAAATAAATGAAAGAACCATTTATCCATATAAAAGCCTGTAGTGAGCCAATTTTTTCTTTGTTTTTAACACTAAAATGAGGTTGTATAAAGTCAAAGCGTCAAAGATCTGAGCTTTGGAAGGTTGATGCTGAGAGAATTTCCCCGCCCAAAGGTGTGGGGAACACAAGCATATGGGTGCAACAAGAAGGGTTTCCCTATATATTCATTAGCACAAGTCTGAAAATAACACTTAGATTTAAATGTATATATCCACAAGGAATGAAGCATAGTAGCAGTCAACATACATGTCGTAGTACTCAGAAAATTCAGAGTAAGAAATTTCACAAGAAATTTTTTTTTTAATTTGTACTATATATTCCCAAGTTGTGACAGTTTTACCAGAAATGGTATTAGTTACTTTAAGAAGAGTACATAGTGTTTGTCATCCTATTATAGCGTGACTTTTAAGTCAATAACAGTAAATTAGCACAGGTGCTTATTCAGGTATTAAGCTGGGCCCCGACTTGACTTAGAAATTAGAATAAGATGCTTGCAAATGGACAAAGAGGATGGAAGGTTTTGGTTCACATATTTATATCTCATATTAAATTAGATATTAAGTCCCCACTATAACTTATACCTTTTCGACACAATGATCTGAGATATGATCTCATATGGAGAATATGTATTATATATTTATAGACACTAAAACACATGGGCTAGTTGTGTTTAAAGAGGGTATGCCATTTAGACTTTTATAACATATATGTATGTTTCATAGTTTTTTATTTACACTTTTTATAAACTAAACAATCAATTTTTAAATATTGTCTATTTTCTTGAAGCATTTTACTACAGCAGTTTGCAAGATTTTCATCCCCACCCTCCAGCTCCATCCTTTGTGAGAAGGAATTAATGGAGGCATATATTAAAGTGAAATAATATTGATTAAACCATCAGTCAATCAATCAATCAATCAATCAATTAGGAAAACAGTTCTGAGTGAGTTTTACACTTCATCACCCTGTGTGAAAAGAGTGGTGAGGTACTTTCCAGCGATTGAAAGTTTTCCTTTGCGCAAATATTCTGGAATCCTTCTTTACAGGGTCCTGCCACAGGTCTTGGGTTCCAATCCCACTGTCCAAGGGAAATGGACAAAAATTCTGTGCGACAGTTGCCATGTTCAATTTACTCATTGAAAGATAGGGGTTTTCTTTGAACAAATCTTGATTTTATCCCCACTATTAACGTGAAATAATCTTAAAAACGAATGAATTGACCATAATACTGACGAAACTTAACGTTTGTAATTGATGGAGAATTAGAGTATCCACAATCCTGAACCAACCCCACATATCTAACCCACATGCCCAGATATTTCAATTGTAAAACCAAACATTTCATACGTTGTCACTGAAATGGAATTCTTTCCTATATTTGTATTCTAAAGAACATCTGCTTTTGAAAAGTTTCTACATTTGTGCAAAAAGAAAAAGACAGTTACATGTTAAGTTGCATAAACCTTGGTTTCATTACTGATGTAGAGTTAACACATAACAATGAGGTATTTCTAGACGTTATTCCATTACTAAACAAAACTGGAGCATTGCATGGAGGTGTTTGTAGGTTATTTGCTGTAGCAAATTGTATATTGTAAGCTGGGCTATGAGACTACTGGTGTTCAAGTCTACTCGCAATAGTAGATAACACTTCCACCGTTCTGGAAACGACCTGATAATATTGATTTCATCAGCATAAGAACAAGTAACCAAGCGTAATTAACGCTTTCCTTTCAAATCAATCCAGACCAATTTGGTACTATAAATTACCACTGAACTGTTTAACAACTAACGAGATCAACTTCAAACGATTAATTAAGAATCACTTCATGCAGGGTTGTAGGTTTAATGGTGCATCAGCGTTATGGTCTCGTTTCACAATAAGGCGACAAATTCTCAGACGTGCCCGAGACAAATGGCTCTCATTAATAGCTCAGGTTTGATAGATTGGGCTTGGAATTAGACGTCGTCATATAAACCTTTCAGAGTTTTTTTTTTGCGCCTGAGTTAACAAGATAAGGATGAAGAAATCCTAACCACTTTTCTTCAAGGTTGACATTCTTGTACTGAGCATAAAAACAAGTGTTCAATTTTAATATAACAAGTGGAAGAAGCATTTAGCAGTGTAATTAAATACAAATACAAACATTAATCTAAAACATCCAAAGAGGATATATTCTGGTCCTCACTACGACACACAATAGACAAAATATGCACTTACCTAATTTTCAAAACATCAAGAACGGCAGAAAATGAAAAAGAAACAAAAAAGACATTAGTTTTTTTAATTCAAATGAACATAATTTGGCTAAAGTCTTCATTTGATAAAATAACCATAAATGTAAATTGTGGTAAATAAAATAACCTTTATTCATAAACACCAGTTCAATTAAACAGCAAGCTGACATAGGTTGATTGGTGTTTTATGCCACACTCAAGATTATTTCAGTTATACGGCGACGTTGCCAGGTTTAGTGGGTGAACGAAACCGAGCTCATTGTCCGCAGGAGTACCTGGTAACTCTTCCACATATGGCAACCAAGGGAAAAATCCACTCAAAATTTTTTCAACTTTTATTTGGTCTGAGTGTGATTCAAACCTGCACCCCATAGATGGAAGGTCTGTGTGGGAGTGAGGGATGATCACTCTAACCCACTGGACAAACGAGGCCCTGACATTATTAAGTCTTACAAAGTTCACATTGCAAGAAGATTGAAATTGTTACACTGAGTCAAACCTCAAGGTGAATTTCTCTTTACATGGAATAAGCTGACAATATAAAAACACCTTTGTTGTCAGTGAATCATTTTGTATTCATCTATAATTGTATGCTATATGTCTTTATAACATCTTTAAAGTAGCATGACCTGCTAATTATGGGTACAACAAATTTAAAAATGCAAAAGAAGAGCTTTCCATAGATATCAATCGTGTAGATTCAGTAATTTCCCAGATGATGATTGCCACTTGCTTTCGAAACACTGACTTCATCACATATGAAATTATAAATATACATATTCTATTGAGCTTGATTTAAGCTCTGTGTGTATAAGAGAATCTAACAAGCGAACCATTCCCAGAAGGGCCGGGTAGCTCAGTTGGTCGAGCGGTAGGACGATAACCCTGTGTCGTGAGTTCGATTCTCACCCTGGCCCGGAATTTTTCTGGCTCAATCAGTGGATTAATTTACTAATTCAGCAATTTCCCTGATGGTGATTGCAACTTGTGATGCAAAAAAACCTTTTTGAATTTTGTTCTTGATTCGCACACATCTTCATTCGTTTGAGAAGAAACAAAACCCACCAAAATGTACTTGTACATCCTGGCTTTTTAAATTTTGTCTGTACAGGTTACAGACTTTACCAATATTTATTATTTTCATCTCAATCATTTAGTTTTTCTAGGTAATGCTGAAATTCCCTTGACAATGAAAATTAAATTTTGTAAAAAAATTTTGAGCACTTGCCACCTTAACAAAGCCCAAATTTTGCCAAGTTATGTAACTTACAGTATTAATCAATTGTCTTTTATGAAAAGAAAGATAATCGATGATGACCATTTCTTCTGACGAAAATTGATTAAAGAATACAATGATATATTATCAACTCTATGTAATATTCTGTATCAATTATCACATTATTCGACCAAGTGATTTGGCACATTTCTCGTCAACGGTAAAACGTCTACCCAGAGATATACGATGTAACAATAATTGAATATGTCTAGCCATTCTAGACACATGAAGTCGAATAATGGAGGAAGATAAGTTATTAGTCTGTATATAATGTCTGGTCAATAGGGTCTTGTCAGTCCTACCCACAAGTTTTTATTATGGTTTTGATTTCTGGATTTCAAAGAAAACGGCTATTTTATACTTGGCTAGGTTGATCCTTATATGATCAATCGGATAAGGCTATCGTCAATGCAATGCTGAATACTAAGAATTCAACACCATTCTTAAATTTAATTGCGTTTTACAAAACAAAATCCTTCATTCTTAATTTCCTCTAGGACCAATAAAGAAAGAAAAGATTTTTAATTTTGGAGAAAGTCTCCTAACAATGGTCTAAGTTTTAAAGGAGTAATAAGTTATAAGACAGCACTTTATTATGGCAAATGTCATTCTTCGTGTGATGTCACACAAAACTTGCTGAATCAGAAAATAAAAACATATTTAATAATATTTGGAAAAAAATCTTTTAATTCTATCTACTTTCTCAACCCATTCAACAAATAAAGTGAACATCGAAGTACATACTTAAAGAAATATGAACCATTCAGAGGTGTGACACATAATGATAATGTTCATCATTAACATATTTTTAGACTAATATCGTCTTATTTTATCACATAAAGAATGGTGATAATGGCTCTGCAAAAAATATCGTCAATGGTACCTTAATATAAGAATACAAAATGGCAGCGAAATGTACAGTGTGTAATCATTCTATTTTATATTATAAAACAGCATATAGTTTGATAAACTATGGCATATTAACTAAGTATTGATTGATTAATGTTTCATGCCACACTTAAGATTATTTCACTACAAGCTTTTTGTCATAACCCCCCCCCCCCCCCCCTGACTTTTAGTGAGTACCTGGCCACTCTCCCACATAATTATTGTCCTTTTTCTTGAGCTACGGAAAACGAAACTGCGCTTTTCCAAAGTACCTCACAACTCTTTCACACATGTGATGGAGTGTAAACGAACTGTCTTCGTTTATAGATTGATCAATGTGCTTCACTCAAGATTATTTCAGTTATAGGACTCCATTAAGCCCATCTCATTTGAAGTCACATGTCAATTGATTTTATCTATAAAGTGGCATGCCTGGTTTACTATGGGAGGAAACCAAACTCTTTGCCCTGAACTTCGGTGAATACCAGGCAATTCTTCACGGAAGGGAATTGGGGGACTGAAGCACCCTATATTTCTGAAGGAAACTAATTACATTTGATGCCACCAAAAAAGTGTTTCTGATACAATGTATTGGAAAATATTGGTAAGAGATAGTGTTGCTTGGATACACAAACTGAGAGCTTTGTTTTGTATAAAACTGTTAGGGGAAACCTTAACTTGCTTCATCCATAATTCAGAGAGCTTGGTTATATCTAATAAGTCAGCACAGCCACAAGCTGTGTAAATGTCATAAAACAGGTAGGTGTCTTGGATAAAGAGATAAAAACCAATCAGTGGGTTTCCTCAGGTGGAAAACGTCTTTCTTCTTAGTTTGCCATTGTTTAAAATCTTCTGGCCAGGGTTGAAGATACAAACAAGGATATGCCCCTAAAAATCAAAGCACATTGCATCACTCTCCATTCCCTCGCCCCACCTCCAATAGTTCCATATGTTCCACATTAACTCCCTCTAAGTATTCAGGATCATTTCAAGACAGAGAGTTAGAAAAAAGGGCTGAAACAGCCAATATTTATTCACATGTCCCATATTCAAGCTTTTAAAAATCAAAATACATTGATCCCTTAATTATGGTTTAGAACATACATGTAAAGATTTCTTGGTGAGACCAACAGCTCAGGGAACTGGCATGGAAATAGGGCAGGAATTACTTTTAAGGAAAGCCTAAGAAATGGAAATGAAGGAAACCAATCAATCATGACCATTACTGATTAGCAGCCAGATCAATACCTCAGAATTCACAGCGATCAGTTTAAATGGTCAAGCTGTGGTCGCTTTGAGACTTGTTGTAATTACTTATACTACAAGAACGGGTCAAGATGACAGTTACCCATGATAGGAGAGTCTCTCTGAAACCTCTTACACTTTGTAAAACGTATTAATTAGAAAGTTTATACTTGAAGTGTTTTTGTCACGCAAAGTTACAGTGATATGGAATTATTTGCAGCCAGGATAAATTAACATGATTAATAACATTAAGAGAGACCAGAAATGTTTTCTTGAGGCTTCCGAGGCAACCAATTCACAATTGTAACTGGCTGCTATCCCACTTAATAAAGCATTTCCTAAAGAGTAGGTGTAGCATAACATCCACTTTTCATAAAACATTCATTTTTATTGAATAAATGGATCAAAAGCTAAGAAAAATTGAGAAAATTGTTAAAATGTTAAAACTTTATGTTTTTTTTTGTTAAAATTTGATCAGTGCTGTTATGATTCAGCTGTATCTGTGTGACGTCTCATCAAGAGAGTTAAACATACATCATTTGTCATTGTAAGCTATTTTGATTAAACAACTTCATCGCAATTGCTACTAGTATTGCTATTAGATCATAAACCCCTATCCTTATACTGCAGAAAACCCCATTTCAGTGCTTTCTGCTGAAGTGCCAACCCAAAAAACTTGTTTGAAAAAAATCTTATTTTGCACAATACTTTTTCCATAATTACTGAGATGTTTATATGTTTATTTATGATTGATTGATGTTTTACACCAGGTTAAGTGGGGGGAGGAAATGGGCTCTTTGACGAAAGAAAACCCTGGATTTTTGTCGAGTACAAGGCTACTCTACCACATAAGGCTACCAAGTGAAAAACCCACTAAGAAAATTGTTTTAAATTTTGATTTGGTGGGGCTTAAACCCGCGATAAATTGATGAAAAGCCTGTGACGAACTAAGACTCAGAAACCATTCACTTATATTTATAAACACTAAAACACATGGGCACAGTGTTGCTGACTATTGTAGAATTTACGCTGCATTTGCCCACCAAAAAACATCAAATTGGCATTTGCAAGTTAAGTTTTTTTTTTTAGTTTGGACATAAATGATTTGAGATAATGTTGGAAAAGCATTTTCAAGGCCATTGTAATACAATTATGGCCCAGATCAAATGACATTGATACAACATGCCAGAATATCCAAAATCATGGGAAAAAAGTTAAATAGGTGGTCAAAGTTAAAAAAAAAGAATTCACAGATGCTTAGTATCACCACTTTAGCTTACATAAAGTATCCATATTCTAGCTAGAATAATGATAGTCTCATGAGTTAGCTCTGGTATTGGTAAATACAGATCAAGTCAATAATATATTAGTTAAGTGTGAAGGGAGATTCCTGATAAATGGCTAGGGTTATCATTTCGGGTCTCAGATTTTGCTCTGGGGTGCCACAGATGGTATCAACTTCAGCTCGTGGGGGTCAAACTTTCTAACAATCCATCATAAAGACAAAGTACACCTTAAAGCTCTTAGCAAATACAGAATAATTTCTCGAGAGCATAGATGTTTCTTATCTAGACGGCTTGAATCTTCAGTGCCCTTCAGTGCGTAACTCTGGTCGCCATGGTTATGGCTTGATCAAAGAAAACTCCAAAATTAACAGCCAGAGTAACAGATTCCATCATCAAATAAAAAGTTTATTGAAGGAAAATCAAAGAGATTCTGAATAATGCAATGATAATGAAAGTGCAAAGAAAATATGGAAAGATAGTCAAGTGGTTTTGAAGAATAGTTACAAGAGCCATTTAAACAGTTTCATTACCGAAACCTATAGAAATACCCATCTTAATATGACTTAAATGGACAAGTTATGTAATGTAAAAATTTAGAAGTTAACTTTAATTAGAAAAACAATTATTAGAGAAGATCAGCACTGAGGTGAACTGATTAATAGCTTTGTAACAGATATTAAAACAAATCATTTTTCTCCTTTATTTTGGACAGGTTTCTGTAACAAAAATAATTCATAATGGTTAAAGCTTACACCTTAACATAAACTTTCCCGAAACCCTAGACTAAACAACAAAATCTAAAAGAGGTTGTTGAAAGATTTTTGGCCATGGATATTTTGGGTATTGGGTACATGGCATATGTTTACATAATTCTTACTTTTTTCATACAAATATCTGGTAGACTCTTTTACAATATATTCCTGGTGTTTCCATTTTTGTCAGCCGCAGTATTTAAGACCTATTTGTCCAGAATTTGTGTCCATCCTAAGCACAATTTGCATACAAAACATAAACAAATCTGCATTGTGTATTTTGAAAAAAAAAAGTAAATATTTTGTCAAACCAATAAAAATGCGAGCTTAATGTTCAACAATGATCAAATGCATAAATTCTGGAAATAATTGGTTAGGATTATCTGTTAATTATTGTTGTGATAAGTTGACTGGCCATGACAGTTTATTTGTAAAAAATACTTGTCATTAGTTTCCCAACATGTCCATCCATGTTGTCTAAACTCGGAAAGAATCAAATGTAGTCATGTTTCTGCTACGTTTTGGTCACGCTTCTTACATTTCCAAATTCCACACCTGGTGTTTTAAGCATGCTCTGTACACTTTACCGAAGAGGCAAGAGTGGATATGTTAGCAGAACGACCATCTTGTGTCAACACGAGGAATGAGAGAACTTTCTGGCGTACAGCCTTTGTCTACCATTGCCAGGAAATATTCAAATGACATTTTCCACACAATGTTGTGTTAGTTTGAACAGTGAGATGTTATTTGATGGTAGCTGCTATTCTCAGATTTCCCCACAACTATATAAACAAAACATAAGCATGACAATTATGGAGTAGCATAAAATACAAATGTATAGTTTTTATTTTATGGGGGAAAAAGTATTTTTATAACAAGACAGCACAAACAAAAACTTGGACGAAAGCAATTTTTTCTTTGCCTTGTTTATGATGGTTCGATATTTATTCCTTAATCAAAACTGTATTTACCAATTGTTTCCTCCCCCAACTTAACTCAGTGCACCCACCTTTATAAGTGGAATAATCTTGAGTGTGGCGCAAAACATCAATCAATCAATATAAAGATTGAAAAGATAATTGAACTTGTGGTTTATCATGCAGAATAGGGATGCATCATTTGCTATCACCTTGAAGACTAGCTTCAGGAGCATCAACATTAACCAGGAACTAGTAGCAAATACTGCAAATACTTGTAGCAATAACACATTATTGGCAATAGACAGTACATGAAGTTAACCTTGCTATTAAGAGTGCATCATAGATCATGTTTTCTTGAATAATTTTAAAATATTTATTATGTTATTGGCTTTTACTGTAGTCTACTTGGACATGGATTAGGTTGTTCTTCATCTTACTCTCAAACAAGGCTTCTACTAAGATCTGCAAGCGAGAACTACAAGCAATTGTGTAGATGTTTCAAGGAGATTCTATTCTTTGCTTCATAAGGCGGAATTATCGACGAGCTTTCTGACGAGGCCATGGACATAATGATGGACGTCAAAATTACAAAGGATGCAATATCCTGGAGTCTCGCGGAAGAAAACAGAAAAGAGAAGTAGAGTGGCTGACATAGCCATACCAAATAGATCAATCATGTGAAACAAATCCCACCGCTGCCACCAACTAAGTGGACAAACATCCTAAAAATAACACACAATACAGCCAACATAATCAGGTATGAAAAGAAGCTCCTTATTTCTTAACAGCCAGAATAAATTTACAACAAACAGAGAGAGATGCAGAAATTACCAAAGACAAAAGGCCTAAAGCCCACAGGACATTCTTTTACATTTTTTAACAAATCTTTGCAGCATTTACATTATCAAATATGAATTTGGTTGTTTATATATTGAAGAAAAATTCTATGACTTCTGTTCTAACAACAATGCCATGTAAAGCCAAAAAACTTTCTTGGTTACATTTTGCACAGTCATAAAATAATTCTAAAGTAATCTTTTGTAAGTCCTATAAAATTGGAATTAATGGACAATGGAAACAACAATACATCTTCATTGGCAAGATAAACAGATGGGAAAACAATACATTTATTGATGGCCCTTCTTTTATCGAATAAATTCCAACTTCAAGGATGAAAAAATGCAATCAGCAATCTGATGAGAAAATTTTCTGTTTTTTTCACCAATTTGAACAGTTTGTTTTTCTCAAATAAATAATATGATAAAAACGCACCCTGTGTGATGTGGAAGATCAAAAGGCTTTCATTAATTGAGCAACTTCCATCAAAGATTTGTGTGCTAAAAGCTAAATGAGTTGGAATTAGATACAAGAAGCAAAGTATAAAACTTGATTGCCAGAATATCTTTACCACCTAAGATCTGTGAAATAGGCGAGGAAAGCATAATATAAAGTTATTACTGAGTTTTTATCTAGCCAAATCGATAATCTATAAATAACGCATCAAAGACTTGTCAGGGAATCCAAGAACCTTGTCAATTCCACCAAATCAGTTGACCATTTCAAAGAAGTCTTACAGACGTTTGGACCGTGTACACAAAAGAGTGTTCTAAAGATGCCCCTAGGAACAGTGTTTTTGTATTTGTCAGCCTTAGCTGTTGTACAATTATATTTGCGCAGAATCTTAACGCATCATGTCATTTTCCTTGAAAAAAACCAAACAAAACAAAAAACATGCATTTATAACCAGGTCTTTTTAATTTCATGGACTTTTAAAACATAATTCTGCTGATTAAAACTTATTGTTTTAAGTCAATGCCTCATATTTGGTAATCAATTTGTTTAAAAACTTGCACCGTATAGACTACGAACGTAGCCAAAAGCAAAGTTAGATTTCAGATACCAAACCTACACGATTCAAGGCATTCTTTTTCTCTCTACAGCCCTTGATATGGAAATTAATTAGCTTTAGCGCCGTGACATCTGATATATACATTACTATTGTTGTGACATAATACACAAACGATCTTAAGCCCGGGCTTCTTCATGGTTGGTTGAAATGATGACAAAAGCGCTCAAATGTCAACTATGACGTCAAATACGAAGATATTTCCAATTGGTGACGGAAGATATGCATATTTTCAACCACTGTTTCTTTGATACCCTGTGACCTTACTGGAAGTTCGTTTTGTTTCAATATTACGTTTTTATATACATATTTACTCAATTTATAATAACAGATCACCGCTAAGTGTTCAGAAAGAACTTGGAATTTATCCTTTAACCAGTTTAGACACTTGGGAAAAAGCAATAAAAAACATTTAGGTATGCCCATAAAATGATCCGATGTGAATACAAAAGATCTGTATAGCGGGTGTATGAAAAGTAAAGTAAATGTATAATTGCGTTTTTATCTAGCTAAATCAATAACCTATCAAAGAGGTTTGCAAGAATTCTCAGAATCTTAAGATTCCCAGAAAATCAGTTGACCATTTGAGATAATGATAGCTATAAACATATTTTCATGTACATGTGTATTTTGGTGTCCATAGAAAATGTTAACTTTTTGCTGACACTACAACTTTATTGCTATACATTCATTCACGTTGACGTTTAGATCTCATCAGGTTTAGACTATCATATACAGCAACTTTGCAAAAATGTGTTCTAGCTAATAAAATATTGTAGACATCATGCCTAGTGAAAAAATCCCTCTTCTCACTTCCGCTGCAGATACCAAAAACAAACGTTTGGTAAGTGAAAGTTTTTGGATCCAAACTTAACAAACTGTTTACCCTTTGGGTTTGAACTTGGACCCGAGAAAGTGTCAAGGAAAAAAGTATTACACTATTTGTGTTTCAGTATAAGACCAGCATGAATATTGCTAAAATTATAAAAAAAGAATACGGACTGCTTCAGAGTAAAATGGCTAAGCCTCTGAGCAAAATAAACAAGAACTAAATGAAGACAGAAAACATTTACTGGATAAGCATGTTACAGACCCAAATCTTTCAATGGCATTTAGAAGTTTGAAGGTTACAATAAGATGAAAAATTACTTATGGATAACAACAAGTTACAGACCCAACAACCCTACAGCTAACACAGAAACCCTTCAATGGAAGCCAAATTTGGACAAAAATTTGGAATACTTTAAATCAATCTTCATGGAAAGTTGGTCCTTTAAAATATCTTTAGATGGGCAATGATTTATCGATAATACTCAGCTTGGGTAAAAACGTGAAATGATTTTGGAGAAAAGTAAATCCTTACCTTGCTTCAATAAGAACATCCCTGAACTCTCTGAAGGCTGGAATGTATTGACTCAATGTTCAATGCCCCTTAACCCTGGTCAGATATGAAATCTAATTTATAGCCCCAATTTCACAAAGCTTAGTGGTAGCTTTGGAATATTAGAAATGAGCAATGTCTTCGTTGGAGCGGTCTCGGGGCAAATGTGAGAGACCAGCAACCTGAGACCTTTGACTGATCTACCTTAATATACCCTCGTCAAACCCACTCAATCAATTTTATTTCAATGCGTTCGTGAAAGGGGTTTAAAAAAGTTCTCAGCCATTTTCGTTATGGAGTGCTATAGGAAATTGGATCAAATGGAACTACGTATGGGAAAGAATTGAATGGATGAATTGTCCTAAAAAAGACAAAATCAAGCGAATGAAATTAGAATCCAGAAAAAAAGTTCAGCATATTGGTTGAGAAGGAATGATTTAGTCTAGTCACAATGGTGCGAGGATGGGATTTTGGGGAAGAAACTCTCAAGAACACACACAGACTGATTTCCCACAAGTCAATGGGTTTAAAGAGTTGAATTAAGTCCACAGTGTCCGAGACATAGATGATTTCAAATCAGCTTGGACTGGTGGGAGATAGTGCCAAGAATCTGGCTGTAGTGGTTTGCCAAAGATGGCTGACAATCCGTAATGTCAACCAGATCATCTGTTACGTGAAACGCTTTAGACAAAATCGGATTAAGTTGTCTGTTGTCCAAACACAGAAACACAAATAATGTGTACCTACAGTTTGAAACAGAACATATTTCTAGAGGACATCTAAATTTTGCTCCAGTTTCAAATATCAAATAACATCTAAAGGCCTATTGCTATTGTTGTTCTTAAAATAAAATGGCATTTTACATTCTTCATAAATCTTTATAGTCAAGAAAATAATAAACATTTAATGTGTAATGAGAAAATAAATCAACCTAGCTGAATGGAACTTTGGTAAATCTAAGATGGAAGGGGGGGATAAATGAGTGAGATGCCTATTGAAAATTAGGGTTTTGTTTAATCCAAAATGCCTTAAAGAGCATTCCTATATATGTAATATTAACAAAAAATACCCTTGAAAAGATGGCAAACGATTTCTTTAATCTTCCAAATCCAAAAATATGCAAATTTGAACTTTTACTGCCAATTTTAAATATTCTAAAATAAATTCAACAGCAAAAATTGACAGAAAATTCAGCTCTATTTCAATTCAAAATTATATATGCTGCAAAAACGATAGGCTTTCTTTTTCTTAGAGCTTTAATAATTCAACAACTCTCAGCATAAAAATAACGTGTTGAACTTAATGCTGTAGGTTCTTTCGTTTGACCAAGATCAGCCAAAATTAAGTATTGATAGAAGGCTGTATTTAGTGAGCAATTGGTGAGTTGTTGTCTAATTTAGCAATGGCGACCAACAGTGAATGGAATCGTGTCATTACAAAGGCGATCTGGTAAGAGGACAAAGTGAGCGTGTTAATATATACCAAAGTCCCTTACAGGCGACTACACTTAAATGTGACCTCACAGTGGCAACGATTAATCAACGCAGAAAGTTAATTACAGCTCCTTCTCATCATGGTAATAGATTGGAAGCAAGCTAAAGACTGACGCCCTTTATGGGAATAAATTGCTCTACAGCATCTCAGCCACTACGTTCAGTAGGCCTACTATAAATCCAATATTACTCTCCTATACTGTGATTCCTCATACTAAGTATACGTACTGCAAGCAATCAAGACCAAAATAAAATGGCTGCATAACACACAACTTGAATGAATAACATCGGTTTAAGCCACCCTAGCCACAAAAATCCAGCAAAGTGTTTACATTTAAAAATGGAAGGCCGTTTTCTCTTTTTTTATTTGTCACAGTTGGAAGAAGTTAATTGTTTTTTTTGCCAATATTCAAAAATTTAATATTTTTAATTTAAAAATGAAAATGTTATTTAATAGGTACCCGCAATGAATACAAAAGGCAAGCCAAGGAACAGGGGTATACAAGTGTCTTCAATGGCTTGAATCAGCTTTTAAACCAGCTGGCAGTTGACCCATTTTGGGAAATTAACCTTGAGAAACAGACGATCATTTTGATTAAAAGGACACAGAAAAAGACTTTCTGATAAATTGGAGCAAATAAAAAAAAAAAAAGATGTGAAATGAGTGAAATTTGCTCGACATAGAATTTACACAGCTTCTGGATGATGGTTGACGTGCCAATTTCAGTTCTATGTATGCCTAGTTAACACAATTTACACATTTTAAACATAGCTGGACGTAAAGTATGTGTCTCATGTTGAATTTTAGTGATTTTACTGGTAGTAAGCTCGTATAAATTGGTTTTCTTCACAAATGGCACAATGCCTTCGCCCACCAGTGTGCCTTTAATTTTAAAATTATCACGGTGATAATCTTAATTTGCTCAATGGTTTAAATTACTTAATTGTATTTAAAACCGTTGACTTGAATTAATGCCATCAGTTAATTTTGAAATTATCGCAGGTTTAAGTTACTTAATTGAATGTTTATATATTTCTCTCAGAGGCACATTCATTGAGATGTACACTGATTGGTTCGGAAACATTGCCACAATTGTCAAATAGGAAAATCTCCAAGCAATTTTTTCCTTATATGACGTTGAAGGCTTCATATTTTGATTGTATCAAGATATTTTCTTATAATGAAACAAATATTTTTAGAATCTTTAAATGTCAAGAATCTTAATATCTCAGATAACGCTTCTTAAAAGGCACTGGAAATAGAACATGAAAGGCTGTTCATTTTTTGAGTCATGCCAAGGTAGTAGAGCATTACCCTCATCATTTTGATCTTTTAAAACATAAAACACCACCCTGTTGATGCTTTGCACCACACTAAAAAAAGTCCCTTATATGATGGCATTGCCCTCTTTAATCGGGGAGGTCACAGGGCTCTGTGTCCAGAGGGCCAACACCTTTAGATAGTAGCTGGTATTCACACAGTATTTTGTTTGGGTTGAATAGCATTGATTATACTAGCTACACATAGTAATCTAAATGGTAATGCTTAGTTTAATTTGATCTTGACCATGGAAGTCAAAATATCCAAACTATATTTTAACAACACATCAAAACGGCCAGCAAGCACATATTATGCTATGAAGATATACTAAATTTTAGATTTAAAACTTTACTAATTTTTATCGTTCATTAAGGATTCCGAAAAAGAAACTGTGTTGCATAGCTTCCTTGTTTTTCCTTTAGTCATGGATCTGGGCCGTTAATACTATATGGGTTAAAAGTGTACAATAAAACGTGGGTGTGGCAATGAACATCGTTGGGTAGATAAGTGACATTCATTTAAAATTCCAGTTAATTTGGGGGTAGGGGCGCATGATAGCATATTGCCCAGATCACGAGGGAAAACAGCTGGGTCTATGTCCATAAGAAGGACAAATTTTCATTCTTCATTACGTCAACCAAAACATTGATTGCTAGATTGATTGGCGTTTAAAACCACATTCAAGATTATTTCCCTTATATGGCAGCTTTTCTAGATTAATTTGGGGAAGAAAACGTGCGAAGAGAAGAGAGGTTGATTGCTGTAGAGTTGATACATGCCACCAGTAAATCAGGTCCTGTATAAGGTTTTCTGGGTTGATTGAAGTACATGGACCAATACCTTAGTTATGTCTTAATCCTGAGTTGTTTAGCAGAGCAGTTGAATGAATACTGGATGTTGTTTTTTCTGTTGTTGTGAGCATCATTAAGCCTCATGTGATTCGTCACAATTACTAGCCGACTACACTTTAATTAGGGGGCACCTGGTACCCCAATAATCAATCACAACACTGATAACAGATTTCAACTTGTCTTGTATGTACAAGACTGATTGTTTCACTACTGTTGCAAACCTCAGTCAAGATTTCTCTACCACCCTCATGCAATACAAAGTGAAATGATGGAGATGATGCAACACAAATTGAAATGATGCAGCACAAATTGAAATAATGCAACACAAATTGAAATAATGCAACACAAAGTGAAACAATGCAAAAAAAATTGAAACAATGCAACACAAATGGAAATGATGAAACATAAATTAAAATGATGGAACATAAATTGAAATGATGCAACACAAATTGAAACAATACAACACAAATTGAAATAATGCACACAAATTGAAACAATGCAACACAAATTGAAACAATGCAACACAAATTAATATGATGCAACACAAATTGAAATAATGCAACTCAAATGGAAATGATGCAACACAAATGGAAACGATGAAGTGCTGCTTTATACACTAAAGAAATTTTCCTTACATACAAAAAGAATTATAATCAATCTGAAAGGAAAGGTCACAAAATGATTTTCCACAATAAAAGGCCAATCTTAAAAGTTGTGAATTGAATTCCCTGTTGCTATTGTTTTCTGGCTGACGTAGAATTCTCCAAACACGCAGATAACCCAGATCAGTTATCATAGGCACAACAAAGAAGAAGTCCAGTGGTCATCTGTACACCTCATCTTTAGATAAAGTTAAATAGCAAACATTTTAAAGAACTTCCTTTCAATGGGAACGTCTCTTTAAACCCTTGGACTTTGCGTTGCTATATTATCAGCAACTCTAGCATGCCAACAAACAATCATCAATGCTAACTTTTACAGCCAAAAAAAATCCCTCATTTGTTGATTTAGAAGATTCTCATCATTTTGTTCAGGACTGTGAGTGGCATCAAACCTGTGTATATTGGTGAAAGGCCTATCCTCTTTGGTGGTTATTGCCACATAGCCCCAACAGTCAACTATTTAAATTATTTTGAAGGAATTTAGTTGATTTTTTTGTCCAAAAAAATTTCAGACGAAAAACAAAAAAACAACAATTAAGAAATGGGATACCTCAACAAAAAACTACAGAAAAATATTTTTTGGGAATCCCAAACTGGTTAACTCTTTCCAATAAAGATAGAGGAAAAACATTCTTGTTGACAACGTTAACCAAAAAACAAACGAGTATGTTAATGAAAAGAGGCAGAAATAAGGTGTAAAAAGATGGACCTATCAATAAATCATGAACAAAACCTTTGTTTTTATACAACCTTGACAGCTTTCTCAGAAGGAAAATTGGAACGGCTTGATTTAACCCTCTGTTTGCCATGGTGCAAAAAATGTCATCAATGAAATCAAGCGAAAGGCACAAAGTTGACAAGAAATGGATTGAATTTCTTTATACCTGCAGGAACTATAGGTTAGTATGATGTCAACTCTTGCTAAAGTTTTTATTAAATAAAACATTTTTATGAAAGCCTTTCTGAAGCTTTATCTTTTTCAGCTTGAATACCAAGAATTACTGACTGCCAATATTCCTTGATTTGCTACCTATTCTACTCTTCCATGCATTCTTCATTTAAATAAAATAAAGTTCAACTGATTGATTGGGGTAAACTACCAATCTTCTTAAAGATATCATCTGCTCTTTTTTTTTTACCCAAATATCAACATTACGACTGTATATCCGTATATCAAAACTATACATTGCAATTTTTTGTTTCCAAATGTATGAAAGATTTTTTTTTCATTTTTGAACCTCAGTGAATTTGATGAAAAATCAAGTATCCTGTGTTGAAAAAAATTGTTCACACATTTATTCTCCTATTTGAGTCCGGCTTAGTCGTGGTTTGATGGTTGATACCATGGGTAGCAGAGAACTAGACAAAGGGAGATAAGCAATGCTAAATCTGTAAAGCCAATACTGAAGCAACATTCAATATGTTATGATCATATACATACCATATATGAAGTATGCTTACTAGTCTACTTGCAATAAACGCATAGAAAAAACACACAATTAAACCCCCCTCATTCTCCTACTACCCCCCCCCCCCCCCCCGCCACAAAAATAAACAAGATATTAAAATATAAAAAATAATTATAACATAGTTTGGTGAATTTAGGAAAAACTGAAAACTAAGAGATACCGTTCATGTAACTTTTTCCTTTGAAAGACAAGATGGGAAAATTTCTGTTGAAAGAGAAATTTTAAATTGAATTTTAAAATGGTTCACAGTATTAAAACAAAGTTTCATGCTAAGTAGAGGACTACTTATATGACTTCTGGTAGACCAATTTTGGGGATTCATTTCAGTTAATGTTTCTGTCTGTTTTCTCTTGGCATATACATACTCCCAACTGCTACAATTTAAACGCCAGTTTGATAAAGAAGAGCTTGCTGTAACCTAAGTACACCTTGACACATAAAGGTGAGCTTCTTATCAAGGGGGGATAACTTTGACATGACAAACTCAACCAGACAGACAAATTCCTTACTTTTGAACTGGTTCCAAACAATATTCCCAAAATAGTCCATCTGAGACAATAAGTGGTCAGGAAATAGTTTAAAAATAGAATATAATATTTAGTCTCTGTCTGGTTGTGTCAAACTGGGTTACAGAAGGATAGACAAAAATAAATAATTAAACTCTGGAACTCTGGAACATGTAGGCCTACAATCGAAAATAGGTAAAATCAGGTGTAAGTAGTTTTTTTAGCAGCCCAGTTGCAAGATATTTTCAATTAACTGATAATTCACAACAGGGCCAAAACCAAACCGTCCTCAGTTAAGTCTATTATTGATCAAACAAAAACCAAAGGTTGAGTTCTAAATAAAAAACATTAATTTTTATGTCTAGAAAGCCTAGTTAGACAGGTGTAGGAATGGCTTTCCTATATTACCAACATACCTGTATGATAGGATGTTTTTGTTATACCAAGAAAATTCCATCAAACCAATATTTTATCACTATTATTCACAAATGACCTTTTCTGCATGGGTATAAGAAAAAAACCTTCAATACATGAAACGCTGTCTTGCATAACGGATAGGCCTATTCCGGTTTACAGAAAAACCATTCTTGCACCTTGACGCAAAAGTTAACAGATTGAATGTAAATCAAGTTATCTTGCAAGGTACACAATTAAAAGAAATCGTTTACAGGTGAGGAATAATCTAAAATCTTTTCATTTCTACAAAAAAAAATATCTGAGATGAATCTGTTCTACAATCTGAACCAATCAGGCCCTTTTCTTAAAATATCCATGAATAATGATAAGGGCCTGCATACTTTCTCAAAGCTGTTCGATAATGATTGATTGATTGTTCGGGGTTTTACGCCAGGCTCAGGATTATTTCACTTATATGGCGGCGTTGCCAGTTTTATTGTGAGAGGAAACCAGGCTCTATGCCCGGAGGAAACCCACGACCTTTCGGTGGTACCTGACAACCATCCCACATAGGTCGTTCGATTGAAAACCCAGACAGAAAATTTTATAATTTTTTGGGACTGAGTGGGATTCGAACCCGTGACCCATTGGTGGAACTCTTCGATAATAAATTCTTTCTTAAATGGCCACCCTAGGTGACTGTGCTGAACATAAACACATCAGTTCAACAGTTACATGTACTCTTTATACAATATCAGATTTCCAGGTAATAAATAAAGAATAAAGTATGATTTATCACCTGTCAGCAAACTGCCAAAAGGTCGGGTATGATTACAGGAAAAGTAGGTCCAGTTTTTACACGGAAGTAGGGCCATTTTTCTTATGTGATTTGACAAGGGCTTGTCTCATGGGGATTTACTGGCCTATAAATTGAGAGCAAAATTCTGACAAATTCCCTTTGCCTTCAATGACACCCTTCAGCTTAAATGTCACCAGTCTACCGTAAGAGAAAGACAGATAGTTATCTCTACTTCCTTGTGGCAGGGTCTTGTTTGCTTGGATCTGAAGTAAAATTACAGGCTATATCATAGTCATAATGGTCTACTGCCCACCTGGGTTAACCTTACTGAGTAACTTATTGTGAATGTCTCACTTTGCAGGTGATAAGAATGATTGATTAATTGATTAATGTTTTATGCCACACTCCATCGATGGATGACTTAAGCCGTGATGGTATTCACGCCCCCCCCCCCCCCACCAATATCCAGCCCCAAAAAATAAAAAAAGTGCAAAATCTGTGCAAATTAATAAGCAATAATCTCTATCTTTGCATCAATGGTTTGTGCACATGGGTTTAAATCCAACTCACTAGACAGAAAAAAAAGATAAATTTCGGACTGTTTTTTTTCATTACTTCTTTGTCCTGTGTTGAGGATCCCAATTACTTCCTTTAGTCAATTTGGCAATGCAACCACAGAATTGAAATAATCTTCGGTGCAACATAAAACTTGAATCGATCAATCAATTATCCTCACCAAATTTAATATTTTCTGTGAACAATACCTTTGACAGGTTCATCAGAACATCTGTCCTTACTTTCATCATGTAAGAAGCCAGGTCAAATAAGGACATTTCACAAAGGCTTCTTGCTCAATTTGAATATTTGATACTGTCATAAAATGCTTATGATTATCCCATGTGTCCATAGAAGAGCCCTTATCATTAGAGGGAATGGACATGGATACCACATTTGGTAACACGCCTTTAACACAGGGGAAGCTGCAGCGCTTAACTTTAACATCCTTTCCATCAAATATTAATGATATTCAAGTCTAGACATACCCATATGATGGAAGGGCCATAACTCCGCCAAGACATAATAGTCAAGTGCATGGTCTAACAGTGCACCTCAAGTAATACATTAGACAAGAAGTAATGGACAGGTGTAAATATGGCAGACAAACCCTTTTACTTTTATGGATCTCTGTTTCATGATGTACTCTAGCTTATTTCGTCTAGGTATTTGAATTCCCACTGATTAGTCTAGCGTAATAGAGCAACGTAAACACTCTGAGGAATGACAAGGACTTCATGTTTAACTCAATATTTTTAGGTTTATTAGATCAAACCATCATCCTGATGAAATATTGAGTTAAACATGAAGTCTTCATCATTCCCCGGAGTGCTTATGTTGCTCTATTATTTCATCTACTATGTAGATATTTATGAACACTACAACACACAGGCACAGGGAAGATGTTTTTGACTAAAACAACCAGGGAGACAAGTTTCTAATTGTGAGTTAAAGGGGTATACCATTTAGAACTTGTACCCAATCATAAGTTGTTGAAATAAACTAAAACCCATGATATTTCATCAGGTTGACGACTGACAGGAGCTTGGCCTTAATCAGTAGAATTTTTTGGAACACTTTATAATATATTGGCAATGTTTAAGCATCTGAGCTATGGCAAGAATATCAGTAAACTGAGATGGAACCGAACAGGATCATGGGAAAAGAAAGTGAAAATTTGGGTTTCCGCAGAAATACCTGGATAGAAGACAGGTTTTAAAAGGAAGTTTAGCCCTGACTAGTAGAGCTTTCAAACACTTGTTCTTTTTATAAGCAATGGCCTTTGGGTCTGAGGTCAAACCATTTTACTTTGAAGTAATTCATATTCTTCTACTATGATCATTGGCCATATTGATGCTGGCCATGTATGTACATGATATAGTTTAAATACTGGTAAAACTTCTGTGATGATCGCTGACCAAAGGAAAAGTAAAGGGAGCTTTTTCAATTCATTATGTACATGAACATATAAAAGGCTTAATCATATCTGACATTTCTATCAAGATATGGCAGATTTATTCTCAGCAAATTACATCTGATTAAGATATCATTTGAATGGTCAAAATGGCAATCAAGTGCTGTCTGGGTTTTTACCTTCAGGCAGTTTGAGTCACTTATCTTGTGTCAGGAGATCAGAGGTCTTATAAAGACAAAAGCCCTTATTGCCAGTTCAAACTTGATTTCTCAATTTTGTCCACTCAGCGACGTCTGTGGCGTGAAATCTAATATTAGTCCCACAATAAAAAGTGTCTTGCCGACAGGGGGTAAATAGAATTGCTAAATAAAAAGGTCCTTGATGTAAATGCAATATAATTCCTTTTACATTTTATTGGATTCCACAGAACTCGAAGCCGGGGCTATAATTTCTTAAAGTACTACCGTCTCTTATTCTGTTGTTGAGCAGCAGATGTTATGCCCAAAATTCACAAGTCTTCGTAAACAAAAGTCAAAATATCATTGTGACAAAATCAAGAAAATGGAATTCTATTTCCTCAGTTAAAAAAGTCCTACAAATCCCACATAATCTCCAAAATGTCTATGTTGGTTTCTTAATTGATTGCTGGATTTTTAAGACACGTTCAAGATCATTTCACTTCCTGACTTGTGCATGTAGGAAATCCAGACAATATACTTGTACAAGCAACGATCCGAAATGAGTCGGTCAATTGATTTTCGAACAGCAAATAGGGGAGGGGGAAAGAAGTTCCAAACCATTTTTTTCGCTTAATAAGAGATTTGTTTGATCCGAGAGCCAAATTGATATCCATGAAATTATCAGATTAAGCAAGATAGTGCAAATGAAAGCTACCAAAGTAGATTTTCATGAGATTCTTAATACCTGTTTGATGTTTTAGGTGTCAGTCACATCTGCTTGAGATGCGTGGTGAGATATTGTCTTGTGATTCACAAGTTTTATTTGACAAAAGCACTTTAATTCAGATTTTCTTCCCTTGGTAAGGTATAACGTCAACAAAATTATCTATTAAGAGAAAAAAGGAAGTTCAACTAAGGGCTAATTCCTTCTTTTTGTTACATTGAGAATTAGTTATTTCGTTGAAAAGCTTTCTGTATATTGCCTATCCCATTTCAAAAATTGTTCCTCGATACCATCATAGCAGATATTCCTGTAAAAAAAGGGAATGTGCCAAAAGTGTAAAAAGTATCCATGGGCTCTAAATCACAATGAAAGATAATAACAAAGTCATTTCTGTTCAGTCATAGATTTAACCATAGAGAATTCTACAACCAGGCAGATGGTTTCAACAATTACAACAGATGTATTAGGGAGTGTCCCCATTAATCGTTTTTCGCGAAGGCGCAAAAAACGATGAAAAAAAACGATGCCGGCCTACACCTATCGTTTTTTGTGTTCACGCTTGACTGGCTTCGTCGCGGCGGGTGTCGTTCCCAGGCGCACAGTAATATTCAATCAATCAGCAAAGTAAAAGTGTGCTGTAATTGGGTTAAAAACAAAACGCAAAGAAAAATAAAACGTATTGAAATATAGTTCGATTACAAAAAGAACATATACCTGTTGTTGTTGTTTTTTTAGCTGTCATACGGTCGTTTTTGCGCAGGTGTCTGTTAGCTCTTTTGAATGGAATGCCCCCGTTGATAAACATGCGTAGGCTTCATGGGAAGTCAAACATTTCTCAGTAGTTGTTCATAAAACGCTAATTAACATTGTTAATCCTCTCATTTACGTTCCAAACACCGCGTCAAAGCTCATCGGTAAACCGGATGTTTGTGCTGTGAAATCAATTGTCTGCAGACACCCTGTCACCAAACTCGTCTGAGAGAAGTCTTTAAAGCTTTCGCTGACTTTAATTTGATTTTTTTAATTATTAGAAACCCATTATAGTAAAAAAAAGTCAAAGGTGCATAGAACGAATACGGCCGAAATGATTTAAATGTCCAGTTTTATAACTGCGCCGTGTCGTCGTCTATGTACAAACACGCATTCATGTAAGTCTAGGAATATCGACGCAAAACGTATCCATATGCATGATGTTTATGAAAACGAAATGCATACTAGTATTTAAACGGTTTTTCATTATTTTTTCAGTGATACCTTCGGGCACAGTGATAGCTAATAACTAACATCAAATAAAAACAGAGAACAAATAATTCTCCATAATATTCTGTCTTGAGTGTAGGAATACTAATAGGGCCTATGCCGGTAGGTCTACGGTAATATTTTCTGGGTTTTATTATGTATACTGGAAACATTTCAATCCATCATATATTTCCTCTCAATTCGTTTCAACTTTAATATATTTTAGTTAGAACTTGAACTTCAACCACTTCGATGTGAAATGCCTAGTTACGAGCATATATTGTATGACTGCTAGGTGAAGAACAAATGTTTGGATGCGCCAAACAATGACTACTCCACGTGTAGACTATAATCCACCTGGCATAAGCACGCTAACGGGTTTTTTCGTAGCCCACTTCCCCCCGGAAAAAGTCCCCACCTGAAATTCAAATCCCCAATAGTTCACCCAAAATAGAAAATATTAAAGAAATGAAGGTATTAACTACTTATCATTTGCAATCGCCTTTGAAAAAATTCGCCGGTAGTTGGTTTTTAATATGAGGTGGATATTCTTACGACGACATTGGCTCACGTAAAGATAGATAACAAATAGGACGTCTGTGTACAGGCTGAGAATTGCACTGTGCAATTCAATGAAATATGTTATCTTCTGCTGGATTGTTGAATATCAGTGCCGTTACATGTATAAAGTCTGGTCAAAAGTACTGATTTTGTACAGGTAGTAAAGTGGGCCTATGATATATTTAATTTTTAAGAAATGAATGGATGGAATGTTTTTTGTGAAGTGGCTAGATCGACGCCTCAATATTATTTTACTTACAAACAGCCATAATCTTCCGCTGGTACATTACAATAGATCCACTGTAACGCCGATCGAATAATGATCAGTCAGAAAAATGTATTTAGAATGTGAAAGAGATGTACAGGTAAACAAATAATCATTCGACATTTTTATCGGTTTTTCTCAAAGTCATGACTACACACACTCATAGAAATGCCCGTGTGTTATAGTAAAAAATACATAGAAATGTATTTAGTTGCAATTGTTTGTTTCATTGTTTCATTGAAAGGGGCAATATTTACTATACTTGCATAGAATTTTAAATAACATGTTCGTCTCTTCTATATTTTTATAAAAACATAAGATGAATACATTTTATTTGCGGACAATTCTTATCTACACTTTTTGGGGAGAAGATTAAAACAATCGTTTTACAGCCCGAATATAAAAAGGGTAACCAGCAATAAGTTATCATTATACAGGATTATTAAGATTTCCGGACACCCTCACAGTGTTTACTAGCTCATTACCTATTTCGTCTGAAAAAAAGATTTTCATACGTTTTGAAACATTTACCACGAGGGAGAAATAAATTGGCAAGGGTTGATAGGCCCACTTGTACTGTTTGACAAGATCTTTAGACTGACCTGCAGTCCTCTTCGATGCTGCTGCAAAAATAAACACGTTTGGTTGATGTTTGCTATAATGTGTGCAATTATTTTAAATGTAGCGAAAATGAAATATTCAAATGATTAAATGTAAAACATCAATGGACGATTTAATAATCGGAATGGTCCATGCTTTTTGTTGTTTTCCGTTTTGATAGTTACATTTTGGTTTTTAATGTCCGCACGCTGCTCTCAAGTGTTGATATTTTTACCCGGTAGCTTGTTGTTTTTTATTACATATATTCCATAATTTTTCTGTATATTTAATGAATTCCGATAGACAAACCACTATCAAATCCATGACGTTTAGCTAGTCTTTAATGTCTTTATATGAGTACACTGGAAATTCTTTGGGGCGTGGAGTTACAAAAGTTAACATTGCAGTTCGTTGCCGTTTTCGGAAAAAGAAATTAAACATACAAATAAATTATAAAGATCGGGAAGGCGAACTATATCACAAAAATGGAATGTGCCGGCGAGACTTTCTTGCAGTGGTAGGTTTTTATTGTGAAGCATTATTATAAACACTACAGGACAGTCAAGCTGAGTGGACCGAGTCGGTCTCTGACAGCGCGTTACAACTGAACTCAAGCTATCGGTCATAGTCGCACAGCGGACTACTTTTAATCCGAGACGATCACATGCTGTGAATATCCCGTTTCAAATTATCGTCTTTTGTTAGCGTCTTTACACCTATCGTTTTTTGCTTCGTTTTTTTTCATCGTTTTTTGCGCCATCGCGAAAAACGATTAATGGGGACGCTCCCTTAGTCAAATAGTAAATCCCCATATCTGGTAAAACTCATAAGAAAGGTAATAAGACAGAGTTATGACACCATTTGTTTATAAAGCTGCCCTAAATGTTTCTTTGAAGTTTTACATTAGAACTATAGTTTTTCACTTATATGGTGATTTTACGTAAATAAATGATCCATAATGGAGCTACTCAGAAACGGCTTTTGGTTTTAAGAGAGAGAAACATAATCAAACTGAGACAAGCTGTCACATGTAACACCCCCCCCCCCCCCCCCCCCCCTCTCCGCCAACGATAACGAAATTCAGTGATTAAGACATTGCGTAGAGCTGCCACCTGTCCGACACTGTTTTAGCCTCACCCAAAATTCTTAAAAGAAACGAGCCCCAGTCTGTACAGGAATAGCCTCTCAATCTGATCCAGCCTTTGATCGAATTGTCACAGGTTTGAATCCCACTCAGTCTAAAGTATGTTAATTCATTGCACTGTGTACATGTAGAAGAGTTGCTAAGTTATTGATGAGAGTCAAAGATGTTCTCCAGGTAAAAAACCTGGTTTCCTATCCCACTAAACCTGGCAGCATCGTCATATAATTGGAATAATCGTGTGTGCAGCATAAATCAATAATCAATCCATACTCCATAAAAAGTGTAACCCCAAAAAAATGAGAACAGTGCTATACACAGATGAGCAAAATTTCAGAGGAAGTGGCCTAAAGTATTATCTATCTAAAGTAAATCTCTAAGCAAGCTTTTGAGAAAAGCGAAAGTCAATGAACCAAGTGTCTATAACTGTAACTGTAGCATGTAATACACTTAATGTTAGTCCTTTTCCGTAAAAACTATAAAAAAAAAACACACACAAATGTCAAAGCACAGTTAAGTGTTTTCCACAGATCATAAATCCAACCTGTTCAATTCCATGCACAGATGGCTACTTAGACTCTTTTACAGGTAATAATACAATAAATCAGAACTTATCAAATAGGTCGCAGCTTGCAATGTCTAAAGGTTAAAACGTATGTTATAGAATTTTATTAATGCTGAATCTTTTGGGGAGAATGGTGACGTTTCGGTGTACACAAAAAAGAAGAGGGGGTGGGGGTGGGGGGGGGGGGGACATACTAGTCAAACTGTCTTACGAAACTTCTTTAAGGGACCTAAAGTGTACTTATATATTCATCTGGGTAGATAGGGTTACCTGACTATCATTTTCAAAGCTAGTAGTTTTTAGGATATTCAATTACAATTAAATAATGTGTGATATTGCCACCTTTGTATAACAACTGATCACTCAGAAAGGATGTTATCAATAAATCATAAGCAAGATTGGGATCTCACAAATACATAGGCCTACATGTATACATTCATAAAGTGGCCCTGAAGTGTATCTGGATATGCCTGGGGAAAATGATAACACACTGAGAATGCAAACAGAATAATAAATAATATTAGAACAAATCAGTTTACAAGCTATTAGAATTGTCAATGTGATATATTAATGGCAAGGGCGAGTGATCATCCTTAAGTCCCACACATACCTTCCATCGATGCAGTGCAGGTTCCAGTCACACTCAGACCAAATAAAAATTAAAAAATTTCTGAGTGGATTTTTCAATCGGTCGGCGTATGTGGAAGAGTTGCCAGGTGCGCGCCCATGATAGGGGTTTCACTGGGCAATGAGCCGTGGAATTCATCAAATCAACATGTACGGTCAATATGCAAACAAGTTTCAAGGGACTTACATCATATCTCAAAAATTGCCACCATGTCAAAGTTCTTAAAGCTCAACAGTGTCATTGCAACTAAGTAGAATTAGGAGCTTGAGATGCATTCATTTTGGTACAGAAGGACAAGTTAGGAAGCCCTTTTTAAATGTCGAGACCTTTATAATAATACAGCTGATTAAATACAAGTTCTTTGAATAAACAACATTACTTTGATGTGTTCTTCAAGAGTTAAAAAAACTATGCCCCTAAAGCAGCTGTCATGTGGAGACATAATTTGGGCTTGTTGATGCATGTGATAGGTTATTAGTCGACCTATGCAAAACCAATGGATGCCGAGTATTTATGTAAAGATCATTAACATACTCCGCAACCTAGTAGAATTTCCTTACTGCTTTACTATGTTAAGTTCAGCGAACTAATAGACTTTTTCGCCAACTATACATTTTTTCTTAACTAAATCATTGGCTTTTATTCCGTCAAGTAACTAATTGCCCTTGTGCCCTGCATTTCCTCATTGTTGATTGGTTAAAAAGAAAGGAACACAACCTTGCCTTTGTATGTTGCGTGTGGCGTTGGTGCAGGTCACTCGAGATCTCGTTAGCTAAACAGGCCGTTAACACCTTACTTAAATGCAGTAACTATGGTCTGTTAAAGATCATTTAAACCTAAGGACAGCTCAAAGAATTCGCCTCTGGGTCTTTTTCATCTAAGTTAGTTTAAGGCTTTAATTAAAATTACAAATTTTAAGAAAATCAACCCTTTTTTAAAACAAAAAAGTATGTTTAACAAATGAATGGAGAACACAAGTTAGTTTTGAAGACACCTGGAATGGGACCGTTCCAGGAAAGATTGCAGTACAGGATGATAAATTTTATTTTTGGGATGTTAAATATGAGTGTTGGTATACGTTTTATCCAATCAAAAATTCCTTGCATTCAGAAATCCTGCATAATGGCTTTGAATGATAAAGAATCAAATAATAACATAGCGATTACATACATTTAATAAGTCTGGTGTTATGGTTAAGATATACTTTTAATATACTAAGAATTTTAAATTATATTTCATAGCAATATGAATGTTAAAGCCTCATATCAAATTGTAACTAACAGTTCTTATTCCTATATTTTTGGCTTTAAAAGAACACACTGCATAAGTTTGTTGGCATTTCCTTTGACCCTCATAGAAATAGAAATTTAAGAAGTAATGAATATATAATGACAAAACGGCTGCAAGTCTATTTCTCACCAAACAAGTATATCTTAAGAGGTATTTAGGAAATTGCCTGTTGCTATTTTTTCTATCTGGCAGTAATTAGACAAACAGCCGAGAATGTACCACATGTGCAACTGAAGAGACTGTAAGCATGCACAGCTAAACACGCTCAATCCTCATAACCCAAACAAAGATGTCAAAGGAATTCATAATAAATCTTGCTACCCAGCAGTCCATGGGAGCTAGGCAAGTTACCAATGGTGATCTGCAAACCTCATCTATATATAGACAATCAAAATTGTCACTGTCTTTTCCCATGACCCTATAATATATAGTCTGACGATATTCTTACCATAGCTTAAGATGCGTAAGCATTGTCAATGTAATACAAAGTGTTCCAGAAAATTCTACTGACTAAGGCCAAGCTCCTGTCAGTCATCAACCTAATGAAATATCATAGGTTTACTTTATTACAACAATTTATGATGGGGTATAAAGGTCCAAATGATATATCTCTTTTTAACACAATTAGAAACTTGTCTCCGTGGTTATTTTAGACAAGAAGATTTTCCCTGTGCCCGTGTGTTTTAGTGTTCATAAATATATATAAACAGCAGCGGAAAAGCACAAATTTTAGCGATCTTTTCTTCATGCAGTCTCTCTAGACATGTCCCTTTAAACAACTGAACGGACACATCAAGAATTAACTAACCAGACTGGTGTAAAATATCAAGGGACAAGAAACATGAATTGCTAACCGATTATAGCTTGTTTGTAATTCAGGCAGCAATAATTCTACAGCAACGCAAATGAGGCTTATATAAACAACAGCTTGGGTGTCAGCAAAAAACTACTTCAAAGCGAAGCAAAATATGCATTTAAGACAATAGAAATTTAGCTCACAGGCATCAATAGGGAACACATTTTGGACTCTCACATATTTCTCTGCGGGTTAGAATCCATGACAACGCAAATTGTCCAATTATACATAAAACTGGACATGGCTGTTAGGTTTATTTTTTCATCCTGACATTTTATGGCTGGTTTGTATAGCTCAGTTCTTCATTGCTTTATTTTTTGGATTCACTGTTTGAAAATGTGGCAAAATATATTTTGATTTAGTACACTATAGAGGTGGAGGGGGCCTCGGTGGTCCAGTGGGTTAAAGTGGATCGTCCCCCAGTCCCACACAGACCTTCCATCGATGCGGCACAAGCTCAAATAACGCTCAGATCAATTAAAAATTGAAAAATTTCTACACGTAGGTGAATTTTTCACTCAGTCGCCGCATGTGGAAGAGTTGCCAGGTACTCGCCGAAGGTCAGGGGTTTCCTTTGGGCAATGAGCCTAGTTTCATCCCCCATATAAATGAAATAATCTTGAGTGCGTTGTAAAACATCAATCAACCAACCAGTCCAATATTGACCTTGTCTTCTTTGTCATCAATTTAAGTGACTGACTCTCATTAACCATACACAAAGGTTTGTTGATTGGCATTAAAAAAACCATTCAACTGGAAATGGTTGATTTTGAGATGGCATGAGCTGATCATTAGTGCTGGTGCAATTTAATAAACAAAACTATTGAAATGTTTGGTACCGTAAACTGGGGTAACTTTGAACGGCGGGGTATCTTTGAACAGTCAAAGATGAAAATCTAAAAAGTGGTATTTTGTAATAATTATGTTTTTAGCTTTTTTAATGGTGAAAAAACATAATTATTACCACTTTTGGTCGTATTTGTTAACAAATAGCAAAAAATTAGATTTTCATCTTTGACTGTTCAAAGATACCCCGCCGTTCAAAGTTACCCCAGTTTATGGTAGTTAATCTTGTAATTTTTTTACTACTTCCTAAGTTCATGGCAGCCAATTTACATGTGACAACCACATAAAGCCAAGTTAAAAGCTTGAGTAAAATCTGAATGCAATCCGAATAAAAAAATAATCAAGAACAGAAAAATAACTATAATTTCTTAAGGTTTTGATAATCATCTCATTATAATGGTTATTTAAGTCAGTTCCTGGTGTCTAAATCCACTTCAGAACACTTAACTTGATAAGATCTTGATACTAGAGATGTCAGGCACATGCTGAGAATTAATTGTCCACAAAGTGGTAAATTATTGACCCATAAGAAACATTTATTGATAAAGATCTGGTTTGAAGAAGGAAACTATGTCACACAGAAAACAGCTTCTGTTCACAACATGTCTGAGTGGATTTTTCACTGGATCACTGTATGTGGAAGAGTTGCCAGGTACTCGCCAAAGATGTGGGGTTTTCTCCGGGTAAAGAACCTAGTTTACTCCCCCACTAAACCTGGCAACACCACCATTTAAGTGAAATAATCTTGAGTGCGGCGTAAAACGTCAATCAATCAATTAAGCAATCTGGGTGTATTATAGGTTTCAGTTTGGCTGATCTGAATTTACAGTCAAACATTTAAAAAGACACACCACCTAAGATTGTTGAGGTTTTTCGTTGACTTTCAGATTAGTAGAAAAATAATAAGCAACCTTGGATGAAGCATCACAGGTTAACTTTCTGCAAAAAATAACATTTACAGAGTAACAGCTGAGAATGCATCACACCCACAGCTACAGAACATGTTGCATGCACAGGTAGACCAGGCCAATTCAATGTGAGCCAGGAAAGTTACCAATGGTCATCTGGTTTAT
The DNA here is from genome assembly GCA_963971465.1 of Lepidochitona cinerea. Classification (NCBI taxonomy): domain Eukaryota; kingdom Metazoa; phylum Mollusca; class Polyplacophora; order Chitonida; family Tonicellidae; genus Lepidochitona; species Lepidochitona cinerea. Next base: position 42,748,140 of record OZ020553.1, read on the forward strand.
GTCTCAGAAGGTAAAAAAAAATGCTGATTTTAAGCACAACTAAGCACAACCTAGGTGCAAGAGTAAAAACTTACCCTAATTTTAGAGAACTCAATAAATAATTATGGTCATGAATGTTTTGATTGATTGATTCATGGTTTAGTCAAACTTAAGATTATTTGACTTACATGTATATGCTGTCGTTGCCAGGTTTAGTGGGGGAGGGGGAACCAGGTACCAATTAATGAAAGCCTATGTCGGACTGAGAGACTATCACTGATAGTGACGCTAATTTTGGAATAACAGATAAAAAATTGGAATGACCGACGACATAATTTTATTTTGGAAGGATGAGTGAAGAAATGACAGGATTTATCAAGTAGGAATGAGTCTATATGACCCCCCCCCCCCAAAAAAAAAAAAAAAAAAAAACTTTTTACAATGTGATTTGCCACAGTCTAAAATATCCCGAATATTGCCGCTACAAAGGGTTAGCTAGCTACCTGTCCAGGTGAATAGGCAGTTTTTGACCAACTTTGACAGATTGTTAACATGGGAGATACAGGAGCCTAATTTAAACACATGAAAGAAACTATGAAAGCATTATCACTAACTACCAGCAGTGTTCATTATTACATTTTTCTTTACTTAGAAAAAACTATTAACGAATGTTTGATTAATCCTATAACATCATCATCATTAAAGTAAGACATCAGAATTATAGAATAATTGAATACCCATTCCTAGAGAAAAGTTGTTTTGTCTGAGTCAACGTAGGAAATAAAATTGATAGTGACCCAAATACCGGTAGTGTTAAGAGTGAAGTATCAAGGTTTTGGATCAAACCATCACAGTTTGTCCACTCAAAGTGCTCTCTACACTTCCACTCGTCCACTCTCAGCTGATAGACAGTGATGGGTTTTTGCCAAGCAACAGATACAGATCAATATCAAGGCCAAGCATGTTTTTGTCGGCCATTATCTGTTTATCTTCTCATTAATACGACTTTGATGTCAGCTTCCAAGGCCTCATGAGGTTTCCAGGTGAACAGGAAGAAGACAGTGAAGTCCTCTCTAATAGGATGATGCATTGAGTGAATGATTGAAAAGCTACTGGGTATATATGGTCCTGAAGACAATGGTGACAAAAATAAATATGTCCATCTCGAGTCATCATCAAGGAAATTACTGAATCAGAAAATTAACCGACACTGATTGACCAAGAGAAAAAGCTCAGTTGGTAAAGCGGTGGGATGGTAACCGTCCCATAACTGATTCAGTTATATTGTCAGCTTTTCCATATTATAACGATTTTTGTGAAAATTTATCATTGTTGAATATCAATACTTTCATCCTTTCAATACTTATTCGGGTCGTAAAAATTAGATAAAGGTTTTAACATTTCAGTAAAATTTTTACATTTTTAAAAAAATATATGTCTTAATTTGAAGTAAAAGAAATAAATAATTTTTACTTATCAATTCAAATTGAAAACGCCCAGGATACATTTCAAAACTATTATCTAAACACAATAATAATCTAAATATTTGTACAACGTAAGTTTAGTATGCATGCTTATTCCAGTTAATGAATAAAGAAATAAAGTTGCAATCAGCTGTTCAACAAAATCCAGAACAATAGCTAGCAATAATACTAAGTGTAAAACTGAACTATTTCCAATACTTTTGTCTTATAGAATAAACGGATTAAGAATCACTAGTGACCCTAATGTTGATGGTATTAGGCGTGAAGCATGTCAGACGTGTGTGGATAAAAGCTCTATAGTTTCTCCACTCAATATGCTCTTAATACACCTTTCTGTACTCCCTGGCTGATGGACAGTGATGTGTTTGTAGGAAGTAACACGATATATCAAGGCCAACCATTGCTTTGTCTGCTATAACCTAATTATCTTTTAATTAAATACAACCTTCATGTCAATTTCCAAGGTCACATGATGTTTTCCCAGGGATTGAAAATAGATTGATTGATTGTTGTTTTACGCAGCGCTCAAGATTATTTCGATTATATGGCGGCGTTGCCAGTTTTATTGTGGGAGGAAACCAGGCTCTATGCCCGGAGGAAACGCACAACCTTCCGGTGGTAACTGCAGCAACCATCCCACATAGGTCGTTCGAGTGAAAACCCAGTCAGAAAATTTTCCATTTTTTTGGGGGGACGGAGTGGGATTCGAACCCGCGACCCATTGGTGGAAGGCTGTTCGGATTGAGCATCCAACGCTCTACCTACTGAGCCACGGAGGCCCCCGAGATTATTAGAAATTATATTTATAACCAGCCTCTTAGAAAAGAAAATACCTCCTAAAAGTTCTAAGGCCAATAAAAACGTTTTGTTTAAAAGCAGATAGTAACACATTTGACTTTAAAAGGACAAGAGCCTTCAAAGCAATATACTCAAAAAACAATATAATATAATTACTGACCACGGTATAATTAAAAGGATATAAAAAAACACATACTATGACAAAGATAACAATATTATATTATATCGTAATAATGACGTTGTTTGTCAAATCATCATATTTTTTTCTACTCATAATATGTCATAAGCAGTACATTTTTCATCATGGCTTTTTGTTAGAAGTCTATAAAGTAAACGTGGTATAAAGCCTCAAGCCTATCCTTGTAGAGTGTCTCTACAGTCCATGCTTATCAAAGGTCTTACAACATTGAGATTACGTAACCACATGTTTCAATTTGCTTTTTCCTGCAATGGATTCCTGGATTGGAAAAAAATGTTTTCCGCTAATCTTGGACAGCTTCCCTTGTCAAGCCACTGTAATTTCAGCAAATCTTCTTTCACAAATTACCTTGATGTCTTAACAAAGATACAATAGGCTAAAAAAAAACCAAGCCCAAAGAACAACGTTGAACAGACTTCAGACATCAAAAAAAAAATTTTTAATTACAATGCTCTCAGAAGCAAATCTGCTAACTTTTTTTTTAAAGTCATTTTTACATGCTTAAAAATAGCTGTTGGAGAAACATGGTCTATTCAGCTATTTGTTTGTATTTAAAACCGAACTCAAATTTATTTCATCAGCATGTCTGTGGTGTAAGAAGTTAGAATAAAACCAGGCCGAGTGTCTAGAGAAAGGAATGTTTGTTATTTGGGTGGCATGAGCTGTCAAAATTCACACTTTTTTCAAAATGTCTGATTGTCCCGACAGTAAGACGCTTTGAAGGCCATCGAAAAACTAAATGATTGCCGTTGGAATGCGAAAAATATATACAGTACATGTACATGTATGTGGCCTATACGAACCAATTTTGTGTTCAAAAGTAAACGAAATTTAAATAACCGGGACGATCATTCATTCATTCTAAGCCAAAGTTAGTTCAAAATAATACTTTATCCTACATTCTCGAGACTAGAAGGACTAAAAAGCTTCTGAATTATAAGTCTTAAGAAAAATATAAACATTTTGGCAGCTCATGCCACTTTGAGAGATCATCTTGAATTCGAGAGTATATCTCTCTTCAGGTAGAAAATTGGAAACCTTAAAAACACATAGGTTAAAAGGTGCAATGATACAAAAGCATCAAGGTCAAACATATCTCAATACCATACAAAGAGTAAATCCAAAAATATATTCTCATTGGTCAACAGACAGATGACGATGGAAACTGTGTTGTGTCTATCCAATTGTAAGTCCATCAGGGGAATTCTACACTAAATGGTTTTGTCACATACAGTTGTATAATTACTATCCCGATAATTACTATTCAAACTGAATTGAAATTTGCATACTTCTTTAATAGACCTGGGCGAAGTCCAACAAATATTTCACGGTCAACTTCTTTTAGATAGAGCTGAAAAAAGGTCCACATTGCTATTTATATATCGTAAAATGGGATTCAAATGAATGCATTTGATTGGTTGACAAATCGTATCTACCAATTAAAAGTATCTATTTCAATCGCATCCTACAAGTTGGTATGACAAATCTCAAAGTGAGAACCGTCCTTAAAAGTTAAATGAAGGTCAAAGAAATATTTTACAGGTGGACAAGAATTTACACAATTAGGGTCATATTGATAAAGGATTTTTCCACAAGTCAGGATGGACTGAATGTAACCAACCCATAAAGACACTGACATATTTTAACTGTAGACAATACTACACCATGTTAAGTCCAGAATATCCCACAAGGGGAATTCCAGAGTTAATGCTGATCTCTACTACAAATGGTAATGTAGTGACCAGTGTGAATTTAAGCAGCTTTAGGTAATTATACTATTCCAGCTGTTAGTCTTTGTTAGCAACCAATTTAGATATTTACACACAAAGCTTTTCCAATATTCTGGAACTCGACCAACATTTTATGGCTATAAGCATTGGTTAACTTTTGGATAAAATTTGGGCTCTTTTTACGACACTTGGTTACCGTTTTTGGAAAAAAATGTCATCATCCACGGGTATGCTTTTGGTGTTCTTAAAAGAATTAATTTTGGTCAGCTTTTGGATTAAATTGGAATGAAATTATGCATTAAACTTTCCATTTACCACGTTTGATTGATTGATGTTTCAGACTGAACACTAGATTATTTAACTCCAACCTTTTCATTGGTATCTTGAAAATATTCCTCATATAAGAAACCACACATCTCCGACTGATTTGGATTTAGAACCTGCAACCAATTGGTGGAGAGTTTGTGTCAGCTCCCAGCTAAGCCAAGAGGTCTTGGCACTCAGATATTAACTTTGCAGAAAGGCATTAGAGGAGGTTGATGTATTTACGTGTAATGCCATAACATACGTCTACTGGGTTGTCTTGTGTGAGAGAGTTTAAACAAGTAAGGATATGTTTAAGTGGCATGAGCTGCGAAAATTCACACTTTTTTCATAATTTCTGATCGTCACGACAGTAGGAGGCCTTGAAGGCCATTGAAAAACTAAATGATTACCGTTGGAATGAGGAAAATCTATATTGTATGTGGCCTGTACGAACCGAAAACATGTTAGAAAAGTAAACAAAATTTAAATAACCGGGACGACCATTCATTCATTCCAAGCCAAAGTTACTTAAAAACAATACTTTATCGTACATTTTCGAGACTAGAAGCACTAAAAAGCTTCTGAATTATACGTCTTGAGAAAAATAGCCAATAATTTCAACATTCTGTTGTAACGTCAAAATATCAACATTTTGGCAGCTCATGCCCCTTTAAACACAAACAATTGTTATAATTACTAATGTTTACATTTTCATCAGCAAAATTTAAACAGCAGCTAATAGTTATTTAAAAATAAAAATCTTGTAAGGAACGGCCTCTTTGAAGTCAAGTTAATATCGTTATTTAAATATGGCATTTACAGGAAAGAACGTTTATGACAAAAGATTGGGATTTCTTTGGCAACCTGTCCTCACCATACATCCCAATAAGGTCTGTAATGAACTGAAAATTTCATTTTCTGATTTGGATGGCGTTTAAGGTCTTGGCAATTTCTTCGAGTGTTTATCCTTCCCTGCAGGAACCTAAAGTAATGTCCCGTGAGGATGAAAAATTCCAGTTATGTCATAAAGGGTTAAAAGAGGTTAGAGCATTCTCTGATGTAAAGCTGAAAATGTCTTCATCTACAAAATGTAATCTTCACGCCAAGTGATTTATCAACGGAAATAAGTTTTGGACCATTTAGCAAGATTTATCTTTCAAGTTTTGAATAAAAAAAAAATTATGGGAAAGAAGATTTATCATCCTATTCCATCAAATTTTTATCACAATAATTCAAAAATATTCACGAAAGTCAAAAAATGTAAAAAAAATTTACAGAAATTTAAAATATTTCTCACAGAAAATTCTATACAGTGTATTAAATCCTATCCAAGGCCAATCCAAACGTTATTGTACAAGTTACCAAAAACCCTACCCAAATGGAATAAAAGAAGCTCACTGGTTGTCATTCCAAAGTTTAATGGTGTTAATGTAGCTATGCCTAAGGGGAGAAAGAATGGCTTACATTGATTTATATGGACGCTGAAGTGTTTTCAGGGAAGATAGTAACAAAACATAGGGGAATTTGCCATGATGAAGGGACATTACTTGAAAACCCATGACTAATTAGTATGGATATAAACAATTGATATCATTTCTATTACCAGCTCTACTATATGCATAGACCATAACAATAAAATGATTTTACATATCCTACTTCAATTCAACATTAGGAATTCTTTGATTGATTAAGTTTCATGAATGTTTTATGCCAAATTCAAAATTATTTTACTAATACATATATAGCGGCTTTGCCCCGTTTAATAGGGAAGGAAACAATGCAAGATCTTTGCCTTTATCAAAAACTGTGACGAGGATGATCGACTGAAAACCGACTTGAAATTTTTACCATGTGAGGAATCCTGCAAAAGACATTGTTTAAGGATGTTCTATTACATTCTTTGCAATTTGTAGGATTATTGGATACAATAAAATGTTATAAATGAAATTGTTCTGGCAATGTCATTCTAAATGTCAAAAAGTGATATAAAGGACTAATAATTCAGAAAACCTTGGGCTGGATGACAAGTGATGAAAAGAAAGATATTCTGTTTAATTATTTCCAGTCTAAACCAGACAGATTCCAGTAGAATGAGTCCATTACAGTGCATGACATAATCAACGGTGACAAAGTGCGGAGTTTATTAATTCTTGCAAAGTACCTGAGCATAATTTTAGACGTTGTGCAAGGAATTTTGCATAATTATTGGAAATCTAAGACCACTTCTAAGTAATCAGTGACAGAATTCCAAATTGCTCCCATGGTTACAACAGATGATATCCCATAATAAGCAGCACCTACTGCCACCCAAGGGGGCTCAAGTCAAAGATAATTAACATGGTAGTGATAGGGTTTGTCGTCAACGACAATTGTTCTCTCGATTTGCCAGATTAATCCACATTTTTGACAAGGTTTCTGACATGTTGGCTATTAAACTACCATTAACGTCAAAAAGTTGATAGATGGACTCTATATGGCCTCGCAACCTTATCAACAAAAAACTTGCAGGGAGAGACTTGTTCGGACAAAAAGAACAGTCTCTAATCTACAAACATAAAACTGTGAAAAAATTCTACTTCCAACATAGTTATCAGCTACAAGTCCTGAAGCATAATGCAAAGGCAAAAAGTATTAACAGATATTCAATAGAAGCATGTTATCGTGGAATATTAGCTTAGGGTTTTTTAAATATATTTCTGCATTGTGTCTTTACAGTTGTTTTTTTGCTTCAATTTTCTTTTAAAAAGCTTAAACCATACACTTGGTATAAAGAGAAATGCCAAAGAATACTGTTCTTATATCCATGTTGCTGTATACCAAATGTATGGTGAGTTTTTAAAGCAACATTGATGTAATAACTCGGATGATTGAAACAAGTGAGATGCCATAATCACAGACAATAACTGTAAAGTAAAACACTGGACATTTTTTTCTACCAATGATAGATTGAGTGATAGATGCTTTACAGCGAACTCAAAAGTATTTCACTTATATGACAGTGTTGCCAGGTTCAGTGGGGGTGGGGGGTGGGGCAAAACAAACTCTTTGCTCGGAGGAAACCTCTGACCTTTGGCAAATACCTGGCAACTCTTCCATGTATGGCAGTCAAATGAAAAATCCCCTCCAACCGTTTAATTTTTCATTTGGTCTGAGTTGGATTCGAACCCACACCATTTATGGGAAGCCTTTATCAGACTGATGGACTATCACTCTAACCGACTAAACGATAGAAATTAACAATGTAAACAATACCTCTGAATATGTAAAACGATTTGACTTATTTCGTTTCACTACACAATATCAGCTGAGGACGGGACCTGATTATCTTACATCCTATTTTATCAAAGTAAACAACCTACAAATGTCAAAAGAGTATTATATTCAAGGCATTGTCAAAGCGCTATGGATTCAGCCTTGCAATTGAATATTGCTTTCTCCCTGATTTTTTATACAGCAGGACAGTTTCATATCACCTTGTTCATGGAAAAAGTTATGAGAAACAGTTTATTGTGTCCAAAGGGATTTTTGATCATTGTTCCATGAACTGTTCTTGAGTGCGGCTTAAAACATTAATCAATCAATGAACCATGAAATGTTAACCAATTTGTAAGAACGGAAAGAATTAACATAAAAACAAGATGTACATTCAAACAAGCCTTACGTCTGATGATTTCGTCAAGTGTTTTCGACATCCATTGTTCCATGGAATGTTAACCAATTTGTAAGAATGGAAGGAATTAACATACAAAACAAGATGGTACACGTCTGATGATTTCGACAAAATGTTTTTGACACAGGATCCATAGTGTAATAGTTTGACTACATTATAAGCATACACCAAATAGTCATCTCATGTATTTGCAAACCTTCATATACACAATAATTAAAGGCACACTTGCCGCGAAAATCCCGAAGACTGTTTACATTAAAAACAGTGGACGGTTTTCTGTATTTTTACCAGAAATTGAAAGTTTTGACATCATTTAGAATTTTTAATTTGAAATTGAAAAACAGATTTTTGAGGTACCCACAATGTCAACAAACTTCAAACCTGATCGTGGTTTGAGTCATGTGGGCGATCTAACGACACTGTATAATTTTACGAATTTATCTAAGAAATACATACTAACGATCGAGTAAGAGGGACTAAAAAAGCCTGCCGAGTGCAAACCACAGACAAAAACGCTTGAATGAGGGTAATCCAACACTTAAGTTAACCAACACTTATGGGTGTTGTTGTTGTAATTCGAGCTTCGATTCTTTGTTTGTTTTTCACCATCATTTATACATTCTAAACCTAATTGGACATGCTTTATGTGTGCTATCTTTAATTTTAGTGGTTTTAGCTGTAGTAAGCTCGTGCAAATTGATTTTCTTAACAAATGTCAAAGAGGCTACGACGGCAAGTGGGCCTTTAAAGGTTTTAAACATGTTTAAATTTTTTATTTGGTAAAAATATTCTTTCAATAAATTATCAATTACATGTTGCTTGAGTTTAATATAAAAGCATCTTCCTTCACCTTTGGCATCAAGCAACTGACCGTTAAATGTCATCTGAGCACTTGTGATCAAATTTTCGGAAATAAATTATTTGCCCAGCATGTTACATGATCTCGGACCAATGTATTTACTCTGCTTATTACCAATCACGAAATATCTGAGTCTATTGGGATTTATGAAATCAATATAGTTTGAAATTGAGTAGTTCTGACATGATGGAAACATACTGCATTTAATATTCATTTTTCTAAAAGGCTAGTTTCTTAAGACAAAAGTAAAAAGACTAATTTGTGCAAAAATCTGTAACACACTCTCACAGGGAATACTTTTCTGACTAAAATAACTATGGAGACAAATTTCTAATTGCGTTAAAAAGAGGTATATCATTTAGACCTTTCTACCCCATCATAAATTGTTGTAATAAACCTATGATATTTCATTAGGTTGACGACTGACAGGAGCTTGGCCTTAGTCAGCAGAATTTTCTGGAACACTTTGTAATACAAGTTCCAAATACATATATAAACAACAAAACACACGAGCACAGGGAAAATCTTCTTGTCTAAAATAACCATGGAGACAAGTTTCTAATTGTGTTAAAAAGGGGTATATCCTTTAGACCTTTATACCCCTTAAATAAATTGTTGTAATAAACTAAACCTATGATATTTCATTAGGTTGACGACTGACAGGAGCTTGGCCTTAGTCAGTAGAATTTTCTGGAACACTTTGTAATACATTGACAATGCTTACACATCTTAAGCTATGGCAAGAATATCGCCAGACACACATATATATATATACATCTTCAAAGAGATTCACCCGGTAACTGATTATAAGATAGATGTATAATTGTTGCTCAAATATCAATGGTCCTCTGAACTTTCTTTTAATTAATTACTTTTGTCGATCCATTCATGCAGCAACCTTCTAAACAAAGCTTGTTACTTTAAAAAAAATTGTTTATCGCTTATGTTAGTAGATTGGCAACAAATCAATTTAGATCAATATTTTCTATAATTTCAAACCCACTTGTGGAGATAATACTTTTTGAACTAAAACCTTTTGTCTTATTTAAACCATTCTGATGAAGAGAATAACTTTTGGACTAAAACATATTTTAAAATTTAAATCATTCTGGCGAAAGGAATAACTTTTGGACTAAAACATATTCTCTAATTCAAATCATTCTGGTGGAAGGAACAACTTTTGGATTAAAACATATTTTAAAATTTAAATAATTCTGGCAAAGGAAATAACTTTTGGGACTAAAACATATTTTCTAATTTAAATCATTCTGGCGAATGGAACAACTTTTGGACTAAAACATTTTTTCTAATTTAAATCATTCTGGCGAGGGGAATAACTTTTGGACTAAAACATATTTTCTAATTTAAATCATTTTGGCGAGGGGAATAACTTTTGGACTAAAACATATTTTCTAATTTAAATCATTTTGGCGAGGGGAATCACTTTTGGACTAAAACATATTTTCTAATTTAAATTATTCTGGCGAAGGGAACAACTTCTGGCGAAGGGAATAACTTTTGAACTAAAACATATTTTCTAAATTTAAATCATTCTGGCGAAGGGAATAACTTGTGGATTAAAAAATTTTCTCTACTTTAAACCATTCTGGCGAGGGGAATAACTTTTGGGCTAAAACATATTTTTTAATTTAAATCATTCTGGCGAAGGGAATAACTTTTGAACTAAAACATATTTTCTAATTCAAATCATTCTGGCGAAGGGAACAACTTCTGGCGAAGGGAATAACTTTTGAACTAAAACATATTTTCTAATTTAAATCATTTTGGCGAAGGGAACAACTTCTAGCGAAGGGAATAACTTTTGGACTAAAACATATTTTCTAATTTAAATCAAACTGATACATGAAATATACCTTCCAGACTTATATAATCACAATGCATGCAAGAGATATTACTTTTCAAACTTACAATATGATGTTATTAGATTCTACTTGAGGTAAAAAGCTTATCCTTTAACTTAGATTTATTACCATCTGTTTCTAAAGGCAACCTCACCTTTTTACGTAACTCATAAACTTGTCTACAACGTGACCAATTATATTTATTTTTGAACTACTATCAGAGAAATTAAATAATCCAGAGTTTGTTTTCTGTTAAAAGACAAACCCAAGATTCAGGAGATTTTTAATTGAGAGGTGTTTAATGTCGTACTCAGGGTTTTTTCACATAAGAGTACATTTGCTAGTTTTATGGTGCACATGGATCAGATTTTATGCCCAGAGAAAAACACTCAGCCAATTGTTACTCATATCCATCTCATAGCTTTTTCGGGGCCTCCGTGGCTCAGTAGGTAGAGCATTGGATGCTCAATCCGAACAGCCTTGCACCGATGGGTGGCAGGTTTAAATTTAACTCAGTCCCCAAAAAATTGGAAAATTTTCTGATTGGAATTTCAATCAAACATGTGGGATGGTTGCCAATTACCACCGGAAGGAAGTGGATTTCCTCCAGGCATAGAGCCTGGTTTCCTCCCACAATAAAACTGGCAACGTCGCTATATAAGTGAAATAAGATCCCAAGGGAGATCCCAAGAAGATAAATTATTCAAAAATCTTATAATAATAAGGTTTATAATAAGAATTTTGGCATGGATTAAGGTATTAACAAATAAGCTTCTCTACAACTCAACTCAATAAAAAATGACTACCATTGACGATTTCGTCCAGTTAAATTGACTTTGAAAACATCTTTAAACTGACCAAAAATGCAGTAAGCTGATTGGATAAAAAAAACACTAAAAATGCATGTGTTAAATATTCTATAAAACATAATTAGTGGAGAATGCAACAACATAATTATTGTCAATGTACCAATCTAAATTTCAACTTGCTGAGGATTTTCCTTTCTAAAAGTGAATGTAGACTATTCTATAAAGTGCACAATGGACTTGATGTCTAGGTTCAGATTTCTAGTTGTTTTTAAAATACTGAGTTATTTAGATAAAAGCAAAGAAATAAACATTTTTTTTAGAAGTATGGAAACAGCTTTCAAGTGCAGATATACTGGTTCTCTTCTAACAGATGTCCATAAGATATTTGGATCATTATATACAAAACTCCTACTTTGAAATTTAGGCTCAAACAATAAACCAGTCTTCTTGGGATATTAACATTAAAATAAAAATAAAATTTTGATTTCTGTGAAGAATTAATAGTTAAAATTGATATTTTAACCAGCACGTAAGTGAAATGTTCATTATAAAAACTTATAAAAAATAACATGGCCCATTTTAAAATGGATTGATTAACGAATACGGTTTCATCATGTTTTTTTACACATTACCATTTAAAAAAACGAGCCGCACATCTGTGCAAAGAAAAGTGCAATATATATATATATATATGTATTTAAATACACTAAAACACACGAGCACAGGGAATGTATGTGTGCTAACCAAAGTGCTACACTTTTTCAGAACCCCCATAGTCAAAATTTGACATCCTAAAATTAGGTCAACTGAGACATACACTTTAGTCGAAAATGACAAAGTCCTTTTTTGATTTCTCGCTAAAAACGCATACAAATTCGTGCATAATTATGACAACAAACATATGGTAATAAAAATGTATTTCATAATTTGTAAAACTATAATTAACACCTTCAATGATACTTACCTATGTCGAACAGATAACGATCCAGGAAACGAACAAATCGCATTCCCCAAGAACATAGATTGTCCATTTCCAAAGTAACAAGCAATTGTAGAACCAAAAATCAAGACAAGCACAGTATATTTTAAAAACGCACACAGAAAATAATAAAACTGTTTGAAATTGTGAAGAGATTCAAATTTCTGAGTTATTACTTGCCGTAACCATGGCAACTCAGTTTTGATACATTCATTTTTTCAGAGGATACCTTGAGATGTCCACATTGTGTATGTATGCTATCGTGAATATTACACAGTTTCATCGTAGACTCGATTGCCTGGTACTCCAACAGGTTGCAGGTGATGAGGTAAGCATAACAAAAGCAGTCACCTGAATCCGATACACCTGCAGAAAAACATCTCTTTAAATCCCAGACTGAGCCAGCTGATGTACAAGACGGAGCTGCAGGACTTTCTGAGTACGTGTGACACGGCTTAGAAAAAGTATCTGCAGGGACCATGCTAGACAAAGCGAAGGATGACAGTCAAAAATGATCTACTGATTTAATAGGAAAGGATATAATACTAGCTTGAGTACTTGTTATCAGTATGCTTTGCAACTCCTGACACTCCCTGGCAAATAGAAGAGGTGTCTCCATAGAAACTGATTAGGCTGACCCTTTAAGGCATGCTTCTGCTGGAGAGGCTGTGATCCATGTTGACAATATCACTAGAGACCTGTTGCTATCAGCAGATGTCATCCTGTTGGATTACGTTTCAGACATAATATAAATGTCAGCCACCATTGCCAAGCAAAACTTCGCTTAAAATGAAATTTTCAATGAAAAAGACAAGTCGTCTACCACATTTTCTGTTTCATTGAAATTTGTAAAAAAAATGTCAGCAATTCTGTCATTTCCACATGCAAATAAAACCGTATGCTTCACAGTTGAACCATTTTTAAAAGTACAACCTGCACAAAAATATCATTTTAACTTAACCATGCATTGTCAGTGTTCTCCGTGTTGTTATTGCACTCAGTTATTTTTTCAATCCAGGATAGTTAAAAAATCAGCTATACTTAACTAGACATTAATTGTTCTCTGTTATTGTTGTTGGCCTGGGTTTTTTATTGCAGGAGAGTTATCGAAGCAAATGATTTATATTCACCGACTCTACCCTGAATGGCAACAGATGTGCGAGGATCAATTTAAACGCTGCGTGCAACTGGATTTTAAAACGGTTCTGTTGTTTAATTAACACTCTGCCATAAACACCTTTAGTACTCTGTCACATCAATGACTTTAAGTCAAGACTCAATCATTGTAAACAACAATACTCAACAACAAATTCGACACGTGCTGACTCAAAGATTTTGAAACTTCTTCAAAAGCCTGATGTTTCTATCAAACTTGGTTGATCGATTAGAGTTCTAAACTATGTTCTTAGTTATTTTCCTTTCATGAGTGAAGAAGCGTCTTAGATCCTACTGTTCTTAACAATTAAATCTCAATGATCAAGATAAACATCTTTGATACTGAGCAACTGAGATCAAATTTGGTAATGCTGAAGAACTGTGGTAATATCTGGGGATACTCTACTATGGAGATAAAACTAATTGCTCCTCATCGTGGAGACAAAACTAGTTGAAGTTCACCAGTTTTGCTAAGCAAAAATTCATTAACAATGTTCAGCAAACAGGATAATATTGGTTGATGCTCAACAACTGAGATTTTTTTTTAAAAGATGTTCAAAACTGAAGGAGAGCTTGTTGATATGATCAGAACTGAGATGAAACTTGTTGAGACTATAGTCTATTGCAAAATTGAACACTCATTTTTATTTGCTTGAAATTTTAATTTCTCCACTGCTTTTTGGCTTATATTGAACACCAGTTTCAGCATTCTAATTCTCTGTATCCTTGATTCTTCAATCAATAGTAGCCATTTCGTCCTGTTGCCATAGCAACCAATTAAAAAAATTGCTACATTCTCAGACAGTTATTTTCAACCAGGAATTGTCAAGGAGAAACAAAATTCAATTCCCAAGAAATCAGTTTAAAAGCTATAACGTCTGGACATAATAGCTTGCTTAAAATTCAGCTCAGTATATATAACTATAATGTATATATACTAATGAGTTGTTAAGTCTATTTAACGAGATCAATCTTCCTTTCTGACACAGCTTACAACACTTATCATAACTTTTACTGACACAGATGTCCTTATTATGAGTTATCACAATCTCTAATTACACTGCTGTTTTTATAAATGACTTCAAACCGAAAGTGCTTAAATTTCTTTATATTTAATCCTTAAATACTGCTGCAATGTCAACTAGCTTGTATTCCTTTGCTTATATAACAGGAACATGTGTACTATCGCAAGTTTTTATATGGTTTACTATACTGCTCATTAATGCTTCAAGAGAAACCTTTGTAATTCAGTGGATAGACAGCCACACGGATGTATCTCCAAAACCTTTTTTTTATACTTTCAAATCTTGAACCCTTGACATACAGTGTACTCATGGCAAATAATGTATTTGTATCACATTACAGCACTGCAGTAAACAAATAAATACATCAGAGGATGTCAGAAGCACTTTCTTTAATTTGTATAACACAGGTATGCTAAAGGTTGTGAATTATTCCAATGTGGCACATCCCTTAACTGGTAAAACACAGGTATGCTAGAGGTTGTCAATTATTCCAATGTAGCACTTCCCTTAACTGGTGAAACACAGGTATGCTAGAGGTTGTCCATTATCTCATTGTGGCACTTCCCTTAACTGGTGAAACACAGGTGTGCTATAGGTTGTCCATTATCTCATCGTGGCACTTCCGTTAACTGGTGAAACACAGGTATGCTAGAGGTTGTCAATTATTCCAATGTGGCACTTCCCTTAATTGGTGAAACACAAGTATGCTAGAGGTTGTCAATTATCTCAATGTGGCACTTCCCTTAACTGGTGAAACCCAGGTATGCTAAAGGTTGTCAATTATCTCATTGTGGCACTTCCCTTAACTGGTGAAACACAGGTGTGCTATAGGTTGTCCATTATCTCATTGTGGCACTTCCGTTAACTGGTGAAACACAGGTATGCTAGAGGTTGTCAATTATTCCAATGTGGCACTTCCCTTAACTGGAGAAACACAGGTATGCTAGAGGTTGTCCATTACCTCAATGTAGCACTTCCCTTAATAGGTGAAACACAGGTATGCTAGAGGTTGTGATTTATTCCAATGTGGCACATCCCTTAACTGGTGAAACACAGGTGTGCTAGAGGTTGTCAATTATTCCAATGTGGCACTTCCCTTAACATGTGAAACACAGGTATGCTGGAGGTTGTGAATTATTCCAATGTAGCACTTCCCTTAACTGGTGAAACACAGGTATGCTGGAGGTTGTGAATTATTCCAATGTGGCACATCCCTTAACTGGTGAAACACAGGTGTGCTAGAGGTTGTCAATTATTCCAATGTGGCACTTCCCTTAACATGTGAAACACAGGTATGCTGGAGGTTGTGAATTATTCCAATGTGGCACTTCCCTTAACTGGTGAAACACAGGTATGCTGGAGGTTGTGAATTATTCCAATGTGGCACTTCCCTTAACTGGTGAAACACAGGTATGCTGGAGGTTGTGAATTATTCCAATGTGGCACCTCCCTTAACTGGTGAAATACAGGTATGCTATAGGTTGTGATTTATTCCAATGTGGCACTTCCGTTAACTGGTGAAACACAGGTATGCTAGAGGTTGTCAATTATTCCAATGTGGCACTTCCCTTAACTGGTGAAACACAGGTATGCTGGAGGTTGTGAATTATTCCAATGTGGCACCTCCCTTAACTGGTGAAATACAGGTATGCTATAGGTTGTGATTTATTCCAATGTGGCACTTCCCTTAACTGGTGAAACACAGGTATGCTACAGGTTGTCAATTATTCCAATGTAGCTCTTCCCCTAACTGGAGAAACACAGGTATGCTAGAGGTTGTCAATTATCTCAATGTAGCACTTCCCTTAACTGGTGAAATACAGGTATGCTAGAGGTTGTGAATTATTCCAATGTGGCACTTCCCTTAACAGGTGAAACACAGGTGTGCTAGAGGTTGTGAATTATTCCAATGTAGCCCTTTTCTTAACTGGTGAAACACAGGTATGCTAGAGGTTGTCAATTATTCCAATGTAGCACTTCCCTTAACTGGAGAAACACAGGTATGCTAGAGGTTGTGAATTATTCCACTGTGGAATAGACCGTAGCACTTCATTGATTGGTCAGGTGAAGCACATTTATTCCAGAAACAACCATTGAATCCGTTTTACTTTAATTCTTTGCAAATAATGCTAATGGGTCAACTGGTGGCATAAAAGCGGATTATATCAAATCCCCTTTTACTTAAATCCCCATTAAAGAAAGATCTTGGATAGACTTTTATATAACACTTCTCCAAAACTGGTACCACACAGGGGCAAACAGTAGTATTATAGGTAAATAGTTGAAACTGTTTACAAACAATGCTTAAGTATCTACTTATAACTCACTTAATAGGCAGTGACATAGGTATTCAAGGAAAACGGTATCCTGCAATCCAAACTACAGAAATACTTGGACAAACAAGGTGTCTAAATTGAATCATGCCACTTAACACAGAACCTTGCATGAAAGGCAGAATTTCCATATATGGTCAAAGTGATACTTATAACAATTCAAAGTATCGCTGACTTGGTAAATTCTGGACAAACCAACTCTTCGGAATCAATTGTTTGCAGATAATGGGATATATGATCTCAACAGTACAAGCAGTAATCCTCGATTCACAATTGTTTCTATGATCAGTAGGTGAGCATTACAATGATAGGACACAGAACGGCAATCAGTACCTTGGATTTCTCTACAAAGTACATCTCCCATCAAAGTAGGTCTACATGTGGCTTTGTGACAAATCAATGTATCCAGATGATGAAGTTGTAGCACTTAACTATGCTTATAAGTTATCATATATCCTGATCTTCAATAACACTAAGATGAATAATGAAATAACTTTGGTGTAGAATTACTTTCTCTTTTCAACCTCAGCATACCAGTGCCTTCTTCCGCAGTGACAGATCAATGGTTATGGCTGAACTTTGGTTTACTATTGCACCTGCATAGGTGTGCCAACAAGAAGTTATGGCATATTCCAATCTAGTTAAGTTACACAATGTAGTTCAAGATGACTGGAGTTTGACTTGCAATTTCCATGTATCCTCATACGGTATTGAAAGAAATAGTGTTGAGTTGTATACTGGACAAAATAACACCTGCCAGGTATGTCATTAAAGAGTTATCCTTCCTTCCAAATTCTCGTCACACTTTTAGTAGTTGTAGTGAAACTGGACAAAGCATCAGAAATAACAGGTGTGACCACAGTTACTTTCTCAGTTTATTTCTTTCAAAGTTTCCACAGTTGAAGACAACCAAATAAGAAATGTTTTGTAAAGCTTTAGAGTACAATTAGTTAATCCTTTAGAGAACAGGTCTTCAATAAAAGACAAAATCTGGCAAGCGATCTCTCTCTCTATAAATGTTGAAATGGCATTTTCACAGATTCAAATACTACCAATGCTCACAAATTATCCAAAAAGTAAAAGGAAAAAAAAATTAGTGACACAAATGTTGCTTTCCACAAGTCATATTTTTCAATAAACTGTCTGATCTACTTGCAACCTGGACATAAATATTATATGAGTAAGTACTATTCCATCTTACAGTATAACTTCCAGTGAGTTCAATGTACAACAGTGAAATTCCCTTAGCAACAAAAAATTGTGAGTGGATTTAGCAGTAGGAAGTGGCTAGGCATTGACCAACCTTTAATGGAGCTAGCCAGTCTGGAAGCTTTTCTCCCATGACGAGGGGGAAATACTGTATGGTAGAGAGATCGAGTCGAGTCGGCACAGCGTTCATCAGCTTCAGAAACAGATTTTCTGCTGCCACATTGTCATACGGACTAACAATGATCCTGTCACCTTCCTGAACCAATCAATATTATGGTAGCATCATTCTCGCTCATCAGTCTTGCTACTTAACTTTTCCCATTCACTTATCTTTAAAAATCTCTGCCAATCAAATATCATTAAATATGTGAAGCATGTTCATGGCTAGCTTTATGTATAAGTCATCTTTTGTCAGGAAAGCAGAGCCCATGAATAAAGACTGATGCAATTGTATGTAATAAAAGTCATCCCTAAGCCTGACATTTACCATTGAATATATAGAACTTTCCTGAACTGTATATCAATTTTCTGCAATACGTTATATTCCTACTCTAGTCTTTGTGTGCCAGAGCGCAATTATTCAGGCTTTTTCTTGGCATAAGTGAAATAATAAACTCTCTTCTTAGCAATAACACATTTAAGAAAAGTAATTTGAGCTTAGCCCATTAGTCATATCCATAACAAAATAAATTGAAAAATACCGTTCTAGTATATGAAACCATGTGGCTCATAAGTTGATTAGAAGTTACTAGATACATTGAATAGCAATTTGATGGAACAAAAAAGACTGGCATTTATTTATATCATTGTTTTGACACACACCACATATTCCAGATTATTTACCTCTTGTCTTTACTAAGAATATTTGGCACTTTTACCAGACAAAAACGATGGAAATGTAACAGAATCACATACGTTTTTTTCTTCTATGTAAGTTATATAAAACATTACTTTTGTAAAATTAAGTTATAAGTATAAAAAAAAAACTCTTACTTTTCTTTTTCCAGTCAGGTTACCTTCGCAGAATCTAATCACGCTACAGGAACACAGCCAAACAGGTTTTTTTTAATATTTTCGTTTCTATACTAATATATAAAAGGATTACATTTGCAAATGGGAGTTGTGACAGTTTTGCAGTTGTCTATGTAAACTACATTTACATTTGCAAACAATTATTGTGGATTTGTCACCTCTTACATCTATGGTTTTGCCTTAAATACAATTAGCAAAATTACAAACATGGTACCATATGAAGTGAAAACCCTGATAAAAATACCATAGAAAAACTATGGTAAAAGTATGGTGCTGTTGAGACAGTTTATTTTAGTTTAACGGGCTTACCACTGGAAATTACCTTATTCTATCTAAGGTAATGTTGGCTTGAATTTTTATTTCAGATTTTAAAGGGGCATGAGCTGCCAAAATGTTGATATTTTGACGTTAAAACAGAATGTTGAAATTATTGGCTATTTTTCTAAAGACGTATAATTCAGAAGCTTTTTAGTGCTTCTAGTCTCGAAAATGTCGATATAGTATAGTTTTGAACTAACTTTGGCTTAGAATGAATGAATGGTCGTCCAGGTTATTTAAATTTTGTTTACTTTTCAAACATGTTTTTGGTTCGTGCAGGCCCTATACTGTTTGGATTTTCCTCATTCTAACGCCTATCATTTAGTTTTTCGATGGCATTCAAAACCTCTTACTGTCGCAACGATCAGAAATTATGAAAAAAGTGTGAATTTTGGCA
This sequence comes from Lepidochitona cinerea, assembly GCA_963971465.1. NCBI lineage: Eukaryota > Metazoa > Mollusca > Polyplacophora > Chitonida > Tonicellidae > Lepidochitona > Lepidochitona cinerea. Next base: position 42,768,284 of record OZ020553.1, read on the forward strand.
GCTCATGCCACTTTAAATGTTACATTTTTTTAGCAAGACTAAACACAATATATGTCATTTACAAAGGGAAAAGAAACCAGGTTCCAGATTGGTTCATGCTCACCACATAACCTTTAATGACCACAAAAGATTGACCAATCAGAAAAGTTGCTTTAAAGCTCTAGGCAAATAAATGTATGTCACAGAACGATGATTTATTACAATGATAAGAGTTTATTGATTTTTATCTATCCGTTTTCAGTCTTATTCTGGGGTGAGAAACAAAACAGATCAGTTGATACGATACTGTATTGTTTCCCTTTAATGGTATCTTCACAGAGACTATTTTTGCATCACAACGTTTTCCATAAATAGCTTCCAGAGATAGGATAATAACAGAAAATGGTTAGTTTGGAATCCTAACCTTAGAATTATTTCGTTAGTTTTTAGGCCTTCTCCAGATCATTATAATTTGAGATAAGAAAGCTATGATTGTCCAATAAAGGGGCACAGTCAAATTTTCAGCAGATGATTTTGAATCAAACCAATGAAAGAGGTTCCGCTGATGTAGCCAAAATGCTGGAATTAGTTGAAAGTTTGTTGTTCTGTGCATACTACTTCCTTTTAAAGTGACACAAGCTGCCAAATTGTCAATGTTTTTTCATCTTAAAAATAAAATAACAAATATCAGATACTTTTTAATTTTTCAAAGTAGTGTAAGTGCCTTTAAGCATTGACCTATGAATATGTGCTGTTTCATTGTAAGTAAATATTGCAATTGTATTGTATTTTCTATCATTACATGTAATATTGGTTAGTATTGTCTTTGTCGCTCGTATCTCTTGATCATGTGGGTCTGTAGGGTGTTTGTAAAATCATGATCTATGTGCCAAAATAAATGTTAAAAAAAAAGATTTAAAAATAAAAAAAATGAATACATGCTAAGATTGAGAACAAACAAGAATGCATCCCATGTACCAAATTTTGTTTTCTTTTTCCACAAAAAAAACATCTATTTGGCACAGGCCTCAGACTTTTTTATTTTATTGTAAGTCATTTTGCCGTTAGATGTTGTTTAGACAATTAGGATTTCTGATAAAATATTTCAAGTCTAGAAGATTAAAAAGTAAAATAATTAACTAATTACTAAAATGTCTTACTGGGTCTATTTAAATATTCCCTCTATAAATATTCCCCCTTTTGTAATAACTGTAGTCTTAAAAATTAACTGCCTTCATAAGACTTGAAATGAATTTGGTAATAAAAGTTAATGGCTGAAGTAAAAATTGGCTGTAAAACCAAGGTATTTTAATGGCGGCAATTTGCAAAGGGACGAAGTAGTAATAAACACCTAGGAGACATTTTATTGGAATTGTATTCACACCTAGTTCTGTTACAAAAGTTTTGATTGAAATAAAATCAACGGAAACGCAATTCCCAGATGTAAAATTCCCACAATACCTTGCAGGAAAGGCAATACATTGACGTTCCTAAACATTTAAGCAAATTGCAAATGTGAATCTAATTAGCCCTTTACTTGTGCATGTGACTGGTTTTAAAATGGACATAAACCTATTGTATTTGGGCAGTTTCTGTTACAAATTATTCTGATTCTCACATGGAAGATTGATTGCTGGCAGGACTTAACCGGATACCACACCTGTATTTATATGAAACTATTTCTAAAATGGACATAAACTTGTTGTATTTGGACAGTTTCTGTTACAAATTATTCTCTATGACACAATTGATGTTCACATGGAAGATTAACTGCTGGCAGGACTGTATTTATATGACGCTTTTCGCAAGAAAATGGTTAAAATTGTGTGTGGTAGAAAATGAATACAACCATATTTTTCATTTCTTTTGGGAATGAACTTTCTGGAAAAATGACATAAAAAATTTCAGTTTTCAAAACAGTGGGATCCAAAAAATAATAAATGGGGAATATTAAGAGATGGAAAAAGTTTGATTGTATTATTGGTACATATGTGATTGATCAAAAAAAAAAAAAAACATTCTTTAGAAAAACAGACTATTGATCAGAGAGACAAACTTTTATTACTGATCAGTTCCTTCCCTTTTGCTAGTTATTTCAAAACTAGCCATGAACTACAGAACACAATGACATAAAAATTATTGTAGATAATTTTATAAAAGATTTGATTTTAAAACTTGTTCTTCTCATTTTTTTTATATTGACAGTCTGTTCCTCAAAGAATGGAACTTTGTCAATATATCACAAAGTAGTCCAGAAAATTTTACTGACTAAAGCCAAACTCCTGTCTGTCTTCGTCCCAATGGAATATCATAGGTTTAAGTTTATTACAACAACCTATGATCTGGTACAGGAGTCTTAACAACATGCCCCCCTTTTAAACACAGTTAGAAACTTGTCTCCGTGGTTATTTTAGTTAAGAAGATTTGCCCTGTGCCTGCATGTTTTAGTGTTCATAAGTATAAGAGAAATAAATTAGAATAGAGATACACAGTATCCAGGTAACAATGGTTTCCACATTGAGTGCAGAATCAGAGACCATTTGTTACCTACTGCCAGTTGCCTCATGTTTGAGCACGGTCCAAAAATGTCAAGGTTTGTACAAAATTTGATCCACATAAAATTGGTTACTTCATGATGGACAGGGCAGCTTTGAAACGGTACAACAGATTATAGAGAAATAAAGCTGTGGTATCATTTAGCAAAAGCGTGAATGAATTGTGAACCAGCTGGTCGGATACAGAGGTAAGATCAATGTGAAAGATCGTTAAGCCTTTGGACTGTGACAAACGTATCAGTAGATCATAGGATGTTTCTATGTAGGGTTGCGCTAATTGAAATCCAAACAGGGCAAATGGAAACCTTAGTGATGCCTCAACTCACACGAAAGAAAAATGTCCCAGAGGAAAATGTAATAAAAGGAGAAAAGGTCTCTGTGATTACCAGTCAGCCTTTATTTCAATCTCAGAAACTTCAATGGAACCGATATCAAAGTAAAGATTTCAATTCTTTTATCAATAACAGAAACTAATTCCCTTGTTATTGGAGTGGATAGACAATTAAGCACAATTACCACAGAGGCAGACTGATTTCAGATACAAATTCAAAACCATTCATCCATCTATAAATTTAAATATAGGGGCACAAGTCTCATAAGAATTCCTAAGCAATTTTGTGATATCCGGTGACAGATAATGCTATTATAAATATTTTTGGTGACGTTGATATTCCATTTTGACATATTTTGCCCCATAAACGTGTTATTAAAACGAAAATCGCTCAGTCATATGTGCAATTCAGAGCCAATGACTGGAAATTTGTGTAATTCCTTACTTACTCCCTATTGCAATATTTGTCGAATAACTAGCTACGTAGATTTTAGATTTTGTGAATGATGGACTATTAACAATGGAAGTAAAATGTTGACTTGAATAAAACAATATTACGTAATATGAAATAGGATATACTTGAAGAGGTAAAATATGGGAACCAGGTTTTGGTTAAGTTTATTTAAGCAATGTCATTCAGGGAGACACCTTTCAGGCTTAGTTCACTTAAAGCAAAAAACAATCGTAGATCTTTTCTGTGAACAGAATATTGGCATATGAAATGAAACAACTAAAACTCATTTCAGACGAAACCCAGCCGGTTAACACCATTTAAAAAAAAATATAAACTGACAGACAAATAAAATTTTCCAAACAGGTAAAGTCATAAAAAGGGGAACATAACGGTGATTATATTCTCGGCCATAATTATTTCAATCTCTTAATTCCTTAATCAGTAAGACACGCTGATTAGCAAGACTGGATCAAGTAATTTGAGTCCTGTCTTGGTTTTGTACTTCAAAGGAGTTAAGCCAGAGCTTAATCTGATACCATAATCAACACAGAATTATCTTCAGATTAGATATTAATCAAGAAAATCCGACAAAGTTAAGCTTATTTCTAAATATTAATATTTTCTAGGTAAAATATTAAGCCATTATGAATTTCAAAACAAAGTTTTATTCCTGAAGTTCCCTAAATGCAAAAGATAGGTGAAGAAATGATGCTATATCTTATATAAGCATTTGTAATAACATTTCGGATACCGGTTCTCTTGATTTTGCCTTGAATCACCAAACCTTTAAGCAATGGATCGTGATAACTTAAATGGTCTTGGTCAAAAATCAAAATCATTTCAAATTTCAAAAAGTTTGACTTTACCACTGGTACAAAGAGGTATGACCTTCACATCTTATTGACCAGAAAAAGCCACCATACATGCATATGTAAAATTGTAATGTAATGATTAGCAGAAAAACAACAAAAAAAACTACTCAGATTCTGAAATATTTTTTTTTACAATACCATAAAATTCTTTCTATAAAAGAATAGATTTAATTTCTTGCTTTCAGTAATATTACAATTCTATTTTTGGAGAAACGGCAGAAATTATCCATGAGCTGTGTATTTCCAATAGGCTTGTGAATTACCAATTGGATAGCATCAAAATCAATACAAGGACAGAAGACCTTGAAATGTCATCGTCAGCCCAGATAAGTGCGCTGGGTGTCCTTTTAAAATAAAGTCAGTACAGAAAAAATAGGTCAGTGTTAAAAACAGAGCAATTCAAATATTACCATTGATACTGAATCCTCAGAGTAACAATCGTGGGATTTTGATAATTTTTGTTTTAGGCGATACAGTTGGATTTAATTTTCCATTTAGTTATGGTAAAGAAACGATATACAATTTTGTTCATTTGATATATATTTTGAGATGAGATGATTAATACTAACTATGACCAGGAGCCACTCGTTCAAAAGTGCATAAGCCTTAAAACTGGTTTAACTTAGTAACGTCATAATTGAATTTCTATCTTACGCAACATCATTTAGAACGGGCTTAAGTCTAATAAACGTTTTCAAAACTCAGCCCAGGGAGCCATACCAATATACATTTCATCCCATATTTCTTTCTCTGATTGGAATTTGATGTTAAATTCATCTCCTAGTCTAATTGGGATCCAATTTTTCAATCTGATAGAAAATCACATTTCATCACTAGGTCTAAATTTTCAAAAGGTATAAATCAATCAATAGTGACCAATTACTATTATTTAGCTCATGTTTCCCCTGGCTAAATGGACAGTTACATCAACAAATATATAACGGCAGTGAGGCCCAGTGCTGGAGTGTCAAGTGAACCAATGACCAATTCACGGCAGAAAATGGACATTCAGCAAGCCAAAAATGTGAAACCTTTTTCGAGATTACTTTCACATTTGCCAAAAGTCAAAACCAGGTCACCAAAAGTTCGATGCAGCAATTGAAATCGATAACCGCAAAGAAAGAAGTCAATCTGGTAATTAGTGTTGGAGGCGTCAAACTGAAATTGCAGAACCCTGGACAAATAAGCCCTTCAAAGAATTAATAATCCACTTCACGCCACAAGGAACACAGCTCCGGACTTGCCAAACTCAAACCATACACTAAAGCCATATAAAATGTATGTTGAACGAACCCTTTAATTGCAACAGAGAGGGGGATCTTGACCTCAATTTAGCTAAACAGCAATTTCATCATTAAGAAAATTACAGAACAAATTTTCCTAACAAAACTTATAATTTTCCTAGTCTTACTTTGACAAAGAAGAACTTTTATGCCAGAAAAAAGGTGTGCAAACCACAATTTCTCAAAACTGGTTGACTTTCTTTTCATTGGCCTCAAAGCTGTAAAGTTTCAAGTGGATTTTTATTACCGTGTTTGCCAAAATTATAAATTCAGTTAAACTGCATAAAGTGGTTTTCAGCAAATTGTTTAAAAGCTTTGGTTTCAATGGACCATTAAACAGCCTTTTTATTGATAACATCATGATCTAACTTTTTTTAAACACTCCAGTGACAAAATCATTAAGTGTGGAGAGATCTATGACTTGAGCATCAGGATGTCGGCCATCTTTAATGGACTAATCCTGTTGTTAGTGAAAAACTAGTGATGGGATAAAATGAAATGTGGTCAGGCCTGATAACTAGAGACAACTGGGATGTGATTCGGAATAATCCATGCTAACTCAACACCATTATCACCGGACATATCTAGTCACTTGGAACATTTGGATACAAAATACAGACCAAGCTTAGTTGTCATAGCAACAGCAAGTCAGACGAAATAAACAGCTGTAGCAACCACTTAGAACGTAAATACCTTTATGTTGTTTTTCTGATTTGCTATATGAATTGGATATAAACGATTAACTCCCAATGCGTCAAAGCAAACAATGAAAGTTACAAAAAACAACATATGCTCTTCTCTTAAATAAAAAAAGTTCGACTGAAGTTCTTGTTGTCATGGCAACAACAATCCACCATCAAGGGAAGTTTAATCTCGATGTGGTTTCCTTAGAGGTGCCAGATTTATGAGAGAAAAATGTAATCAAGAGAAATTGACTGGAACATCATTCACCGCCTTTTCTCGAGCTTTTGTAAACAAGATCTTAGCAATATGTCATTCAAGAAAAGGATAGGTTGACAAAAGTGTGTCGTAACACATTTTTAATGCATCGGAGAAAAGATAAGCCGTTATTGACACAATCATTCAATCAATAAATCAAACAGTCGTATACATAAAATATTTACAATTTTACCCATCAGAAGGTATTCATAATACCCAAAATTAAACATCATAATACAGGTTCTCTATGCCCATAAGTTAAAAAGAGGTATATCATTTAGACCTTTATACCACATCATAAATTGTTGTAATAAACTAAACCTATGATATTTCATGTGCTTGCAATATCTGAAACGTTTGTTATTTATGGCACACTCAAAGAGTTTTTACTTGTATAGTCATGTTGCCATTTTAATGGTTTATAGGTAGACCAAGTCCTTATACCTTTCTGTAACAAGTCAATTTTTTGACCTGGAGTTGTTGTACTCTGGGATGACATGCCGAGACCATTACATCTTAAATTTTAGGATTCAAGACCTTTTTGAGAGAGTGGAATTAAATAGGGATAAGTGATAGTCTCTCAGTCGGACACAGGCATCCCATCGATTTGAATACAACCCTGTCCAAAGAAAGAAATTATGCATTTTTTTATGCATGATCCTATGTGGAGGAGTTACCAGGTATTTGCCGAAGGTCAAAGATCCTTGTTTCCTTCCTTACTAAACCTTGCAAAGCAGTCATATAGATAAAATAATCTTCAGTGCAAGATAAATTATGAATCAATGAATCAATCAAACTCTGTACCTATTGGTGAAAGGCTTTTCAGACTTGAGGTTTACCAACTGAGTGTTTCACAAAAATAAAACGGTGTTATGAGATTTAGTTTCCCTAGTACCTGGCATCCAAACCACAGGAAAAAAACACTGAAAATCCAGTCAGCAATTTTTCCTACCTTTTTTTTACTGAATCAGAGATATGTGCAGGCTTATCCTTGTGATATAAAATTATGTTTTGGTTATTTCCTATGAAGATGAGAAGCATTCACAAGTATGAGATAATAGAAGTGTCGAGGAGACTGCATGTGGATGGATTTCCAATAAGCAACTTATTCAAAGCAAGAGCAGTGGAAGTGGTCAATACCAAAAAGAGTTATGTCCCTTGAAAAGCAGTATTTTCTGTGAGATGGTGAAATGATGCAAACATATTTCTTCTAGAATTAAGAATCATGATGATATAAAGGGCAGACTTTTCTCAGAAGAATCCATTCTCAAGAGGAAATGAAGATTGACGTTGAAATAAAATATAATAGTTGACAATTTGACATGTTAGATGTGATTAAGGACAAAATTCAAATATCTGATATGCATATTCCAATTTTAGGTATTTGAAAGTAAAAAAATATACCTTGAATAACATCATATATTCTTAAGATTTAAACTTTTATAAAAGCAAACAATTTCCTAATAACATTTTATGAAAATTATAGAAATTTGGCGGCTGATAGTGGCATGAGCTATTTTTTTCCTCGTAAATTCTGATTGTCAAGTCAATATAAAAAAAATATGATCAATGATCTGTATCAACCAAAATAGTGTTCTAACTTGACCCAAAGGTTAGTTTCAAACACCACATTAGCATATATTCGCGAGACTTATTACACTAAAAAGCTGATCGAAAAAACATAAACGATAACTTTAAATTTTTTCTTTATAATTTAGATAACCATGACGAATGTCATTTTACGCCGAAGGTGGTATATTCGAGACACTATAATAACGCTAAAAACTAATTTGTAGGGCCTACTTCTTGAAAAACAAACAACTTCAAATTTTTTATTAAACGAAAAATCTCAACATTCTGGCAGCTCATTCCAATTTAAAATGGTTTAATGGAAAAGCTTATATTGAGAGAAATATTGAGATTACACCATGAATATTTACATGGTTTCCTTCCTACTTCATTATGTTAAGTTGTTCAGTGGATCAAATAGATCACTCCTACATGTTTACATTAAATAAGAAGTTTGAAATCCATGAACGACTATATTCATGTTGCAGTTCATGTCTATAAAGCAAGTAAGATATGGGGTATTATAGGATTAGCCAGCTACCTGTCCGTTGAGTTTTGAAAATTCAACCCATTTGGACGGGCTGTTTTGGGCATTTTTAACCTGAAACAGATAGGAAAATTTGAAATTTGGACTCCCTCTTCAAGGGAAATTGTTTCAAAAAAGGCAATTTGGACTCCCTAACTAAAACTTCTGGCTAACCCCCTGTGAGGTATTCAGAAGTTAGTTCTCATCAATGGTATTGGGCATGACCCATTTTTTTTTAATTTACCTGCAAATTATATTGTCTTTGGGTAAGTTTTCAATGTTTATGAAATACTGTCTTTCATAAGATCAATAACCTCCTGAGTTACAGGAAAATACATGTTTTTTAATTTATGCAGGTAAAGAAAAGATGTTTGCTTTAAATATCAAATTTCTCTTGGATATTTACAATTAAGGATTTGCTTGAATTTCGTATTGGCACAACTAAATTACCAAATGCATGTAATAGAATTGTTGCTGCATAAGCCTAATTTCACCTAAACAAAAAATTTAACAATTCAAAGCTTGGGATAACAGAAAAAACAAATGAATTTTTTTAGCTTAAATATTCAGTTTAATTCAATGATACTTATACAGGCTTAACTTTAATTAAAAGTACAATCTATCCATTATTCCAAGTTATGCTAATTTTCTTACCAGTTTTAAAGTGAACATGTACTGTATCAACTTGCCAAGTTGATCAATGTTTAAGCAGTCTTTCTGGCAAAGACACCAAAAAGGGAGTGAACTGCTGCCAATTGTATTCCTTTGTTTATCGTGCAGGCTTTACATCGAACAGTGATATTGACGTAAAACTCTGATGGAGGTTTTCATTCATTCATGAGCTACTGGTGGATGGAAGAAAGAAATGGTTGCTAAATAAGTCAAGTAACATACCTTTGTTAGCACTGGTCCATGATTTCAACCTATATAGCTGGAACTTCATACGAGAAGGCATTACGCTGATTAATAAAGTTTGTCAGCCGATTTAAACTGTTTGTTTACAGCAGGTTAGGAAACTGGCAAAGAAATCCCAGCACAGTCTCTCTTGAATTTGCTGTAGAACTCTTACTAGAAACCGTAGGGATTTGTTTTAAATATAACCACTCATATATGTATATCTATAAAGATAAAAAATAGACTACAAGAGCTTATGATATGTAAGGCAGGGTGCCAAAGGGACGGAGCATAAACAGTTAACAAACGTTCTCGGCCCTCGTTTATGTTTCCGGCTTGTAGCCCCGGTAAACCAACCTTCTGACATATGTTGTTGTTGAAGCTTGTGTTTATAACTTCTTAGACTGACATTCGAGACTTTATTCTTGTACCGAGAAGACCTTAAACAAGATGTCCATATAAATCAGGCACAGGTGTATCGCTGATTACAGCTAAAAACACTCACTGTTATTTTGGTACATCTCAACTACTGTGTGCTGATATAAAATTAAGCTTACCAACAGGGATTTTTTTTTTCTATGACCATTCAAGCAAATTTTTTTCACAAGAAAACAAAAAATAAAGCTGTTTAATTAGTTTTGCACTTGTTGACAGTAGATTTGCTTGCATGTTTGATAAAGTGAAGCTAACTCAATAACTGAAATAAAACATATAAAAAAATAAAATGTTTAGGATTTTTGTTAAAAATCCAGTCTTTCCCCGGAAAAAATCATGTGATGCTATTACTGCTATAAATAAAATAACAAAAATGTAATTAGGCTATATATATATACAGTCCATTTCACAAGAGACTGGTTGATGTCTTGGGGTTTTAGGGCACACTCCATTTATCAGTAAAAGTTTAATTGTCAATAGTACAACCCTAATCAATGACGAGGAACATCAGTCGTGTCATTTATCAGAATGCATCATGATTATTTTCTCAGTAAATATCTATATTCATCACTATGACTTCATGCCAAAAATTTAAAATTAACCCTAACAACCATCATGTGTTTTTAATTGAATGTAATCCTTTGCTAGCAGTTATAGCTTAATTCATGCAACATCAACCATAGCATCCCAATTACTTCTTAAGTTTTCAGAACATCTGATCTTGAGGAATATCAATTAAATGAAATAAAATAAAATATTTAAAAAAATAAAAATAGTTAACTGTACTAAAGCCAAAGATGTTTTGACATATATATAATTTTCGTATTGAAAACTCATTTATTTTTGCAAATATAATTTCGGAATTTAAAACTAAATTATATATACTAAGAAGTATCAACTTTGAGTGTAATATTGTATATTAATAAAAGGCATAAGAAAAAATAATACATATCAACATGTATGTATATAAGCACTGATGCCTGAGGCCACCCAAAGTTGTTTCATCCTCAGTGGTATTTCACTCAGAGAATAGCAAGCACTTTTTGACTCATGAACCCAACAGGTTTACGGAAGATGTTTAAGTAGACATAAGTAAAAATACTAGAGGATACCCCCTGATGCTATCCCACACTTTCTCTCATAAACAATTCCAGACCAGCCTAAGTGATATCAGAGGTAAAAACAGCTTCAGATTTAGATCTACTAAAAGCCCTTAGAGCATGAGAAGTACCGTAGTTACGCCAGAAATTTACTCTGGATTCATTTAACAGGTGTTGCTATTTGTATAGGATGTATTGATAGGTGTTTAATGCTTCACTCAAGATTATTCCACTTATATGGAAGTGTTGCCAGGTTTAGTTTGGGAGGAAACCAGGCCCTATACTCTTGACCTTGGGAAGATACAGGTAGGGTTGAGCTTCACAAGTGATGCAACCTCTGTGGAGTGATAGTCACTCAGCCCGACACAGGCCTTTATTGATGTCACTCAAAATAAATAATTGCAAAAATTCTGATTGGATTTTTTTATTGATTGCTGTATGTGGAAAAGCTGCCAGGTACTCGCCTAAGGTCGGGGGTAAAGAGTCCAATTTCTTCCCCCACTAAACCAATAATCATAAATGGGCCAATTTTTATTTTGGACCGAGTGGAATTTGAAACTGGGAAGCATTTCAAGGTATGTGTCTGACTGAGATACTTTTGTCCTGTCAACTGAGCTGCAGAGGCTACTTCCAGGTTGGATTTAAAATTTGGAAGAAAAGGTAGTTTTATTAAAGAGATGTTTAAACTCGAATAGAAATACAGACAACTTTCTCATAGAGCCATTTTTCTGTTAAAACTGTGTCTCACAATCGTTGGCAGATAATGATAGACAGAAGTGAAAAAGGCTACAGACACATGCTGTAAAAGCTATTTAACATAAATGATATTTGTGGTACAGCTTCATAAAGTAGATGAAAAGCGATAAAGCCAACAATATCCTGAGGGCCATTTGCAAAACGGCTGTCAAACTAACTGTACAAAAGACGGAAAAGCAGAAAACACAACATGTGATGTAATAATGTGAATTGATTAAATAATCCTTTCGTAGTATAGTACAGAAATCCTACGGAAAACAATGCCCACGGAAAAATACAGTGGTATTTTACCAAGAAAGGACAAAGTCAATCACAACAATCAGACATCGCTAAAAGCAATATAATAGAGATCATCTTATTTGTAAAAAGAGTTGAGGGTTTTTTACCTTAAAATTAGATTTATTGATTGATTATTTGTCATTTAACGTCACACTCATTGGCTAAGCATAGTTGGAGATGAAAGTACCAATAAACAATAAAGATCTTAACCCTTTATATCACCAGACAAAAACATTTGAATTGAACAGATTTTTATCAAGAAAATGTGACCATTTTTTTCTTTCATAAAGAAAATATGAGTTTTTTATTTCCCTTAATTGGCCAAAAACGAACAATAAACAATTGCTGTACGACATTTTTTATATTAGTTTCCTTTCGTATATATTCGCCATAAGATCATGTACTCTTAAGAACAAAGTTTGGAGTTTTCTAGGATAACGGATGTTTTAAAGTGGTAAACAAATTCCCATAAAAATAAACCCAAAGACTAATGGATTTTCTATTTACTGAAGATTATATTTTCTTTTATTTTAAATGGTTTTGACAAAATACGTTGTGGAGCAGTAATTTGAGTTATACACATCTTTTTAGATTATCTATAGGGAAAAGTATACAATTGTCTTGGATCTCAGGTAAGGATACTGAATGAGAAAGCTAGGTAATCTAAACAGAAAAGTATCCTATAATCTAACAAACACAACGCAAAAAGAACGAATCTACAATGTCAGACGGAGAATACCAGTAGAATATCTTAGCTTTCTGTCTTTATGAACTGTAATTTTTGTAACAATCCTTCACCTTGAAATACAAATATTTATTGAATACGAGACCTAGGTGAAGTTTGCTTACACGAAAAAAATTAAACAAGATAAACACCAATTTAAATTTGACACTTTTTCTTCTTTATGCATTCCCAAACCAAATGTTTTTAAAAACTGGATTTTTTCAAAAGTGATTAATTTAATTTATTTCAGCACAGTTTCTCAACTGCAGTCATTAGTGAGATGTGTTAATGAGAACACAGTAAGACCACCAGAGATATATTGTAGTCTATGGCATTTAGTCTAAAGAGAAGTTTTAAGCAGAGATATATAGTAGTCTATGGCATTTTCTAAAGAGAAGTTTTAAGCAGAGATATATTGTAGTCTATGGCGTTTTCTCAGAGAAGTTTTAAGCAGAGATATATTGTAGTCTATGGCGTTTTCTACAGAGAAGTTTTAAGCAGAGATATATTGTAGTCCATGGCGTTTTCTACAGAGAAGTTTTAAGCAGAGATATATTGTAGTCTATGGCGTTTTCTCAGAGAAGTTTTAAGCAGAGATATATTGTAGTCTATGGCGTTTTCTAAAGGGAAGTGATAAGCAGCGATATATTGTACCGGTAGTCTATGGCGTTTTCTAAAGAGAAGTTTTAAGCAGCGATATATTGTAGTCTATGGCGTTTTCTAAAGAGAAGTTTTCTTTTGAGAGATGCAGTTTAAGTGTTGTGTCAGGTGTCATGAGTCAAATGCTATCTGCAGAGTTTCATAGAAGTAACTATTTTTGAGGCTGTAATCAGATTGATTGTTTGATTGTTTGGTGTTTTACGCCGCGCTCAAGATTATTTCACTTATATGACGGCGTTGCCAGTTTTATTGTGGGAGGAAACCAGGCTCTTTGCCTGGAGGAAACCCACGACCTTCCGTTGGTAACTGGCAACCATCCCACATAGGTTGTTGCTGTAATCAGAAGCATTTAGTTGTTTCCATGGCAACTTGAATTGAGTATATTTAGTGGACAGAAATTGATGGTTGATGGATTGATGTTTCACGCCGCACTCAAGTTATTTAAATTATATGGCGGCATTGCCAGGTTTAGCAGGGAAGGAAACCGGGCTCTTTGCCCGGAGAAAAAACCCCTGACTGTGGCGAGTACCTGGCAACTCTTACACATACGGCGACCGGGTGAAAAATTCACTCTGAAATTTTTCAATTTTTTTATTTGATCTGGCCAGAAATTGAATATATTCAACTAAAAAACAGCAATTCAGTTGAATTGGTGACTTTGAGGTACATATTTGACCTCAAAATTGACTTCCAGGAAACCCTGATTATCACAGAAATGGTAAATATCATTATCACAATGCTATGAAGATTTCACTAAGATTTTCTGTCTTTAATCACTTAAGTGACGAACAATGAAACGCAAGTATACACGTCTAAAAAACCTATGCTAACTTCATCAATTGTTATGTAAACGTGGAATCAACACTGACTAAATCCAGAGTTGTATGTCTTGGAATATAATTGACACGTACAGCCATTTTACTCTGTGTGACATGTTAGTTTAATACGACACCAGCCAATAAAAAGGGGTGAACTGAGTCAATACCTACAAGCACAGATTATTGAATTTCCGTGAACAATTCAGCGGAAGCGTCTATGATCGATTAAACGTTCAGAGACATTCCAAATGAGCAGATCAAAGAGATCACATGACCTATCGTGAACAATACCAAACATGCTTTTATTGGGTCAAAGGCAAAAAAAGGGACAATTAAAGACTTGATATCAATAGACTGCTTAGCATCTTATAATAAGAATATAGGCGTTGGCCATCTTCAGTTAAAACTGATTTGGCCTTTTGTCCCCCAAAAAGGTACAGCCATTGGCTTTATTTTTATTTCTTATATCTACATTTTCTATAAACACTGAAGAGCATTTTCCTCACATAAAACAATTCACCCTTGTTGATTTGGACCACTCAGTCTCAGCTGATCCACATTTAAATTCGTGAAAAAAAATTTCCAGCCAAGAAACATGAAGTATTTACCATTACAATTTTTTTTTTGTTAATTTAAATTTTGTGAATAAAACTTCCAGGCAACCCTAAAATAAAAGTACTTTTTGCTTACTGTGAAATAGAAACAAACATATAGCATGATTAGCCTTCTTTTGTTTCTATTATTTTGATAATTTGTAAATTTTTCAAGTAAAAAAATAACAAAATCACCTACTTTTTGAGAAGCATAAGATAATCCAATTGATTAGACAACAGTTGTATTTTTTCCTGACTTTTTCCAAAAAAGTCAATTTTTCAACATCTGTTTCCACATCTTTAGTGTCCAAAGTACTTGTATCCATGGCAACATGAGCAGTGTTTTGGGACATACCTTCAAATTTGATGGCAGCCATTTTTTCAATTCAGATGCTCATTTTCCAGGAGAGCATTTTCCGAATTTCGTCCCAGACAATAAAGCATACCTGTACAGTAGCAGACAAAACTAACACCTGCCAGCTAACGAGCTAATGTTACAGGTGCAACAGGAATTGTGTGAAGACAAAAGCTATTCCACGAGAGATAGGTCAATAACAGCTTCTCAAGAGTGAAGCATTCCTAGGAAGTCTGGCCAATAGAAGTGCCAGTGACACGATTATGAAACCAACATCAGGTTGGAACTCGTTAAGGTGTATCTCAACAGGTATATATTACAGGTAGATAAGAGCTTCTACAATATACATGTATTAGAAATACACATGTGTCCTTGTGGTACTTCGTCATTAATCATCAACATTTTCAACTGTCTTTGTCCTAGAGACAGATGTTGCATGAATGTTCATCAATACGTCTACAGATATCCCCCGCATCATATTTAAAACTAAATATTTGGTTTGTATGATGTCAAAAGTGATTTGTGCAGGAAAAAAATGTAAGTCCAAACCATTTAAAATAGTTGATTCCTTCAAGTCGCAACGGTCATTCAGCCATGTATTCATTCGCCACTCACTTTCGCTTCAAATTGAACCACAATAAAATATCAATTGTGCACAATATTTAATTTCAATATAATTTTCGATGATGCACTGATGGAAGTAAATTCATTGGGCAGGTATGCTGGTATAACAAAAAACACTATTCATTTCCATGAGATTTAATCGTCCAGAAAAAGTCCCCATGAATCATTAGGGAAATGTGTTGAACAAAAATGCTGAGAGAATGAACGGAAATCCTGACAGAATATTGACCAGATATGTTGAACGGAAATGCTGACCGAAGGTTGAACAGAAAATCCTAACAGAAAATCCTGACAGAATGTTGAGCCAAAATCTTGACAGAATGTTAAACCGAAAATCCTGACAGAAATAAAAGGTCTCCACCATGATAAATTTCAGGAGATTGTCAGTTCCATCCTTTTGCAAAGTGATGAAATATGTCTCATTTTCTAGCATAAATAAACGTGTGATATCCATGCTTACATCTGCTCCGCGATAGAATCAGTTACACAAGCCATCTTGTAAACAGAGACGATCAAACCAGCTGCTTTAGCGTAAATTTACGTAACGAAAAAACTATTTAAGGATAAGAAAAATAAGGAGCGCTAATGTAATGAACACATGTGCTTGAAATAAAATATCATTTTTTTTTGTTGAGGAAGAAATGTAGGTGCATGTCAATGGAACACAAGATATTTGTTCAGGTACAGAAATCTGGTATAGTTGACGTTAGTTTCAAATTTAAAGTGGCATGAGCTGCCAAAATTGAGATATTTGGCCATTATTACAGAATGATAAAATTATCGGCTATTTTTCTCAAGACGTACAATTTAGAAGATTTTTAGTACTTATAGTCTCAAGAATGTGCGATAAAGCATTGTTTTCAACTAACTTAGGCTTAGAATGAATGAATAGTCGTCCCAGTTATTTAAATTTTGTTTACTTTTTGGACACGTTTTAGGTTTGTACAGGCCACATACTGTATGGATTTTCTTCATTCCAACGTCAATCATTAAGTTTTTCGATGACCTTCAAAGTCTCTTACTGTCGTGACAATCAGAATCTATGAAAATAGTCTGAATTTCGGCAGCTTATGCCAGTTTAAAAACTAGTGTCATTGTACAGACTCAATTTCTCTTTTATTTAATAAGATTGATTAATTGATGTTTTACGCCGCACTCAAGATTATTTCACTTATATGGCAGCATTGCCAGGTTTAGTGGGGGAGGAAAGCGGGCTCTTTACCCAGAGGAAACGCCTGACCTGTTTATTAAGAGAAAATACTTTTTTGTCCACTCATAGCACTTTTGAGACTTGGTTCAAAAGAGACCACAAATTTCATACCAGTTGCCTCAATTGACCACTATATTTAAAACAAGCTAAGTCAATGTTACCTTTAATGGTTTTATTAATGTGTGTTACAAAATTCTACAGTTACAGTTGTTTTAAAATTGAACTTTCTCAATGTTAAAGTGGCATGAGTTGCCAAAATGTTGATATTTTGACGTTAAAACAGAATGTTGAAATTATTTGCTATTTTTCTCAAGACATAATTCAGAAGCTTTTTAGTGCTTCTAGTCTCGAAAATGTACAAATAAAGTATTGTTTTGAACTAACTTTGGCTTAGAATGAATGAATGGTCATCCCGTTTATTTAAACTTTTCAAACACGTTTTCGGTTTGTACAGGCAACATACTGTATGGATTTTCCTCATTCCAACGTTAATCATTTAGTTTTTTGGTGGCTTTCAAAGCCTCTTACGGTCTTGACGATCAGAAATTATGAAAAAAGTGTGAATTTTGGCAGCTCATGCCACTTTAAAGAAAAAATATTTTTTTAGGCAGTTTTACATAAATGTTCATCAGAACACCTTGGCAACTTCAAATGTTTGCCTATTGAGACATGTTTTTCCACATGTCCTTCTTTAGTTGACATATTGACAGTAAATATATTGGCATTATATGTCTGGAACCTTGGATTCCAATAAAAATATACATGTACACAACATCTGTGTCCTTGTATCAAGGTGAAGGATTTAAAATTCAAATGGATTAAATTTGCATGATCTGTCAAAAGTATTGACATTGTTTCTTTATTTCATTGTTTATCTTAAGATTTGGAAATAAAAATGCTACTGCTCAAAGTCCCAAGAATCTATGTTCAAATTAGGCATATAATGAATAATTGTGCATCCCGGTTATTTAAATTTTTTTTAGTTTTTGATAAATACTTCAACTCATAAAGGTCATAGACTCAGCCATTTTGTCTTTTAAGGAATTAAAATGATGAAAACCTTTGTTATGGCATTTCAACAACAGAGAACTCCAGCAGGTAATTGACCTCTTCGGCAGCGGATTTGAAGCCTAACGCACACGAGACGCGCCGGCTGAGCTACAAGGGAGCAAGCCAAGGGAGCAGCAACAACTTTCAGTGCAGACGATGAGCTCTCGGCTGAGGCCAGTTCCTGATCACCCAAGTGTCCCTCCCGTGTTACGTAATATTCTAAGTGGTCACATGATTTAATAGGCACACACGATTGGACTATCCTTCCTCTCAGGTCAGCTGGCAGCTCACGTTGTGCGCACACAGTGAGATTCTTGCCACGAGAGGCAGAAAATATCAAACATGCTATATACTTTCCTCACCGCCTCGAGAGGCGAAAATCTCACCAAAATTTACGCGCACACGGGGGAAACAGCTTAGCTCCCAGCCAGGAGTGACCGGCAGCTCAGCCGGCGTCTCTCGTGTGCGCTAGGCTTAACGTTCCAAAAGCGTATTGAACTGACGTTACAAATGTAATGATATCACAAATCCATTTTGGTGTGCGCCTAAACCTTATCGCATGTTTGGGTCTGACACGTAGCTATGGCGGAGTTCAATAGGCAATCATTCGAAAACTTACAGCGAAATAAGAATAACATTTAGACGCCAAGTATAAGTAATACAAAATAATAAAGGCAATATGATTGAATGCGATAAAAAAAAAACGAGGAGTTTAAAGAAAGAAAAAATAGTGTGTATTCAGTTCTTAACCTTGGGAGAATGAAAATTTTGAAGCTGTTCTTGTGGCCATTAAAATTGAATTTTTCTTCAATATGTAGAACAGAGAACATTTCCTAATAATATTAAGTACACTAAGTATCCAAGTAAGGGTTATCCATAAATGAAACCATAATTTGGCCACCCTTCAATTTCTCAGCCTCTGAGCTACAGGTAGGTTACCACTTCATTAATTATACACCTGTAATACATTATTGTTGTTGAATGTCCCAGAGTTTGGTTATGTACTTCGTATTCTATTCCCTAATCCATAATGTACCAAGCATTCCTTGTCACTAAATCATTGATTTATGTAAAAGTCATACAAATTTTGGCCAATAGAACTAAACTGAAGAGTGCATGTAAGTAATAATGAACCTGGTAAATTCAGACAACTGTGCGAAAAACTGTATTGCTGTTCAGATAATCAAACGCTGTACAAGAAAACGATGGTCATGTAAAATCGAGATGATGTTCTTTTTATCGAATGTTCGAAATTACCTTAATGATCCTTCTGAATTCATATATATTGTTTCTAAACTTTATTTGTGTTCTTTGAAATAAATGTAAAACAGGAGATTTTGATCCTAGTAAATCCAGGTAAAATGTCCTTCCATGTACCAGATGAGAATTATTTGATTCTGTGGCTTTTTAATGCAGGTCTTTAAAATTTGCCCTTAATGAAAATCCATTTGATTGATTGTTTGGTGTTTAACGCCGCGCTCAAGATTATTTCACTTATATGGCGGCCAGTTTTCCAATTTTTTGGGGCTGAGTGGGTTTCGAACCCGCGACCCAATGGTGGAAGGCTGTTCGGATTG
Organism: Lepidochitona cinerea; assembly: GCA_963971465.1. NCBI lineage: Eukaryota > Metazoa > Mollusca > Polyplacophora > Chitonida > Tonicellidae > Lepidochitona > Lepidochitona cinerea. The sequence continues at coordinate 42,787,867 of OZ020553.1, forward strand.
AGCGTCCAACGCTCTACCTACTGAGCCAAAGAGGCCCCGCAAATCCATTTGAGCAAGGGCTGATAGATGGCTCTAAGACTTTAGTCCTCATTGTGAATTAAAGTTCGAATAAGGACTTTTGGTTACGTTAAATCCAGATAAATGCTACCAAAATTGTAATCCAGGTATTTGAATTCAGCTCCCAAAAAGAACTTTATGATCACGTTAAATACACATCATTGGTTAAAGATTACATTACAGGTCTTTGAATTGAGTTCCAGAAAATAACTTTATGATCACGTTAAATCCATATAATTGTTCAAAGTATTTGAATTCAGTTCCCAAAAAGAACTTTATGATCACGTTAAATCCATATAATTGTTCAAAGGTATTTAAATTGACTAGAACAACTAACTTGAAATTGCAACCTTTCACAGGTAATCCAACGATCACTTGATTAGTTTTTGGGAAATGGTGTAGAAGTCCTTGTAATTAATACAAATCATTTTAAGGAAAGCAAGGTTTCGCCATTTAACCATTGAAGAACTTGGTCAACCAATTCTCACAAATTTCATGATACGTTTCCAGTAAAATATCTTAAATGTCATTTAATCTACTTCAGAAACCATGAGAGAAAACTCCATCAATCTAAAGAAATGACTCACTACGAAGGACTTGTCAGGATCGCTCCTAATTCATTTGAAAGGTTGAACAATTTCAAGCTCTATTTATTCCCATCAGTTGAAAATCTCAAACTGAATTTAGGTCCAGTAGATTTCTTCTGAAATTTTGTCATGAGCGTTGTTGCTATTTAATTAAGAACATATTACTTATGTTGTCATTCCAATGCACCCTTCACCACTTGACAATGTTAAAACTGAGCGCCACTTTCGATGAAAAGGCAAGATCGGTTGACGTTCGGACTTCACTGTTAGGTATGTCTTTACACCTCAATTAAATAATTAAAACTTATTTAGTAGCATTTTATTTGTCCAATGTTATATTTTAGTGTTTTTACTTATAGTAAACTCGTATAATTTCGCTCTCTTCATAAATATCAAAAAAGCTGGCGGAGTGCCTTAAAAATTAATTCTAGTAATAACAGAAAAGTTTTTCAATAAAATGTTTATGGTCATAAAAATGCACACAACAAAAATATGTATTATTTTACATAACATCATCGAGACTACTTTGAAGACTGCTAGTCAATATTTGTAGCATCCGTCTAAAGCAAATAATATGTTTAAGGGTTTAATACCGCCGACGCGGTGTTTGTTGCGTAACCCGATACCGCTGAACGTTGGTTCGTACCGAGTCAAACCACGAGAATGCGCAGCATTCGAGGGGTATGACGAGGTGCAAACCAACGTTCAGCGGTATCGGGTTACGCAATAAACACCAAGACGAAGGTATTAAAGTCGATTCTACCCCGATATTTGAAAAAAAATGAGGAAAAAGTGACCTGTTGAGGATTGCCGTTCCTTTTCCCTCCCCGGGAGGGACAAAGTGGGAACTTTTAACCAATCAAGGATAAGCTTTGGTCACGTGCGACGGTTGACCCAGATATTTTGAAGCAGAATGACATAATGTCACTATGGCTACGGCCTTGACAGGCTGGGTTTCTGGTGACGCTATCGTGGGAAATGTTGTGAAATCAACCCTTTGATGAATTTATACGTTCATGACAGCCCAGTTTTCAATACAAAAGGACAGAATATAACCACACTCACAACATTATCAGGTTAAATCCTTTATTTTGTATGACAAGCAAAAGATCACTTCTTCCGGGGGAGGTAAACCTACATGTATATTTGCACACGGCACGCACATACAGGAGGGGTAGATACACCCCCATATACATTTAATGTAACAAACAACGTAAAACACAAACCAGTTAAGGCAAGTCAAAAGTATCATTGTCAAAAATGTCATAGCTGTGCAATAATGGTTTATTATCAAAATAAAAACACATATATTTCAGACTGATCAACAAAAGATAGGAGAACAATCAAAATGAGCAAGCGTTTTTGCCTTTGGGTTCAACAAATATTTTCCAGACAGTTTTCACAAAGACTGGCTTATCTGGTCACTATGCCAACAAAAACACATTAGATCTCTAGGCTGTGAAGTTTTAAAAACAACCACTACAATGAAAACAAAAAGATCTTATGCCATTATCCCACCAATCAAATCAGTTCATTGTTTGGCTGCCGGGCAATAAAGGAACTTACTACCCTAAGGTTTGTTTAGCTTAGCCAATCAGAACAAAACTAAGTTTATCTGTCATGCTGACTTCTATGTTTTCACGCAGACAATATGTTTTCATAACAGACAATCTAGATCAATTGCGAAGCTTAAGGCAAAAAAAAATAAAAGCATTTGTAAATCTGAAATCTATCTATATGCTATGAAAAAAATCAATTCGTTTCAATCCCTCTGTTTCTGTCACTCTGTTATAATGTTAATGAGTTATATGGTAAAGATAGACAATGTCTCGTGCAACAATCAATCCCATAAACATCACTTATATAACGTTACAAATACAAAACATAAGATGTCTTCGCATTTCACATTTCCGTTATTATGGCTCTTCAAATTGGAGGTGTATTTAGAACTGTGAGTGGGAGAGCCTAATTTTCGTTGTAAATACATGAAATACAAACAATAATAAATTTTAATTTTCCTTTGTGGAAATAGAACGTATTGAAAGTTGCATGAAATCTAACTTGTCAGAAGTAAAAGTCAGTAAACTAAATAAATAATTGTTTGATGTTTTTCAAGACGAACTCTGGATTATTTCACATATGTTGCTGACCAGTGGTCATCTCCGATGGAGGAGGAAACCAAGCTCTTGGCCCGGAGAAAACCCTCAACCTTCTATGATTACCTAGCAACTAAATTAAAAGAAAGAATTTTATTCCATTTTAAAACAAAACTTTACACAACAGTAAAAAAAAAGGCGATAGAGAACTGGTCTAAGGGAGATAATTAGAAAACACCCTTTCTTTTTCCCTTAGGCCTACTTCATTGAGTACATGTAGCTTCACACAATGTTAGAAATTAACTACTGTAGGACTGATATTGGACCTCCCATCACGAGCAGCTGAAGTGGTTATGATAAAGCTCGTTAACAAAGTCACTATTATGACAAAGTAGTGTCACAATAGAATTGACGCACCAAAGTACCACTACCTACAATGTTTTTAAACATCTTACAAAATTTTATTTTGTTTAACTTATTATATCCAGTGTATATTTTAAAAAAATTGAATCACAAATGAGTGTCACATTGGTGTTGGCCTTGAACAACGTGAAATGAAATTTTTCATTTGAAATAAGAAGCAAAAGCTGAATTTGAACATCTTCAATATGATTTGGCCAGTAAAGTAGAAGGGAGATAACTCCTAAGAGCAAGTCAGAGATTGTCTCCCTTTTACAAGTAGCTCTGTCATGTTAAGGTATTTAGCCTATAGCTGTTCTGCACTTTGGCATTGTTTTACCTCTCAAAAGAAGAAGAGCAAGAATAAGCATAAATATAAAACTGTTATCAATTAATTCTAAAAACACTTATATTTGCTGACATTTTTTTAAGCGAAATTTTTTTATTACGGATGTTGATAAAATAGTGTACAGTTTTTTACTCCATATATTCATGACTCTTTCAGTTATAAGGCAGTCTTGCTAGTATCATTGGAAGGGGAAATGGGGCTTTTTGCCTGGGGCAAACCGTAACTTTCACCTCATACCTGACACCCATTTTTCATATTTTCGGAATGGGTGGGGTTCAAACCTCCAACTGGTCAGAGCAAGGTTTGAGTCAGTTTGAGCGCTTATCAGTTAATTAACCAACTGAGTCATGCAGGCCCCTAATTGGCCAAAACAAATTCACTACCCTCCAATGAGGTGTAACGGGTAGTAGAAATCCGAAATATTTTGACCATGGCCACTTGCTGAACTTCTGGTTACCTCTGAATAAATGGTCTTGAAACAAGTGCTGTATATTGACAGCTTACATACTTAAAGTTGTATAACAGAACACCAACATAGCTCACTCATCAACATCCAATCAACTCTGACTGTTATGAAATGTTTGATTGCCATTGGTCAAGTTAACCTGCCAATCAAACTAAGATGAACACTTCAACCTGAAGCTATACTTGGCAAATGATGTTTGCTTTGGGATATTATTTCACTGTATGGTAACTGACAACCAATTTACACAGGACAATTATTTTAAAACCTAGTTAAATTATTTCAAATATGTTGTACCAGGGTAGATTCAAACTATCAGGACAGAAACCCAATGGGAACTTGTAAACCTTGGGTGGCACCTTGGAACCATTCCAAATCGGGCTATTAAGTAGAAACTGGGAGGCTAAGTCTCTCAGCCGACACAGCTGGACTTCCATTGATGGGTCAAGTGTTTGAATTCTACTCAGATCAAGTTTTTGAGTTGTTTTTTAATTTGATCACTCTATGTGGGTGCTTGCCTAAATACGTAAAAAAGTTGGGGGGTGGGGGGATTTTCAGTGTCAGTGGATATAATAGGGCCAGGGAGTTTCCCGAGCGATTTCATGATATCCGTTGATAGACGACGTTAAACTCTTTGATTGGCGTCTTTTGTTCTAAAACGTCAGAACCAAGCGTCACATTCGAATGATAAAGGCTTGCCACATGCGCAATCCAAGCGCTAGTTGTGGAACTCCCACAATACTCCCGCTCCCTAATAAGCAGCTCATAAATATCACAGCCATCAAATGTGACAGGTAAAATATAATACATGTTGTTCACCAGGTATAACAGATCTAAAAAGCTCATATTATGATGTATTATAAAAACTTGTATTATAATCCTATTTGTAATAAAATCCTATTTTTTGTAAAATATATTTGTCGAATAACTAGATTAAGAAATATATATATAGCAAGCCATATATAACCATACAAACTGAAAAAGTTTTCAAAGACTTCCTTCATAATTACATATTTTCAATTAGTCTACCAGTTTGCAGTAAGGCATAGGCTTACCAATTATTATTTTAATAGTAGGCCTATGACCTTGTTTTAATAATAATTCTGTTTGTTTGTATGTTGGTAAACTTATTTGTTTTTTGGTAGGTGTACACCTGTATGTTGTATAATTCCAATACCTGGCATATTATTATTTTAATAGTATATCCTTGTTTTGACAATAATTATGCTTGTTTGTATTTTGGTAGAATTATTTGTATTTTGATAGGTCCACACCTGCCTTAGAATTCTAATACCTGGCATAATAAGAGTTGATTGGGCGAGATTAATACGACAATCACTGTAGGCCTATGTAACTGAAAATTTGACATATATATACCCTCATATTTTTCCTCATTTAAAAATTACAATTTTTTCAGGGACAGCGAAAGAACTACAACATTGTAAAATGTTGGTGTTGTTGTTACTATAAGAAATATCAAAACCTGGATTGTACTGATCGAGGAATGGAAAGGAAATTTATATAGGTAAAAACATAATACTCACCTTTTTGTGGATTTAAATCCGTTGCCATGGTAACCTAGTAATTTATCCGCCTGTTAACTGCTAAATCCAAAGAGAATAGTAAAACTGGGAGGGTAGCATCAACTAGAGAGTAATAATGTTTTCACAGTAACAGCTTCTTCAGTATTGGGCAGAACAAAGCTGCTGAAATTGGGTGCAATCTGTTGCCGTTACAGAAAAACAAAAAATACACCAACTTCAAACAAATAAGTTAGGTTTTGTTTGCACTCGCGATGCTCCAAGTGTACTGCTCTGTTTACAGGGCGATCAAAAGAGGCATGAAGAGTTGTCAGCGAATTGATCAGGGGCGAGTACCGCGTTGGGGGAGAACGAAGGGCGGCTCAGCTGGGAGAGTTACTATCGTCATCTGTTGTGGCCTCGGGCTTCACTTGCCAGCACGCGGTCATGTTTTCACTGCTTAACCCAGTAACAATAGCTGTGTGCATCGGTAAAGTGGAAATACTTGAGTTCTAACAAGGATAGTAAAGGAGCACTGCAGGAGAGGGGAAGAGGTTGGGGAATTTTTGGCAGCAGTTTGCCTGTATCGACTTTCATAAGCTCTTCACCCTTTACCACACACACTACATTAGCTACAACTAACTGGACAAGATAATCTCTTTTCAATCAACACAACTTCTCTTTAAACTACCCAGACAGTATTATTGTAAGTCATCAGCTACTTCATTTATTTTCAACATGTATCAACCAGATTTTTAATATTTTCCTTTTGCTTTCGTTTTTCTTAAGATTATATAATATGTTTGCACTTTATTCAATTTGTTATGTTATTGTTGGGATAATAAAGTCCTATCCAGTGATTTATTTATTAATTAATTTAGATTTGTATCTAACGATTTCTGTGGTTGTAATGGCTAAAATGGAGAAAAATGTTAAATCATCAGATGACTTTTTAAAATTTATGGCTTAACATTTGACAGTAAATTCCACAGAATTTGGCTGATAGGGTTACTTTGCTAGGTTTATTGGGGTCGCCCCTCCATTGTAAATCATTTAAAATAAGTCAATTTCATAAGAAACCAGACGATTACGATACAGGTTTGAACCTGCGTCACATTGTTATAAGGCTTCTACTTAAAACATCTTTTTAACACCTTGTAAAAGAAAACACGAGTTTTGTTACTTTTACCCGAAAGTATTTCACAGTTCATGTATTGTACAAATGGGATACAAGACCACAATATTTGCAGTTTCATCATAACAAAAATGATGATAACATGTCTAATACTGACTAATGAATACAGTAACATTGGTAGGCCTACATACAGACAACACCAAGAGTTTGTCCACTTGGCACGCAAACACTAGTAGGTCTATACCCTCAGGACTCTAGGGACCATAACAGCAATATGGGAAAATAAGCTGATACTAATTAACTATTCTAGTCCAAATCATACTTTTCTCTGAGATAAAAGAAAGAAGCAATGAATTAATTTGTAAAAACTAAATTTTATGAGCTAACCAGCAAAATAATTCTTGGATTTCTTCATTAAGTAGGCATAATTTAAATCAGTAGTTTTCTTATATATTTTCTAATGTTTTTCTCATTTATACATACAATTTAATTCAATTTTCTTTATGAGACAGGATTAAGTTTTGTATGCAGATATAATGATATTAGGATTGATTGATTGGTGTCTTCATGATTTTATAAATAAACGTTATTGATTGATTGGTGTTTTAAAACACACAGAGAGAGGGAAAATCTTCTTATCAAACATAACCATGGAGACAAGTTTCTTATTGATTGATTGATTGGTGTCTTGCATTGCCCAGAATGATATTATAAATAAACATGATTGATTGATTGGTGTTTTAAAACACACAGACACAGGGGAAATCTTCTTATCAAACATAACCATGGAGAGAAGTTTCTTATTGATTGATTTATTGATTGGTTGGTGTCTTGCATTGTACAGAATGATATTATAAATAAACATGATTGATTGATTGGTGTTTTATGCCACACTCAAATAACTTACATTTCAGCTATTTGAAATTATTCTTAGCGTACGTCTACGGCTCATATTGGCTATTACAAATGCCAAGCTTTTTTTCACAATCAGAATTTAGGAAAAAATAAAAAATCTTGGGAGCTTATGCCACTTTAAGCCCAGAACATAAAAATATACCTACCTCAAAGGGCAAAGGACAAAAAAAATAAATAAATACTAATTCAATAAAATACATATGTAAGGGAAGAAAACAGGAGGAACTAGCAACTATTTTGTCTGTTTTGGGTTAGAGAGTACTTCTAGTATCCTAGGTTACATAACAGAGCAATTTGGCGAAAGCTTCACAGAGTGTTTAAAGCACGTGAAACCTGGGTATCAGCAAAGTCAACAATTAGCAGTGGGATAAAATGATCCTGTGAAGGGTATCCATGGGAATACTGGGTATAAACTGTCACTCCGCTTCACACAGTGTTGTCAGCGAGGCGCCAAATTCCTCAACAAGGTGGAAAAACGCCAAAATTCCAGTAGTGCTCAAAGTGAAAATAAATCCGTTTCCAGCAAAGCAGAAGAATTTGGGCTTAAGCCATGTGTTTTTGTTTTTCAAAGCTTAACATGTTCACACAATAAGAAAACCTAACATCTTTCACAATAACCAAATACTTATCAGCTTGTTTTTTTATATTGATTATCTTGGTTGTAAACTTTCCCCCTAACATTTTAATCACACAAAGAGTTATATCTAAATAGTCATAATGGCTCACTCTCCAAGCTCTGGGGATAGTAATGGAATCCCCAAAGTGTGGAGAACGCTGACAAGAACATGCATTCCACACATAACCTGGATACAAGTGGCCATAGGGAAATAGAATATAGACGTAAATAAACCTATCATACTAAATCAACGTCAACAAACCGTTGAGTTCTATCTTCATCTCTTTAGGAACAACGCCCTAATAATTCATTCACACAAGACCACTACCAAAAAAAACTTCTTTTTGGTAAAATATTTCTCGCTAGCCTAAATATTCTAAAAAAATAAATGAAAAAAAAAAGTTTATTTCAACCTATTTTTCCCCCCAATAGTTTACGGAAAGTTTCATGTACAGCAAAAAAAAAATCTTCAATCAAAATAAAATGTTACATGAAAAGTATAAAATGTTATTTGTTTTTTAAAAATTGGTTATAAAGCAGCTTGCATTACTGTAGGTTATCGCTCAATCTACAGAGGTTTTGGTAACAGTTTTATTTACCTTACTCAATTATTGTTAGGGTGAGTTTGTAATGAACAGAAACTCACAAGGGAATAAAATGCCAAAGAAAATGGCCATAATCTTGAGCAATGCCACAGAATCCCCCTCTCCAAATTAGCAGTCTCCATTTTTCACTGTTTATTACAATTTTACCACTAGCCATCCTAATAAAGCTTTCACCATACACCTTAATCACACACCATTTATTTCTGGCATTTACCACTCAATTAACAAACAAGATAAATTGTTAGTAACTGATTTAGTTAGCAAGTTCGCTTCAAACACTCTGTCATTCATAAAATGTTACGATTTAAAATTCTCAGCCTTCCTATGCAATTTCGAAATATTAATTGATATTTTACGCCACACTCAAAATTATTACTTTACTTGTATGTTCTTGTTGCGATGTTTAGTTGTTAGGAAACAGGGCAGGAAGAAACTCAATAACTTGGCCAGTGCCAGGCAACCCTTCTACATATATAGGACTTCAAGAAGGACTTCAATATGTACCAGGAATACCAACAGTTAATTATACCCTTTCTTTTTTAAATAACGTGAAACATATTGGGTTGCATTTCAGAAACATGTGCCCTATTCGATTGGCTAGATTGATGTTTTTAGCTGAACATAGATAATTTCCCCTTAACAAGTAACTTGGCAGTGCCCGGTTTAGCAGGGGAGACAACTGGATTCTTTGTCCAAAGGAAAGCCCAAAGAACCCTTCCAATAGTGCGATCAAACTTTGAGCAGTATTCAAACCTGCAGCCCATCGGTGGACGACTTGTGTCAGGGAAAGACTATTGTTCTACTGACAGAACAGTTGAAGTCCCTGCCCCATTGGAAATCTATAATTGGAAAATCTTAACAACACATATAATAGTAAGAACATACCTCTTTTTAACACAATTAGAAACTTGTCTCCGTGGTTATTTTAGACAAGAAGATTTTCCCTGTGCCCGTGTGTTTTAGTGTCCATAAATATAATAGTAAGAACATGTATGTTATCACATACTCCTCTAATATCGTGTATGTTATCACATGTAAAAAATGTCGCAAACAGTATGTTGGAGAAACTCAGAATTCTCTACGACAAAGAGCAGCCAACCATTTATCTAGTATTAGACTTAAACATGATGTACCTGTGGCACAACATTTCAATACTCTAGGTCATTCGGTCAAGGACCATTTTGAAATCATGCCTATTGAGAAAATCCCTTTTCTCACTTCCGCTGCAGATACCAAGCACAAACGTTTGGAAAGGGAAAGTTTTTGGATTCAAACATTACAAACTATTTATCCTTTGGGTTTGAACTTGGACCCAGGAAGATGTCGTGAAAAAACTATAATACCATTTGTCTTTCAGTATAACAAAGCTAGCATCGCTATGGCCAAGATTATAGTAGAAGAATACAAACTACTTCAAAGTAAACTTGCTCGACCTCTGACCCAAAGGCCAGTCATTGCTTATAAAAAGAACAAGAGTTTGAAAGACATACTGGTCAGGGCTAAACTCCCCTGTCTGCCTTCTACCTAGGTTTTTCTGGGTAAGGGGTGAGGGTGGGTGGGGGGCAAATTTTCACTGTCTTTTCCCATGACCCTATAATATATAGTCTGACGATATTCTTACCATAGCTTAAGATACGTAAGCATTGTCAATGTAATACAAAGTGTTCCAGAAAATTCTACTGACTAAGACCAAGCTCCTGTCAGTCGTCAACCTAATGAAATATCATAGGTTTACTTTATTACAACAATTTATGATGGGGTATAAAGGTCTAAATGATATACCTCCTTTTAACACAATTAGAAACTTGTCTCCATGGTTATTTTAGACAAGAAGATTTTCCCTGTGCCCGTGTGTTTTATTGTCCATAAATATAATAGTAAGAACAAGGTGAGCTTCAGACGGTAAAAATATGTTTTTCTAGTAACTTAGAAATTATTGCTCCCTTTAGCTGATTCAGTGCAGAAATAGTGTTCCTATCGGATAGTAGGATACTGAGAGAAAATCAGTGTGGAAATTTGTGTCCCTAAAATTATCAATAAGGCAATTTAGCTGATCCTTTAAACTTCAATTTTTCACCAGGATAATTATATTTCAATTTACTGCCTATTACTCAATTAATTTTGCTGTATAAAAGATACACAAAATTTCATAAATTTAAAAAAATTGTTCTATTTCCAGGCTGTGCATTATTTTTTCAAAAATATTATGTGAAACTATGACCTTAAAAAAGAACTGTCATCAGTCATTATGACGTTAAAATAAAGCGCCCAGCAACAACTCTATAATGAAGGATCTGGGATGACGCCATCACATATTTATTTAAGTAGAGCTACGTTTTTAGATAAAACACTGTATTCTTTGTGTAGTGTGAGAAAAAGATTATCCCACTCTAACCAGTGTTTAACATGAATATCGCTCTCATTTATTAATTTCCAAAGAGGCTTGTGACTTAAGAAAATAATAGACACTTGTTAGACCTCTATATAGGCCATCTACCAATTAATTTGCCAGTATTCACTCAAGTTGAATTATTACTTTTAAAATATATCCAAAAGTTTATTCACTCCTACACTTGCCTTCTCATTTACAAGTTAAAAACATTTGTAAAAGTATTGAACAAGGGAGAGAAATCTGCAAATCAAACTCACTATTATTTTTTCCCCAACCCAGATCATGTGTTGCACATAAACAAACTATAGTGCTTCTGCTACGAGTATTATAGTGTTAAAAATATATAATAAACTCTGCTTATTAAAATGTGTTTTTCGAAATTGCTTTTTCAGTGTGAGTGAGTTGATACAGATTTTTGCATGAGATTTAATTTAATAAGCTGTCAGTTAAAAAAATAGCCATTAGTTTTAAAGAAAATTATAATTAATAAAAAGAAAAAACTGAATAATATCTTATTACTTTAATTGAAGTTAAATTTCTACATAGAACTTATTTAACAACTTATTATTAACTTGAATGGTTAGCAAGCTGCAATCATCATCAGGGAAATTACTGAATTAGTAAATTAACCGACACTGATTGACCCGGAAAAATTCCGCGCAAGGATTAGAATCGAACTCACGACTTGAATGGTTAGCTGTCTTTAAATTCCCCTACGATAGAATACTGAATTGAGGGAACATAACATATAAGTATAAATTTTGACTGGAATATTCATGTAGTTAATGATTGTGTCTACTAAGAAAAGGTATAAAGGTCAAATGATGGTGACCCAAGCTACAGTTGTGAAGGAGAGGAAGAACTGAAATGCTGCATTGGCGATGGAAGAAGAAAAATAAAGGCTTTAATTCCGTATGATAACGTATTGATAGTTGAAGCAGTATATTGTACCAAGGTCAGACGATGCTGACCCAAGCTAAGAGTTATGAATGACAACAGGTGTCTATGAATGAAACCTACATGTGTCAGATGTTATTTTCATTTGTCCCAATGATCACTGGCATCACTGTATTGACATCATATAAAATCAATACGACGGGGCTCAAGAGGGGATACCTCTATGTGACATGATTTCTGTCATCATTTTATCTAAATAGTTTCCTCTAGGTCAGAGACAGAGAGAAAAGGTATAGGATATGCATGGATGTTCAATACAGGAAATAAACGAGGTCTTGCAAAAAAAAAAAAGAGACGAGGAAAAAATTTGATTGATCGATTGATTGATTTGATCAGCACTCAAAATTATCTCACTGAAAAATTTTAATTTTGAGGGAGGTTAATGGTGCACTTTGCCAGGAGAAACCCCATAGCCCTCAAAAGTTATTGGCAACCATCACACACACAAAGTCAATCTGATTAAACATACTTTTTCTGGAAAGTGGGGGGAGGGGACTGAATGTGATTTGAACCTTACAGAAGTTCCACTAATTGGGGCCAGGCACTGTACATTTTCTGCCACAGACTACCCTAATATAGAATCATAAAAAATAATATATCATAAATCAGTCATCAATAAAAAAACGAATCTGAATAAACAAATACAGTACTTACAAATCATACTGCTCTGTCTCAGTGAATCAAAAGCTAGTTGAAGACTTTGAGTATCAAAGTTCCCTGGGTCTTTGTGAATAACCTGGTCAAGACTCGTCAGAGAAAAGAATTCCGTTCACCTTTTCTGAGACAAATCATTTGAACAAATGCTTCTCCTGTTAATGTCGTTCTGGGATAAAACAGAAGGCACTATTTTTGTAAAGAACGTTCCAACATCACCACAGGAAGAAGAGCATCAATTGGAGAAGCAATTAACATTTCATGACACTCTCAATATCCAGTTCTTTTTTGCCCAATTGGGTGCTCGTCTAATGTATTTTGTTCAAGGGGAACTATTATGGTCTTGAATTGATGCAATCCATCACAATTATAAATGAAGTTCACTAATCCTTTTCCTGTACGTTTATTCCACCATTGAGAAGATGCCAGATATAATTTTCTCGTTCAAGATTTAGTTTATTTAATGCTGACGTACATCCCAACTTGTCACAAAAGTAAAACAGTCGCTAACAATGTGGATCCCATCCAAGTTTAGTGACTGCACTACATCCTTGGAATGATGATTTTTCTCATCAATATATCCCATTTGATGAATGAAAGTACTCTATCAATATTGCCGAAGACCAGTGTTCCCAAAGCTATTTCAGTTTCCAGCCAAATCCACATTTACGCTGGACCTGTAGTATTTGATCAGGCACTAAATTCAGTTGCCGAGGAAATATTTTTGGAAGATGTGACTCTGACCCAGCCTCCTGTTGCTGATTGGCTGAAGAAAGGACGCAGCCAGGTATTATTTATTGAATGGCTAGGTAAGAAGAAACCAATTGGTTAAACGGAAGATTTAACAAAAAGACTTGGTTTTGAAGAATCCTTTTCGTTAAACTGAAGATTTAACAAAAAGACTTGGTTTTGAAGAATCCGTTTCAGATTTTTATTGAGCTTATTGATCACATAATTCTTAGTCAGTATGTTGAGATCGATGGATTTCGTCTTTCAGTTTTCTTTGCTACCGCTCGAGAACTGTTCAATGGTGGATATTTGCCATGCTCTATTTTGAACTCTATATTTACTCAAGTATCAACAATTGTAATTCTGGTCGAGAAAAATCAGAGCCGAGTAAATTTACGCAAAATTATATCATGAAAGATGTTACATCATGAACATGTACTGCTTTGATTTTTTAGAAAAGAAATTCTTCTAAATAAACAAAAAACATTTTCCTTTGAGCAAATAAAACACTTCATATTATATTTGGACTAACATCACAAATTATAATTTCTTGTCACACAAATAAACAATATTGGAGAAACAATGATCCAATTGACACTGAATGTTGATTTTGACCACCAATAGATCACATCCTGCAGAGAGAGGTGCTTCATAATACATTCTATCAGAACCACTTAGGACAAGTGTTCTCAAAGTCAATTCAATCATCCACATGTTTACAGCACCCGTAGGATTTGCACAAGGACCAGATTGAATAGCTGAGAACATATTTTTGTTGGTGATAGATCATGCATCCAGTCTGAAATTATTTACTCAATGGCTTTCTTACATTATTGTAAAGAAAGAAACCAATATCAAAGTGAATACAAACCATTGTACATGTTGGTTTTGGAGGAGACTTTTGGAGATGTTATTGAGTTTATTGATTTATAGTCAGTTGTCCTTGTAATCAATCGATGAGTCTTCTTCAGTTGTCCTTGTTTACAGTCGAGTATTGTTCAATGCTGGATATTTGCAAAGCTCTTACATCAACTCAATATTGACTAAAGCATCAAGACATACAACTGTGACCGGGGAATCTGTACAGACTAGGGAAGTTACACCAAAACATTGTGATCATATGACAAGGCCAAGGCCCAATATCTTGGATATATAAAACTGTCAATTTTGTTTGGATTAATATTTTGGAGAAAGTGATCATGCAGACATTTTATGAATTTGGTAACTGTCCAGTTATTGCCGTGAATTGAGGCAAGTTTGATACATGTAATGGTTTTTCTTACATCTTTATAACCGTTGTAGAAAAATGCCAAAAATAATCTTCTCAATCAAGGTTTTTTTTGTTAAGTGTGTAAAGGCAGGCCATGGTTTCTTCTTGCAAGAGTAAACTATATTGGAGGAACATTGATCTAATCATCTGACCTCAACAATGAGAAATGTTGATTCAACCGTCTGAGTTTAACAACAAGACACTCGATTACTGAATGTTGATTTTCCTCATCAATAGATCACATCCAGCAGAAGGAGGGTCCTGATAGTAAATTCTATGAAAACCACTTAGGACAAGTGTTCTCAAAGTCAATTCAATCAGAAGAATCTGTCTTCTAACCTCATCCACATTTTCACAGCAGCACCCGTAGGATTTGCACAGGGACCAGATTGAATAGCTGAGAAAATATTTTGGGAAGGATTGATTTTTTGGTTATCGATAGATCCATGCATCCAGTCTGAAATTATTTACTCAATGGTTTTCTTACATTATTGCAAAGAACGAAACCAATATCAAAGAGAACACAAACCAATGTACATGTTGGTTTTGATGGAGACTTTTGGAGATGTCATTGAGTTTATTGATTTATAGTCAGTTGTCGTTGTAATCAATCGATGAGTCTTCTTCAGTTGTCCTTGTTTCCAGTCGGGTATTGTTCAATGCTGGATATTTGCAAAGCTCTTACATCAACTCAATATTGACTAAAGCATCAAGACATACAACTGTGACCGGGGAATCTGTACAGACTAGGGAAGTTACACCAAAACATTGTGATCATATGACATGGCCCAATATCATAGATATATAAAACTGTCAACATTGTTTGGATTAATATTTTTGGAGAAAGTGATTATGCAAACATTTTAGGAATTTGGTAACTGTCCAGTTATTGTCATGAATTGATGCGAGTTTGATACATGTAATGGTTTCTCTTACATCTTTCTAACCATTGTAGAAAAAGGACAAAAATAATCTTCTCATTCCAGGTTTTGTTTGTTTTGTCTATACTCATACCATGGTTTCTTGTCACAAGTGTAAACCATATTGGAGAAACATTGATCTAATCATCTGACCTCAACAATGAGAAATGTTGATTCAACCGTCTGAGTTTAACGACAAGGCACTCCATTGCTGGATGTTGATTTTGTCCATCAATAGATCACATCCTGCAGAGAGAGGTGCTTCATAATACATTCTATCAGAACCACTTAGGACAAGTGTTCTCAAAGTCAATTCAATCAGAAGAATCTGTCTTCTAACTTAGTCCACATTTTCGCAGCACCGTTGTAGGATTAGCACAGGGACCAGATTAAATAGCTGAGAAAATAATATGGGAAAATTGACTTTTTGTTAGCCATAGATCCATGCATCCAGTCTAAAATTATTTACTCAATGGCTATCTTAAATTATTGTAAAGAAAGAAACCAATATCAAAATGAACACAAACCACTATACTGTTGGTTTTGAAGGAGGCTTTTGGACGTTTCAGTGAGTTTATTGATTTATAGTCAGTTGTCGTTGTAATCAATGGATGAGTCTTCTTCAGTTGTCCTTGTTTCCAGTCGAGTATTGTTCAATGCTGCATATTTGCAAAGGTCTTACATCAACTCAATATTGACTAAAGCATCAAGACATATAACTGTGACTGGGGAATCCGTACAGACTAGGGAAGTTACACCAAAACATTGTGATCATGACAGTGCCCAATAGCAGACATAAAACTGTCAATTTTGTGTGGATTAATATTTTGGAGAAAGTGATTATGCAGACATTTTATGAAATTTATGAAGTTTGATACATGTAATGGTTTCTCTTACATCTTTATAACCGTTGTAGAAAGATGCCAAAAATAATCTTCTCATTCAAGGTTTGGTTTGTTTAGTCTATACACATACCAAGGTTTCTTGTCACAAGGGTAAACCATATTGGAGAAACATTGATCTAATCATCTGACCTCAACAATGAGAAATGTTGATTCAACCGTCTGAGTTTAACAACAAGGCACTAGATTGCTGAATGTTGATTTTCCTCGTCAATAGATCACATCCTGCAAAGAGAGGTGCTTCATAATACATTCTATCAGAACCACTTAGGACAAGTGTTCTCAAAGTCAATTCAATCAGGAGAATCCGTCTTCTAACCTCATCCACATTTTCACAGCACCCGTAGGATTTGCACAGTGACCAGATTGAATAGCTGAGGAAATATTTTGGGAAGGATTGATTTTTAGTAGGTGATAGATCCATGCATCCAGTCAGAAATTATTTACTCAATGGCTTTCTTACATTATTGCAAAGAAAGAAACCAATATCAAACTAAACACAAACCACCGTACATGCTGGTTTTGAAGGAGACTTTTTGAGCTGTCATTGTGTTTATTGATTTATAGTCAGTTGTCCTTGTAATCAATCGATGAGTCTTCTTCAGTTGTCCTTGTTTCCAGTCGAGTATTGTTCAATGCTGGATATTTGCAAAGCTCTTACATCAACTCAATATTGACTAAAGCATCAAGACATATAACTGTGACTGGGGAATCCGTACAGACTAGGGAAGTTACACCAAAACATTGTGATCATGACAGTGCCCAATAGCAGACATAAAACTGTCAATTTTGTGTGGATTAATATTTTGGAGAAAGTGATTATGCAGACATTTTATGAAATTTATGAAGTTTGATACATGTAATGGTTTCTCTTACATCTTTATAACCGTTGTAGAAAGATGCCAAAAATAATCTTCTCATTCAAGGTTTGGTTTGTTTAGTCTATACACATACCAAGGTTTCTTGTCACAAGGGTAAACCATATTGGAGAAACATTGATCTAATCATCTGACCTCAACAATGAGAAATGTTGATTCAACCGTCTGACTTTAACAACAAGGCACTAGATTGCTGAATGTTGATTTTCCTCGTCAATAGATCACATCCTGCAAAGAGAGGTGCTTCATAATACATTCTATCAGAACCACTTAGGACAAGTGTTCTCAAAGTCAATTCAATCAGGAGAATCCGTCTTCTAACCTCATCCACATTTTCACAGCACCCGTAGGATTTGCACAACGGCCAGATTGAATAGCTGAGAAAATAACTTTTTGTGTGGAATCATTTTTTAGAAAGTGAATATACAGACTTTCTATGAATTTAGTGGTATAATTAATGCCTTGAATTGGTGCCCAAAATAATCATTCAAGGTTTTGCTTGTTTAGTGTAAAGGCAGGCCATGGTTTCTTGTCACAAGAAAACCATATTGGAGAAACATTGATCTAATAATCTACATGTAGCTAATCTCAACAATGAGATATGTTGATTCAATCATGAATCGCTAGATTACTGGACATAGATTTTGCCCATCAATAGATCACATCCAGCAGAGAGAGATACTTTATAATACTTACGTACTTCATTCTATCAGAAACACTTAGGACAAGGGTTCTCAAAGTCAATTCAATCACAAGAATCTATCTTTCAACGGCTACCTTATATTATTGAAACAGAAGATCTATATCAAACTTAACAAAAACCAATTTAAATGTTGATTTTGAAGGAGACTTTTGGAGAGTTTAATGATCCACCAATTCCACAAAAACTGTAGAAGACCCTAAAACTCTAGATGACGTGTCACTTGTCGCAACAATTCTAGAAGACCCGTCACTTGTGACAACAAAAACTCTACAAGACCCGTGACTTGTCACAACAACAGCTCTAGAAGACCACTCACTTGTCCACAACAGCAACTCTAGAAGACCCATCACTTGTCACAACAGCAACAACTTTAGAAAACCAGTCACTTGTCACAACAGCAAAAACTTTAGAAGACAGGTCACAACAACTCTAGAAGACAGATCACAACAACTCTAAAAGACCGGTCACAACAAACTTTAGAAAACCTGTCCCTTGTCACAACAACAGCTCTAGAATACCCATCACTTGTCACAACAGCAACAACTTTAGAAAACCAGTCACTTGTCACAACAGCAACAACTTTAGAAGACAGGTCACAACAACTTTAGAAGACAGGTCACAACAACTCTAGAAGACAGGTCACAACAACTCTAGAAGACAGGTCACAACAACTCTAGAAGACAGGTCACAACAACTCTAGAAGACAGGTCACAACAACTCTAGAAGACAGGTCACAACAACTCTAGAAGACAGGTCACAACAACTTTAGAAAACCAATCATTTGTCACAACAACAACTCTAGAAGACCAGTCCCTTATCAAAAGAACAACTTTAGAAGACCAGTCACTTATCACAGCAACAACTCTAGGATACATGTTACTAAACAAAACAACAACTCTAGAAGATACATCAATTGTCCACAACAACGACTCTATTGTTATTGTTGTGGGCAATTCATGGGTCTTCTAGAGTTGTCCTCTTTGACAATAGGGTACAACTCAATGGTGGATATTTGCAAACCTCTCCAATTAGCTCAATGGTCAAAGGAATCTTACGAACCAATAAAGTTACAATCAGACATATGACAAGAGGCTTAAACAATGAACAAGCATGCATTTCCTCCCAAAACATAAATAAGAAATCTAAATAACTGTGTGACATTAACAAGCGTCTGCATAAAATGCAGTTTTTAGCAAATTTGCTAGTTGTATCAGAAAAATAAATAAATTAAATTAAACAT
This sequence comes from Lepidochitona cinerea, assembly GCA_963971465.1. Classification (NCBI taxonomy): domain Eukaryota; kingdom Metazoa; phylum Mollusca; class Polyplacophora; order Chitonida; family Tonicellidae; genus Lepidochitona; species Lepidochitona cinerea. The sequence continues at coordinate 42,807,254 of OZ020553.1, forward strand.
TTACACATAAGTGCTTCTTCTTAAGTTGTTGTTCAATAGAATAATTCACAATTATATGGTTTCTGCATCGACAATGAAGAAACTCATGTAAATCTATACAGTTGACTTTGGTATGAATACTGTATGCAGAAGTTCAATAAAAGCTAAATCTATGATCAGAAAAATGTATTATGAGACGTTACGGTGGATAAGAATGGGTCTTTCTCTGTTCTGTAGAGCCATTTTAGGAAATCTTTTGCTGGCACAATACCAACCCATCCAGACAAGTTTCTCGGGCTTTGCCAAAAATCTTTAACGATTTTTACCAGAGTCTGACCTTCATTTCTGAGAATTTGTTGACAAGATTACACTTTGCTTTCCACCAAATATTATTGGTAATGAGAATGTATTGGAAATGAGAAACTAGCTTGATTCAATAATCCAATCTTCAATGGATCATTTTTCCATTTTGCTGCTTGAATAAAATATTTGACTCGATAGAAATTATCCCATTACAAAAATATAGCATGGTAAAACAAGTTGGCTGTTCCAAGCAATATCATGGTTTGTCAAACATTATATACAGTTTCTTTTCTTTAAACAAGTATCAAGGGTATCCTGGATAAAAAATAGTTCTATCTATTTTGAGGATTAAAATTTCTTCAAAAATAGCAAGATTTTTTACTGATTTTGGGAGATGGAAGAGCATTTAGAAAAAAAAAGAAAATTGTCTACAGAAAAGTGGAAAATAGATGAGAAAATTATAATCTTTTATCTATCATATTTGTGGAAAAAATGCACTGTGTAAATTTTGGCAGACTCAACTGATGAGGGAAAGAGTTGCTCTTAATATACATCATTCAAGACCAGTCTGGTTTTAGTGACGTCAATGCATACTTGTTCGCAGTTGAATTTGTAGTGCATATCAGAAAAAACATTAAATTTGACAATCGCATCAATTCAATACCTATTTTTAAACTAAACTAAGAGGAAATTTGGGGATAATTTAGAAATGCCAAAAATAATTGTGCTGTTGAAAAAATATTTTAAAAAGTTGATTGAGTTAAAGCATATTAAAAATGGGTGAAAAAATCAAAGCCTTTAATTGCTAGAAGCAAACGTGTGCCAGGAGGCAAAAAAAGGAAGAAGAAAATTAATTTTAAAAATATCATCTAGACATTGATTATTATATTGATTAATTTACTTGAAAACTTGTTTTTTGGCAATAAGGGAGATTTTCATAATGTTTATTGATTACTTGCAAAAAGGTTGTCGACTTTAACTCTTTACTGACGATCATATTAACGTCACGATTGGCTTTTTTTAGAATTCAGGTTCGGTCCAAGGTTGTGATACTAAAGAACCTAATTGCATTCTAAGTGAGGGTCATGGGGTTAAATATGCCTTGGAACAGATGCCTTGAAAAAGCCAGAAGGGGAACAAAACCGAAAGCCATATTCTGCCTTAATTATTCCACTGTGATTAGCCTTTTAAAAACCATTTCATACAGGGAAGAAGAAGACAAATTTGGCCCAATATCTGGGCAATCTTTCAAATATTGTTTTTTTTAAAAATCTTTTTATCTTACAAACAACAACTCCAACATAACTTGAGCTAAAACCGTTGACTCTGTTGAAGATTTATTTATGAATCTTTATTACCAATGAGACACAAAAATACAAACAAAATATAATATTTGCAACAAAACCTGATTTATTCCATGCCTTTAGTGGTACATTGCAATGATCCTCTATATACAAGTACTAAATGTCCAATATAATATCAACCAGTCAACTACCTCCTTTTTTCAGAGTTTTAGAGGTCAGTTGACAGAATGGATAAGACAGCCAGCATGAAGTACTGGGGGCTGTTTCTCGACACCGACGTTACTTTGCGCCTAGTTGTAACGTCATGGTAACATATACCTTGAACATTACGTTACGACCAGGCGCAAAGTTACGACGGGCGTAAGTTGTGTTGAGAAACAGCCCCCTGGTAATAGGTGCCAAACTCAGGAATAAGTGTCTGATTCCCAGTTCGACCATCATTCAAAACTGGTAGAAGAATTTCTGCCACTTTTCAATAAAATGTAAATGGCAAAATGTTTGAGAAAAAATGTGACCATAGCTATCACTTATTTAAGTGGATATGCAGCCCCACAGAGGTCACCAATACCCACGGTCTGCTGTTGAGTCAGCTAGATAAGCTGGCAAAACCCTAAAATGTGAAAGACAGCTAAACATAAAGATAAGAACATGGAATGCAACAGCCTTAAATTGCCACGATATTTCATTGGATCTTGTACACTGGCATATGTTCTATTAACAGAACTCATGATCCTAATCTGATAAATTGGAATAGAACATGAAGAGATACATTTAAGATTGGTGAACAATTTTTACACGATACCTTACTGATGGATTAAATGGAGTTTAACATTGGATGCAAGACTATTTCACCAATATGCTATCTCAAACTAGGTGAAAAAGTGAAATGGATTGATTGGAGTTAAACATTGGATGCAAGACTATTTCACCAATATGCCATCCCAAATTGGGTGAAAAAATGAAAGCCCATGGAAAATTTTATACAATTTTTTTCTTTGAGTGGGCCGGGGGAGGGGGTAAGCCAAGTATGATTTCGAACCCGCAACAATTTAATAGCAGGCTTGTGTTGATGAAAACTCCAACTGAACTTGCTATATAAAACAGTTACATCGTAGATGACATACATCTAGATTACAGGAAGTCGAAAATTAATTCTGCTCAATGGATTAATATTATATCAATACAGGTTTTTAGAATGTATGTATTTAATTAACGCTAGTCTATCACAATGTAAAACAAAACCTGGCTTTGGTGTATTCAAGTAAATTATGTGGAATGGAATAGTAATGTACGACAGACTGGGGAAATTATCTTTACACTGGCTTATTACGTTTACAGACATTGGACATTAAATCTATTACAAACCAATCAATAAAATATTCAGACAGCGTTCTTCGAAATCTCTATTCATATCCTCAAATGGCTTGGTTAAAATGGTGCATAAGAGAAATATTCAATCAAATGCAGTCAACGTGAACGCGGCATTCAACCGTTCCAAATCAGTGACCTATGAAGAGCACAGTTATATGTAATGAGCAGCAGCATTGTCTGATTTGGAAACGCTCAGTTTTAATAGGCACTTTGGGATTTGAAGCACTCTTTGAAGTAATCCCAATAGATGGCGCGTTGTGCACTCCACAGCTAACTGATTCCAGAGTCGCCTCAAAGGGTTCCTGGTTACATCAAACGCAAATATAGCTAATACCATTGATTTCATTTTGCCTTTTTACTATTTGGCAAACACAAATTCTGATAACCAGCCAAGCAAAAACTTTATTTATATCACTTCCAAAGCAAAAAATTACATTCTTTCTTTATGTCCTTTCATTTCTATTATCGCATTACTGGATTTCTAAGATGAATTGATTGATGTTTTACACCACAAACTACATTATTAAACTTACATGGATATGGGATCATTTTTAAATTTAGCTGGGGAGAGGGCCGATTTCAAAGAAAGACATCAGAAACATCAATACAACTGATGACCCCCTTAGTAAAGGTCTGTTGTAGTACTTTTTGCATGCAATTTGAATTATTGAACAACAATCACATATATCATAGTTGAATTCAACTAATCTCAGATATCAAATTTTCTTAAGTAAATTCATTGCCATGGAATAATGCTGTCAGTGTGATCATGACAAATTGAAGACGTGGAATCACTTAATTTGAAATAAATAAAAATTATGGGTAGTTGCTTAAGTAAAACGAGACAATCCACTGGGAGCTAAACAGATTCTTATTTCTAACCTATAATTTGATTATGCAACCTCCCATTGTTTCGGATTGTTTGGACATGGCGCTGAAGATAGAGATGCAAAGGGGACTAACGCCTGTTCATTTTTAAGACATTTGATTGGTCAACACATGCAATTTGTAGTGTAAAAATAGGACTTTATTTCACATGATTTGACAATAGCTTGTTAGATGCTACAAAAATTTAACGTCCCTGATCTTATTGTGCAATTCAGTTGCATGCTAAGCATCGCACCATAAAAATGGGCAGCGGTGCTCTAAGAAACGAATACATTGCTCTGAAGGTTTTTTTTTTTTAAACTTTCATTTTTCATGGGACAATTGAGTTAATGCTAGGTATTTTAACCTTTAACAACAAGATTTTTATTATTGTTCACATAAGACCATTATGTCAAGATAACTGGATGAGAAAAAACAATTCTTTGAACTCGTACCAGAAAAAAAAATCTCTTGATCTTTTATTGGTTTCGGTAAATGTCACCCTTGAATCCTATTTCAATGATAACTTATGGCAAATTGTAGCGAGTTTGAGTCAAAACGAGGCAATATCCTGACCTAAGTGTTCCGCTTTTTGAAGACGATTTGGCAGATTGGCCCTCCAAAGTTACGATTTTTTTTCTTCAAAGGATACAGCCTATTTAATCCTGCCATTGAAATAAACATAATGCTTTTGATACACATTAAACACATAATATCTCAACTTCATAATGGCACTGAAACTCAGAACAAGGCTAAAAGTACTGGAGCTTTAGAGCACAAGTACAACATTGGGCGGTGAGAAACAAATCATGGAAAAATAGAGAATACCCAGTTTGGTCACAGATGCCAGAAATTGACTCCACTAAGCACATGGATTAATTCTTCAAATATTGGAAAATCTGTATGATTTTGACGGATCTGTTGCCCAGAATGTGAGGAGAAATGGACTGGCGCTTTATCATTGATCTATAACTGTCAAAGCAAAGCCAAAAACTGCAAAATGAACACGTACAAGTTTGGAATCCTACAAAGACCTGTCTGCTCATTTCCTCATGGCCATGTTAACATTACAACCGGATTATCGCAAAACTTTCTTGTAGTGTGTTATCTTAAACCAATTTTCTTGAATAATAAAGCATTTTTTCTTTGTTCTCTGATTCATAGCAACCAGTTTTATCAAATCTAAATCTGTCAATTTGTCTACTGAAATAAGTTAAAGGTAAAAATAATCAATGCCATTTGAACTTTATGGAAACAAGAATTTTTTTTCATATAAGCACAGATTCAATTCCTCACATACATATATTTATATCTATGAAAATTAAAACACACGGGCAAAGGGAAAATCTTCTTGACTATAATAACCATGGAGATTAATTGTGTTTAAAAAGGGGTATGTCATTTAATTTTGTCCCAGTTAGCTGGGGAGCAAAATCAGCATATATTTCTCTCCAGTTGGTAAGATGAAGAAAGAATTTCTAAAGCTGCAAGCAGCCATATTAAAAAGAGTTGGTATATATAGGTCTGGAAGATCGTCTTTGCTTTTTATGGCAGCAAATTTTGGGTTATTTTCAGATGTTTCAAATTGCTATCCATAAATACCTAGTTTTGATATTTGTTAAAAATCAATCAGTTCACAATACAACCTGTGTACCTGGCACGAAGTCATGAATAGTCCCTTACTAACGTAACTATTCATCCAAATTCACAAAAAGGGAAAAAGGATACAATGATAAAAAAATCTGGTTACAGCTGAGCTCATATTAATTTTTTTTAAAATGCCTGAAAATTTCGAAACATTCATGTTTATTTATGAATATTTAAATAAAATGCATATGTCTTCCTGACAATTTGGTGGCATATATATTCCTCAAAATTCATAAGCACATAATGTTCCTGAAAAGTTTTTTCAAGCATTTACATAAGTTCCTAACAATTTTCAATCATGCATCTGTTCCTGAAAAAAAATGTCAAGCATGCATCTATATTTCGGAAAATTTTAAGGCACATTTACTTATTTCTGCTAAGTCCTGCAAGTTGTTAAGCATGCATGTATAATCATTAAAATTTTGTAAAAAATAAGTACACATCTTTAGAAATTGTTAAGCATGCCAAGGAGAACAACAAAATACTGTAAAATTGATATTTATCTATATTTGTAACAAGCGTTAAAACTTTAAAGATCAACCCTGGATTTGAAGAGAACACAGTGGTTTACCATGGAAAAATGAAATAATTAGAAGACTGATTGATAGATTGGGGAATAACATTGCCCCCCCCCCCCCCTTATCCTCTCACAAACAGTTAAGAAATCAACAAAACAAATTAACCTGCAAAAACAATGATTTTCATCTCATGAAAACAGTCCAATTGATTTTTCTCCTGAGCAGTTTTTTTAGGGGAATTATGTGTAAAACAGGAAATGGTCATCTCAATATGTCATTGTACCATAAAAGAATTTATAAAAAGTGCAATATTTAAAAAAATTTGCATGAAATTATTCTCCAATATGTACTTAACAAGTCTCAGTGAAAAGAAAAAGAAATTTTGTGCACAACACATGCAGAATTCAATGCTTTTTTTACCGCTATACCATCATTGCGGAAATTAGCTATGAGACATGGTGTCCTACAGGAGATGCGTGATGATTTCACACACGGCCACTGTTATGACAGTGTTTTTTCAAGGTAGCTTAAAATAATGGCAACGCGGCTGAAAATAACGGTTGTGTAGGCCCTCGAAACCCTGAGAATGCACACACCTGAGGATGTACGACATCACTTTTGTGAATAGTTACCAAAAATATGCAGAACTTTTCTCCTCATTCTTTTTGTGACCATAAAGGGCCTTACACTGCTTACACTAAGGTTTTTTTTTTTTTTTTTTCAATTATAAATTTAGTCCATATATATATACGTAGTACATGTACAAACATTTTCAAAAGCTGATAAAATCCTTGTTCACAAACTGTGGTGACACTAAGATTACCACACGATTTAACTGTGGCTCATGAAAAGACATGGTGAAACTGGGTGAGACATTTAAAAGCAGGTGAAAAAAGGTGCCAATTTCGTAAAAAAAATTCCAGCCACTAACCTGTCTCACTGTACTCGGACATCTTGAAATTTCAGCTGTGAATCTTTAGTTTCGCGAGAAAAAAGTTTTGTCCAAATTCGGACACCACATCCAAAGTGTAAGTCCAATATGAATAGGTATCCAAATGCAACTTAGGGAGAAGCAGGCAAGATATGCAGGCACTATTCTATTAGCTATGGTTTGATGACTATCTTAGCAAACAGACGACACTGTCAAAAGCACACCTGAAATCAAGAGGGGGTTCGGGATGTACAACAACAACAATGGGTTAAAGCTATAAACAACAAGCGCACAAATACTAAATACGGAAAGCTCGATTTTTCAACAGAAAGTTTCAACTGTTAGTTATCCGTACTCAATGCAAAAAGTACTGCAACACCTTCAGACGTTAATTTTTCAAAGTGAATCTCGTGATGATGATCTCCCGCTTTCTGCCAAAGGAACCTTCAAGAATATTGCATTATCTAATTAATTACAGGAATCATGGTCCCACAAAGAAGTTTGAAGCAGCGTTATTGTTGAGTTTTACGATTAATAAGGCAGAAAGCATGAAAACTACACAGCAGGGAAAAGCAGAACAATGAAGGCCTACTAGACGACGGGTACAACATATATTAAAGCTATTGGCAACCACCTAAAGTAGAAAAAGCTGAAATATGTAAGCTCAACTGGGAAATACATGGCTGTATATATGAATATGCTATGAACTTTCAAACGACAACAAAAAAATAATTCAATGTTTCTAATACATTTTTTGACAATGATGGAATATTTGGTTGGGTAGATTACATGTTTCTTGCCATGGGAATGATAATATCCCAACAGAGGAGCAATAGTATTCATTGAAGTATGGATACTAACGCAGAAGGTAAGCAAACATAGGGTGGTATAGGTTTTTTCACTTCACAATTGTTTTATGGTATTGGTGGAACATTTGTCAAGGTAATAAAAAGGCATAAAATCATAATTCTAGACATGAAATTTGCAGTCCTACAATGTGATATTATTATTATGAACACTAAAACACACGGAAAATCTCCTTGTCTAAAAAGTTTCTAATTGTGTTAAATATTATTGGTGTCTTAACTATTAAAGTAAAATTATAGAAATCATTATTAAAGTTAATGGTATAATAAATGGTCATTGGCTACTAGAAAATAGTGTGTTTATCAAAAGCCATTGGTTTTTAAGTATGACAGTAGATCAGCATTGTTTGGGACATCGGAAAACTATAAATGCCTGAGCAACGAACATAAATGTTATGGAACCTTTTAAAAGCTTTAGAATGTCATATTCAACTTTAAAATGTTAACCATTGGAAAGACAAACTAACATGAAACTAATTAAACCTAACAAAATGCAGTTGTATGAAAAATTTGCCTGAACCATTCTCTACCCAGAATCACCAATACTCTAGAGAAAAACTTTCTGATCTTACAGTGCCAACGTTTTTTTCTCTCTCGATCACTGTATGTGGAATAGTTGCCAGGTACTTCCCTCTGGGCAAAAAGCCCGGTTTCCTCCCAACTAAATCTAGCAACGCTGCCACATAAGTCAAATAATCTTAAATTTGGCATGAAACATCGATCAATTAATAAACCAAGGGTTTTCTATGAACTCAATTCATTTCAGAAAAAGCTCAATTGCACTTACAAAATCAGAAATAATGCTGAATTCAAGTTGGAAAAAATATATTGCTTAAGATTACGGTCACAGAAACGTTGACTTAAATGAAAACGTACATATCATGTCCCACCAAAAAAGAATGAACTTACCAAAAGAGAATCTGTCGTGATATGGTTTTGGGACACACACTATGAACTCTATTGTATTTATGATGCTAATACTATATGTAGATACAGTTGCATGACTAAGGACATACATTTTACTTGGGGCTAAACTTTGATGCTCCAGAACCTTACCATAGAAACGATTCTGGTCAGTTTGTGGGAAACCAGGACATTCTTGCACAAATTACTACACCGGGTGGTTCCCCACAAATGAACTTGATTGATGTGAGTCACATTGCATGCTTAGTAGAACTCATTTTTTATGGTACACCAAAAACCTTAAGGGTAGAATTAACCTGATAAGATTTTGCACCATGAGTTCATTGTAACATAATTAATGACCATTGCTCCAATAAAACAGTGATTAATATATCTTAAGTATGGCAAGGTGTCAAACGTTTATAAAGGGAAGAAAAAATATATAATTGATTGATTGATTGTTTGGTGTTTTATGCCGCGCACAACATTATTTCACTTATATGGCGGCGTTGCCAGTTTTATTGTGGGTGGAAACTGGGCTCTATGCCCAGAGGAAACCTACGACCTTCCGGTGGTAACTGGCAACCATCCCACATAGGTCGTTCGCGTGAAAACACATTCAGAAAATTTTCCAATTTTTTTTGGACTGAGTGGGATTCGAACCCACGACCCATTGGTGAAAGGCTGTTCGGATTGAGCGTCCAACGCTCTACCCATTTAGCCACAGAGGCCCCCCTAAAAATATATAATAAATTTAGTTAAAGAAGACCGAGTAACATTATCAGCAGCTTTCAGTGAACTTAATAATGATTAATACCAATGTTCATTTGGGACATCAAACTTGCCCCTATGTAAGCTAAATAAATCCCAATAGCAGATTATGACAAGTCTGCACTGGGGCAAGTTCAATCGACTCATATGTTGGTTTGCAAAAATAGTCTGTTGTAGGGGTTAGTTCATCAGCAGATTAGCCAATCAAATTGTAGTCTTTACTGTAAACTCACTGGAAAGAAAATTATAACTGATTGGTCAACAAGCTAATAAAGGTTATTTACAAGTACAAAACCTTAATATGAAACATATGGTATTTTGTTTGAGGATATCGAATCAATGAAGCAAGATCAATGGAAAATGGTTAAAAGCATACAAGATATTTAACAATCAGTTTCCAAGAGTTGGATAAACTGTGTAAATGGTTCCAAGCCATACTGTCTGTTCATTTCTGCTGGGAATATTGCCCTCTTGGAATGCTCCATTGGAATTCTGGGGAAGAATTATATGACCATCAATGACTACAACCATTCATGCTACACATTGGTTTCAACATAGTATTGATTTTCCTCGCTGTTAGATAAGTTGTTGGTATTTAAAGCGAAGAATTTCTACAGAGTCTCTGAATTTGGAGGTCGAGACAAAGTCTGTTAGAAGCTTAGCCAGGCAGCGGTAATGTCGTTTAAGTAGATTCTCGTTTAAACAAATCCCATCGGTAATCGTTTACATGTTTAGTTACAGATACTCCTGCCAACATTGATTTCTCGTTAGCTCGAAAAATGGTGAACACTAATTAGAAAGCTCTTTTTTACTTCCTGAGTGCACAGCTAAAACCTCAAGAAAAAGCAGAAAATTAATTCTGTACTTTTGACCTTTTTGTAAGATTTTGGACAGACAGATTTGAATTTCTAATGTTTTGACTTTTCTCACTTTTTTCTAAGCCATTAAATGCCCATTGGAAACACAGTCCTGAAATATACATAGGCACAATTAGCCAATGCTATATTCCTGGAAACTGTTTTATGTAATCAGTGCATTTAACTTGAACTGAATTTTAGACAAGGAGATTTTCCCTGTGCCCGTGTGCTATAGTGTTAAAAAATATATACCAGCCCCTTCAAACCAGACAGGCTTTTGCCAATAGGTAAATTATATAAAAATCTATATTAAAATAAAATAATAAAAAATATCTTTGGAGTCGTCTCACACAATTGGGAAGTACATACCATACTAATTCTATAAATTACAGCCGAATCAACCATATTTCTGGTTATGGCTTATGAAGGCCCTTTTGATATTACTGAGCCAAGAGCTAAAATCAATAAAACTTTTTAAAGCGGATTTTCTTAAGAATTAGGTAACCCATCTTTGAGTCATCTGGCCGTTACAAGATAACCGATTTTCACTGATGGCGGTTTAAGTAGGGATTGGAACACTTCAACTCAAGTCAACAAAGATAAAGTTAAAATCTTGTGCCATGTTTAAAGAGCTTTATTGAATTCCACTGAAAACAGTTTAAGTGGGGATCAGAATGAATAAACTCGAGTCATCAAAGATACACTTAAAATGTTACGCCACATTTACAGGATTTTATAGATCCATTTTTTAAGCTTTAGTATCAAGCTAACTGTAGATGAATCGAGTTAGAATGAATATCCACATAGTTACCTGATTTCTTGATAAGCATATAAAGCTACAAGAACAATTATAGCAAACATTTGCAAAAAAAACTTTAATGTTATTTTAATTACCCAAAAGATTCTGGATATAGGCTTTCTCTTTATAATTCTGTCAATGTTTCATTGAAAATAGTTCCATCTGACATATTCAAGAGTTTCTCTTTTTGAAGAAGACTATCTTTGCAATAAGAATGAAAGCATGTTGAAATTAGGGACATTATATCTTCTCTCACTCACTAAATTGAAGAAAAAATGTGTGATTTAACTGAAACTCTACGTATTATAGTATACTATAAGTCCCTTTAAAGTCAACCATATCTGTGGTTTTTATATTGATATCCTTTTGATACTTCAAAGCCAACTGGTGAAATCAATAAAGATCATACACCACGCAGACTTTCTTTAGTCCAACAGGAAACTTTGCAGGGGGTATTATGTAACCCGTCGGAAAGTCATCTGGCCGTTACAAGATAACAGAATTTCATCGATGGTGGTTTAAGTAGCAATTGGAAGGTGCACATAAAATCTTATGTCATGTTTAAAGCGTTTTATTGAATTCCACTGAAAACAGTTTACGTAGGGATTGGAATGATTAAACTCAAGTCATCAAAAATACACTTAAAATCTTATGCCATGTTTACACAGTTATATCAAGTTTAGTATCAAGTTAACTGTACATGTAAGAATGGATATCTAGTAACCAAATAAACAACATTGACAAGTGACCAGGATCAAGTTTTTAATAAGAATATAAATCTATAGATTTTAACAATATCTGTGGTTTGTATATTGAGGTCCTTTTGATATTTCAAAGCCAACTGGTGAAATCAATAAAGATCATACACCAAACAGACTTTCTTTAGTCCAACAGGAAACCTCGCAGGGGGTATTATGTAACCCATCGGAAAGTCATCTGGCCGTTACAAGATAACAGAATTTCATTGATGGTAGTTTAAGTAGCAATTGGAATGCTTCAACTCAAGTCCTCGAAAGGTACACTTAAAATTGTACGCCATGTTAAAACAGTTTTATTGAATTCCACTGAAAACAAGTAGGGATTGGAATGATCCAACTCAAGTCATCAAAGGTACACTTCAAATCTGACTCCATGTTTACACGGCTTTATCGATCAAGTCTTAAAGTTTTAGTATCAAGTTAACTGTACATGTAGATGAATTGAGTAAGAATGGATATCTAGTTACCAAATAAACAACATTGACAAGTGAGAAGGATCAAGTTTTTTGTTAAGAATATAAATCTATAGATTTTAACCATATTTGTGGGTTTTCTATTGATATCCTTTTGAAACTTCAAAGCCAACTGGTGAAATCAATAAAGATCATACCGCGCAGACTGTCTTTAGTCCAACAGAAACTTTGCAGGGGGTATTATGTAACCCATCGGAAAGTCATCTGGCCTTTACAAGATAACAGAATTTCCTCGATGGTAGTTTAAGTAGCAATTGGAATGCTTCAACTCAAGTCATGGATTGATTGATTGTTTGGTGTTTTATGCTGCACTCAAGATTATTTCACTTACATGTATATGGCGCCGTGGCCAGTTTTATTGTGGGAGGAAACCGAGCTTTATCCCCGGAGGAAACCCACAACCTTCAGGTGGTAACTGGCAACCCTCAAGTCATCAAAGGTACACATAAAATCTTATGTCATGTTTAAAGCGTTTTATTGAATTCCACTGAAAACAGTTTACGTAGGGATTGGAATGATTAAACTCGTCATCAAAAATACACTTAAAATCTTATGCCATGTTTACACAGTTATATCAAGTTTAGTATCAAGTTAACTGTACATGTAAGAATGGATATCAAGTAACCAAATAAATAACATTGACAAGTGAGAAGGATCAAGTTTTTTAATAAGAATATAAATCTATAGATTTTAACCATATCTGTGGTTTTATTATTTATGAACACTAAAAACCACGGGCACAGGGAAAATCTTCTTGTCTAAAATAACCACGGAGACAAGTTTCTAATTGTGTTAAAAAGAGGTATATCATTTAGACCTTTATACCCCATCATAAATTGTGTGGTTTTTATATTGATATCCTTTTGATATTTCAAAGCCAACTGGTGAAATCAATAAAGATCATACACCACGCAGACTTTCTTTAGTCAAACAGGAAACTTTGCAGGGGGTATTATGTAACCCATCTGAAAGTCATCTGGCCGTTACAAGATAACAGAAGTTCATCGATGGTAGTTTAAGTAGGGATTGGAATGAATAAACTCAAGTCATCGAAGATACATTTAAAATCTTACGTCATGTTTAAAGGGGCATGAGCTGCCAAAATGTTAATATTTTGACGTTAAAACAGAATGTTGAAATTATTCGCTATTTTTCTCAAGACGTATAATTCAGAAGCTTTTTAGTGCTTCTAGTCCCGAAAATGTACGATAAAGTATTATTTTGAACTAACTTTGGCTTAGAATGAATGAATGGTCGTTACAAGATAACAGAATTTCATCGATGGTGGTTTTAGCAGCAAATGGAATGCTTCAACCCAAGTCATCGAAGATGCACTTCAAATCTTACTCCAAGTTTTAGTATCAAGTTAACTGTAGATGAATCAAGTAAGAATGGATATCAAGTGACCAAATAAACAACATTGACAAGTGAGAAGGATCAAGTTTTTTGTGATAAGAATATAGAACTAAGACAGAACAGTAATAGCAGCCATTTGTACAAATCGAAAAGGAATTAAAATTTACTGTTGGGTTTTCATTTTAAAATTATATTACATAATCATGTTGTTTGGTTGAAAATGGTAATCCAAGCCAAATATTCAAGACATTATTTCTTTGCTTTCTTTAAAAGATATGATTTCAATCCAGTAAATAAATTGTGCTTTCGCATGGAAGGGTTTTATGCTATGCTATTTCTATAACTCACGGTCGCCAACAATATCTCTGGTTCATGGTGCATATAAACACGAAACCCTTTTGATATTTTACAGCCATGGGGTGAAATCAATAGAAAGGGAGCATTATAAGAAATAGGTTTTTCTTGCGGCAAAAAGTGTTTCTTAAGTCTAGCCCTAAAGATTCACAGGAGGTTTATGATTGCTTGTTGTTTTACGCCGCCTTCAAGCACAGGAGGTTTATGATTGATTGATTGTTTGGTGTTTTACGCCGCGCTCAATCACAGGAGGTTTAAGAAATCCATTTAAAATTCATCTGGTCCTAATAAGAAGTTTAAGTCCGAATTAGAATGCTTGAACTAAAACCACTTAAAATCTTACAGCCTGTTTACAGGGCTAGATTGATCCCCATTTGAAGCTTATACTCGCTTGTACAAGTTTGTTCATTATAAATCTAAATGTCCGCTTATCATTTTCCATCCTAGTAAATTAATACCTTTTTAACGAAAATAAACACATAGGGGCACAAAAATGAAATCTTATGACTGAGTGACATAAGAGAAGTTTCATAATTTAAATAGCAGGTCAATGACATATGAAGATTTTTTTAAAAGCAGAAACTGTCAACACTTCACAGAAAACAATCCTATTTGTTACATTCTTGTGGATGTAAACTTCACTTTAGACAGTTCACACTCGTTTCCTTGATTAAATATGCATAGTTTCATGTTTACCATATCTTTATGAACACTAAAACACACGGGCGGAAAATCTTCTTGTCTAAAATTACCATGGAGACAAGTTTCTAACTGTGTTAAAAAGAGGTATATCATTTAGACCTTTATACCCCATCATAAATTGTTGTAATAAACTAAACCTATGATATTTCCATATAAGTAAACATTTGCGATTGATCAGTAGGTAAACTTTCGGTAACGATGTGCAATTGAACAGTAACTCTTTATGACCAGGTAATGGATAATCCTAATAGATTGTAAATATTAACCTCAGGTAAATCTGCACAGGTGTGTGTGATTAAGCAGGTGTAAATCAGTTTACACCATTTCACTTCTCTTAATTGCTGCTTATCATGCACTTCAAAAGCATGTACAGTTCCTACTTACCCATCCTATATAATTGAATGACAACAAAGATACTACTAGAGCTAACGAAGCCTCCATGATTTGTCTGACAGAATGGTTCAATATTAGAAAGCATTGCCACAGTGACATTAAGAAGCAATATCTTGTCAACTATTATAATATTACACGTTTATATATATAAAACTATGATGCGGGGGCTAATTCATCTTTCACTTCTACACACTGATGGAAAGACAAGATTGACAAGTACGCTTTATGACATATTTTGGAAAAATTCATTAAATTTTCAAATGAATTTACATTTGATAAACCTATAATGTTCAAATATTTTCATATCTACTTTTTGATTCCAGAGTATATAATGGCTATCTTTTTTTTCTGGCGGCATCTAATCCAAAAAGGTGACGCGGAAAGCTGTCAGAAGCCAATAATTGCGGATGTCCAAAGGATTGTGGGACAGTTCCCCGGGGGGTAAATGTAGGCTACTTTAATTATATCATTGTGCCAATTACATGCAAGTAGAGATAGGGATGAAATGAGCGATCAATATCAAATGCGCCCACAAAATATTCTGACTGCAAAAATAACTGGTCTTATTAATGTTACTTGCCAGTAGCCTTGCACCCCTATGATAAATAATTCATTGGTTAACGAGCCAAGCTACATCAGGCTCTGATATAGCTTTGTTTTTATCATTGGCTGGCGTACAAAAGAAAACAGGTTCGTAAACAGTATCTGGTGACCAAGAGGTTCCTATCGATGATTATCTAGAGCATCGTTTTGGTGCAAAGGAAACGTTAAACGTTTTATGCTCTTTGACCTTTGTCTGCAAGATTTATTTCTTCGTAACTCTCACTGTTTTTCACCGACTTACCAATACACGGTTGCTTAACTACCAAATAAATCTCTGAGAAATGAGAGACATTTTGAACCCTAAGGGTTACTGATGCCAACTTGCTGTTTATCTGATATCATTTCTAATGGCTAATGGTTTTACACTAGAAAGAACAGCAAACACATGAATCCCAAATCAACCATCTATCGTTGGTCTCCAAAGATACTTCCTATCCTATTCTATTTCATTATTTAATAAATCTATACCTTTTGTTAACATTAAAAAAATCATGCAGTTTAAAATTTAATTTAGAAATAACCTTTCTATCTTCAGAACTGAAACATTAGGGGGGGGGGGATCTGAGCATCGACAAAAGGCCTGTGTCAGACTGAGGGACTACTTCTCTAACCGATTGAGTTACTGAGGCCCCTGTGATTGTTGATCACGTGTAGGATGTTTTATACTGTTTTATAAAATTTGAAGAAGAGACCTGTGTAATATTATAAAATAACCAAATGATAAAAATAAGAGAATTCAAGATTATATCAGATATGTGGTATCGCTACAAGGATCTTCTGACTGAAAGCTCCTAGGACCTGGCAACCAGAATACACAGATAGTATAAAACCAATTTAAACATTTAAATGAAATTAAAATTGAATGGCAGAAAAACATTACAAGAAAATACCTGACAAACAAAGGCCAGCCCTTTATATTTGAAAACTCCTCAGAATTTTGGAATAATTATACTCAATGTAATTAATTTAAATTATAGAAATTAATTTTACTTAGGTCCTAAATCATTGATATATGTCATAGTACAAAGGTACTTTTGTCAAGCCAGTTAAATTTGTGACCCAATTGATGAAAGGTGGGGGTAACTACATGTATTACTCTTAAGACTGTGCCATGGACTGAGCCATGGATGGGCTGAGATTGTGCCATGGATGGACTTAGACTAAGCCATGGAATGAGTCATGGATGGACTGCTGAGACTGAGCACTTGAAGGCCCTCACATTTTATTGAAAGATAATCCCTAAGCCCTTTTAAAGAATACAAAGGCATCAGAGCAATAAGCTTCAAAACCCACAATTTTGGCTTTGGTGTCTTTTCATTTCCATCAGGTCATAATAGCAAGGCCAAATTCTACTTAACGGTCTTTAAAGGGTGCCCAAAATTCTGTGAAATACAAGGTCTATTGCCAGAATTCAAAGGCAGGACCATACTAGCTAGCGTATGCATGGGAATGGTCATAGGGGTGGGAGCCTGATGGTAGGCCACAATGACCGCTTGATCAGACCCTGTCAAATTTAATCACACCTTATTCACAGATGCCTCGTAATCAGCTGCCTAGGATCACTATCAAAAGTCAGAATAAATAACAGCAGTCATCCATCAAAGTGCATGCAATATATACCAGCACTACATTCCACACCACACATAGGATGGAGTATGAATCGTAGGTTGGGGGGGTTTCTATATGACCAGCAATGACTTTTCACCAACCAGTCTTTAAGTCACACTGTAGCCATTTTCAGACTCTTTTGCAGTCAGATTATCAAAAAAGAGTATTTAAACATAATACCTTGAATAACTTAACATAGAATTTGCATTTGCAGGTTTTAATTGCTAAATGCTTTGTTTAAAGATTGTAAATATCATAAGTATGCAGTCAAAAAAACCATCATGGGAATCAATGGGTTATCAGTATCAATCCTTAGATGTTTCCTAAGCTTAGGCCGTTTACCTCTGGTTTACGAGGGTCAGTGACCATAAACGATTGATTGACTGCTGTTTTACGCCAAACTCTAGATTATTTCACTTATATGGCGGCGTAGCCAGGTTTAGTGGGGGAGGAAACCAGGCTGATTGCCCGGAGGAAACCGTTGACCTTCCGTGAGTACCTGGCAATTCAACCACATACAGCGATGAAGCGAAAAAATCCATGAAAAAACACATTTGCCCACATTTTTGATAGGTTTGAAGAGCAGCATGAAGTCTATAATCCAATAAACGACCTGCTGACACGTACACACTCTGATCTGTCTCCAGAAGAAGGAAAATGCAGGTGAGCCGCCAATGGCTCCCCTTAATTTCCCTGGGAGAGTTGTCACTCTCCTTGTATCATGAGAACAACACATTTTTCCTGGGGAATTTGGAGATAGAATGTGTGATTGATCAAGGGGGACAGTGTGGATATTGGTTGCTGTTGAAGTTCCTTTATTAAAGGATTTAATTTTGAAATTCCAGTCTTTTAGCTTAATTAAAGTGGCATGAGATGCCAAAATTTTGAAATTTTTCTGTTAAAACACAATGTGAAAATTATCAACAAGTTTTATCAAGACAATTCAGACTGGATGGATTTTCCTCATTCCACAACAATCATTTTGTTTTTTGATGACTTTCAAAGCCTCTTAATATAGTGACAATCAAAATTAAAACGTTTAGGACACTTTTAATAAGGAAAGTAATGAACCACTCACGAAACAATAGAGGGGCAGGGGAGTGTGAAGGAGACAAAGTATGATTGCTCTCTCCTCTTGCTAAACCTATATCTGATGATACCCTTTTCGGCAAACCGCTGCCCTGAGGTCAGAGCATAGGCTGAGTAATTGCCTGGTACATAAACCAGAGGGCAAATACTCCGTAAGAGAAAATAATCCGATTGATTGAGGGCCTATATGAATTAGTTATAACATTTTGCTTTGACCATTTATATTCCGTTATAATAATTCTATTAACAGTTACTATTGAAGCATTTTAATTGTCGGTATTTTTTTTCGGAAAACTTTTCCCCCAAAAAAGATGGTTTAACATTGTATCAAAGAATATCTATCGGATGCAAATTGGATTCTTAAAATGCCAAAGCCAACAAAAGCAATACCAAATATAATGAGCAGTCCATATCCTCAGCTTTATCTGACAAACGAGCGAATAATACCTAGAGTTATGGCGGTAACAGAGAGCAATTTATCACACATATTGAGAATTCCAACTTGCTGCATTTTATAACCGCTGAGAACAGATAAAATATTGACCATTTATCAGGATTATGGACCAAATCCTTTCAAAAATTGCACGTCGTTTCCAACCATTTAGCTGGATTATTTCCTTGCTGTAATTATCTTAAAAAGTGGGTGACCCGGTGTGGAGGGGTATGTCATTTAGACCTTTATACGCGATCATAAGTTCTTGTAATAACCAAAAGTCCAGGATATTCCTATGTTTATTAAACTGATTTTACATATCGTTAGCTCAACTAAATATGCTTTATTCGGCAACGTTTTAAGTCTATAACGGTAAGGAGGACATTATCCAAGCATTAATGGTAGAGTGACGTTAAGTCGACTTTACACCCAGGGACAAAGACCTGAAGTGATAGTTCTATAATATCACTTTAGCAATTTCCAGGAACGCTTCACACCAAACTGGATTTTCTACTTTTGGTCAGCACTTTCACAAAATCCATATAGAAGGTTTACTTACTGAATCAATACTGGCTTTAGGTTATTCTGTTCTATGCCCATATAACCAGTGCAGTCAGTTTACTAAAATATTCTGATTGATTAACTGGTTAAAGAATCCAGCAAAAAAATCAGAGCTAATCCGTAACAATCCTTCTATACAGCTTGAATTGTAATAAATATGTGACCAATTATTTGACACCGCACTCAAGATTATTTCACTTATATGGCAACGCTGCCAAGTTTAGTAGCCCATACATATAGCATTATGTTTTGTTTATATCTAATGAAATATCATGGGTTTAGTTTATTAAAACAACTTATGATTGGGTATAAAGGTCTAGATGATGTACCTCTTTTTAACACAATTGGAAACTGGTTTCGATGGTTATTTTAGCCAAGAAGATTTTCCCTGTGCCTGTGTGTTTTAGTGTTCATAAATATATATATACATCATTGAAATTCAAAGGCCAATTTTTCTATTAACTGTCTGAATACAGGGGAAAAAATAAAACAAAATTCTTGGCAGCTAAGGACATATTCAATGGCACTCTTTTCCAAGGTTTACCAGTATAAAGAATGATTTTTTGGGGCAGATATTCCTGTCAACTTAATTGATTCCAATTGGCGTAAATAAGCACTGGATGAAAAAAAAAATAGTTCCAAATTCGTCCAACTTCTAAATCGTAACAGTTTTACAACAACATAGTGTGTTCAATATCTAATTACTGTTCAAATTAGTGTAAAACAATCAGTATTCTGTGTTTTATTCAATTACTGACTGTTCCATCACGTTAACAACAACACACTCAATAGAACATCAGATAGGCTGAATTAAAGCCACTGTCAGCAAATCCACAGATGAAGGTAGGTAATTAAATAGTACTCTATTTATTGACTTTACTCAGAGCCAGGTAATGAACAGAATTAATTGATCACACTTGGGAAATTAACAGTAGTTTCATCCTTAACAAGAAAGGTAGGTGTCAGTGATATTATTTTTTTGCAGGAATCCTTAGGGCCCTGAGAAAATTGGCA
This sequence comes from Lepidochitona cinerea, assembly GCA_963971465.1. Classification (NCBI taxonomy): domain Eukaryota; kingdom Metazoa; phylum Mollusca; class Polyplacophora; order Chitonida; family Tonicellidae; genus Lepidochitona; species Lepidochitona cinerea. The sequence goes on from OZ020553.1 coordinate 42,827,714, forward strand.
CCTATGTTCATAATAGTGATGAACTCCCTTTAGGATTATGTGTAAAAATATATGTATGGTCGGCCAAGGCAAACAAAAACACTACGGAAAATGGCTTAATGAACTTTGTAGTGGAATTGCCCCCAATCCAAAAATAAGTATATTTTTGAACACTAAAACACACGGGCACAGGGAAATCTTCAAGGCAAACAAAAACACTAAGGTAAACGACTCAATGAACTTTGTAGTTCAATTGACCCCCAAATCCAAAAAAATATATATTTAAGAAAACTAAAACACACGGGCACAGGGAAAATCTTGGAGACAAGTTTCTTATTCTTTAAAGAGGGGCATATCATTTAGACCTTCATACCCAATCATAAGTTGTTATAATGAACCAAACCCCATGGTATTTCCAAAAATATATAAATATGCAAAAATATACTATTCAAACTTAGAAGATTTCATTCATGTTTATATTTTCAACTATTTCCTGAAAAGATATTTCGTTGAAAATTAGAGCAAAACTAGGTTTTTTTAATCCATTGCTAAAGTTTTTAGACTATAAAAACCCTAAAGTTTGTTTGTCTTCAGATTTTTATGAACACTTAAACACAAGGGAACAAGGAAAATCTTCTTGTCTTCATGTAGATGACCATAGCATAAAAAAACCTTAAGTTTATTTGTCACCAGATAGGTGCTGGTTGTATATAAATAAAATGACCATATATTGTGCTGAGCATAAAACAATCCACCTCAACAAATGTCTTCCGAGAGTTCAACATCAAAAATACCCCAAAATGAGCAGTAACAAATTCATTTATATTAAGATGATAATTTTACAGTTTCTCATTTTTTTACAAGACACTTATTTGTCTAATGACTGTGTTCAGGGCATAATCTAGGACAAAAGTTTGGGCACCCATGCCTATAGTACGGTTTGAAAATACCACTCCTACTTTAAACCACAATTTCTACGTAATATGTCCCTAATATTTAGGCTTTAAATACTTTGCAGAGCATATTTTACCTGTATTAAATATTTAAAACAACAATCCCAACATTTTTTTTCTCATACACTGGTTTGAATCTGTAAATAATATACACATATGAACTGTAAAGATTTATATCTAAAAATAAGACTTTTGTTGATTCTCCAAATTGCAAGATAAGCCTGAAAGTGCTGTGTTCATATACTATTACTGGTATATATATATATATTTTTTTTTTTGGGGGGGGGGGGGGGGGTCAAAATGCTCAAATGTTGTTTGGTTTTGGATTTTTTTCCCAGGTTATTTGCACAGAAATAATGTATGATAAATGATTACTGTGCTTGTGCTTCTGACTTTGTTAATCAAACAATATCACTTTATAACTGGCATGGGTTATTTAAAAATGAGAGGTCCCAACCTTGCGCTGTTTTTACCCTATTTTATAGGTGCACAGAAAGTATCTATGACATCATAAGATTCAAGTTTTTTTTTAAATTCTGGTGACGTGTTCATCAACCTGTTCAATCTGTATGCGACATAACAACCTAAGACGCTTCCTAACATTAAGATTGGCATGTCGCCCAATGTCAGGGAGGGCATTGAACCTAAATCTTCTGTCAATAATTAGGTTAAAGGTTTCTTGTGGTGTTACATGTTATGTCTGTCAGCATACAAGAGCTTGTGAAATACTATAGTATTCAAAAACAAGAGATCAGTTAAACTGATCTAGGCGACCACCATAGAACACTATCAGAAAGTGGGGCTGCTTGTAAACGGATCGCAAATTTGATATGTGAAATTTATTTCTTCGGTTGGTGGCTGGCTGGACAAGAAAAAAGTTTCTTCGGTAGATAGTGGCTGTTATCTGAAAACTCAAAACCATCTTTCTTCAAGGAGGCCGCACATTAACGCTACTTACCGGAGCTACATATTAGCCTACATGTACATGCACACAGGCCAGTCAGTGATATCGCTTGTTTGAGTCCTGTACACAATTAAAATTTACAAAATCCAAAACGATTGTACACATGTTACTAAGATGCATTTAGTGTTTGTTTACAAATCAAAAGATAATGTATATCTGTCAAAATTAGCCCGTGAAAAGTGAAGAATGGGTGACGTATCACTCGTCTGATGAGTAAAAATTTACACATGACGAAAGTCAGTTTAAAAATTAATGTCAAAAAATGTCCTGATTCGTTCAGAAATTAGTAAACTCTGATAAAAAAAAATCTTCATGCACGATTTGATATAAATATATGATTGAATAAAAACATTTCAGTTACTTTATTGGTAAATAGCATTTACAATTGCGAAGTCAGTTGCTGTACATAGCTGCCTGAATGCAAATTCGATCGGCAAAATAGTGATTGTACGTTGCCGTGTATTTCACTTCATTTTGAAATATTCCTTCCTTTCACACTCCGAATAATACAATATGGATCTTCTTAAGTGTCTTAGGGAACACTCTCCTTTAAAAATATTTATTATTGTTACATTTTTGGAAAGAATTTAGGCGTTTAAAATCCCAATTCGAGAAGGCCATTTTACCGACTTCGAACAAGCCGTGGCGGCCGGCAACATGCATAGTAAACTATTTCTTATACTTATAGTCGCCCTTGGAATTCTGAAAGGAGTCGATTTTTATACGTTTTAAAATGACCCGAGGATTGCAATTTCACTCTGGGGTTTATAAAAGCTCTGATAAATGTCTTGTTTTCACTACCCTGGACTCGGAAATTCCAAAATAACGTCCTCAGTGCCAAAAATAGTTTTAACTGGGTCGTGCTTTTAAAATGCCTGGTAGGGGCCCTGTGATTGACAGCGGGAACTCGCACTAGCAAACTTCACCGCCCGATTTTAGCACTTTTTAATCATAGATATTTAAATATCTCACTCACAGTCAGTATATTGGAGACAAGGAAATACATATTAAGATCTGAAGCTGTAAATATAAGGAATTCCTTTTCTTGTTATATACGTATGCTTGAGGTGTCCGTTCTAACCTAGACAAAGTTGGAAGTTATCAGTGAATTACGCGTCCGTTAAAGTAAATTAAACCTCTTAACCGTATTCGAAGATTGAAAAAACAAAACACAAAGCAACCAACAGATGCAACATGTGATTTTATTTGTTCATTTTCAAAATTAGTTTAAGTTGTAAGAAAAAATAACCATACGGCGTCAGTGGGGTTTTAGCCGACTTTCTGCTGTCTCCATACGATGTCTGCGGTAATGAAGCAGGCTAGCACTCTAACGCCATATGGCGACAGCGGTACCGAATGTGTTAAATGAAAACATCAACGACAAAAAAATACATCTTGCATAACTTGACCATATGAGGAAGCAATACAAAAAAATTCATCAATGAAAGATCCACCTGGTAGTTTTCTTGATTCCGCGATCACAAACTATGTAGATAGAAATCACAGAAAAAGCTCCCCGCCGCCATTTTTAATATGCAAATGAGCAGCGAGTGCATAGTGCGCAACGAGGCCGTAGGGTTAACCTGCGTATAACATTTTACGAACATCATTTCATTACTTTAGGAGAACAGTGATAAAAAAATGGCTAGTGGCCGCCATTTTGAATATGCAAATGAGCAAAAAAGTGCATTGTGCGCAACGAGACCATAGGGCTAACGTGCGTTAATTAGTTTACGAAAATCCTAGCCTTTCTTTACTTTAGGAGATAAGTGACAAAAAGAAGAAAAACAAAATGGTCGCCCAGCGGCCATTTTAATATGCAAATGAGCAAAAAAGTACATAGTACGCAACGAGGCCATAGGGTTAACCTGCGTACAAAGTTTTACGAAGATCCTCCCATTACTTAAGGAGAAAAGTGATAAAAAGTAGAAAAGCAAAATGGTCGCCTAGCGGCCATTTTGATATGCAAATGAGCAAACGAAATAGATGTTGCACAACAAGACCATAGGAGGAAAGTGCGTGTGAAATTTAAAGAAGATCCGACAAGCACTTCTCTTGGAATCGCGATCACAAAAGAGAAAAGTGATAAAAAATAGAATACCAAAATGGTCGCCTAGCGGCCATGTTAATATGCAAATGAGCTCAGAAAAATAGATGTTGCACAACTAGACCATATGGGGAATCAGCACAAAAACATTTCATCAAGATCGGTCTGGTGGTTTTCTAGATTCCGCGATCACAAACTATGTAGGTAAAAATCACAAAATGGCCGCCAGCGGCCATTTTATTATGCAAATGAGCAAACAAAATAGATGTTGCACAACTAGACCATAAGAGGAACATGTCTATGAAATTTGATGAAGATCCGACCAGTAGGTCTCTTGAAATCGCGATCACAAGAAAAGTTTACAGACACCGGACGACAGACGACGGACGACGGACGACGGACGACGGACGACGGACGACGGACGACGGACCACGGACAAAATTCGATTTGATAAGACCACCATGAGATCATGGTGGTCTAAAAATTAATATCTGCTAGATATAGATAAAATTTAGCTCAAACAGAAGTAGGTAATGGTTGGTAATTCTTATAAAAAGTACAAAGTAAGAGCTTTCTGCTGATACCAATCTTGGAAATGTATGTTAAGGTAGCTTTTATTAGCAACAAAAACACTCAAATATACTCCTACATCCTGGCTATTTCACTCTTATAAAGTGTTAATATACATCTCCGTAGAGGCTACTGGCTTTTCCTGGTACTTCAAACTTTCTTGACAATCAAAAAAGTTCACATTTTGGCAGCTCATGCCACTTTAATATAAACATCAAACAATAACTTTACAAGCTGTATGCATGTTACTTTTAGTCCAAAAGATATTTTTTCTTTCCCAGAGTTCTTGTTTTTAAAAATTACTAATGGTTAGCAAAGTTGTAAAATAAAAAGCTGTAATGTTTATAGTTCCTGCTTTAAATTTTGCTATTATGAGGTCTTTCATTCTCTAACAAAATAAATGTTAAAATATATGTACACATACTAAGCATAGCTTGAGTTTCCCGCAACAAAAGGTTTTCATAGCCACATTATCTTAAAGTGGCATGAGCTGCCGAAATTCACACTTTTTTCATAACTTCTGATCGTCACGACATTAAGAGGCTTTGGAGGCCATCGAAAAACTAAATGATTGGCGTTGGAACGAACAGAAAACGTAAACAAAATTTAAATAACCGGGACGACCATTCATTCATTCTAAGCCAAAGTTAGTTCAAAACAATACTTTATCGTACATTTTCGAGACTAGAAGCACTAAAAAGCTTCTGAATTATACTTTCTGAGAAAAATAGTCAATAATTTCAACATTCTGTTTTAACGTCAAAATATCAACATTCTGGCAGCTCATGCCCCTTTAAACAGAAAATATAACAAGTGAATTGTTTCTTTCTTTGGTCAACTTTGGATACCTTTGTGATAAATACACAGGCATAGTCTTGGTTGTGTGATGGTCAAATCTGGTTTCCAAATCTAACATGGCTGTCAAATGACCTGATGTCACAGAGTCCAATCATACTCAAAATTCCCCAGAAATCAATAGGTCAAAGGTCAATAGTGATGTCAAAGGAAGGTCATTCCTTATCATTTGTGTAAAATGGGTTTATGTTAATCAACAACATGTTAAGAGAGGAGGGGGGAGGGGGTGGTGGCTCGTGGCTCAGTCAGTTAGAGTGATAGTCCCTCAGTCCAATACAGGCATTCCATCGAAGGGGTGTGGGTTCGAATCCCACTCAGACCAAATTAAATCGAAAAAAAAGAGCCCGATTTTCTCCCCCACTAAAAACTGTCAGATGATATAGTGAAATAATCTTGTGTGTGGCATAAAACATCAATCAACAGATCTTCATATTGGGGACAAAACTTTCCATTGTTTTGTTACCGTGCTGAAACAAGATAAAAAAAACCCACATGATTCTCGGGTTTTTAAGCAAAGGTTCTAACAGTCTCTCAAATCTGTATAATCCAAATCATTGGACTTAATGGATCATATTAGAATAACATATGATGCTGTATGTATCCATTTATTTACCCTTGAGGAAACAAAAAACAGACCACAGCTGTCATCATAATTTTTTACTAATTCTATGTATAATTAATTAACTATGCTTAATCACACACTATTCAGCTGCATGTATGTGTTTGTAGTACTTGTGATTAACTATGATTACTTTGATGTCCAACGAGTGCATGATCAAATTTTCATGTCTGGGGTCAAGGCGAGTTTCGGAGTAATTGTGATTAAACATTGTCATGTCTGGCTGGTCGGCCCATGTCACAAAGGTCATGGAACCCATAATCATTTCCCTCATAGGGCAAAGGTCAGAAGGTTACATCATGTGACTTCAAAAAAGCTTTAACCACCGGTGTTTTTATCAATAGCAATTACCATGATAATTACACAAATTAGTAAAGTGAAAATAAAAATGATTTAATGATTGAACTCATTTAATGATTGATGTTTTACGCTCTTTCAAGATTATTTCACTTATAAGGCCGACTTTCCAGGCTAAGATTGATTGATTGTTGTATTTTGCCACACTCAAGATCATTTCACTTATATGGCATGGTCCACAGGTCATTGTCAACACTATATGTCAACTATACAACCAAGGGTACCTATATTTTTTACAGAAATATCATGCAGCAATGAAATTATATGTGGTAACTCTTTCAAATGGCACAAGGAATATCGTCTGTACTATAATCACTATGGAGACGAATTCACAGGAAAAAAGATACATATAGGAGAAGATATTCAGTATAATTATAATTTATGTAAAGCAAAAAAGTTGGATTTAAATCTGAAGACATTAATTTTCATTGCCCAATCTATCTTGAGGATGAGGTTTAAATTCTGCAGCTTAGTCTAAAACACCTTCAATATATTTTCGAATGAACCTACCCCCCCCCCCCCCCCCAATCCAGAAAGCTCCCCCAAATTAAACATAAATGGTAATACCCGTATATCTGTATTTCCTAAATTAAAAAGCAAAATTTGTTTTCAAATGAGGTGATGAAATAGCCTTAAATACTAGTCAAAGAGAATTATTGATTACCTATTCAAATCAGAATAAATAATAACCGACACCATCATATTCAATAAGCGTCTTACATTCAATATAAATAGTCTAAAATGTGCATTTAAAGAACAAAATGCATTTCTTTAAACTTGTTATTTTTTAAAGGGTACGGTAAACGATTGTGAAACATGCAAATCTTCTGAAAAATTCAAGAAAATATTTTTTGTTAACGTATATAATCATGCATTCCCCAATGGATTGAACAAAAACCCCACAATGAATAACTCTCGAACTATTTTCTAAAACCCCAAATAATTTTCCGTTGCAAGCTTACCGTCTGATGAGCTGGAATCACCGTCATCTATGGAGACAAAATTTCAAAAACATTTACATACTTGGACATTCTTAATTCAACAAAGTTTACTTGTTTTATATGTCATGCTCAATATTATCGAACTCTAAGAGGTTTCAGGGTTTCCCTAAAGTTAACAATGCAATTAGTTTCATGTCCCAAATTCGAACAAAAATGAGGCTCATCATGCAAAATATGAGGCCCAATTAATCATAATAAGTTTTTTTTGTTTTTTTTTAGCTAATTGCTATTTTCAAACTTGTTCAATGTATCTCGCTTTTTTTCTCACTGTTTAAAACTTATATGTGTTCAATGTATCTTGCTTTTTTCTCCCTGTTTAAATCTTCTATGTTATCAATGTATCTTGCTTTTTTTTGTCCGTGATTTTAACATATTATTTGCCCAAAATGGTTTTCTTCAAATTTACAGTGTACATGTATGCTTTTTGTCAATTTGTCTCACTTTAAGGCTATATTGTAATAGAATATATTCATAAGATTAACAGAATGTTGTCATGTTATGTTACAATGTCTTGAATTGCAAAATATTACACGAATGCAGCCCAATTGACAATAGTTTTTTTTTATGTTTAAAAAATCAGGTGGGAAGAGAAAATACTAGTAAAATCTCTAATAAAAACTACAGATCCGGCTTACCAAAGAGTGCTTTGTGAGGTAAAAGACAACCAAAAGCAAAAGACAAATGGTTGAGAGAACAAAACGAGCATTAATTGGTGATGGTTGACTCTGCTAATTGCAGCCTGCTAGCTTCACTAGTTCAAGAGAATAGTCAAGGTGTGTGAAGGTCATCAATGTTCATTATCTACGATCAACTCGGTGTCTGATTAAACACCTTCAACAGCACAAACTTCTTTAGCACGCTGCATCGTAAGGTCAAATATAGAGTACCAATCTAAAAATCAACCGTACTGCCAAATTCTGTCCCTTGAGACAGTAATATTGACCATGCCTGAGATTACTCAAGTACAATTCCTGAACCATAATTCCATGACCCTTCAGCTTTTGTTCCTAGAGGAGCTGAGGTCAAGATTGGTCAATAGAGCTCTGTCCTTCCAGAAACAATTTTGGCCCCGATATTAAGACAGTTTCTCCATGAGTCTAGACAGATGTCAATCTTGCCAAGGACTATTTTAGATATCAATTTTAACCGAAATATGTGGAAGGATTGAAAAGATATGGATTTCATAAAACAAACCTAAATAATGAGTCAAAACAGAAAGTCACTTGCAAGAGCATTAGTGGCAACTTTTTTCATTTGTGCTCGTTATTTTGCCAATTTAGACATAAATGATCAACGTAAAGGGATTATTGCAAAATCACATACCAAGTTGGTAAATTGATAATTCTCGCCAAGCTCCAAACATTTTTCAATATATGAGAGCTCCACTAATATTTTTGGGGCTGAAAACCCAAGGTATATGCTCTGAAATTTCACTCAAATGAATATAAATATTTGGCTTTCAAATAATATGAGTGTTTTACACAGCACTTAACATTATTCTTTTATCTATTTTTGAACACTAAAACACACGGGCACAGGGAAAATCTTCTTGTGTAAAATAATCATACAGTCTTCAAAAGGGACATATCATTTAGACCTTTACACTCAATCATAATTCACTTACATGTATATTATATTGATGGACACACACACACTTTTTTAAAAATTGTGGCCATAATAGCCAAATTTCAAAGCAAACTTGTTGCCCACATCATAATTGAGTTGCCAAAAATATGCATACTAAAGTGGGAGAAATTTGTCACAAGAACTAAGATTTGCAAAAGACAATGGCGGTATTTGAGTTGAATTGTTGAATTTGAGTTGATGCTGAATTTACAAAATAATAAGTTTTGAAATTGCTTCACAAATCATTATTTACTTGTTGCTATCCGTTTTGGCTATTTGGTTAATCATGTATGGTTGGAATACAGACTTTTTAATGAACAGGGGCTGATGAATAATGGCAAACTATTCTACCATAGGAGGGAAGGAAAGACAAATCAGAACATAGACAGTACCCTTAACCTGACTTAGGTTATCCTAAGAACATGAAACCTTGAAGCACACACCAAGACCTGTACCCTGTTTCACAAAGCGGCGTAGATGTATTTTTTGCGTAACTTTCATACTAACGTATCTCTACAGTATGGGTTGCTATGGCAGTTACGTGAAAACTAACGCTACGCCGCTTTGTGAAACAGGCTCCGGATGTTATAGGAATACACTAAAACCCCTCCATAAAGCTATGCCATATTTCAATGCATAATTACAATTTGATTGATCAATTGTGTCGTTTTGAGCAGGTTGTTCTGATTGAATGGATTTGCACATTACATAAAGCATGATACTGACTAATTGATTGATAAAGTTATTAATCGATTGGCTAATGCATGTGGAAAATTTGTGACTGTTTTAAACATCTGTGTTAATTCATTGGTTAAATCTTCATTGATTTATTTACCTATGTATTAGGTTGATTAATTGAGTTATTGATTGACACATTGATTGATTGATTGATTTACTGGCTGACTAACTGACTGATTGATTGATTTGCACCAATTGTAAATTTTCCCCTGTGGAAAATTTGATGTTCATAAGGTGACCTTTCCTTTCTGTAAATGTGACATCATAATCTATTTATCAATTTTTTTAAATATTTTGTTTTATTTTGAGCTTTAGAATAGCAATGTATATTATATTGGTTTAAAACTGAATATAAAGCAATAGGAATGCCACTTCTCGCATTGGCCTTGGTATTTTCAAAGACAATGGTTATATAATGTCTTGACAATGATGCCAATGTAGGTGTTTAATGAGAGACGCCCTGGTAGAGAGCCTCAACTGTCAACAGTAGACCACATGGCCGTATGTCGCGATGTAACAGTAGGCCTTGTGAACACAACGTCACTACACAAGCCTATCAAATTCATCAATGGAAACGGAGGCATTGCGTAAAGTGACAGAACTGGAGATGAGGCTAAAAAAAGCTAACATTTATAGCCGACAAATACGGTCGGTTCCATAACGAAATTGCCTGAGATGCTATATTGACTTTTTGTTAGGGAATCAACTTACCAACAGCAACCGGAGCCGAGCCGTAGGAATTAGATGACTGAAGCCGGCGACGGGACAGTGACTGACGGCGCTTCCTCAACGGCAATCGCTTTAAAACCTGGCCCACTGCAAGTGCAACAATGAACCATGCATAAAATTCAATAATTCACGAGGAATGTTATAGCTGAATATACGAAACAAATTCGACAGAAAACTTACTTTTGCTTGTCCAAAATGTGACATTTTTGCGCTCTTCTCGACTCCCCATCACAGCGCATGCTTTCCCGAACCAGCCAAGATGACGTTCTTTCTGGTACGGGGTCAAGGGTCAAGCTTCAAACAGCGCACGTGGGTGGAATTCCAAGTCTTGGAATCGCTCTTCTTTTTGGTCTTGCACTTGCACAGTTAATCCAATGTTGGGTGGAAAGTGACTATAATGGGAAGCTATACTAGCTCCTGCTTCTTTCTCACCAATAAATTAGACCGTCCCACTGAGCTCTGCACAGAGTGTGTCTGAATTCCCAGTAGACTGACAGTGCGATTTCGTTCTATAGGATTGAGCGTTAACTAACTCCAGTTACTATAGAATAACCTATCTTGCAGAATCATAGTCTTGCTTTAGCTGCATCGATCGTGAACTATACCCGGCGACCCTCTTACACTGTTCGACTTTGATAGTAGGCATTCATAATTTCACGTCCCTATGTATAACTATGTTGGGCCTTTATAGCATACTTACAGACTAACACCGAATACTGCGGACTCCTCTCGTGGGCGTTAATTTAATCCAATTGTTTTATGATTGACATGATTGATTACGTTAATCTAATCATACGAGAAATTTGCCTTTGAAATTTCCATTATGCTCTAATTGTTGTCTAGTAGGCCTACCAAGCCTACCGAGCCGTTGATTGCCTTTCGTTATAACATTTCCGTGCAGCTTATAACATCCAGCAGCTAGTAGGTCTGTATAAGTAAGTTAAACGTACTTAGGACATAATGTACATATCGAAATTACATGTAAACCATACGACCAGACATTATTTTATCGTTAGTTTATTAATTCGTACAACAAAAGTACATTCAGTGAGAATTCCAATTCTGTATACGTTTAGACCGGCTTAAGATGTATCACTACCATGCAATTAACAGAGCTTTGGATGAGTAAACAAACACAGTGCAGATACTACAATATCACAATGTTAGATAAAGAATCTTTGAACGCCATTATAAAATATTTTCTAGAATCCCCAAGCAGAATTCACTCTCCTGATGATGGCAAAATAAAGTGCCGAAATATTGAGTTAACATGGGTCTTCCGTTTTTCGGAGTGACGCTACTCGTGTATTAGGGTCTACGCAAAATATTTTCCACATGCATGCAGCAAAATCGGCTGCAGATGGTGTTGCACCCTTTTTGACTTTTAAATAATGATTCGCTTTATGATAGGCTACTTAACGAATTTCTTGAACTGAACGAAAATCTGTACAATCTACCAATGAAACCATATCTGTTGATTTAGTCTTGTAAGACGGGTTCCAACATCTGCGATTGCACTTTATACAATTAAATCTATTTAAAGCGGCATGAGGTGCCAAAATTCACACTTTTTTCGTAATTTCTGATCGTCACGACAGTAAGAGGCTTTGAAGGCCATCGAAAAACTAAATGATTGGCGTTGGAATGAGGAAAATCTATACCGTATGTGGCCTGAACGAACCAAAAACGTGTTCGAAAAGTAAACAAAATTTAAATAACCGGGACGACCATTCATTCATTCTAAGCCAAAGTTAGTTCAAAACAATACTTTTACGTACATTTTCGAGACTAGAAGCACAGTAAAAAGCTTCTGATTTATACGTCTTGAGAAAAATAGCCAATAATTTCAACATTCTGTTTTAACGTTAAAAAATCAACATTTTGGCAGCTCGTGCCACTTTAAGATACCTCTATGCGTGGGCACAGTGCTTTATTGGTAATGAGTCCATGTCCAAACCATAAAGGATTCACGTGGGTATATATATAATATAAACAAAGTAAACGTTAAAATGATAAAAAAACAGTACGTTTGAGATTCGTAAGACTAACTGTAAACACCACACATACTAATTGCTTTAGTCTGGCAGTCTAACTCGCCAAAGAACCAGACTGAAATGAGCCCATACACCAAAGCAGCTGGAAGACAAGGTGCGATATTTGCAATAAAATGCACTGTCATAAGAATGTCTATGCTAAAGAAAACCTCTATGACGTCATCTCAAGGTCACCGGAAGACTATCTTGTTAATTGGCTTAATTAAACCGACATGCGCTTCCAAATTGTTGATATTTTTTCGTTAAATCCAAATTTTCTGAAATTATCGGCTATTTCTGTCGAGAAGTACATACAGCTATTAATTATAGAAGCTTTTTATAATTTATAAACACTAAAACGCACAGGGAAAATCTTCTTGCAGATCTTTCAAACCCTTTTTCTTTTTATAAGCAACGACTGGCCTTTGAGTCAGAGATCGAGCCATTTTACTTTGAAATGGTTTGTATTCTTCTATTTTGATCTTGGCCATATTAATGCTGGCCTTGTTATACTGAAACACAAATGATAAAATAGTTTTTGACGACATCTTCTCGGGTCCAAATTCAAGCCCAAAGGATTCACAGGTTGTAACGTTTGTTTTGGCAGGTCGTGTCACTTTAAATTGGTGGTATTTTCTCCTTTTCATATTTAGATTTTTCTTCAAACACGAATTCGCACGTTTCAGCATCTGCATGCTGTACAAATTGATTCTTGAGTAAAGCTTTTTTATTCAAAGATAACACACCTCTTCCTTATTTTTTCATAGAATGATATATATTTGATGGCAACTAAATAAGCTAATTTAGAACTATTTCGTGTAAAGCCCCATACAAGAGTATAGCTTGTTAGCTATCTTGTACGAGTTCGGGGGCAGGGAACTAGACTAGAGTATATATCGTCAATCGAATACTTGAAATAGTTTGTATCATTTTGTGATTTAGGCCCACACTGGAATAGTCCGAAATATCATGATGATGGCCTATCTGTCAGAGAGTGTCTAACATCATCATCGCAGATATTTCGGACTAACACTGGAACTGTTCCTTGGATCTAATGTGTTAAAACTAAGTTGAAAGTAGACCGGGTTTCTGACTCCATAACGACTTTTTTATACTGACGGTCTTATTTTGGAAATACGACAAAATACGGCCGTCAGTATGAAAAACAGGCATTTTGGAGCCAGAAACCACTGGACTAAGTTGTAAGAAACCCAAAAGCAAACTCCAGCCTAATCGTAGGCCCATTTAGGAGCAAAGTCAATTTGTTGCTGACGTAAAAAAATCTACCAGTGAACTCATCGTACCATATTCAGCTTAGATAGAACTGAGAGTCAATGTAGTGGATATAATATGTAATGCTTATTCGGCAAGACAACTCTTACGTTAGGGACGTTATTGGGACATTATAACCGTCCCATCCGTCCCCAAGAGACTAGGAGCTAGAGTACACTAAGGTCTGAACTAATGGCTTTCCAGAATGCCGTTACTCAATTATTTAATTACACACTCGTTTGGTCTTTGTGTTGAATTGTACTAGCAGTGACTGATTATCAAAGGTACAACGGTTACTTTATATAAATAATTATGTCAGGGTAAATTTCATCGTGGTGTATCGATTTAATAAACTATAAAGAAACTTTAATCGATTGCCAGGTGGTAGGCCTATATTGTTTTCTTTTTACGACGTACTCAAGATTATTTCACTTAGGCCTATATGGCGTCGCTGTCAGAACAATCCGGTTACGACATGAGCACTATGGAATATTGAAACTTGGCATATGTATTCATCTAGAAGAATTCATAAACAAAATAACAAACGATACAGTTTAACAGCTTTGGATCAGCCGGTGAGGTAATGAGGTAAGGGAAATATGTCACAGCTAATAAAAGGTTTCTGGAAAGATCAACTCTCTAAAACAATACACGTAATACCAAAACTATGTTTCCTTTGCTTTGTAAACCATTTTCTGGATCAAGCTGCAATATATACCATAGAGCATATGCCATATCGTCTCAACCAAATCGCTTTATTGGATGTGACAATCTGACATAGTTGGAAAAAAAATAAAAGGTGGCGCGAAACACCAATTACTATTGTATTTAATCCACCTTAGAGCATATCGGAATCACCATAACAGGAGGAATGTTGGATTCCAGAGGTGAAGTCGGAAAACTAGGCCTTTATTAGAAGAACTTTCCAGGACTGGAGACGGCACGATTTTTATAGACCAAGTATATGTTAGGATCATGACGTTGTCAATAGAATCAGCTAAGAACTTTGTCTGTGGTCTGTTTGACCACTATAATAGTTTATCCCCAATCGGCAATTGTAGTCTACAACCGAAGATCAATTAGAAGGCCCATTCAACCTTGTTCGCGATGGCGTCTGTTATGTGTTGTGACGTGGAAGTACAACCCCCCCGCCCCTCCCCCAACCCCATCCCATCAAACAGTAACCCAAAAGCAATTTATATAAATAATATTTATGCAGACTAAAACACAGGGAAAATATCCTTATCTAAAGTAGCTATACAATTTATAGTAAGAGATGTTTACACTTTCCAAATATAATTGTTACATACTTTATCACAAAAGCAAGGACATCCAGTGGTGTGGAGAGAAGTTAATCTGAATGAAATATACAATAACAGGTAGTTTGACGAGAGGCAAGGTCAATGAATGAGACAATCTTCTAAGGATATATACTCCGGCCAATCTCATATTATCCTATACACATATGGTCCACCAGAAAATTAGCGGTTTTCGGAGAGCGCCAAAAAAGTACCTCTCTTCCCTTAATTTCCCTGTGATGAAAATACGAAGACAAAAAAAAAACTTTTTGTAAGAAGTCTGATAGCGTCTGTTTGACTTTTACCGAGGTTCAATCTGCCGTATTAGGAACCAATGCGTGCCAATTCGTCTGGACTACTTTGCTGAAGCGTGAGTTCTTCAAACGTCAACTCTCCTAAACCAATTAACATAGATAACTTAATGCCATTAATAAATTACCTTTTTTTTCCAGCCGGCAGATGAGGGAACAAAACGTGATCAGATCAAAAGGCGACAAAGCCCCGACGTTGCCCTATTACATCGGGGTGCATGACTTGTCGTGATGATTCGGTAACGTTCTAATCTAATAACCACTTACATAATATCTCGTTGTATGAGGACAGATTAATCAGATGTCAGCTGTTTACACGTAAAAACATATGTTTTGTGAAAGCTCTCCGAAAATGTTTCGTCTGAAGTTTTTCTGATAAACCTAATCGAGAAATTTCGTCTGTGTGTGTTTTTTTTTACTTTATTTCTATTTTTCATCAATGATGCAAACATCAGCGATTGTAAGTTAGATGCAGCACCATAGAGGCCGACTGTTAGGGCTATGATAAACCGAACACTTCTGTAAGTATTTTGTGGAAAACGAATGAGTGATTCATTGATGGTCTTTTTAAGCCATATACTTAAAGGGGCATGAGCTGCCAAAATTCATATTTTTTTCATAATTTCTGATCGCCACGGCAGTTAGAGGCTTTGAAGGCCATCGAAAAACTTAATGATTGGCGTTGGAATGAGGAAAATCCATACAGTATGTGGCCTGTACGAACCGAAAACGTGTTCGAAAAGTAAACAAAATTTAAATAACCGGGACGACCATTCATTCATTCTAAGCCAAAGTTAGTTCAGAACAATACTTCATCGTACATTTTCGAGAGTAGAAGCACTAAAAAGCTTCTGAAATATACGTCTTGAGAAAAATAGGCAATAATTTCAACATTCTGTTTAAACGTCAAAATATCAACATTCCGGCAGCTCATGCCCCTTAAAGAATATTTGACAAGCTAATGGTGTACAAGTCTAATAACGCCCCGATTTTAAAACGAAATATATATATATTTTTTTTTTTTGGTTCCTCTCAATATATAGAGCATTTTAACACAATAAGAAACTTGTCTAAATGGTTATTTGATAGAAGACTTTCCCTGTGCCCGTGTGTTTTAGTTTTCATAAATATATATAGAGGCGTTTCGTGATTTGTTAGGAGAGGAAACTATGTGGACATTTCCTAACTAGTTGGTTACAATAACACATGTCACATTACTGATGTACAATTCATTGGTGATAATACTTCTTTGACGACCGCAGTATGCCAACATTGCATCGATGGGCAAAACGATGCTGGTCCAACGTTTGACCAACCTATATCTGTGACTCAAAGTTAACATACCGACATGCCACCATTCGTCATCGGACGCCCATGAGCGTGAGCGTAAGTTTCAATCGTGGTTCCGACGATGGGCACCATTGTGCAATTGCCAGAAGTATGTTGGCCGGTCCTGGTCCAACCTTTATGCAACATTCCGTCAATGGCTTACAACAATATGCTAATCATATTATGCCAAGGAGACCAAAACCTTTATACGACATTGGACCCACCATTTGCCAATGTTGGGCCAATTAGTTACCAGTATTAAACCATGGTTGGGTAATGTTAGCCTATAACGAGGAGCAAGATGATTGAATCCCAACGTTTAAGGCCGAACTTGGGCCAAGGATACAACATCCAGTGGCATCGTGTTTTTTATTGTTGTCGTGCTGTCTATAGGGTGCCTAAAGAAACAAAATAATTCTTTGCCCCAGTCAATTCCCACAGTTATCGCTTGGGTTTTTAGTATCATCACCAAGTGCCTTGTGAACCTCCCGTTTCGTGGGCTGTTTAATATCGATTTTTACTATAATATTTCAAGACAAATAATGACAGTAGGACTTTGCTAAACTCAATTTATGGCTTACATATCTGTGACATCTTACAATCATGTCTCAAGTGACATACTTCTGCTAAATATATCCCTTTGATATGGTCGATACAGGATATTCTATTAATATTATACTTCCTATAGCCCGACTTGTCGCTTGTATGTTGACATCCAGGATTAAATCGAATTAAGATAATTGAAATACAAGTTTCCTTCCTTAAATTTATATTGAAAACTAAGGGGCCTATATATCCTGATGGATTGGCTAATTCCATACGCCACTTACCATACTACTATACCATCTTTACACGTACCTTGCCCTTTTTTGGTGGTGGTGGTGGCGGTGGGGGGGGGGGGGGGGTTCTTCGGTCTCTTTACAATCAGATTTAATAACATGTAAACCATGTTGCTTTAACAAGCAACTAGTTAATGAATTACACATTTAAAGGACACGTTTTCTGAAAATATATTATTAAAAATTCCTTTTTCAAATAAAAAGCACGCTAAAATAAATACATATATGCTGTGAATTCATTGATACACAAAACCGGCATATAGATCTTGCTGCTATAGAAAAAAAATTTCAATCCTTGTTTTGGGGGGTTGAATAGGCCTGGTACGTTTTGCATGTTTGTCAAATGCAAAACCACATTAAGCGAAAATTTGATGTATTAGTGTTTGTTATAGCCAATAGTTATACACGCACTTGTTCGGATATGGAGAAACTAGATAGGAAATAAAGCCATCATTTACCCATATGGAGATTCACCTTGGTCTATGTACCCTCTTTCCCCTTAACACGCAATATCCCAATAAGCATTGGTATCCTCTGCTATATAGGATGTATTTTGATTATAGATTCCCATCCATAAATGCTGATGATACGAGAAGCTTATATGGACTGGTACAGGCACCATGAGTTCGTGTTTGTATTCACGGAATTGTCAATAAGAGTGAGGAGCTTTTCCTCAATAAAATGTCCAGATATAGTCTCCAGACGATTCTTCACCCCTAAGACAAATTGAGGAGGACGAGATAGATTGTGCTTCTGTCCTTACATCTTCATGTTATATTGTGCATGCATATCCCATTAGGACACTAAAACAGCTAAAACGTCTTTTGCAATTATTGTTTTTATGTAAAAAGGAATTCGGATCATCTCCCAGAGATTGGCCAACTCTAGATGTTCTGCGGTACAGTTAACAAAGAGTTTTAGGTCTCTGATAGCCACTCGCGATAGTCTTTTGTGGCTGCAATCAATGTTGCAGAAAGTGTTCGCCGTTGATAACAAAAAATGGAGATTATGTAAATTTCAGTACATCATGATCAATAGGCCGTAGTCCATTATCACGAGCGAATAAGTTCAGCAACCGCCATCATCTAGGCACCAAATTTAATGCTATTCACTCTTTTTTCCAAAGCACAACAGTTTCACTAAATATGAAAATATAGAACAGATTGAGTCATAATTTGTTTGGCTATTCGGTGATCACAAAGCGTCTAGAAAATAGACTTTGGCAGTTTATAAACAACCCTTTTACAGCGTCCTTACAACCCCTCTTTGCCAATTGATCGTTTTAGCGACAAAGCACATGCGTATAAAGAACCAATTCTATTGAGAACGCGATGTTCTTAATCTAGAATTGTACCAAAAACTTGTTTTCTCCGGCCTATGATAACGTACTGGTTTTCAGTCATTACTAGCAACGATTTTCAGATCGATAAAATTTCTTACGACGATGAAATGCTAATTCTGATGACCTATTGAGTTAAAGAAACGAATTTAGTTCAAAAGTAGGGCTTATAGATATATGGCGATTAGCGATAATAACTTGTTTTTAACTCCAGCCAAACGGCTATTTCATTATGGGTCACCTGCACTCGGGACTCTGGTAGACAAATCATCGATTTCAATCATGGCAACCATCCAACAAGATCTGGCTGTATCGAGACGAGATAGTGCCAAGTTCCTTCTTCAAAACTATAGCATTGCGTGAGCAGACGACACCGCTAAAGAAAACTTTTTTCTGATCATTGGGGAAAAACAATACAACATTGAACCAATATCAATTAACAAGGGGTTGTTTGAATGTTAGAACGATGAGCAATAAGATCAAAATCCGGAGCCTGTTTCACAAAGCGGCGTAGATGTATTTTTTGCGTAACTTTCATACTAACGTATCTCTACAGTATGGGTTGCTGTGGCAGTTACGTGAAAACTTACGCTACGCCGCTTTGTGAAACAGGTTCCAGACGTTTAAAGTCGATCGTGGACAAGCGATACAAAATGTGTTGAGTACATGTTGATTCATTGCGTTCGTTTCTGTCTGGGATGCTTATAGAAAGATTGGCTGAAACAAACTATTTCTTCCGCAAATAAGATAGGTCCCCAGCCGGTTTCCGATAATTTTGGCTTCATTGTTTTTATTCATTTATCTCAAACCGAATATCATTCTCGATGTTCTGTGGTTTGCTCCCAAGTATAGAGTTAACAAAGTTATTTAGGTCAAAGAGTTGGGTCTCTGATAGCAATTCAGTAATTGCTCAAATACAACGGTCGCTTTTGATACTTTGTGGAGAAAGGGTATAAAGTTCTGAAACACAGAGAGTTAGGTCTCCGGTAGCACTTCACTTTGGAGAGCCACGTGTGGATGGAGCCTAATTTATATCGCAGGTAATTTCCGCTTTGGAAAACAAAAACGATTATGCGTCTGTCTTTCAAAATCGACATGCCTTCGCTCGTTATCAAAGAACGAACAAGGTCGCACCCATCATTATCCAGACGCCAGAATCTCCCTTTAAAACACCAGTTTCTACAAATAGACCAAACTTTAGAGCAGGTTGAATAATGATGTATTATGCTATCTGGCAATCGCCAAACTACAAAATACTCTTTGACAGTTGCGTGGTCAATAGTAAAACTGTAAAAAGGGGACCACCAATTCCTCTTTGGTATTGGACCATTATTATACACAACTGAACGAAAATGGTATACCTGTTTTTCGAGGACTCACAAAGTACAGACGAATAAAGAACCAATTCCATTATTAACAGCATGCTCCTAACATAGAATTGTACTATAAAAATCGTGCTTTCTCCAGTGTTTGGTACCGGCCTGGTGTTCAGTCATTACTTGGGACGATTTTCAGATCGATAAAATTTGTACGACGATGAAACATTCATTCCAATGACCAATGAGTTCAAGAAACGAATTTAGTTTTGGAATATAGATATTTGCCGATTAGCGACAGTAACTTGTTTTAATACGCGGGTATTTCATTATGGGACACCATCACTAGAGATTATTTACGGGAGACTTCGGGACAATCATCGAGTCGATCGTAAAAATCATCCAACAAGATCTGACTGCTTTGAAACGAGGTAGTGCCATCAAGTTTCTTCATTAAAAAAAAACGAGTAAGCAGATGTAATGGAAACGTTTCTACTTCATTTGGTTGAATGATTGATGTTTTACGCCGCACTCAAGATTATTTCACTTACATGGCGGCGTTGCCAGGTATAGTGGGGGAGGATACCGGGTCCATTGCCAGGAGGAAACCCTCGACCTTCGGCGATTACCTGGCACCAAACACCAAGTTGGTTTCATAACAAAAAAGTCTCTATAGTATAAATGTGTCATGGCCGAAAACGTCGCCATTGGATTTTAGGCAGATTTCATAACACACACCAGATTCTGACAGGTATGCGGGCGGAATTTCAAAATATACACAAATCATGACATATACATATAAACATACGGGCACATATAAAATCCGTCTCTAAGGTTTTAGATATCAAAGGGCTTGGCTCACCCAGATCTGTATATAATCTTCATATAAAGGGAGATAATCAAAATATTAAGCTTTGATCTTACTCTGGATTCTTGAACTAGACACACTTCTCTCCCTTAAAATTAATATACATTGTATAGGTAGATAGATTAAAAGATTAACAGAATTTGGAGTGTTCAGCACTGTTCTATTTTGTGTAGTTTGTATCTCATCATTTATCTATTCCTAAAACTGACAGATTCGTTAATCTAATCTTGATAGGTTGTACGTTACATATAAAGTTGAACTCCCAATGATAGATGATAGATGGAGTGTTTGTTATTTTATGGAATGGTAATTGCCGAAGGTAGTGGGTTTCATCCAGGCAAAGAGCCCGATTTTATCTCCACAACTAAACTTGGCAACGCCGTAAGTAAAATTTCACATCGTAATTATAGAGCTTAGTTGTATTTGAATCCGCAATCCATTGCATACATATTCAATGCCCGGTGTCAAGGATTGTAGGATTGCTAGAATATGGAGGCAATATCCCAATCAAAATCTCGTGAACTTCTCTCGGAGATATCTCAAGGCAAGGCAGGAGGACAAATATTATTTTAAGTTGGCGATATCGAGACCTTCACGTGTGGTAGCAGGGAGCTGACGTTTAGTAAATTATACAAGATGACAATTCAGTCGGTGAGTCAGTAACAAAATCTAAGAGAGACAACGTGATTCACTGATAAATATTCACACGTCTCTACCCTTATTCAAGTTAAAAAAAACACAGACGAGAGACATTCCAGGGTGATCATTATCGGGGCAGACTAGTTAACGAAAAGCAATAGTAAACGGCATCTTTCGTTCAATCACACGAACACCGGATTTCGTGGCCAAATTTAGCTCAAATTAAGGGAGATTGTGAACAAATCGAATTTCACCAATGTCATCCAATTGACGATTGCTAACGGGGATGTATTGAAGGGCGTATTGAGAGTGAAAGGTTTCCATTAAGTAATCAGCTCAGGCAGGTTGTCTCAGATAATATGGACTGGAACCTCTCTTAACTGTCTTCCATTACTCTCCAATGTCAAATCTACCTACATTCAGAAATTCAGACAATAACAGTAAATCGAAATATGGTTCAACATGATTTGAATATGATGGTATTGAATGGAGCAGGGTTCGGCCACTGAATGGATCTTGAACTCTTACTTCCGCGTTTGTGTGGTACTAAATCACTCATCCATTACAATCCGATAAATCAATTGATTTTTTTTCTAGAATCAAAACGAATTCACATTTTGCCTATTGGATGATAAGCAAATGCTTTAGGATATCATCCGATAGACAAATTTAGGAAGATTATTTCGGCAAACTGTTATAACTATTACGTCTACTTTGTATACACCTCTTTTTAACACAGTTAGAAACTTGTCTCCATGGTTATTTTAGACAAGAAGATTTTCACTGCGCCCGTGTGTTTTAGTGTTCATAAATTTATATACACTATTATACATCATGCCTATGACTATAAACGTATTTCCGGATAACGCAAAACTATGTTTCTCTATAACCGAAGAAACTTTCCATTGCTGGCTAAAACAAACGTAAGTTGACATCTTTGGAAATTTCAATAGAATTCTTCGTTCTCTTGAAGAAACAGGCTATCTTAATAAAAAAGCAGTATCGCCATTTGGAATCTGACATTCTAAAAACAGGGTCTTCTATATTTTAAAAATACACACAAACCCTTTGAAAAACGGCCCAAGCCTTCCGTGTCCCCATGTCGTCTTATTAACTCGTATAGCAGAGTTAATTTATTGCTATCTAAAACCTACAGCAAATCGGCATGTTAGCTTTATCAAAAATACTGATGATTGGTTGCGCATTATCTGTTCCCGAAAATTCTACTGACTAATGCCAAACTCCTGCCAGTCGTCAACCTAATGAAATATCATGAGTTTTAATTTATTATGACAATTTATGATGGGGTATAAAGGTCTAAATGATATACCCTTTTAACACAATTGGAAACTTGTCTCCATGGTTATTTAGACATGAAAGATTTTCGTGTCCTTTAGTGTTTATAAATATGTAGCCCGAGTTTTACACCACTATCCAATACCCTTGATGTATTTCGGCAACTTCCTAGAGTCAAATAAATAGACCAAATATTTGGGTTTAAACATCATTAGTACACTGTTTGAACAATAAGCCTACCACCAACTTACCTTTTTTGTTGCGAAGAACGCCTATTCGATCCATACTGGAGAGAGTCAGTATGATGGTTAATCCAAGACCGTTTAAATCTCTTCGCGTTAACTTTGCTTTGTGCTCAACAATTTGACTGAGTTAAAAAGGTTGGAAGAAAAACAAAACTGGTGGGATTTCACATACTTTGCCAAACAGAACTCATTTATTTCATCAATAGCCCTTACACCAATGTGTCACTGGGTCGCCACTTATCGTTCACTTATCGTTTCAGAAGCCAAGGTCCTACCAGGAGTTATTAAGTATATGTTTATTTTCTGAGCCACAATTCCTGGTTGAATCGTATATTTGAAGGTCCGAGAGATTACCAATCATTAAGAGGGCGATCTAATAAAGAAAACACAATGGATGAGGCCAATTGAATCCGGATAAAAATAAAAACGTTATGAAAAAAGGTTTAAGGTTTCTGAGAGTTGATGGTATATCTCAAACCAGGTTATTTGACTATGTGTGGTGGGGAAAAGGGTAAAGGTAAGTATATATAGTCCGGATTTCTGGCTTCAAAATTACTACTTTTGTTTATAGGCCTACAACCGTCAGTATAAAAATGGTGTTTATGGAATCAGAAACCCGGACTAGTATATATATTTATGATCTTTAAAACACACGGGCTCAGGGAAAATCTTCTTGTCTAAAATAACCATGGACTATATAATATATAGTGATTCACACTTACAGAACGGCCAGACGATCCGGTCCATTCCATTGATGTTTTACTAAACACCTACATCAAGTTGACAAGACTTTCTGAGAACAGTCAATGTCGGAGTCTATTTTACATTGAACCCATTGTGTCTACAATCTTGTGTTCCTATTGTTGTGTTTGTGTTTGTATGACCTGCCATGGCTAAAGATGATGCGCGAAGTCGAGGTTAGACGACGCAATACGAGTAAGTCGTTTATACGATCTGTATTGATGAACAGATTACTTCGACCGTACAAACGACCATCGACCAGAAGGACAGATCACTGGCACTCGATCGTTAAGGTATAGAACTAAAACAATTCGCAGAAAGGTACTTTAGAGGTTCCCTATAACCACGATCAACGACATTCAAACAACAAGTAAGAATACACACCAGCAAGGTTTCTTAAGATTGATTGATTGTTTGGTGTTTTACACCTGGCTCAAGAGTATTTCACTTATATGGCGGCGTTGCCAGTTTTATTGTGGGAGAAAACCGGGCTCTATGCCCGGAGGAAACCCACGACATTCCGGTGTTAACTGGCAACCATCCCACATAGGTTGTTCCAGTGAAAACCCAGTCAGAAAATTTTCCAATTTTTTTTGGACTGAGTGGGATTCGAACCCGCGACACATTGGTTTCTAAAGAACTCGCAAGGTACCGGTTAATGTATTTCACCAGTGGCCTAACAACTTTTCAGTCCCCTAATGACGGAGTTCTTCTTTAAAATTGTGCTAAACACCTGACTCGATGCATGGATAAGTAATTTAATCATAAAGCAAAATATTCAAATTCATTTTGAAATTAGCATCGGATATTGCCTTTATTAAGAAATATCAAGCATTTTATTTTAAATGAGAATGTTCGCTTAATGTTCAATAACATTTAAAAGGGCACGAGCTGCCAAAATGTTGATATTTTGACGTTAAAACAGAATGTTTAAATTATTGGCTATTTTTCTCAAGACGTATAATTCAGAAGCTTATTAGTGCTTCTAGTCTCGAAAATGTACGATAAAGTATTGTTTTGAACCAACTTTGGCTTAGAATGAATGAATGGTCTTCCCGGTTATTTAAATTTTGTTTACTTTTCGAACACGTTTTCGGTTCGTACAGGCCACATAATGTATGTCGTGACGATCAGAAATTGTGAAAAAAGTGTGAGTTTTAGCAGCTCATGCCACTTTAAAAACAAATCAATGTAAATTCTAACTATGCAACAGACAGTTTTGGCAATTTCCCTTTGATTTGACACGTTAACAGTTGCCAAAGGAGCATAAGAGTAGTTAGATCTGGAAATAACAATGTACTTATCAAGTTATATCATATTAGATTCTGAAGTCAGAGTCCTTATTTCCCTAAGTATAGGATTCGAGAAATTAGCCATGAGAAAAAAAGTAACTGAATGGAATTCTTCACTAACGAAGTATTCAGGTTATACAAACTTCAAATGTCCTTATTCATTATGGCTTAAATCCGGACTGTATCAAGAGCTTCTTGGCAAGGTTTTTTTTTTACATCGATGCTATTTTGCCCAACATGGAGAAATGGTGAAACATGTTACCTGGCAGAATGTTACAGGTAAAGGGTTAAACAGAGTGTCGGCGTTCATCGATCACACAACTTACCTTCCCAGTACAGAATGGCTAGACGATCCATTCCATCAGTGTCTTACTAAACGCTTACATCGATTTGACCAGATTCACGGAGATCAGTCAACGGGGGAGGCCATTTATCATTTAACCCATTGTGTCTACAATCTTGTGTTCCTATTTCTGTTTGCCAATTTGACCTGACTAAAATGGTAAGCAAAGTTTTCCTGACCGGCAAGTAAGTTAAACAGGATAGGGTACATGAATGCGGCTATGTCGACGTTAGACGGCGCGATAAACTAGTCGTTCATATACCGCGGTGGTTTAGCAAATCTTGCTTATCAGGTGAGCGAGTGGGCTATATTGATGAACAGATAACGACCATTAATCAGACGAACAGATCACTGGCACTTGGTCGTTTATACAAACGTTATCTCACGCTAAAGTGTCTTCGTGTTAATTGTTGTAACCAGACGAACAGATCAATGGCACTTGATCGTTTACGTAAACGTTATCTCACGCTAAAGTGTCTTCGGGTTGATTGTTGTAACCAGACCAGATTATATTTTGGGATCGCTTCCACACATCAAATAGGTCTGGATTTTCTTGACATTATATACTTCGTGGCCGAATAACGTCCATGTATGTGTAGTCAATAGACAAAATAGCTGCAACTCAACAACGAGTCAGGAGACGACGATGCCATAGAAACACCCACGATTAACCAAATCCAAACTATCAGCAAATATATAAGCTGATTTATAAGAATGGCCAACACCACACTTTTGCCTTTATATTTGTATTATCGCATTATAAATTGGCATAGTTTCCGACTAAGGTAGCATAATTCGAACATATTGCTTTGGTCATATTTGAAACTATTTTAAATCCTTAAATTCAACATAAATCACATGTAGCTACTTAAGTTAAAAAATGAAAAGTGAAATTCCAAGTCACCAATAGAAGTGTAAGACAATCAAGACACAAAGTGAAATAGGAAACTTCACAAAATTCTGCAGATTTCGGCTTCACTTTGACAGCTTAATGGTTCATTTCTAAAAAAAAAATTATAATTCTATTTCAAATCATTATCTCCAATCTATTACATTTCTGATGAAATATGCCAATGTATGGTCCTATTCAGTGTTCAGCTTAATATGTAAGAGACTAACATAAATCAAACAAAATTGATTTGCCATTTCCGTTCGTTTTTAGACACGAGTTTTAAGCTCGTTAATTGGCTAATGAAGCTAATTAGTGGTGGGTAGTTAGAAAGAAAAGTAATTTTCGGATTATGTATTAACAGAAGTCTTTGCCCATTCATAGACTCCTGATATTAAATTTTGAAGAACGATATTGAATGGTGTTGATATCAATACAGTCTATAGTCTACTGCTGCAATATATACAAGTATAACCTTGTCCATAGGTTTGATGTAAGGAATGTTTGAAACTCTCTTTAAACATGGGTTCCATACTAATGATAAAAAATTAAGACATCACCACGTCCTCATGCAGTTGTTTTTGAACAACACGAGCTTTCGACACCTGTGCCGGTGTCTTCGTCAAGTGTAACTGAATTTAATGTTTCTTTTCTTTTGTATATATGTCAATATTTTGAAACATTAAATTCAGTTACACTTGACGAAGACACCGGCACAGGTGTCGAAAGCTCGTGTTGTTAAAAAACAACTGAGGGCGTGGTGATGTCTTAATTTTTTATCATAAGTATAACCTTATTTTTGTTTTAAACCTGTCGTCGTAGATTGGTGAGATTGTGCATGGCACAATATACAAACTATGGCAACAAATATAGGCTTATTCAAGTACAAAAAAGTAATAACACAGTTTGGTGTGTGTTTTCTGTCCCGCTATAATTACATGTTGCGGCAGTAAACATAACTCAGCAGAACGGCGTGTCTCTAATACTAATTTGCCAATATTACGTCTGATGGTCGACATTTATTCCACAAAGTTATTTGGTTAAGGCGATTGGAAAGTCGTGTCAGTGAATTACATCAAAGTAAATATTGACACAGAATGACAGCCACTTCACACAGTAACTATGGAAGCGAGGTTGAATACTATACCCTCATCGAAGCTATAATATGATTACGTTGGGATTATTTTCAACATACGATGGTGGGATTTTAGGTCTGGTCAAAAACCAGTTGTCTTAGACAAGCAATAATGAAAAATGTTTAGAAATATAACAATGTGTGCAAAGCAAAGGGTTAAACAATGAGTATGAAATATCCACTTACCTTTCTTGTGCAGAACGGCTATACGATCCATTGCAAGTTAAATGTTCTGAACAGCGACGTTGACTGAAAGCTTGCCTCTGATATCAGTCCACCGGGGGCTTGTTATGTCCACAATCTCTTACATCACTACCGATTTTTTTGTCTTCTCCAATTTGATCGGACCTAAAACGGAGAGCAAAAATCGAAGAGAGACGGACGGTTGGCCATATAACACGCCAGAGCCGTATCTATCTGGATACTTTTGCCAAGCTGACCTTGTTCACCAGGTGAAGAGAGTTGATCAATCACGGGATCAGGACAAGCCTTCTTATTGAGGAGCTACAGACACTATAAAGATAGTAACCTATTGGAAGTAAGTGAGGGTCTGATACAAGAGGAATTTGCTTAGAAAATTGTTACATCCTGTAGGTTTGGTTTGTTTATGGTTCTTGTAAAATTGTACAACGGAACCAGAAAATGGCCCACATATACCTGAGCCTAACAGAAAGTGGATTAATTCATGTAGGACATGTTGAAAATTCATTACATGCCCGTCGTTTAGTGTTTCAAGGTGAAAGTGTCTGAACTTTTAGAAATGTGTACAGTTATCAATTGAATATTAAAATACTAAGTCACAGAGTCTATAGAAGCAGGTCGATATTCTACAACACTAGAGCTCTTCTAGTATCAGGAAAAATTTAATCTAAAAAATTGAAAATACCTAAATTCTGGACATTAAACACGCTTATGTTTTTTATTGATTTATTCTTCGTCAACATTGGTTTCCAAGAAGGCGTAAGCCTTTTTAGAATTGCTTATTTGGACAATTTTTTGCTGACTTTTTAATTAACACTAGAAAGCTTTGTGTTGGCGATTCATTCCAACTTGGTGTGAGATTTCCCTATACGATCGTTTATGCTCTTGGAAAACACGCTATGAAGGGTGGTGTGTATTCAAGGAAGTTAGGTATATAATCTTATCAGAGATAGTTATGGTCCCATATCTATCTAATTCTCCATAAATTCATTTTTAAGACAGGACGTTTCTCATATTGGAGGGAAGGCATATGGGGTTGTAAATTATCCACACGTTTCTACTGGAGCCATATGGGCAGCAAGAACACCAACAGAGTAAAATACATTCCAGTCAGCGTCAACCATGCTTATATATAGGTTTTTAACAGCGAATGGGTCTATTAATTGCTCAGTACAAAATTGAAAACCTTTAATTCCTTAAGAAATATGTTTGTTTTTTTTTTGCATATTTCCTAAAATAAATGTCCTCGAGAAAAATTCAAGTTCCATCCTAACGCTTTTCAGCGAAAGTGTTAAACAGTGAGTAAACAAAGATCACTCCTTAGTACTTATACCTATCTTGTGCAGAAAGGCTAAACGATCCATTCCAATAAGGTTTTACTTAAGAGCTACATCGATTTAACAAGATTCTCCGAGACCAGTCAACAGGGGATTACTTGCTGTGCTTCTTGTTTCTATTCACCCTTTTATCAGACTTGACAAAATCGAAGTTAGGCGGAAGACCAGTGATAGGTGAAACCAAGCTCGTTAAAACCTCAGAAACTTTGTGAAGCTCATCTCGTTTATCAGATGAACAAGCATAATATATACGTAATATTACGTGTAGTAAGTTTATTGGTCTATCTGGAGTTTTCCCTCCTCCTATTTTCTTATTTGATTGTGTTGTTTTTTTTTTCGGTCTTTTGTGTATCATCAAAAAGTCTACAGATCTTTCTCGAAGGCTATTGTTTGCTGTGATATGATTTCCTCACCCCACAGTTGATTGCAATTTAGTTATTAAGTTGACCTAGATTTCAGTCGAACTCTCATTGAAAGGCACACTTGCCGCGAAAATCAGGAATATTGTTTACATTAAAAAAGAAAGACCGTTTTCTGTATTTTCCCCAGACAATATTAGTTAGGAACTTTCTATTTTTACCAAAATCTAAAAGTTTGGACGTCACTTTGTATTTTTAATTTGAATTTGAAAATTTGAATTGTTAGGTGCCCGGAACGTAAACAAACCAAACTGCTCGCAGGGGCGATTTTATGTTTCAGTCGAGTGAGTGAACTAACGGCACAGTGTAATTTTACGTAGGCCTATTTATCTGAGAAATACAGACTGACGATCGGTTAACAGCGACTGGAAAAGCCTGCTGATAATTGTTTGAGAGTAAACCACAGATAAAAAGGTCTGAAATCAGGGTAATCCAACACGAAAGTTGACCGACACTGATCGTTGTTTTTGTAATCAGGCTTCGATTCTTCGTTTGTTTTTCACCCCATTTCTACATTCAAAAGCTAACTAGACATGTTTTATGTGTCCTATGTTTAAGTTTAGTGGTATTAGTCGTAGTAAGCTCATGTAAATTGGTTTTCTTAGCAAATTTAAACAGGCTACGGCGGCAAGTGGGCCTTTAAGTCAAGCAACGTTCTCGTAGCTTAAATATGTCATGCTTCTATAGCTATTCAGATTTTACATGTTATTAATCGAGTGTTTTCGTATTGCCTTGGTATTGGCCTGAGGGTGGCCGCATTGGCCTGAGGTCGCAGACCGAGGGTCAATGCAACCACCCAAAGGCCAATACCAAGACAATACGAAAACACTCGATTCATAATATTTTTATTAATAGACTGTAGAAGTTATTTTTATGCAAGCTGTCAAGTTTCAGGAGGTCGCCCGCTGAACATTAAATCCATGACTTTAACAAATTGACGTCCCACCTTTTTTTGCGCTCTGTGTTTCTTTTTTTGTTCCTGGAACAGTAGAGAAGTTTATTCCTCTTCCGCTGTCCTAAAACGGCAATCGGATTCATTTGCAGTAGGTTTTTTCTTCCAACTCTAATATCCTGTCAATAAGAGCTTGTACAACGGGCTCTGGTGTCGACATTTTGATATCAACATCTGTCGTCTGCTTCTGTCAAACTCTGGGACGTCACATGTTAATTGGGTCTTTCAGCCGCACTCCGTGAACTCTGCCAATATGACTTGAACTCGGCCAATATGTTCTGAAATTTGTGAGAATATATTAAACACGCGTTGTTTGTATTTCGGCAGCCAGTTTACAACCACTCATTGGTATTAATTCGAGTGCTATTTGGATGTGATATGGAATGTTAATACTCGGTTTGTTATAGTTTGACAGCGATACAGTCATTTGTTTGATTTGTGAGTTCTATCTGGGCAAAGGGTTTAGTAGTGTGTTTACAAGATTTTATTATGTGGATTTACTAGTGTGATTCGAGGAATTTATTCTGCGGATGAATATTTCGTAATCATCGGATCTATACCGCTACACCAGTGAACTTAGTGAGTTCTCAGAATCAGATTACAGTTTTCTATCAAGGAACTGTAAATTCGCAGTTTTTTTTTTTTAAATTTTGATATATGATTTTCTTTTGACTGTTTGTTTAATATTTGTCTGAAAATAAGTTACTCTATTTTTTTAAATATATTAAAATCATTTAAAATATTCTGGTCTTTTTGTTAGTTCTTCTTTTTATATTTAGTCTCGTAGCATTAATAGATCGCGCTGATTTCATAAGTGACGCGATCTGGCATTGGAAAATCAGAAATAATTCCTATATTTTAGCTTTCGTTAAAATCTGCCTTTCTTTGATTTTGATACTTCAGTCAGGGGACTTCAATAGCCAGCCTTCAATAATTAGCAAAAACCATACGTAGTACCGTTTTAGTAACTTGTAGTTAGAACCAATTTGATACAACAATGCAGTTTCTATGTGGATAGCTTTGCCAAGGTGAACTTGTTTACTAGGTCAAGAGAGCGGATCAATCACACGATAGGATTGATATTTACGCCGCACTCAAGATTATTTCACTTCTATGGCGGCGTTGCCACGTTTAGTTTGGGAGTAAACTAGTATAGTTGCCCGAAGCAAACCCCCGACCTTCAGCTAGTACCTGACAACCGTTCGATATACGTCGAGCGAGTAAAAAATCCGCTCTGAAATTTTCCGCTTTTTTTTTTTATTTGGTCCGAGTGGGATTCCATCCCGCGCCGCATCAACAGAAGGCCTGTATCGGACTGAGCGACGATCACTCTGCGGACTGAGCAGCCGAGGTCCACTGCACGATCAGTAAGATGTGCGAGTAACAAAAATTGCCTTTGACAAGCATGTCGGTATAAAGCATATGTCAAAGCCTGGTACTTCATTTTTCTACGTTACTGAAAATATATCCCGTTGACCGAAATTGGCAGCTCATGGTGTGTGCCAAACTTGATTTAGGTGAAATGGTTAGTTGATATAGGCAAACTGCAAAGATTGTTTAAACCAAAGAGATAATACTACAAGGTAAATATCGGTTAACTACTTATGGGTAAATAAGGTAGACACGTAAACACGCTCTAATTATATAATCAACAGCCTGTCAATGCACTCCGCAATAGCATACTGTTTCATCTCAGCAATGTGTTCAACAAAGAATGAGGATGTGGCTCCATCAATTGGAGAAGAATAGCCAGATTGAAGACCAAAAGAATTAGCCCAGATTGAAGACCAAATGCTTGGGTCTTTCTGCAAGAGCAATTTGGGCAGCAAGAACAAATAACGTTTCTGTCAGCCTAAACCAAATACATATTGCTACCGACCATTGGGTTAAGTATAGAAAGTGGAAAACGCCATGTTAATAAATATTCCCATAATTTTCGAATAAAGATTATCTGAACAGTAACAATGATTTTGGCAATAGTGTTCGACGTGAATGAACGGGGAAGGCTATTGTTCATTTCACTAACTGTCACAGAATCTTACAAAGAAGGCAAACTACAGTGTATAGGATTACAATCTTATAAAAAGCTTCAGGTGAAAAAAAAAGACAACGAAATTATTCAAGCCATCGTCATCTTATATTAATTCAAGGAAACTCATATAACAGGTGATGTACGTAACAATGTTGTGATGTTAACAGCTGAAAAAAAGATGCACAACTATGGACAAAAAGACCTGTGAGGAAACTTTCCACTTAAAAAAAGGTGTAAGTCTAAAATGGGAAGGAGCACCATCGTATTGACGGTAAGTCGAACATTCATAGGACATTTTATTAATACATGTTGAGCGGGTTTCTTCAGAATTAAAGTTTACGTATGACGCAATCGAAGCTATTTAACAAGAATAACAGGATACCTTTTGATGGTGGTGTAAAAAAAATGTAAACAGATAAGTCCTGTTGCATGGTATTTTTTTTATTATCAATTATTAATATCCAGCACATATATCTAACAAAGAGTTGTAAATATATACGTAGGTGTATAATTTAAAGACTAAGGCTGAGTATAGATAAATAATTTACCAGTAAACCAAAGGTACTATGGAAGATATCTTCCAATCTCCACAAAATTGGACAGGTATTGATGTAAGGTTGTTTACTTGATTGGTACAAGACAACCTTGGTCTATGTTACAAAGTTGGTGTAATCCTTTTTATAATTTAGGTGAGCCTCAACCTATGCAATCTTGAGCAAGTCTTTGCAGTATATACTTTTCCAAAGCAGCTTATTTATTCGCATTGCTTATTAGCACAGGTTGTTTACTATCTGGGGGCCGTTTCTCAAAACATTTACGCTCAAGGTAAGTCCAATGCAAGGCCTGTCAACACAAAACATTACGTTACGACCGGCATAAGTGTGTTGAGAAACACCCCCCCCCCCCCCCAACACCCTGAACTGCCTTACCATTAAGCCATCAAGGCATTTCTAGAACCATATTCTGCTCTAGTGATGGCTCTATTTGTTATGGTCCACATGCTAGCATTACGTCATATCTGCATTTCTAGAGGCACGCCTATGATGTTAGTAGTTTACATGCACATGTAAAAAACACAGATCAATGTATCTTGATTTCATGTAACTCAAATTGACTAGAGCTTGCATTGGCAACTTCCGTCTATTGTAGTGCATAGTTTATAACATCTTCTCGAGCCAAGTTAATAACTCAAGATGTTTTTCTCTACACTCAATGTTATTTCACTTATAGGCTTGTCAGGTTAAGTGGAGGAGGACCAGGCCCTTTGTCCTCGACCTTCGGCCAGTACCCAGATGGAAAAAAAAAACTCTTGGCACTGTAAGATCAGAAGGTTTCTCTCTAGAGTATTGGTGATTCTGGGTAGAGAATGGTTCAAGCAAACGTTTCATACAACTGCAGTTCTACATTGGGCAATTGAGTGAAAAACCCTGCAAGGCTTCAAAGGCATTCATTTGCAAATGTTTCGTATAGACCCAGTAATACACTCATTGCAATCTTTAAAATACTATCCAGAATTTTGGCAGCTCATTCTACTCTACTACTCTTTCTAATAAACCAAAACCAAGAGTAAGCCACAAGTTTTTTTATCAGTGTCCAAGTGTTAATTTTAAGTTTCTTTATTATGCCAAGTCAGTTTATTATGTTGATCTGAGAACAATGAATCAAACAACAGGGACGCATAGACCATATGGTTTAGCTTACCTTACTCATAACAAAAGAATGCTGCGTTGACAGGTTTAGTGGGGGAGGAAACTGGGCTCTTTGACTAAAGGAAACCCCCAACCTTCAGCGAGTACCTGCCACTCTTCCAAATACGGCAATCTAATGAAAAATCCACTCGGAAATGTTTTTGGTATGAGTGGGATTCGAACTCGCGCCCCACCGATGGAAGGCTCTAACCGACTGAACTTGAACACTACATACTGCAGCTGCTAGTATACAGTATGACCTTGGAACCATTCTAGAAAACTAATTTTGTAACAGCAGATAGCCAACTAAGTGGTGGCGGTAAACTTAAAGCAAAGCAATATTAATGAACTAAGTCTGTTTAGTTGTGTCTAAACTGTTTTACGATAACTTCTTGTAATATATATACGGAAACTAACACAGTAACTGGTTTGTTTTCAGCGTCCTAATCTATGGAACCAATTATCAGGCAGTTTCATACCTTTATCTTTGACTTAAAGGGGCATGAGCTGCCAAAATATTGATATTTTGACGTTAAAACAGAATGTTGAAATTATTGGCTATTTTTCTCAAGACGTATAACTCTGAAGCTTTTTAGTGCTTCTAGTCTCGAGAATGAACAATATAGTATTGTTTTGAACTAACTTTGGCTTAGAATGAATGAATGGTCGTCCCGGTTATTTAAATTTTGTTTACTTTTCGGACACATTTTCGGTCATTCCAACGCCAATCATTTAGTTTTTTGATGGTCTTCAAAGCCTCTTACTGTCGTGACGATCAGAAATTACGAAAAAGGTGTGAATTTTGGCAGCTCATGCCCCTTTAACCAATATTAACCACATGGTATTAAAATCAAGTAAAATGGAATAGACTAGTTAAAACTGACAAGAAAATAATGGAAAGCTGCTCTAAATTATTAAAACCGGACATTCAAAACAGCACCAACATAAAATAGGACTACTTTACACTATACAATGCTAACACTTTCATTTACAAAATATACAGGATTTTTTGCAGAAATTTACATATATCACAATTAGTCTAAACACTGTTATACAGATATTTGAGCTTTTCAGCATGCATTATTGTAAACATTTATTTATCGAGACAAGACAAAAATAACGGTAAATTTTCCCACCAGCTGCAGCTTTCTGTGTAAATTCTGTTACAGGTTTGCAACGATCAAAATAAAAATGTGAGAAATTGACACATAAATTTCCAGTAACTCATGTGATTGAAGTTTGAACACTGATGATAAACATGTAATTTCAATAGGGATCATAAATATACAGGCAATTCCGGCTTTAACACAGCCAAACTCCCAGCTAATTTAAAGCCTAGATAAAATAATTTCAGCAGTATACAAAATGGGTTGTAGCAATTCATGTGATAGTTAGTAGTAAATCTAGTAAGATTGATATCTGATAAGGGGACTGGATTACAATGGGTTATTAATCTTAATACTTTTTGTCTCACTCAAAATTGTTTCACTTATATGGCAGCGTTTTTTAGATATGACAGTCACATGTTAATCTTCATGTTAGTATACATAAATTTAGTACATTGTTAATAATTGATTGATGTTTTATGCTAAACTCACATTGTCAGGTTAGGTGAAGGAGGAAACCAAGCTCTTTGCTCTGGGGAAACCATCAACGTTAATGTTATGATTAACATTATTTCACTTAATACATGGCAGCATTTAGTAGGGGGAATGGGATTGAATTGATTGATTGTTTGGTGTTTTACACCGCGCTCAAGATTATTTCACTTATATGGCGACATTGCCTGTTTTATTGTGGGAGGAAACTCAGCTCTATGCCCAGAAGAAACCCACGACGTTCCGGTAGCAATTGGCAACCCTCCCACATAGAGTGGGATTGGAACAAGGATCTGGAGTACATATCCTGATAGAATGAGCACATGTTCTTAACTTTGCGATCAGTGAAAGAAGGATGCGAAAGACAGGCAATGAGCTTTCAGCTTAGCTGGGAGTTCAGAGAGGATTGCTTACGTGCACACCAACTCGAATAGACAGATTCTCTGTTTGAAGAATGTCACGTGGTCCCTTTTATGTGTTCCTATTAGCGTTCTAGACTTTTTAGCCGGCCTTAAGCTTGGCATCCTGGTGGACAAAATTCAATCATCAACCCTTGTATTTGAAGTGTCCAGCCTTCGTGATCAAATGGGGGTTCGTTTCTCATGTGTTTTTATGACCAACAAGGCTCTTCACAAGATGAATGGATTGTCAAGTGTATGAAACACAGAAAAGCTATGAAGTCCCAATGAACTGCAATGTGGCAGAAGGAGTCTAAATACAGTCTATGACCTACATCAGTCTAAACACAGTCTATGACCTACATGTATGTACATCAGTCTAAACACAGTCTATGACCTACATCAGTCTAAACACAGTCTATGACCTATGTACATCAGTCTAAACACAGTCTATGACCTACATCAGTCTAAACACAGTCTATGACCTATGTACATCAGTCTAAACACAGTCTATGACCTATGTACATCAGTCTAAACACAGTCTATGACCTATGTACATCAGTCTAAACACAGTCTATGACCTATGTACATCAGTCTAAACACAGTCTATGACCTATGTACATCAGTCTAAACACAGTCTATGACCTATGTACATCAGTCTAAACACAGTCTATGACCTATGTACGTCAGTCTAAACACAGTCTATGACCTATGTACATCAGTCTAAACACAGTCTATGACCTATGTACATGTCTAAACACAGTCTATGACCTATGTATATGCGTCTAAACAGTCTATGACCTATGTACGTCAGTCTAAACACAGTCTATGACCTATGTACATCAGTCTAAACACAGTCTATGACCTATGTACATCAATTTATGACCTATGTACATCAGTCTAAACACAGTCTATGACCTATATACATCAGTCTAAACACAGTCTATGACCTATGTATATGCGTCTAAACAGTCTATGACCTATGTACGTCAGTCTAAACACAGTCTATGACCTATGTATATGCGTCTAAACAGTCTATGACCTATGTACATCAGTCTAAACACAGTCTATGACCTATATACATCAGTCTAAACACAGTCTATGACCTATGTACGTCAGTCTAAACACAGTCTATGACCTATGTACATCAGTCTAAACACAGTCTATGACCTATGTACATCAATTTATGACCTATGTACATCAGTCTAAACACAGTCTCTGACCTATGTACATCAGTCTAAACACAGTCTATGACCTCTGTACATCAGTCTAAAGACAATATATGACCTATGTGCATCCCATTGTTAATTTAGTCCATGTTTTATAAAGACATCATGATTCCTTGTGTTAGGATATTGTTGAGACCTCTAGCAGCATGTCCTGAGGCTGAACTGTGTAGTGGCCCACAGACTTCTTCACATCAGAAATTATAGAGCGGACCTAAAGCCAAAAAAAGGGTAACATAATTACATATAATATTAAGACTTTGGAGCAAATTATTATGAACTCATACTTATCATAAATGTGTTCTTCAATTCATGTTTAGATGTAAAAGATAGGATGTATTGAAGG
Organism: Lepidochitona cinerea; assembly: GCA_963971465.1. Lineage (NCBI taxonomy): Eukaryota > Metazoa > Mollusca > Polyplacophora > Chitonida > Tonicellidae > Lepidochitona > Lepidochitona cinerea. The sequence continues at coordinate 42,865,534 of OZ020553.1, forward strand.
CGGTTTCAAGGTTCAACCATGGATTCAGTAGGTAGAGGGTGTATCTAAACAGTCTTAGTGAAATACTAAACGATTATGAACACTATTAAAGACACACGGGCACAGGGAAAATTTTCTTGTCTAAAATAACCATGGACACAAGTTTCTAATTGTGTTAAAAAGATGTATACCATTTTAGACCTTTATACCCAATCTTAAGTTTTTCTAATAAACTAAACCAATGATATTTCATTAGGTTGACAACAGACAGGAGCTTAACCTTCGTCAGTCAAATTTTCTGGAGAACTTTGTAATACATTGACAAAGCTTACACATATTTGCTTACTGCAAGGATATCGCTAGACTGCGATTGAACAGAAAGCATAGTTGTGCTGTCATGTATGTCCCTTCAAACAATATCCCTCTTTCATCACATTATTTTTTCAAGTGAGACATCATTTGGCTTTCGGCCTATTACCAGGCAATACTTAGCTGAACAGTGCTATACTATTCTTTGAGTAAGCTCAATTATTTGTCTAATTTTCTTTTCCATTTTATCATTTTAAAAGTAAGATACAGTGAAAGCTCTATACACCGAAACATTTCAGTAAGAACAAATAATTTGGTTTCGGCAGGATTCCATTGTTTTAACATGTACTCTAATACTGAAGGATTGATTGATTGATTGTTTGGTGTTTTACGCTGCACTCAAGATTATTTCACTTATATGGCGGCGTTGCCAGCTTTTTTGTGGGAGGAAACCGGGCTCTGTGCCCCGAGGAGACCCACGACCTTCCGTTGGTAACTGGCAACCATCCCACATAGGTCGTTCGAGTGAAAACCCAGTCAGAACTAATACTGAAGGAAATTTGGTATGCTGTACTGATTTATCAAGGTCTATATATGACAACTCTACCAACCAGATGTGTGAAGAATCCAGTCTCCTTGGGTGTTTCTGAATATCTCTCAAACTGATCCAAACTGTCTTGTAACTTCAGGGTCAAAGTGTCGTAGTTACTCCGAACAACTTCTAAAACCTGCAAACGTACACAAATACATAACAATGCCTCTACAAAAGCAAAAATTTAGAATTTCTGCCTGGACATCTTTCTGATTGATTTCTTGTTAGAATCTTTATGCTGCACTCAAGATTATTTCACTTATATGGAATTATTGCCAGGTTTAGTGGAGGAGGGAACCAGGTTTTTTGCTAGATTGTTTGGTGTTTTAAGCCACGCTCAAGATTATTTCACTTATATGGCGGCCTTGCCAGTTTTATCGTGGGAGGAAACCGGGCTCTGTGCCCGGAGGAAACCCTCGACCTTCCGCTGGAACTGGCAACTCTCCCATATAATCCAGTAAAAACCCCACTTAGAAAGTATGTAATTTTTTTCTCTCTACCAACTGAGTCATGCAGGCACCATATTTCATAGAAAATGGCAAATAGACCATATTAAACAGATTTTTGCCAGTAATTCCCATTCTTCTGTGAGGATATTTATTGATTGACAGTTTTTTGTATTATTTTGCACTCAGAATTCAATAGTTTTAATCAGGTGATAAACTGGGCATTATGTGTGTGTTAAGATATGGATAACATACCTGTTCTTCTGTAAGTGATGATAAGTGATTGACAGCTGCCCAGGTGTCCACTTTAGGGGTAAAGTGATTGATAATGGCCCTACAAGACAACAAAAAACAGTCAGACATACCTATATCACTATTTATAACACATAAATCAACAATTTTAGATAACTTATAATATTGTTACATCATATTGTTGATTAAGGGAGCGTCCCCATTAATCTTCTTTTGAGAGTGCATAAAAGACGCCAGAAAAAAAACGCAGTCTACCGACAGCCGGCGTCTTTTGTCTTTATGCTTGACTGATATAATCGCGACGGGTGTTTTCCTTACGCGTATTAATACAAATATATTCGGTAGAGTAAAACAACGTTGTGATTACGTTGAAAATAAAGTGCAGTAAAAAAATCGTCGATTGATTTATATACTATCACAGGAGAAACTTTAACATGTTGTTGTTGTTTTGAATTTACATCTAGTATCGTAAAGCATTTTGAACAGACCAGCTTCAGGTTTCCTCACAGAGTGTTTGTGTCACGCAAAGTGGTTATGAAAGAACGGATATTTGTGTAAGGGTATGCTAAATTGCATATCATAAGCTTGATATCAAGCTGTTAGGCTAAATCAAACTTTTGTGCGAGTTGAATTGTTGATCCCTTTATAAATAATAATGTTTGTGATTTAATGGCAAAAATGTGGAGAAATAATAAATTGCAGAGATTTCTGGCAAATAATTGAAATTTGTACTAACTAGGAAATTAGTAGTCCGGGTTTCTGACTCCAAATGACTTTTTTTGTACTGACGGTCGTATCCAAAATACGGCAGTCAGTATAAAAAAAATAGTAATTTTGGAGTCAGAAACCCGGACTAGGAAATTAGTTACTGCTAATATGTCCTTTCTTCGTACAGTATATTAATATGTCAATAAGGAAGTTCAGTGAGTTTTACAAGCAATAGTTTTGCCTTTACTTCGATCGTTATACAAGGTGTATTTAATATATAAACCCCTCATTCCATTGTATTTAATCTGGCCACAATGAAGCCAAGGACTCTACATGTAGCTCTGTCAAGTGACAATTCCCAGACAACTTGGAAATTTTTTTTTATTCTCCAATTAGTCTAGATTCTCCACAGCTGAGCAAGGTGGCGCCAGGATTGTCAGTTATGTCTCCTTGAGTAAATCCCATTTAATAATTTTTTTTAGGGGTGACACCTTCATGTACATCTTTACTGTTGTTCAAGAAATAGAGTATTTTAATTTTTTTGAAGAGCAAAACAATTTAAAGAGGTTCTAGCCCAATAATAAATATATTTCCTGTTGATCATACTTCTAAATACAAACCTTCAAAACTTTCACCCCACAGAAAGAATAGAGATGGACTCAACCAGGCTTTGTTGATCAACTGCGCACATGTCTGTATGGACTTTAACTAAGCAGAATTTCAGTACACAAACGGTGGCTATAACCTTTAGTTTAGGTTATATTTTATAGATTGATTTAAAAAAAGGCTTTACCGAGTGAATCAAATAATCACCAGGAATATACATTTAGCAACCAGTTATTTCCAAATACAAGTTATTTCATGTGGATTTTATAAGGAAAAAAAAAACGTGAACTTGAAGATGAATCCACTTGAAGTTGATTACGGCCTTTCAGAGTCAGACGTAAGAGTAAAACTTAGCATTCTCTCTATCCTGGTTTCTATGATAATCAAAGAAAATATGTTTGTTAAACAGTGTTTGACAGTTTTTATTAAATGTCAAGTTTTGCTATTGGCCGCTTTTAATTTAGTTAAAATGACAGTTTGGATAAAAATGCCGTGGTGAAATCACTTTTGCCGTGTAAAATTGAACTATACCCAGTTCGACAAAACAATAGCTAGTACAATATAGACTGCAGTCACAGCACAGTGGACTACTTTTAATCCAAGACGGTCACATGCTGTGAATTCTCGTTTCAAATTATCGTCTTTTGTAGCGTCTTTTACACCCTGCGTCTTTGGCTTCGTCTTTTTCGGGCGTCTTTTATGCACTCGAAAAAAGACGATTAATGGGGACACTCCCTAAGTAAGGAACACACTTTTTGGATAACAACTTCTTGTTTATTAACATCGGTACCTTTGAGATACTTCTATCGTAATCATCCATTATGATCGTTACAGCTACTAGTGACTATTTATACATGATACAGCTTAACAGTTTTATTGAAGTATCTATACTTAAACTGTTAAGCTGTATCATGTATAAATAGTCACTAGTAGCTGTAAGGATCATAATGGATGATTACGATAGAAGTAGCTCTATCGAATCGTATCGATGTTAATAAAGAAGTGTCTTCCTTACTTATATCTCCAACTTTTAAATGCCAATCAAAGAACTCATATTGTAGGTTCTCAATAATAATCTGTTTTTTTTTTGTTTTTTTTTTTGGGTTGGGGGGTGGGGGGGGGGGGTCTTTTGTTGCTTCTAAAAATCATTTAGAAGCTTTGCACAGTCCACCTTAGGACATAAATAAATCTTTCTCAGAAATCTAATATTGTGATGACAAAGAAATAGTGTCTGGATGAATACATATTCTCTGACTCGATAATAAAGGGGGAGAAAACAAAAAATCACTTTAGGGTTCCGAAGAAGTGCGCTAATGTTTCCTTTCCAACGATACCAAACACATATTTTTGCGATTTTTTTACATCTGACAGTGAAGTTAATAAAAGATCACAATGAGCAAAACAAATTGGTCAACTTTCAAAATCGGCCATTTTAGCCTAAGTTAAATTCCTCCTCTTCAAGGCCTTCGTAACTCTCCGATATGCCACGCATACCATTTTTGTGCTAGCCACATATTCCTCAAAGCTTCCTTTATAATTTAATGTAAGTTTTGAGAAACTGAAAACAATTTTCTAGAGATAGGAATGCTTTGAAGTGAGTGAGTGATTGGGGTTTTACGTCCTGCTCAACAGTATTTCGGTTATATGAAGACGTTGTCTCCTTGTGACAGGGCGGATTTCCACCGCTCTTTTAGGTGCTGTCTCACCGAGACGACTTGCCGAAGACAACCAGCAAGCCCCCTCACCCAGTCACAGTATACTGACACCGGGCCAACCAGTCGTGCTCTAACTCCTATTGCTGAGCGCCAAGCGAAGCAGTAACAGCTACCACTGTTAAAGTCTTTGGTCTGACTCGACCCGGGCTTGAACCCGGATCTCCCAGGCCTGAAGCGGACGCTCTACCGACTGAGCTATCGGGGCTGGTAGGAATGCTTTGAAGACAGTTAAATTAACCCGGGTTTAAATGAGAGATTTTGAAAGTTGACCAATTTCTTTTGTGGATGTAACATAATACGGTACTTTATAAACTGCATCATGTCCCATGAAAAAATAGTAAAAATATGTGTTTAGTACCATTGGAAACGAAAAATAAGCGCGCTTCTTCTGAACCATAAAGTATTTTTTTGTTTTCTTCTCCTTTAAAGTTCTTAGAAATGGATATATTTTGTCACCAACCTTATGTTGATGAGACAATTGGTCATTCTAGCTGCAGCCTCTTTCCATTGGCCATCATTTGTTGTGTACCGTAGAGCTGAAGTCAAAACAAAACTATATGAACAATACACAGACTGGATAAAGACAATGAAGTAATTTCCACTGTATTTTAAGACTTTGCCAGTAAAACAATACAGCTTTTTATCTAAAAACGCAGCTCACTTGAAAAATATGTGATGACATAAAGCTTTTTCCAATAATGGCTGTCGGAAGAAAAACTGGACCGTGCATTGTAACATTGGAAATGTCATAGTAACAGCGTCCAAAATCTGCTGTTTGATGAGGAAATTCTTTTGTGACAGTTAAGTAGGGCCATTATTTCACACGTTGCTTATGACAATAAGATCACACTGCTTGGGAGTGGAAATATCGGGGTGTAGCGTGAGAAATTATGCAAAAATCTTTTTTTAACAGTCAAAATATTACAGGTATAAAGTGCTAAACATAAGACAACTTTCTGGATAACTACTTCTTCTATATATTGCTCACTGTGTTTCACCAGATATGCTTCTATCATCATCATTAAAGTGCTAGTAAAACTAAAAATTACAGTGATAAGCTTGGCAAACCCAATCACAGACTAAGTTTCTCTAGCAATTTAGTGATTTCAAAAGTTATTATTACTAAATACAATACCCACTTTATCATAAGTTCCAGAGAGCAAAAGATGAAACGATGATAAATATCTAGGTGTAAATTTTCTTACCCATGGAATAGATGTTATCAAACACTTGGTGCATTCTGATCAGCTCATAATACAACTCATCATAACTGGTAGGGCTTGGAAGGAAAGTGTCTCCATAGGTTATAAATAGGTTAAATATGTTGACCACCTGGTGAAGGAAAACAAACATAAACTAGAGCTGTTCTGGAAAAAAACGAATACCCCCAGCACTTAATTGCTAGGCTCTATTCATATTGATTGTATAATGTTGGAAACAATTAAACATAATCCACATAATGTTTGTGAACAATACAAGATTTCTAAAGCTTGGTTGCACTTTGATGATTCCAAACTTTGTTATATGTAAAACAATTCCAGGAAATTAGGTATATAAAATTGAATAAACCTGTCTTAATTTATGAAGAAAAAAAAGAATAATGTAAGAAAAATTTTGAATCATCTGAAAGGTCATAGAGAATAAACATGAGAAAAAAGGAACGAAAATATGATTGAAATTCTTTTTTACCCGCACCTACCCTTGAGGCCAACACAAAAATATTGTGTTTTTTCACCAGTTGGGTTTCATGAGAAAGGATGAATTTTAACAAGTTGATTAAGGCTGAAAAAAAATAGAGCAAAAAATGAAAGCTTTGAAAAAACTAATGCAGATATTCTAGTATTTTAAAATTATCTATTGAATTCCAAGGAAATTTTACTAAAAAATATATGATTGATTGATTGATGTTTTACGCCGCGCTTAAGATTATTTATAAAAAAAAAATATGAAAAGGCTTTTTAACATGCAGATATAATGTCAGGATCAAAGAAATTATAAAAATGCAAATTTAGTTTCATATTAATTATTACAGTTATTTGACGAGGTTCTCGTTCACATGCTAGTAGCGAATTTCTATAAACTTCAACTTTCTTATTGCAGAAATGTCTTCCTACCTGTCCATAGTTCCTTCCACACATAATTTAACCTAACTCGACACTTTTTCTGGTAACACAAAACTCTGTGTGTAATTGCTAAACACCGTCTGAAATTAAAACATTTTGGTACAAAAATGATATTATTAATACAAAATCAAATTGTGCATAAAATTAAATACAAAGTTATTTAAATGGACCTGATGGATTAACACTAAGAAAATTGGTTGATTGTTGTTTTACGCCACACTCAAGATTATTTGATGTCTGATGTCCTTTACTATGGGAGGAAACCAGGCTCTTTGCCCGAAGGACACCTCCAGCCCTCGGCCATTATCTGGCAACTCTTCCACATAGGAAAACAGAGTGAAAACCCGCTTAAATTTTTGTTTGATTTTTCTTTGGTCTGAGTGGGATTTTAAATCGCAACCCATCCATGGATTGATTGATCGATGTTTTACGCCACGCTCAAGATTATTTTACTTACAAGAGGGCGTTGCCAGTTTTATTGTGGGAGGAAACCGGGTTCCTCATCCATGGAAGGCCTTGTCAGATTGAGAGACTATCTCTCAGCCGACTGAGCCACCATCACTAAGAAAGAAACCCACCACACATTGATGGTACAGGCATCCTCGCAAAATAAAGGAAAGAAATTGAAGATTTCATAATCACTTACAAATATAGGTCCATGGGAAAGTTTTTCATCATGTGACTCATTGTAAATTCAACAATCAAATCTATAATACAAAAAAAGAAATCAAATTAGATGTTTTTGTTTATGGTGGTTGACATAAAAAAAATATATATATAGAAAAAGATAATTTTCAAAATCATGAATGCTATCGACGTTAAACTTAGAATTGAAATAATGATGAAAGAATTTTAAAGTGGCATGTGCTGCCAATATTTCAACTACATTTAAGGGTAAATGATATTATGTAATTTGATTTTTACCCAAAACTATTCTCGAGTCAGGTTGCCCAAAGGAAAAGATTGCAGATTTTGTCTCTAGTAATATTTAGCATCAATCAGTCAATTATTGTTTAAAAGAAATCAATCAATTATAATAAGTGAATACCAACCTAATAGTGCACAAGCCAGAGGTCTTGAAGGAGGATTGGGGTCAACTTTCATCTTCCGATGCCTCATTGGCTAAAAAATAAAAGAAAATGTTTATTTTTTTACATACAGTAAAGTATGTAAGGTTTTGAAAAAAAAGGGCTGAATTTTTCATACTTGTGCAAATACAGTGTTACTAGTGTGCACTGACACCTTGGTAAACCAAAGCAATGTCCAAAGTAACAGTGTGCCTAATTTCCTTCTGTATTAAAATGCTTGTCTAAATCTCTAAATTTTTTGTTATAAATGAGACATATTGATATCAAAAGGTTCACTGTAGATATGAATTGATTGTATCAGCATAATAACCAGAGCCATTCAAATTGGTTCTGGGGTAATCCATCTGCAGTAATTATACTAAGTGAAATCCGAGCTGATGATATCATGATTCTTGAACATTGTGACATGATCGTACATTACCCTCCGTCAAGAGTCGACATGCTCTGACCAGTTATGTGACCGTATAACGTTAGTTAGAATCTATCAAATGATCGTATAATGTGAGAATCTTCTGAAGGGAGCAAACACGGGTGATCGTTCAACAAACTCCCCCTTCTAGCCCGAAGTTGTTGAAACCTGCAGGAGTACTTACAACTTCTGTGCTATAGCCCGAAAATATCTAAACCTCGAGGAGTACTGAATTGTTTCAGATAATGGATCTCTGTTTTGAACTGTTTTTGCTATCTCTTTTAAAGGATGAAGGGGTATGAGAATTTAGCTTCCCTTAGAATACATTTATTGTCCACCTACCATTCTGTGAAGAGGTACCCTAAAACTCATATTGATATCGTGGACTAGTGAATTGGCATACTGGTCCTACAAAACAAACAACAGCATGGTTTAACAACCATTGGCACTTACAAATGCAACAAATTCTTACTACAGCACCATTTTTATTTAGGTATGTGGAAGAGTTGGCAGGTATTGGCCAAGGTTTCCTCCAGGTAATGAGCCCGGTTTCCTCCTCCACTTAACCTGGCAACACAGCCATATAAGTGAAATAATCTTGAGTGCAAAAAAATATCAATCAATTTTCATTTAGAATTTATAATAAAATAAAAAAATCAAGATGTTAGTAAAATAGTATCAATAATAATATTCATGCCATCAAGATAGATTGATTGATTGCGGCCGAAAGTCAGACTTACAACAAAAGTACAAACTGGGCAAATATTTGGCTTCACATCAGGAAGGCTAACATATTTGACATACTTTAACTTATGGCTCCTTCTTGCTAGGTCAACAAACATGAAAAATAACATATTTTATTTTCCGTAACTATTTTAGTGGGGTGAATAAGATATTAATTTTCACCTACCTCAGCTATACAGTTTAATATGATCAGACATAATTTGGCATTGTTGAACCGAGTCTCATCTAAAACAAAATAAGGGAAATTGTTTAATCTATCGAAATCTTAGGAAATTAAAATATTACATTATAACCAACATGGGCAGGTTGTTAACAGTTGGTCTTGAAGATTTATCGTCACCTAAAACCTACAACTCTAAACAGTCATTTTCAAAATCACGGAAAAAGAGCCTTATGCACTGTTAAGAAGACCAATGCCGTTAAACATTAACTCGACCCCCATATGGGATATTTTTATGCATTGAGAGCTAAGAAAAACCCAGGTCAACTATCTGTTACATGGAACCATATTGCATTTGGCTTAACGTCCACACTCAACAGCTGAGGTCATACACCGGCAAAACTTCCCACTTACCGAAAAACCAACCCACCTCCCCCAACTAAATTTTGACATTAGGCTCCACAGAACATATAACGTTATGAAGGCTAGTGTTTTTGGCAAACTTAATGATACTCCTTGCTAGGTGTGCAAATACGGCTAGAAGAATGCTACAAATCCCTAGCTTGACGTACACAGGGGCCGGTTAAACAAAGTAGTATCAGGCTAAAATACGTAGAATTTGATTGACGTTGCCTAGATATGTCCGACTTGTGCAACGGCCTTGAATCATAAATAAAATAAAATCTTAAGTCCTAAACAATTTAAAGAATATAAAATTTTTTTTTTAAGTTTCCAACCAGAGTTTTAGTCGGATTTCTGTTGGCATGTCAGACGACACTAATTTGACAAAGCCACCTTTACTATCATTTACCCAATGGCATGCCTATAGCAAGAATAAAGACAAAGAGAGAGAGAGACAACCGCTGATATAAATGGAATCACCTTTTGTATCTTGCATGACAATGGAGCTGTATTCTAGGAATGTAACCAATAAGTTGGTAGGAAGAACTGCAGGTTCTGGAGCCACTATGGATAAATCGGGGGGGAGATCTATAAACAATAGGAAAAAAGATTACTACAGTTTTGTATCAGGTTATAAAGTAAAGGGATAGATTTGAAGGAAGTTAAACGACAACTTATTTGGTGCTTGAAGCTACACTCTTGTTTATTTCACTCATATGGTGATATTGCCAATCTTTTTTAAGATTAAAACTTGAATTTCGGTGAACTACAAGTCGATGATAAATAATTTTAGGGAAAATCACGCAAAATTTCTGAGTGGGATATTCTTGATTGCTGTATGTGGAAGAATTGCCAGATACTCATCAAAGGTCAGAATTTCCTCTGGGCAAAGAGCCCCGTTTTCCTCCTCCACTAACCTAACAATGCTGCCAAAAACAATGAAATAATCTTGACTGTGGAATAAAACATCAATCAAGCAATCTATTTGTATTCTTGCTCAGGTGGAATAATTGCAAAGGTCAAGGTGAGTTTTCCTCCCCCATTTAACATAGCAGCCTAAAAGTCAAATAATCTGGCATAATGTAGGATAAAAAATCAATCAATCTATTTTGTTTGGAAAATAGTTTATAAATAAACCAGATCTCAGTTTAAAAAAAAGACTTACTTGATTTTTCTAACGTGGGTGGATGGGCTGTGATTGGTGATGATGGGGGTGTTGTTGGCGTTGAATGGGTGTGTGACTGAAAACAAAAAAGTGAAATTCAAGATCATTCAGTTATAAGTTTCAGAAGGATTTTTTTTAATGAATAATGCCCCTAATGAAATTACTACCAAAAAAAAAAAGACTTTTCTAGGTAAAATAGCTTAACAATAGCACTGAAAGATCTGAAATCCCAACAAAAAATATTTGAGAATATTAAAAAGAAATTAACAACCAAGATATTTTTTTAATCTGTGCATTTAGGAGCCGTTTTAAGTAAAATGTATGGACAGCACTTCAACAAAATTTAAAGGCAGACTTGATTTTAATTAAAATTTAATTAAACCAGTGCTCTTTCTCGGATGAAGCGCGAACTTTACACAAAGCTTACATGAGTTAGGGCTGTAATAAAGTTCCTATTTAAGTGTATCGCTTCATAAAGTGCTAAGAGAATGGCATCATTGGCTCTGAAAAAAGAAAAATATTAAATTTTTTATTAATAGATTTAAAAAAAAACAAATAAATATCATGCTAAAACGCCTTAATTTTAAGAAGGGTTGAGGGCAGAAATGAAAAAATGCTGTGGGAGTAGATGTATGAGTAAGCAATTACCTCCCCTCATTAGAGTTATCCCCCCTTTTTTTTCAAAAGTCCTAATTCAACATAGGAAAGAAAGAATTTAATGATCTTTAAACGAAAATGATTAAAATAAATTTGAACAAGGCAAAAAAAATTCAAGTAATCAAATGAGAATAATTATTAAAATACAAACTCAACTCACTTCATCATTTCAACTTCTTTCTCTTCTGCAACAAACATGTTACCAACCTAAAAGAAATTATAAGAGGAATTTATTTTCCCTATATGTCAAACATTTAAAAAAAATAAAAAGACATTAATTAAAAGAAATATTCAGAACAAGCGCAGAATTAAGCTTAATGCACTCATAACAAACCAATGTACGTTGCACTTTAGAATGATTTGATATCATGGAAAATATACATCACTCTCCAAACTAAACCCCTCCACTGCGGCATGGTCACCTTTCATGCTGTCAGTTTAGTTTACCTGTTCATGTTAATGATTCTTCTAGGTCATATAACATGATGAGTAAGGGGTTGCATGTGACTACATGAGGCCTGTCCTTCCATTGTTACGCAATGCAGGCTAAACCCATCTGACTAATGACTTGGAGATCATGATTGATTGATTGATTATTTGTGACACACATAGATGCTTTCAACTACTTAGTAAGGTTATGAGAAACTTACAATCGCAACGCTAGTCTATGCACAAATTTTCATTAGAAGGGTGTGGATTGATTGATTGATCTGAGTTTTTACACCGCACTTAACATTATTTAAATTTTATGATTATTTAAAAAAGTTCTCTTGAACAGACCCAATTAACATCAAAAATACTTTTTAAAAAAAGGATGAAAATAAACTCATGAAACATGTTAAAAAGAGTGTAAATCACTATTTTGGAGGTTAAAAATTTTAAAATGGTCTCCAAAAATAGTTCCTATAGAAAGTATATGAAATATGAATTGTACTATAAAAATTCAAATTTTAAAAAAAATTTGTAGATGGGTGTGGAAGAGCTGCCAGGTACTCGCCAAAGGGAGGCGGTTTCCTCCAGGCAAAGTCTGACTGGGTTTTCACTCGAACGACCTATGTGGGATTGGTAGCCAGTTACCAACGGAAGGTCGTGGGTTTCCTCCGGGCATAGAGCCCGGTTTCCTCTCACACTAAAACTGGCAACGCCGCCATATAAGTGAAATAATCTTGAGCGCGGCGTAAAACACAAATCAATCAATCAATCCTCCAGGCAAAGAAAACAGTCGACTTGGACAATGAAACCAAGCTGGTGATTAAAGGGAAAGAAAATCTAAGCTTTAGACTAGTTTAGATGGAAAGTGTAGAGTTCATTTAGTCCAAAACAACTGTCCAATGTATGTTTTATCCCCTCGTAAGTGAACAATTGAAATTTGAAGGTGGCGTTACAATAGAGAATAAGCTCCATAGGCCATTCACAAGGCCGCCACCATTTTTTCATTAGTTTCATCCAATTATCGTTGAATAAAAATTTAAGTGCGTTATAGAGTAGTCATGTGATGCAATTTAGCCAATGGCTGGCTAAGTAATGGCGCGCGGTTGCATACTGACCTATATATTCGGAGACAATCTTCCCACTTCAACTTTGTCGCCATGTTTTTTTGGACCTAAATCTACCCTTATACATTAGAGAGCGGTAAAAATACGTCATTATTGATCTAAAAATAGCTATACCAACATCACGTCATCCTAAAACGGAAAAATGGCTACACAGATAAGCCACTGAAAGGACATACTTCTGTCTGTTTTTATTAGCTTGTGGGTCACTGGAGGTAATTGACGTGAAATGTTTTAAGTACTTTGAAGGTTGTTATCGACGGTAATCCCTATGTATTTCTAGAGATTTCCCCTCCTTTAAACTAGAAAGAAAATTGTCAATTTTGCCCAAAGTGAAATTCATTATATTCACACAATTGAAATTTCAAGGGTGCTCGCAGCTTACGTGAACCTAAAGTGATAAATATAACAAAAGATTCAAACTTGTGAGTTTTGGGTCAACTAATGTATTGCTGTTAAGAAGAGTAATGTGGGTAAATGCTAAGCATCTAAAAAAATGACCAGAAAAGAAATTAATTTTCCCTAAATTTCAAACATATAAACAAAATAAAAGTACCACGCAAGAAATGAAATATTCATAATAAGCCAGAAATTGAGCTTAATACAAACACAGCAAACTAATATATATTTCATTTTACGATGATTTGATATTACAGAAAATATACTTTTCCTCCCAAAATCAAACCCCTTCACTGTAACAGGGTGACCTTTTATGCTGTCAGTTTATTATACCTGTTCACTTTAATGATTCTTCTAGGTCATATAACATGATGAGTAACGGGTTGCATGTGACTACATGAGGCCTGTCCTTCCATTGTTACGCAATGCAGGCTAAACCCATCTGACTAATGACTTGAAAATCTTGATTGATTGGTTGGTGATGACACACATCAATAAATTAATTAACCAATACCTGTATAACAGGTATTAACACTGTGCTGGTGGCAATGATTGTTTAAGGGTTTAATACCGCCGTAGCGGTGTTTGTTGCGTAACCCGATACCGCTGAACGTTGGTTCGTACCGAGTCAAACCACGAGAATGCGCAGCATTCGAGGGGTTTGACGAGGTGCGAACCAACGTTCAGCGGTATCGGGTTATGCAATAAACACCAAGACGAAGGTATTAAAGTCGATTCTACCCCGATAATTGAGAAAAATGAGGAAAAAGTGACCTGTTGTTGATTGCGGTTCCTTTTCCCTCCCTCGGGACAGACTGGGAACTTTTAACCAATCAACGATAAGCTTTGGTCACGTGCAACGGTTGACCCAGATATTTTGAAGCAGAATGACATAATGTCACTATGGCTACCGCTTTGACAGGCTGGGTTGCTGACGACGCTATCGGGGGAAATGTTGTGAAATCATCCCTTTGATGACTATATACGTTTATGACAGCCCAGTTTTCAATAGAAAAGGACAGAATATAACCACACTCACAACATTATCAGGTTAAATCCTTCATTTTGTATGATAACAAGCAAAATATCACTTCTTCCGGGGGAGGTAAACCTACCAGCCGGCAGCCGATGACGCACTACAGACTCGATGTCGTTTGAAAAGTCATCTCTACTTAACATGTATATTTGCACACGGCACGCACATGCAGGAGGGGTAGAATTTTTGTTTTAATCCGCGCTCAAGATTACTTCACTTAAATGGCGGGTTGCCAGTTTTATTGTGGGAGGAAACCCGCAACCACCCCACATAGGTGATTCGAGTAAAAAACCCAGACCTTCCAGTGCTTGTACTCACCCAACCCAACATATCAGTGGTAACTTATATAGCCACCCCCAAGCTTCTGGTGGTACCAACCAACAGACCTGCCCCCACGCCCCCACTACCAAACACACTCTCTCTCCAGCCATCAATTTAACATAAGAACTGAAAAGTAAACTGTTGAAGGCATGTTTTGACTCACCATGCTTGTGAATGATGAAAACCAGCCTGTTTGATTTTCTTGATGTTTAATTTGATATTCTCTGAAGAAAAAAAAGAAAGTTATATCAAATTAACCTTCATAAAAATTAGGTCTAAATGAGAAGTTTGTCCACTACGAGGCTGTGAAACGCAGAGTCAGGATTATATTAGTACTTGGGGATGGATGAGACTGCTTGTTGGTCACGATGTATAATTGTTGTACAATAATTTTTCATCAAGAAAGCGCTCTTTCATTTCAATCAAAGCTTTCGATTGTTTCATCAAATGGTAAATCCTAGTACAAAAAATCCCCCTGTTCATCCTCGCCCCCACATCATCCCTCTCTTGTGGACTGAGAATTAAAACACTATATTGTAGGCCCCACTTATTTGTAAGAGTTACTCTGTACCTAAAACATTTATTCAAAAGTAGGTTATTCCTTTTAACACAAGCTACTGTACTAGTTTCTAATCAAAATGATGTCACAGTTATGCCCTGAGTTGAGTATATAACTGACATAAAGGGAAATATCTGCTTATTATAAAATTACATATTCTTGAGCACACTTTCTGCACTTATTCATTACAAAATCAAAATTTTTTTAAATGTGCACAAAGTAATATCACATCATATCTCAGTGGACAAATGACAGATATATTGACATTGACTATGGAACTAAGCTGCTGGTTAAAAAATGTATAACACATACATTTATTTAAACTGGTCACCTGGTTTGGTTGATTGATTGTTTGGTGTTTTACGCCGCGCTCAAGAGTATTTCACTTATATGGCGGCGTTGCCAGTTTTATTGTGGGAGGAAACTCACGACCTTCCGCTGGTAACTGGCAACCATCCCACATAGGTCGTTCGAGTGAAAACTGAGTCACACCTGGTTTGGAAACTTAAAAAAAAGTCATAAAATACCTGTTAAAATCTGATAATACTGACGAAACCACTTGAGCATACCCCTGAAAATTGACAAAAAAAATTGCTCAATTTGTGACTCGATAGACTATTTGCAATAAATATTGACGAGGTCAGATTTGACATGGTAAAAGTGGACTTTGCATCCTAGAGCATTATGGTTAACTTGATAGATTGATTGATGTTTAAAGCCACACTGAGGAATTTTTAATTCATATCGCACTCCTCAAGATTATGAGGGAGGAAACCATAATTCCTATATATAGCAGTATGGAACAATTTTATTTTTATTGGAGCGGGGGTGGGTGGGATAGTGATGTTCACTCGAAAAGTCTCTCAGTCTGGGTGGGATATAAACCTGTGACACCTTGTTTAGATTGATTGATATTTTACTTCGCATTGAAGATTATTTCTACTATTTTACAGCGTTACCAGGTTAAGTGGGGAGGAAACTTGAAACATTCAAAGGTAACTGGCAACCCTTCCATGAAGGGACGAACAAGAGAAAAACCCATTCAGGATTTCAGCCCGTGAAAAACTGATACATCTAAGTTAAGAGTATTGAAAGTGGATATAAGAAGCGTCACAAGTGTCACGAAGAAAGTAACAAGTAAAACTAGTTACTTACAGTCATTGCCAACTCATCATCCAAAATTGATAATTTCACTATGTATGGATTGGCAGACTGAAAAATCACAAATACAATAAGTTAAATTCATAAATTCTCAGTTTGAATAAAACCAATAAGTAGGAATAGTAAATGATACTGGATTTTGTCACATCCCCAAAACATTTAATTAACATAGTCAAATAGCCGAGGACACCAGTTGCATTGATCGATGTTTTATGCCGCACTCAAGATTATTTCACTTATATGGCGGCGTTGCTTAGTTTATTAAGGGGGAAGAAACTGGGCTCATTCCCTATAGGACATCGCTGACCTTCGGTGAGTACCTGGCAACTGTACCACATATGGTGAAGGAGTGAAAAATCCACTCAGAAATTTTTCAATTTTTATTTGGTCTGAGTGTGCCGCATTGTTGGAAGGTCTGTGTGGTACTGAGGGACGATCACTCTAAACCACTGGATCACCAAGGCCCTTACACATCAGTTGCAAGTTAATTATCTGAACACTGTAATGGTCAGTCAACTCAGTAGTTGTAGCATTATTGAGGGACATGAAGCTGAACATGACCTTTCTTTATTGTGTAGCCATAATCCAATACAATTCATATGCAAGAACAAAATGCTTATACCTCATATTTTCTGTATTGCACAAAGAGAGTTAAGAGAAGAACTGTATCAGAGCCAAGTGTCTGTCTTGCTACACTGTTACCCATTATCTGAAAATAATCAAGGGAGAGCACCCCAATATAAATACAGTATTATAGATCTGCGGCCTATTTCACAAAGCGACGTAAAGCAAGTTTTTACGTAACTTCCAAAGCAACCCATACTGTAGAGATACGTTTCTTTGAAAGTTACGCAAAAAAATACATCTGCACCGTTTTGTGAAAAAGGCTCCTGTTAACTTAAAGTAAATGTTTTCAAAATGTTACCTAATTAACTATGACGATATTTTTTACCTGACAATTTAGAAATATACCAAGTACTGTATGCTGGTGCGTAGCAGCAACCTAGCAACACACCTCCCATCCAAATTACAGTTTGCTAAACAAATTCCACTTGTGATGAACAAAATGTCTAATATGACCTGTGACACATGCATTTTGATTGATTGATGTTTTACGACGCACTCAAGATTATTTGACCCATGGAGAGGCGGCTTAACACCAAATGCAAACATCTTTACAGGCTACCTTATTGAGCCCCTGCTCCCACCCTAAACCTTGAGTTAACCACACTGGTGTGGAGAGCTAATACACATACCTGTAGGAGTGACTCAAACACACTGTTAATCATCAGATATTCCAAGAGTGTGTTTTGACTAATGTTATCAGTGGCCTGAATAAAAAACAGAAGGAATAAATAACACAAGAACACAATAAAGGTGAGGCATATAATGGTTGATTGATTGATTGATGTTTTAAGCCACATTCAAGATTATTTCACTTATAAGGCGGCGTTGCCAGGTTTTGTGAGGGAAGAAACGGGGAGCATTGCCTGCCGAATCCTTGACCTGTGGCCGAGATCTGGCAACACTTCCACACAGGGCGATCAAAGTGAAAACCTATTCAGAAGTCATGTGACTGACAGATATTAGTTTGATGGCGTCTCCGTTCAATGAATGAAGTCATGTGAGAGTAAGTGAAATAGTAAAGCTATTATGGAGTTTTAATTAACCCATGCCTAAATACTTAAAGATATTGTGCCTTTTTGTGGCATATTTCATCACAAGAAATTATATCCTAAATTTTTTTCTTAAATCTGTTTTAAAGCTAATTCCCTAAACTTTCTGTAAATTATTTCATTTCTGATAATCTAGCAAAAATATTTGAACATTACAAGTGGTAAGACGGTAATAGTTTTCATTTCTTTGTATAAAAAATCCCACTTACTGTAACTAGGGCCAACAAAAACTTCAAGGTTAACTGTTTAATATTTAAATGGTATTCTCCAGTTAAAAACATGTTTAAAATTTCCACTAGGTCCTGAAATACAAAAAGAGATGTTAGCGTTACTTTTTTTCTTTGCGTTTTTCATGCTTGAGTATGTTTTGCATCCTTATACTAAGAAGAAGAGGAGTAACAATGGATCGAAATATTCATATATAGTGATAGTAAGACATAATAGCCACATCAGGGATTCATACATGTCCAATTTACTTACTGATATTTGGTTCGTAAATTGAGTTTAAAACTGAATTTGGTGTTGAAAAACTCAATATTTTCAGTTCAAAATTTCCTTTTGAAAACTAAAATTTCCAAACTCAATTTGGGCGTGAAAAACTGAATATTGTTTGATTGATATCCACTGTTTATGATGAAAAAATCTAAGTTCAAGGGAAAAGTTTATTTAGAAACCGCCCTCAAACGACCGTGACCGTCATTCTCTTGTTGTTGTTGTTTAGATACTGAGAAACATACAGCCTCGTGTCTCCACAACATGGCTTATTTTGCACTTTGGAAGTCTTTTTAATTATTTAAACATTTCTAAAATAAGCTGATTTTGATGAACTGAGAAATTTTGGGGAATATTACCCACAATAATCATAATAATTCGCGACTTGTTATATTTATTCAGCTGTTTTTGGTGGTGTAGAAAATAAAAGGGGAGACAACTTACAACATGAAATCCCGATAATAAGTTAGTTACCTCCCCTGAACCATAGTTCTCAAATAGTTCAATCCATTTGTAACTAAAACATTGTGTATGTTGTTATTGTTGCACATGAAGAAGAGATAAGGGATAACTTTGATCTAGGTTTGACATAACATATATATTATTATCATTAGTTTTTTGTCAAACCTGATTTTTTTCTTGGAATTCATACTTTCACTGTTTCAGAAAAAAAGAAATATTAAATCTGAACTGGTTTGTAACATAGATTTTAACTCAATTTTAACCCTAAAATGGTCGGTAAATTTAAAAAAAACTGAATTTCGTAAATTTGGTTCGTAAATTTTGGACTTCTATGAATCCCTGCACATATAAATAGATATGGTAAATCAATACCATCAGTGTTAATTGATATGTATATGATTTCTAAGATTTTCATTTTTAAAAATGAAAGTGAAAGTACCTGCATTACAGGCTCAGCGTTGTCAAAGCCAATCAAAATGTTGATGACATCAAACCCATATTCTCCACGACTCTTTCTGAACACACCACGAATTAGGGCACAGATTGTCTGAAAGAAATTGATAATACTCTTAATAATAAACTGATTGATTACCACAATTTTATATTTTAGAACATTGAAATTGGAGAATACAGCACTTGACTTATTCCTGCTGCAAGATGTAGTTCTAAAAGGGCAAGGAGTTACTTGATGTATACCAAGCTTTGTCTTATTTTTCATGTACTTGTATACAAGCACAACACAGTAAATTTGTAACTTTTTTCAAAGAGTTTATACGTTTTCTCGATGCTTCGTGAGATTTGTTAAATTTTCAATTCAAACAATAATTACAAATGTGAATCTTTTGTTTTTCTAACAGTATTTGTTAACTGCAATTTACAACATATTATAAATGTCTGGTTGCATATAAAATATTAAGGTTTTTAGAAACAATTTTCAAGCATACCTGTAATGCATTAAACACTCTTATGGGGTTTTCTTGACGTAGACAATCCACACTTTTGTAAAACAACAGGTTAAAGTTGTCCTGTATAAAAAAAAAATTGTAGCAATTTCACTGATAGTTTAACAATTTAAGAGTTGGTTAAATCTATTAAATAATAAGTTATAGGCCTTTGTAGCACAAAGACTGTGTAGTACATGTATTAGCATGCTTTGTAATTAAATAAATAGTTAAGATTTAAAAGGTTATTTTTTTTTCAATAGGGCCTGGGAGTTTCTCTGAGAGATTTCACGTTATCTGGTGACAGGTGACATTTTCTGATGACGTGTCACTTTGACATGTTTCGTTCTAAAACGCCGGAGCCGAGTGTCACACTCAAATGATAAAGGCTCCAAACATGAGCAATGGCAGCGCCAGTGACAGAGATTTTGTAGAATCCTCACGATACTCTCGTTCCCTATTGGCTTTTTAGTTAAGTATTGATGCAGAAGAATTCTAACGTAAAATTGCTGATATTTGGTTTTCTCACCTTCAGAGAAAGTAGTCCTTCCCCAGATAGTTTATCAAACTCTTTATCCAAGTAAACCGTGTTGACCTATGTAAACAAAAAACATAACCATACATGTTACGGATTCTGATTGATTGATTGTGGCTTAACGTCTTACTCAACAGCTAAGGTCGTATGGCAACAAAAGTACCAAGAGGACAAAAGTTCACAGTCAATAGGTGATTTGCCAATTACTTTCAAATGATGTAATTTAGCAACGTCACACTGTCCCAAGTAGTTATGTTTTCAAAATGTTTTCGTTCAAACGAACACTAGCCATGAACAATTGTCAGCGAGTCACTTGCCACGATTAGGCAGGTCTCATAATCAGCTTAATCATGCAGTTAAGCGGTTTAATCATTTAACCGATAACCCTTCATTGAGACCTTAACCCTTTGGACCCGAGCGGCCGAAAAACCGGCCGATTAATGCATTGCACATATACCGAGCGGCCTATATATCGGCCGGAAGGGTACCTATTTGTGACGTTGTAAATTCTGGGCGAATCAGCCACTTTCTTTCATCAAGCTTTGGCATGCACACTCTGCGGAGATTGTCCTCAAGTTGACTAGTTAGGTAGAAGCTTCTAAGCCAATCAGCGACCTTCTTTCATCCAATTTTGATCGGCACATGTGACGGATGTTTTGTTGTTGTTGTACGTCTACGTGATGGCAAAACGAAAGTTGTCAGCCGATCATGTGATCGAGAAACTGTTTGAGTCTGACGAGGAGAGCGAAGGTGGCGATGACTACGGTCACGAAAGTGACTTTGAGACTAAATGCAGTGATGATTCATATAATCCACAGAGTGACAACGAAAATATGCACAGTAGTTCGGATGATGATATAAGCCTACATAATGTTGTCCAAACAGGCAGTTTGCATACAGGTCGTGGACAGCCTCGGAGAGGCAGGGGACGTGGACGAGGGCGTGTAAGTACCCAGGGGAATAGGGCTAGGTCACCTTCACCCCCACCAGGGTGGACTAGGGATACTAATGAATTTGTTGAACGTGTCTCTACTCCAAATGAACCTACTGGGCCAAAAAATATTCCGGATACTATAAACAGTGAAAGTAAACCCTCTGATTTTTTTTCTCTTTTCTGGGATGAAGAACTATGGACGTTGATTTTTACTGAAACCTCACGACAGGCTGCACGTGCCATTGCTGTAAAGCCGCATGGTTTTGTGGCAAAAATTTTAGGTAAAACTCAACTAACAATGGGAGAGATAAAGGCTTTTTTCGGGCTACGGATTTCCATGGAATCCCTCATTTATAAGGATAGATATTCACATTATTGGCGGACTAAGGACTCACACATTTGTCAAACTCCCGGTTTTCCAGATACAATGCCCCGTGACAGGTTCCTTGCTATTTGGTCAGTATTACATGCAGTAAACGAAGATAACCCTGATATAGACAAGACAGACAGGATCTACAAAGCTCGTCCAATCTTCAACTATTTGCTTCCAAAATTCAAGTATTATTATAGCCCACAATGTGAAATGTCTTTGGATGAAGGAATGATACCAACTAAGAACAAACTCTCATTCAAACAATACATCAAAGATAAACCCATACGTTGGGGTATAAAAACATTCCTGCTTTGTGACTCTCACAATGGTTACATATGTAATGCAGAGGTTTATATTGGAAAGCGAGAAGATGTCAATCAGATTGATGGTCTTGGAGTAACCGGTAACCTTGTTGTTCGACTGACAGCTGATTATGCAGATCAGCACCATTCATTGTTTACCGATAGGTTTTACACTTCAGTCGAATTAGCAGAGTATTTGCTAAAAAACATGGGGATTCGTTTATGTGGGACTGCTATGACTAACCGAAAGCAGTTCCCCAAGGGTCTTATCAGAACAGATAAACAGATGGAAAAAGGTCAATCTTACACTTTCTACAAGGGAACTGTGGCAGCTCTTGTTTGGAAGGATAAGCGTCCTATCTACTTTGTGACAGCCCTCTATTAAATTCTCCCATGCAAACCGTCCTACGGTATGACAGAAATGAGAACAAGAGGGTCCCTGTTGTTGTTGTACGTCTACGTGATGGCAAAACGAAAGTTGTCAGCCGATCATGTGATCGAGAAACTGTTTGAGTCTGACGAGGAGAGCGAAGGTGGCGATGACTACGGTCACGAAAGTGACTTTGAGACTGAATGCAGTGATGATTCATATAATCCACCGAGTGACAACGAAAATATGCACAGTAGTTCGGATGATGATATAAGCCTACATAATGTTGTCCAAACAGGCAGTTTGCATACAGGTCGTGGACAGCCTCGGAGAGGCAGGGGACGTGGACGAGGGCGTGTAAGTACCCAGGGGAATAGGGCTAGGTCACCTTCACCCCCACCAGGGTGGACTAGGGATACTAATGAATTTGTTGAACGTGTCTTTACTCAAAATGAACCTACTGGGCCAAAAAATATTCCGGATACTATAAACAGTGAAAGTAAACCCTCTGATTTTTTTTCTCTATTCTGGGATGAAGAACTATGGACGTTGATTTTTACTGAAACCTCACGACAGGCTGCACGTGTCATTGCTGTAAAGCCGCATGGTTTTGTGGCAAAAATTTTAGGTAAAACTCAACTAACAATGGGAGAGATAAAGGCTTTTTTCGGGCTACGGATTTCCATGGAATCCCTCATTTATAAGGATAGATATTCACATTATTGGCGGACTAAGGACTCACACATTTGTCAAACTCCCGGATTTCCAGATACAATGCCCCGTGACAGGTTCCTTGCTATTTGGTCAGTATTACATGCAGTAAACGAAGATAACCCTGATATAGACAAGACAGACAGGATCTACAAAGCTCGTCCAATCTTCAACTATTTGCTTCCAAAATTCAAGTATTATTATAGCCCACAATGTGAAATGTCTTTGGATGAAGGAATGATACCAACTAAGAACAAACTCTCATTCAAACAATACATCAAAGATAAACCCATACGTTGGGGTATAAAAACATTCCTGCTTTGTGACTCTCACAATGGTTACATATGTAATGCAGAGGTTTATATTGGAAAGCGAGAAGATGTCAATCAGATTGATGGTCTTGGAGTAACCGGTAACCTTGTTGTTCGACTGACAGCTGATTATGCAGATCAGAACCATTCATTGTTTACCGATAGGTTTTACACTTCAGTCGAATTAGCAGAGTATTTGCTAAAAAACATGGGGATTCGTTTATGTGGGACTGCTATGACTAACCGAAAGCAGTTCCCCAAGGGTCTTATCAGAACAGATAAACAGATGGAAAAAGGTCAATCTTACACTTTCTACAAGGGAACTGTGGCAGCTCTTGTTTGGAAGGATAAGCGTCCTATCTACTTTGTGACAGCCCTCTATTAAATTCTCCCATGCAAACCGTCCTACGGTATGACAGAAATGAGAACAAGAGGGTCCCTGTTGTTGTTGTACGTCTACGTGATGGCAAAACGAAAGTTGTCAGCCGATCATGTGATCGAGAAACTGTTTGAGTCTGACGAGGAGAGCGAAGGTGGCGAGTGACCTTGAGACTGAATGCAGTGATGATTCATATAATCCACCGAGTGACAACGAAAATATGCACAGTAGTTCGGATGATGATATAAGCCTACATAATGTTGTCCAAACAGGCAGTTTGCATACAGGTCGTGGACAGCCTCGGAGAGGCAGGGGACGTGGACGAGGGCGTGTAAGTACCCAGGGGAATAGGGCTAGGTCACCTTCACCCCCACCAGGGTGGACTAGGGATACTAATGAATTTGTTGAACGTGTCTTTACTCAAAATGAACCTACTGGGCCAAAAAATATTCCGGATACTATAAACAGTGAAAGTAAACCCTCTGATTTTTTTTCTCTATTCTGGGATGAAGAACTATGGACGTTGATTTTTACTGAAACCTCACGACAGGCTGCACGTGTCATTGCTGTAAAGCCGCATGGTTTTGTGGCAAAAATTTTAGGTAAAACTCAACTAACAATGGGAGAGCTAAAGGCTTTTTTCGGGCTACGGATTTCCATGGAATCCCCCATTTATAAGGATAGATATTCACATTATTGGCGGACTAAGGACTCACACATTTGTCAAACTCCCGGATTTCCAGATACAATGCCCCGTGACAGGTTCCTTGCTATTTGGTCAGTATTACATGCAGTAAACGAAGATAACCCTGATATAGACAAGACAGACAGGATCTACAAAGCTCGTCCAATCTTCAACTATTTGCTTCCAAAATTCAAGTATTATTATAGCCCACAATGTGAAATGTCTTTGGATGAAGGAATGATACCAACTAAGAACAAACTCTCATTCAAACAATACATCAAAGATAAACCCATACGTTGGGGTATAAAAACATTCCTGCTTTGTGACTCTCACAATGGTTACATATGTAATGCAGAGGTTTATATTGGAAAGCGAGAAGATGTCAATCAGATTGATGGTCTTGGAGTAACCGGTAACCTTGTTGTTCGACTGACAGCTGATTATGCAGATCAGAACCATTCATTGTTTACCGATAGGTTTTACACTTCAGTCGAATTAGCAGAGTATTTGCTAAAAAACATGGGGATTCGTTTATGTGGGACTGCTATGACTAACCGAAAGCAGTTCCCCAAGTGTCTTATCAGAACAGATAAACAGATGGAAAAAGGTCAATCTTACACTTTCTACAATGGAACTGTGGCAGCTCTTGTTTGGAAGGATAAGCGTCCTATCTACTTTGTGACAGCCCTCTATTAAATTCTCCCATGCAAACCGTCCTACGGTATGACAGAAATGAGAACAAGAGGGTCCCTGTTATTGCACCAAAATCTGTGACGGCCTACAATGATTTCATGGGAGGTACAGATCTAAACGACCAGATGACCAAGTTGCAGAAATGTAGAAGACATTACAAATGGCCAAGGAGGCTGATTATGAAATTTTTCATGTGGACTGCATACAATGCATATGTACAGATGGGCTTTGAGATTCAACACAAAACCCCAGGGAAAGCACCTTACACATTCCACATGTTTCTGGAGGCTCTTTGTGAAAACTTGGTGGGCACAACACGATGTAAGCAAACCACATTTGGTCGCTGTGTGTCCGCTGCTGCCCAGGAGGAACGACGGCTGAAACGGGATGTACACCATGATGTGGAACGGGCTGCTGATGCCACTGGGAATAATCGCTGTCGTGTCTGCAGGGAGAAGTACCTTCGGCTAAAACATCCAATCCTAAGGCTAAGGATGCTGACTTGCCAAAGAGATGCAAGACTGTGTTCAAGTGTAACTTTTGTGAGGAGTTTTTGTGTATTGGGAAACCAAATGATAACTGTTGGTTTGACTGGCATCACAGGGTGGAGTACTGGCGATAAATCCAGTAAGAAATCAGACAAAACTGTTCTCTTTTCAGTAATTTTACATTTATTATACTTCAGAGGTAAAAACAAAAGTTTTCATATGAATAAAACAGACATATGACGAAAAAACAAAATTTGTCCATTTTTGCCCAGGAGGCTAGTATATAGGGTTCTAGTCGTTCAGGGCTTCAGTGTCCAAAGGGTTAAACAACAGGTAATGTATAGAGAATAATTCTGTCCTAAGTAATTTCATTCAAATAAGCGGGTTATTTCTCTAAAAGAAATGCAATTAAGTGCTTCCTACTCTACTGTAATATGTTTACTTTCAGTTAGTTATATCCCGAACTCCCAATTTTAATTGTCAGAAAGACAAATTATCTATGAAAGTACCTTTAACAGAAAGAGTTCATCCCAAAAGTTTGGATTACCGGTGGAGGGATCTTCACCCTAGAGGAACAATAAAAACAGAGAATCAAATTTAGTGTTATTTTCTTCAGGGCTCGTTGAAGATGAACACAAATCATTTTCTATTAATATAGCGCCTTTCAACAAGAAATATCTCAATATTGATGAAAAATTGATTCAGTATATAAGATACAGTTATAAAATACCTGGTCTTAAGTTTGGTGGCTTGATTTATTGGTGAGAATGTTGTCAAATTGAGCACCAAATATTGCAAGGTGTCTGTTTAAGTTATTAATATTAAGTATATAATCTACACAGTGAACTGATATTTGGAAATTTAAATGAAATTGGAGAAGGGAGAGAGAGGGGGGTGGTACTTTTATCAGGAACTCAAGATTTAAAAAAAAAAAATTGAAGTTTAACTCACCTGGAAAAAAGCCTCATAAATTTGTACAACTTTTTCTTTCAGTGGCATCTTGTTTGCAGATCCTTTACGTAACAGTACAGATTTCTCCTTTGTAGTGGCCATAGTTTGGGACTGACTTGCCATTTTAAATTAGGCCTCAGTCTGACCAGAAATGCAAGAAACAAAAAGTACATGATCAATACAATTTAACTTAGATATACATGTACCCACCAAGGATCTTAAAACCCAAACTGCTCTTCCAAGGTTAATTAGTTAAACACTAAAATAGTCAATGCCTCCTAATACATCAAAGTAAACTGTACGAAATCAAGGAGTTACCGTAGTAATCTGGGAACAGGATTTTTAATTCAGTTGAGAAAACTGGCAGGTATTTTAATTTTTGGACCGATTCTCTTCACTGAGTAACAGTCATATTGACTTGTCAGATGTGCACCTGGCTCTTTGCCAGAAGAGATCCCCCAACCTTTGGCAAGTATCTGGCATATTTTCCACACATGACTATACCCTAACATATTCATCACGTTCACATTTAGGCTTTGCTTACATCATATTATTATTGGTACGAGTAACTGTAAGCTGAGTGAATGAGCATTAATTCATTGTAAAACGATAAATAACATACATTCAGTTTGCCAAGGGGAAGCAGTGAGCTCGAATAAGTCCCGCTCAGGTAGAGTTAAGATCCGATCCGATCGCCGTAAGCTCCAGTCTGTAGAGAACCTGTGATCTATCAGTCGGATAATTTTTTTCAACATGAGCGGCCTTCAGACTCTTCTGATCGGTCGCAGACTGAGCAGTCTTACAATCATAAGGATAGAGCATGTTCTATTTTCTTCCGATCAGTCTTAAGCGACCTATACTTCGATGACGTTATTTTGATTCGTCCTTCTTAGTGGTGTGCCAGTCTGCAAAATATGGTGGCGAAGTTCCTTTCCGGTCAACTGATTGCATTGACCTGAGCGGGGCTCCAGATTGATCAGTCGGAAATCGTTTGGCTGACCGATTAACTGGTCTCAGTCAACATGAGCGGTCTTAAGATTCAAACAATCGGACCGGATCTAAACTCGACATGAGCGGGGCTTTAGATTTTTACCCTGTGGTCTGAGGATGGCCGCAGTTATGCTGTCAGTTGGGTGACTGTGTGACTGGGTCACAGGGTGGGAAATCGCGAGGTTGCATGTGCAAAGATGCAACGATCGAAGGTAGCAAAGGGTCAACCAGACTAATTTAAATGGAATATAGAGCGCATGTATAATTACCTGTATCGGGAAGTGAATGTGATATTACAAAAGGCATATGATCATTTCTTTAACAAAATTACGTGGATCAAAACAGCGGAAACGCACATGCCATCCCAAACGTCACGTTAGTTTTTTCCGTCTCTCAGAGGAAAATAAATATGGTCCTTTAAATGGCCGATAAAATGTAGAAGATTAAATAAATGATATTTGCCTCTTATTTGTTTTTATTAAATTATACATCTATGTAACTCGTCAGCAAATGTTGCAAAATAATATTTAGCCCGCAATGAAAGTACCGTTTCTATAGTTACGACCAAGATGGACGACAAAATTAAAAACTCAAGATTTATCATGACGGATAACTGGATTTAGAAAACTCACTTAATCAAAGCTATAGGTAGTTGTTTTTATCTTTAGATAAGTGTCGTATTTAGTTCGCTCTATTTTAATCGTTCTTCGGCATGCTGAACTTGTTTACACCTTTTCTCAGTTAGATTTTCTGTGTGTAAACCTCGGTGTTGTTCACATGTTTCGTTCTCGTTGTTGTTTGTAACACTGTCACTAGTGAGTCTAGTCTATGAGACATGATTTATAGTGATGCGATATATTTTTTGATAGCCAATAGATGGGCAAAAGTAGAATTTCGTAAAAAAATCTAGAGAGCCCAAGTGGATTCCCTATCAGGCCTATGTTTAAACAAAAAAGAAAACACAAAAGAAGACTTTGTGGCTCAAAAGAAGGAATACAGTACATTTCGTCCATAAACCTTTTCGTCCAAGACACTTCGTCCATAGATTTAGGTCATTTCGTCCATGAATATAGGTCATTTCGTCCATAACAATTTTAGAGATCTTAGACGATAGGTTAAAGCCGTTAAACAAAGGAATGCTCATTTCTTTTAAAGAGATTCAATGGTTAAAAGTTATAGGACAGCATTTACACAGAAGAAGTCCATGAGTTTATGACTCCAGTAGTTATTTTTGTGGCCGATCTTAACCCGGAAGTAATACGAGTAATAAGGAGCCCAAAATCGCCGCACGATTTGATAAAACGCCGTAAGGCGCCCGCTCATTGGTGCGCGGCGAAAAACAATGACGCACGATTCAAGACATAGATATCTTATAATAACATATCTATGCGGCAAGATTAACTGGGGGGAGGTAATTCCGTCTTAAAACAGTCTCGACTCCAAAACATCCTCAAACTCGTCATCGGCTGATTGCTACGAATGCTTATTAAATGAAGTTGTCAAAGAGACGTTTTATTCCTGACCAGAGTCAACGCTGCTGCTAAATTTCCCGTGGATTATGTTATGGACGAAATGACCTAAATTCATGGACGAAATGACTTGAACCTGTGGACGAAATGTCTTGGACGAAAAGGTTTATGGACGAAATGACCTGTCACCAAAAGAAGCTCGATTATTTTTCCTTTCCAATGCCAGTGGTACCAAACACATATTTTTGCTATTTTTTCATGGGCCATGATATTGATAAAGTTTATAAAATATTGTATTATTATGCTACATACACAAAACAAATTGGTCAACTTTCAAAATCTTCCATTTAAACCCAGGTTAATTTCACTCTCTTCAAAGTATTTTTATCTCCAGAACTTTCAATTTCTCGAAACTTACATTGAATTACTAAAGAAGCTTTGACGAAAATGTTGCCAGCAATAAAATGGTCTGCGTGCCATATTATTGGTGAGTTCAACTTCTGAAGGCCTTGAATATGATGAATTTAACCTAGGCTTAAATGGGACATTCTGAAAGTTTACCAATTTGTTTTGCGTATTGCAATCCTTTATTAACTCCACTGTCCGGCGTAAAAAAAATCGCAAAAATATGTATTTCGTACTGTACATGTAGGTAAGGAAAAATTAGTACGCCTCTTCTGAACCCTAAGGTGATTTTTTTGTTTTCTCCCCCTTTGAGGCTGTGAGACTGTAAAGAATAGCATGGTCTATTCAACTTCGGCTTCATGTCAACAAAAGTCAGAAGCTCTCATTTAATTGTAGAAAACAATAGTGGCTCAATTGATACAACAAATTAGAAAAATAATATTGGTCCATTCTAGTCGTTCCTGCTGCTAAAAATCAAAGTAAAATGATATTCACTCACCAAAGTTTTGATATTTTGCTGATTCTTTTTAATTTCCAGACCTCAGATCAATCTATTGAAGATGGAAATAACAAAGGACATTACAGCTGAGTCTTTACCAAAAAAATCTAACACTGGCATACTAGAAGACATAGCCCAGGAAGCTGAGTATTCGTCAGGGGAATTGAACCTGAGCAAATCACAACTGTTTGACAATGTGGAATCTATACTATTGGGGAAAATTAGAAATGGAGAAAAGACAGCATATTTTCAACTTGGCCAGTTTTATTTTGAGCAGGTAAAATTTATGGAATTCATCTTCTTGTTAAAGTCTAAAAGTTCATGCCAGATAATTTCGCTGACATTGAGAAATATGGAATCTGTTCTGTAAATAGAAATGCTGGGAACGCAAACGTTATCGATGGTAGTTTCTATATACACACCACACAGTCACTACATAAAGGCTTTTTGTCATGGGTAACAGATTTTAGTTTTCATAGCTTTAGAACAACAGGCTACTGAAGCTGATAGTGAGTGAGTTTTTCAAATTTGAAATCTTTCAGAAGAAAAAAAAAAGGAAAGGGTGTTCTAGGTATAGTAGAATAGCCTTTATTTCCATGTAAAAAATATTTTAAACTCTCTTTAAACGTGGGTTCCATACTAATGAAACAAGCTTTCGACACCTATATCGGTGTCTTTATAAGATGTTACACTTGATAAAGACATCAATATAAGTGTCTAAAGCTTGTGTTGTTCACAAACAACTTACTTTGAGGTATGCCTTAATCATTTCTCATTAGCTTTTATTCCATTATCTAAAGCTTCTAAACCCTATTTGTCTAGCCTAAAAATCAACTTAATTTCAATAATAATTGGAACTATTATTCACCAGGTTTAACTCAGAATTGAATGGAATTCATTTTTAATGTTGCTTTTTCTTTATCTTCCAGTCACTTTACAAAAAAGCCCTTGTATATTACCAACGGTCAGCCAAATTTGATTTCCAATCCATGTATCAAGCTGCTGTTATACTGTACGATGGATTAGAATGTGAACATAGACCTGTGAGTATACAGTCTTCACAGCTTTAGTTTTTTTCATAGATATGATGAGAGGCTTCCGTGGCTCAGCTGGAAGAACATGACTTGCTCCAAGTGAATTCCAGTCGGAATAATTTTGCGCAAGTTGCACAATCAGGATTCCTGTTGAAAAGCAGGGCCTGAAGAGTAATAGTGTTTCAGCCCGCCAGAGGCCTTCCATTGGTCTACGGTCTATATAGGTCTATTCAAAGAATAATTGAAAATTTTCAGAGTGAGTTTTTCACTTGATAGCCCTATGTGGAAGAGGTGCATGTACCCGATGAAGGTTGGGGGCTTTCTCTGGATATTGGGCCTGGTTTCCTCCTCCACTAAACCTGGCATTGTCGCTGTATTAATTATTTTTCCAATGAGATATCTTCTGCTTTAAATTGCATTAACCCATTAATACCAATGACCTGCTTTCCTGTGCTGATAACTATGGGCCATAGGGAGCGCAAGTCTCATAAGAATTATTACCAGATTTTGTGATATCCGGTGACAGATGACGCCATTAAGAACGTTTTTGATGACGTTGCAATTCCATTTGACGTATTTTGTTCCATAACGTCAGATTTAAACGTCATTTTGGAACGAAAAATGCTCAGTAACATGCGCAATGCAGTGCCGGTGACAGGAATGTTATTCAAATTTTGTTTGTGAACTCAAGACACATGGATTGCTTTATCCACTGAGCCATAAATACCCAAGACGCAGCTAATTAAAAAAAAAACTTCTTTACTCTATCTTATTTTGAGCTGTTTGCTTTACTGTTAAAATCAAAATGCTGACAAACAATCGTTACTTGTCACCATCTATTATTCGTTTATCCATTTATAATAACTACGGTAAATAACCATTGTGTATAACAGTATTGTTTTTAACAGCTTCGTATATTGCAATATTTGTATTTTCAGGAAGAAGCTGTGGAACTTATGTTAACGGTTGCCTCATCAGAATCTAAGATGGCTCGACACTTAATACATGCAGCACAGTATAACATAGGCAGGGCGTATTTCCAAGGTGTCGGGGTACCTAAGCAGTCAGCTCAGGAGGCAGAAAGGTGACAATATCATCACTTCAACTTGTATTTGATTCATTGCTTTGTTAGATTCACTCTCCTAGATTTCTCATCTAAATGACAATGTCTTTGAGATTATTGGGGTGCAAAAAGGGCTCTTCACTAAAGTAAACCCCAACCTCCCATTGATTTCTGATGTCCTCTGTTAATTCCAAGATATGAAAAAAAAAAAATAATAAATTGCATGATCGGGAATCCAAAATTCTGTGTTAGTACAAAAAAGAAACTTTACCAGTTTAATTTCATCAGGAGATTCCCTAAAGCATATTGCTGAACTTTATAAAATCGCATTTCTGAAATAGGAGGCAGTGAGTACATGTGCATGGCAAATATTTCCATGGCACAATTGGGTAAAATCCCAGTCAGAAAATTATTTTTACTTGACTGTGTGAGATTGAAACCCACAACCAATTGATAGACAACTTGTGAAAGTGGCATGAACTACCAAAATTCACCCTTTTTTCACAAATTCTGATTTTAAAAGCTTTTATTTTTTTATTGTACGAAAAACTGAATGTTGCCACTGAAGAAAAAATATTCATATAGCTTGTGCAAACTGAGATATTTTTCCAAAAGTAAATAACCAGATGAATGTTCATTCATTTTAAGCTTAAGCTAAGAAGCTTAGAGGTGCCAAAATAGAAAAACCTTGTTGAAACAGAATTAGCTTATTGTTGGTCATCTTTCAACTAGAAATATGATATAGGAAATAGGAGCTTTCCGCTGATACCAACCTTCTGCATTTAAATGAAGGTAGTTTTTATAGACAAAGACTTTAAAATGAACTCATGCATCCCGGCTATTCACTTTAGCAGTCATGCCACTTTAATTTACTTCTAAGCACAACTTAAATGTAAATTTTCAGGACTGATAGCACTTCTAATTTGCACTGAAAAGTAGCTGATAATTTTATAATTTACATTAAATGAATTTATTTGAACATTGACAACATTTTCATGCCACTTTCAGACATACAACATGGTCATGTCACTTAAAGACCGGCAACATGCTCATGTCACTTTAAGACCTGCAACATGTTCATGTCACTTTAAGACCTGCAACATGTTCATGTCACTTTAAGACCTGCAACATGTTCATGTCACTTAAAGATATGCCACATGTTCGTGTCACTTTAAGACCTGCAACATGTCCGTGTCACTTTAAGACCTGCAACATGCTCATGTCACTTTAGTATATGCCACATGTTCATGTTACTTTAAGACTTACGATTGACTATTATCTTCTGTGTACTAGGTGGTGGTTATTAGCAGCAGATGACGGTAACCCTCGTGCCAGTGTTAAGGCTCAGACAGCTTTAGGTCTCTTCTATTCCACCGAGGATAATCTGGATTTACAGAAAGCTTTCTTCTGGCATTCTGAAGCTACTGGTAATGGAAGTTTAGAATCTCAAGGTAAGGGAAGGATTTTGTACAAGTTTCCACATAAAATTATTAATTCATTAGGGCTTAACATTGCAATGTGTGAACCAGTCTTAAATTATGGATAAAACTTTTGATTGGTTGGTTGGTTGCATTTTGAACTTTTTCTTCTTTTAACTTGAGTTGTCTCCCCTGAAGCCCAGACACTATCTGGGTTTATTTCAACCTTGTTTTCACTGTATTCAAGGAATATTACAAGTATGTAGCCCACATCGCTGGGGTAGTTGACGAGAACAAATCATCCACAATATGATGTATCCTATCAATTAAGCATTCACATGTTATGTAGAGAAACTGTATGCCCGGAGTAAAAACCCAACCTTCGTCAAGTACCTTACAACTCTTCCACATAGGGCAATTGAGTTAAAACCCCAATCTTTGGATCGAGTTGGATTCTAACCCTAGACACATCAATAGAGGGTCTATGTCAGACTGAGAGCCACGGAGGCGCTCTTAAAACCTCTGAGACAACTTACAGATCATATTGTTGTAGTAAGAAAAACAAATATTGTAAAACGATGATTTAATCTAAAATTTGTCTTTCTGAATTTTATTTTACGCACACATTAATTTATCTCCCCTGTTGCTAGGTGCTCTTGGTGTGATGTACGAATATGGAGTGGGGGTAAAAGCTAACACTGATGCTGCCTATATCTGTTTAACGGAAGCCTGTGAGAGAGGGAATGTCTATGCTATGGGAAACCTTATAGCCCACTACTATAAACGAAAACTGTTTACAAAAGCAGCGGATTTAGCTTCAAGGTTTGTCCAATTGCTTTTAACATTACCCATTGCCGTTTTCTGTGAGTAAGTACATCGATTGCTTCGCTTATATGGCTGCATTGTTAGGTTTTATTTCTTGACGAATTCGCTTTTCAACTGAATGAGCCACAGGGAACTGATTTTTTTTGACAATGGCATTATAATTAAAATTAAGTCATAACACAAATACTAAAATTTAGGACAAAAGTTTGTTCACTTATTACTCTCATTTATATAATTTATCAATTGATCGATGTTTTACGCCACACAAGATAAATTTCACTTCTATGGCGCATTCATCAGGTTTAGTGGAGGGGAGATAACCGGGCTCGCCAACCCTCGTCGGGTACCTGGCAACCCTTCCACCCTTAGCAACATTCATACCCTGATACCATTTGTTATCATCTTTTTATTTATTTGTGTTTTACCATTTGTTATCTTTTGTTTATTTTTAACACCATAACACATGGGCACAGGGAAAATCTTCTTGTCTAAAATTACCACGGAGACAAGTTTCTTATTGTGTATATATTTGTGTGTGTGCTTTTTTTTCTCTCTTTTCAACCAGGGTATCTGAATTAAGTGACGTTGATCAGTTGTCCAAGGCCACAGACTGTATACCAAACTACATTTGTAAAGGAATCGCAATTGCATGTTTTTACTATGCCAGAAGTCTATCAGCAGGATTAGGGCTATCAGCTGACAGTGAAAAAGCCAAACAATTTTACTCACGGGTAATTCATTCTTTTGATAGAAATTGATCTGAATGATTGGTTGATTGATGATTTACGTCACCCTCCAGTCACTTTCAATTATATGTCGGTTTTTCCAGGTTGAAGTCGCATGAGCTGCCAAAATTCCCACTTTTTTCATAATTTTGGATCGTCACGACAGTAGGAGGTTTTAAAGGTCATCGAATTTAAAAACTAAATGATTGGTGTTGGAATGACGGAAATCCATAAAGTCTACTGCTTATACGAACCGAAAAAGTGTCCGAAAAGTTAAAAAAATTAAATAACCAGGACGACTATTCATTCATTCTAAGCCAAAGTTAGTTCAAAACAATGCTTTATAGTTCATTCTCGAGATTAGAAGCACTAAAAAGCTTCTGAATTATACGTCTTGAGAAAAATAGCCAATAATTTCAACATTCTGTTTAACGTCAAAATATCAACATTTTGGCAGCTCATGCCACTTTAAATGTTGTGGAAACCATGCTCTATGCCCGAAAGATAGCCCTCTTCCTTTGATGAGTACCTTGCAACTTCCACATAGGGCGAGTGAGTTAAAAAACACAGAACACTTTTGTCTAACTAAAAGACTATCGCTGACAACTGGAACGAATCAGAAGTAATAAATTCTGCATTAAAAGAAACAATATTTATATGTTTGTCTGTTTCCTTTCAGTCATTCCAGTTTGATCCTGAAGTTTGTGCCCATCTTCAAAACATCACACAACATGGAGTCATATAGGAATCCAGCGTTTTTTTTTTTAACAGCTGCCACCAAATGAAGACAACTTGTGATTATCTGCCCTTGATTCTTAAGTCTTTCATAAGTTATGCAGTTATCTCCCCTGTTTAAAAATACTAAATATGAAACCTATTAAATGGGTTTTATTTACAGTTTTAAACTGTCTGTTTTTTTTTAATTATTATACAAGTTTCTCAAGCAGAAAGATAAGTCTGTGGTTGATGTATAAATGCTTCATTTAATTTTCTTGACAAAAAACTGTCACAATTTTTGTTGTGTTATTATATGAATGCCAGAGGCAGTATATATACATTGTTGACTTTCAGTTTTTATGGTATCCACATGCAATAGAAAAACTGTTCTACTTCCTGAATAAATACATAGGTTTTGTAACAAAAGAAATGTATTCTCTATATTTGTGTATATGTAGTCAATGTTAGTTGAATTGTATCCATGTCTATATAGGTTACACAAACATGTACGTTGTAGGGTTTATATGTTTAAATATGCTGGGCTACACTTTTTGTAAATTTTTTACTCTCCCTAGAATTTTAGGCTCTTTTTGAATGTAATGTAATCTCCATTCTATAAAATATATTTATAACTTTTATTTTCTGAGGAGATATGTTTGTTACAGAAGTCCACTGATAACTTTGTGAATTTTTTTTATGTTTTTATCATATCAACTTTGTGCTTAAGATTGCCGTTTCCCATGGAGGCATTTTTTTCTCTCACAAGTGGATAACATTAATATTCTAAACCATGAGCATTTTGCCAAAAGCTTGTTTTTTGTTGTTTCATTTTTATGAAATTTTATATTCATAATTATATATTTATAGATAGGTTTATTTAAATATTTTTGTATAAGCTATACCTTGTTTCTTATTATATAAAACTTCTTGATTGTCTCCATGCATTCCATTTCAAAAGATCAAATATATATATTTGATAGTTAAACATTTAGATCTGTTTCTAGAATAATAAAAGTTCTGTAATTCATGAAACTATAGCTACGTAGTCTCGGGTTGTTGTTTTTAGCAAGCGCTCATCCTTGCATGAATATAATTCTATAATTTGATTTCAACTTCAAAATTTATCTGTGAATGTTGCGATGTTGAGTGGAAATTGATACAGGTTTTTCATGAAAATTTCAAATAAAGCCATATAATTTAATTCCCAGTGTGTTTACGGCAAACACTGGAATTTGATTGATTAATATGCTTTTGATCCAGCACGCCAACGTAATGTATGTAATAGTAATTAAATTATAATGAATGACTGAAATGTTTCTTCGCTTCATCAAGTTATAAACAAACTGGCCACTGTGCGAACCATTCATGAACCACTTTGTGGATTTATTTAGTTCGCACAGGGGCAAGTTCTTTCATAACTCGATGAACTGAAGAAACATTTAAGTCAAACCTTATTTAAATCGAACCCTAAAAAACTCCTCTGCCATAAAAGTGAAATAATCCTG
This sequence comes from Lepidochitona cinerea, assembly GCA_963971465.1. NCBI lineage: Eukaryota > Metazoa > Mollusca > Polyplacophora > Chitonida > Tonicellidae > Lepidochitona > Lepidochitona cinerea. Next base: position 42,902,871 of record OZ020553.1, read on the forward strand.
AGTGTGACTTAAGACATCAATCAAAAAACCCAGAAAACAAATATCCTTTTATTTGTGTCAATAAGTTTTTTTCTGGTATGAAAACATTTTGTAGAAATCATATCCACCTGCACCTCTGTCACAGGCCCATGTGCTTTACGGTGCATTTCCAATTTGTACTAAAAAATGTTCTCTAACAAGGAAAGGTTACTTGGATTGTGTACTAATGAGTGGTATCATTCTTTTTGATACAACAAGAAATATCTTGGAAAAAGTATCACTAGCTTTATTCACATTATATATTACCCACGTCCATTCATTTTCGCACAGAATATCTGAGAAAAATAGATTATAGCTTCAACAGATGAAAGATGAGGCTAAATGTAAATACAGAGTTTAGCACCAGTTTGAGATATGAAGTAAATGATATTAACATGCAGCCCTTAAAAAGATAAATAAAATTAAAAAAAAAAATAGAAACATTTATAAATCTGTATTGTTTAAAGTGACATGAGCTGCCAAAATTCACACTTTTTTTTATACATTCTGATTGAACGATTGTTTGGTGTATTACGCCGCGCTCTAGATTATTTCACTTCTATGGCGGCATTGCCAGTTTTATTGTCGAAGGAAACCTGGCTCTATGCCCGAAGGAAATCCACGACCTTCCGGTGGTAACTGGCAACCATCCTACATACATGTAGGTCGTTTGAGTGAAAACCCAGTCATAAACTTTTTTTTAACTGAATGGGATTTGAACCCGCGACCCATTGGTGGAAGGCTGTTCGGTCATACATTCTGATTGTCAAAAAAATAACAGGGTTTGAAGTTCATTGTAAGCCTAATGATTGGCATTGAAATGAGGAAAATTTCTACAGTCTCTGGGCTGTGTGATAATTGAAATAGTGATCAAAATTAATAAGAATTTAAATAATCTGGCTTACATTTACTATTAAATCTAAGCCTAAGTTACTCCCAATCTTTCTCAAAACTAGCATGCCTCAAAAAAGATACTTGAGAAAAACAACGCATTTCAAAATTTTTCGATACAAAATATCAACATTCTGTCAGCTCATGCCACTTATATGTCTGTTCTCAAAAAGTTACCTAACAAACAGCTTGATGTAGTTCAAAACCAGTTTTGATTTGTAATTCCAATTCTCATCCTTATCTAGCCAAAACCTATCTGTTATATCATCAATTCAGCTCACAATTTTTTGCTTCACCTGAGAATGAATTCATGCAAAATCCAGACTTTTAGGGGCAGATTACAGTGTTCAAAAAACTATGTTACCAACAATATATATCTTTGTAATATAATTTTCCAAGACCCAGATGAATGTCTATGGGTTTTTGTTGTAAAACATGCTTTTTGTATCATTACTTATTCACCAATCATTGACTTCAGGGAGCGGGAGAATTCCATGACTCTGTGTCATTGCGCATTTGAGGAGCCTTTATCGTTTGAATGTCACACAGTTCTTATGAGAAAAAAAAATGTCAAACTGACTGACAATGTCATAAAAAAACGTCATCTGTCACCACATACACAGCTAAACTTTGACCACAAAGTACTTTGCAGTAACCACGTGGTAACCACTCAGTACATGACCACTCAGTACTGGTAGGAAAGGTCCCCTTGTGGTACTGTGTGGTCATTGGCCACGTGGTAACCACCAAGTACTGAGCAGTTACCACAAAGTACACGGCAGCACAGTTCCACAAAGTCACAAGTACTGTGCGGTCACAAGTACTGTGCGGTTGCAAGTACTGTGCGGTCGCAAGTACTGCGCTGGCGCTGTTACCATGCAGTACTGTGGTCTCCAGTACACAGCTAGCCGCTGACAGCATAGTACTGAGCTGTTTTTTGCACCTCAGTACCTGTATGTTACCACGTGGTTACTGAGTGGTCACCACGTGGTAACCATCTGTCTTGTACAGATGGTAACTGACACATCAAAACCGTTAAGTATCGCACAGTTACCACCAGGTTAATATCCGGAATTACAGATAAGTTACCACCTGGTAACCACATGGTTACTGTGTTGTTACCAGGTGGTTACTGTATGTTGGAAAACATCAAAGTACTTTGTGACAATAATCACAAGGAACCAATATGATGGGACTTACCACATGGTAACCACTCAGAACCTTACAGTTACCACATGGTACTCAACACACAATACCCAGGTGTATCAATATTGTTTACTACCAGGTAATTGAATGACCAGAAAGCCCAAAAAAGCATAAAACTATTGTTATAGGGTTAGCATTCCCTGTACCTCGCCAGTCGTATACGTCAATCAATTCTTTTTCCAAGAATGTTTGGTACAATAATAAAATAGCACAAGACTAACTAATCAATACTGAAAAGGAAAAAAAAAACTCTATATTTTGAGAGAAGACAATATGTATTCTTGAATAAAAACAAGGTATACATAAATTAGACCATTAAAACATCACATCACAAATCAGTTCAAAATAGTGTTATGTTAATCAATATACATCTATAATCTTTCTTGGTGATTTATTTCTGAGAAAACGATTTCTATAAATATATTTGTTAGTACATGTTATAACAAAAGGCGATTTATCAATATTGACCAGTGGAATAAAAATGTTTTACACAGGAATAAACTCATTAACATAAGAATCATTGACTTTGTTATGGGCACACTGAAAAACCTAAACTGGGTCTTTCTGCTCTTTTGATCTATAAACTATATGGTTATTATTTAGCGTTTGTTTTAAATAATGAAAAAATATAATAGGCCTTTTTTTAATTCATTTCACTAAAGCTTTAAATAACCAAAACAAAGTAACAAGCGTGAATGTGGGTTGGTTAGTAGTACTTACAGTCATCACTTCTTAATTGAAAATCTTAAACAAATCAGTTTTGTTTTGGGATAATAACAAAATATCTGAAGTGTAAGTATGTATTACAGGACTAGATTAGAATGTGCTGGTTTTTTTTAGCAGCTGCCTTGTAGAAAGATCGTGACAAGCAAAGGAAGTATTTCTCCAAAAGCAAAATAATCCGTACAAAATCGGGACATGCTGTTTCGTTTAAAAAGATGACGATTATGATTTACCTTTGAAAAACTTTACAAGAAAAACTGAGTTACCATATGAACAACGGATCACCACTAAATTCATACATAATAGATTGACCTATCCATATATTGATGGCCCAAGCTCTAATACATTTGAGTTCACAGTAAATTTCCCACACATCTAAGACGGATTACACTGCTAAACTAGTCTTTTCAATTATAACAGTGTAAAAATAATAACAAGCATCTAGATGATTGTGTTTCAGTGTTACTGGGTGAGACTGGAGGTTCTGCAGCTTATTGTTTCCACTTCTGACAACTGGCTAAGTGGTCTCCATCTAGATTGAAAAAAATAAACAAGAAAAGCTTTGATATTTTAAGTTACATGAAGTATATTTTACCGACTTGTTAAATATTACTTCTGAAATAAAATCCTGAGGAACTTAGTAAGAGAATATACAATATGATTTTATGGGGGGTCTATACGTTATATAATTAACAAACATTTTTATCTAGCAGCTTGTATCTAGCAGAAATCACCCAAGCATCATATAACTCCCCCAAACAATCAATTTTGCAAAAAACGGACAATGAAGAAATTGTCTAAAATGAAAAGTGAAACTCTTCATAAAACTATGTGAGTTCATATCTTTTACCATGAGTTTGTAACTTTGTATGTGTAGTTAATTTCATTGATTGATTGGGGCTTTGTTTTTTCTAAAGTGTATGTTTGTTGATAAGCGACTGACACTTCAAACAGTTCCACACATATTAGCAAAGGTTTTGGAGCTGAGCCTTTGGAATCTTGAAGTGAAAAAAATAAACAGAAAAGAAAATCGACCTAATTACCCTTTTATTTTCAGAAAAATGTGGGTTTTTTTTTTGCCTTATTTGAAACTTTTCATGATTTATTTCAGTCTCTTACATTGATCATTACTTAAAGTGGCATGAGCTGCCAAAAGTCACACATTTTTCATAATTTCTTATCGTCACGACAGTTAGAGGCTTTGAAGGCCATCGAAAAACTAAATGATTGACGTTGGAATGAGGAAAATCCATACAGTATGTGGCCTGTACGAACCGAAAACGTGTTCGAAAAGTAAACAAAATTTAAATAACCGGGACGACCATTCATTCATTTTAAGCCAAAGTTAGTTCAAAACAATATTTTATCGTACATTTTCGAGACTAGAAGCACTAAAAAGCTTCTGAATTACACGTCTTGAGAAAAATAGCCAATAATTTCAACATTATGTTGTAACGTCAAAATATCAATATTTTGGCAGCCCATGCCCCTTTAAGAAATGTTAAAACTACTACAATGTTGATTGAATTACTTACAATGGATTGCAGGAGAAGTTTCATCTTTTAAAAGGAGCCTCCCCTTTCTTCTGTGTAAACCCAGATTTTCTACCAGCTTCTTGCCAAATATAGTTCTGCTTATTGACCTCTTAAAGAATACTTGTTTCCTCAAACACATTGTTCATTTGGTACAATATTCTATCAGTACTTTGTGGTCAGGGGCTGACAAAACAGAAAGTTACTGTTAACATATCGGTTCATTGTGATTATTGTCACAAAGTACTTTGATGTTTTCCAACATAGAGTAACCACCTGGTAACAACACAGTAACCACGCGGTTACCAGGTGGTAACTTATCTGTAATTCCGGATAGTTACCTGGTGGTAACTGTGCGGTACTTGACGGTTTTGATGTGTCAGTTACCATCCGTACAAGAAAGATGGTTACCACGTGGTGACCACTCAGTAACCATGTGGTAACATACAGGTACTGAGGTGCAAAAACCAGCTCAGTACTATGCTGTCAGTGGCTAGCTGTGTATTGCAAAATCTCTTGAGAACCTCCCCGAACTTATTGCTACCTCCATCGTCGAAACCCACGGTTAAAAATTCTGCTTACGCTCACATTACCCGTGGGACAAGTCGGACCCTGCCCGTCGTTTCTAATTTAATATGCATGTAGATTTTGATTGGTAAATTTCACCAATCAGAAACCGCGTTGCGTCAGCATCTTAGCAGTGTTCAAAACAAAGATGGACGACTTTTCGGTTGTATCACAACTCACATGTCCTATTGGGGGCCGCCATCTTTGTTTTTACTTCAATTCGATAAACGTGTCTCCAAAACTGAAGAGTTAAAACGTTTATAAGAAATCGTTTGATTGGTCCGACAGAAAATGGGCGTTCCCAGAAAACGACGCTTAATGAGGCAATTAACCCAGGGGTAAGAGGTGAGCTTGTCGAGAATTTAACCCTGGGTATCCCAGGATGTGCTACCTCCAGCATTGATGTTATCCCGTTGTTCGTCTTTTAACCTAATGATTGATGTTTTACGCCACACTAAAGATTTTTTTACTAATAAGGCGGTGTTGCCAGATTTAGTGAGGCAGGAAACCGGGCTCTTTGCCCGGAGGAAACCCCGACCATCAGTGAGTACTTGGCAACTCTCCCACATTAAGCAATCGGGTAAAAAATCCACTAAGGAATTTTTCTATTTTTATTTGTTCTGAGTGGGATGCAAACCCCACTGATGAGAGGTCTGTGTCGGACTGAGGGACTATCACTCTAACCCACCAAGGCCCCGATACCTTGAATCAAAGACAAATGCACATCGAGAGTAACGTTAAAACTGAATAAATTTTCCTGATTCCTCTAAATAATCAAATTCTGATATACATTTTATTATTAGGCACTTCTTCCTCACAAATATAAGTGGCTGCCATGCAGAAAAAGTCAATCTCATTGTGGTTAATAAATATGCCTCCCTTAACAAAAAATATCCAAACATAATTTGCTTAGTTTAGTGTCATATACTAGCTCAACATTGTTTGCTATTAATACAACCATACCCGATATATACCTATAGTATAACCTATCACACCATTCGATTTTTACAATTTTAATATTTTATTTGCCATTTATTGAATATGTCATGTCATGTCTCCATTAAAATTGGCAAAAGCAAAAGGCTTGATTTTTGTAAAACTTAATACATGTTTTTTGTCAGAAAACAGAATCTGTTATTAGCAATGATATATTAAATAAGTAGATTTGTTCGAAAAGTGGAGAACAGAGTTCATTTTTTTTTTTTAAAGTATGTATATTTGAGGGTTGTGAGAGAGGCACAAGAAACATATAATTATAATAAGTAAAAAATAGCTTAAATAGTTAACACAAAGAATAAAAAAAAATAAACATAAAAACAAACACGGGAATGTTAATTAGCTCTTATAAAAGTAAAAACAAACACTAGTTTAAAGACTAGGCTAATAAAATAAAATATAGGTTTACAGAAAAGGGAAACCTATGTGATTCGAAGCGTTTAGAAACATTCTTAACCAAAAATACATTTATAAATATCATTGATATAGAATTATCAAACTTTAACAAAGAAAGAAAACTGTTAAGACAAATATATCATGTATTTTTTTTTTTGGATAACAAAAATCAAATATTTGTGACTGCAAGCCTCAGTTACAATCTGTTGATAAATTTATTTATCTTAATTTTATCTTAATTTAAGTTATCTTAATTTTTTATCATTAGTATGGAACCCACGTTTAAAGAGAGTTTCAAACATTTCTTAAATCTTGAAATAACTTGAGCTTATTTAGCTTATAGACGTATTTTACCGGGAGATTTAGGAATAAAACCAGATCCTCATAGGATTTGTGACATTCTTACTTGAAAACCTGTCAACCAAGAAACTAAATATTCATGATTCGTGTTCGACACAAACCAGTTATCCATTGGTCAAAACCCCTTGTGGATTGAGATTAATGTTCAACCACATTTTGTCATTAACAAGAAAAACTTTACTGTGTAGCAGAGTTATGCCCCTTTTATACACTACCCCTAGTCCATCACCAACTTTCAAACTAAAAGGAATGTTAGAAAATAATAATATTAAAGAAAAAGATAATAATAGTATAAAACAATTGAGGATAAAATAGATAAGCTGGAATTTACAATTTGAAATATAAATCAATATGTATTGAGAAGCATGTGACTAAATTTCTCTAAAGAGTCAATATTTTCAACTCAATTTTCCTAATTCTGCTTTTTTAAAGACTTCCGCTGCTGTAAAAATGCACGAGTCGATGATTCCAGCCACAGTGAATGTCCCCCCGATTATAGCACAAACCTTGAAAAAAGAAAACGTCAAAAGTTAAATAAGAAAACAGCATTTTAAATCTGAACAGAAAAATCAATTTTTCCACTTGTTGTTCAGAGTTAATACTCCACTACTCTCCAATTAGCTAAATTCTAAACAGAAAATTATGTGGAGCTCCTATAGCACGGCTTTGCTGAGTACGGTAAGAATTCCGATAATTCAAGGACGAGCAATGTGAAGATAAATTATTAGACTGCTTTCTGCCATGTTTGGTCTAAAACAACAACAATAGTGATTGCTCGATAGGATTATCGGTCGCTCCATGCAGGAGGTAAGACACCCAACGAAAAGTCTCAAACTTTTTAAGTGCTTTTCGTAATGTTTTGAGTACTTGAATTAGCGGAATTCTTACCGTATATAGTTTTGGTTTGACATATTGATGGTTATGCTTCAGAGAGCATTTGTCTTGGAGCAGCACTAGATATATGCATGTTGCAAGATTGAGTAGAGGATGAAAACAGGCTCATTGGCTGGAGGAAACCTATGATAAGTACCTAGCAACTCTTCTACATACGGCGAGTGAAAAATCCACTCAGACATTTTTCCATTTTATTGGTCTGAGTGGGATTCGCACCAGAAATAAGGACATACAGAAACAAGGCCAGGCTCATCGCCCTCGTGTATGAAATAATACAAAGCATCAAAGATATGTAAATTTGTAGTCTTTGTTTTTACCGTTGTGAGAAAATGATATAATGGTTTCCGTCTAGCGTGATATTTTGCAGTAATTGGTGAAAGTTGATAACGAAACCATATTGCTGGCATTCGAATTCCACCATGTCCTTGTTGAATCAAATCCTGAAAGGAAAATTATAGCGGTAATTAGAAGACTAATCTTAAAGGATTTATGAACAGAATTTTAAGCTGAATTGTATTTTTTTATGGACTAAATGTATATTTGAAAAACATCAGTTAAAACGAAACAACCTTCGCGTTAGTTCCCTGTAGTAAAAAAAAGAACGGGGAGGAAATATGCATATTTTCCGTATTTTTCGTAACTACTCGAAAAAATGACGTCATACACGATCTTTGATGTGTACAAACTGCCACGAAGACGTACTGTGACAGCAGAAATCGTTTATTACGTCATCGCTGTGAGGGTACGTGCACAACGGAGGTCGTGTTTGACGTCATAAGTCTCTGAGATAATTAACTTTCGTAAACATTGTAGATCGGCAAACGTAGCTTGAATTTTGTGTGTTCTGTGACCGAAATTTAATTTTCTTTTTGGTCAGACTTTTAAAGTACATGTTCTACAACACACTTAACGCAAATTAGAAAATATTTCCAAAGGTTGTTCATAAATCCTTTAAATCACCCTAATCTTATATAATTTAATTTCCAGTGTGTTTACAGCGAATACGACAATTTGATTGGCTAATCTGCTTTCGATCATAATCCGATGAAAGAACCAGCTCCGGACTATTTTTACAACGATATACATGAATTCATAGCCGACGAAACAACATAGAAACAACATTAGGTCTACGCTATTTATTGAAACAGAGAAAGCAATCAATTTGAAAATATGTTGTGTTGATTTATTAGATAGTTACACTATCTCGACAGTATCAATAAAAGCTTCCAATTTGTAGTCTTTCAGAAAAACATCTTACAGAATTTCAAAATTGTGTGTGGACAAAAAATCATAAACATTTTTGCATACCCCTTAAAATTCACTAATCAGATTGTGAGTAAATATGTTATTCATGATAGCAAATGCTAATCAACCTGCATATCAGTCTCCAAGTTAAAAAGAAAGTGAAGAAAAATCTTACCCTATGTGAGAAAGTGTACTGATAAGGATAAAAAATGTTATCCCGACTGTCTTGGAACACTGTAGGTACGATACGTACTATATAATCATGGGTAGCGTGGGCTGAAATGAAACAGGTTTAAAATACAAGTGTAATACAGACGAATTGATACATATATGGTGGTGTGAACATGACAAATTGATTGCTATGTGTTTATGGAGTACTCAAGATTGTTTAACTTATATGGCATGAGTATTAGGGGAGGTAAACCAGTTTTACCCCAGAAAATTGATTGAGGTTTTACGCCGCACTCAGGGTTATTTCACTTATATGGGGGCGGTGCCAGGTTTAGTGGCGAAGAATACCGAGCTGATTGCCCTGAAAAAACCTTGAACCTTCGATCAGCGAGTATGTGGCAACTCTTCAACATACGGCGACTGAGGGAAAAATCCACCCAGAAATTTTTTGATTTTTATTTGGTCTGAGTGTGATATGAGCTTGTGTCGCATCGATGGTATGTGTGGGATGATCACTCTAACCTACTGGACCTCTACGCCAGAACAAAGCCCACACTCTCTACTGATATTTGCCAACCATCCATTCCCTGTTCATTGTATGATTCAACCCTCCTTTAGGGTGGATGGATTGATTAGGTTTTATGTTGCACTCGAGATTATTTGACCTATACAGCAACCCGTCCACAATGGACAATCAAGAGGAAAAAACACTATGAAATGTTTCGTTTTTTCTTTGGATGGAGTTGGTTTCAAACCCAGGACCCATGGAACGCTCATGTCACACAGAGCAACTATTGCTCGACCAAAGGAGCCACAGACGTATTTGATCTCGCAAAGCATTCTTGTGAAAAATTTGTTGGATTGAAAATCAAAAGCTTTTGCAGAGCTTGTTAAAATTTAAGCATCTGATGTAGTGTAAAATATCCACGATAACATTTTCTTTGAAAACAAACTTTCTAAAAGGAGATTAAATTTGAAGGCTTAGAAAAGTAGATTGTTTACCTTCTGCTTTGGTTTTGTCTACACCTTTTAAAGGATTAAATGAACCTTGAATGACATCTAGCTGGAAAAGAAAGGACAGAAATGGCTTTCAAATATTTCCACGAAGGGTTGCCTTTAACTTGACACAAACCCTGATACTGATAGCGAAAGTTTGTCCAAAACAGTAACAGGCGAAGAAGAGTAATTACATTTTCAACTAATTATTATAACGGTCATCCTTTATTCTTTTCTGCTGACAGTAATTGCCGTTTAAAATCAACCCATTTAGGGTCAATCCTTGAATGTCTTTTGTCTCTACCAGGGCACCGAGGCCATTTGCCTTCATGCCCCTCTTTTTGGCAGTGGTGCCCTATTTTTTTCTCTCCAGGTTATTTGATAGAGGCAAGTCAAAAAATAACCAAAGTGGCCTGAAAGTGGGTGCCTAAATTTTCCGAAATACGAGGCCTGCTCTAGTCAGTTGACCCCAACGTTGACAAGAGTTTTAGTAAACTCAACATACGCCCGCCGTGGCAAAGTCGAACCGCTACGATTAACAACTTTACATTTAATATAACATTTGTTTAATTTCATCAATTCGAATTTCTGTTCAGGAAATTTCAACCACATTTTACTTGCAAAAACTGAAATATTGTGGCTGTTTTGACATTGCTGTTATGTTCCATAATTAGGAAGGAGCAATCAATAGAATAGCTTACAATTCTTGAATTTTAAGTTTTGACTGTGACACTGTTCTATTGGACTTGACTGTAATAGTTTTATTACAAAGCAAACAATCTTCAGGCTGACCACTGATATGCTGGTGTGTAAATATACAAACCTTGTGTGCCCACTTCAAGGAAGGTCATTGTCACCTTATCTCTATTTAAACAGCCACTCTGATAAATACCAGATGGGTAATCAAGTGGTAAAATTGTCTTTTTTTGGTTATTATAGTGCACATTAAACTATCCAAGAAAACAGTCTCAAACTGTATAAATTAATTGGCTTCCAGTATTACTCTGGACCAAGTGTACTCAAAAAAGCATTGATATATATTAATACATATATATTAAACATCAGGTACACATTTCTGATAAAAAAAAACTCTTGAAAACAGACAAAAAATATGTGTACCCAATTCAAATTTGGTATGCGACACATCATCTACCTATAAAGTATATACTCTAAAAGAATTGGAGAGATTATATCAAAACGAAAGAAGTTCTGGAGCCGAAAGGGAATATTACATAATCCAATAGGGCTGCCATATTATGCAACAGGTGATGTCAGAAATGGTACGTGAAACACCGTCTGCCCATAAGGTATATACTCTGAAAGAATCGTCAAGATCGGATCAAAACTCTTCAAGTTATGGAGCGGAAGGGAACGAAAATATAGACTAAGACAGAATATTACATAATCCAATGTGGAAGTCATATGATGCAATCGACAATGTCCTAAATGGTTCATGACACACCTTCTACCCCTATACTATATGTTGTAAAAAAAATTGTAAAGATCGGATCAAAACTCTTGAAGTTATGGAGCGGAAGGGAACGAAGATATAGACGAAGACAGAATATTACATAATCCAATGTAGAAGCTATATTATGCAATGGACAATGTTCTTAATGGTTCATGACACACCTTCTACCCCTTGAGTATATGTTGTAAAAAAAATTGTAAAGATCGGATCAAAACTCTTCAAGTTATGGAGCGGAAGGGAACGAAGATATAGACTAAGACAAAATACTACATAATCCAATGTAGAAGCCACATTATGCAATCGACGATGTCATAAATGGTTCATGACACACCTTCTACCCACAAGGTATATGTTGTGAAAGAATTGTAAAGATTAGATCAAAACTCTTCAAGTTATGGAGCGGAAGGGAATCCAGGACGGACGGACGGACGGCGCTGGTGATAACATAATACGACCGACTTTTTTTAAGTCGGGCGTATAATAAAAAGTATAGCTGAACTTGCCCCATACATTCAATTTTAAAGAGATGAACACTGAAGTTCAGTTAAGTCAAAAGACAAATATTCATTGAGCCTATCTCTGTTTAAAGTGGCATGAGCTGCCAAAATGTTGATATTTTGAAGGTAAAACAGAATGTTGAAATTATTGGCTATTTTTCTCAAGACGTATAATTCCGAAGCTGTATAGTGCTCCTAGTCTCGAAAATGTACGATAAAGTATAGTTTTGAACTAACTTTGGCTTAGAATGAATGAATGGTCGTCCCGGTTATTTAAATTTTGTTTACTTTTCGAACACGTTTTCGGTTCGTACAGGCCACATGCTGTATGGATTTTCCTCATTCCAACACCAATCATTTAGTTTTTCGATGGCCTTCAAAGCCTCGTACTGTCGTGACAATCAGAAATTATGAAAAAAGTGTGAATTTTGGCAGCTCATGCCACTTTAACTATCCTGTCCTCTGTGTGTAATTGTTGGAGCAAGTTTGATTCCTTATAACAAATTCCATAACATTTCATAATTTTCCAATCTTTGTCAATCAATTTTACTATTTGAAAACTCTTGAATTATTTTTTCCGGTTTGAAATTATGAGTAAAAATGATTTAACTCACCTGGTAGTTAGATTTTTGACCAAACCTGACCTCATGTATGACATGACCCATGTCAGGGAGAGTGGGCTGATGTTGTGCAGAATGTGTTGAAATGTGGAAATTACCAGGTACCTGGAGAATGGATCAAACAAATGAAGGATAAAAAATATTGCTGAAAGGAAATAAGATACCTCGGAATGGCCATTTGTGCTATCTAAGATTTCTTAAATTCCCTATCTCATTGTGTCATATCGTCAATTTTAGTCTTAGCTCCATAATGTATGCCCTCCCACTAAATTAAAACAACTGTTTTAATTTGCAGGGTGCCTGGAGGTAGATCATCAACGTTTAATTTATATTACAAAGGCTGACTTTGAAAGTAAGTGCTTTGATTGATTGATGTTTTTGGAGGTTTAGCCATCACCCCGTAATTTTGACAGAGGTGCTTATCCAAGGGGTGGAGGGATACGCCTTGGCCCCAGATCTAATAATATACATTTTTAAAAAGAAAAGTAAAAAAAAAAAAATTTCTTCCTTGGCAAAGAACCAATGATGCTTAGCTTTTTCTTTCTACCCATTGCCGATTAACTTTGGCTCCCATCTAGGGTTCAAATCCTACACTGTCCAATTGAGTGGTCATAATTGCCATATGTGGGAGAGTTGACAGGTACTCGCTGAAGGTCGGGAGTTTCCCTCCCGCTCTTAGCCTGGCATCCCCAGCATATAAGCGAGATAATCATGTGGCGTATAACATCGTTGCATCAAAACTCCACTGGTTGTAAATTAATAAAAATAAAGCCTTGAACATTTGCATTAGATTTACGGCTATTTTTTCTGGAGATATCTCTTACCTTATTTATCATAAAATGAGATTCAAATCTGCATCCTTCAATATTATCTTTAACGATAGGAATTTTAGTTGTAGCATCACTCATACCAACTTCATGACGTCCCATTTCATCCTGAATGTCTAATCCCAAATCTGTGAGAAAATAAAGTCATTTGCATAAACATGAAATAGACAACGTCACAAGGTAGCCCCTACATACTGACCTACGAGAACCCTGTTGGGGCTAGGTCTCAGAACTCATTTAGCCGACTAACAACAAGTAGCTAATTAAGCAGTAATATTCAAGCATAGGAATTATAGTCAGCCTGGTAGGTTGAGCTTTCTGATTCTGTTTCTTTAACATCGGGGGTCTCTTGGGCATAATAGGTTTGATTGATTGATTGGTGTTTTATGTCACACTCAAGATTATTTCACTTACATGGCAGTGTTGCCAGGTTAAGGGGGAGAGGAAACCTTCGACGAGTACCTGGTAACTAGATAGAATAATAGGTTTATGATTGTTTGGTGTTCTACGCCGCGCTCAAGATTATTTCACTTATATGGCGGCGTTGCCAGTTTTATTGTGGGAGGAAACCGGGCTCTATGCCCGGAGGAAACCCACGACCTTCCGTTGGTAACTGGCAACCATCCCACATAGGTCGTTCGAGTAAAAACCCAGTCAGAAAATTTTCCAATTTTTTGGACTGAGTGGGAATCGAACCCGCGACCCATTGGTGGAAGGCTGTTCGGATTGAGCGTCCAACGCTCTACCTACTGAGCCACGGAGGCCCCAGAATAATAGGTGTAGCATGGGAACAACCCATCCAACAATTATTAAGAGTTAGGACTTCGACAAAAGAAAAAAAAAATTCTGCAGAGTTTTGTGAGTTTTTGGATTTGATCACCCTATCCAACTGGAAGGTTAGAGGTTTCCTCCACTCATTAACTACCCACTAACACTGGCAATGCCACCATATAAGTGATAGTATATTGATTGCGTCAAAAACATCATTAAATCAATTAATAACCTTGTAATACCGAAATATGTCAGACCAGCTTGAAACAGCCAAAATCATATTAAATTGCAAGATCTAAAGGCCCGTTCTCACTGTGCGATTTGTCGTACCGACTTGTAGGATGCGATTAAAATGGATGCATTTCATTGGTTGATAAATCATATTGACCAATTAAAAGCATTCATTTTAATCGCATCCTACAAGTCGATACGACGAATCTCACAGTGAGAACAGGCCTTAAGTCTATAAATGACAAAAACCAACTTTATAACACCATCTGGTTTGTATTATTTGATGGACAGATATTCGTTTTAGGTGACAGTCTATAAATTGTTATAACAAGTGAGTTAGCTACTTATCTAAAATAGTATTGATTGAAATCCAACTTACATTCACATTTCATGCGGGGCGTAGTTAAGTTAATAAAAACTGGTAATTTTGCGGAATGCTGAACTGGGTCGTCTACATAAAGTTCACTTATTCTGAAACATGGAAAAAACAAAAACAGCTGTTCACAAAGTTGCAGGTAGACTGCTGATACAGAAAATTCAAAAGAAAGATTGAAAAAAAAAACCCATAGATAAAAGCACATGTTTGTTGATTGTTTCTCAAGATTATTTAGTGTATGTGGAACATTGTTGGAGAGAGTCCTTAATTTTCAATGCTAAGAATAAAGACATGTTTTAAATTCTCATTAAACATGATAAAGACACCGCCAAAGGTGTTGAAAACTTAAGCTGTTCACAAAAACTTCATGGTGAGGCCTTAATTTTTTCTCATTAGAATCTAGAACCTGTTTCTACTTACATATCAGGACTGATGAAACTTAGGAGTTCTGAGATAAAGAGGAAGGCAATAAATAAGATACTGGATATGGAGATGAAAGCCCCAGTAAGGGTGGGCTGGGTAAGATCCTTGGGTACCTTCCGATACACATCAAACCTGCCAATGGAAAAAACAAATAATTGTATTAAATTTTCAGTGATTTCCAAACACAAAAAAACGTTGTTCTCTCTCTTTAAAGTGGTATGAGCTGCCAAAATGTTGATATTTCGACGTTAAAACAGAATGTTGAAATTATTGGCTATTTTTTTCAAGATGTATAATTCAGAAGCTTTTTAGTGCTTCTAGTCTCGAGAATGTACGATAAAGTATTGTTTTGAACTAACTTTGGCTTAGAATGAATGAATGGTCGTCCCGGTTATTTAGAATTTGTTTACTTTTCGAACATGTTTTCGATTCGTACAGGCCACATACTGTATGGATTTTTCTCATTCCAACGTTAATCATTTAGTTTTTAGATAGCCTTCAAAGCTTCTTACTGTCGTGACGATCAGAAATTATGAAAAAAATGTGAATTGCCACTTTATGCCACTTTAAGGCAAACGTTACCAAGTGTAACTCAACGTAAAGACACTGGTATAGGTGTTGAAAACTTGTGGCGATGCCTTAGTCATTTCTCATTACAAACGTTGCTTATTCAAATCTCTATACATTTTCTGATTTAAGGCACAATGGCGCCAGAAATACCCTTTGAACTGCATGTAGAATAACTATGTACGAGTACCCCAAAACTATTCTGTGTTTAAAAAGCTACTTATAGGCTATTAATGTATTCATCTAAAATACATATCTTTGGATCAACTTAGAAAATATATTTGATTTACAAATTCTTCAATTTGTCTAATTCAGTACAGCTACAGGCCTTCCATCAATGGGTTTCTGGTTTGAATGTTACTCAGTACAAAGACATTTTTAATAAAAATCTTAGTGGGGTTTCACTTGTGTGGACAGTTTGCCAGGTACCTGTCAAAGGTTGGGGGTTCCTTTAGGGTGATTTCAGATCTTACCATTTTCAATTTACAGTCTCAAACTGGCCTTTTTGTGTCTCTTTAACCAAAACTGATGACTCACTGTATGTCTCATGGAAGAACGCGAAACTGGGTCAACAGCCAGTTAACGACATTTTTATAATATTATCTAGTCATTTACTGCCATAATGGGCTCATCTTTTGTTTACAACGTGGGTACATAACAAATCAAATTTATTATAATAAAAAAGTGCAAAAAAGGGCCTCATTTTTAACAATTTTTGTACATTTTTGCGCTGAGTGTGCCTTTAATATGTTGTCGCATGTTATAACATGCTGTAAACTTTGTTTATCAACATTTAACACTTAGGCATGGAAGTCTAAATAAAGTGACCAATACTATTGCAAATGGGATAGCGAAACATTAGTTATTTATGAAGGAATGATTCCCACTTTTTCCCTACTCGACACATGCTCAGCAAAGCTTTGTAGTAGACATTTGTTTCAGGAGATATCTGCTGCACAAGAAACATTTTGTTTTCCAGAAAATAAACAATTAACGACATTGCAGACAAAATTTGCTCAACGGGACATTCGTTCCACTGACATGCCATGACAGACATAATGACATTGGTCTCATTAGATTTATAAATTTACCTTTGCCCCAGACAGACATTTGCATTACAATCTGACATTTGCTATGACAGACATTTGTCTCAATTGATCTATAAATTTAAATTTGGCCCGGTCAGACATTTGCATTACAATCTGACATTTGCTATGACAGACATTTGTCTCAATTGATCTATAAATTTAAATATGGCCCGGACAGACATTTACATTACAATCTGACATTTGCTATGACAGACATTGGTCTCACTAATGTCTATAAATTGACCTTTGCTCCACACAGACAATTGCATTACAATCTGACATTTGCTATGACAGACATTGGTCTCACTAGATCTATAAATTTACCTTTGCTCCACACAGACATTTACATTACAATCTGACATTTGCTATGACAGACATTTGTCTCAAAAGATCTATAAATTACAATCTAACACTTTCTATGACAGATATTTGCTATGACAGACATTTGTCTCACTAGATCTTTAAATTTACATTTGGCCCGGACAGACATTTGCAGACATTTGCATTACAATCAAGCACCAGCCATTTGACTATCAGATACTTGCTTCTCTACAGATAATTTCCTCACCCAACAAATGCCCCACAAGATGTTGCTATCCTAAATCTCTAAATTAATCCATCTAACATTTATTCCACAAGGGATTTGTTCCAATAGATTATTTCACAACCAGCAGCCATTTTCCAAATTTACCCCAAATGACAATGGTGAAATTGCCTCAATAGAAAAGGCTCCTCCAGGGATCATTCCTCTAAAGCTGGCATGGGTTACACTTGTTGCCAAATAATGTTAAATTATAGAAACTAGAGCATGCTTGCAAGTCTGGTGATGAAACTCCATGCTGTAAGCCTATGAGTAACTTTATGCCAATTTATTTAAAGGGTTTATGAACAGGATTTAAAGCTGGTTTGTGTTTGTTTATGGACAAAATGTATATTTGAAAAACATCAGTTGAAATCAAAAAAAGAACGGGGAGGAAATATGCATATTTTCCGTATTTTTTGTAACTACTCGGAAAATTACGTCATACACGACCTTCGATGTGAGACAGAAGAAATTGTTTACTACGTCATCGCTGTGAGGGTACGTACACAACGGAGGTCGTGTTTGACGTCATAAGTCTCTGAGATAATTAACTTTCGTAAGCATTGTAGATCGGCAAACGTAGCTTGAATTTTGTATGTGCTGCCACCGAAATTCAATTTTCTTTTTGGTGAGACTTTTAAAGGACATGTTCTGCAACACACTTGACGCAAATTAGAAAATATTTCCAAAGGTTGTTCATAAATCCTTTAAGCATAAGGCCCAGCCACTCTCCATACAAAACTGATATATCGCTTTTAGACTTGATTATGTAGACATTGCAATGTTTTATCATATATATTATTGATTGTTTTTTTATCGCATTCACCTTGACAACACAACTTTGCACTTACCTGGAATAAAACCCAAAGTTAATAGCATCCATTAAATTGAGAATAAAGAACTTTTTTTCAAATTTAAAATATTCAGAAATTTCACTATAGATCCAACCTTGCTGGATCTAAATGCTAGCACCTGTCACCTGGCTTATTTAGAGGTCTAAGTCTAGCTATATCCTATAATTTATATAGAGATGAAGAAGATCCTTTCGGAGTAAAAGAGTTGAAATTCTTAACGATTTGGCTTCCAAGGTTTAAATTACATGTAAATACCGTGACCCAAATTAACCCATTATTTACATGTACATGTACTTGATAAGAAACGAGGAGCAAGATTAACTATAGTTTGTGAAGTCAGAATGTTCTCCAAATTAAACAAATCACAAAATGAAGAAGAAATTTACTGATTTTTCTAAAAAGAAGTCAAACTAATTTATTTTAATGACATTTAATTTTTTTAACAGTCAGAAGTCTCTGCAATGAATGGGTTAAGCATCCAAGTTAAAAATAGCTGACATTTGGGATTCTAGAAATAATGAGTTACATGAAACTGCTCTCAACTTTGCTTTTTTTTGTCACACAATCTAAAGAAAAAGAAGTAAAATTTAACAGTATAAAGGGCAAACGATGTCAACTGAAACTAGTGCTATTGAAAAACATTGATATACATTATCTACCTAAAGTTTAAAAAAATGTTCATATTAAATGTGTAAATTACAGCATTAATTTTGTTTCACCATTAAAACATCTCATACATCAGTGACAGGTTGATTCATTACGTTTTTTACAGCACAAGATTATTTTCCGTATATAGTAGAAATGCCTGATTTAGTGGCAAAGGAAACCAGACTCTATAAAAGGAGGAAATCAGGCTCTTTGAAGGGAGGAAATCAGGCTCTTTGAAAGGAGGAAACCAGGCTCTTTGAAAGGAGGAAATCAGGCTCTTTGAAAGGAGGAAACCAGACTCTATAAAAGGAGGAAATCAGGCTCTTTGAAGGGAGGAAATCAGGCTCTTTGAAAGGAGGAAACCAGGCTCTTTGAAAGGAGGAAATCAGGCTCTTTGTAAGGAGGAAACCAGGCTCTTTGAAAGGAGGAAACCAGGCTCTTTGAAAGGAGGAAATCAGGCTCTTTGAAAGGAGGAAATCAGGCTCTTTGAAGGGAGGAAATCAGGCTCTTTGAAGGGAGGAAATCAGGCTCTTTGTAAGGAGGAAACCAGGCTCTTTGTAAGGAGGAAACCAGGCTTTTTGTAAGGAGGAAACCAGGCTCTTTGAAAGGAGGAAATCAGGCTCTTTGAAAGGAGGAAATCAGGCTCTTTGAAAGGAGGAAACCAGGCTCTTTGAAAGGAGGAAACCCTGACCTTCAGTGAGTACTTGCTAACTATCCGCCATATGACTATGGAGCGAAAATCCAACTCAAAATTTGGACAATTATTAATAGAATTGATTGGGAATCGAACCCGGGGCTCATCGATGGAAGGCAGGCTTCGGACTGAGAGACTATTGCAAATTGAAATAAAAAATATTCAAAAAGCCTGCAACCTATCACAAGGGACAGTTTGCAAAATGTAAACGAAATTGAAATAATTGTAATGTAATGTGTCACCATCATTCATACTAACCTGTTAAGTACTTCTAAACAATATGTCGACATAACACTACTACGGTAGTTAGCATTCTCAAGATTTGTAAACAATACTTTCATTCTCAACCCTTGCGTTACTAAAAAGCTTGTAATTTGCATTTTTTCGGAAATGATAATTTACTGGCTTTGTGTTGATAAATATATGCATGTCAAGACTTAAGCAGCTTGTGTCCCATAAACAGTATTTCTTATACTTACATACAAAAGAAACGCTTCATCATGGTAAGAATACTTCCAATCGACAGACAAAAAAAGTTGAATTTCGGAGTGCTCAGCAAGAAATGTGTAGTTCAATTTTTTCCAATGTAAGGAAAACTGTTAGAGTGCCATACTGGTAAGGTCCCTTATTAAAAAACCTAAGATAACCACTTGCTTGGCTTTGTAAAATCAGTTAAAAGTAAAAACCTAAATTTTTTCCGAGCTGGTACAGTTCTTGCAACCACTGTTAGCAATTGATATGCGAGTAAAATCTTCAAGTGGTCCTTAACGCAGGTATACAGTTAGAGTATATTTCAAGTGTGTACCCGCCACACCATTGACATATCGTAAAGCTACAGTTTATAGTGATGACACTGCTGTTGCCATCTGCTGGCTTTAAAGTCGATCAGTAGATTCAGTATGCTGGTGCTTCGTGACATTTGCAATTTGTAAATAAGTGCATCTAATTAGCCTATCAACTATTTTTTACAATCGTAAATCAATAAAGTAGATCATCTATCAACCTGTTGCACAAAGTGATGCGTGAGTGGTGAACATTTTACAATTGAAAGGGATGACAGCTAATGTTTTAATGGAAAAGCCGTAAGACGGATGATATTTCTCTTGGTTGACTGAAGGATTGATTTGGTGTTTAAAGTCACATTCTAAATTATTTCACTTTATGGTAGCCCCAGGTGACTATCCTGCCATTCTGTTGTATAGTCACAGATCGGTGCCATTTGGCTCTGTAGGACGGTTCAAAATTTTGGTCTTGTAGCTTTATTAGACCTTTCTATGATTAAATAACATACTTTATTGACTGTTTGGGTGTCCCGCTTGCATTCCCAATGGTAAAAATCCAAATAAAAGTTTAAAAACTCTTTCTATGGTCCATTTTGACCTACGATACCCCTAAACATATCTGACAAAAAACAAAATGGCGACCGCTAGTTCTGTATAAAGTACTGTGGTTTCGTATAAAATTTGGCACAATACACATGCGCACGCATGCGCTCCACGGTAAAATTTCAGTCTGAGATACGAAACGGTGACAATCTCCAGAAATTAACGGTCGCCATATTTGTTTGACAAAACTGTTTTAAACGATATCGTAGGTCAAAATAGACCATAGAAAGAGTTTTTAAACTTTTATTTGGATTTTTACCATTGGGAATGCAAGCGGGACACCCAAACAGTCAATAAAGTATGTTATTTAATCATAGAAAGGTCTAATAAAGCTACAAGACCAAAATTTTGAACCGTCCTACAGAGCCAAATGGCACCGATCTGTGACTATACAACAGAATGGCAGGATAGTCACCTGGGGCTAACTTTATGGCAACAAAGTATGGAAAAACAACAGCTTTATTGTACTGATTTGTTATATTTATGATCACTAAAACACACGGACACAAAATCTTCTTGTCTAAAATAACCATGAGCACAAGTTTCTATTTGTGTTAAAAAGAGGTCTATCATTTAAATTGATTGTTATACATGTACATGCCATTTGTGAAAACATTTATTTTGGTTGATTGATTGATATGCGCTCAAGATTCATTCACATACATGGCAGCGTTACCAGGTTTAGTGGGGGAGGAAATCTGTGACCTTTGGCGAGTACCTGGCAACTCTTCCACATACCATATATTTTGGAGACAGTGCCTTGGCTCAATTGGTCTGGCCCTACAGTCTCACACAAGCCTTTCATTGATGGGTGCGGAGTTTGAATCACACTCAAAATTTCTGAATGGATCATCCTATGTGGAATCTTGAGTTGTAGGTTATTTGCCAAAGATTGCTGGTTTCCTTCGAGCAAATATCACACTTAACCTGATAACACCGCCCTATAAGTGAAATAATCTTGAGTGTGGCATAAAACTTAAATCAATATTTTTGAACAAGATCATTAAATTTCCTTAAGCGACACGATCCTAGTTTCTGATGCTCTATCTTAAAACTAGCTAAAAATAATGCTTAGGAGTTTTAGTTTATCCACAGGTACAGCTGGGTAAGTAGGCATAGATAAGGACCAGGGGTGACAACATGTACCAGATTCTGCTGGTAGTCGATTCTAAAGAGGGCCAGGGGCTAGCTCTACAACTGTCGTGCAGGTTCAATCAGAAATCAAATCAGACAGTTCAAAGATAGTCCACTGGTATTATATGAAAAGCATATGATTTCAACCATAGAGCATTCAATTTCATTTTTTTATTTGAGGCTGACAAATATACAAATTAAACCTAGATAGTACATCTGTATTGAGCTAGTAACCTTTATAGCGCAGTGCCTGGTTGTCATATGGTATGGAGGTGCATTAATAAACGACATGCTTCAGTGCAGATCTAAGCTGAAGGCTAGACAGACACGCCTCCTGTTTGAACACATGTACACTAAACTGCTCACTATGACAGATATGTCTGAAGGTTTGTCAGTACCTGGGCTTCCCTCAGGTACATTCTCTATAGAGTCAAATAGTTTGAAGTGAACACAATTACATTTTGTTAACGCATTTTGTAAGTTTTATTTAGGCATTTCTCAATAAATTAAAATGTAATTCTGTAATTTCTGCAGCCCACAAAAAAAAGGGATAACTCCTATGTAAATTAATTGTCCTAATGTTCGACCTATGTGATTGAGGTTTTATGTCACAGGTTTAGTATGGGTTGAAACCAGCTTCTTGCTCAGAGGTTGGCCTTTACTGTTAAAGGGCACAATGTAAGTCCCCTGCAGGTCTACTGTACAGCAGGGTTAATTCAACAACTTATAAAATATGGTCTGCCTCTAAGTCTTATTAAAAGAGAAAAGGTTTATGTTGAAATCTATGCAATTTATTGTATTTTAAGTCCTAGTTAATGTGGGTAGGAGGAGGGAGAGGGGGGGGGGGGGGTGTGTGTGTGGGTTGAACGAAGTAGATTGGATGGATAAGAATTGTTTTCAGACAATTAACTGGTTAATTGACGTTGATCAGATAAAAAAAAATTAAGATAGGCCTATAAAAATAAAGGTGTTTACTTAAATTAACTGTAGGGTGTGTAATGGTTATGTTAAGTAGCATTATGATTAGCTTCCTGTTTGTTTTTCCATAATTTTGGAACTGTAACTCTTTCATGAAAAATGGCAGTAATTCTTCTCTGGTGTTTGGGTCATGTCCCAAACGTGAAACGAACCCAAAGAAAACAAAAAAATTCCAGGTAATCAATATATATCCAAACATAAATAACCAGGTTAGGTATCTGTAGACATTTAATATTATTGACCTTGGGCCTGCATTGTGATGCACTGTGCAACAGGTGGTTATCTTTAGCTTCTTTATTAAAGAGTTTTTCTAGCCACTTGTTCTTCATAGTTACCATGGTGAGAAAATAATAAGTGTCGAGTTTTTTTTTATAGGAAATTTGACCTTGATTTGCTTTGGATTTTTTTTTTTAATTCTTTCCTTTTGTTCTATTCCTAAATCGCATTCTTAAAATGTGTGCAATTATTTCCACACAAATAAGACAATGTTATCTAAATCACTAATGATTATGGTCATTACACATTTGGGGTAATGAACATCATGATTTGCCCGATTATAGTTATTGAAATACAATGAGTCTGTCAGGACCATGTTTTAGTTCTATGGTCCTATTACTTTACGATTCTAAAAATGGATTATTATGATTTTATCATTTGGGAAAAATTGAGTTTTGTAATTTTTGAAATACGATTTTCATAAAGAAAATTGGCTAGAACAAAAAACGGTAATAGTATTTCACCCAGGTGACTATACTTCTTCTAATTCCTGGGGCTAGGTTCTCACTACCGTGTTCACTAAAAAAAAGGTCTTCATTATTTAACTGTATTTACTGTTTACATTAATTTTCATCATTATTTTCTGTTCTTATAATATTGTTATTGATCATATTGATCAAGTGGACCATCTGTCAGTTGGAACAAGATTTGGAAATAAATGACCATTTTTAACATTCAAAGGGAGTCGACCAGGTCCTGCACAAAAACTATCTGAACGAAAATATCCAGTTGCCAGTAGATATTTAATATTGTTGAGTTAGGTTCGTATAATTTAAAATTATGGCAGCAGTACAGTGGGGTAGGGCCGTAGGCGTAGGGCCTATAAAAAGCGTCAATCTTTGGGGAGATATATAATTATAACATATGCTGGTCTGGCTGCCCAATGCCCATACATCTTCAGTATAGTTTGTTTTGAAATATTCCACAGCGACATGGGTTCCGCACACATGTGTCTCATCCTGTTTTACTTACTTAGACAGGTAGACGCATAGCCACAGGTGAATAGTACTAGACTGTCGACACACGTGTACGGCTTAGTACCGAGGCGACACTGAAAGTTGAAACTTACAAGTTACAGTAGTCTAGTCTTTTCTGTACATAGGCATGTTTTTGTTTTTATTTCAAAGCAAGCAACTGCAAAAAAGTCCGATTAAAAAAAAAGTCCATAGAGTAACAGAAAAACAAGGCAAGCACGTATCTCGATACAAAGTGGGTCGCCTACAAATTATAATTTGCGGAAGTTTCTCACTCTGTCAAATAAATTGTTCAGTTTAAACGTGTTGCACCGTGACTGGCCGTAGGAAAACAGCTCCAAGTCACACAGTTGGCCATAGTTTGCCGAATTTCGGTTTAATAAATACCGTGTTTACTCACCGTCTTATATCAAACTGCATGGTGGCACTGAAATAATAGTGGAGAAGCACACAGCTGTTGCTCGCTACTTTCAGTATTGGTGATCAATCGGCAATCACAGATTTGACATGTGGATATTGTTTTGCCGGTACAAGGTAAGGAGTTATCGCCCTTCGTACAAGACGTGCTTTGTATTCATTGGATGTGGAGGTGACAGCGCCACCTGCTGGAGTTGTTTACATTACTGGAGTGAATGAAATCCTTCTGATTTTTGCTGACTTGGCAAAAAAAAGTACTTTTTGTTTCCTTCCAGAACTACTGGACACCCCCCCCCCCCCCCCTCAACTTGTCTGTATTAAGGATTCACCCTCAAGTAAATTGTCTTACATAATTGTTACATAATCTTTTTCAAAAAAATATATATTTTGGGGGGATTTTTCCCTGGTGAAGAATTAGGTTCAGAAATAGGTTCAGAATTTGCACTCTTCTTGCACTAAGTGTAAGTACTTTGGTGAAAGGGAGAAGTGGATGAGTACATAGAGGGCCAATCTGACTTAAGTCGAGATGCTTATTGAAAATATTTTCAATAAGCATCTCGACTTTAGTCAGATTGATAGAGGGCAAACAGAAGCCCATAAAGGGAGTGTTGAGTTAGGGGAAAGATTGAGATTTATGGGCATTTCTTTTTAGACAGAGTTGAATGCCAGCACTATATAAAGTCCATTAAGAGTGGAGATTTCCAACATATACTCCAGCTTGTGTTTGCTGCACTTCGATACTAAAATCATTTGCAAACTTTCGCTAAAGTTACCAAAATATTTTGTCTGCAATCCATACACACTGCTGCAAGTTTGGGTCTACAAATGAGGCTCCACTACCATTTGATGATTGATGCATGGCTTGCCTTTTTTAATTATTATAAGCAGTGCTTTCGTAAAATAAACAAAAAGAAGCCAGAAAATAAACGTTATACCTTTATTTCCAGGGAAAATTAAAAAATCCCATCTTTTCCTCTTTTTAATAATACGGTCTATTACATAGTAAATTAGTACTTCCTTATAAATTTTTATAGGCATTCTACATTGAAACAATGTCTATTCAATCTCTTTTATCTTTTGATTATTCTCATTGGATTAACTAAATTGTTGTGCTATAGCTCCTTGAGAATAAAAGTTGAAAACACGTTACATAAAGTTTAAGTACAAAAATGTGACAAAATCTGGTAAATTACAGTTTCTTCTTTTCTGAGATCTCTTTTTCCAAATAAACATAAAACCATTATCATCCTTGATTATTGTGATAGGGGCTTGGTACAATTATATCATATGGCGACAAAATTACCAACCGACAAAAAGATTGCACCCCTCCACCACACCATAACGAGAAAATTAGGAGCCAACCAAAAGATTTCCAACCCCCTTACAAGCAGCGGGTATTTCTCCCTTGCTACAACAAACCCACTGCTTTGCTTCTAAGCCAGATTTGTCACTGACTATTTATGAGAACGGCCAATAAAAGTTAAGAATTCCTGGTTTGTACTAAAAAAAAGTGAGGCAGCGAGGCATTGTGGTATCAGATGGTCTCTTAAAGTTAATATATTTGGCAACCTGAATGTCCTTCCTTACTGTGTAGGTCAGCAAACTTACCCAAAGCAAGCCACAATGCCCCAGCCCAAGAATCTTTATTTAGCTGGTTATATTTGTTTTACTTTGTAATCAAACATCTTTTAGACTTAGAGCAATAATCGATAATATGCAACAAATGTCATAAAAATTCATTACGACTAATAGGTGTTTTTGAATGGGTTAAGAATGACAAACCAGTTTTACCAGTTTCAAGAAATTTTGATGAATCGTCACTTTTTAACATGCTATTCAAAAATAATTTTTTATAGGTAAGACCAATTCTATTTTTCTGAATCATTTTCCAAATACGGATAGGTTACGTGTTCACCCCCGGGGAGGCTCTACTAGCACTAAAACATTTGAAATCTTCAGTAAAAAAAGAAAATAAATCTACTAACAACATGGTAATAATTTAAAATTCCTGTGTGAATAAGTCTTCCTTTATTTCTGTTATCATAAAATAAAACAAAAATTGCGTCGCTCAAAGCGATAAAAAATCAGTTGAGATTCAGTTATTTAGCAATACGTATGAATTACGATAGAATTATATTCTGTTAATTATTTTAAACAGTGTGTGACATTTTTTCTTTGGGTTCATGATAAAAAAAGTGAATGATAGATAATATGTCTATAACAAGTTAAAGTCACCAGGGGCCTGTCTTACAAAGCTGGAGTAAATTTGCGCATATGCCTACAACATGGACCGGTTGCATCCAGGGCTTAAGTTGCTATAGTTTTAACACTGATTTATGTCCGACGTAACTTACGCCAGCTTTGTAAAACAGAGCCCCGATGTCCTAACTGTAGAAAAAACAATGTATTTGCGACAGTATCCATTAGAACATTTTGATTGTTCACGATCAAATCCGGTTTAGTCAATGTTTTCTACACTAAAATAGCACTGACTAAAACAATAAATGGTATAGATTTGCAACTGAACCTTTATCTCTCTCGATATCCGATCTCCCAGTGGATAATAAGTGCAAAGAATTAAAGTTTTTCATCTTTTTTAAACCGTCGTGGGGACTTTTACTGCAAACATAGGCGGCGCTAATTTGTAGCACTCTATGTACAGGTCACCAAAATAAAGAACACTCGATCTGCAGTGTAAATAACTGACACCGAAGGTACCAGAAAAAAATCCACACCCTGGTAAGAATGGAACATATGACTTATGGAGCCTGTTTCACAAAACGGCGTAGATGTATTTTTTGCATAACTTTCTTACTAACATATCTTTACAGCATGGGTTGCTATGACATTTACGTGAAAACTTACGCTACGTCGTTTTGGGAAACAGACTCCACGTTACTGTTCCACTGGTCTACTAACTGAGCTACTGGGGGCTGTTTCTCAACATATTTACTGACGTAAGTTCAATACAAGGCCTAACTGTCATGACACCATACATGTATACTTTCAACATTACGCTACGAACAGGCGTAAATTTGTTGAGAAACAGTCCCCTGGGTACTGCTCACAACGGCTGGCTTGTAATAATCTCTTATAGACACAAATTAAATCAAGTCCATCAGAACATGTATTAACATGAATATTTTCAGATTTTTCTCAGTCCTTGGGTGACAAATTCAGTAATTTCCTTGATGATCATTGGCATAGTCCTTTTGTAGTGTTGGTTAAAAGCCTAGAGGAGTTTCACAATCACTAAATAGTAGATAATAGTGAATATTTGTGATCAATAACAAGATGAAACAAGAAATCATCCCTTTTCAAGAACCTCACCACCAACTCCATATAGCCAATCCCCAAGCGTGGATTCTGAAGAATTTTGGAGTTGACAAAAAACTGAACATCCTCGAACAGGATTCCTTAAAAGGTTAGGTTTTAAAGAGAGAAAAAAAATGTCCTTATTGCAGGGAGAAAATATCTCACTGAAAATTTGAGGATCAATTATTTTGGGCCTTTAACTTTCACTCAACACGTCTTGCAACTCTCCCGAACTTTCCAATTCCTGTAAAAAAACAACAAAAAAGATGTTAATAATCTATATAAAATATATCACTTACTAAAACTATTATGCCGATCTTGGAAATTCTGGTTGATTGATTGATTGTTTGGTGTTTAACGCTGCGCGCAAAATTATTTCATTTATATGGCGGCGTTGCCAGTTTTATTGTGGGAGGAAACCGGGCTTTGTGCCCGGAGGAAACCCACGACCTTCCGCAGGTAACTGGCAACCATCCCACATAGGTCGTTCAAGTGAAAACCCAGTCAGAAAATTTTCCAATTTTTCCAGAAATTCTGGAAGTATTGCTTTCCTTTCTACATTGGCTTTGATATGGCTTCAAATGAATTTTTTATCGATCCGAGCCCAAGATTAATTCAGATATATCGTAGTGAATCAGAGAAGATTAAGCTTGACTTAACATTATTTCAGATGGGTGGGCGATTCCCTATGCCTATGTTCCTTTCATTATAACAGTTGAATTTCCAACCGAAAAGTTTTTTGGGGCATTATTTGTAAATAAAGAAATTATCTTTTAAGCAGTGCAGAAATAGACAGCATTTTTTCTTTTAGGCTTATGTAATAATTTGTTCAGATGGCACAAATATTTGCCTGATTAGTGGATATATTACCGTAATGATATCTAATCCACCAATGAATTCTCCTTTTACATAAAGCTGAGGGAAAGTTGGCCAATTAGAAAAGGTCTTTAATCCTTGTCTAACCTCTTCATCTGTTAGAATATCAAAGGTGTCATAGGTCACACTGAAAAATGAACAAAAATAACTATAGTCATGAAATGAGCAGCTTGAGTAAACTGTAATGTTACTTGGGGGAGAAAACTGGGCTTGTGGCCAGAGGAAAACCCAGGACCTTTGGTGAGTTTGACATTTTTCTAATATTTGGCAAACAAATATGAGCCCCCAAGCTCATAGAATTTGGGGCCCCATGAGCTCACAGCAATTGGGGACCCAGAGCTTATAGAAATCGGGGCCCCCCATAGCTCACAAATTCAAATAACTGGGATGAATGTTCACTCATTTTAGACCTACATGTAAGTTACTTCTAAACATTACTGAGCACATTTTGAAGACTGATATCACCGAAAATTTACACTTTTTGAAAACAATAAATTATTTTTGATATTTTTCTGTTATAACAAATTTTAAAATTATCGGCTATTTTTCTCTTCTAAAAAAAAATAATAACTGAGACAAAAAAAAGAGGGTTTTAGATGTTTCCAAACAAAATGTGTACTACCTAGGACTAAATTGCTGATTTAATTGTAAAACACTATACATACCCTGTACTATTTAAAATGTCAATGATTTTCCGACTGAATCCACACTTGGGTGTTTCTGGGTCACCCTTCATAAATAACATCACAGGTGATTGAGTAGTCAATTCTTTCAACCTAAACAAAGCAAAGAAAACTATTTCAATTTCATATCTTTGTACAGACCTTTTCAATAAAGTTCAGTTATAATATATATAAGCGACTCATCTTCACGATAAAAGAGCAACTATAAGCTATTTTATGATAGCCAAACTTGAGATTAATACGCTTGACTTGTGGCTATTACAGAGTTATTAAGACAGAATTATGGTCATTACACTAGACTTGCGGTTATTACACTAGAGTTGCAGTTATTACACTAGACTTGCGATTATAACAATAGACTTGCGGTTATTACACTAGACTTGCTGTTATTACACTAGACTTGCGGTTATAACACTAGACTTGCGGCTATTACATTAGACTTGTTGTTATTATGACAGAACCGTGGTTATTACGACCGAATTGTGGATATTACGGCGGAATTGTGGATATTACGACAGAATTGTGGTTATTATCACAGAATTGTGGTTACACAAAAGAAGAGGATAACGACTTGATAGTACGTTTTGGTATGGATACTAATACCATTTTCAACCAAATGTGACCAATCAACTAAACAGCAGAGAATTTATATCGATGATGGTGAAGGTTTTACAAAACAGTTGAGCTGGCTAACCAGATTATAAACAAATATTCTTTTTAAAAGGCAAATAAATGGTCAAGTTGTAAAATGGATAAAAAACATTTTAGAGGAAACAATGAAGACTTATCACACAGTAAAATGTTCATCTATTATAAGCCTTGATTAAATCATTGTATGCACTAGGCATGTGAAGAATTTTGGTTATTACACTAGACTGGTAGTTATTACGAAATAGTTGTGTTTATTACACCGGACTTGTGGTTATTGACAGACTTGCAGTTATTACACCAGACTTGTAGTTATTATGACAGACTTGTAGTTATTATGACAGACTTGTAGTTATTATGACAGACTTGTGGTTATTATGACAGACTTGTAGTTATTAAGACAGACTTGTAGTTATTATGACAGACTTGTGGTTATTATGACAGACTTGTAGTTATTATGACAGACTTGTAGTTATTATGACAGACTTGTAGTTATTATGACAGACTTGTAGTTATTATGACAGAATTGTGACTTTTACGAGTCGACATACTTGTGGTTAGTACCACAACTTTAAAACCACTGGAGTTATAGCCTGGCCCTTAGGTGGGGCGTATCAAAAAAAGTTAAGTCATACCTGGTGTTGAGATCTTTTAATTTTGGCAGTGTAATATCTCCACTCTCTATCAACTCCTTCAAAATGTCCAATCCACCTAATAACTCTCCATCATGATATAATTGGGGGTAAGTTGGCCAGTCAGAAAACTTCTTCAAACCTGCCCAAATTAAAACAAAACTAACTTAGACTTGGGATGTGTGTTCGTCATTCTTTATATATTTTGTATATTTTTTACCCCGCAGTGAAGAATATCTCCCTTATATGAAGGATATATATTTCTGATCACTAAAACAAACGGGCGCAAGGAAAATCTTCTACATGTACCTCTTTTTAACACAATTAGAAACTTGTCTCCATGGTTATTTTAGACAAGAAGATTTTCCCTGTGCCCGTGTGTTTTAGTGTTCATAAATATATGGTGGCATTGTCAGGTTAAGTAGGAGAAAACTGAGTTTTCTACCTGGGGCAAACCCTTGACCTTCAGCGAGTACCTGCCAACTTTTCCACATAGACTGAAACCGAATGAAAACCTCACTAAGAAATTTTTTGATTTTCTACTGAGGGCCTTTTCTTTATATGAAAATTCAAGGGATCTTAGTATGTTTTAAATCTGGAAATAAAACAATTTTCATTCGTTTTGTTATAACATGCTACCGTCATATATGAAAAACACTTTCAAAATTTACCCAAAATGGAACCCAAGGAAGTTTTTACCAATGAATAATATGCGTCGAATGGTCACGTCACATTGGTTAAATTGGATGTGGAGTGCTAAAATCGCCGTCATAACTATGGGATGTTGTCTCATGTAACGCAAATAACGTTTTTGAAATTTTCGACAAATTTATGACAATCACGATTGAACGGCCAAAATTGACGTCACAGGAGTGATTTGTCATCGTGTTATGACGTTAATAAAGAAGTCATCGGGTCAGGGCTAGTGACATCATTCTCTTTTACTTCCTCTGTAACGTCAGATCAGTAGTGCCATCTCATAATAATGGCGCTAGCTACAACTCAAATGTCACGTGATCTCCATTCCACGCATACAGTTCATTGGATTTTACCATAAGATGAATTACCTACCTTGTCTAACCTCTTCATCTGTGAGTATATTGAAGGTACTGTATTCAATGTTGTTGTCGTTCAACAGTTTTATTGTTTGTTTACTGAATCCTTTGGAGAAAAAAAATCTCAGAAATTATAGTCAGAAGATTTCATCTGTAAAACAATGTTTGAAGAGGTTTGGGAGACAACATGACAAAATTGTGTCTACAGACAGACGGACGGACAGACAGACGGACGGACGGACAAGCCGATTCCAGTATACCCCCCCCCTAACTTCGTTGCGGGGGGGTATAAAAACTTATAGCCTTGTTCCAAAACTATGGCAACAAATAGTTTTATGTAAGTTGTCTCACCACATCTTGGTTCCTCCGGGGTCCCTTTCATAAACAGTATAACCGGGGCTGCATTTACTAGCTTCTTTAACCTCACATTCAAATCCTGTAATAGAACTCCATGATATTAATTAATTGATAATTTACGCTACACTCAATTATTTCGCTTAAATTGTTGCGCTGCCAGGTTTAGTGGGGGAGGAAACTGGGCTCATTGTTCAGAGGAAACCCCCCATTAGGCGAGTACTTGGGAACTCTTCTGCATACAGCGACCAAGTGAAAAATCCACTCAGAAATTTTTCAATTTTTATTTGGTCTGAGTGCGAATTGAACTTGCGCTGCATCAATGAAAGGTGTGTGTGGGACTGAGGGACGATCACTCTAACCCACTGAGGCCCCTCCATGATACCAAATTCTGAGCCCTAATATCTCAATCACCCATACAAGTTCTACAGAGAAATATTTCTATTGCATTCCTAAACTCTTAGCAATTTGAATCAAAAGCTCCACTTTGCCTTACTAATAATATATAAGCCGCTTTTTTGAACAAATTTAATTAAAAGTAATATGACGATCAAAAACCCAACCAAAAAAATCTTGACACCCTTCTTCTCTCTGAGTAAGTGAGTGATTTGGGTTTTTCGTCCTGCTCAACAGTATTTCAGTTATATGAAGAAGTTGTCTCCTTGTTGCAGGGCGGATTTCCATCGCTCTTTTAGGTGCTGCCTCACCGAGACGACTTGCCGAAGACAACCAGCAAGCCCCCTCACCCGGTCACAGTATACTGACACCGGGCCAACCAGTTGCTGCTCTAACTCATATTGCTGAGCGCCAAGCGAAGCAGCAATAGCTACCACTGTTAAAGTCTTTGGTCTGACTCGACCCAGGCTTGAACCCGGATCTCCAAGGCCTGAATCGGAAAAAAAAAACGACTGAGCTATCGGGGCTGATCTTCTTCTCTCTGAAGGAAAATGACACTTTTGTATTCATCAAACATCAATGTGAAGAACTGTGTGATCTTGCAATTGTACCAGTTTTTACTTGTTGTTAACACTAACCTCCTTTGGTGGTTGTGGCTGTGCTGGGGTTGATACTGATTTTGAACTGAACTGTTTGACTTTACTCGTTAACTCTGCCGCCTTGGCACCGTCAATACGAGCCAAAGCTTTCTTGTTCTACAAAATAAACACAAAGAAAGGTCTTAGAACACAATCCTGATCTTTAAAACAGAATAAAATATTTAGTTAAGTATATATGTCAAGGTAAAGATTTCACAAAGAATTCTCTGTCTAATTTAGTTAATAATCCCATCAGCAGTTGCAATAGAAAGTGATGAAGACTATAATTTATAAATACAGTAAATTCTTAGTAAAAAATGTAATGAAAGCTTAAAAGTGAAGCCCACCTTCCCCTCCCCCAATCAAACAAACATGCACAAATTTGAAAGTATTTTTCATTCTTTTCTAATATACAAACAAAATTCAAAAATTATTAAACGGGCGAAGTATATGGACAGTCACACAGTACCTTGATGAAGATGAAAGTTGGGACGGCCGCCACTTCGTAATCAATACACACTTGTGGTAAAGCTTCTGCTTCCAGCTGGGGGGAAAAGAAACATCTTATTGGGTTTGATTTTAATAGCGAACATATTACATAAACAGTCTCCTGCAGCCTGTTTCACAAAACCGTGTAAATCTATTTTTTTGCATAACTTTCATAGCACCGTATCTCTGCAGTATGGGTTATCATGACAGTTAAATAAAAACTGATGCTAAGCCGCGTTGTGATTGATTGATTGTTTGGTGTTTTACGCCGCGCTCAAGATTATTTCACTTATATGGCCGCGTTGCCAGTTTTATTGTGGGAGGAAACCGGGCTCAGTGCCCGGAGGAAAACCACGACCTTTCGCTGGTAACTGGCAACCATCCCACATAGGTCGTTCGAGTGAAAACCCATTTTTTGGACTGAGTGGGATTCGAACCCGCGGCCGCGTTGTGAAACAGGCTCCAGGGAATTACTTAATATATATGTTCTTCACCAGGGGAATTTGCAACATTTTTTTCTGTGAAAAATCTGATTTAGCTGAGCTTCCGAAAACTATTTTCTTCACTTCAATTTTTTGTTTTGTGGCCATAGATACTGGTAGAAATACACTTTGGTGCAATTCGATATTTTTCTCTTAAGAATAATATAAATAATACATTGCATATAATTAAAAGTTTTTCTCAGTATTTTCAAAGCTTTATGGCTGGATTTTTAGAGCTAATTACAGTTAAATCTTCCAATGACATTTAGAAGTTGAAAGAGTTACAATAAGGTGTAAACAAGGCATCGCAAACGATACAAATCCCCTCGCATGCTAACACAAGAACTCTGACGCAAAATGGGGGGTGGGGATGAAGTTTGGTCAGAAGTCCCAAAAGCGGTGACGCGTTAGAGGTATTGCCATGCTGGACCAATAGATGATGTTTGGTCAGGATTCGTTCAGAATGAAGTTGCAAGAGCGCTGACAAAGATTTTCTATAAATAGTAACGGTGACCATGACCTTGGCACCCTAAAACACTATATAGGAAGTTTGGTCAGGATCCATTCAGAAATGAAGTCGCAAGAGTGATGACAAAGATTTTCTATAAATAGTAAGGGTGAACTTGACCTTGGCACCCTGAAACACAAACTTGTTCAAGGTATTCCTATGCTGGACTCATATATGAAGTTTGGTCAGAATCCGTTCAAAAATGAAGTCGCTAGAGTGCTGACTAAGATTTTCTATAAACAGTAACACAGTGACCTTGACCTTGGCACCCTGAAAAACGAACTTGTTCAGGGTATTCCTATGCTGGACTCATATGTGAAGTTTGGTCAGAATCGGTTCAAAAATGAAGTCGCTAGAGCGCTGACAAAGATTTTCTATAAATAGTAACGGTGACCTTGACCTTGACTTTGGCACCCTGAAAAACGACTTGTTTGAGGTATTCCTATGTTGGACTTATATATGAAGTTTGGTCAGAATCCGTTAAAAAATGAAGTCGCTAGAGCGCTGACAAAGATTTTCTATAAATAGTAATGGTGACCTTGACCTTGGCACCCTGAAAAACGAATTGTTCGAGGTATTCCTATGCTGGACTCATATATGAAGTTTGGTCAGAATCCGTTCAAAAATGAAGTCGCTAGAGTGCTGACAAAAGGTGAACATACGTACAAACGCAACGCTATATCCCTCCCCGACTTTCGTCGCGAGGGGATAATAAGATGTAATAAGAATAAGATGTAAGAACTACATAGAAAAGTCGTCACCCAATAAACCAAGAAGTTGTTATCCATAAGTAATTCTTCACCTTATTGTAACTACAGTTAATATAACTGTTTATATCTGACAGCTCGTTAAAGATTAAATGTAATGGGGTTAAAACCGGGTTTATTGTTAAAATGATCGCCTTACCGGTACAAATTTGGTAGCAGAATATCAGTCTTTTTTAACAGCTCATCATGACAAAATTTGACAGCAGAATTATGTGTCAGTCTTATTGAACAGCTAATTGTTATAAATTTGGTAGCAGAATATCAGTTTTATTTAACAGCTTACCGTCACAAATTTGGTAGCAGAATCATTTTTGGCCAACTCCTTCATCACATTGTTCATGTCCTTGCATGGCTCTGACCATGGTGCCGTAAAATGAACCACCACAAGATTACTGAATAATAAAAATAAAATTTTCTTGTTTAGCGGAGAGTATGATGCAGTAAAGGTTATAAAAGTAACTACATGTAGGTCTAGTATCAGTGAGTCCAAGAATCAAAAATGTTCTTAATTTTTTTTTTAGGTCTCACTGTGAGACCCCGCACTTAACCGACTGAGCATGTTCTAATGAGCTTGGTTTAACCTTAAATCCACAAGTTCAGACTCGCTTTTTAAAGCCGTTTTGGACAAATATATAACAAATATTACACAGTCTTAATTTTTCATTTGTTCACGACAGCAGGTTTCACACCGTTTGAGTGGCCTTTATTGGTAAAATTAACAAAATGCATGTTATTATATTACCGACTCTTCAATACCACATCAACATAGGGTGCATTTGAAAAATCGAGGAGCTGCTCTTGGAATACACCTTTTCAACGAAAGAATTCAATCAGACTCGCCACAACATTTCGACCAAAGCAAGTTCTCGTCCACAGTGTACCATTTGAAACGCACAAAACAATCACAGTTGAAAAATTCAAACATGTATGTAAACCTACATGCCACCATTTTACGATGTGGCTAGAACAGAAAGGCAGTTTCAATTTGCCGATATATTTCAGGCTACGAAATTTAACACTGTAATTCAAAAGAAGACACGGCATACAGATTGCTTTCCCCTTAAATAATATATTACTGCATTCGAAATGACTCTTTTATCATCTCTACTGTCTACACACTTTCTATTTTATTATAAACGTAACCAATGACCTACAAAATCCTTTTCTTTGTTTTTCAGCCATTTTTCGTTTTGATTAATTTCATTTCATTCATTTTAAAGGAAACAAAGAAGTGGGTCCGGTCGTAGATTCGGGCTATCCTTGGAAAAACGACGAGGATGCAACAAAATGTGCTGTGTTACTCAGGTTGGGGAAATATGTGAATCGACGGATATCCGTGAATCGACGGACTATCCGTGAATCGACGGACAGTTTTGCCAAAGGGGACTAATTTGCCTTGGATACTATATGCCTCTTGTACATGATAGGCCTGCTAGATTAGTCCCCTTTGGTTCACCATACAATGGCTACCAGTAGTTGGCTCTGTATTCTTGGAGGGCCCTACTTTAGATGGCTCTTGTGTGATCTTGCCGGTGGACGTATTTAAACCACGTGACCAGTTTGGAAAGACGAAGAAGCACGCTTTAATTTGCGGGGTTTCAAATGTATGTAAATGTTTATTTTCTTTTCGAGATTATTTATCCAAAATGGCGAAATGCTTATTGACAGTTTGTGTCAGCAACTTTGAGGGCTTCAGCGCAGAAAAATATTTAGTGAGTGAGTGATTTGGGTTTTACGTCCTGCTCAACAGTAGAAAAATATTGAAGCTTAGGACGAAATAAGAGTGTGAACGGAAAGCTTGAAAGCTGTTCTGTTGACTGTTGTTGTTGGACTGCAAAACTTGACGTCTTCGTAAGAATTAGAAGTTGGAGAACTTTCATCATTTTTGACAGGTGCCTATCCGTCGTTCTGTGACAAAACTTTCCGTCTATTCACGTTTAGTCCGTGAATTCACGGATATCCCTCGATTCACGTATTTCCCCAACCTGTTACTTACTTGCCGGTTAGGAAGATATTTCCTGGCACCAGGTTGGGGAAATGTGCCGAACGGGAGTCCACTCCTGAACAGGAGTAACACTCCGGAACGAGCTATAGACCGCACTCTTGATCGGGAGTTTGGTGGGTGAAAAAAACAAAACACGCCGCCGTTCTCCTCAACCCCTACCGTAATGCACGCTTTGCAGAGCAACAACAACGCAGTAGACTTCAAGCTTTGCCTCCGTGTGTTTTTTTTTTAAAATTATTTGTAGTCACATGCGCTGACCACTTCAAAGAAATTCACGCAAACTACAAAAAGTGAATTCGCCATTTTCAACAAGCCATAACAGCGTCTAAATAAATGTTTACCTTAGCCATTGATGTTTCAAATTGAAGACTGGTGTCTGTAGTGTTGCATGCATCCCACGTGGTGACAGTCCGTCGTTCACCCAATCAAGTGACTCGGACGCGCAAATTTCAGGTCTTTAAATATTGTCAGTCGGCGTGATTATACGATGGTCATTAGTGACCATCGATGCATTTTTATTCTGCACACATCGTTTTTAATTCATTTTAAATCTGTTTGATAATGAAAATCTTTTTTATTTACTTCATGCACTAAAACAGTTTATTTGTTAATTGTGTATTTAATTTGAATCGTAAATTTTAGATGGCAGCACATTTACAAGACTTTTTGCATCTCTTCATGTTATTTGTCATAAGGCGTGTTTTCCGTAAACTGAGTGAATGTGTCGGATGACGTCATAATTTATTCATATCCGAGAGGTCAAAGGTCAACTGTAGCAAAATCCGTCAGTTCAAAGGTCATTCAGCTCACATATGACCTTTGAACTGACGGATTTTGCTACAGTTGACCTTTGACCTCTCGGATATGAATAAATTATGACGTCATCCGACACATTCACTCAGTTTACGGAAAACACGCCTTATGACAAATAACATGAAGAGATGCAAAAAGTCTTGTAAATGTGCTGCCATCTAAAATTTACGATTCAAATTAAATACACAATTAACAAATAAACTGTTTTAGTGCATGAAGTAAATAAAAAAGATTTTCATTATCAAACAGATTTTGAATTAAAAACGATGTGTGCAGAATAAAAATGCATCGATGGTCACTAATGACCACCGTATAATCGCGCCGACTGGCAATATTTAAAGACCTGAAATTTGCGCGTCCGAGTCAGTGGATTGGGTGAACCACGGACTGTCACCACGTGGGATGCATGCAACACTACAGACACCAGTCTTCAATTTGAAACATCAATGGCTAAGGTAAACATTTATTTAGACGCTGTTATGGCTTGTTGAAAATGGCGAATTCACTTTTTGTAGTTTGCGTGAATTTCTTTGAAGTGGTCAGCGCATGTGACTACAAATAATTTTAAAGAAAAAAACAGACGGAGGCAAAGCTTGAAGTCTACTGCGTTGTTGTTGCTCTGCAAAGCGTGCATTACGGTAGCGGTTGAGGAGAACAGCGGCGTGTTTTGTTTTTTTCACCCACTGAACTCCCGATCAAGAGTGCGGTCTATAGCTCGTTCCGGAGTGTTACTCCTGTTCAGGAGTGGACTCCCGTTCGGCACATTTCCCCAACCTGCCTGGCACAGTTTTAGACAAATCAAATAGCAATGAACGCTGTTGTAAAAGTTGCAAATAATTCCAGTTTTAACCGTTTTTTTCTGGACTAGCCATAATTTTAGAAGGAAATTCTTTTAGTAACAAAAGTTACATAATCAGGCGAAAATCTGAAAATGACAAATTAAAAAAAAAAGTCATGTGATGAATGACAACAGACTTCTGTCTTGAAATTATCTCCATTTACCAAAGTTACGAATCAAATTTATGAAACACCCGAAATCTCAAGGATATTTCAATAATTTTCGGCGACTTAAATACCTTGTATTGTCTGAAATAAGACTCTGAAAGTCTTTCAAATTCTTAACCTCAACGACAAAGTTTTCGTCTGCCATGCTTGTCAGATGATATCAAACGTCCCTTTAAAACAAAAGAGCTCTGCCAGGGAAAAGTACTCTATTTTACTTTAGGTAAAAGTTTTCTCCCCTTTTACAAAGATCAGCAAGTACGACCAGGGTTAATCTGATGTGTGTTTTTATTTGATTCTTTCTAATTTTCAAAAATCTTTTTCTTACCAAATTACTCATTACACCCGAATCCATGAATCCCAATTGTAAGGAGAAGTTTGAATTACATTGAAAAACAAAAGACTTGCCGTTGAAATAAAAGATACCGGTAGAGTCAGTTTTTATGTAATTGTAATGTACTGTGCATCCCAAACCAAGGCAGCTAGTAAGATAATTGATTATTGCAATAAATAACGGGCAAATTCAAATGACCGGGATGTATACGCACATTTTATGGTGTTTGTTGCTTATGAAAACTACTTTCACCACTACAATTTATGGGGTATAAAGGTCTAAATGATATACTTCTTTTCTTTTTAACGCAATTAGAAACTTGTCTCCATGGTTATTTTAGACAAGAAGACTTTCCCTGTGCCCGTGTGTTTTAGTGATCATAAATATAAACCTGCATGTACATGCCCATTCTTCCAACATCGTAAAATGTTCGATGCGGTCCATTATTGGCGCAGCAATGTGCCAGTAGGCGAAAAAGGATTGCGATAGAAACGTTTGCCAAATATTAGCGACCTGGTAGGTCCACTCAGACGGAGGGTCATCAAAATATGGGTTCACACATGCTGGTAAACTATCAGATTGGCGAAAGTAGAAGGCTTCTTTTTGAAAGTTTTTTTCTGAATATATTTCCAACATTTATACCTTACAGTTCAATATCTGATACGTGTTTTGATCTAGTTTTACAGTGTTTCGAGAGTAGGCTGCGATCACCATCAGGGGAATTACTGAATTAGTAAATAACCGACACTGATTGACTCGGAAAAAAATTCTCACCCTGTTCCGGAATGCTTTCCGGGTCAATCAGTGTCGGCTATCTACTAATTCAGCGCTTTGATCTCTTTCGAAATGACGGGGTTAGTTTGAATTTATTAGCGTTTTTTTTTCTAATTTGAAGTTCGTCCGATAATTGATGTTTTACAAGCATAACGAACACATTTCTTATATGACCTTTATTTTGTCCAGAGTAAAAAAATACTCTGTTTTGTCAGTTTTATTTTGATATTGCGTCGCATAACCTTCATATATAGACCTATGCACTCTTACCAACTGTGTGTTTTTTTGTATGATACCAATTGACGTCATGAAAAATAATTCAGGCATCGCCACGAAGTAGGCTGTTGTGAACAACACGAGCTTTCGACAGCTGCTGGTGCCCCCCCCCCCCCAAACCCTCTCCGCGCGGACATACTCTCTCTCCACATTCAATCATATTGAACAATAGTATAGCCAGATAATTCAATTTACTCTGGGCAAAAGGTTATTTTTTTATTAAATTGTTTTTGCAATTTCTTTGAAAACATGTTGTGTTTGAATATAACGGCGTTTATTCATTTGGTGCAAACGTTAATTTTCCCACGATTCTGTATGTCTTAAACTTAAGATGAAAAACTTTGTATTGCGTGAGAACTCGTGAAGTTTTCTTGCACTAAGGTAAGGTTAAAACGTTCGTGATCTTCACGTGTTCCTTTTGGTTGTTGGGGGCCTCGGTGGCTCAGTCGGCTGATCGATAGTCTATAGGTCGGATAGGCATACAAGCCTCACACCGAAGGGTAGTGGATTCGAACCCCCATCAGTTCAAAAGAAAAACGTGAACAAAAGTTAGGTTTTCACTTGATTGCCCTACTTGGGAGAGTTGCCAGGGGCCTGTTTCATAAAGCGGCGTAGCAAAAGTTTTTACGTAACTGTCATGGAAACCCACACTGTAGAGATACGCTGCTATGAAAGTTACGCCAAAAGTACACCTACGTGTTTTGTGAAACAGGCTCCGAGTGGCGTAAAACATCAATCAATAATCATTTTATTATTCAGAGAATGCCACTGATAGGAAGATATGATAAAAAAAATATATCAAAATGGCAACGTTATTAACAAATCGTATACCAGTAGATCAGCCAATAACTTTTCTCTGAAAACATGGAATAATCCGATTACCTCCTATAGATAATTATAATGCATAATTCATGACGCTGAAAAGTGGCGTATTTTAAAGTGGCATAGCTGCCAAAATTGAAATATTTGGCCATTATAACAGAAGGTTAAAATTATCGGCTATTTTTCTCAAGACGTACAATTCAGAAGCTTTTTAGTACTTATAGTCTCGAGAATGTACGATAAAGTGTTGTTTTCAACTAACTTAGACTTAGAATGAATGAATGGTCGTCCCGGTTATTTAAATTTTGTTTACTTTTCGAACACGTTTTAGCTTTGTACAGGCCACATACTGTATGGATTTTACTCATTCCAACGCCATATATTTAGTTTTTCGATGCCCTTCAAAACCTCTTACTGTCGTGACAATCAGAATCTATGAATTTTGGCAGCTCATGCCAGTTTAAGTGTCGGCCTATAAAAAAACCATAGGCCTATACACTGCAAATTATTCTATATATATATATACATTCATATATTCAATTGAAACATATAGCTTATGCAAACAAGATGTCAAAAAAAAAAATATTTTAAGGTGAGTGGATGATGCACTACCCGGAGAAAGTTCTATCACAAAAATGGCAAATTCAATGTATAGCCAGTCAGTGCAATTTTGTTAAAACTTTGAATGAAAGCGTTTTTTTCTCAACTGGAGAAATCCACGTGAATCAGATAAAGCTGAATAAGTTAGTTTTTAATTAAACCCGCTCTTCCCATAAAACAGTCACCTGCTCTGAACAATATATATGGCGTGATATAGCCTATACTGCGACTCTGTTATAGTCTCACAATATAATATAACCAATAAGAAAAAGCTACGTGTATTCAAAGTTTAATATAACTTTTCTTCTCAGAAAAAAAAAATTAATTTATTTTCATATTTTGATTCGCTGATTTAAATTGAATTCAAATCCCTGACATAAATACATTTGGCTGTTTGAAAAACTTCATTTTCGGAAGATCGTTCAAGATGAAACCGTTTACTGTATTATTGGTTCTGGCATTTGTTGTCTGCATCGTCCCAGATGAAGCAGAGTGAGTATTTATATATGCCTTTATTTTTTAAAAGTTTATCAGGTAGGAGCTGCTATACAAATTTGCATTTTTTTTCCTCATAAATTCCTCGTGTCGAGACGATACAACACTTTAGAATTCAGCAAAAATCTAAATAACTCTAATTTCGACTTTTTTTTATTTTCATTGACGTTAAAATACAAAAAAAAAAAATCTGTGACAAAAAACGGAGCTAATGGCGTTTGTATAAAAAAAAAACATGCATATAACATTTACATCGGTTTTCTGAAATTTCTTCCAGGGGCTTTTTTCCGTTTCGATTTTTCCGGAGGACACGTTATACGATCGAAATTCTAATTCCGGATGAAGAAGAGCCGATATCGCTGGAAGTCGCTGGAAGAGGGCTTACCTTGCTCCGAGGTTTGGTCCGGGCAGCTAACGAAGATAGCCGCTTCAAGTAAGGAATTTTCTCTGCGGCTGCATGTATATGTTTGTTTTAAAGACCCCTCATTGGCTCTGTCAATAAGAGCAATGCTCTTTGTCAAACACAAGTTTTTTATCGATGGATCGCGGGTTCGAATCCCACTCAGTCCAAAGACTAAAATTAAAAAAACTAGATCACTCAGTGTGGGAGAGTTGCAAGGTACTCGCCGAAGGTTTAGGTTTTCCATCGGGGCCTTGCACCCACTAAACCAGTCAATGCCACCATATAAAGAAAAAAAATCCCGAGTGCAGGGTAAAACATCAATCAATCGAAGTTTTTCCTACGTGCAATTCGCCTGTGAGCGTATAGGCTCTGTAGGGGAGACCGGGGCGCATTGGGCCACTTTGCAAACTTTTGAAGTGTGACAGAAAAATGATGCACATAAAACTAAAAGAAAACATTTATATGAAACACAATGTCAATCTTATTAATATCCTTGCTTCATTTTTGCTATTTTATGTATATTTACGAGGACATAGGCATTTACATTTTTTCAAAAAAGTGTCCCAATTTACCCCTTGGGTGGGGTAAATTGGGATTGTCTATGGGGTATATTGGGATAGTGTCAACGTTAAAGTAAAAATGAAATTAACTGATTGCTTGAAGGAATTTTGCTTCTTTATTGTTTTAACAAATGAATAATAGCCTACAAACGGTGTCTGTCAACGATAAAGTTGAATACAAGCGATTAGACAAAATGGCCCTTAAAAGAATTTTAGTTGGCACTATAAGAGCATGGGACTGATAAAAATATAGCTTTATTAAAATGCTGCTTGAAAAACCACATGCAACTGAAAGAATGGTTGTACTAGACTTAGTCATTGAAATATAGGGGAAAATCAACATTATAGTTGTATTGTGGTGGAAATGTAAGCATTATGATACCGTTATCCTATGGCCCAATGGACCCCGACAGTTATGTCCCAATATACCCCGAATGACCCCCTTTGCAATTTTGTTTCTCATGGTAAAAGTAGTGAAGGGAGGTTCATTCAAAAACTTTTAGACAGAAACTATGGTTTTACCACATTATGATAAAATAGACACATAAAAACTATGGCATATAACAATGCTAGAAATTGAAAAAATATTTCACCAGTAAAAATTTACATTTAGTCTGAAAAAACAAAAATGTTACCCCTAACACTTTCCTGTGCTTCCTAAATCGGTCTACAACAGAATGTCACATCGCAAAAGAGGTTTGCCCTCATCTGATGATGTCACTTTAAGTATCCTGATATAAAAATAGCCTATAGAGAGCTTGTCTCACTGTACCCCATGTCCCAATGCGCCCCGGTCTCCCCTATATATTCGTTGAGTAGTTTCCTATAAAAATCGAGTATTCGGGCTTGGGTTGATTTAAACTTTGGGGCCAATTAGAAAGGGGTCTATGCTGGTTTTCATCATTGTAAATGGGTTGACTTTGGAACTTCATTGCAAAGAATGCGTAATGAAGCATAAGCCTATACTGAGTTGGACATTTCCAACTTATGGTGGTCGTGATAAACTCATGCACGACCATTTAGTACCGTATCTATAATGATCTATAGTGATTCTAGAAGACCAATAGACCTTATGCTTAATGACGTCC
Source organism: Lepidochitona cinerea (assembly GCA_963971465.1). Taxonomy (NCBI): domain Eukaryota; kingdom Metazoa; phylum Mollusca; class Polyplacophora; order Chitonida; family Tonicellidae; genus Lepidochitona; species Lepidochitona cinerea. Next base: position 42,947,695 of record OZ020553.1, read on the forward strand.
CGGGAAAAATGAGGTCGTGTTCCCGTATTCAGCAATGTCGGCGATGGTGAAGTTTATTTTATGACTTCTTTTAACTTATAAATGGTAACCGGCCTCATAGGACGTTTGTTTAGACCTCTTCGCTGCAAGCCATCGGAGCGACGCATGGCTGCACACACATGTTCTTTTCTATACTATATACTTTCCATCCGTCATGCCGATCCCTCAATATACCCTGATGACGTCAGTAAGCATTCGGTATTTTACATGACTTTTGCAGTTTTGCTTTGGCTTATAATGAGGAAGACAGATTTACGGTAACAGAGCTGAATGGTATTACTGCCGATTGGGAAATCAGTGTTAGCGGTATAGAAGAATTCAACGGGCGTAAGTGTCACTTATATGATTCTCAAACTCAGTGTTAGCGGTATAGAAGACTTCAACGCACGTAAGTGTTTCTTATATGATTCTCAAAATCACTGTTAGCGGTAGGCCTACAGAAGACTTCAACGGGCGTAAGTGTTACTTATATGATTCTCAAAATCAGTGTTAGCGGTACAGAAGACTTCAACGTGCGTAAGTGTTACTTATATGATTCTCAAAATCACTGTTAGCGGTACAGAAGACTTCAACGCGCGTACGTGTTACTTATATGATTCTCAAAATCACTGTTAGCGGTAGGCCTACAGAAGACTTTAACGGGCGTAAGTGTTACTTATATGATTCTCAAAATCACTGTTAGCGGTACAGAAGACTTCAACGTGCGTAAGTGTTACTTAATTCTCAAAAGATGTGACAAGGTCACCTTCGGCCTTATATTGAAAGTTCCTTCTTATTCTTACCCTCCTCGGGGACTGTGGTGGCTCAGTCAGTCGGAACTCCCTTCGGCTATCTTCGCTCGCTACCGGTCGACTTTGTCACGCACGTGAATCCCCAAAGTTTCAGAGTGGTGGCTCAGTCTGAGGAGGAGGGTTCTTTCAGTCCGAGGCGAGTCTTTTCGATTGGTCCAAAGAAAAGGTGGAGAATTGGTGGGGTTTTACTCGATCGCCGTATATGGAAGAGTTGTCTGGTACTCGTAGCATGTCGAGTGTTTTCACTTTACATAGAGTATTGTTTCATCTCCCACAAAACCTGACAATGCCACCATAAAAACTCCATTCGATGAATATAACCATCATGGAATCAGATCGTATTCGTGTATTGTTATATACTAGTTCTAATATATGTTGTTTCAACACAACGTTTTTGATTTTGACCCGAAATGTAGGCATTATGATTAACCAGTCAGCTCTTGATCCAGTCGGAACTCCCTTCGGCTATCTTCGCTCGATACCGGTCGCTTCACGCACGTAAATCCCCGAAGTTTCAGAGTGCTCTTGATCCTCTTCAATGGATTCGTTGTATACGGAACTCCAAACGGTTTTCCATATGCACACCGTTCCATAAAAACGTATACTTTGAATACTTCATTAATTAGTTTGTTAGAATTTCAATATTAACCGTTTAAAGGTGCTTTTTGGATAGAACAAATATATTTTTCCCATGAATTTTTGTAGGCATTGACAGATTTGTTCCAAGGAGAGGCGCAACCGTCACCTTCCGTCACCTTCAGGTTTCGACGGAGCCAGTTGTAGTAGAATAGCTAAAGAACCGAGAGAACGCGCGTCAAAAACAGAACAATTTTCACGAAGTTAGTCGGGGTTGTTTGAGTAGCTCCATAATATGATGGATTTTTTAATGGCCGTTACTGAAAAAAATACACTTGGGACCGATATGACGGAGAGATTTTTGTTGGACGTGTATCCCGGTTTGGTTTCTTCTCAGGAAAGTCCTTCGTCTTATATATCTTCAATTACATGTAGGCCTATAGCTTAAAATACAAATCAATCGCTTTAGTTAAAGGTTTAGTTTTAATCCAACTCATTTGATAAATAAATGTTCTTCACTGTATCACCTTGATATTCAGTAAACCAGTTGTTAATTGAATGCATCTTCTCGTTTTCTGTTATAGTCCGGGCTTGCGTCAGCATAAGAAAGTCATTTTAGAGTCAGAAACCTGGACTAGTTTGCAACCGTGACTATCTTTGTGTATACTGACTAGTACGATATGCATAGACTACCCTATATATATATATTTATGAACAAAACACACGGGCACAGGGAAAATCTTCTTGTCTATAAAATAACCATGGAGACAAGTTTCTAATTGTGTTTAAAAGAGGTACATCATTTAGACCTTTATACCCCATAAATTGTTGTAATAAACCAAACCTATGATATTTCATTAGGTTGACGACTGACAAATATCATGGGTGTTAGTATTTTACAACTAATGTTTCTAATTGTGTTAAAAAGAGGTTAGACAACCCTATATATTTTAGTTATATATATTTTAGTTTATTGGTTTCCTGTAACTTGGCTATATAAACTGCATTGAGGGGTGTATACCACGGGGAATTAGCAGCCATCGATCTTTTTATTACATTTCTTAATATGAACCATTATTGCATATCAAATGGGACATTTCACGGAGTTTCACGAATCGGATAACGTGATCCGTCAAACAGACGATCTAATGGGTTCCACTTGGTTTCCTTGTATGCAAACGAATTATCTAACCTTCTATATATGCGGCGATAGAGGGTTGATCTCGATGGTTTAATAAAAACTTTAATTGACAAATCTCTCGCAAGATTTCGTATTTTTCCATAATATAACCTGCGCCATGTCTCTACATTGGCCCTTTTGTGCAGAAATAGTTCTAACGTCATGACAATCTTAATTCCGAAAATATCTTGTCTTTGCGACATTTAAAAGTTGAAGAGACAAGGAAAAGGGAAACAAAGTAAATATGGACCATGTACAATTTCTTGGTATATTGTGGGGAGACGTTTCAAGCCAGCCCCATGGTCGTTATTAAGCCATAACTTCATATAAGCTTATATAAGCTTGATTGAAACGTTGCTCTAAAATAAACAAAGAGAGTGCAACCCATATACTTTGTTTCCTTCTTTCGGTATGATAGAAATCAGATCAGTTCATTTGTCTTATTGGAGGTTATTGAGTTTTTGCTATAGACCTACTCGGTATAAAATAAATCAATGTTGAGTCAATCAATCAATGGATCAATTCATCAACCGATCAACTTAAAAATATAATTTTCTTGTTGTTTTTCTTCAAACCCCTGTATGGCAGATTCATAACTAGAAAGCTTTAGACCTCCAGGTTTACCCTCATTAAAGCAGCAATTTGTTACTTCTGGTGAGGTAGAAGGAAAGGGGGGGGGGGGGGGGGGGGGGGGTGCAAGGTCGTCGAGAAAGCCGTCATTGAAATAGAATCGTGACCCGTCCACGACAGACACGCTAGGCTATATAGCGAAAGACGCGATAACAATATTTAAAAGAAAAATAGTAGGCCTATTTTTTCATTCGACGCGGGTTAGGGAAAGACGCAAATGAAGTGCTATGGTGAGTATTTCGGGGTAGAGAAAGTCGCAAATGAAGTGCTTTGGCGAGTTTTTCGGGGTAGAGAAAGACGCAAATGAAGTGCTATGGCGACTTTTTCGGGTTTGGGAAAGACGCAAATGAAGTGCTGTGGCGAGTTTTTCGGGGTAGAAAAAAACGCAAATTAAGTGTTTTGGCGAGTCTGGCGAGTTCGTCAAGAACGCGAACTAAAATGCCTGTATCCGTCTTCCATAAGTTTCCCTGTGTCCATGAATTCATTTGCAAAAAGTAAAATGCTCTACTTCTACCAGCCACTATGTAATCCAATATCATCGTTTAATATGTAATACTCATCATATAAATGTGGACCCTTGGCGGGGGTCACGGGGGTATCAAATAACTGCAATCCAGACCTGGAGTGATCACGTGTTCTTCATTGATTCCCTTTGTAGGTTGGGGTATCAATTTACGTAAATTGACAACTGTAATGAAAGAAACTTAATTGGGATATCGAGGTCACGGATATTTAGCTATTTTTTTTCAACAAACAACAACTGTTATTTTCTACTTCAAGAAACGTGTTATTCTTTTTTTTTTGCAAACTGGTAACTGTTAAATAGGTGTGTGTAATGTAGCGAGGTCGCCAAATTTTTGACTTTATTAGATTATTCTATTGAATAAATTGTTTTGTTACTTAAGGTATATGTTTATGAACAAATACGTTCGAAATGTATCAGTATTAAAGCAAAAGACGAAGAATAGCCAAAGACGCGCGAGAATAAAATACAACAACAAATACAACAACAAAAACAAACAAACGAACCGATTGGGTTCTAGTCCGATCCATGTATGTGTAAACCGAATTACTAACACTAAGAACAATATATTTATGATCACTAAAACACACGGAAAATCTTCTTGTCTAAAATAACATGTGGAATTTGGCATGAAATCAGGTTTATTTCCCAAAGGTATCTTGTAACCTGGCAACGTATAGCCAAATACATGAAGTATAATCTTAACTGTGACGCGAAACACCAAGAACGCATCCTCACTCCGGGGTAATTGCAACACAGCGATTTGTTAAATCCAGAGTCTGTTTTATTTTTGGAGTTTGGGTTTAGTCCTAACATTTCCCGACCACGTCCCTTTGGCCAAATTAAGACTTGGTTAATTGCTGATAATTAACAACATGAGACTCACGCGTGGGTGCGGTTTTATACGAGAACTCATTACATCTAAACCGAGAAGCAAAATGAACCAGAAAAACAGGAATCCAGAGCAAAAGTTAAAAATCAAGAATGTGGATGCTAAATTGAATTAAGTCTGCAGAGACTTGCCAAAGGTAAATTAAGGGTTTCTCGACAACACACTCCTACAACGCACTTATTTTTGGACTAAAGATTGTACCTTAATTCAATCGCAGACAAATAAAGTGAACCGCCTCCAGATTTGAAAATGTGTTACAGCATACATGTCCTTCTTAAATGTGAAAGAAACCACATAGATGGCAGGTAAAGATAAACAAATTTACTAAAAATATCTTCGTCGTCTAAAAAATAACAGGTCTAAAATCTATCGTCTATTGAATATTTTTTTATTGAAAAAAGCGCTCGTGTGTTCTTCCCTTTTAAACATTTATTTTTAACTTGCCGAAGGTCGGGGTTTTCCTTCGAGCAATGAGCCCGGCTTCCTCCCTCACTTAACCGGGCATCGCCGCCACAACATGTTAGTGAAAAAATTTTGAGTGTGGCGAAAAACATCAATCAATCAACCGAAAGGTGTCTATACAATCACGGTAGACAAAACGTTCTGGTCCTGTAATGAAACAGCTCAACTCTGGTTGATTGATTGATTGGTACTTTAAAGTGGCATGAGCTGCCAAAATTCAAACTTGTTTCATAATTTCTGATCGTCACGACAGTAAGAGGCGTTGAAGGCCATCGAAAAAATAAGTGATAGGCGTTGGAATGAGGAAAATCCATACAGCGTGTGGCCTATACGAGCCGAAATAGTGTTCGAAAAGTAAACAGAATTTAAATAACCGGGACGGCCATTCATTCATTCTAGGCCAGTAGGTTAAAAACAATACCTTATCGTTCATTCTCGAGATTAAAAGCCCTAAAAAGCTTCTAAATTATACGTCTTGAGAAAAATAGCCAATAATTTCAACATGTATGCTGTCCACATTTTGGCAGCTCATGCCACTTTAAGTAGCTTTCACACTCAATATTAGTTCACATCTATGGCGATGGCCTAAATGCAAAAGGTTTAGCGGGTACCCCCCCCCCCCCGCCCTCATGGGTACCACTGTTTTTGCCCTTCTCAGCATTTGAATTTGCCGAAGACATGAGTAGAATGTGTCTCGACCAGGAGATACGTCCCCCGACTCCCAACTCCAGCCCTCCCAATGCCGTCCCCCCGACTCCCAACTCCAGCCCTCCCAATGCCGTCCCCCCGACTCCCAACTCAAGCCCTCCCAATGCCGTCCCCCCCGACTCACAACTCCAGCCCTCCCAATGCCGTCCCCCCGACTCCCAACTCCAGCCCTCCCAATGCCGTCCCCCCGACACAACTCCAGCCCTCCCAATGCCGTCCCCCCGACTCCCAACTCCAGCCCTCCCAATGCCGCCCCCCCCCCCCGACTCCCAACTCCAGCCCTCCCAATGCCGTCCCCCCGACTCCCAACTCCAGCCCTCCCAATGCCGTGCCCCCGACTCCCAACTCCAGCCCTCCCAATGCCGTCCCCCCGACTCACAACTCCAGCCCTCCCAATGCCGTCCCCCCCGACTCCCAACTCCAGCCCTCCCAATGCCCATCTTCAGCTTTCCGGGCTCTAAAATTTGTAAGAGAGTATTTTTTACTTGTAGTAAACAATCCTCTTACGAACTCCCTTCGAGCCTCACAGTAAAATTGAATGCTACATACCGCAGCTGGAGAATTTATAACAGAAAGTGCGTATAGGGTTTTGGCAGCTGTGTATGATAAACATATGGCCGAGATGTTTGGATGTAAGAACTCATCCACTGTCTACAAGTGTTTAAAGTGTAGACAGTCCACTTCCGGCGAGGGATGGTAATGAACTAAATCTGTCTGCGCTGGAAACATCGATATCGTTTGTCCGAGAAGCACTTAGAACAGTTCTGCTTAATTCTCGTCTTCCGGTAGAGCGATATTGATAAGACAGGCTAAATTATCTGAAAACCCATTTACCTTGAAAACTTCCGCCAAACCTACAGGGATTATTCCAAGGGATTTAAATATAGAAATGAAATATTCGAGAAATTCTTGGAGATTTCAAAGTTAAAACTAATTGAATCCAAATAAAATGAAATGAGATACTTTCAGTGTATAATATATAACATGCTACTCGAGTGGGCGAAAAATAATGATTTCTTACGCTGATCAAATAGTCTTAAAATATATGAAATCCTGATGCATTTTATGTAATTCAATTTCCATTAAGAATTGCCTCCTTAGATTTTGCGTGAGTGGCAACGACAAGATGTCACGGCAGCATGATACATCATATAATTACACAAGGATGATTGATGTTTTACGCCGCACTCAAGATTATTTCACTTATATGGCGGCGTTGTCAGGTTTAGTAGAAGAGGAAACCGTGCTCATTGCTGGGAGAAAACCCAGACCTTCGACGAGTACCTCGCAACTCTTTCACATACGGCGACCGAGTGAAAAATCAACTCAGACATTTTACAATTTTTATTTGGTCTGGGTGTGATTCGAACTCGCTACGCATCGATGGAAGGTCTGTGTGGGACTGAGGGACGATCACCACAGAGGCCCCAACACACACAAGTAGGCCTAAATACTAACCAGGAATAAGATTGGACATTCTCCTACTATCTTTACAGAAACATTTCATTCTCCAGATTTCAGTACTTTTCACTAACTCACCTCATGTGTTAGTTGCTCTTTCCACAAATAGGGCCTAATTTCCCTTGCCCTTGACGATTTGTCGACTAAATTATATATTACAAAAACAACCCCATTCACAACTGAACATTTTCCGGTTATGATTTATGCAAATGAGATAGAAACGCAATCTATAGACTTTTTCAGAACATAGACGTTGGTTTTGATCAAATTTATTCAGTTGTTTTTCTGTTTCCAGTCAGTTGAGCTGTCAAAATATAGATGTTTTTTTTTTTGTTTAAATAAGATATTTGAAATTATCAGCCATTGTTCGACTTACAATGGCGTTTTTATGACGTTTTGACAAGCTTAACCATGCCACTTTAAGCTAGAAGAAGAATACATCTGATACAATTTATACGAAGACTTACAGCCCCAATAGGCCGATATATTGGGTTTTCTTAAAAGTACCAGTCACGATTATTTTAATACGAGTAAAACTATAACAGTTAAAAATTAAATAATACTAGGAATCAACTTCAAGTAATAAAAACTAATTTCAAGCGAGTTAAAACTGTTTTATTCAGTTTAACTAATTTTGATTGGAGAGTTCAATTTAACTGAAGTCAAAGCCTAACATTTCTACTTAGGTTCTAACAGTTTTAGTTTACGTCGTAGTATTTCTACTTGATCAAAATACTCAGGTAAAATGAATACATTACTCATAGGCAAATTTAATATCGTCACTCAAAGTGTAATGTATTTTGAAATACAAACGACTAAATTAGGGATGACAACTGATCTCTTTCTTGTTTATCACTTGATTCACTTAACCGTGAAATTGCAGTTTACTATTGACGTAGCTAATCCATCACGTTGTCTCCGAAAACCGCAATGACGTAGTTTGTGGTTATGATGTGAGAGATGTGTTCAAACAACTGCGATGGGTTTTCAAAAACATGAGCACACATTTGCCCTTCCTTAATCCCTGCATAAAGCTAACCTTAGAATTAGAGCTTTTTGACAACATTTGATTATGATGGATGTTGGGTTTTCACGCTTTTCTCGGAAAACACGGATTTCTATTTTGTAGACCCTACTATGAAAGGCTGGCTCGAAGTCCATATAGGGTGGTGGTGGTGGTGGTGGTGGTGGTGGTGGTGGTGGTGGTGGTGGTGGTGGTGGTGGTGGTGGTGGTGGTGGTGGGAGGGAGGGGGGCGGGGGAGGAGCTCGTCATCAAAGGTCAGATATAATAGTCTCCCTTCAAAACGTAAAGGAACTAAAGTGCCTTCTTCATATTTGTAAAATTGGTTTAAACTATAATATCGGTTATTTTATAAAACAAATAACTACCACTCCCATAAGTTGCACGCGGTAACTAAAACGGGTGGACATGTGTTGTACAAAATCTAATAAATGGAACAAAATGAATTTAGACAAATACATCGAAATATTTTATATATATTTTTGGATGATCAAGGCATTAATTTAAAGGGACTCATTGTCCAATATTGTTGACGTTTTTCATATTAATTCAGCTAAATATAAAAATAAGTGTGAACCAGCTTTAGGTGAAAGGTGGTAGGTGGATTTTAAATGAAAAATGTACAATTAACGAGCATATAGTGGGAATACCGTAGTTTTTCTGCTATTGTATGGCAGGCGGTTTCGAGTGAACGCCAATAGAGGTCCTCAATGTACATGGGTGAACTCCACTGTAGTGAGTTGTGAAAGCAAACTTGAATAGCCAATCTTTCCACATTGTATAATCAGGACAAAACCCACAAAAATGACAACGAAAATACCGACCACGCTGTAAGCGTTCAACGGCATGCTCATGTATAATTGTCAGTAACTCCCGCCCGACTGAAAATAAAAGTTAGCACAGCAAATGAATTAAAAAAATCGTATTAAAATCGGCACCAAACGATCTTTTAGGGGAAAAAAAGTTACCAGTGACCATCTCAACACCTTCTCATTGTTATGACGTGTATTGGCCGCTCGTCTTGTTTTCTTATTTGATAGTTTCCCTTCTCGAATGCTATTGTTTGTTCGCGTGCTGAACCAGACGGCTGTTTACAATTGAGATAAGATGACCAACAGCTTCAGCCAGATGTTCCTGAAGTCAAGGAAAGGTCTCGATCCTTAATTATGTCAAGTTTGTGTAGCTATGCAAATTTATGCTAATGCGTGTTAGTCGGATTGTTCTGGAATTCTGAGAATCTATTTAAAGACGCTTTGATCGTATTTTGTGAGTCAGTTTCCAACTGCTTTGTGGTGTTATTATTTAGTATGCTATAACATGTTATGTTATATGGAATGTAATTATTCGGTTTGCTATAACTTGACAGTGTCACAATCATTTATTTGATTTGTGAGATCTATCAAGTTTTATTCTGCGTGTTCACAAGATTATATTTTGTGTATATACCAGTATATGATTCCAGGATGATTCGACTTTTGGTTGCTGAAGCGGAAGACGGAAGGCAAGGGTTGGATTAGGATTCGACCGTGCAACGTGTGAATGGAATGCTTATTGGTTTGGCCGTCAAAGCTCTATGCAGAGTAGGCCACATGCAGCCCCCCCCCCCCCCCCCCCACACACACACACACCTCCTATACATATAAAGTGGGATAAATATAGACCGATTGCTCATGGGCGTCCTGGGAGGGATAAAAATTGCACATATGCACAAGTATACCTCAACAATCATGCGTGTCGCTACAGATGACTAAACAAAGTGCTCCCTTCAAACAAGATCCCTCTTCCGTCCCATACGTTTTCCAGTGACGTCATTAGGCTTTCGGTATTTGTCTGCGAAATTGCACACAGCTTCTATTAATTTCGACTTCTTCGCGACAGTAAGTTGAGCTACAGAAACTATATAAATCAATCAACAAATAAATCATTAAAATCTCACCACGATACTAGACCAATTTCCAAGAATGTAATCGCATTTTTTTTTCTACGAATTCGATGCAGACAGAATATAACCACAGAACCAAATGGAAATGACAAGAGATACCGCCCACATGAATGTATTAACTCAGTTTTCAATATAGAGAAACGGTTTTATCGAGATAGGTCAATATTTAGACCACAGGGTAGTTATGGACGAGGTTAGATATAGTTGAAACATCCTGTTATGGGAAATTCTTTACTTCTTCCAGACCACCACAATTATGTATAGAACACATATCGGATGGCCAAAATTACAAAATTTAAACCTTTGTACCCAGTTATTGCAGTTGTTGCAATAAGTAATAACCCACGATATTTCATTACGTTGACGATAGACAGGAGTTTGGCTTTAGCGATTAAAGTTTTATTGAACATTTTGTAATATATTGGCAATGTTTACGCATTTTCAGCTATGGCAAGAATATCGGAAAAATGAGATTGAACTCCATAGGATCATGGTAAAAGAAAGTGAAAAATTTGGTTTCCCCAGAAATACATAGGCACAATAAAGGCAACGGGGTTTAGTCCGGACTAGAAGATTTTTCAAACGCTTCTTCTTTTTGTAAGCAATGATTGACCGTTTGGGTCGAGCCATTTTACTTTGACCTTTCTCTTATAAATATATGTAGGCGTACCAACAACTAAAAACGCCTATCGCTCTTTGACAAAATTTGCCTACATGCATGATCAAATGCCGCTGTCTACGTTGAGCTAAGGGTAGGCTGCCAATTAAAAACGCACGTGTTTATATAATACGGAAGTAAATTGTTTTATATCTGGAATCGCACTTTAATTATCGTTGGCCTATAACAGAAAATTATTAAACCACCAGTTCAATACAAGGGGAGATAACTGGGATTCCAAGGTAAAGGAAATATTGGACAAGACTGGCTTTGGTGATTTTATCATAACCCATGTCAGTTAAAGTGGCATGAGCTGCCGAAATTCACACTTTTTTCATTATTTCTGATCGTCACGACAGTGAGGGGCTTGGAAGGCCATCGAAAAACTAAATGATTGGCGTTGGAATGAGGAAAATCCATACAGTATGTGCCCTGTACGAACCGAAAACGTGTTCGAAAAGTAGCAAAATTTAAATAACCGGGACGACCATTCATTCATTCTAAGCCAAAGTTAGTTCAAAACAATACTTTATCGTACATTTTTGAGACTAGAAGCACTAAAAAGCTTCTGAATTATACGTCTTGAGAAAAATAGCCGATAATTTCAACATTCTGTGTTTACGTCAAAATATCAACATTTTGGCAGCTCATGCCCCTTTAAAGTGGCACGAGCTGCCAAAATTCTAAACTTTTTACTGATTTCTGATCGTCGCGACAGTAAGAGGCTTTGAAGGCCACCGAAAAACTAAATGATTGACGTTGGAATGAGGAAAATCCATACAGTTATGTGGCCTGTACGAACCGAAAACGTGTTCGAAAAGTAAACAAAATTTAAATAACCGGGACGACCATTCATTCATTCTAAGCCAAAATTAGTTCAAAACTATACTTTATCATAAATTTTCGAGAGTAGAAGCACGAGATCTCGATTGACTATTGACCATAACCAAAAAGAGCGAATTTCGTAAACTAGAAAGTTTTACTCAGTATGCTCTATGGATCTTTGTCCAGGCCAGGGTTATTCGACTTTAACATCAGTATAAAAACCTTCTATATGAAATTAGGTCACGAAAAATTACAAGAAGCAAATTTATTCAAAGAACTCCTTGCAAGTGGCTTATTAATAAAATAAGTGGCTGTAAGCAGGTTAAGACTTCCAAGAATGCTATTGGCTCACACACGTGGGTGTCTTTAACATCCAAGACTATAGCTAACGAGATCCTCGTACCATCGAGATTAGTGAAACGAAGGAAAGAGTAGAATGTATTGTAAAGGCATGTTATCGATGTACCATTTGATCATCGGTTAACTCTCGGTATTAAACCTTGCGTCGAGTTACATAAGGAACAGCGTGAAGATTGCAACCGAAATCGAAATGTGGCACTGAATCGATGGAACACATCCAAGTGACTTTTCTGACATTTTCCTAGAAAGCTAGTTTACTAAGTAAAACCCCTTAAAGCAAACATTGGACACTATATGCACGTTCAGTTACGTTTAAAATGTCTAAACGGGAGTGTAAAATTAAAAGTGGAATTTAACTTCGAATACAACAACAACGACCAGCAACCGGTTAACTTTAGTGTTGGATTAACCTCATTTCAGGTCCTTTCGTCCATAGTAAACAGTCTCAAATTTATCGGCAAACCTTTTGTGTCCATCAAAGCAGATGATTTGTCTGTACGGTTAGATCTCTCTAACGGTTGAAATAATAAATTTAGCCTTTGGGCCCAGCCTCGGAGTTTATTTACGTCGCTGGTACAAAACAAATTAAATTTTCAAAAAAAAATCTCATAATGAAAAAAACAAAATGGTGCCAAAACCTTTAAATTTTGGCAAAAATAGAAAGTCCCTTCTTTTTTCAGGAAAACAATACAGACAACCGTCTGCTGTTTTTACAGTAAACAGTATTCTGGATTTTAGCGGCGAGTGTGCCTTGCTGAACCGTTATAAGCCTACTAGTCTATCCGAAAGAACAAATCCACCCAGTACAACAATATAAACGATAATATACAATAAATAAAAACAATATAGTTAGAAAACAATATAGTTTACAGTAAAATCTCAATGAAGAAAGACAATTATATAGTTTAGGAATAAGAAAGTGTAAGAATTTACACTGGCGTCTTGTTCATTGTTTACGTTTTGTTGTTTTGGTATATATAATATAGCAAGTGAGGAATAAGCATTTAAACTGGTGAAAGCTGTAAACAGCCTTTGATCACGGGCTTGCCATCTCGGCGCCATCCTTCGCGACCATTTTTGTTCAGCGGAAGTTCGCATTGGAACAAGACTAAAGGTAGTTTAGGGTGCGAGAAGAAGTGATGATGCTCAAGGCTCTCTTCTCTACCCCCATACATCATTCACGGACATGTGTTCTCCGAAACTGGAGGCAGGATTGCGGGGGCGTGAGTTAAGAAGAAGGCCAATAAAGCCAGCCTGGCAAATCTCTATCGATCGAACAGCTTCACTGCCGTATGCTATCTCCTTGAGCGGCCTTCAACAGCAAGAGTACTTACCACGTCTAAAGCCTGGCTCTCAGACTTGTAGCAACGGAAAACGTGCCTACCGGCAAATTAACGATCCACGCATTATTAGCACATCAGTAATTACTGCCAATACATTCAACTTACAAGACACACGACAAATAACACGGTTGCATAAACCATCAAAGGCAATGTTCGCCAAAGCAGAAAAATCTTCAGCTAAATATAACATTGTCGACCTAAATCCATGGCCCCTTTCCCCAGAAAAAGGCATCCGTTTCTCCCTGACCTGATTCCTTACAAGGCAGAGTACTACACCCACGCCATGCCGTGTCGATCTCTAAAGATTCACACAGAATGAAAGTATATTCGCAATAATGGACGGTATACATTATATCAAAGGTCTATGGAGCCCATTCATATAGCTATAGCTTCTCTATAGCATTAAAATAAATGCTAAGTCCTGTTGCTAAAAGATGGTTCTCGACTTGGATGCAACCTGCACTGTTGGACTATGCAAACTTTAAAGTGACATAAGCTGCCTAAAGAATTTTTGCGTAAAAAAAAAACGATTATTTTTCTCAAGAAGCACAATGTAAAAGCTTTTTATGGTGCTACTCGTCTCGAGACTGCATGTTAAAGTAATGCTTAGAAGTAACCTAAGCCTAAATTATGAACGAACGTCCCGGTAATTTAAATTTTCTTCACCCACAGAACAGTATTTCGTTTCCTACAGACTGTATAGACTTCTCTTATTCCAACGTATTAATTATTTAGGGTTTTTTTCCATGAACTCCAAACCATCTGAATATCTTGCCAATCAGAATGTATGGACAAGTGGGAAGTTGGGCATCCTCGGATACCCAGTGTTAAATTCTCAACAAGTGAGCGCGAGCGTAAGTTTTAACCGTAGGTTCCGACGATGGAAGTTGGGCCGTTTATGCCACTTTAAGAAGTTTCATATCCATCGAAATTTAACTTCTTTGTTAAATAACATTATAACCTGTATAAAAACTCGAATTTGATTCTCTACAAAATAATCAGATTTTCGGGTCAAGGAACCGAAGCTCAGGACCTTGGAAAACAATGCAATTTCATTTCGATAGTCGTCATGCAAGGCGTTTGATTTAAATTATTCTTGCTCTACCGTCTGTCGTGATAGTATAAAAGATCCATAAAGTTCAATCATTCAATATGCGAACACTATTTCAAAATACGAACTTTGGCAATTCAGTGCCAGGAAGATATCAAATACAATAAGATTTCAGGATTGGTTTTCGTTCAAATTTCTGAGAATGTAATCGAAACAAAGCCAAACGTACAAGCTATATTTTTTTTTGTGTACAATACACTGACGCACCCGAAATATTCGGATATCATTTTGAGGTCATTGGAAAACCGTGGACCATTGAAAGACAGATGTAAAGAGCTAATTTCGTTCACTCAACCCCCGTGGTGTTCTGTATTTGATATAATGTGAAGAAAATAACGAAATGCTATACATGTATCTAACCATGTGTCTAAAAATTTTCCAAACTTCCGACTGTCTTCAATCTAATGAAATATCATGGGTTTTGGTTTATTACAACAGCCTGTGACAGGGTATGGAGGTCTAAATGGGATATCCCCTTTTAACACAACTAGAAACTAATGGTTATTTTAGTCAAAAAGGTTTTCCCTGTGTCCGTGTGTTTTTGGTCTATACATATATCTAACCGTAAGACAGTTTGTTCCTTTCGATGGCCGTCTGATACAAAAGAAGAATACATATGAATATTAAAAACATATGTATACCAAACTGATGACCAAAATAAAGTAGGTGTCATTATACGCATGGGCATACAGCACGGCTCGTTTCACAAAGCAGTAGCATCGCAAACGAGGCGTAGTTGCTAATGGAATCCATAGTGAAGAGATATGACGTCATGGCAACTGCGATTGATCGCACTTTGCGACGGCTTCGTGAAACGGCCCCCAGTTGCGACATGGATGTAAGTTTGTAGTTCTAACGCTGCATGATTTACGTCAGACGTTACTTACGCCAGCTTTGTAAGAGGGATTTGGCGTTCTTTCTCATTTCTGTGTTAAACTATGGATGTCTACGGTAAGGATGGTCATAATAAAATGAAATTATAACAATGTGGAAAGCGGATATAAGTTTATGGCGCACCTGTGGGACTGGCTGTTTTATAAACTATGCGGATTAATAAGGTGTTGTTCCAAAGTAATATTGAGTTGATTTTCACCGCGCGAACTTCCACGTGATCTTGAGACAAAATACAGATCCTTATTTCGGTTCACTTCCGGTTATGAGTTAATCCGGGTTTCGGAATCAAAAAATACTATTTTCTCTACTGAAGGCCAAAATACGGCCGTCAGTATAAAAAAAATAGTCATTTTGGAATCAGAAACCTGGACTAGTTATGAGTCTTTGGTCATAGTATTGTATAACTTGGTTGGAGAATGGTTCTTTATTCCAGGGATTGCAGTCAATGAAATCTCACGCAAAGTGAGAAGCTGATGTAATATATATATATACTTATGTGACATCACTCATTTGACCCAATGTCTAAAATCTAACACAATTAGAAACTTGTCCCCATGATTATTTTAGACAAGAAGATTTTCCCTGTACCCGTGTCTTTTAGTGTTCATAAATATATAATATCCCACAACTTCTACCCAATATGGCCAACTTCCTGTCCGTCGTGAACACAATGAAATATCATGGGCTTTGGTTTATTTCAACAACTTATGATGGGGTATAAAGGTCTAAATGATATGCCTCTTTTTGACAGTTAGAAACTTGTCTCCATGGTTATTTTAGAAAAGAAGAGTTTCCCTGTGCCCGTGTGTTTTAGTGTTCATAAATATATTTATGAACACTAAAACACACGAGCACAGAGAAAATCTTCTTTAATAAAATAACCATGGAGACAAGTTTCTAACCGTGTTAAAAAAGATGTATATCATTTAGACTATCCCAATCAACGGCCAGTGCTCAGTGTCCAACATAAACCCTTTTTCAATAAGGCGGATTAGTCCTGCCCGTACAAACAACTCTCTTCGTCACAACACATACATTTTATAGTGAATAAAATTCAACCTAACAGCTTCAATTTGAAAGAGCTTAGCGGACATGATCTGAAGAGTATAAAGTGACCGAGAGGATAATTCTAGCATCTGATAAGGAAATCAACAAAAAAGCCAAATCATTATATATTAAACATGTTTAATTAAGACAATTCATACATATATTGAACATGATAAACAGTTTTTTGTAACAAAACCAATACAAACAAAGAAACCAAACACAAAATGGCCTCTGGATACAACCGTGGCTTTTATAGGGTTGTTTTTTGAGCAACCTTGAAAAGGAATGTTAACGAATGGTGTTTTTTCTTCTTATTTATTGGCTTGTGGGAGCAATATTGACATATCATTAATATCACAGACTAGAACTTGCAAAGCTATAAGCACACTTAACCTGATATGCACAATACAGTGGTCAGCACCTGAGATTGACGATGAAGGAAAAATACCTTCAACTGTATGAGTTGACGAAAGTCTATTGTCTATACAAAATCCACGTTCGGTTAACTTGGCGACAACAAAGAACCAACCATAACCGTAGGTGAGTTTAATGGAGAGAAATCAAATTTAAAGTCCAAAAAATCCGTTTGTGGGGCGTGGCTTACGGTAACCGAGGGCAACGGCCAGGAAAAAGTAGGCGTCTTGCCTCCAGTCGCGGAAAATGATGACGTCAGCACTGTTGCTTCTGGGACTGCCAATTCTTTCTCGAAGTCGTGCAGTTGTCGCATGAAGTTGAGATTAGGTGCGATAACACTTCGTCTTGAATGCACATATTGGTAAGCCTGTTCTAAACTGTATCCTTTCTTTACCATGAGATACGCCAAGCAAATTGTGGCCGATCGACTGACTCCGGCTTTGCAATGTAACAACACTTTCCCGCCATTTTCTTCAACCAGATCTAAAACGAAAACAAAAGACAAATTCCAATTAATTCAATATAGCGAGACGAAACGCTGACAAGGATACACAAACTAATTTTAAAGAGTAGGCGAGAGACAAAATGTTACGCTGGTTAAAATCCTGCTTAAGCAAACAATGAAAGTTAAGCCACGTAACATAATATTTTGACGCCCACTTATTTCTTTATGTACATAACATGAGGGACACGGCATAAGCTACCTTATCTTAAAGTTTTATGGACAAAATCAGAAGCTATGATACGGTTCCAGTTGCTCTCAAGTTACGTATATAAATGTCACGGTTATGTAGGCTGCTATAATAAACCAAAAAACAAAAAAAGATTTAAGTTGATGGATTTTGTAATAGATTAACATTGAAATTTACAATCACTAAAAAGGCACTTTACCTATAAAATCAATGGCATCATAAAACCAAGACGACAAGTCTGCAAAGCTGGTGTCATCTACAGGGATTGTCTTGTACAGGAAGTCGTGGGAGAAATAGTTCTTGCATTTGATGGATACGTTAAGGAGCGCAGTGATACCGAGACGATCCAGTACTTCTTTTCGGCTGGCGTGACCGCAGTCTCCCAGAAACAGGTGGGGTAGAATTTCTACGGGACAATCCTGTGAAAAGAGATAAAAATAATAGTTTGGTTAGCAATATGCTTTTTACAGAACCAAGCCCTGCGTAATCAGCCAATACGTGGGCATATTATTTGTGAGAAATCAGCTGAACTAGATTATAACATAACATTAACGAAACCATTGTACTTGCGGACCCAATTAAGCCATTAAAAACAAACAAACAACAACAAAAAAGTTAACATTCAACTATAAGGGTATTTTTTTTTTATAAATTCCTATTCTGATAACTTACTGGTTTTCTTTTCAAGAAAAATGTAGCCAAAAAAGTCAAAACGAAAAAAAATGGGCATTTATCATTATCACATATATGCCTTCTTTATTATCCGTGCTGCTTTATTTATAAAGATAAAACACTAACTGAAGATAAACCACAGCTTTGTCAAAACCATTGTATGTGTCAAACAAACAAATGTGTACTTTATATGTTAAAAGTACAACAGATAGGTATTTTTGGGTCACATATCGATTTTACTGAAAACAACTTTTTCTGACTCAAGCAATAGGATAGGCAATCCATTACTAACTGGTCATGCGCCAGACTTAACCACCGGAATTATGTTAGGTAAAAAAAAAAAAGAGTTTGTATACGATAAGACGAGAGTTAACACACTAAAAGAGTAATCGTAGGTCAGACTTAACAAAAGAAGGAAAATAACAATGTTGAAATAAATTTTAAAATAGAAATGATCCGCTTTGGTAGAATCTATATTTGGGTTGTTGTTTTTAACAGGAATGTGACAAAATCTGGAATAGTTTAACCACAGGAGTGACTAAGATTAGAGAAAATTGCGAAAGAGATTTAAGGTGTAGCTAGGTGTGGTGTGGTGGTTATAACTGTGTATGGTTGACAAATCTTATCAAGACGTGACGTGTCATTAGGGGTTGTTTTTTTTTAAATATTTTCTGTGTCAAATAAATAAGGGATTTAAAATAGACAAGAAGCGGGTTCGTCTTGCATAGATTATTTATTCGTGTGCGCTTTACTAGAGAGTAATCAAGATAGACGGCTAAAATTGGCTAAGTTTTCTTGCTATCAGAATTATCCCGGTTTTTGTTAAAGTGGCATGAGCTGCCAAAATTCGGATCTTTTTCTATAAATTATATAAACTCCGAGCCAACTTAAACATTTAGAATGAGCGATTGGTTGATTGATTAGGACGATTGTTTGTTGTTCGAACCAGTAATTAACATTATTATGCTGGCGATAAGACCTGCTCAAAATGAAATTTATAGGAGACAATACATCTTTTGTGATATTCGGCAGGAAAAAAAACCCTAGAGATCACATCGTCGAGTGGGTGAAGGATCGACGTTATAAATTGGCTCATATTTGCTTACATGATCCAAATGTTCAATTTTTATCTCTGACGTTTACATTAGAATATTTCCATTCTGGCCACCGGTCCATTGATGTATGGCGAAACCGATGGTAAAGTCAAAAGATTCTACAGATGGAGTGATCTTATAGTATTTACTAGTATATTATTCTGACTGTAGGAAGACTGATAATAGGTAAAAATGGGCCAAGGTTGGTGACAATTGTTATGCAATTTAACTCGAACACAGCCACCGACCTTCACCTTGAAGAACTCTGACAAACATCAGTTCACAGAAAGACGCCCACATCACATAAATTGTTACATGGGTCACGTTATACACGGAGCGATGGAATCAAACAAGTGAATGTACCTAACAGGGAAAGACGCTTTCAATATGACATGTGGACAGCTTTCAATATGTGGAAATATTGTCCAAATAGAAACGGTAGTTTAAATGAAGAAAGATCTTTTGGCAAACAGGACAAAGACATATAAAGACGTCTCATAAATCATGTACTTTACTCTATATAGTTTTAAATACTAGTCCCTATATTGTCTTGACAATAAGAATTTATGATTGGTTCATTTTGACACCTTCTTGTGTATGGCTTTGAAACAGAACTATAGCTTTTGTCATTTTATTAACTTTGGAAACACACGAAATTGCGTCATTGTGGCTGTATTTGATATTTGTCTATAGAACAAACAGCTTGTGAAGCTTATGGATTGTTAGGGTGATTGATTTTAACCAATCGATTGATTTTACTCATTAGATGGGGATATTATTGGATGTTTGTTTGCTACATCGGTTGACTGACATATTGAATGATTTTTTCATACATCCATTCAACTACAATTTGATCTTAGGGTTTTAGCGACTGTCTGATCATACCAAGCCCCTGATGGTTGACTCGGACAAGCCCTGGGCTAGCTGATTGACTGATGTCATCAAGGTTCGTAGGATTATTCCATCTATAAGGCCGCGTTGCCAGATTTCAATGTGTATGTGGGGTGGGAAGGGGGGGGGGGGCTTGAAGTCTTGAAAACAGTAATCTTCCACATGTACCCTAAAGGTTATTACATAGGGCGGACGAGTGATGGGACAAAAGGGAAGAATGCAGTGATACTTACATCCGGGTTACTTGGACGGACACCTCGAATCTTCCTGGGGAATTCTTCCCAGGTGTCTATGGTTACTGGACTGGAATGGTTCGTACACAGATGTGAGTAAGCATGCGCAAAGGCCTTGAATCCACCTACAAAAATAAAGAAAAGTAGAAAAAAATTAAAAAGATTTACTTAAATAACCTCGACTAAGGCTTCGCTTTTAAAAAATACGAAACACATGTCCACATATAAAATTATGATTTGTATTCCAGTATTAATAAATTTATTGAATTGTATTTTATCGCACAAAAAAAACAGCAAAAGATGTAAGAGAATGACGTTAAAGTGAGGGCAAAATAGTCGTTATACTTTAATGTCGGCGGATATCTGTGAGCGACATTTAAGGCTTGGGACAGGTTTTTAATAAGCTCTACTTAGAGTACCCCAAAGGCAGATTAACGCCCACACTCTTAATCCCACAATGAGGTCACCGTGTTAATCCTTGCCACTTAAGTGCTAATCCGCAATAACACCACAGTCGACCACGGCCAATTGTTCAATAGAAATTATCGATCGACTGATTTTGGAACATATAGTTCGACGCCTAAAAAGGGCGCTGTAAATGCGAAAAAAAACAACCCCTACACAAATCATTGAATGGCGAATATAGCCAATTGAACGACCTAGTCATTCTATAAATGTTTGAGAAGACAATCCCATCTTCAGATCTATATCCACAAATACAATTTAGCGTTCTAAAAGGAAGTTTAACAAGGTTCAACTCGTAATCATAAAAACACGGACGGGAAATCTAGTGACCTTAAATTTTTAGTGAAATAGTAAATTAACCGACACTTATTGATCCGGAAAAAAATCCGGGCCAGGGTGAGAATCGAACTCACGACTTAGGGTTACCTTAGGGTAAGCTACTAAAATGTTTAGTTTACGTAACTTTTTGATCATTATTAATCTCCGTGTCAGGCAGAGGATGGAAGCCCAGGAGAAAATGGGCTTGATCATCTATAAACGCTTATATAGATGATATATTCAGTTTTACTGTCGGTCTTAATTTATTTTCAGCTGACGAAGGAATAACGACGCTTATAAAAACTCTATCCTTGAAGGGATACTTCCGGTCTGCACGACAAGCTTTGTCAAATCAGCTATGCAGATTTCCGGCTCGGCCTTTTCCTTTCATTGAAATCTTAAAAATTTGATGTGGCAAGTGTTTAAAGCTACTGAAGATCTGTCTACGAGTTAGACAGTGAAAGGGGTCCAGTATTTCCTGTGAGTCTCTCTTACACAGCCCATTTCCCCCCGGGCTTTAATCGCGGATGTATTGTTAATTGGACGTCCTAAGCCAGTCTTCCGGTCAATAGAGAACCTCAGCACGTGCCTGTGTCAACCATGAGAAAATCCACACGAGGAACAACGAACGTTAGTTTTTCTTACAGCTTACTTTTAGCTATAGTAGATGGGTTTATATTCGCTCACCAGTGTTCCCTACCCGTTGATTGTCAAAACATGAAAAATAAAACGTCATTATATAGGCAGATAAAATATGTTAAAAACTATACATGCATGTGTATAAAGTTATTTTAGTCAAGAAGATTTATCCTGTTCCCGCGTGTTTCTGTGCCTATAAATATATATAAATATTAATGTCAATTTGTGTACGAAATTTACATCGCGAATATGTTAGAATATAAAATCCTACGATGTGATCATTTGAGAATTGCACATTTTACACAGTCTGCATATATATCATAATCAAATGAGAAAGTGTCGGTATTATAATTCATTTCATCAGATATTTCATACAGCGAACGACTCTGGTTGATTTCCGTTGAGATGACGCTAATCATTTGATGTGGGCTATACGTTCTGATTCAGCAAATGACTGTTCCCTTTCTCTAGAGATAAGTGTGGCAATATGTTGGTTAGAAACTAACTAAATTGTCGATGGAGAGGAAATATATCTATTCCGACAGCCATAACATGTTTTCGTCTCACATTTTAGTATAGCAATCCCATACTCTCTCTCTTCACGTAAATCTCGCTTTTCTGTCAACGAAGTGAGGGTCAACAAGTACAAAGTTATAGGATTTATGTGTTGGTGTTTCTATGCGGTTTATTTCTTTATTTGTATGGGGACCTATACATTTTTTTTTAGATAGACCTTTAATCGCTGGATGGATTATACTATTTTTCAAAATTGATTGATTGATGTTTTACGCCGGTTTCGGCTCAATTGTTCCTATATTTGGCAGTTCGTGTCACTTTACGGCAATATCCGAAATAAAATTTGATAGGGAAAAGGCTAAGACGGCATCGCATTGTAAAAAAAATCGCAGCTGTTCCTGTACGTCTCACTTGAAAAAAACGCCTCATATTATCAACTTATTCTCTCAGTCTCTCGCTGTTCTTAAGATTTACTGTATATTTTCTCAATGGCGATCTAAGCACGTGTCCAAGCCTCCGAAGGCCAGGATTGTTTGTTGATGTAAGCTGGGACGTCAAACGTGACTCCAACACGAGCTCAGCTTGGGCATTATCATGTCCTGTGTAGCTAAACTTCCCGGGAGGGCAACCATTATCCATCGACAGGAGGATGGGATTAAAGCTAGTCCTATCCCCTCGTGCAGACATCGAGAGCTCAAGTATTGAATACAGTTACAAACCTGTGTACCAATGATAGCTTATGTACGGTTTGTGTAAGATTGGAACTATCTAAACTTTTAATGTGTCGTATGCGTCTTTATACAAGCTTGACCAAAGGATTGGAACAAGCAAGATTTATGTAAAAAAAAATACCAGAGGTCTACGTGGAAGGAAAGAACAGAAAGCAAAAAGTATAATTTAAGTGGGTTTCACATGATACACACAGACACAACAAATTCAATACGGGAAACAGACAATGGGTAAATTTCATGTGTTTACGGAAAATATGACAAAACGGTTATAGTGGGAGCGAGGGATAGGGTGGGGGTGTGGAGCTACTTTTATTTAGACGCTTGGCTTGAGGTAATGTTTCAATGGTCACCAATATACACCCGTGGATGTCCGGTATAACGAAATAAAGACGAGGGGAAAAAAAGATTTTGAAGATGTTTATCGCTAAATCGATAATCATGCACTGATTCAAATCAAATGAGTGGGTTTCTATTAAGGGCATTCTGGGGCTATCGATAAGGACGTCAAGTCTGATAGACGATGACTGACAAGGGGACTACGAGCGGGGTCAACAAGTGAGGGCAAACTGATCTCATATCGGCGACCGGTAACCTGAGTTCGCCTCAAGGAAACTGGACAGTGGAAGCAAACACTGCCCAGGTATCAGTCAGTTCAAAACTAGGGTCATGGAAACTCCGCGCCGACACAAGCCAGCATCCGTTTGTTTCCCATCAAAGATGTAGAATTTAAAGCCTGGAATCATTAAATTGCAAAAAAATGAACAGGCAAAAATCCAATAAAAAGCCGCAAAATTGCAATGCTGTTATACATCCATAACTAACTGACGTTTCCTGTTCAGCGACAGAGTAATCAAACTTTGCTGGCCATGCATATATAATATGAAATTAATCTCATTTTTGCACGTTTCTATTAATGCTAATTTTCGAGAATACAGATAAATGTCCACATATACATCTATATACCTCTTTTTAACACAGTAAGAATCTTGTCTCCTTGGTTATTTTAGACAAGAAGATTTTCCCTGTGCCCGTGTGTTTTAGTATTCAAAAATATATGCTTATATTAACCTTTAAACGTTGTATTGCAACGCTCAGACGTATTTCTTCTTGGGAGTTCCTAAACATTATAACTATTAACGATCTTTATTGTTTGTTTTCAAATCTTTAAATCTAAAAGAATTCAAAAATCGCTTAAAATGTTTTGCGTAAAATATTCTGTGGGTGTAACAAGCACATCTGAGCCCTCTACAAGTGTGTCAAGGTTTGTTTACAATACGCAGACTGTAAACGGCCTCATTACCAAAATAGGTAAGATGGTTTAAAATGGGCGTGGTGACCAGCGGAGCCATGTGATGTGTGACCTATATTACACAATGACAAATGGTTTGCACAAATACCTCACATAGAGATCGGACTATTTTCTTTTAACATTTCTCATCCTACAAGACAGTTGACAAGCAACACCAAGACATGCAATCTATGTACATAGATAATACATCTTTTTGGTCTAGGTAACGATGGTAAAAAAATACCTTTATAAAAAAAATAAAAGAAAAAGAAGCCTTTTCTTTTCCCCTTACACCAGATGTGGCTACTTCGTTTGCCCATATTTTTTTTTCTCAGGTAAAATTACATCTTTTTCGAGATTAAATATAAAGTATAGTGATAAATATTCTTCACTAAAAAAAGTTGCTTACAAATATACCGGGTAAAAAGTGGACTGACTATGGTTTATAAAAAATGAGATTGTTTCCCTCACTTTATTATTTCAAGGTTTCATTCCATGAAATTCAGCTTCGGTGTTTTTTTATTTTTACCCGCCAACTGTCAACTTATGAAAGCTTAAAAATTATTTGCTTAATATAAAGCCCTAGCTTGTCTATATCATTCATCAATGAGTGTCATGGTACCGGTACACATTAAAACCTACACACCAACCGCTGCGTTACATACCAGCCTCATCACGCGAAAACACGCCGTCGTATCCATCCCACTCGTATGTAAGCGAGGAAACGCGAGAGTATACCGTCTTCCTGTACATATACTATAATGAGCACTTTGTAAATTATCACTAAGAGGAAATAGTCCAAACAGGAAAAAGTGGGAGTTTGTGACGAACAAGACAAGTTTATAGATATCGCAAATAATTCGAAATCGTTTAGAAATACTCAGTTTATTGACCCCATGAAATTATTTCTTATTTTCGCATTTTATATTTTAAAAAAAAAAGAAGGCGAAGAATTGCCACCAGAGATGTCTTGATGAAAGCAGAAGTTCCAGAACGCTTGTTTAACGTAGGAAAATTATGTTTCAGTCTGATTAATACAGAATTTAATGGCTTTTAGTTATTTCGATGTCTCAGTAATTTCTATTTGAATGGAACAAACGTTTAAACAATTCTGAGACCGTGTGTCGTTTGTCATGATGTGGCTACCGAATCTAGCAAAGGTGGTATAACAGGTGTAAGTTTTATATCATTCCGTTTACCTGTTCCTTGTAAAAGGTCATTTGAAAACACCTGTGGTCGCGTTTATGGGTAATTATGCAGAGACTACCTGGTATGAATCTACTTTCACAATAATTTACACGCTCTACATATGTCCATTGATAAACTGACGGAAGCTTGTCTATGTGAAGTATATATAATCTGGTAAAGTCACGGACCAACGCACATACAACGCCAGGTCACTGTAGGAGTGTTTAAGTTATTGTATAGGAGTGGGGATAGCTTTTTCCTGGATTATTATAATATAAAACATATATTTTTTAATAAATTAGAAAATTTGAAACACACATCGGATTAGTGGTTTATAATTTAACTCTTGGATACGAAATTCAAATTCATTTAAACGCGTTTTAATACTAGAACGCAGACCCTAAACTGACACAGGAAACAAAATTAGTCTTGAATAAGGATGGTGGAAAATTTCTTGTTGTGCTACGGTGAGAAAAAAAATAAGAGGAGACAAAATGGAGTATAGTATTACAACATATTGGGGTTTGATTTTACCAAACTTATAATTGTACATTGTAGTATAGATGGAATCATAACATACGAAATATCATATATTCACCTTGACAGAATTGGGGGAGAAAACGTCAACGCATTCATGCGAATATATAACGTCATCAATTAAATACATAGGCTAGTTATGTGACAAATATCCGTTTAAAAATAGCGGTACAAAGTCATGACATTAAGACTGGATTGATGTTTCCAGCTGGGGACACAACCACAAATTAATAAGTCGGACTCAATATTTAGCCGATTAAATGAAGCCCTCTGAGTGAATTAAATACCCCATAATAGTTATGTAAGTTCGGGCTAGAGGAAAACAAAATGAAGATAGATGATGGCTAGTCTAGCTATTAAAATCATTTAATCAATGTAACTGAATTGACAGAGAGTCTGAAATTGTCGATCCGATGGCTTGCACAGTTTTTTGCACCACATTGGGATAAAGCCCGGTGATAACTGTCCCAACGATCGAATCATTGGCACTTAACATTTGATTAAACCTAGGATTTTCGGTCTAAGGGCGACTTGTATTATATTTGGCTGGTAATGTGAATCGAGCCCAGATTTGTCAGCTAGATTAAACCGACAAAGTTAATGGCAATTCAACAAGTTAAATCCGACTCGTTATCTCCATTCTGATATTTGCTGACGACATGATGAATATCAGATTATTTAACAAGGAGGCAGGGAAGGAATTAACTTTTGGTGAATTAAGTTAACGGTAGTTCAAAGTGTTACGAAATTAAAATGTGGATATATTTCAGATGAAGATAGCAGATAACTTACCGTGTAAGTAGAAAACGTTCTCCATTTTGATCTGTTGATTGAAGCTCTTAATGACCGAGTAGAGGTTGGAGTCCGGTGGGGATGACGTTTTGCTCAGTTCGTTTGTTTCGCTGTCATACATGACTACTTTATGGAAATATCCACTCAGTAATTGCTTACGTTTCGCTTCACATGGAAGTATATTTTCTAGTGAAACAAATCCTCCCGAGCGTCTTTTGAGAATCGGGGGACAGTGGACGTTGACGGCCGTAGATATATGTCCATCATTAAATGCCATGAAAGATCGACAATCCAATATCAGAAGGCACTCGTGGTTCTGAAGAAGAAGGCTAAGATCACTCGCCGTAATCCCTGAATATCGCTCCATTTTACTTTCCCTGTGAAATATACTACGGATAATATGTCTAATATGTTTAAGCTGACTGTTCTCTTAGCTCACTATTGTAGTAAATAAACCGTGCTCGACTGGCCTCGGTGCTTTTATACCCCGTATACAACGCGGATAGCTATCACATCCGCCAGCGTGACCCAGATTCACCGAAATAATGAATGAGCCGAACAACTCAAAACGGTGCACTCAGGAAAATAGTTCTTACAAACAAACAATCAATTTTCCTTTCATCGAATGTTTGAGGTGAATCTTAAAGATTAACTCTTTTGTTTACCAATGGAAACCGACAGGAAGTATTTTTGGAAGTCGGAAACTCATTCAATTTTGGTATCAATCCGCCCTGTGAGAGGCTTTGTTGACATCATGCCATAAAAGGGGCGTGTCAAGTACAACCACGAGCATAATTATCTTCTCCATTCATGAGTAGCACGTGACACGTGGCTATTCGGTCAAACCCTTTTTAAGAGCAATCGTTTCAACTCATTACGAAACATGTATCCTATTGAGAGTCTTTCGTGATATAAAAACAGACTTAACCTAGTTAACATGGAAAACTGCCAACATCGAAAATCTTTATACATGGTACCTGCTTAGTTATTTAAATATTTCACCTAAGACAGGTCATGGCTGAATGAATATCATGCTGTGTTAAACATGAATGAGACGAAGAAAAAACAGGAAGAGTCAAACAGTCGTGCTTATTTTTAAAGACAACTTGTAAACATTGACGTGCGCGAGGTATATCCTTTTGGCAAGGTATCCTTCAACCTTGATTTAATCTGTCACGTGAAAGTTAAAAAGGTGATGACATATGTCTAGATATAATGAAATATTCTCCGTTGGTGATGATCTGAATAGTTTTCATAAATATACATAATTTTTTTCTCCGTCAGATTTCTATATTATTTGACCTTTTTTTTTTAAAGAAGAAAATCGACCCGCATGTCTTTTAGCTATGTTGAATTCTTCTTCTTAGGCGGTTCCACTTTTCTTGTCATGTTTGTTCGGTATTCACGATTTGCCAACAAATGAAAGAAAAGTTTAAGCCACCAATTAGCGTAATTTGAGCTGCCTGACGCAGAGGTGATATATCGATAAAGGATCGATATCGTCTGCATGATCGGTAACAGGTTCATTCAAACCCACAGACATTTACACATCCGCGCCCACGCATGACAAATGCATGCCTTCGTGTTATGATATGAACCAAGGACCTGATGGATGCTGCACGAAACATGTCGACTATAGGAACCATAAACGTGAAGCATGTGTGAAAGAGCATGCACATGCGGTAAACAAGATGAACAGTGAGACAAATACGTCTGACAACTCGGATTTTGTGTCCATGTCCACATTTTATATAGCCCTAGAAAAAAACTTAACAGGGCCCTAGTTTATAGCTAATTATATTATAATCATATACATATTGGACCGACCCCCAAAAGAGCATTTCAGGGAGAGTTAATTATTTTTGTTCAACCATATGAATTCCCTTCTATACAAACCTATAGTATATTTGACCCAATCTTTGACAGAATACAGACATGAGGAGGTGGACCCCACGCGATTTTTGTCCTGGACGCTATGGCCACATTGTGGATTTCTAGGGGGAACAAAAATGAATATTTCATACCAAAAGAATTTCATCAAATTACTATATATGTAAGAAACGAATGATAGTTTGAAAAGAGACATTTTAAAGTGGCATGAACTGCTAAATGTATAGAGAAAATTTCTTTGAAGCAGAATTAGATAAATGCACGTTCGTCATTGATACAAATCTTGATTTTTTTTTTAGAAAAATCCACGAAGTGGAGACGAGGGAGTAGAAATTGAATTCAGGTGGGAGTTTATTTCCAGGAATAGTGAATCTGAAACAGGAAACGAATCGATAATTTATTTGAAACTGACAGTTAATTAGCGTAGTAGGCCCTTTACGTATATTTATTACGATTATCTATACAGAGGTGTAGATCTGTACGCCTTGATCATATTATATCGTGTATTATATAGTAACTGAAGAGTATATTATATAGTAGATAGTTTTCGTATGCATGTGTATATATATATTATTTTCTGATATACCTCTTTTTAACACAATTAGAAACTTGTCTCCATGGTTATTTTAGACAAGAAGATTTTCCCTGTGCCCGTGTGTTTTAGTGATCATAAATATATATTAGTTTGCCTGTGTGTTTTAGTCTTCATAAATATATATATTCGTGAATAAAACTGACATTCCCCATTCTCGGACCAATTTGGTGACGATCTGGCCAAGATTTCAGCCCTGGGTGTCAGGGGCAATACATCTTGTAACCTGTTCAATTTTATTTATATATTCAAGAGAAAACATTCATAACAGAGTTTATAAATTGTCATCTATACATTGATTAGCGGAAAACGTTCGCTTGGCATATGCTCTGTATTCGTACAGAGCATATCATTAATAATGAGGGTGTATTTTCAGAAATATATACGGGCTTGGTTGTCATCTGGCTCGATTTGAATAAATAAAGAAACCCGCTATATATATAATATGATTTTCAACAATGACTGAGAAACTAATACTTTATTTATTCTGACAAGGAAAGGGAAATCTTTGTTAATCTCAGTTTAACGAAATTTTGAAGGAAATAAAATCCATTTTCTTTATTCAGTTTCAGGAACAAACGCCAATGATAGTTAATTATTCAAGAAAAGAACAGGTGCCCTCCAGAACAAAGAAGAAGAACAAGTTCAAAATGAAGGGAATGTAGCCTATGCCAAAGAAAAAACGGCTGGCCCTCTGGTCATGAATTGATGTCGACCAAATAGGCCAAAATAGGCCAAACGTTTAATGACGTCGATCATTAAAAAAAAATATGGTTTGGAGGAATGATATTGTTTGAAGTGACTACTGTTAAGACACGCTTGACTACACATGCCCAATTTCCAGTGCAGTTTAATTGTCATGCGCCAATTTATCCCTCGTGTGACGTCATTGAGGAATCGGTGTATTGAGATACCCGTAAGGTATACAAGGCCGAGGATGAACTGATGGGACTGCAAGTAAAATGTCTCCGTTGTGAATAAATGCATGGGAAGTCATGTAGACCTATATACAATGTATATTTTGTACTTCAAAACACACGTGATACCTTCCAGACGTAAATAACCACGGGGGAAATAAAAAAAATATATATATAGAGAGATGTGGGATTATTAGTATTCTACATAACCTAAAGTAGCCCATAAGTCGTTTGTTGTGCATGGGATTTTCTCTTCAACTGGTATATCCAGCAGACAATTACAAATGCGCAATCTGATCAAGTATGTATAATCGAAGTTTCAAATTTATTTATAGTGGAACATCCATTTATTTTGATCAACCCAATATACTTTGACTGAATACTTATATATATTTTAGATGTGCCCGTGTGTTTTAGTGTTCATAAATATAATTTGGATGGGTTCGAGAAGAGGGAGCTGTTCATATATTGCGGGAGGCGGGATTCACGTGGGAGTTTGCTTGATTGATTGATTGATTGTTTGGTGTTTTACGCCGCACTCAAGATTATTTCACTTATATGGTGGCGTTGCCAGTTTTATTGTGGGAGGAAACCGGGCTCTGTGCCCGGAGGAAACCCACGACCTTCCGCTGGTAACTGGCAACCATCCCACATAGGAGTTTGCTTGAAGGAAACGCGAATCCGAAACAGGATACAAATCAAATATTTATGTAGAAGGGACAGCTGATCAAGGGCGGAAGTTATATATTTATTACATCATCATATAAATAGCAGAACTACACATACACTGTAGACCTACATCATCTTTATTGAGATTTTGGTTCGTTTCTTGTCAGTTTGCTCTAAAATCTTCAGATTATTTATAATTTTCCTTCAATTTCAGCAAATGAAGAAAAGCAGGAGTATTTATGCCAATTTATTCTGGTATATATAAATGTCCCACATCTTATTCTTACATAATCCATAATCCATTCTTACATGTCCTCGCGAGATCTCCTTTAGACGTGGCTATAAGATAGACCTCGTACGTCTTTACCGGACAAAGCACAGGGATTTTCGCGTGCCATGCAGCCATGATGTAGGGTAACATTTTATCAAATAAATATAAAAATACTGACATCACTATGTACGTACATGAATATATATTTTGAATTTACGAAAATGGTAAAGTAGTAACGAAAACGTAAAGTCAATTTCACGAAATAGTCCCATTTTGACGAAAACGGGCAAACTGGCGAGGTTCCCTGTCGATCCGATTCAGCATGAACTGCCCACTGATATAAGCTCCAGGGGGCGTTTCCAATAGCTACAAGTGTGCGATTTAACTAACGATAGCTCTTGCTAAGTGTAAGAGAGTAATAGAAAAGTAGGTATATGCGAGCAAATGCCAGGTAAAATTCACGAACACTTAAAAGTCACATGATCAATTGACCTCCTATGTGAGCTCTCCAACCCCATTCAAATGAATATTTCCGATAAAAATGTCGACAATTGGCCTTAGAGCTTAAATCTGGACTAGGGTAACTTCTAATTTTAGATTGATGTCCAACGTGTTCATGAGTGGAGCTGTAGAAGGGAAGATAGCCGAAGGGTGTTCTGACTGCCTTTTGAGTTAGTCGGAACCCACTTTGGCTATCTTCGCTTGCTACCGGTCGGCTTTGATTTCACGTGCGTAATTCCGTGAAGTTTCCGACTGCCCATAGAGTATCACGAGGATGACGTCTTTATGAAGGTATCACTAATTAAATGGTCGGTTGAAGTTTAACTCCCCATTTAAGATTATTTCACTGAGATGATGGCGTTGCCAGGTTTAGTGGGGAAGGAAACCGGGTTTGAGAAACCTTCGACCAGGCTACCGTGAAGATATGAATTAAGGCGTCTGGTCTGAAGAATCGACTAGCATGCATATGTTACTTGTTTATTCAGTTGATAGAGATACTGATTAATTTATAATCATCTGTATCGGGTACAAATTGTTTTTCTCCGTTTACCATTCAATTGTGACAATAAATCATTTATGACCATAGCTTTTCCAGGTTTAGTGGGGGAGTACTTGGCAACTCTTCCATTCAGGAATTTTTCAATATTTATTTCGTCTGAGTGATTAACCAGTTCATTCTTGGGAATTTTGCTGCATATAAAACTATACCGTAACGTAGGCCTACTTCTTCAAGACTGGTGTCTTCTGACTGGGTTTTCACTCGAACGACCTATGTGGGATGGTTGCCAGTTACCACCGGTAGGTCGTGGGTTTCCTCCGGGCATAGAGCCCGGTTTCCTCCCACAATAAAACTGGCAACGCCGCCATATAAGTAAAATAATCTTGAGCGCGGCGTAAAACACCAAACAATCAATCAATCAAGACTGGTATCGATGAAAAGCTTTTATTTTGTAGCTTCTGATAAATATATCCCACAATTAGTTGATTTGGTTTCAGCGAAATTTTCTTTATACTTGTCAGCTCGTGCCAATGATTTAGAAGTATATATATTCTACTGACCAAGGCTAAGCTCCTGTCAGTCGTCAACCTAATGAGATATCATAAGTTTGGTTTGTTACAACAATTTATGATGGGGTATAAAGGTCTAAATGATATTCCCCTTTTTTTAAACACAATTAGAAACTTGTCTCCATGGTTATTTTAGACAAGAAGATTTTCCCTGTGCCCGTGTGTTTTAGTGATCATAAATATATTTAGGTTTAGTACAACAATTTATGATGGGGTATAAAGGTCTAAATGATATACTTCTTTTTAACACAATTAGAAACTTGTCTCCGTGGTTATTTTAGACAAGAAGATTTTCCCTGTGCCCGTGTGTTTAAGTGATCATAAATATATTTAGGTTTAGTACAACAATTTATGATGGGGTATAAAGGTCTAAATGATATACTTCTTTTTAACACAATTAGAAACTTGTCTCCGTGGTTATTTTAGACAAGAAGATTTTCCCTGTGCCCGTGTGTTTTAGTGTTCATAAATATATTTAGAAAATACTATCCCACTGTGGTTAAATATGTTTATAAATTAAACGGTACCAACAAGACGAGAGCACTTGGTTGAACCCAAGACTCTCTTCAAAACAGCAGCATTTCCATGGACAGAGTTTACTACGAAACTTGTTTTCCTGGAATTGGGTTAAGTTAGGCCTAAGTGTTTTTGCAGCCGTATGGTACCTATTTGTTGTTGTCAATGTTATTTGTTTTCCCTCAAACTAGGCAAATAGTGTTAGTGAGAATAAAGTAAATATTTTTTGTATTATTTGCACACTCTAAAGCAAATATACTTTTGTCCATGATGTAGAGAATAACAAGGTTGTATATCAATCTCTAACATAGTTTTCTTAATTAGGTTACCGTATTACAGAAATCCTAGGGTTTTGGTCATTTTATCGACCTATATATGGCGTCAACCTAATAAATTATCATGGGTTTTGGTTTATTGTAACAACTTATGATTGGGTATAAAGGTCTACATGATATGCCCCTTTTTAACACAATAAGAAACTTGTCTCCATGGTTATTTTAGACAAAAAGATTTTACCTGTGCCCTTGTGTTCATAAATATATATATTCATAGACACTAAAACACACGGGCACAGGGAAAATCTTATTGACTAAAATAACCATGGAGACAGTTTCTACTTGTGTTAAAAGAGGGCATGTCATTATGCTAATTGCCGTCTTTGCTTTACAAGGGGTCGGATTTTTTTTTGCAACTTGACAAGCAGGGGCTTCTCAGTAAAATAACTACGTTATCACATTCATGTTAGCGAACATAAGAATGTTTAATACTTATTGGTCTTTCATCTGGAAAAAAATTGCGAGCTATGAAACCGAAATGTATATATACATGTAGTTATGTCCAGATTATTTTGTGTTTAAGATATGGACTCCATATAGCTTTTTGAATTCTTTTAAATTTCATTTCAAAGCATTTTTAGCCAAACTAGACAACTAAATATAAAAATCAAATTTTAACATGTTCTATGTAAGACTGCAAATAAACTAATTCATATATCGTTGTGATTTTATCTATAAAAGAAATGGTAGCCATGTTTTTTAGTGCATGATATAGGGTTTTTTTTATATATTTGTCGTAAATATAATCAGAAATAAATAAACTTCTATCTCATCCTTTAAAATTAGAATCATAAAAATCCATAGATTGCAATTAGATTTAAAGCCAGCAATTAAGATAAGATTTGTTTTTAATCCGTATATATGACTATGCGGGTATTAGGCCCTACATGTAGTTCAAGCCGGAAATTAAAGGTTGCTGCTGTTTCGGGCCAACCTGTTTCCTTGTTATTTTAGACGGACACAGGCGTTATCAAATACCATTCAGTATCCTGTTTTGTAGATAAATTTTACATTTTGACATTTTCATGTGGGTTCTTAATGCTTTCGTCAACTTTCCTCTGACATTTATACTCAAGTCACAAATAACATAGCTTCCGGTGATGTTATAGAACCCATAATCAAATGTTCTATTTTACGGCATTTTTTTAGTGATTTTCATAACTTCTGATCGTCACGACAGCAAGAGGCTTCGACGGTCATCAAAAATCTAAATGATTGGCGTTGGAATGAGGAAAATCCGTACAGTTTGTGTCCTGTACGAACCGAAAACGTCTTCGAAAAGTAAACAAAATACAAATAACCGGGAGTCCGGGCCGACCATTCATTCATTCTCGTACATTTTCGAGACTAGAAGCACTAAAAAGCTTTTGAATTATACGTCTTGAGAAAAATAGGCAATAATTTCAACATTCTGTTTTAACGTCAAAATATCAACATTTTGGCAGCTCATAAAATATATCCGCAGTCCGCAGCCGAAAAATATAGAAGCTGTGTTCTATTTAAGTACAAAATCAGATTAAAAGCCGGAACAGGCGTCAGAATCGGCCGTGAGTAAATCTGTGGAAAAAGTTAGCGAAAATGATTCAGTGAATGCATGAATTGGTTATTAAAAAAATGAATGATCCGAAAGATTAAATAAAAGGAACAACGAATGAATGAATTGATGGTCTCTCAGACAGTAGGTCTCATAAAATGGTTAATGTATTATAGTTGGTATCAGACGCAGTCTAAAATCAGAAGTCCAGATGTAGCCTCTAGGATCAAAGTGGCCATTCAAGTCCATAGGAATGGGGTTGGAGAGTTCATTCTAGAGGTCAACCGATGTCGATGTGACGTTTGATTCGACAAAACAACAGCATCATGAAATTCAACCTGGCGTCTGCTCGCATTAACCCGATTTTTTAATTCCTCTTTTATCCTCGGCTTGAGATGTTGTTAGTTAAATCTGACATTTCAGACACTACCGTTATTGCAATAAAATTGCAAATGCCTCGTTGAGATTATAACAGTGGACAGTTCAAAATGAATCGAATCGACAGGGAGCATCGCCATCTTGCCTTATTTCGTCAAAATGGAACTATTTCGCGAAATTTACTCTCCGTTTTAGTTACGCGTTTAACTTTTTTTTTTTAATTCCAAGTGTAGTTATTTACGTATATATAACGTGATGCCAGGGTACCGTTAGGCCTACTATAATCGTTTCGGATATCTTTTAAAATTGTTACCCAAGCTGGCATATACAAATTCATACGCTATATCGTGTGAATGCATTTGAGGTTTATCCTAGCCACGTCTAAAGTAGATCCAGCGAGAATACGATTAATACCAGGAGCTGATGTAATCTAAACAGAGCAGATAATATTCGCAAGCGAGATTTACTTCTGAAACCAAAGGGAGGTAAGCATGTGGGCAGATTTAGAGCTGCTGCAAGGTTGGAACCGATCCGAGTAATTAGAGAGTATCATATCACTTATCTATCTTCTCCTTCCATCACCGTTTAGTCTGATAATTATCATTGATTGGATAGGCGTGGGCAGAGAAGATTATGTGAGCAGAGATAGAGTTTTAGTCAATTAATAACTAATAGTCGACATGTCATTCACGTCAAACAAACGGTCGATATTGAAGCGATAAATAAATAAATAAATCATTTATGACTCAGCTTTTAAACTGAAGTTAAAGTGACATGAGCTACCAAAAGCTAAATATTTCGTTGAAGCAGGATTAGTTAATTGTTCAAATTTTTATCAATAAGTGCAAAATAAGAGCTCTCGGCTGATATCAAGCTCATGAGTGTATGCTAAGATCTAGTTTTATAAGAATTAAAAATTGTCTC
The DNA here is from genome assembly GCA_963971465.1 of Lepidochitona cinerea. Classification (NCBI taxonomy): domain Eukaryota; kingdom Metazoa; phylum Mollusca; class Polyplacophora; order Chitonida; family Tonicellidae; genus Lepidochitona; species Lepidochitona cinerea. Next base: position 42,984,223 of record OZ020553.1, read on the forward strand.
TTTGGTGCTGAGAAGTTAATCTTCGCATGCATTATAAAGCGAAGGGGAGGTAAGCATGTGGGCACGATTGGTGCTGAGAATCTAACATACACTCCATACCGTTTGCATCCTATAGAGCCCGGATTACCCCCGTTATTAATAATCAGGTCTACTTTATTGATCAGTAAATGTTTTTGGTGTCACAAAGTCCTAGCTTGTTAGACTGCATGTATCGTGTTATATCTGGGATGAATATTCATCCCAGGTTATATACACTCAATATGAACACTAAATCACACATAGGCCTACAGACAAAGGGAAAATCTTCTTGTCTAAAATGACCATGGAGACAAGTTTCTAATTGTGTTAAAAATATGTATATCATTCAGACCTTTATACCGAATCATAAGTTGTTGTAATAAACTAAAACCCATGATATTTCATTGTGTTGACGATAGACAGGAGTTTGGGTTTAGTCAGAAAAATTTTCCGGAACACTTTGTATATATTGACAATATATAGGCCTATATGTATGTAAGTTGACTTGTGTGTTATTTGTTTTCATTTATCGGACGTTTTCTGTGGACCTCTACATGTATCAGGAATATAAAGTTATTATATCCTTAATATTATATGAAGTCCGCCAGAATGAACCTGAAATCCTTTATACTTGCGGCGGTAGCTTGTTCTGAAAGATCTATTTGCCCGCACTAAATTCCAAAGGTTGTCTACACCTAGGAACCAAATTAGGCCTACATATTTTCCGTTTCTTTTCCCATTATCATATTTTGTTCAATTTCCGTTTACCCGACTTCTTGCCATAGCTGAAGATACAATTTTGTCAATATATAACACGTTATTTTAGACAAGAAGATTTTCCCTGTGCCCGTGTGTTATAGTGTTAAAAAAGATATAACAAAATATTTCAGAAAAAAAGTTTACTGACAAAGACCAAACTCGTGTCTGTCTTAAACCTAATAAAGTATTATTGGTTTTGGTGTATTACAACTACCTATGACTGGGTACAAAGGTCTAAAATCTAAATGATATACTCTGTTCTAACATAACAAGAAACTTGTCTCCATGGTTAATTTAGTCAAGAAGATTTTCCCTGTGCCCATGTGTTTTAGTGTCTATAAATATATAAATATATATAATGGTCTAAAATAAACTGATACGTCTATAAGTGTTGGGCGTCAAGCCCGGTGTAAATTTACACCCACGATTATAATGGGGTCGAATGGCTATCGACAGATTATGTCATTAGATCGCGTCAGCTCTAAAACGGAGCATGACGGCAAGTTGATTAACAATGCCTTTATGCTGCTCTCTCATTTCCTGTGTTACATGGCGAAATATCACTGAGTGAGAAAATAAGTCTGATGACTGGTGTTGCCATTGATTAAACCCAGTTGCGGGACTTCTTTCAAGATGGCCGCTGGGAGATGTGCTTTATTGATCGAACAAAAGAAAATCAATAGATGGATTCAGTGTTTGCTATGACTCACCCGTTAAGTAAAACCTTTACGGTACCAATAGAACGGAACGCTGCACAATTCCAGGAGGAATCAATGTTCTGTCTTTTAATGACTGCAGCTTTGGGAATAGGCGCTCTTTGTCCTATATGGTATGATAATCTCGGAAAATCCATGAATGAAGGATGACCATGAGGTATGAATGAAGGAATAATTAAATAAATTATAAAATGAATGAATGAATGAATGAATGAATGAATGAATGAACGAACGAACGGGTGAATAAAGGAACGAAAAATTGATAAATGAATGGATTCCGGATGGTCTAACGATGAATGAATTTTTGTTGAAAGAATGATTGAATGAATAAATGGTTTTACCTGACAGACTGGTTGACGAAGACGTGCTTGAATAAATGATATGGGGTTATTGATTTATTTGTTTATCTACTTAATGTTTATATACGAATTCTTCAAATAGTCATCTATATTTATTTATCGGCGTTACTCGTCGAATTAATGAATTAAATACATTTACATGAAAATCGAGATAAATATATATTTTCTAGATAAATACATAGGCCTATTTATCTTCAACTCCACGGAGCGAAGAAATTGTTCCAGAAGAGACGAACACAGAAAAATTATATATATATCGGCAAATAACGATCGATTGTATGCAAATTCAAATAATGCTAGGAAATAATGTACTTTGAAACTATACACTTTGCATGCAGGACGGCCTGACTACACCGTTCGAATGACTTCATATATCGTGATGACATGGTTCATTGAAAGTGAGCAATTGTCAAACATTCACATTGACTGGCCAATAAACTGCTTTGTCAATAATGTAAATGTTTTCAGTCAATCGTGCAGAGATATATCATTATGTATTCGGGCAAGTATATACTAAACACACACAAGCCTCTTATATAATATAACTATATATAGAGCTAATATTATCAAACCAATATGTAGTCCTTAAAGTGACATGAGCTGCCAGAATTCACATTTTTTCCTAATATCTGATCGTCATGACAGTAACAGGCTTTGAAGGCCATCGAAAAAGTAAATGATTGGCGTTGAAATGGGAGAAATACATAAAGTCTGCGGCCAATATGAACCGAAATAGTGTCCGAAAAGTATACACAATTTAAATAACCGGGACGACCATTCATTCATTCTAAGCCAAAGTTAGTTCAAAACAATACTTCATCGTTCATTCTCGAAACTAGAAGTACTAAAAAGCCTCTGAATTGTACGTCTTGAGAGAAATAGCAAATAATTTCAACATTTTGGCAGCTCATGCCACTTTAAGATATGAAGTCTTAAAATGAGTGAAATTAACATATAGGCTTCAATCGGATACTTTAAAACTTTGGAGAGGTTCCTTTAAGTAGAGGGCAATATGGGTGTTCCAGCACACTTCAAGTGAGTCAAATGACGTCACAATACCTTTATAAAAAATTTGCCGCGAGGCATTGACCTAATTACATATGCACCCAGTCTAGTGCAGGTCTATTAAGGGACGTGCGCATCAGTCACGGAAAAAATATGCTTAGTAATGCAATACTGGTCTAAAGGATCAATTAAACCGACTGACACTGGTGATAGACAATAGATAATAAACGAATGTATAAATAACCTTGGACAGTATTACCTCAACGTATAGATCATATCGGTAAGTATGTGTACATCAGAGCCGGACGGCCTCGGGGGGCAGATGCATCGGACCGTATCCAATTAAGTCGACTGCCACAGAGACGTGTGCGTCCAACCGTAACAAATTAACGGAATAGAATATCTCGAGTAATGCAGTCCCGCCGCACAACTAATTAAAATCTTAGCTCCTAGTCATTGGTCACGGTTCGCCGCATGTCTTATTAAAATCTAAGCTCGCGGCTATCGGTTCACTACGGTACACATGTCATTAAGAGTAGAATCTAAGTTATTTATTAAATTATCTCAGTGGCATTGCATATCAAAAATATACTACGTATAATACTTAAGTCTTAACCACTGGTCATCAACCCGGAAGTCACCGGAAGTGAAGCGGAAGTGACCGGAAGTGAACCGGAAGTGTACCGGAAGTGACTGGAAGTAACCTGAAGTAACCGGAAGTGACCGGAAATAACCCGGAAGTGACCGGAAGTGACCGGAAATAACCCGGAAGTGGACAGGAAGTAACCGGAAGTGACCGGAAATAACCCGGAAGTGGACCGGAAGTAACCGGAAGTGAACCGGAAGTGACCGGAAATAACCCGGAAGTGACCGGAAGTGGACCGGAATTAACCGGAAGTCACCGGAAATAACCCGGAAGTGACCGGAAGTGAACCGGAAGTGACCCGGAAGTGACCAGAAATAACCCGGGAGTCATCGGAAGTGGACCGGAAGTAACCGGAAGTGAACCGGAAGTGACCCGGAAGTGACCGAAAATAACCCGGAAGTAACCGGAAGTTACCGGAAATAACCCGGAAGTCACCGGAAGTGAACCGGAAATAGACCGGAAGTGACTGGAAATAACCCGAAAGTCACCGGAAGTGGACCGGAAGTAACCGGAAATAGACCGGAAGTGACTGGAAATAACCCGGAAGTCACCGGAAATGGACCGGAAGCAACCGGAAGTGGACCGGAAGTGACCGGAAATGGATATTCTCATTAGAGAAAAACACTGTGTGGAACGAGAGAATTATGAAATTTATAGAAAAAGAAACCGATTTAAACTAAAATTATTTGTTACAATGCATTTTGGGAGAATAAAATATGATATATATAAAATTGAATTTTTAAGAGCGTTGTCATTATAACTATGGGTGGAAAACTTAGCCGTAATACGAAGCGAAATAGCGGTATCGCCGGTGTATGTTATAACTATAGGGATCAGCCTATTGTTCTTAAAGGCCCACTTGCCGCCGTAGCCTGTTTAGGCCACGTATAAATAGTAATAGACTCCGGCTTTAGGTATCAGCCAATCAAATGATTGCGCCTTCCCGAAAAAAATATATGCATATCAAAAATATGCTATGTATAATACTTAAGTCTTGACCACTGGTCATCAACCCGGAAGTGACCGGAAGTGAACCGGAAGTGTACCAGAAGTGACAGGAAGTAACCGGAAGTGAACCGGAATTGACCCGGAAGTGACCGAAAATAACCCGGAAGTAACCGGAAGTTACCGGAAATAACCCGGAAGTGAACCGGAAATAGACCGGAAGTGACTGGAAATAACCCGAAAGTCACCGGAAGTGGACCGGAAGTCAACCGGAAATAGACATTCTCATTAGAGGTATCAAAGCATAGTCCACTGTTACAATAGACACCACAAAAAAAAAATCAACATTGATAAACAAATAGAAAACCTTTTTTAAACAAATTATTCAATTAATCAACGTACAAATACTAATAGACTCCGGCTTTAGGTCAAATCCAAGCTCGCGGATATCGGTCGCGCTTCGCTACACATTTGATTAAGATTCGATTCGTACCTATATATCGCTATAACACCGCATTCATCACTCGCAATGGCACCTTTCATGGACCAACATCTCGCTCGTGATTTCAAAAATACCGTAATGAATAGAACTGGGTTGGATAAGATGCTCAACAGCATACGCACTTTAGAAAGTTATAAAACTGTTGTGAATGAAATGTTCGATGACGGGGTCGTGAACGAAGGTCGCCTGTTTGTTTTACATTTTTTCACGGATGAAGTGTGTCTTCTTTTACCCGAGGATATTGCCCGTGAGATTAAAGAATATCACGCTTGGATAAATCAGGAAAAGAGACGAAAACTTTCCTTCTGGAAATACTTTCCACTAATACTCGGACTGTGTTGTATAACTTTATGTATAATTCTATAGAGCGATGGCCACATTTGTAACAAGAATTGTAGTCGTCGACACGACATGAAACACTGTGTGGAACGAGAGAATTATGAACTTTATAGAAAAAGAAACCGATTTAAACTAAAATTATTTGTTACAATGCATTTTGGGAGAATAAAATATGATATATATAAAATTGAATTTTTAAGAGCGTTGTCATTATAACTATGGGTGGTAAACTAAGCCGTAATACGAAGCGAAATAGCGGTATCGCCGGTGTATGTTATAAATATAGGGATCAGCCTATTGTTCTTAAAGGCCCACTTGCCGCCGTAACCTGTTTAAATTTGTTAAGAAAACCAATTTACATGAGCTTACCACGACTAATACAACTAAACTTAAACATAGGACCCATAACACATGTCTAGTTAGCTTTAGAGTGTAGAAATGGGGTGAAAAACAAACGAAGAATCGAAGCCTGATTACAACAACAACGATCAGTGTCGGTCAACTATCGTGTTGGATTACCCTCATTTCAGGCCTTTTTATCTGTGGTTTAGACTCAAACAATTATCAGCAGGCTTTTCCAGTCGCTGTTAACCGATCGTCAGTCTGTATTTCTCAGATAAATAGGCCTACATAAAATTACACTGTGTCGTTAGTTCACTCACTCGACTAAAACATAAAATCGTCAATAGGGGACAGTTTGGTTTGTTTACGTTACGGGCACCTAACAATTCAAATTTTCAAATTCAAATTAAAAATACAAAGTGACGTCCAAACTTTTAAATTTTGGTAAAAATAGAAAGTTCCTAACTTATATTGTCTGGGGAAAATACAGAAAACGGACTTTCTTTTTTAATGTAAACAATATTCCTAATTTTCGCGACAAGTGTGCCTTTTAACTCTCATACCATGTTATAAGTATAGGGATCAGCCTACTGTTCTTAAACTCTCATATCATGTTATAAGTATAGGGATCAGCCTATTGTGAGAGTGAGATTGCATGCTGTCCAGTTATTCGACTGCTTTGAAACAACTACTGGACTTAAAAGGTAAGCCAGCGGAAAAACTGATGCCTACTCTCCACCACAAAACAAATTACGTCGTTCACTATAGAAACTTGAAATTCTACTTGGCCAAGGGCATGGTATTGACGAAAATACATCGGGGAGTCGAATTTACACAATCCGCCTGGCTGAAGTCGTATATCGATTTCAACACCGAGAAACGTAAAGCGACCAGGAACGATTTCGAAAAAGATTTGTTTAAACTCATGAACAACAGCGTGTTCGGGAAAACAATGGAAAACCTCCGGAATAGAACCCGCATAGAATTAGTGCGAGATGAGGCGAAACTGGAAAAATTTGTTTATTAATATGAACTAAATCATATTATTTATATAAGGTTCGCTTAGCCCATAAATTGCTATTCAAATCAAACGGTGTTGAAATAAATCGGTTGTTCGAAAATAGTCTGACTATATCAATGCTTATCGCGATTGTGACATTTTCAATAATTACAGATACAGAATGATTTTTCAACAATTTCATAATAACTAGAACAAAGCGGTTAAAGAAACGACACCAAACTAAGCTTAGTTTAACATGGTAAATCGTTATATTTAAAATAAAATATAATAAAATAATAAAAATAAAAAAACCCGATCACCTTTACTCTATAATAACGTCCAACACAATATCCAGAATCATCGATATCTCCCTCACCGAGTCGGCATTGATGGCGTCATTCTCGGGGTCACTCATATCCGAAACGAGGATTGACCTCGCTTCATCTAACGCCCGCTCTAACATGCGACGGAGTTGTTCCCTGAATAGAAAGAAAAAAAAAAGTCTGAGATAGTTAAAGACTAACAGTTAAAACAGAGTTGATATATAGAATTCCTGATTGATCCATGTTTTAAACCGCGCTAAAAAATCCTTTTAACTTTATATTGACATAACAAGGTTTATTGCGAGAGGGAAACCGAACTATAAATCCACGACCTCCCTCGGGATCTAACAACCATCTCACACGACCCTCTCGAAGAAACGTAACGAACGATAAGATTAATACATCCTTACAACGGCTCAATCGCTGCTTCATACATTAATAGCGACTTCTAAGAAGAACAGTTTGAAAATCCGAGTTTACTATTAACCATAATGGAATTCTAGGCCTACATACCCGAAAACTAAATTCTACACTATTGAATATTAGAGTTAGCCAACATTCAGATGTCATAGTCAAAAGCCGACACCGTTTAAATTATAATATAACCGTCTACGAAAAAGAAAAAAACAAACAGTAACATACCAATCGATATTTCGACTGAGAGTTGTTGTTGATGTTGAGTCGGGAGGGGAAAAGAGTTTTTCATCACTTCAACATATAGATGGGAAAATATTGCTATTTTATGTTCAAAAACCTATAGACAGTCTCTGGAGTCACATATTTGACCTATCATATAGGGACCCTACTAATACTTTTGCGTATCGAACTACCATTACATTCTATCGATCACTCGCTTTAAGTGAATAAGAGTCAGGTTGGAAAAGCGTCACAATTAGGCTACACAATCAAAGTCTAACACTTGCGAACGTTAAACAGATTGTCAAATGTAAGGTAATAAACTCACTCGAGCGATTGAGAGATTTTAATAGTATACTTCCGGAAAGTAATACAGATCTAATTGTTTAAGTATCGCATATAAGATGTATTTAACGTATCGAATCTAATCTACCTCTAAAATTATAAAAAGGTACTTACGATGATTCAGTCAAATCTATGACGTCTATTTGAGACATTCTACAATCTGCAACTGAAATAGATGAGACGTGTTCAAATTAAATTCATAAAGAGAAACGTCTCGTTTTACATTTACTTATCCCAACATCAATACCTATAATACGCTTTCATTTGTAGATATTCAAACATTTTTTAAAAAATTCGCCCGTATTTATGGTTAGATATCGAAGAATTAAGCTAACGGTGTCATATACACTACGGGTAATTGACATTTTGACAATCATTAAGAATGAAGCCACGTGTGTTCAATGATGTGTAACGCCACGCGTTCCACATTAGTCGGGTTAGATAACAAACTGCCAACGGCTAAATTCTATTGAGACAAACTGATAAATTACTAATCAAACCGTCTTTAACTGTTCTATCCTATTTCAAATTATAACTATATTGTCTGAGATAAAGGTAAACTTACCAATTGCTCGTCTTTAACAAAACGTTAGAGATGAGCGGTTTGAATCGTTGTGTTTCAAACGACGTTTTATAGTCAGAAATAAGTCGCGTTTCGCTAATGTATCAGAAAACTACACAACGCAAAATTAATGAGAAAAAAATCGCTGACGCGCTAGGGAAGAAACCCCAAGGTTGAGATTAAATACCAGCCTATTATGTCGGAGAAAATATAAAGAGGGGAAAACATAGTTTCAAAATAGTGATGAATTAGATACGTTCACTGTCCCAAGGCGCTTTAGACCAGCCTGTACAATCTTACGTACTGATAGTTAATCAAAAAATAGCTACACCGGCAAATAAAAACAAAGCTCGATTTATATTGTACGTATCAATAAAGAAAGAGGGACGGTAGAAAGAAATGAATGAGCGCTTTTACCCGGTCCAAAAACATTAGTCCATAGAAATAAAATAATTACATCCATCCAATCAAAAAATGCGTTGCAAGCATTCGGTGTGAGAAGACCAACATATTTAAAACCAACAGTAAAAATACGCAAACAAACATCACCTCTAAAACAATCCGAGAAACTATCATGGAAACGGGGAAAAAAATCTGCTTTCTCGGATTGTTTTAGAGGTGATGTTTGTTTGCGTATTTTTACTGTTGGTTTTAAATATGTTGGTCTTCTCACACCGAATGCTTGCAACGCATTTTTTGATTGGATGGATGTAATTATTTTATTTCTATGGACTAATGTTTTTGGACCGGGTAAAAGCGCTCATTCATTTCTTTCTACCGTCCCTCTTTCTTTATTGATACGTACAATATAAATCGAGCTTTGTTTTTATTTGCCGGTGTAGCTATTTTTTGATTAACTATCAGTACGTAAGATTGTACAGGCTGGTCTAAAGCGCCTTGGGACAGTGAACGTATCTAATTCATCACTATTTTGAAACTATGTTTTCCCCTCTTTATATTTTCTCCGACATAATAGGCTGGTATTTAATCTCAACCTTGGGGTTTCTTCCCTAGCGCGTCAGCGATTTTTTTCTCATTAATTTTGCGTTGTGTAGTTTTCTGATACATTAGCGAAACGCGACTTATTTCTGACTATAAAACGTCGTTTGAAACACAACGATTCAAACCGCTCATCTCTAACGTTTTGTTAAAGACGAGCAATTGGTAAGTTTACCTTTATCTCAGACAATATAGTTATAATTTGAAATAGGATAGAACAGTTAAAGACGGTTTGATTAGTAATTTATCAGTTTGTCTCAATAGAATTTAGCCGTTGGCAGTTTGTTATCTAACCCGACTAATGTGGAACGCGTGGCGTTACACATCATTGAACACACGTGGCTTCATTCTTAATGATTGTCAAAATGTCAATTACCCGTAGTGTATATGACACCGTTAGCTTAATTCTTCGATATCTAACCATAAATACGGGCGAATTTTTTAAAAAATGTTTGAATATCTACAAATGAAAGCGTATTATAGGTATTGATGTTGGGATAAGTAAATGTAAAACGAGACGTTTCTCTTTATGAATTTAATTTGAACACGTCTCATCTATTTCAGTTGCAGATTGTAGAATGTCTCAAATAGACGTCATAGATTTGACTGAATCATCGTAAGTACCTTTTTATAATTTTAGAGGTAGATTAGATTCGATACGTTAAATACATCTTATATGCGATACTTAAACAATTAGATCTGTATTACTTTCCGGAAGTATACTATTAAAATCTCTCAATCGCTCGAGTGAGTTTATTACCTTACATTTGACAATCTGTTTAACGTTCGCAAGTGTTAGACTTTGATTGTGTAGCCTAATTGTGACGCTTTTCCAACCTGACTCTTATTCACTTAAAGCGAGTGATCGATAGAATGTAATGGTAGTTCGATACGCAAAAGTATTAGTAGGGTCCCTATATGATAGGTCAAATATGTGACTCCAGAGACTGTCTATAGGTTTTTGAACATAAAATAGCAATATTTTCCCATCTATATGTTGAAGTGATGAAAAACTCTTTTCCCCTCCCGACTCAACATCAACAACAACTCTCAGTCGAAATATCGATTGGTATGTTACTGTTTGTTTTTTTCTTTTTCGTAGACGGTTATATTATAATTTAAACGGTGTCGGCTTTTGACTATGACATCTGAATGTTGGCTAACTCTAATATTCAATAGTGTAGAATTTAGTTTTCGGGTATGTAGGCCTAGAATTCCATTATGGTTAATAGTAAACTCGGATTTTCAAACTGTTCTTCTTAGAAGTCGCTATTAATGTATGAAGCAGCGATTGAGCCGTTGTAAGGATGTATTAATCTTATCGTTCGTTACGTTTCTTCGAGAGGGTCGTGTGAGATGGTTGTTAGATCCCGAGGGAGGTCGTGGATTTATAGTTCGGTTTCCCTCTCGCAATAAACCTTGTTATGTCAATATAAAGTTAAAAGGATTTTTTAGCGCGGTTTAAAACATGGATCAATCAGGAATTCTATATATCAACTCTGTTTTAACTGTTAGTCTTTAACTATCTCAGACTTTTTTTTTTCTTTCTATTCAGGGAACAACTCCGTCGCATGTTAGAGCGGGCGTTAGATGAAGCGAGGTCAATCCTCGTTTCGGATATGAGTGACCCCGAGAATGACGCCATCAATGCCGACTCGGTGAGGGAGATATCGATGATTCTGGATATTGTGTTGGACGTTATTATAGAGTAAAGGTGATCGGGTTTTTTTATTTTTATTATTTTATTATATTTTATTTTAAATATAACGATTTACCATGTTAAACTAAGCTTAGTTTGGTGTCGTTTCTTTAACCGCTTTGTTCTAGTTATTATGAAATTGTTGAAAAATCATTCTGTATCTGTAATTATTGAAAATGTCACAATCGCGATAAGCATTGATATAGTCAGACTATTTTCGAACAACCGATTTATTTCAACACCGTTTGATTTGAATAGCAATTTATGGGCTAAGCGAACCTTATATAAATAATATGATTTAGTTCATATTAATAAACAAATTTTTCCAGTTTCGCCTCATCTCGCACTAATTCTATGCGGGTTCTATTCCGGAGGTTTTCCATTGTTTTCCCGAACACGCTGTTGTTCATGAGTTTAAACAAATCTTTTTCGAAATCGTTCCTGGTCGCTTTACGTTTCTCGGTGTTGAAATCGATATACGACTTCAGCCAGGCGGATTGTGTAAATTCGACTCCCCGATGTATTTTCGTCAATACCATGCCCTTGGCCAAGTAGAATTTCAAGTTTCTATAGTGAACGACGTAATTTGTTTTGTGGTGGAGAGTAGGCATCAGTTTTTCCGCTGGCTTACCTTTTAAGTCCAGTAGTTGTTTCAAAGCAGTCGAATAACTGGACAGCATGCAATCTCACTCTCACAATAGGCTGATCCCTATACTTATAACATGATATGAGAGTTTAAGAACAGTAGGCTGATCCCTATACTTATAACATGGTATGAGAGTTAAAAGGCACACTTGTCGCGAAAATTAGGAATATTGTTTACATTAAAAAAGAAAGTCCGTTTTCTGTATTTTCCCCAGACAATATAAGTTAGGAACTTTCTATTTTTACCAAAATTTAAAAGTTTGGACGTCACTTTGTATTTTTAATTTGAATTTGAAAATTTGAATTGTTAGGTGCCCGTAACGTAAACAAACCAAACTGTCCCCTATTGACGATTTTATGTTTTAGTCGAGTGAGTGAACTAACGACACAGTGTAATTTTATGTAGGCCTATTTATCTGAGAAATACAGACTGACGATCGGTTAACAGCGACTGGAAAAGCCTGCTGATAATTGTTTGAGTCTAAACCACAGATAAAAAGGCCTGAAATGAGGGTAATCCAACACGATAGTTGACCGACACTGATCGTTGTTGTTGTAATCAGGCTTCGATTCTTCGTTTGTTTTTCACCCCATTTCTACACTCTAAAGCTAACTAGACATGTGTTATGGGTCCTATGTTTAAGTTTAGTTGTATTAGTCGTGGTAAGCTCATGTAAATTGGTTTTCTTAACAAATTTAAACAGGTTACGGCGGCAAGTGGGCCTTTAAGAACAATAGGCTGATCCCTATATTTATAACATACACCGGCGATACCGCTATTTCGCTTCGTATTACGGCTTAGTTTACCACCCATAGTTATAATGACAACGCTCTTAAAAATTCAATTTTATATATATCATATTTTATTCTCCCAAAATGCATTGTAACAAATAATTTTAGTTTAAATCGGTTTCTTTTTCTATAAAGTTCATAATTCTCTCGTTCCACACAGTGTTTCATGTCGTGTCGACGACTACAATTCTTGTTACAAATGTGGCCATCGCTCTATAGAATTATACATAAAGTTATACAACACAGTCCGAGTATTAGTGGAAAGTATTTCCAGAAGGAAAGTTTTCGTCTCTTTTCCTGATTTATCCAAGCGTGATATTCTTTAATCTCACGGGCAATATCCTCGGGTAAAAGAAGACACACTTCATCCGTGAAAAAATGTAAAACAAACAGGCTACCTTCGTTCACGACCCCGTCATCGAACATTTCATTCACAACAGTTTTATAACTTTCTAAAGTGCGTATGCTGTTGAGCATCTTATCCAACCCAGTTCTATTCATTACGGTATTTTTGAAATCACGAGCGAGATGTTGGTCCATGAAAGGTGCCATTGCGAGTGATGAATGCGGTGTTATAGCGATATATAGGTACGAATCGAATCTTAATCAAATGTGTAGCGAAGCGCGACCGATATCCGCGAGCTTGGATTTGACCTAAAGCCGGAGTCTATTAGTATTTGTACGTTGATTAATTGAATAATTTGTTTAAAAAAGGTTTTCTATTTGTTTATCAATGTTGATTTTTTTTTTGTGGTGTCTATTGTAACAGTGGACTATGCTTTGATACCTCTAATGAGAATGTCTATTTCCGGTTGACTTCCGGTCCACTTCCGGTGACTTTCGGGTTATTTCCAGTCACTTCCGGTCTATTTCCGGTTCACTTCCGGGTTATTTCCGGTAACTTCCGGTTACTTCCGGGTTATTTTCGGTCACTTCCGGGTCAATTCCGGTTCACTTCCGGTTACTTCCTGTCACTTCTGGTACACTTCCGGTTCACTTCCGGTCACTTCCGGGTTGATGACCAGTGGTCAAGACTTAAGTATTATACATAGCATATTTTTGATATGCATATATTTTTTTCGGGAAGGCGCAATCATTTGATTGGCTGATACCTAAAGCCGGAGTCTATTACTATTTATACGTGGCCTAAACAGGCTACGGCGGCAAGTGGGCCTTTAAGAACAATAGGCTGATCCCTATAGTTATAACATACACCGGCGATACCGCTATTTCGCTTCGTATTACGGCTAAGTTTTCCACCCATAGTTATAATGACAACGCTCTTAAAAATTCAATTTTATATATATCATATTTTATTCTCCCAAAATGCATTGTAACAAATAATTTTAGTTTAAATCGGTTTCTTTTTCTATAAATTTCATAATTCTCTCGTTCCACACAGTGTTTTTCTCTAATGAGAATATCCATTTCCGGTCACTTCCGGTCCACTTCCGGTTGCTTCCGGTCCATTTCCGGTGACTTCCGGGTTATTTCCAGTCACTTCCGGTCTATTTCCGGTCACTTCCGGTTACTTCCGGTCCACTTCCGGTGACTTTCGGGTTATTTCCAGTCACTTCCGGTCTATTTCCGGTTCACTTCCGGTGACTTCCGGGTTATTTCCGGTAACTTCCGGTTACTTCCGGGTTATTTTCGGTCACTTCCGGGTCACTTCCGGTTCACTTCCGGTTACTTCCGGTCCACTTCCGATGACTCCCGGGTTATTTCTGGTCACTTCCGGGTCACTTCCGGTTCACTTCCGGTCACTTCCGGGTTATTTCCGGTGACTTCCGGTTAATTCCGGTCCACTTCCGGTCACTTCCGGGTTATTTCCGGTCACTTCCGGTTCACTTCCGGTTACTTCCGGTCCACTTCCGGGTTATTTCCGGTCACTTCCGGTTACTTCCTGTCCACTTCCGGGTTATTTCCGGTCACTTCCGGTCACTTCCGGGTTATTTCCGGTCACTTCCGGTTACTTCAGGTTACTTCCAGTCACTTCCGGTACACTTCCGGTTCACTTCCGGTCACTTCCGCTTCACTTCCGGTGACTTCCGGGTTGATGACCAGTGGTTAAGACTTAAGTATTATACGTAGTATATTTTTGATATGCAATGCCACTGAGATAATTTAATAAATAACTTAGATTCTACTCTTAATGACATGTGTACCGTAGTGAACCGATAGCCGCGAGCTTAGATTTTAATAAGACATGCGGCGAACCGTGACCAATGACTAGGAGCTAAGATTTTAATTAGTTGTGCGGCGGGACTGCATTACTCGAGATATTCTATTCCGTTAATTTGTTACGGTTGGACGCACACGTCTCTGTGGCAGTCGACTTAATTGGATACGGTCCGATGCATCTGCCCCCCGAGGCCGTCCGGCTCTGATGTACACATACTTACCGATATGATCTATACGTTGAGGTAATACTGTCCAAGGTTATTTATACATTCGTTTATTATCTATTGTCTATCACCAGTGTCAGTCGGTTTAATTGATCCTTTAGACCAGTATTGCATTACTAAGCATATTTTTTCCGTGACTGATGCGCACGTCCCTTAATAGACCTGCACTAGACTGGGTGCATATGTAATTAGGTCAATGCCTCGCGGCAAATTTTTTATAAAGGTATTGTGACGTCATTTGACTCACTTGAAGTGTGCTGGAACACCCATATTGCCCTCTACTCCTTTACTCTTGTTTGAGGTTAATAATAAATGGGAGTTGTTAATTGCATGGTCGGTATGGTTATGACTGATAATTTATCTAATGTTGCGATTCAGTCATGCACAAATAATCTTGTATATGAATGGTGTTCCTATAAATAAGAAAACAAAATAGTATAGGTATAAACCTATTCCCGTGTGGTCTCCAGCCGATATGCATTTCTGATCAACAAAATTTGGTGACGACCACTAAGCTCATCACACATATATATCTAGTGATAAAGTTAGTCATCAACATTTCTGATAATCGCACTTTAGCGAGGGTTAAATCATCCTCACCAAAATGTGTCGGTGGATTCGCATGCCATCACCATTTCTGATAACCGCACTTTAGCGAGGGTTAAATCATCCTCACCAAAATGTGGCGGTGGACTTGCATGTCATCGTCATTTCTGATAATCGCACTTTGGCGACGGTCTAATCATCCTCACCAAAATATGGTGGTGGATTCGCATGCCATCATCATTTCTGATAATCGCACTTTGGCGATGGTAAAATCATCCTCACCAAAATACGGCGGTGGGCTTGCATGTCATCATCGTTTCTGATAACCGCACTTTGGTGACGGTCAAATCATCCTCACCAAAATATGGCGGTGGACTTGCATGTCATCATTATTTCTGATAACCGCCCTTTGGCGGCGGCGAAATCATCCTGACCAAAATATGGCGGTGGGCTTGCATGCCATCACCATTTCTGATAATCGCACTTTAGCGAGGGTCAAATCATCCCCACCAAAATATGGCGGTGCACTTGCATGCCCTCACTATTTTTGATAATCGCCCTTTGGCAGCGGCGAAATCATCCTCACCAAAATATGGCGGTGAACTTGCATGCCATTACCATTTCTGATAATCGCACTTTAACGGCGGCGAAATCATCTTCCCCAAATATATGGCGGTGGACTTGGTCGTCACTATTTCTGATGATCGCACTTTGGCGGAGGCGAAATCATTTTCACCAAAATATGGTGATGATCTTGGTCGTCACTATTTCTGATAACCGCACTTTGGCGGCGGCGAAATCATTTTCACCAAAATATGACGATGATCTTGGTCGTCACTATTTCTGAACATCATACTTTGGTGACGGTCAAATCATCTTCACCAAAATATGGCGGTGATCATTTTGCATGTCATCAACATTTCTGATAATCGCACTTTGATGACGGTCAAATCATCTTCACCAAAATACGGCGGTGGACTTGGTCGTCACTATTTCTGAACACCACACTTTGGTGACGGTCAAATGTTCCTCACCAAAATGTGGAGATGGACTTGGTCAGCACCATTTTTTACCAACAAAATGTTGGTGACGATGGCCCTTATAAGCAGTATTAAGCGATGAAATTGGACACCATCTTTTCTAATCACCAACAAAAATTTGGTATTCTGCCTTTCCAAAACCATAGAAATTGCATTTTTCAGACTATTTTTTTCAAGTTATTAATAAGCCAACACAGCGGCCAAGTTTTTTTAAAAGAAAGTTGGAATTTCTCCAATGAGAAAACCATAGACCTTCTGCTAAAATTTATTATAGGCCTATATTGCAATTGACAAACACAATAAGTGATATATAGGCCTTTATATATAGAAGGGTTTTGTTTTTCTTGTCAATATAGCCTTCAGTGTGTGACTCAGTGGTCGGGAAAATCACATATATATACGTAAATATACCCATGATGTTACAGATTTATTTTTAGACTGCCATCAA
Organism: Lepidochitona cinerea; assembly: GCA_963971465.1. Lineage (NCBI taxonomy): Eukaryota > Metazoa > Mollusca > Polyplacophora > Chitonida > Tonicellidae > Lepidochitona > Lepidochitona cinerea. The sequence goes on from OZ020553.1 coordinate 43,001,294, forward strand.
CATTTTCGTCTTCATTTTGTAGAAACTCAACATCTGTTGCCAAGTAAAGTAATATACATGTGTCTATATTTATACATTATATAGCTGACGAATCTGTTGTGATAAACAACAGATTTATATACAATATATGGTATTATATATATGGCACACGTATCATTTCTAATTTAAAACACAATGGCCAATAAAGTACGTTGTTTACTTTAATAACTATGTAAATAAAAATATCAACACCCACATAAGTTTATTTTGAGCAAAGATGATAGGTACGGGGTAATATTATAGTTCTATGGGTGGAATTTTGACATGTCCAGTGTTTTCCTCTTTAATAGAATTTTGCACTAGTGGAAACTTGAGACGAGAGATTCTGTATGTCGAAGAAAATCAAACGGGTATAATAAGAATCATACCTTTACGTATAAAACGATTAGCAGAGAAGGTCGAAAAACGCATATAGACTCTTTCTTCTCAAAAAAAAAGTTTTCCGCTTGTGCAAAATGCTGTTAAAGACAGAAAAACACCTGAAAATCAAAATTCCACCCATGACACTAATAGGCCTCCGTAGATAGGGCCTTTAAGTTTTTCGGGTTTTTTTTTTCTTTCTTTTTGACCACATTTTCACAAAGGCTTATAGCTAGACTATATTTCTTGTTTTTAGATAAACAGACATATATATTTATGAATAGATTTTCCCTGTGCCTGTGTGTTTTAGTGTTCATAAATATTTATGAACACTACAACACACGCACACAGGGAAAATCTTCTTGTCTAAAATAACCATGTAGACAAGTTTCTAATTGTGGTAAAAAGATGTCTATCAAACAGACACACACACGTATGGGTGAAGCTAAGGTGTTAATGTAACCAACACGTTGACCTTTCTTCAGTTTGGAATTCTATATAATATAATTATTCTATATAATTCGCACTTTAGTCAGAATTTCTGGTTGTCGACTGAATAAGTCTAAAAGGACTTGAAGCTCGTCGAAATACTAAATGATTGACGTTGAGATAAGAAAAACCGATACAGTATATCGGCTATAAAGTAGAGTGAGCCATCCGAAGAAAGACATGTAAGACATATTAAGACGGTTAATTCTCAAACCATCATCAGTAGTGTTTAGTGAATACAATGAAAATAACAGTATATATGCAGGCAGTAGAAAAAGAACACATGTAGGGCAAAGGAACTTTAAGAACTATGAACCGAAATAGTGTTTGAAACAGAAAGTAAACAAAATCTGAACAGTTTATCGAGACGTTTGTAAACGTTCATTGATTTTAAGCCTAAGACGTGTCTTTTACGTTCAGTTTTGAGACTAGCAGCACTAACAAGTTTCTTATTTGTACTTCTGGAAAAAATAGTCGACAATTTCAAAAAATTTTGTTTTAACGGGAAAATATTTTAGTCATATATAAATACATTTTATAGCTATTTATATGCCCTATATCGTTATATTCGTTGACTTGCAAATAATTAGAATATCATAATAAAGGTGACCTGTCATTCAAGTTGTAAATTACAATTTTGAAAACTGTCGTGGGGAGTTCGACGTGGGGCGAGGGGTGGCTGTGAAACAAACTGAATATCTTTCCGGTCTTATCTATACCGCCGGATGTTCTTTTTCCTGTCCACGCTTAATTTTCAAGAATGTGATTACAAGTTGATTGTATCCTTTTCTTAAGAGTCGAGTCTACACGGAAAGTTAAACAAGCAAGGACGTAAACACCACATGTGGCCTGCTTCTTCTGTACACTCGTCTGTCTGTTTAAATTATGAATGAATTCACTAATCAATGGGCGGAGGTAAACAAACCTTCTGCCGCGCAAGGATATAAGAGAGAAAAAGCTCTGCAATATAAATAGGTTAACAAGATTTACTTTTAAATTTAGAACGCCACAATGTGCAAATCATTAGCAGTTTTAAGAGTGTAGTGTGTATTTGCCAATAATTTGACGTGAAAAAGATTTTCATGCTGGAATTCAAGCTGGCCTTTAATGGACTATTTTGTGAACGATATCACGCGAGGGTAGTGAGGAGGCTTATGTTGCCTTTCATTCATAAAGGCAGAAACTGTAAACCGCAGTGCTAACAGATTTTAGAGGTCGTAGTGAAACTGCACGATACGCGTATTTTTACGGACTTGCAATCCTGGTAAATAGCTGATAATCGATGACTTGAGACATCGTGTGATGAAGAATTGACATTCGAAGCTTGTGGCACAAAAGATCGCGATTGCTTGAGTTTTTAAATCGACAAGTGCTGACTAGCGAGAGACTCGAAGACAGACGATTTCTCGCTCGACAAACATGGAAGGGGCTACAACGTCAACACCAACCATAATATCTGCAGATAGTCTGAACATTGAGCCGATTTCTCCCAAGGACCTGTACGATAAAACGCAACCGTGTGCATCGCCTGGTAATAAGCTAGAAAAGAATATACTTATCTTGGATTCGAGACCGTTTTTAGTGTACAATAACTTGCATATTTTGATGTCGTCAAACAGTATGATTCCATCTATCGTGAAGCGGAGATCCCGGGGTCTCGTTCCCTTGGTCACCTTGTTGCCAAATGAAGAAAAAAGGAAGAATTTACTCTCGGGCTTCTATGATTTAGTAATAGTTTACGACGAAGATTCAGACGATTTACTGACTTCATCCAAACAATCTAACCTCAACATAGTTCTTCGAAGTCTTCTTTGCCATTGCCCTGAAAATAAAACCCGTTTTTTGGAAGGTGAGTATTTTGTTTTATCAATATCATGCAATATGAATTATACCCTACTTAATCATAATATTAAATGAAATTATCTCACCATATTTATAGTTAAAGATATGCTCATGTGTGCTAGAACAATTCATCAGCTACGGTGAATTCCTTACCTCTCTCTTGGCTTTTTTTTTTAAAAAATCTAATAATATTCATTACCGGGATGTCGTCAGTTAATTCAAATTCAATAATATTAAAGGTATACAGGTACCTCGCTATTTATGTTTGGATATCTACCACGACCATAAATGTCAGAAATTATCAAATAACGGAGTAAGACCTTTTGGCTTTACTTTAGTGAAGTACTGTCGTCAGTGTGAACGACCAGCGAATATCAGAATGAATAGAACGTCGGGATTGACATGTAACCGTGAATTTAATTTGGGTAGATGTAACGCCGAAATGACAGTCGATTTATTTTAAAGTATTATTAAGAGGATGCACTTATTATTTGAATATTCAATAAACATAATCTAAATTAAGTCGAGATACAGTCATATATTATAAGCTATATTATATATACTCACAACATAGTGCTGTGGTCATTATAAGAACACAATAAACCTAAATTTTAATTTTTAGTTATTTTATACGGTTTTATGTGATGTCTTTGATGGACACATATACATAAACTGATAAAAAATAATATATAATGTTTTATATATTTGTCCGTTGTATTTGGGGATTTATTAATTTAATATATTCCCTGACGACATAAAACAAACAACAGATATAAATCTATGGACGAAATGTCTTGGACGAAAAGGTTTATGGACGAAATGACCTGTCACCAGCAAGAACACCGTTGGTGAATTTATTTTACCTGCTATGTCATTTGAATAAGTCTGTCTACAGTCAGACTTAGCAGAATGTATGCGCGTATACGTGTACCCTTCATCGTTGAATTATAGAACGTGGATTTAAGTACAACCCCTATATCTGATGGGGGACAGCTGTTAGCTTTACATCTGTTATGTATGTTCGATACTGATATAAACTTGAACTGATAATCATGACACGGTGAAATTTTATCAATTGTTGCGTCATTTTTGGGGTTAACTGATAATTTCAAAATTGAAGAAAATGACATATACATGTAATAACCTAAGAATGTAATAACCTAATAACATGTAATAACCTTATTTGACTGGAAAATTTGAGTGCTACGGTCGAATATATAGGAGATTTTGCATTTCTTAAATTACTGAATGCTAATTAGGTTTAGTTTTTCAATCCAGACTGAGACATAACACAAAAATTAAATTTGACAAGCTAGGTGCACAGGTGGACATTGTCTTGAATTTTGTAAACATGACGTTGAAAATGTCTCCATTTGGTAGCTTTCATAACTGATGAAAACAAACCCGAAATAGAAGGTGGCTCGGCACAAGGAGTCGACCAAAACAAGCTATAATAGTTCACGTCAGCTATCGAGATGACTGTTGTGAATAGTAAATTGCTGCCTCAGCCATTCCGGCTGACAGTTCCGAAGCTCATATCACCGTTTAAATGCTGTATTTTGACAGGACACATCTTTACGACAACAAAACCCACTCACTGGTCAGTTGACCTAATTACGGAATTTCACGAAACCTAATCTGTCATTGGGTTGGTTATATAAGCGTTACAAGCTGGGTCCGAGATCAAATTACACATCGGCATCGATAGCATTCCCTAGTTTTCCTCTCTGGCGAACAGATGTTGACAAAAATTGATAAATAAAAGAGAAAATATTCTTATTGTGGGAATATTTGAGAGGCTTTCTAATATGATACATGCGGCACCTTTCTCGCCTTCTGTATAAGCTGCAGAGGGTGGTATTTAGTGCTACATAGAAATAGACCCATGGCATCAGACTATTTCTTCTTGATATGGCCATATGGACAAAAATCTCTCTCATACCGCCTGGATCTTCGGGACATTCCATAAGTTCGACATATTAAAAGGAAACTTATGCCTTAAAGTGGCATGAGCTGCCAAATTCACGCTTTTTTCATAATTTCTGATCGTCACAACAGTAAGAGACGTTGAAGGCCATCGAAAAACTAAATGATTGGCGTTGGAATGAGGAAAATCCATACAGTATGCGGCCTATACGAAACGAAAATGTGTTCGAAAAGTAACAAAATTTAAATAACCGGGACGACCATTCATTCATTCTAAGTCAAAATTTGTTCAAAACAATACTTTATCGTACATTATCGAGACTAGAAGCAGTAAAAAGCTTCTGAATTATACGTCTTCAGAAAAACAGCCAATAATTTCAACATTCTGTTTTCACGTCAAAATATCAACATTTTGGCAGCTCATGCCACTTTAATGAAGGCCCTATTTGGATTAGGCGGATTATTTGTTTTATTAATTTCCATATTTTTCACAATAGATTTGTTTTGGTCTCGTTCTGTTAGGACATTTAACTGAGTTAAAAGTGCAAACAAATTTAGAAAACTGCCAGGTTGTCCAAGTACATACCCGGATGTTCCAGCTGTGCATATAAAAACTTATAAAAACCCTGGTGTATAAACCACAAGGAAACGGCTATCAGACGGGAAGCCAGCCCTCTGCTGAGCCTTAAACATACCCACTCAACCAAATAAAACTGAACACACGCTGAGAAAGCAGTTTGAAATAAAAGCAGTCACAGGTGGAAAATGATCTGTATTTCCGTAAACACATCATGCCATCATTAAAACCCTCTCTTATAAAAGGTTAAGTAAAATCCATGTTCAGATTTTCCCACTCTAAGTGACTATTGTATGTAACATACATATATATAGGTGCTTTTAAAAATAACATTTACCTACTTTTTAAAAAAAAAACAAATTTTTTTTTTTCATTTTTTTCAATATAATTTCTACACGGAATTCACGTATGGAAAGAATATTTTTTTACCGGCGGTCAAAATCCTGAATTAAATGGCCCTCATTAAAAAAACACCAAGGACAACAAGGAGTTCATATGATATTATACTGTGGATATATCGGAATATTCATTGTGTATTGGGAAAGAAAGTACTTTTGCTGATAATGAGTTTAACCTAATGTTAAATAAAAATGTAAATAATCAAAAGATTTTGAACAAACAGTGCTTATTTGCCAGCGTAAACATGTCCTCCAATGGATGTGAGGCTAATTGTTATTTAGAGTGGCCTGGCCTCTTATTTTCATAAATTTGATCAGGAAACCGTTGTGTTTTTACTTTTACTAAAATCAAAGTTAGGAAACCTGTTGTGTAATCAGAAGGATATTGTCTCTAATATTTTTATAAAGGATATTGGCGCACTGCATTTTATATAAACCGGTTCCTTTAAATAAGCCTGGTGCTCCTCTTGCCGAGAAGTAAACAGGAAATTTCGGGTTTTATGTTCAGCCACACTTAGCAAGCAGTCAGTCCCTTGGGGTGAATTCCAAAAGAGGTCTACCTTTAGAAGCGAAAATGACATATATCGATCTGTTGTTGTGAAACAGACCTGTCCATTTGATAATAAATTCTGAATGATCCCGTTTTTCTCTATTCCAGGGGGATTTTCCAAATTCCAAGAACTCTATCCAGAAATGTGTGTATCGCAGTCGTCACTTTGTGACAAGCTGGAAAGTGCCGTCCGTATTTCTAAAGACGATAGCTACGCAAAACAGGTATGCCAGTCCCACCCTATGCTCTCTTTAACAGCTAATAACCATGTAATTATATTCTTAAAAGATTTATTTTAGTTAACGCTATGTTGAAAAAAAAAAGGCCGTATTGAAAATCAATTATTACACGATGCAGTCCGTTAGACACACTGTTTAGTTGTTTACAATAATTCCGTAATCCCCACACTGATTAGCGCATCCGTACTTTCAAAATGGGTAAATGTGTTATAAAACTTTGCCGATCATAACATTTGCGAATCAGTAATAAACATCAGAAATATGATACACATTGCAACCACAAATTAATTATAAATGGATATTTTCGATCATTGCTACTTAGTCTTGCTATACTTAAAGCGTATTTAAATGGTCATCACTGAGACACAACTTTTGTGTGGCAATTTGAAAGCTGGTTGAAACGAATGGATGTTTACCATGAATGTAACCTGAAGGGTGATCAAAACCAGCCGGTTTCATTAATAGGATCTTGGTAGCTTTGTTCTTTTTGACTCCAGACGAGATCACACTTTTTAAGACCCAATCTGTATAATTGAGGTTAACAGTTGCAATTAGCCTCTGGGAAATCATTGACATTTTGTTCAGCGATCGCCTGCGTCATCGCGTCACCTGCGAGAAAATCCAATCAGTGGAAATGACAGGGATCTGTGTAAGACGCTTACTTCGTAAACAAAATCGCTTTAACAGGTGCGCTGATTGGCGTCCGGTGCCACAGGTATTAAAACTGATTCACCATTGCATGGAATTTTATTTATCTTCATCAACTGTGACCGATTATGGTATACATTTTTTTCAATTTCTATAAAATGTTTTCAAAGATTGCCAGATTCAATATTCAGTGCTTGCAGAAGTCTATGAACAGGGAAGTGTGAAATGTCGCATTACCCCATGTTCAGGGCACTGGCTCTTTCAAACTGCTTATACTACACTATGTGACGTTTATGCGCGGTAGATTTTGAAATTGCCAACGGTTGCGCAATTTCAAATCAGAAAATAAATTCATTCTCCACTTACTGCATCTATCGGCAATTCCAGTAACCGCAGTTCGGAGAATGCATTGGTTTTTATAAAAGCTTTACCGAACATGCAACTCTGATATCTCCATTTCGACTCAAATCGTTCCAAACAAGTCTTCTTGTCTCATTTTCAACTTTATGAAGTTCTTCGGAAACTTTAACTTTTGCTCCATCAAGTACTGTTGTCCTATCTAAAACGTTCGCCATGTTTTTTCTAATGCATCCCATAATAGTTCATAGGAGAAAGTGAAGAAAAGCCACGCTTTCTGACTAACCGAGAGAGGGCTCTGTGTATGGTGACCTCTGGGTCAAAAGGCGCCAATGCCCTGAATACTATGTAATGGGACGCTTCACACTTCCACATTCATAGACTTCTGGTGCTTGTGACTCTTGACTGATAACGATTAAACGATAGGACCATCGACATCATTTTTTGTTTTAATTCTAATATTCGGCTTCATCTCGCCATCATTTGTCTGGGAGTCATGTAGGAATCCGATTTCCCCTGAACGTTTCCATTACCAACTTAGAATTTGACATGATACGGGTCTTTTGGGGACATGTTTCCGCTTTATTTGTAAAATAATGTCGCTTTACGTCTTTCAGGAAGATCAAAGTGCTTTTATAAGAGCCAAAGAGCAGGTGTCTAAAGGACGTTGACCTAGCTGTTAATCCGCATTGCTTTGTGAAAAACCTGTTACTTTAAGCCAGTCATTTAACCGAGTTCTTAGTATATGGCATATTTATTTTACTTCATCATTCTGCCTTTGAATCACTACCGGTTTTTCCGACAAGATTCTTTAGAAATATAAACGTCAAATCCTCTCCGCGTAAATAATCTCTTATAATGCCTTACTGGAGCTAGCCATGGGGAATATAAAGACGGGATACTGAATGCAACTTTATCATATCAATTCAATCTGAATCATCTTGAAAGCGAGATTCTATGACAAAAGTATATTGAAGCACAACATCAAATACTGCTTTGATCACAGAGTTTGGATATTTCCAACTAAACGATTGTGAATGATTGCCGCATATGTTATATGGCCTTGGATAGTCCCAAGAGATTTCGCGATATCCCGTGACAGATGACGTTTTTTGATGACGTCAGTTCAATTGACGCTTTTTGTTATACAAGGTCAAAAATGAGCGTCACATTCGAACGAATATGGCTTCCCACATGCGCAACGGCAGCGCGGGTGACAGGGAATTTGTGGAATTCTCACGATACTCTCGCTCCCTATAGTACCACGCAGCCACGAGAGAACTACAGCTGCGTCATTTGAGCCAGCATTTTGTTAAGACGTCATCCATTCTGTCACTGATTGTTTTTTGTCTGAAATCCATGGCCTGCGATACAATTCGCATCAAAAGCACGCATGATGTCGAACCTCGGCGAACCCGAGATACTAGGCAATTTTTTTAGGAATGACTTCATGCGTGGAAAATTAAGATACGTGTTTAAGATAAAGTGTTCAACTGTGAGCATTGTTTCTGGCCATGGAAGCCATTTTCATGATGTACCCCTCTATTTTACAGGTGGAAGAAGGTGGCCCTGCGGAAGTTCTTCCCTATCTTTATTTAGGGAACTATAAACACGCCGCAGAGAAGGAGACCCTGAGGTCTTTGGGAGTGACCTCTATTGTAAATGTATCTAAAACTTGTGAAAACCATTTCCCCGAGGACTTTGTTTACAAGAAGATCCCGGTGGACGACAAAACGGACGCTGACCTTACACCATGGTTCAATGAAACCATCTCTTTTATCGGTAAGTCGTCATGTGAATATAGTCAATATTCAATTAAATCCACATGATTCATGGACGCCGGTTCTTGAAGGTTTGAAACTCTAAATGTTCAGTATCAGGGGGGTTTTCAGTGGCTTATTGTATCTTGTTATACCTTGTTATAATAGCCACCAGAGGACCTGGGTTTTTGAAGGTGGGACCATTTTATGATATTTTAATGACTGCGTTGTTCACAATTATTAGATTCACGTTTTTTTTTAGACGAATCAACATTCCCTGAAAGAATAGGGTTGAAATTTCCCGGTGATTTGGTTAGTTGATATCACGTTAAGCCAAATTTGGCCTTCTGCGATTCCTTCACAGAACTGCGATAATATGGTAGTTTGAATTAACTTGACGATCCTCGGCTCTAATTCCGAATGGAACATTTCTAGAGCAACAATGGCGAATGTATGGATTATGTAAACACGTGTAGGGCTTGAACTAAAAATACCACTTGACCTAGAAAAGATCCCAGTGCAAGAAAACCGGAAATATGTCCAAACGTCAGCGAACTTTTTCCGAAGAGAAAACATTGGCAACGCGAATTATTGTAATTTCAGTGCAATTTTTTTTTCAAATGTGTTAATGGTTTCATCTCTTGCAAGCATTTCCCCTTCCTTTCTTGATTGCTGTTTTGATAAAACTCTAAACCTAAGAGACCTGGTTTCCGGTTTTATGCGAAATGTGAACTTCAATTAGCGGATAGTTTGTTGAATGGGAAACCCGAATACCCCAATGTAATACCATTACAACAATATCCTACATGCCTCTAGTTTTTGTTTACTATTATTCGGAAATAATGCCTTAAACAACAAATTGATGGTGCAGATCTAACGTTTTTTTTTGTCAACGTGTATTTGCAAATAGTAGCTTAAACTTACTCAACAGATTTACTGTGTAGATCTTAGCTTCTAGTTTTGTGAACTTTAATTCGGAAATAGTATAAAACCTTACGCAACCAATTTACGTCAGCTTATTATAACACAGATAAAGTATATCTACCAGACATACATAAAGCGCAGGTGTAAGTAAACAGTTTCTCGTTGACCTTCAAAATATATCTACTTTTTCACACTTGTTATGCGTGGATCTTTGAGCTGTTCAAAGCGAAGGTCATCAGTTTTTCTTGGAAAGATTGCGTTGACTTCAATGAGTCAAAATAACCCATTCCACTAAAGCCCAGCGAGGCCTCCACTGAGCAACAAATACATATGTTTCCCCCCAGCACGCGTATTTTTTTTCAGTGCATGTAAAGTAAAATCGACAAATATTTACTCATTCCCATTTTATTTTCTGTAAATTATCTTTAATAGATGTTATTTTTATGGAAAAAGCAAAATCTAAGTTACCCTGGACTAGCATTCGTACCCAGCGTGCTTTCTACATAAGCTGCAAAGATCAGAAGATGTCCTAGTTCATATTGAAAGAGGAGACTCGTGTCTATTATTGATCGTTCCAGGGGCTATAGTACCAGGGTTGAAGCGGTAGTTATGGCTAAGAACCAAAGGCCTATTCAAATATACCTTGGGTAACGGAAATATACTGTTTACGTTTCATTATCTCTCCGCTTAAAGCAACCCCCTGGACGTTCTCTCAATAGCCATTCATAAAACGCTATTTAGAGCGAACGCCTCGTGTTAATGGACGAAACCTGTCATTCATGAATTACTTGCTGCATTTAATAACATAGGGTTGTGTTTTGCAATGAAAGGATTTTACAGACCGACACAGTATATGAATTAAGTCCGCCCCTAGTCAAACCAACACATCGATGGCATTTTCAAAAATTGAGTTTCATAATGCTCAAAATTGTCGATGCTCCTTGTGTTATTTGACTAAGATGCCCGCACTAGTAAAATATGCCCTATATGCGCTAATTAAAATAAATAAAAAGAACAGTTTTGAAATATTAGTAAGGTAAGCACATAGGTATTTAATAAAAGGTAAAAGTTACTAAAACTATAAAAAAAAAATCGACAATCTCCAGCATGTGCTTGTTGTTTAAATACAAGTGGTTTGTTGGACTCAGCTGGTCTTCCCACTACAACGCCTTCTATCAATCCAATCAAGGAATAAGGAAATTTATCCCGACTATGAAAATAACAACATTTTAACCCCTATTTTAACGGCGCAATAGAAGCCAAAGTATGTTGTTTCTAAAGGCGAGGGTATGCCTATGCTTGTCTAAAGGCCCGTTCTCACTGTGCGATTTGTCGTACCGACTTGTAGGATGCTACTAAAATGGATGCTTTTAATTGGTCAATATGATTTATCAACCAATCAAATGTGTCCATTTTAATCGCATCCTACAAGTCGGTACGACAAATCGCACAGTGAGAACGGGCCTTTAAACATCACATCTTTTTGTGCTATCTAATTACTGATGTATTAGCTACTATTGTCGTCAATGAATACTTTCCAAACCCACAAATATTTAGCAAGGTTCTTATCATAACGCCTGATATGTGCTCTAGCGACAGATTTAAATTTAGGTTGGTGGATTTTGCGCACCTTAACGGATTAGGCTTGGGTTTTAACCCATTGCCTTGTGTAGGCCCTATATATATTTACCAAAGGGCGACAAAATGCGTCGATTCGTATCCCATCAAAAGGATTTATGTCTTTACATATTAAAACTCAAACTGTTAAAAATCTTTGTTAATTTCCCTGTGCCGGTGTGACTCAAAAATATAGCCTAGGCTAGGCCTATATGTAAAAATCAAATACTGTTCGAAAACTCATTTTTGAATTGGTTGTATAAAAATAACTGCTTATATTTAGCCCCCAAATGTAAACCATGTCTAAATTTGATTTCATTTTCTTCATTGCAGATCGCCAAAGAAATAAGGGAGGCAAGGTGTTGGTACATTGTCAAGCAGGAGTAAGCCGGTCCGCCACCATCTGCGTGGCTTACATCATGTACAAACGGAAATGCTCAATGGACGAAGCCTTTGATCGAGTGCAGCGACAACGATGTGTTATCTCCCCAAACCTCAGCTTCATGCGACAACTGCAAAACTTTGAACAGAACTTAAACATACCCGAAAGTAACACTTCACCCTCACCAATTCGTCCACTCTTGTCGCCCTGTCGTCTTTCTTCAAACGCTCCCGGTTTCTGGTGTTCAGCGAATCCGACGGCAGACGACAGTTATTGGGGAATTCCCGCCAACTCCATGGTGTCACCTCTGCTATCGCCAACCTCGCCGTTTTTCGCCAGCCCGCTTCTCTCCCCGATCTGAAGCGAAACGGACCTGCCCGAGGAGGTTTGAGAGAGAATCCAACGACACCATGTCGATGTCTTTCAATTCAGGAACCACTGATGTTTGAAACGCCAAAGTTTGTTGAGGCCGAATTTCAACCGTTACTAGTGCCATGTGCATCCGGGGGCCCGAGAACGACACTGAGACCAAAAGTTTTACCTGTGCCGGCGACTGTTTGTTCATGTGCTATTTTATGAAGGAATTTTTATGCAAAGTTTGAGGCAACCGTTCAAGTTACTACTGATTAAACGTGGATTTTGGTTGAGTTACACAACCGGGATGGAATGGGACTTGCTTTGCTAATTTAACCAAAGGATGCCGAGGATAAGACTAAAATGTTAAACAGCTTGCAGATTCGATTAAAAGTCAGGACTAAGGGCATAGTTTGGGCACAGTTTGAGGAGAGGAAATATTTATAATTTACTTACAAAAATACCAAAAACAAAAATATATATATATATTTATTTGATAAAACACTGGTTTTTCTCTTGATGGATTTATAAATATGTTCAAAATTGCCAATTTACATGGTTGTGAGTTACTATGATGGCCTTTCTACTGTATTTGTAACTATCCACGCTAGTAAAATATAAAAAAATATTCACTTGTTTTATATACGTTCACATTTAAAGATATTCGCACAAAGCATCTTGTTTGACATAATATTGTTGCAAAGTTTCTATATATGTATTTAAAAAAAGTATAAAGTATTGAAATTATTTTCTTTCTACACAACGTTATAATCTTGCCATAAAGAATGTTGGCCATTTTCCCCTTTTTCCACTTTTCTTGAAATATATTCTTGGACAATTTCATCGCGGTGTCTGTTTTGTTTTCTTTTAAAGGGGCATGAGCTGCCCAAATTGAGATATTTTGCCATTATAGCAGAATGTTAAAATTATCGGCTACTTTTCTCAAGACGTACAATTCAGAAGCTTTTTAGTACTTATAGTCTCGAGAATGTCCGATAAAGCATTGTTTTGAACTAACTTAGGCTTAGAATGAATGAATGGTCGTCCCGGTTATTTAAATTTTGTTTACGCTTAGAACACTCCAACGTCAATCATTTAGTTTTTCGATGGCCTTCAAAGTCTCTTACTGTCGTAACGATCAGAAATTATGAACAAAGTGTGAATTTTGGCAGCTCATACGAGCAACCGTTTACGCAGTAGACGTTTTTCTTTTTGAATGGCTTTAAACAGGCCTATTGAACAACTTGTCTTAAAATTCAGTGAGAGAAACCTCCCACCAATACCATATGTTGCCTTACCCTCACAATGCATTTAATATAGGGACCTGCGTGAATCTTATCGGATATCTAAAACGTACCTCATCCAATGCATTCTTATAATATTGTAATAATAATCTTTTTCTTTATAGATTGATTTATTAGGAAAACAGTTTCAAAGGCTGACGGGGGGCCTCCGTGGCTCAGTAGGTAGAGCGTTGGACGCTCAATCCGAACAGCCTTCCAACAATGAGTCGCGGGTTCGAATCCCACTCAGTCCAAAAAATTGGAAAATTTTCTGACTGGGATTTTACTCGAACGACCTATGTTGGATGGGAAGGTCGTGGGTTACCTCCGGGCATCGAGCCCGGTTTCCTCCCACAGTAAAACTGGCAATGCCGCCATATAAGTGAAATAATCTTGAGCGCGGCGTAAAACACCAAACAATCAATCAAAGGCCTCGGTGGCTCAAGGCTAGAGTGATTGTCTCAGAGTCAGACACAGTCCTTCCGTCGATGCGGGGTGGGTTCTCGTTTATTACAACTTATGATTGGATATAAAGGTCTTAATACCAATTAGCACAATAACAAACTTGTCTTCATGGTTAGTTTAGTCAAGACGATTTTCCGTGTCGGTGTATTTTATTAGTGTTCATAAATATTTGCAGGCTACAGGTTGCTTCTGTTGCTAAGAAGTCACCTGTCGGAAGTAAACATTTCATAAGAACAATTTAAAGAATGACAACATTTTGTATTCATCCTTATTGGGGTTTGATGCGTAATGAGTAATATGATAACCAAAAAGATTTTGTATAAAAAATTGAGCATTAAAAAAGGTTTTACTTCTCAAAGATTACGCGCGTTCCAATCTCACTCAGACAGCATAAAACTGAAAAATTTATTATTTTCCACTCGATCGCCGTGTACGGAAGAGTTGCCAGGTACTCGCCGAAGGTCGAAGGTTTCCTCCGGTCAAAGAGCCCGGATACCTCACCCACTGAACCTGGCAACGCCGCCATATAAGTGAAATAATATTGAGTGCGGCGTAAAACCTCGATCAAAAGTATAACATAATATGAATACAACTTATCCATTGTAAACCAAATATTTCCCCCGGAAATAATTTCTGAAAAGAGGACAATGGTCGGTTGTAATCCCAGGTTGAACGTTGTTTTACACCGACCTCTGGAATTTCTTGCGAGTTCGGATTTTGATGGCGTCAAGTATTGCCCTTCTTGGCTTCTTCTTTAATCATCATTTATGAAAATTGATTTTGGTATGTAATAACGATTTAACCTTATCATATATTATTTTTTGGTCAGAAAAGAATTATGAAACCACACTGCTTTACAGCAACCCTACTTTAGCTTTCCATACACTGTAAGATACAGACAGGAAACGAAAACATGTGGTAATGGGAGAAGATATTTCCACAGACAGTTCTTACAGCAGGTGGCCTGAAACCTACAGTTGTCAATCAACCGGCATTTGCGTCATCCACCTTCTCTTGTGAAATGGCATGGAAGGTCGTTAAAACCTCCACACTCGATGAAATCGCCTTCGTAAGTCACTGAGTGCAATATGCTTCATAATAACGCTGTCATATATGTCTTTACCATTAACCCATATTGCGTTGGTCAATTTAAGGCCCTGCACTATAAAGTGTGTCCACATCTTCTGATGTTTATAGGTCAATTATGACTTGCCATCACAATTAAACAATTATATAGAAAACTGTCTTAACAGCTTTTCTAGTAAAAAAGATCAACCATGTTATATATATTTTTGAACACTAAAACACACGGATACAGGGGAAAGTCTCCTTGTCTAAAATAACCATGGAGCCAAGTCATATACGTGTGCCATGCAGTGTGGGCAAGACATTTATTATTCTCCCCTATTATTATTCCCCAAAACAGTACATGTGTACGAGCCTAATGAAGTAAGAATTATTTTAACAGTTCTTTAGAATCTAAGATTATATAGTTATCCCTTTGTTATAGTTAAATGATCTCCAATGATGGAAAATATTATAAATATTTATATATGTGTTTTATTGTTCATAAATAATTAACTATATATGTGTGACTCTGTATCAAGGAAATTTGATGGCTTAGCTAATCCTAGAAACCAACATAACCGTAAGTACATTATGGGGAAATCATAACATAATTATTAAACCTCCTGATAAAGGCTTGGCAACAGTTATTATCAGAACCTGTTCATAGACTTCTGTTATTACGTATGTCTTGACAGGATTATATTGCAGAGGTAGAACGACAGCTAGAAGCAACCTTCTTCATAAACAACATTTTGATAAGGAAATTTGCTCTGAAAATATTAGAAACACTCCGAGCAAATAAAAATTGAAAAATGTCTGAGTGAATTTTTCTCTAGAAGGAAAAGGCTACCTTATTGAAAGACCAGTCATAACTCTAAGCACATGTTCTTCGATATTCTTCCGCAAATTCACAAACTGATTGAAATGCCCCAAGGCGACCTATTAACTCGGACATTGGTAGTGAAAAATGTAGAATATCAGACCTGATTGATTACTATCTAAAACCTATAGCGAATCGGCATTCTAGCTTTATCAAAATTACTGATGATTTGTTGGCAAAATTATCTAAGAAATCCATCCCGCGGAATGTGATTTTGGTTACTCTAGATGTGGAGTCTGTGTACAAACACTGGCATAGACCTCATCAGACCTGGGTCTAAAATCCATAAAATCAGCATTCCAAAGATATCTTGACCACAGTCGTTCACAAAAGACATTTTAGAATTGTTACAACTTAGCTTTAAAGGTGATGATTTTGATGATGAGATCTTCCAGCAAATTAATTCGTTGATTGATTGGGGCTTAACGTCACACTCAACAGCTAAGGTTATATGGTGACAAAGGTACCAACCGACCAAAAGATCCCCCCCCCCCCCATCCCTCTCACCCACCCAGATCTAAATTTTGATATTAGGCTCCACAGGCCATAGAATGTGTGGGAGGCTAATGTATGTGGCATACTTAATATTCCTTCTTGCTGGGTCAGCATACATGGCTAAAGCAGAGCCACAATGCTCCAGCCCCGACGGCTCCAGCAAATAAAAGGATGTGCTATGGGAAAATGTTTTAGTCCAAACTTTGCCTCCATTTTTATGGCTGAGTGGGATAGTGACATACTTATAAAATTTCACAAACAACCTTTTATTTGCCTTTGGTATCTGGAGGATATTTTTATCATATGGCAGCATTCATTGGAAGACCTATATATCTTCATTGATACTCTTAATTCCCATGATCCCAGCATTCAACTACAACCTATACTATTAATCACACTTCTGTGGATTTTTTTGATGTAACTATTTATAAACAACATACTACTGGGTATCTAGATTACAAAGTATTCTTCAAACTACCCGGGGTGGGGGAGGGGGCAAATCTAACAAATTTATCTTAAACCGGTGTATCATTACCGCCCAACGTTTCTCTCCGGTGCATAAATGAAGTGCCTCAAGACATGATGTAAACTGTATGTATACATGCCAGATTTTTTCGGAGAATAATCCCGCTACAAATATTAAAGGCCCTTAATTGCGACTCCTTTAACATCGTATATTATCACAAGCAATACATAGAAGCTCAGAATTCTCTACTACAAACAGCCGCCAAACATTTAACCGATGGTTTAACCACTTCGAAGTCATGCTTCTGAGCCAACAGCCAGCCATAGCTTATAAAAAGAACAAGAGTTTGAAAGAATCATTAGTCAGCATTAAACTCTTTCTTCTAGCTAGGAACCAAATTCCATATTTTTGCTTTCTTTTCCCATAATCCTATTTCAGTTTACCGGACTTCTTACCATAGCTGAAGATCCGTACAACTTTGTCAATATATAACAAAGCATTTCAGAAAAAAATTTACTGACTAAAGCCACATAATGGCATTCCTGTCTGCCTTCAAACTAATGAAATATCATGTGTTTAACACAACTAGAAACTAGAGCGGGCCTAAAGACTGATCAGTCGGTAATCGTTTGGCTGAACGATAAACCAGTCTCAGTCGAGATGAACGGTCTTAAGATTCAATCGCAGACAATCGGATCGGATCTTTACTCGACCTGAGCCGGGCTTTAAACACACATATACACCCACCAATACAGCCTTATTCGTGGGTGAAATATTAGATATAAGGTGGTTATGTGTGTATGGTTACAAAAATACCTGCTGGTTTTATGTACAAATTTTGGGTTATATTAAAAAAAAGATTGATTGATTGATTTGTGTTTTAAGCCGCGCTCAAGATTATTTCACTTATATGGCGGCGTTGCCAGTTTTATTGTGGGAGGAACCCACAACCTTCCGCTGGTAACTGGCAACCATCTAAAAAAAAAAAAAAAAAAAGATCAACATAGTAACAAGCAAATATTATACAAACAGTGGAAAGAATAAATTACTTTAACTATTTAAGAAAGTTTAACCAATCTTTAACCAATGAACCCCTCCTTGGATTACAGCTTCTTTTTAAAATTTTTAAACCATGAACTTTCTATTCATCATTATTCTGTCAATCCATAAAGGCTTTGTGCGTATTACTCGTTGAACTTCTGAATGTCACGAAAGTCAATAAACTTTTTAATTTTGAATTGTTTTGTCGCCTTGCCTGACTGTTTACACACTTGCATGGGTATAACCATAAACTGATTTGTGAGCAAGCTAATTTGACAAGTTTTTTGCCTAAAAAAACTTTGCCAGTTTTAATGAGATAGGGGTCCCAGGCCTTCCGATGACCAGCATGGCATATTGATGGAAAATTTCAGAAAATTAAAGCCACAAGTTTTCAAGGCCACTTTGTTAATTTTGTTCTTTCTAGGAAATAATACATAGACAAAACAAAGAAGCATGGAGGCCAAGAAAGTAGGCATTACGGCCAATAGGGCACATGTGCGAGTTGACAAGAATTCTATGTTTTAGGACGAAGTGGTATACTACAAGTTATTTAATAAAAGGGCAAGACACATCGCTTTGGTGAATTTGACCATGGCTTGTCTTGTTACTTGGGTTCTACATCTGCCCTATCCAGATCCAATTGCCTATAGAGAGATTTTGCGATATCCGGTGCCCGAAAACGTTGTTTGATGATGTCACTTCGACTGCCGTGTTTTGTTCTACCATGTCAGAGCTGAGCATCCCATTCGCACGATAAAGGCTCCACACTTGCGCACTGACAACGCCAGTGACAGGAAACTTGTGGAATTGTGACGTTACTCTTGCTTCCTATTTCATAACATTATTGTTTTGTCGACTATCTGCTGTTAGTTGGCTAAATGGCATAGCCCCCATGTGATTAGAATCCCGTTAATGTTGGTCCCATTTGGCTTTGTAGGACAGTTCAATATTTGGTCTTCTGTAGTCTTGTTAGGTCTTTTGGGGATCTGACCACATACTTCATACATATCTGAAGTTCGATTTTTGCATTTCCATTGGTAAAAAATTCACATACGGTATATACTCTCACCATACTCTGCTAAACAGTTTTATTGAACAAAAAAGGCAACACGTTATGTCACTAATGTTTTCCAAAAACGTAACATCTTGCTAAGTATCAATAAACAAAATGTCTAACTGAGGTACATACTGTAGTTTACTCAGAACGCTTTGCGTCATGATTCAGGCTCGATAACTGTAATTAGTTACTGTTTGACAGGAAGGAAAGGGAGAAAACTCATGAATTTCATTTTCAATAAACTTAGCTTTGGTACTTAAAAAAAGCTTTATTTAAAAAAATGATCGAATAAATATGGTAATGCTACATGCTCAATGCCGAATTTTTCATTTTGGCGTCGATATCAGAGATTGTCTTTAATGAATTGATAAAATGACACTGTTTAGTTATCCCTTTCACTAGTTATGGGATACTGGAACCATATAAGTGTTACTGATAATGATATTTCGATGGCGCACAATGTTCCCATCTGCTATCATGATGACAGTCACAAGTTCATAGTAATAAGCTATAAATCACAAGACATTAAAAAGGTTTTGACAACGCCCATTGCCAACACAATAGATTAAATGTGACATACGTGTCCCATTGAGCCAACCACGTGTCGGGAGATCCAAATCAGCCAACCCAGTATATCCCAAACGGTCATAGTCTGAATGATTTGAATGTATTTACAAATGGTAGATAGGTCCTAGTCATTTGGGATCTTCAATACAGCCTTTTGAAATGTCTGTCATTTTAGGATATTTCACTTTCTTTTTGTCCAGTTCATCCTGGGACCATAATAAAAGTTTCAATAAATTTGCCAATTTGGGTGTGGCCTCTTCATCCAATATGGCCGCATTCACTTCACTGGCAACCTGAAATGGTATTAAAAGCAATAGAGTTCAAGGGAAAAAGTATCATACATGGTGTATTTCATGAATGAATTATTGTACAAAAATTACCTGGCTCTTAAAGTGGCATGAGTTGCTAAATATAGAGAAAATTTTGTTGAAACAGAATTATTGCTCATAATTATTATCAAGAAGTACAAAATAAGAGCTATCTGTTGATTACCAATCTGGGAAGTGTATCTTAAAGTGGCATGAGCTGCCAAAATGTTGATATTTTGACGTAAGAACAGAATGTTTAAATTATCGACTATTTTTCTCAAGACATATAATCCAGAAGCTTTTTAGTGCTTCTAGTCTTGCGAATGTACGATAAAGTATTGTTTTGAACTAACTTTGGCTTAGAATGAATGAATGGTCGTCCCGGTTATTTAAATTTTGTTTACTTTTCGAACACTATTCCGGTTCGTATAGGCCACATACTCTATGAAATTTCCTGATTCCAACGCTAATCATTTAGTTTTTCGATGGCCTTCAAAGCCTCTTACTGTCGTGAGGATCAGAAATTATGAAAAAAGTTTAAATTTTGGCAGCTCATGTCACTTTAAGGTAGGTTTTAAAAGCAACGAAACACCTAAATTGTACTCCTGCATCACAGTTATTCAAATTTGGACTGTTATTAACACACACAAGGGTTACTTGCTTTACCAATATTTTTTATTTTTTCGAGGTACTGAATCCATTTTGTCAGCTCATGCCACTTTAAGTTATAAAGATTACATCATTTAAAGACGGATTATTTAATGTTTTACACCTCAAAATTATTTATATGGCAGGTATTGGCAGGTTTAATGCAGAAGGAAATCAAACTCTCCATTGTTCAAAAGCTTACCTTTTGTCTTTGAGATGGATGCAGGAGTTCTCCAAAGGGGGATAACTCTGGTTCTTCAAATGCCAAGAGGGCTAGAGTTCTCTCCAATTCATTGAGAATCTCATGGTTTTCTTCCCCTCTCTCGGCCAGATGAGCTTGGGCAAAGTCTAAAGCTCCCTCTATGTTCCGTTCTCGAATCAGTTCAATAAGATGTTGTTGCTGAAGTAAATTTTAGGAAAAGAGATAAGTAACAAATGAACATTATAGAAAACATTAGACATCAGTCAAACCTAATTTGAAAGATGCTTGTTTGGACAAATTATTCAAGGCACACAGCCTAAAAAAGAATGCACAACCAATGGTAACTTAAATAAAAATGCCCCATTTCCTTAGTGCATTTTTCGACTATAAACACTAAATAACACTTAAGCAGGTGAAAAACACTTACCATGTGACACAAAAAAAGTAATTTTTAAAGGAAAGTTTTTGATAGAAAAAAGCAGTTTATTCTACCGATATTTTGCTGATCTTTCAGAAACTTTTAATTCAGCATTATGAGTATGCGATAATAGAAGATCATTCATGATGATATCCCTTATTTGGAAGCATTGTCAGAATTAATAGCATGAAAAATTAGTTCTCCAGTTACTATCAAGATGAAATTAGCTGAAAACGCATGAGCCTGTTTAAAGTGGCATGAGCTGCCAAAATTCACACTTTTTTCATAATTTCTGATCGGCACGACAGTATGAGGCTTTGAATGCCATTAAAAAACAAAATGATTGGCGTTAGAATGAGGAAAATCCATGCAGTCAATATGTGGCCTGTACAAACCGAAAACGTGTTCGAAAAGTAAACAAAATTTCAATAACCGGGACGACCATTCATTCATTCTAAGCCAAAGTTAGTTCAAAACAATACTTTATCGTAAAAAGCTTCTAAATTATACGTCTACGGTCTTGAGAAAAATAGCCAATAATTTCAACATTCTGTTTTTACGTCAAAATATTGACATTTTGGCAGCTCATGCCA
This sequence comes from Lepidochitona cinerea, assembly GCA_963971465.1. Classification (NCBI taxonomy): domain Eukaryota; kingdom Metazoa; phylum Mollusca; class Polyplacophora; order Chitonida; family Tonicellidae; genus Lepidochitona; species Lepidochitona cinerea. The sequence goes on from OZ020553.1 coordinate 43,023,247, forward strand.
CTTTGAGGAAATCTCGTTGATTGAAGAGAATTCTTAACATATTGTCCCCTCACCTGTAAGTGGAAAAAAAGATAGCGATCATTGTCCAGTAGTTCTGGGTACAGATCATTAACCAATGAAATAGCCAGCTGGATTTTTCCTTCCTGAATTGCCTCCCTTATCCGTATTCTCTCATCCAATGAATCCAGATCTACACTTGGCTGAAGACCAGACTCCATTTTGAATTTTTCAGCTGCCTCCTTGAAGCCCTCTGCCAATTTTAAACAGAAACTCATTCACCACAAAAAAACGGTACAAGACAAAACGTTTAAAATGAGAATTAAGTTTTCATGTTTTATTTTCCTTAATTCGACACGATATCTCAAATGCTGCAATATAGATAATTTCATTAACTTGTCCTGGTCTTTAATTACATATGAGATTTATTTGCTTGCCACGCCTATTGATGCAGATATTGCCCTCTGAAGTCAGTTACCCTCTAAAAAATGTCTTCATTGTGGAAAGGCAGCCAAGCAAAATCAACTTTATTCTCATTTGATTCCTTATCCATTTCTGGACATGTTATCGATATAATTACTAATTTTTTTGTTTCGTTATGTTCATGAGTATAGCGATGTGAATCTGTTCAAGTGATTTAACTTTTTGGCTTGCTGAACCTGCCTGGCAAGACTCACTTCCTTGGTAGTGACCTCACAAAGGGAGTACGCCATAAGGGATGCTTCTGGTACAGTCTCCAAAAAAATTGAAAAATTTTCTGACTGGGTTTTCACTTGAACGACCTATGTGGGATGGTTGCCAGTTACCAACGGAAGGTCGTGGGTTTCCTCCGGGCATAGAGCCTGTTTTCCTCCCACAATAGAACTGGCAACGCCGCCATGTAAGTGAAATAATCTTGAGCGTGGCGTAAAGCACCAAAAAAACAATCAATCAATCAATCATGTACAGTCAAATTATCTACGTTTGACAGCATATATAGCAAACAATAAAATGATACACAGTTACACGGAATGAAAGCGCAAACTTGTAATGTTAAAACTGCATTCTCTAAAGCTTGACTCAGCACAATTGAGTCCTTTAAGCAGGGTTTTGTGATTGATTCGTCCCATTGATTTAGCTAGTTCTAACATTTCTGCCTCTTCTTTAGGAAAGTGGTCAGCTTTATTTTTTACATATTTCCACTTCCTATTTCAAGGTTGCCAACTTGCCACAAGGATAGATGTATAGTTTTACCTGTGACTAAATAATGAATCAGTTCATATCAACTTATATTTTTACAAATTTCCACTTTCTTTATCAAACTTCCACTTGGCAAATGGATACATATATTTTTTACCTGTGACTAAATAGTTCATGATGAGTCTGTTCATATCAGCCCTTGTAACGTGAATGCCTTTCAATTTCTGCATCCATTCTTCTCGACTAACTTCTGTCGGTTTCTCCACTCCAAAGTTCATCTTCCTAACAAATAACAAAAAAGCGTAGATAAAAGAGTTAATGCATTTCCGTGCATATCATAAACTTTTCAATGACAAATAAACTATGCACCTTTGCAGTTTGCAGGCTGATTAAATCTAAATAGAAATAGATCTTATATCATAATTGAACTTGATAGGTCGCTATTGAAACCAGAAAAAATGGAACATCATACATGCAAATAAACTAACGCCATAAAAAAATGTTCAAACTTCACATTCAACCATCAAGGTCATCGGAGCATTATTTGAAGGCAGGGCATAGCTAAGGGGTAACATCCTCTTAGACTAGCATTTATCTAGGATTGAGCTACAAGTTATCTCCCTTTGTATAGCACTGATTCAACCAGGCACATGTAATTCTTTCACCTTCAACATTTGCAACAGATTTGCTTACTTTAATTCCCCGCTTTCGTAACATAACAGATTGTCGATTGATTTGCCAGAAAGTACAAGTAGAATATGCCTCCATGCTAGCTGAAAAATTAAGGGCAACCAGACTCTCACAACCTTGCTATGGACATTATGTGTTATATTTTAGAATTAAGAATATCTGAATGAGATGTTGGGATGAGTTTGCCAGGGAAAGCCATTTTTTAATAAATTCTCATTGCCAAGAAAAGTTGAGTGTTTCAAATACATCAAAGGATAGATGTTGAAACAAAAAATATTGGTAAAGCCATTAACCCAAGTCAAGGTGTATACTAAAAACAAACACAATTCAAATAGCAAAGATGCACAAGTATATCAAAATGTTCTACTACATCTAGGGTACTTAAATATTGAAATTCATTATCAATCATGTTAGACAATCTTAATGAGCCTTTTGTTTACAATTAAACTGTTGCGTTCCTCACTTTGGACCTTACAGCAAAATTAAGCATAGAGTATTAGACTATATCAGCCATTGTTTGATTGGGGCTCAATGTCACACTCCACAGATGATACGGCCATATGGCAACAGAAGTGCCAACAGAATTGCAGAAAAACAATTCTCAGCTAATATGGGCTGTGTAAATCATTTCCCATCCAAAACTTTCCATGGGCAGGACATGAAATCCAATTTGCTCAATGTTTTCTCAAACAAAATAATAGCTTAGATACTTATCTGAACTAGTGTCATGAAACATGATGCTTTCGCATTCTGAGACTAACGCCAGCATAAAATCGACAGAATGATATTTTGAGCACTCTAACCTAGGGTTGAAAAAAACGTGTCGCGCTCTGGAATACTAACGAATTAAAAGTTAGATAAACAAATAGCAACATTAAATCTGAATCATAAACTGCCAATACCTCGTGTGGAAATTCCCACACAGAGAATTTAACGTTTGTACTTTTCTCACTTTAAAAAGTAGTCCTGGTGTCTGACTCCAAAATTACTTTTTTTTGTACTGACCATCGTATTTTGGAGTCAGGGTTCATTGCAATCAAAAAGTCGGAGTGGCCTGCACGCTTCTGATCGAGCAGTTTGCGATCAGGTTTAGACAGTAAATAACAACATAACTAACTCAAATAGTTTCAGTACGACATTCATTAATAATTTAGCCTTTTGTAAAGTGAATTTTACGTTTAAAAACTGAAAAAAACGCTAAACAGTGTAACGTCATCAATGGAAGAGAGTTTGAGGCTGGAAAAGGGAATTCAGGGGAAGAATGAAGTTTACTGGCCGATCCTGCTCGTCCATATCAGGCACTGGTAGGTAGCGAAATTATCCATGAACGTGATTATGACCGTTTAGACACGATCTGATTAGGTTATATTGCTATTTCTTTGTCTTAATCGGACCACATACTGCCCGCTTCTGAGCGGGCAGCCAACTCCAGCTTTTTGATTGCAGTGAACCCGGACTCCAAAATACCGCCGTCAGTATAAAAAATATGTTTTGGAGTCAGAAACCCGGACTATTTAAAAAGCTATCTGCCCATAGTGGTTTTGACATGACGTCAGATATGAACGCAAAGCATAGACATAGCAATGACGCAAAATCCTTATAGACCTCATTTGAAAATGACTGACAGGAAGGTGACGTCATCAAAGTTGGGGCAAAACATCAAGATGATGTTGGGGCGGAGCAACCCTCAGACTAGCCGCACTTGTGTGACTCTATCCTGGTTTTACTTACTTTGCCGGTCAGGTAGAGCCACACATTAGACCACCATTATATCCGTTGGCTTGATCGACAGGCTGTTCAAAAGCAAGGAGTCACGGGATGCGAGGATTCGTGTCGTGTGCAAAGGCCAGTTATTTTAAGATCTCGATGGGGAAGCCCCAATGAACTATATGCGAGGAATGGACAAGTCTCATTGGCTGGTTTGATATGACTTAGTAAAATGTGCCGCCATTGATAGTTGAAGCGCGCGTGCATAACAGACCTGTATAGAAGTCGCATCATTTCCTAGTAATGGCGGCATTCGATGCATATCAAAACCACGTGACCTCCATTCCACGCATACAATTCATTGGGAAGCCCTCCGAAAAAAGGTCACGTTACTTGGAAAAGTACCGGGAAAACCCGAATCATGTGATATGTTGTCGTTGTTCGAGGAGAGTTTGAAATCTGACGAACAAATTTTTGACACCAGTTTTTAAATTGAGGGATTTAACAGTTTAACAAAGGAATTCGAAGAAATTAACGGGTTCAGTGAAAAGAGGAATGTTTCAAAGGTATAACAGGAGGTAATAGCTGAAAGGTAAGTGAGATTAAGGATAGTTGAGACTTAGCTTCAATCTGTAACGCGAATACTTTCGACACGTTTCATTTAAAAGCTGTAACTACCCTCAGACCTTTGGCGAGTACCTGGGGGTCGCTTCATGAAACCGTCACAAGGTACGATCAATGGCAGTTGCCATGACGTCATATCTCTTCACTGTGGTTATGTGTGGTATCCAATGGCAACCATGCGTCGTTTGCGATGCGACTGCTTTGTGAAATGAGCCCCTGGACTCTTTTCCTCACAGGCCTAAAACATTCATCGCGCTAGCATCTAGGCTTTGCCTAATTCATATAATTTTACGGATGGTAATTGACACGGTATACAGATCTGATCAGTAGTGTCACTTTCAGCAATTTTACGACACAATCTTTTGTCAGTGTTGCCAATCACGTAAACATGATGATGCCATTGATGTTATGTTATCATTATGTTGTTGTTGTTGTTTACGTTTTTTAGTTTCACTTTCTCTAAAGTTTGACTCAAGAACTTGTATAAGAAGCCAAAATAGTATTTGTCTGAATTTACAAATATTTAACTGAACCTTTACCACCGTTAACCCTTAAGCTTACCCTTAGCAATAATACTAGCTGAGCTTTGTACTCAAAATCGAAAATTAAGACGAAGTGCTCGGGCACTGAATTCTTCTTCGCCTTGGTACCTTCTGAAACAGGAAGTGATAACAAACTTCACGTCCGCGCTCTACTGGTCAACATATTGGAATTAATAACTGGTAATGTTCATGATGAAATAACGAAAGATGTTGTTGTTTATACAAAGAAAGCTTTTATTTTGAAGATCATCATTTCTGGTGTCCTTCGGCAGTTTCCGTAATCGTTCGTGACAACGCCTGAGCGTAGAACAAAATGGCGGACTGTAGTAATATTATGCGAGATGCAACGATGTGAAAATTCACCGGGGTTAATTGTTACTTGGATTTTTAGCTGTTGAAACAACCCCGGATGAAGATGGCTGACAGGTGAGCATAATATATAGCAATTTGACATTCTTATCTGTTTTCTATGATCGTGAATGCTTTTGTTTTGTTGTCGAACCGGCCTCGATACATCGGTCAGTGGCTCAGTCCCTCAGTGGGGACCTTTTCCCTGTATACACAGTAAAGTGTGTTGTGACTGTACCAGTGGTTGAACAGGCAGCATGATTATACACTTTATGTGTCTTAACCATGTTGACAGCTGGATTAACCGAATAAACTCTGGACGTGATTTAGACTGAATGGCCTTGACTGGTTTATTAAAAAACTGACATTTAAATTGAAATGAAAATAAAAATATTCTAACCTGCCAGTGCTTGGAAAGTTTGCTTTGTTTTAACTTTTAATTTTAATCAATTTATTTTATGTTCAAAGTAGCCTACATCAGTACATGTGATGTAGGCCTATGTAGTATTTGGAAAAGTTGATACATGGAGAAAATCATGCTAAATATTTTATAATCATTTTGCCCATCTACATTGTGACCGAGCTGGGGATTATTGAATAAAGATTAACAATATAACATTAATATTGTAATAATATTATTATTTTATTGGAAATGGGAGGAACTAGAAATTTACGGGAAATAAATAAAACTGGATCCGGTTTAATAAAACTCTGAAAACAAACTGAAAGTAAAACAGTATATTTTTCTTGAATGAAGCCGAAAATTGCTTGCAAACCAAGCAGGCCTATAACTTGTATAAGCTGGGGTACAGGTTTTATAACTGGGTATCGTCAGTCTTATTTGAATGGGATACTCCATTCTGATTTTGTGTTGGAATGGAATATGTTCACAAGAAATTTCATTTGTACACTGTACATAACCCGGGTTCTAGGTACATACATGTAATAGAATTGCAGAGAGTCATCACTAATATAAACCCTACAATGATAAATGTTGACTTTTTAAATCAAAAGAAACTCGGCCTCTGTATAATTTGCATGCTGAAGTTCCTGACTACAAAAGACAATGTAAATTTGTTCTATGCAAGCTGAATATTAAAATATCAAATTTATTTTACTACATAAATCATATATACATAATACTGGTTGAATATTTACCCACTCTACGATGCATGACTCACTGAATAAGTTTTATGTAAAGTTTAATTAAGCAAATTCATGCTTAGTCAGTGTTTATTTTATCTTCTTGGGTGTTGGGCGTAAAATTAGCAGGTTAGCTATCTAGCCAAAACATCCGAGTGGGCTTTCACATATTTAGACACCCCATTTTTAGCAGTTTTAAAATAGAAATAGATATGTTCAACACTAAGGACATTTTTTCGCAAATTGGAAATCCTTTTGTTTGGGATCATGGAAAGTAAGCAGTCTTAAAGGCTCTTAAAACTATTGAAAAGTTTGAAATTGAAGAAAGATTGTTTCTGGAAAAAGTCTTGAAATTCTTGGTATGGATCGTTAGCCTGTAGGCCTACATATATTTAGCAGAATACAGTTGGGGTACAGTATCATATATTTATTTATTTATGAACACTAAAACACACGGGCACAGGGAAAATCTTCTTGTCTAAACTTACCATGGAGACAAGCAGTCCATGTAGCTGTAACCATGTATTATATATTTTAGAAGCAAATTGCTGAGATTGGGCTTGGATTTACAATGATGACAGGCTTTTACAGGTTTTTGAAAAGTTGTCAAATTGATTGAGTTACATTCTGCCAGACATTCATTACTCATTAGACCGGCTCAATTATCATTATCCAAACAAAGGGGATTTCTCAATATTGATCATATAAATGTAATGCTCCTAAATAAACTCTGCATAGACTATGCTTGTAAAAGAGACTCAATCTTTTGTCTTGTAATTGATTGTTAAATTATCTTAGAAATCTGAAAATTGAAAAATGTTCAGGGCTTTTTTCCCTTTATTTTGTGATGTAAAGGATGACTTTTAATACATTTCATTCACTACATAAAATACATAAAGATTCAGAATGAGATTGGTAGCAAGTTTTATTTATAGACTCTTCATTTTTTTCAAATTTAAGAAGATTGTTTTTTTAAAAGTCTTTTCAATCTGTAAGAATGGTTTTCTTCACACACGTTTATTATCAGTGAGAGATGACACCTCGTGGATGTGGGTTTCGTGGCAGTCCAACTGCACACTAAAGATGAAAACATACAGAAGTGCCATTGTGGATGCTGCAGCACACCAGAATCGTTTTCACCTTTCCTCTGAATTAGTTGGGTAAACTGTGATAATTTCACTTGTCAGTCGTAGATCAAGAGAAAAAATGCACCCACTGTCTGTCCTTCCTCTTTGGCGTCTACTGGGTTCAATCTTGTGAAGTTTTACTACACATCCGTTTAAACTGACTAGGGGTTATAACACAAAACCCCCATGGCTACACATAATTTTTTGGTTTCCATCAAAACCAAATATTCTGTAAAAGTCAATGCAAAACAATGAACAGATAGATTCCTTCAACAAATAAAAATATTATGATAGCGTTTTATGACCTTTAATATCTTAAATTCATGTCTTAATTTGGCCTATTACATGTATATTTATTTTAAAAGTCACTATTTTTAGTATTGAGTCCCTTTTAAATTGCTGCCCTTGTTGAGCATTGCCATATTTCAGTTGTTTTCTAATTGCACTCATCCTTCTCTGAGGGAATTATTATACTGATACATAATGTATCTACTTGTATGAATTAATCATTTTTAATGCTGATCATAAGTGAGATAATCATTAGTGAGTTTTGAGTCGTACTTTTCGTCAGTTTGGGATGATCCTGTCTAATTGAATGCCTATAGCTTGACCAGCTGTGATTGAATTATTGCACTCCTCCCTTGTAATTATGCATATCATGAAATCTCCGTACAGACAACTGTATAATTAAATTATGACAGTGGGATCATTGAAGTGGAACGGCCTGACATAAATATAATTGCTTATGCTTTACAGTTTTGTGTGACATTGTCATTGTTTGATGATCCTTCATCAACATTGTAAGCACAGATATGATGCACATTATGGTATCATCTGTAAAAGTGTGAATAGGAACGCCCTCACAAGTTGATAACAGTGTCTCATTCTCTTTCTTAATAGGTCGACTTTTGTATATATTTTGTATATTATTTACCATATGTAAGAGTATAATAAGACTGTTGATTCAAGATTCAAGATTTATTGTACGAACACCTGACAAGGGCAGAGTACACAAAGCAAACTGTAAACATTAACAAACAAACAAAGAGTTATAGGTATGAAATTCAAATAAGAATTCTAGGGCTGAATGAAACTGTACGAATATATATGCAAATGTCTAGTGTTAATTCATATTTTGGTTTTTAAAATTAAAAAAAAAAGAACAGATTTTAATTTGTTGCGAGACAAAGGTGGTTACTAAAACTTGATAGTACTGGTTGTTTACATACTGGTAAATGAAGTCACACCTTTACTTGAGTTCTCAAGACTTGTATTAATAGAGGACTTAAAATTTCCATTTTGGAGAAACATAGCTGACAACTTGCAAAATTTGTTTTAGACTAGCAAAAAAAAAAATGTGACGACAATGAATCTACCCCGGTAAATTTCTCGATGATAATTAATTTTGTGCAATGATAGGATGAACAAAAATTAATACTCTAAAATCTATTTTGAACAACTACCTGGTAACAGACCCTGTTAAACAGAAATGAATATATGTTGTCAAATTATGCACACTTGCATGTACTTTGCCCATGCCTTAATTCCTATTAGTTCCTTTATATTTATGAACTCTAAAACACACAGGCACAGGGAAAATCTTCCTATATAGTTAACCATCTAAGCTTGACATGTATACTGAGCTTGTTAAACATAACTCTTACAAAAGGTGTTCAGAAGACATGGATCAACACACACACTCAAAACCAAGAACTTTTCTCATTGAAGCTGTTTCTAACAGAGTTCTTTGGTCAGGTTCATATCACATATCATTATCAAATCATTATTCGTGAAACTACCAAAGAAAAAAAAAATATCAATTTAACTGCTAGAAATTTATTTTTTTAACAAATAATAATAATATGCTCTGTGGATTTTTTTTCAATTTGCATATATCATAAATCATGGTACCAGTTTTCAGCATTGCCAGCATGTTCTTCTGGCCCCCTAGCGGAAGGGTGTTCCGACTGTGCACGATTCGACTGTACCGCGCCCCTTACAGAAAGGAGGTTCCTAATAATAGAATCATGTCAGTTCAAATTCAACATGGCGCGGACGAAGTGACCACTTTTGTCAATCTACTCTCTTTGCCTCAACTCTCCAAATATTCTCTCTTGAACCAATACTGGTCCTCCACCAGGCAAGGTGTTGCTGGTACCCGATTGTCAAACAATGGACAATCTAAATATATTTTCTTGAACAAATCGTCTTTCTCGACCAAAGTGTTGAGCTCGGTCCTCAATCTCAACCAATGAAGTAAATGTTGAATTAGATTATGCATTCGGTGTACGCATAAATTGTGACAACTGTCTGGAGCAAAGAATTTGTGTATCACGTGACCGAGTTACCGTCACCAAGTAATCCTCAACAGGCCAGGGTGCACTCGCTTTCAAGATGGCTGCCATGTTATTCAAATGAAGATAGACAAGCAGTAATGGCAAGCTTGATGTTTGCTTACTTCCATTAGTGCCTGGACATTTGCGCACCAATTCTTCCCACCAACCTTGGTACTGCAGGTACTCCAGCCTCAAGCATTAATCTAAAGATATTATAATGAACCAACCAACTCTCTCCACCAACCTGTTTGCTGGTACTCTAGTCTCAAGCATTAATCTAAAGATATTATAATGAACCAACCAACTCTCTCCACCAACCTGTTTACTGGTAATTCAGTCTCAAGCATTGATATAAAGATATTATAATGAACCAACCAACTCTCTCCACCAACCTGTTTGCTGGTAATTCAGTCTCAAGCATTGATCTAAAGATATTATAATGAACCAACCAACTCTCTCCACCAACCTGTTTGCTGGTACTCTAGTCTCAAGCATTAATCTAAAGATATTATAATGAACCAACCAACTCTCCCCACCAACCTGTTTGCTGGTACTCTAGTCTCAAGCATTAATCTAAAGATATTATAATGAACCAACCAACTCTCTCCACCAACCTGTTTGCTGGTACTCCAGCCTCAAGCATTGATCTAAAGATATTATAATGAATCAACCAACTCTCTCCACCAATCTGTTTGCTGGTACTCCAGCCTCAAGCATTGATCTAAAGATATTATAATGAACCAACCAACTCTCTCCACCAACCTGTTTGCTGGTACTCCAGTCTCAAGCATTGATCTAAAGATATTATAATGAACCAACCAACTTTCTCCACCAACCTGTTTGCTGGTACTCCAGTCACAAGCATTGATATAAAGATATTATAATGAACCAACCAACTCTCTCCACCAACCTGTTTGCTGGTACTCTAGTCTCAAGCATTGATCTAAAGATATTATAATGAACCAACCAACTCTCTCCACCAACCTGTTTGCTGGTACTCCAGTCACAGGCATTGATATAAAGATATTATAATGAACCAACCAACTCTCCCCACCAACCTGTTTGCTGGTACTCTAGTCTCAAGCATTAATCTAAAGATATTATAATGAACCAACCAACTGTCTCCACAAACCTCTTTGCTGGTACTCCAGTCTCAAGCATTGATCTAAAGATATTATAATGAACCAACCAACTGTCTCCACCAACCTGTTTGCTGGTACTCCAGTCTCAAGCATTGATCTAAAGATATTATAATGAACCAACCAACTGTCTCCACCAACCTGTTTGCTGGTACTCCAGTCTCAAGCATTGATATAAAGATATTTATATAATGAACCAACCAACTCTCTCCACCAACCTGTTTGCTGGTACTCTAGTCTCAAGCATTGGTCTAAAGATATTATAATGAACCAACCAACTCTCTCCACCAACCTGTTTGCTGGTACTCCAGTCTCAAGCATTGATATAAAGATATTATAATGAACCAACCAACTCTGTCTATGTGTTGCTGTAACCTGATTGTTTGAATGGCGTCATTGGCTCATACTGAAGGATTAACATGGCTCATGGAAAGTATTCCTCAGCTTGGATCTGCAGGCATGTTTGTCACCACAAGGGCTTGTAGCCAAGTGGTCACTTTAAACAAAATACCTCAAATATCTCATAATTTTTTTCAAGTAACATCATTAGGACTCCAACTTCTTTTGAACAAATCAGCGCTTTCTGCAAAAGTGTTTTTGTTCCCTCATACTCAATCTTGAGCGATGATCTTAAAATCTTCTTTTGAACCAATCAGCTTTCTCAATCAAGGTGTTGTTGTTGTCTCAAGCAATGAGCTAAATATCTTAACATCTTCTAAAAACCAATCAACTGATTCAACTCCCCACAAGATGTTATTGCCTCATTCTAATAAAGCAATGATTAAAGATCTTCTGGAACCAATTAACTATTTCTATCATAGTCTTTCTCCAGTGACTTTTTCTAAAGCAATGAACTACAGATCTTAAAACCTTCTTAAACCAGTTAACCCATTTTCAAGCAATGCTATTTTCTTTTTAGTTCTTAAAAAGGATACACAAATTAGACTGGTGCTTATAATCCTGGAACCTATTGATGAGGCTCAAGGCATTTGATTCCGACAAAATAATCTTGTGTAGGGCTCTAAACATCAAGTGACAGATTATATCCTAACTGTCCTGGCATGATATACCAAGTGAAGAAAATCCCCCCCCCCCCCCCCCCCCCCCTGCCCATGCCCTATGGTGTTCATAAACATGATACATGTATCATTAAGCTACATTACAAGCTATAGACTGCTATATATATGCATATTGTATATAATGTTTGTGTGGTACCATAAGTAGATGAGATTTATGTTTCCTTCCTCAGTGACACCTAAAAACACTGTTTTATGAATAAAATAGAAAAAAAAACATGAATCAACAGCAAAATATTCTAATTAATCAGAGCTTTTTTGGAAATTTTACACCCTAACAAAAAAGTGATGTGATGTACAGTGTAGCTAGTAATTTGTCGTCAACCTAAAAAATTAGTTAGGTAAATTTCAAGAATTTGTTCACACTATGTACATGTTTGTGGGAGTTAGGTCTTTTTGAAGGTTTAGATAAAAGATTTTCTTAAGACATGGTTCATCAAACAGACTGAAAGGCTGGATGTTTTTTCTCTTTGATATTGTAAGTCATGTTATGAGATGTCCATATACTTAGGTCACATTATAACTTGTAAGACAACTTCAAGACATGGGATTTACATTGTAGTAGCATACAAAAATAATTTTTATTTAAATTTAAAACTATGTGATTGCTTGATTTATGTTTTATGTCACACTCAAGATTATTTTACTGACGGCTGTGTTGCAAGGTTTATTGCAGGAGGAAACTGGGACGCTTTGCCCCAAGGACACACCTGACCTGGGGACTTGGTGTCACTGTACATTGATGATCAATCAATCAATCAATTAGTTGAATTCCTTCTGTGGTCCTATCACCTATCAGTTAGTTGGGGTGGGGATGTGTGGTGGCAGTCAATATTTCAATAGTATCTCCTGTTGACACAAGCATCTCATTGGTGGGAAGCAGTTTTGAATCCCAATTACCCCAAAAGACAAAGCCTGAAAAAAATTTTGACGGATTTTTCACTCGTTACAAATACAATGTAGATAACAGTTAGAAGATATCTTCAGAGCAAAACGCGTGCTTTGTTCCCCCATTAATAAAGCTGGGGAAAGGTGAAATACATGTAGTAGTTTGTGTGACATCAAACAATCCGTCAATCTACCAGACAGTGTGCATGTCCTATGCCAAAACTAGAAGTGATTTACTGTACTTTTATTTGGCACATTACTGTTGTTTTATGAATGGGTCCATACTGTACCTCATTATATTCACAGTCTACACGATTCTTGGGAAAACTACTCGACTACATCTGTGACCATTTCTAATAATGTGACTCCTGTGGTATGTTTTCATCACAACTTGTTTGAATTACTCTGACTCATATATATATCATCTGCTCACTGACCATTCAACTTCAGGGGTTTGACCTTTCAATATTGCTGCACCCACTAGCCTCACTGGGACCATTAATTTGAACCTGTCGTCCATTATTTTATATTGCTTTAACCATAATATTATAGGCTATATACATGTAGCTTGTTTGATGGTGAAGTACACCCCAAATGAATGAATCAATCAATGCATTATTTTCAGTCTTATTAAAAAAAGAACCAACCCATTGTATGCAAAAAATATATTAACCTATTTGTAACGTATTTGCATATTTTAATTTTTCTTTTGGGAGTTCCCAGGTGTAAAACTTATGTAAATTAATCACAGACCTGTTAATTTTACTCACCATGCTGACTATTATTACACGGACTGTAGCTCAATGATTATTTTGTCAAATTTTTATTGTATTATTTTTGATAATGATTACAATTACTGTACGTTTTATATGTTTTTTGTGTTGGCAGGTGGGAGTGGGTGGAAATAATAGAGCCTCGCACCAAGGAGCATATGTATGCTAACCTCACCACCGGGGAATGTGTGTGGGAACCACCGCCAGGAGTCCAAATGTAAGTACCCGAAAAAAAAAAAAAACTTTATTTTTCAGTAGAAAAATACTCGCTGATATTGTAAAATAGCAATTCCAAAAAGGCGCTACATGTACAGTTTTACTGAAATAATATACATTATTTGTATCTGATCACTCCCCTACTAAACCCTGACAACACTGCCATATAAATGAAATAATCCTGAAAACATCAATCAATCTATATATCTGAGCATTGCATAAGATTTTCATTGGTTCGATACCATTTGTCAACCAATCAAATACATTCTTTACGACAAATTGCATCATGTGAACGGGCCTTAGAAGGGCCTAAAACGAACTTGGACCCCACCTTTTCTCGAAAATTTTCACATTGACTTTGTTTTTGGTTATCTATTTTTCTGGCTGGATAGAGAAAAGGTGTTCATTTCATGCACATCTGTAGTCCATGTACAATGCACTATCTGACAATTAAACTCCCCAAGGGCTATAATAGCACCTCTGCTTTCAGGGTCTGATATTTTACTGCAGCCTGCTGCTCACTGTAGTGTTATTGTGTTAGACTTCTGGTCAGATTCAAACACTGATAACCTTATCAGACAAGTCTTTGCACATTCCTCTTTGTAAGACCCCTCATGAGCTGCCACGAGACATTTTCATTCTTGCTCTACAAAAACACGGCTGTTTCAAGATTATGCTATTTATTGTATGTGTACATGTATGTGCATATATGTTCTAATAATACATTTTTAACAGAAAAAAAATGCCCATAGACTGATTGTTTCATGGTGTCATCAAGGTATTTAGTTGGAAAATGTTATCCTCAGAAAAGTATACAGTTATATAGTCATGCATATCTTTGCTTGCAAAGATACGGTCACTTCAAACACGGGCTTCCACCAATGAGTCGCGAGTTCGAATCCCACTCAGTCCAAAAATTGGAAAATTTTCTGACTGGGTTTTCACTCGAACGACCTATGTGGGATGGTTGCCAGTTACCAGCGGAAGGTCATGGGTTTCCTCCTGGCACAGAGCCGGGTTTCTTCCCACAATAAAACTGGCAACGCCGCCATATAAGTGAAATAATCTTGAGCGCGGCGTAAAACACCAAACAATCAATCAATCCATCAAACAAGGCCCCACAAATATCCCATAATTTTTGAGTGATATACTATTGTCTTCTTGAAAGTTGGTATTGCCTCCACATCAATATATATGTATTGTAGCAGTCTACATAACTCAAATAGAATTACATGTGTCTTTATTATTTAGTCTTGGCTTTCTGACATCAATCAGTACAAATATCAATATTACGTAGGGAATCAATCAATCAATCAGCCATTTTATTGCACATGTTTTTTTGTCTTCTTGAAAGTCATTGTTGCAACCACATCAATATGAAGTGTAGCAGTACACATACATATAACATGAAAAGAATTACATGTACACTTGTCTTTATTATTTAGACTTTGTTTATCTGACATCAATCAGTACAGAGATCAATATTACGTAGGGAATCAATCAATCAGCCATTTTATTGCACATGTTTTTCTTCTTGAAAGTCATTGCACCCACATCAATATGAAGTGTAGCCGTCTACATACATATAACATGAATAGAATTACTTGTGCCTTTATTATTTAGACTTGGTTTATCCAAAATCAATCAGAACAAAGATCAATACTATGTAGGCGATCAATCAACCAGTCATAAATATTGTCCTATCTATCAGATGTCGTTAATAATGAGCCTCAAATTTCATGGACATTTTCTGCATATATATATATTTAACTTTAGAGACCCAGTTGTCAGAATAATAGCACAACAGTCCAACACTGCCCTGGCTTCCATGGACTGGTCACATGTTCAAAACAGACTCAGTTATAAGACAGAAATTTTAAAATTCTGAGTGGATTTTTCACTTCATGCACTTTTGTGGGAGAGTTACCGGGTACTCGCTTAAGATGGTTTTCTCCTTCCACTAAACAGTACCTTGGTACCCCCGCTATATAGGTGAGATGTAATCATGAGTTTGCCTAAAAAATAAATCAATCTAGCAATCCGTCTGGTAATGTTCAAATCTTAATGCTTTAATCTTAATTTCAGTACCTTGTGTACGATATTACATTCAGTACCTTTGTCTGTTTATGCAGTGTAGAAAATAAATTTAATTCAGTTATCTTATGGCTCCAAGAATACTGTTGTTTTCTTTTATGAGGCCAATAAAATGCTGGTTATTGGAGCTGGTTATACTGTAGGATTGAAATAATACCCCTTTATTTTTCTTATCTCCCAGCTTCTATAAATATACATTTACGCCTTTAGTCCCTATTGGAAACTCCCTGGGGCTGAAGTGTAAAAAAAACTGACTTGGATTTGATTTGAACCGTCGTCGGAACATTATCCCGTTTTCCAGAGTAGATTGCCCCACGGCATTTGTACATTTAGTGCACTTCATCGTCTATGTTTCCTACAATCCCCTTACTGTAGATGAGCTTTTCGCCTCAGCCTTTCTCCCCAGGAACAGCCTGATGCTTGTCTACAAGCACAATTGTGATTGGGAAACCTTAGAAAACCAGCTGAGTCCAGTCACTCTATACATGTACTGGCAAATAGAGGACTTGCCAAAGATATAAAAAAATTACGAATCTACTCCAGGCTTTCCAATAAAAACCATCCGACTGGAATAATATTCCTGTTACAAGCTGATATGAGCCATATCATAGGATTCAGAACTTCTCCCTTAATTGTTTATGTAGGTCACATTAAGGTTTTACTGTAGGTATTTTTGTGATATAAGTGTGGCAGGGGCCTCCATGCATAATGTTGCTTTATTCTTTATTCTACCAATGTGTGACAGGTTCTGAAATTTTGCTATTATCACATACAAGATTTAAAAAAAATAAAACTAAATACCCTTGCCGACCCTCTTCATAGTGTTAGCCAGCAACCCATCACCTGGTCTTTGGGATGAGAGAAGTCGCAGTGACGATATGAGACCTGAGGCGAAAAAATTGAGACGGTACATGTTTTTTGATACACTAACATTTGTATATCGGAGATTGGTCATCGATACGAGACAATTAATACCCCGGCACACCTCTCTGTCCCCCCGACAGGTTGCTATCATAGCAATGCTGGGGAGGTACATGTATGGAACCCAATATCAAAAATTTATTCCATTTGCTGAATTTCATTGATGGCATTTTTTTTCCCACCCATGTAGGAATATTGGAAAAAGCAATCTGTGTTGCTATCCATCCAATTAATGTATGGAATCATTCCAGTAATTATATTTCAGCCAAATTCCAATATCAAGATGTTCTGCTGGTTATATGACCTAATATAATTATATTGCTGTCAACTTATTCTCTGGCATCATTATATACATGTAATGGAGCTTCCCAGGTTCAGATTGACCAAAAGACGCTCTTGTCAATAGAATTCTTCCTTCGAGTGATGTTGCTAAAAAAATGGAAAATGCTAAAAAAATTCTGACCAGTTTTTCATTTGATTAGGCTTTTTTTACGGATGGTTACAAGGTATGGATGGAAGGTTGAGAGGCTTCTCAATGCGCTGAACCCAACTCAGTTCAAAAACAAAATACAAAAAATTCTGAGAGGGTCTTTCACTCGATTACCGTGAGATTGAGTTGCCAGGTACTTGCCGAAGTTCGGATGTTTTCTCTGGACAAAGAGCCCCATTTCCTCCCACACTAAACCTGGCAACAAAGCGATATGAGCGTAATAATTATAATCTAGAGTTCGGCCAAAAAAAAAAAAACTTCAATCAATCAATCCCGCCCTCCCCTCATAAATAAAAAATTGGCACTCTCGCCATATAAGGGAAATAATCTCGTGGGAGTCATAAAACCAATTTGCATCAATTTACCTATATTTACTTACTTATTTCAGATCAGACATTTTGATACCTATCAAAGTTTTAACCTGAAATTTTAGTTTATTGTGCTGCTTTGTCATGACATGTACTGTTTTTTATATAAATGATTCATATTTTTCACTTCAAGCATCATCCCCAAATACCATAGAAGAATTATTGTGCTTCTCTCTAAATATGAGAACAAAGAACTTAGCTGCTGAATTCATAGGCCAGGTGTTGTTATTATTTTGTGATATAAATAACTCTTTTGTCCACATCTAAGGAAAAAAATACCTGTGCTTTATTGTTTACCTGTAAGAACCATTAATTAGGATAAACCTTGGAAAGATACAAAAAAAGATAAATTAAATACCTTCTCTTCTCATGATATTCTCTGTAAATACTCTAGAGACTATTTATTATATGTATATTTTTGTAAAAAAATGTCACTGGGACGTTAACAAAACTGATATTTTTTAATAGAAAAGCTAAAAAGTATTAGGCCACCAGGCCAAAACATGTTTCTTCATGCAACTACAAACTATAAAGAATAGATTTCTTTACATTTGTTGATGTTCTGAGGCAGTGGGTTACAGAGAACTCTTCAGAATATACAGAACAAAAAAATAAACTCAAGTGCTATGGAACTTTAAGCAACACTGGCCATTTTGCCCAAAGTGTTATGTTATGTAAAACAGTATAATACACATGCAGCACAAGGGGAAATTATGGTTTACCCATCTCCGTCTGTCCCAGGTTCCATTTCGCTCTACAACTTTTTTTTTTCTATCCGATCTTTACAATTCCTTCACAGCGTGTACCTTACAGTTACATGCATGTGTAGGGTAGATTGTGTTTCATGAACCAATTATGACGGTTGCATAATGCAGCATCTATGTTAGATTATGTAATATTTTCTTTTAGTCTATATCTACTTTAGTTTTGACCTGATGTTGACCATTTTTATCAGGATAGATGGTGTATGCAGAACAGTTTAGGACATCCCTGGTTGCATAATAGGGCATCTATATATGTAGTTGGAGACCTCCAAACTCTGTGGTCAAAGTTTACTGATGATGGGTGACTTGGTCACCCATCATCAGTAAACTTTGACCACAGAGTTGTCACCCATCATCAGTAAACTTTGACCACAGAGTTTGGAGGTCTCCAACTACTATATATGTTCATCGAATAGAGAAATAAAAAACTTTCAAAGAACATACGATTTCAATTCATAAAGTGAAATTTAAACAAATATTTTCTATAATGTAGTGTAATTACATTTAGTCATAGCGGAGGGCCTATGTTGAGTTTACTAAAACTCTTGTTCAGGGATTTTGAGCTAAATTGATTTAACAAATCATTCACTCTGGGTGCTGGATGGCTCAGTCGGTAAGAGTAGTAGTCGCTCAGTCTGACACAGGCCTTCCATCGATGCGGCGCGAGTTCAAATCCCACTCATACCAAATAAAAATTTCTGAGAGGATTTTTCACTCGATCGCGGGTGTTTCCTCCCGAACTACACCTGGCAACGCGACCATGCAAGTAAAATTATCTTGAGCGTGGCGTTAAACATGAAT
Source organism: Lepidochitona cinerea (assembly GCA_963971465.1). NCBI lineage: Eukaryota > Metazoa > Mollusca > Polyplacophora > Chitonida > Tonicellidae > Lepidochitona > Lepidochitona cinerea. The sequence continues at coordinate 43,042,470 of OZ020553.1, forward strand.
CGATCAATTAGCAATAGGCCGCTGTGGTTTTGAGGTACATATGGAACTAAACTTAAGACTAAAGCGAAATGACCTTTCTCCTCTCCTCTTGGTGAGGTGCAAGTTTATTATATGTGTAGTTCCTACTCCTGGTGAGATGCAAGTTTGTATAGCTCTTGGTTTTATCCAAGGTACAAAATTGGCTCACCTTTGATCTGTTGAATTTGATTTGATACACGTTAAAAGTAAGGACCTGTTACAATTGTATAACTTGTTATTCATTTTAGCGTACATCTACCTAAACGGTTTTGTAAAATAAACATCTATAGACAGGGTAAAACCAATTTGACGTTACAGAAGCATTCCTGAGGATGTTAAATTACAATGACTGTCGACTCCGCAGCCATAAAATCAGGATAAATGTAGATTATAGGTAGACATTCTCTCTGGAAAGGTGGGCTTTCTCCTGACAATAGATCAACTGGGGATAGACAATCTGAAAGCTATCAGATTTGCCACTACATGTGTTTGTGTGGTCCAGCTTTGTATTGAGACATCTCACAATGATAAACTCTCATTTTATCCTTTCTCGTCGTCATGGGAACAAGGTTAATGGATTTTCAGGTTATCGAGACAGACATTTGATGATTTTTGGTCGAGGTTAAATTAAGCAACTGTAGGCGTCTTGAGAGACCCCTTGGTGGTTTTAACCTAGGTTATTATAGATAATATATACCCTCAGCTTATGATTTTCATTGTCCGTTTTTAATGGTTTTGTGTACTGTCTATGAGGTCTGTAACATGTGTTTCTCATCACTCTCGGTAATATTTTCTGTTAATCTACTTGAGCTGAAGCCTGTAGGAAGTCACTGTCTCGCTCTAGACATGCAAGGATAAGGGCTTTATATTTCCAACATGAACATTTGGTATATCACGATTATCCTCATCTAAAAATTGACTTACTCTGGCTCATATTCTAATCTGGACACAAAAATAAGACAGGCTTTTAGATAAATTTTGACTCCAATGTTTTTATATGGGACATGCTTACAATCTCAAGCCTTTTATTTCAAATTACGCCAATATTTCAAGCTATCTTTAGAAAATAATTGCCTCTTAAAATAAATATCCATCAGCCATGCGATGTAGTCTGGAATTCGATATTCTAGCCTTCGGGCTTTTATGACCTGCCAAGATTCATAGTTACCAACCATTTTATTGATGCATTTATGCTTACATTATGAATTATGGACTATGGGTCTTCGATGTTGCCATTTCCACTGGGCACAGTAGGGTCTCTCCCCAATAAACTTGGCATCACTTCCATATTTGAGAAGTGAAATGATTTTCTAATTTGGACATAAAAATCAAACAATCAACCAATCCTCTAAATGGGTATCCAAGTTTTTGATTTACCGATGTTTGAGCTCACTGTTCAAAAAAAGGGTATGAAAATAAATCCAACAAGTTTTTGATGGGAAGCTGTTTAGCCCAATGCTTCAGTTTGAACATCAGGGGGGGGGGGGGGGGGCGGTTTCACAACACCGAAGTAACTTTGCGCCTGGTCGTAACATATTGTTGAAGGTATATATTGCCATGACAGTTGGGCCTTGCATTGGACCTACACCGGGTGTACATGTAAATGTCTTGAGAAACAGCCCTGGTCGTAACATATTGTTGAAGGTATATATTGCCATGACAGTTGGGCCTTGCATTGGACCTACACCGGGTGTACATGTAAATGTCTTGAGAAACAGCTTTGGTCGTAACATATTCTTGAAGGTATATATTGCCATGACAGTTGGACCTTGCATTGGACTTACATTGGGTGTAAATATCTTGAGAAACAGCCCCCAGTTGATAATTTGGAGTCTTGTGACAAAAGGAGAATTGAACTGTTTCAGGCTATATAGCTGCACATGTAACCACAGCTGGTGCATGTTCGGTTGTGCACACGAATGTAACATGCAGAACCCAACATGCAGCATGCCAACACGTGCTTTAAAATGCCTGCATGCAACAGCGATCTTCCCTTGTTTCTATGGCAACCTGAGGATTTTTGCTCATGCAGCAGTTTGAATTCCTTGCTCTTTGTCTCCTGTTTATTAACCCATTGCAGCACTATGCACTTTGTCTGGTGAACGTTTTATTTTTTAACATTGTCACACATTTTTTAGCAAAAGTATTTGAAGGGCAAATGTAATCCACTCTCTAAAGAACAGTTTTCTTCAAAGTTTTCTCAGGAAATTCAACGGTGGTTTTTAGATTTTATTGAAAAGAAATCACTCAACATACCCTGGATAAAAATGGGTTAATATTGCTCCCTCTGTGTGTTATCAATGGACTTGAATCCAACACATGTACAATGAACCAGGCTTCAATGATTTCTATAATCCAAGCTATGTAAGTGAAAATTTCTTTATTGTAGGTAATTCATGTGTTGATTTTATACATATGATTTATTACATGTATTTTCGTTTAAAATATTTCAGTAATTTGAGCAAATATTTCCAATGGCAAATACACCTACGCAAGTGTTGGGAAACCCACATACATTTTGTAATTGAAACAGAAAAAAAAATCAATGGCCGCTAAAATACTTTCAGAAAAAATTCATGACAAATTTCTTCTCTCTTACTTCACTGAATTTTTATCAGGTCAAGATTGTTACTGTTAAGATTTTGGCGGGCATCTTTGAATTAGTCTTTAAGGTTTGGTTGGCTTTCTTGCCTGATCGATCAGATAGGCAGGTCTACCCTGGTATGTTATCAGCTGTCAGGGTGGGATTGTTTAGTTCGCATGTCAAAGCACGTTGCATTCTCCTGGTCTCCAGTTTAGTTTATGTAGTTTACAGAGCCCCCCCCCCCCCCCTTTACCCTCCACCCACTTTACTGAATTCCTGTATTTTTTTTTGGTCCTGTAATCAAATATAGAGAAATTTATGTATACTGACACCCCTGGGCATGGGACCTGGTTTCTATTCCACATGGGCTTCTCTAGCATAAAGCCCAGTATTTTTTCCTTATAAAATATTAACATGGATTGATTGATTTTTACACCACAATTTTATCACACTTACATAGTGGCAGGTTAACTGGGGTAGAAAACCAGACCTTGTTTCAAGAGGAAACCTTTGGCAGGTACCATTCCACATTGGGCAATGAAGTGAAAACCCTATCATGCGTCACGGCCTTCCATGGGATGCCTATCATGCGTCACGGCCTTCCATGGGACGCCTATCACGTGTCACGGCCTTCCATTGGATGCCTATCACGTGTCACAGCCTTCCATTGGGACGCCTATCACGTGTCACGCCGCCCATGGGACGCTTGCTTTTTGAGGGACTTGTTCCACAAAGTGCCCCGTAAACTGAGAATATATGTCCTGTAAGGGAAATAATCTTCATTGCTGCATATGTAAATCATCAATCAATCAAGACAGATGATGCAGTAGATGGTTTCAAGTAAAAAACAAACTTAATAGTTTCAAGACAAACTTGTATATCACTTTTACCTGATGAAAACAGAATGTTATAGATTATCATTACACAGACTGTCAAGAAAAATATTGTGAACTTATCAAAGTGTATTTTATTTTTTATGTTGTGTGTACATCACACATATATTTACTGTATGCAGGATGTTTTCTAAGCTAACAGGGTATCAGAGATTATTTGTTAAGTCTCTAGATACATGCTGTCCAATAAACTGCTTGTGTTAGCCCTAACATGTGTTTCCTCTTGACTAGTTATATTCAGATCAGGTTATTATCAACTAACCATTAGAGTTTGAGAAAGAAACCCTTGTTCCTAGTCAGCCATAGTAGCTAAACATTCATTGGGTACACATGTACTTTCCTCATTCCTCATCAAATTGAAAGAAAAGGAAAAGAAAAATCACACGAATAATTTTGTATTTGAAGTGGATTGTCATTAAAATAATAAATCTGTAGCATCATTGACTAGGCACAAAATATGTGGGAAAACTTTGGTATGGATGTTAGCAAGTATGTTTGGATATACTTCTGGTGATTTGCTGAAAAATTAACTGCTTCCCGTGCCTAATTCTTCCACAGTCTCCCTATCAACTAAAGAAGATTACATGTATTTCAAAGTATACTCAACACTTTTTGGAACCCTTGTCTTACTGACACACCTTGTAGAAAAAATGAGACAACCGTGAGTTCGTCAGCTCAAACACTAGTGCCAGGATACAAAAGTAGGTCACGTAGAACTGCAATTTACCTACAGTTCCTATGTTAGACATTATGTTATTAATTTCTGACTAAAAGCCTGTGAGGAACCATTAATCTGTGCAACAAAGCCAATTCACTTCTTTCCTCTAAGGATTGATGTTTTATGCCCAAACAGTGACTCAAGATTATTTCACTTATATGGAGGCTTTGCCAGGTTAAGGGGGGGAGAAAACTGGTCTCGTCGCCCGAAATAAAAGTTAAAAAACCCCGACCTTCGCCGAGTATCTGGCAACTCTTCCACTTTTTAATTTTTTTTTGTTCTCAGTGGGATTCGAACTCGGAACCCATTGATGGAAGGCCTGTGTCTCACTGAAGGACTACCCCTCTGCCAACTGCCTCTGAGGCTTCACAACGAATGATTAGGACTTTTAAAAAAAGATTTAAAAAAAGGTTTAAAAAAGCCTTTGATTTTAAAAAGAATAAAAAGTTTGATGTGTAGGGGTGCAAGGAAGAAACGTCTATTTAAACAGTTTCAGAGCTACTGTAAAATGAGTGGGGAGAGCTTCAGCTAAGTATATGAGGGCAAATCCTCAACAGTGTAGATACTTTAGCTTGAAAACCATTGATTTATTGTCTGTCTTTTCTAAAGGACTAATATCCAGTAGACTTCAAACACTTTCCCTCCTTCCTAACCCTCAACAGATTTTGTGGTGGGTTTTCTAGGTCAGAGGTCACCATGGGGTCAAAGTGGCTAAGGCAGCCTGACAGATTTACGAGATTTGTAAATCCAACACAGCACCTTTAATGTAAATACTCTAACAATCTTATGTAAACTAGATGCATTCCTCTATGCTGTAGATAATCTGCAGAAAGAAATACCAATGTTCTTATGGGAAAAGTTAAACTGTATATTGTGTATGTTTTAATGAAAGTTGACCAATTCCCATTTACCTGCCCTTACTTAAAATTAAACTTAATACCTGTAAAACGCATACTCGCTGGAGGTTAGGGTTTCCTCCAAGCAATGACCCTGGTTTCCTCCCTCACTAGACTTGGCAACGCGGCCATATATGTGAAATAATCTGGAGTACAGCATAAAACATCAATCACTCAATGTATAATGCAAAACAAATGGTTGACCAATGTGTAACAAGCACACAATCTACATGTAGCTGACATCATCATCATGAACCAATGAATGGATGGCTTTCGCATTAATTTTGTGTTTAGGTCTGTCAGGCTGTCAATTTTGATAGCTTAAGAGGAGAATAAATCAGTTTTTGATACACCATTCATTTATATTAAATCCAACTTGTAAACAAAATTTCCAACAATACTTTGTCTCAAAACACATTGAATTAAGTGTTAAAATTTAAAGATTTGAGTCCTTAGCATATTTACATTGTCAAAGGTGAAACAACACTCCCTCCTGTAGGGTATAATTAAATGTTTAATCATCTTTTCATCTGTTACTAGGTGTCAAATGACAGATTTATACACACAGCTCTATTATATTGTCCCACTAAATCAATATCATGTTGGTCTGAGGGGTGTTTATATATATTCAAGCTGGTCAGATATTGACCCTTTCACCAGAACAGAGCTGGAACATTTAGTAGTCCATTTCTTTTTTTCGTCCATCTCACCTAACCATGATCTTAATTCAGCATATTTTACAGTGAACATATTCATATTAGATTGATGTTTTATGCCCAATCAAGATTATTTCACCTATATAGCAGCGTTGCCGGGTTTACTAAGGGGAGGAAACTGAGCTCTTTGCTTGAGGAAACCCCGACCTTCGACGCGTTCCTGGCAACTCTTCAGCGATACACGGAAAAATCCACTCCAAATTGTTTTTATTTGGTCTGAGGTGGGATTTGATCCCCGCCGGCCGCCACACCGTTGGAAGGTCTGTATCGGACCGAGGGACTGTCACTCTAACCGACTGGACCACCTAGGCCTCTTTCATATTAGATTTATAAGTCATGATATACAAAGTAGGCCAGTTCTTGCATCAAGATTGACATTCATTTCGATGAAGGATTAAGTTATTTATGAATATCGCTAAGAAACTTTTATTTTAATTTCTTGAGAAATTCAGAATTCTATTTTAACCAAAACAGTTTGGCAGCTCATACCACTTTAAGCCAGCATTCGTTAGTTGGTGGCTTTAGTTCTACCGCTATAAACTTTTTGTACACTCTTTTCCTGGCAACAACGCCTTACATGTATAATGTAAGTGAAATAATCTTGAGCCCGGCGTAAGTAATATATCAATTAATCTTGTGCACTAGAAGAGTTCTTCAACATGTTTAAAGAAGTCCTCATGAATGACTCTCGCTTGACATAGCGATGGACAGTTCCACAAGCTTTCCTTTAACTGACCATGGACCAAACCATACTCTCATCATCTGATCTTTGCATGGGGCTAGTTTTATCCCCTCATAAACCTGGCAAAACTGCCTTGAAATTAACATAAATGTGGCACTAAACATTCAATTGATACGCATGATGAATATTTGGACTAGTTTTTACAACATCAGTCACCGGTTTCTCCATTTTGACATTTGCTTCTGTGATTGTACAATTCCTAAACTGACTGTTACATTTTTTTCCTCATAAATTCATTGCCTTTGGAGGCAGTTGCAGTTCTCACTGTTTGCTATAACTAAAAGTCCAGTTTTTGAATGACTTGTGAGTTAATAATCCTCAGAACACCCAATTACAGAGACAGACATCATTGTTCATTTGATGTCCATTCACAGCTATTGATTACGAATTTCTCGCTCTTTGATACCCCTGATCAATGTGGGTCAGCCGTTGAGAAGTTGACCTGATTCTGTAAATAAAATCCAGGGGGACTTTGTATGATGGATTTGACGGGAACTTCATTATGCCTCCCCTGCCCAGTGCCATCGATCTTTGAATGATTGATTTAGTGTATCATTAGTCTGGTACATCAGATACAAATGAACCACTAAATCAACTTGTATGGTCCCCCTCATCAACAAATATACCATGAGATCCATTTGTATGGTATTTGTTGTCTCATCTTGGCAGATACATCTAAAATAAGCGGGATTTTGTAGGTGCAAGACCCCCCCCCCCTCTTCCCATGTTATCAACATATATACATATACCATCAAATCCATTGTCTCAGGGTAAATTTGTTGTCTCATCCTGGTATATATACATCTGAACTTCACCATGCTGTTCATTTCTGTGATATATTCAATTCAAATCTCTTTGTAAAAATGCTGAAAAAACGAGATGAACAGGAGTATTTCTGATGCTAGAAATGATAGTTATTACAAAGTTTGTCCAAATAGAGCTGTGGCTAAGGAATGGGAATCGAAAGAATAATAACTTTATTATTGGTCTTAATGTAACCATAGCTGTATTAAGGAAAATAATAAAAAGCTCATATTGTTTCCTTACGTTGGGACAATCTTCTCCATAGTAAACAGGATAAATGTTACCGGGTATTGGCAAGTCATGGTCATTGTATTTACCCATGGTTCCAAAAAGTTGGTAATTCCAAGATTGGATGTAGCAGAATGATGCCTTTAGAATTGACCGTCTTAGAAAACCTTTTTAGTTCCGTGGGTAAATGAAGCGGAAATTGAAAACTGAATCTCTTGTTTGGTTAATGTAGATTTTTTTTTTCATTTCGGGACAGAGGAAGTTTGTTTTTATTTGAGATCAGAAGATCGGTAAAGACTACTCAGTTTTGTTTCCAAATCAAGACGCTTTTGCATTGATCATTGAATGCAGTTCCCTTGAGTAACCAATTCCCGGCAATTGGATTTGGTCAAAATATTGAGTTTAAGGAAAAATCAATTAAAGATTTCAATTTATCTTCCAATCAAAGATTTGTCAGATTCATTAACCTTTTTCCAAATACCATACATGATCGGGTTTTTTTACTATTTTATCTGGAAACTGTGACGATTCTGCAATTGCCTCTAAGAGATTGTTACATATTGGTTTTAAGCTGTAAATAATACTCCATGTCCAATTTTGAATGACTGTATCCCAAATTCATTCTGGTTTCTATGAAGACTTGATTGGCATTAACAAATATTTTGCTTGGGATTAGTAATATTATTTTTGATCTTCTATATATTTGTTTGCTGACTTTATTTTGATGGACTGTGTTTGCCTTGTCTTTGGTTTATCTTCCCTTCTGAAACACTTATAATACAGCGTCTGTCTCTTGTAAAAATAAAACGTAGAACGGCCGAAGCACAGAGTTCTACTGTTTCATCAGCTTTCATTTTCCTCTACTTCTTGTTTATCACTGATCTCTTTTACTGGCTGAAACTCTCTGGAAGCATGTAGAGATGCACAGATATTATTTCCTTAAGTCTGGCAATGTTTATTCCCTGAACCGTTTTAGATATCAGGGTCATCATGACATAAATTTCCATATAATATGCGTCTCAAGAAGTTCCACTGTAATCGAACTCGGATGCAATTACTTTGCTGTGCTATTTACAGATACATGTATTTTCCCAATCTGACATATGCCCTTCAAGATAATTATATTGTACACATTATCATTGCTTTCATAACAATAGAAATATACTGAAAAAAGTAGGCGTAATCATGAAAAAAGCACTCTCAATCTGACATCTCGACTAAAATATCCATCCTAAAAAGTCCTATATAGTATTATCACCCATGTCTTGCTTCATCAGACATTTTGCCCCATCAGACCTTTGCCATCTGACATTGCTTAAATGTTAGCCCCTTAAGATAACTGAAATGTAGACTTTATTTACACGTTATGAATATCATTTTAAAAAGTATTGGTAGATTAACAGACATAGTTTTCTTTAAAGATGTTGTTTTAGAATGGGAACTGAAATTGATTGCCGTTATATGCCACAAATGGTTTCCAGATGTCTTGATGGATGCCTCAGTGTTTCAGTCTGCAGAGTGACATTCTTTGTCTGACATATTGATATGTTGCGGGTTTGAATCCCAGTCGGAGAAAAATTGAGCACTCTATGGGATAAGTGTTGCAAATTATTCCTCAAAGGTAGAGGGTTTCCTTCAAGCGACAAGCCGGTTTCCTCCCCCACCCCCACTAAACCTGGCAATGCCGCCATAAAAGTGAAATGATCTTGAGTGCGGCGTAAAAAATCAATCAATTATCAACCAAGCAACCAATCAGACGAAGAGCCCAGTTTCCTTCCCCACTAAACCTGACAAAAATAATCTTGGTGCTGCAAAAGGCATCAATCAGACAACCAATCAAATCTTTTGCAACACATTGAATGACAATGAAGTATAACTCAACATTCACAGCAAACATCAATTTGCCTTAACCAAGGATAAAATTTCATCAATATATGTAAGAGGAGTTGTGATATCGTATCATTTAGAGGAAAACTTCAGTGGGTTATCTATAATCAATACATGCAGGGGTTTCAATGCAGACTCATCAAATGGGCTTCAGAAAACATCATTTACGTGTATTTGTTTACAGAAATGGAGAATTTAATTATCCATTTATAATCTTGTGATATAAGAGTTATGATTAAATAAAACGATGTGATTTTGAGTCTTTTCTGGATTCTGGAAGAAAACATCTTTGTTGAAAGAACAGAGAGAACAAGAACCACATCAGTTGATTCATCACTCTCTTGTTTTGTTTTTTTTGGATGGAAATTACATAATTCTTTGAATCCCGTTTCAGTTTTAGATTTTGTTTTTCTCCTTGATTTTAGTTATAGTACTTGTCTTGGTATCCTTAGCCGTGGTTGATTCAGGATAAAAAAACTTCTGATAGACTAATTCTGAATTATTGCATAACTTCTGGGCAATTTACTTCACCAGCAATGGAATTTCTGTTGTCATAGCAACAGATAATGGCTGCCTCGTTAGGCTACGAGTTAAAGATAGCAACATGTAATTTGTTCTTGGAAAAAACATACAAGATAACTATAAATTCACATTAATTACATGGAACTGTAACAAAAAATTGAAGTTCCTTAATTACCATTTGGTTTATGCAGTCAATTTCTTTCCCTTTTTTTTTTTTCGCCCAACATTATTTTTATTGCGTTTTATTTTTAACAGTATCTGACATTGCACTATCATGACTGTCTGATATGGCAAAATGAAGTCTCTTTTTTTTTGTTTTTATGTTGTCTTAATCATACCATTGTCTTACATGTCACTTTTGAGCTTAGTTGACAAAATAGATTAAAATAACTTTATATTTTATTCTCAATGTTGAATTTGAAAAAAAAAAATGCTTTGGACTGGACAATTGTAATTTTCATGTAAGATTTATCCAATACTGTGTATTGACTGCCTAATTAAAGAATGTATATGTTAATATGCCTGAATTTTTCATCTTTAGTGTTCCTGTTGTTAAGTGTTCATTGACAATAGACTGTCACATTTGTGACCTATTCCTGTCTGACATAAACCTCTTCAAATATTGCGGAAAACTCTTGACATAGCATAACCACAACACAGATTTCTCACAGTATACAGAGGAAAGTGGCTTTCTCAATGAAACACATTGTAATCGAAAACATATATTTTACTACCCAGGAAGCGGTTAATAAACGTACATGTGGGATTGTGTATTTGAATGTTTAGAAGATTTCACTTTGCCAATTTTGTTCAATTTGGGGATTTTTCCTTCCTTTTATTCAATCCGGGTAGTTTTCATTAAAAGTCATTAGCGATATAAGACTCAAATACGGTTGAAAGCAACATTAAATCTTCTCTCATTCATTTAAGCCAACCAAGGATGCACAAGTACAATTAAGACACATTGCCAACCAATTGCATTTTTTACTTACTTTGAGCAAATTAAAATTTCCTGTCTGCTGATTTCCCTAGTTTATCATAAGGAAATCAAAACAGCTGACTTATCCATTATGCTTTTTGAATGTGCATAAAGCAAGTAAAAAAACTCCTCTTATTGATATGAGAGTTTGTGTATTTTATTTGTTGACAAATCTGTAAGTTGAGAGCTTTGAGTCATATGCCTGTGTAAATCTTTTTATCTATTGACATTGCCTGTTTTGAGCTAATAAAAACTATTATACAGGCTGTATAAAGCGGAAGATCAACCTGCCCTTTTTCAGAGCAGTGTGGCTAAGTTTGCTTTCCTTCAAAACCCTGGCTTTATTGTGCCAAGTTTTCCTTGGTCGACTTTTCCCTTAAGGCCCAGACACCTGTTCTTGTGTTTGCCCACAGAAAAAGGTCAATATGTTTAAAGGTTTAACAACAAGTTTTCTTCCTTAAATATTGTGTCATGGTTTAATATTGACACAATACTGGTCACTGTTATTTGTACATTCCAACAAGGCGGGATATAAAAACGAAATTTAGTATTAAATCATATATATCTTTAAGCCATTTTCTCTTACAATATTTCAATGATCTTAGAACAACATTGATGAAACTTGTCACCATGGTTAATTGGTTATTTTAGCCAAGAAGACCTTCCCTGTGCCTGTGTGTATTTTGGTGTTCATAAATATCATATTAGTAATAAGAACAGATCATCGCTGAGGCTACATGTATCAAAGTGACTGAATCATTAGGTGCACAAAAGCTTCCATTTTAATTCATTCTCTGAGTGTTATTTTTTTTTCCATCTAATACCAAAGTTCTGCTCAACAACTTCTAAGGTAACATAATTCCGGCTTCACCACAAAGTAAGTTTTTGTTAACAGCACCATCTTTTTGAAACCTGTTAAAGCTTGTTCGGTTCACAAATACTTACTTCGTGGGGATGCCTTAATGCTTTCTCAGAATGGAACCCACTTTTAAAGAGAGTTATCACACTCGATCAACTGTGGAAGAGTTGCCAGGTACTCACCAAAGGTCAAGGTTACCTCTGGGCAATTGCCAATGAGCCCGGTTTTCTCCCTACTGAACCTGGCAACTCGGAAATATAAGTGAAATATTCTTGAGTGCATCATAAAACATCAATCAAATAACCCCCTGTTCAACTTGATAAGCTTTTACGATTAAGGTGTTCAAATTGCACTTTCAAAAAAGAAATTTTACTTGAAGAGGGTGTTCTAATTTGTCAACTGTGATGACATCTTGGTATCAATCTTGGACCTGACAAGCCCAGCTTTCATTTAGACTTCTGCCCTGTTGGGTCAAACTCCCTTTTCACATAACTACATCTATTCTGTCACAAAATCTGTTTTTCCTTTGTTAAATCTGTTGTCAAAAGGCCAAAAGGTAAAGTTGATATAGATGGATCGGGTAATTGTGACGTCGCTAAATTGTGTCATTTGTAAGTAATTGGCAAATCCCCTTTTAATGATGTCCTCTCAAATCAATATCTCATATTATTAATTGTTCCACTTTTTGAACTCTAAATTCAGCCTTGATCCTATTTTTTGTACCAGTTTTTTGTATTGCTCATCTTCTTTTTTTTTCAAATTATATAGGCATCCCCTGTTTTCTGTTTTTGGGGGTATTTCCTCCTTTTTATTTCTTTCTCACTATATTTTATTTCTAAGGAGACAAGACTGTTGTTAAGTTGTTAGGAGAACAGGAAGGAACTCTCAAGTATATTGCTTCCACTTGAAGCCATGGGAATTTTTCCGCTGCAACAACTACATTCTAAAAATCTACACATCTATCTATTAATTTTAGCCCTTTTTTATTGGTCAATCCTTACAGTTTCGCCTCTGTAGGGATTACATTTGACCCTGGTGTAAGGTCGATTTTTAGGAGGTCCATATTCAAACATGAACATTTACTTTTAAATGTAATTTGCTTGTGTGAAACAAAAATTTAGATGTCAGCCATGTTTGTTTGCCAGATGGTCACTGTCTCTTCTCCATCAACAGTTAAAATGGTTTCTTCATCTGAGGTTCAGGAGTGGGGGTAGCGAATTTAACAAAATCTATGCCTAAAAACATCAGTTTAATTTTACTCAATAGTCTTAAAAGGGATTAATTTTTTGTTTATTTCCCTTTTGCCATTAGTCTTTAATTTCTTTAACTTTTTTGCTTGAGATATGGTTGTCATGTTAAATAAACTGAGAACCCCCCCTCTCCAGCCTCATTATAAAAGTGATATATATGAATTACCTCAAGTGGATTCTTCCTATTACAGTTGTAAGTGTGAAGCAAGAGACTGTTTCTTATGTCAGTCTGTGGGATTGTAGCAGGCTTGTTACAGTGATGATACAGCTGTCGGTCGGGTTAGAATTGTGTTCCAATGCAGCATCAATCGCTATGGTAGAATTGTAACTTTGATGAACTGCATTTTGAAAGTTGTAAATGTTCCCTTGAACATGAAACTGAGATTTTATTGCTTCAATTCTTGTGGGATTGAGCTGTAAATAATTTATTTCTGAATCCAGAAAAAGAAAGTTAGGTTTTAAAGTATTTGCAATCCCTTGATTTCAAGTACATGTAGATGTGTGCATTTTTGTAGCATATATTAGTTTATGCTTTTTGGAAAAAAGCTGCTTATAATTCATTTTAAGACATTGAAGAATTATTTTGGAACAACAGTGTAGGGTCTCTTGTGTAAAAACATGCAACAAACTGGCCATTTATAGTGTGTTATACTTGGACATGGGTGGATACAAGACTCGTCTTTTCATCTCCGCTTAAAAAACGTTTTCTTGACATCAGGTGTACTTTGTGAGTTAATTGAGCAGGTATTTTGTTAAGTGAGACTGGATGTTGTGCTATCAGAACTGCCCTGTACTCCATCCATCACAGCCTCAGTTCATTCTTTGGAGGGCCAGTAAGAAGTCATATTAGCCCTGACTGCTGTACCTGTCAGGCTTAATTCCGATATAACTCATACCACATCGGGCTGATACTGTCGGTCAAGTAAGGCTCTAACTCATACCATTTCCTCCACAATTGACCTGGAACAACCTTAAGTCGACGTTCGGAATTACCTGAGACTTGAAAACGGAAACAATGGCAAGTGCAGTGCCTGTTAAGTTTTCCTGGTATTTCTCGGAAGTTTCCACTGTACAGTACCAGAGCTTCGACAGCCGTAGCGTTGTTAGATTTAACAGTCTTGGCAGACGGTAAGTTGTTCCTGCTCACATATATTACAAAGCAAGCTCTCCTTTGAAGCTCGATGAAACCATCACCTGGCCTAAACCAACAGCCATTTATTAAAACACAAAGTACATTCTACAAGCTAATATACCTGTTTTACACACCTGGGTAAGCAGTTTTGCTACATCAAGTCACCTGTGCTATGTATTTTAATCAATCCATGTCTGATTGTTTTTCAAAAGAATCCTTTAAACTCTTGATGATCATTTCTGTAAATAAATATATAGTTATATTTTGCAGCCCAATTGCATACATGTCTGCTACTATGAAACTGTTAGGAAAGAAATAAAATGATTCAAATTATTTTAAAAATAAATCTTGATGCTTATCAGAGGTGTAGAGCTACTGTCTTTATGTTGCTGAAATTGTTAAATAAACTCCAAAGTATATTGTCTCTTAAAGAATGCGTCTCTCAGAGGGAATCTTAGTAGTTTACCTGTTGGCAATATGTTGCCTTTCATAAAATTACAGGTTTTCGTGTCTATAACTATAAAATTAGACGTGATTAAGTATATGTAGCTCTTTATATTTTCACATTTAGAACCCTACACTTCAAAATATTCAACTTCATTTGGGATTAAATTTGCAAAGTCATTATTTGACCTCCCTCCATCAAAAGAAGATACAGATGTACTAAAAGAAAACAAGCCAACAAAGTCCCTTTACATCAAATGATTCAGTTTCTGGTAGATATGGCTTGCCCCTGCTACCAAAAAAACACAAATTCTAACTTTTACATCTAAAAAACTTACAAATCTATCAAGTTTGATGTTTAGGTGTTGTGTCTTTGCTACAAAAACCTCCCATAAAAAATATTTATGCAATGAAAAAATGTTTTTCTTCACATCATGTCAAATGTATTTAGGCTACATGCACATTGGCATATTCTTGTAATGTTTATATGGTGCATTTATTAGGTTATCTCTGCATGTTAGAAAGCTGTGGACCCAGTAGACAAGACACCCTTTGATTTTGCTGGGTTATCTAAGTTTTGCCTGCATTGCAAATTTCCCAGCATCCCACTGGGCAGGTAATCAGTATACCAGGTGTGTCGAATCCGAACTCGTTTGTGCCCGCTGGTACCTGAGGTTAACTCAAGATGTATCACAGGTTTTGTAGCAGACAACCAGTTTACTTTTTGCTCACAAAAAATGATATAAAGAAGCAATTGTGTTATGTTTGAGTATCAAATTCCTTAGCTAAGACTAGTTCATTGTGGAATATGGCAAACATCAGAACAGGTCTGACTCTAATTGAAGGTGATGTCTTAAAGGTAATTACTGCCTTAGCCTCGTTATTATATCATCAAATTTGTTGTTTCATGTTATTCCTTCTCGATGATACATGTATACACAGAAATAAAATAAACAGTAGTAGTTCAACTTTATGTTCAAGAGTGGGGACTTTTTTTTTTTTTTCATTTTCGAGTTTCGCATTGCATTATCTACACAAGATATTCTGCAAATGCCTTTTTGCTTCAATTTGAATGATTTATTTTATTAATGAGCTTCAACTTTATACTGTCTCCTGACTTTTAGAATTTCTGAAAACCATAATTTGAATACCCATACCCCTTCAACTCGATGAAGAATGTTTAATATTTCTGTATCAAAAAACTATGTTGAAGTAATCTTGAGTGCAGCCTAAAACATCAATCAATCATTCTTTTATTTTATTCTATTTCCTCCATCTCAAGCCGCTGTCACTTCAGAACTTTTGCACCGAATTAGTTTTATGCATTTTATGAGTTTGCACCAAATATGTTTTATACATTTTATGAGTTTGCATCGAATATGTTTTATGCATCTTATGATTTTGCACCGATCTTGGCAGCTCATGCAAGTTAAATCATGCCAGTCATAATTTGACCGTTTGTTTATGTACAGTCTTAAAAATTGTCTTTGATAATTGTCTTCTTTGTAAGCAAAATACTTTGCATGTTTTGCTGCTTTTTCTGCAGTAATATTAGCTTACAAATTGGCTTTTTGCACCAGCAGAAAAAAAGCTATTGAAAGCCTTTGGGAAACTTGTGAAGCACATGAGTCAGTGAATAGGCTCATCCTACCCAGCTGTTCAATTCAATAAGTGTAGGAGATACATATGTTACCTGACTTAATAGGCGGCACATCTGATATAAATCTGTCAATACGTTAACAGTCCATCAACTTGCACATATGTAAGACTTGTCTAGTCCAGTCAGAGCCAGAATTTAATAGCTATTACAGAAGCTATATGTTCAGGTCTATTGCAAATCAGGAAGCCATACCTGTACCTGTTGGGTTTGTCTGTTTGGTTTACTCATCTGTATCTCACCAACGGGGCATGAGTTCTCTCCAATAGCAGTATGTAGGGACACACAAATGTAAGACTTGTCTAGTCCAGTCAGAGCCGGAATTTTCTAACTATTACAGAATCTTTATGTTCAGGTCTATTGCAAACCAGGAAGCCGTGCTGTTCTGTAGTGCACGAACAAGCCAAATCAAGACGTTGCCCTTCCATTATGACCCTCAATGGGACATTCCTTTGACTGAGTTTCACCCATGCTCTCTTTACAATAACTAAATGCATTTAAATCATTTTGCATTTGTAAGAATCGCAAAACAATATTTCAAGTCGAATTATAATTTATAGACTTTTGCCTAAGACTATCAGAAAGGCAAGTTGTGAAGAATTTCTTTATTATGTTTCTTTACGATTACGAAAATGGCTTTGGCAATTATTGCCTCAACAATTAATCATCCTTCCAATTCGTCTCTCATGATGAACACACATCAATCTTCTCACAGTCTGTATGATTCACTGCAGTCTTTCCTTACACCTGCCCTACACTGCATCTTATGTGTGTGTGACCCATGAGGATATATGACTAGGTTTGATTTATATATGTCTGGTAACTCTGGGCTCTGACTATTTATATGCATCATGCTTATACTGGTAGTCTCCCATGTTTCTGAGAGAATAGTCAGAATACCCAATACAGAATTTCCCTTTTGTCCTGTGTAATGAACAGAAGTTCATTTTCTGATTCTACTTTCAAATGATCCATGCTTTCATTAAGTCACATTGAAAATTGAATTTATTTCAACATCTTTGGACCAAGAGGTTATTGAGGCATATTCACAAGGTATCCAAATTTTTCTTTTTGACGCCATTTTCCTTTAAGAGCTTGTCACAATTTCCAAGTTTCTTTTCCCTGCTCGATGTTTTAAATTTCCCCTGCAGCACAGAAATTTATTGCAAAGGACGGAAACATGAAACTAACTCTTTCGGTCCTCAATGGCTATGTGATGTGGAGCTTTCTTTCCTGTCAATCAAATGATTATGAACTTAGTTTGACATGGGGATAAATTAACTTATGACAGCAGGACTCAATGGTGATGTCATTAAAAAGTATGTCAACTTTTTTCACACTCCCCAAGGGTCTTATCAAAATGGGTTCTTCAAGTGAAGTGTTTTAACTTATTGCTCGCTGTCAGTTGCAGAGCTTGAAGTACTTAAAGAAATCATTTCACAACAGTTTTCAAAAAAGAAAAAGGAAATCTATTTGATCAGGTCTAGAAAACGGTTAGCCAAATGTTATTGGTGTAATGGAGTTTTTCATTTAAATTTTCCAAAATAAAAGCCCATGAATTCAATGGTACTTGAAGATAAATGCTCTGTAGTAATGGGGTTCCAAAGAAAAAGAAGAAATGGAAACAAGGGGTTCTCTGTGCTCTAAGTGACTAGTTTAAATTTTTTAAAATTTGTATTCAATGAAGAAAGATGCACTTATTTTCATACATTGTTTCATAAATTCATGGGGCCTCTGGGCTTGTTAGGTAGAGCGTTGGACGCTCAATCCCAACAGCCTTCCACCAATGGGTCGCGGGTTCGAATCCCACTCAGTCCAAAAAATTCGAAAATTTTCTGACTGGGTTTTCACTCGAATGACCTATGTGGGTTGGTTGCCAGTTACCAGCGGAAGGTCGTGGGTTTCCTCTGGGCACAGAGCCCGGTTTCCTCCCACAATAAAACTGGCAACGCCGCCATATAAGTGAAATAATCTTGAGCGCGGCGTAAAACACCAATCAATCAATCAATCAATCATAAATTCATAACATAAACATACACTCAATTTTCTTGCAAAATTCAACCAAACTGTACTTGTGTATATTCCAGATGAGTGAGAAGACATTGCTTTTGTCTGAATCGTTTAAAGGATATTCTATGTGATTTACGAATATAATGAGCTTGTATTAGACAGGTTTATAAAGCGACTAAGAATGGGAAATAAATCAACGGTAGACAGGACCTTAAAAAAGTTCCACAAACAGCCATGGCCTCCCAAATGTTAAGCTAAATATAACCTATCGTTGGCAGAGATGTCAAATTTGCCTGACTAGTTTTTTTGATGAATTGTCATTTTTCCTCATATGTCTTCACTGCTCAAACCTGTCATATTTCTAACTAGAGGAGAAGGAGCCCCCACAGACTTGACAGCTTTAACATAATATTTAACTACAAAACTTGTTGATTCTGATGGACCCTCACCCAACACGCCATGCAACCAAAAAAAGATTTGTTTTTCTTCTCTCTTGTCTAATTAATATCAATGCTTGTTTGTAAATAACAGAAACAATTGAATATTAAAAAAAACTTTTAAAAGCAGGAACGGTAGACTAAAAATGAACAGGAGTTTCTTACAAAAACACCCAAAACAAACCATTATTATTGCACTTTGTGTGTGATTTTGTTGTAGTTGTTTTGTTTTGTTTTGTTTTTTTTTTTTTTTTTTTTTTTTTTTTTTTTTTTTTTTTTGGGGGGGGGGGGGATCCTGACATTCAAGATTAGAAATTTTATACCCAAAAAAGCCATTCTTTATTATGTTTGTCTGGCAGTGTGACTTTATTTTAAAAATATTTTGATTAATAAGATTCATTTTCAATAGTATCAAATTTTTCTTGTCTTCGTGTATACATGTGCACCATGGAATGTTGTGCTAAAAGTAACAGTTCTTCGCCGGCAATTCAATCCCCCTATGTTATATGGAATCTCTATTTTGGGGTTAATCCCTTGTATGTAAGCTTTTAGCTTTGGCATGTTTATTGGCCTAACCTTTTCTTAGATGATTCCCAAATGACGGTAACCTTTTTCAAGAAGTGTACATTCAGAGGAACAATGTCCCGCGGGCGTTGGATGAACCAAAGTAACATACTCTCTTCTAGCACAGAGAAATTCCAGGGTTATTTTTAGGCTTGCAACACATATATTATATTATAATGATAGGATTTATTTTGGTTAAATCAGGTTCCTGATTGTGCTAAAGATTTCAAATAATTTATGAATATTTTTAAAGTCTTGGGGCCTTATCAAGGCTCATGAAAATTCAAACGTATAATATGAAATAACACAAGGGTACTTTATGCATTACTTTGACTTCAACAGGAAAAAAAATGTACATGTGTACATCTAAGTTATATTTATGATCACTAAAACACACGGGCACAGGGAAAATCTTCTGGTCTAAAATAACCAAAGTTGTACATGTTTTAACCAAGTTTACAGAGTTAGCAAAGACTAATATTTTTATAGCTGATCCACTGCTTTCAACAACTCAGCAGATAGTCCTGTGTGAGTTTCTTGAAGTTTTGATAACGATCAGGTCCATGAAAACTCCTTAACATAATAATGGTATGATCACAAGGAAGGAACTGGAGCTTGAGAATAATTCAGTTCGTAGTGAATCGGTTCCACACTTTTGATTGTTGGAAAGCAACTACTAAAGGTTTTAGTCTGATAATATATCATGTTATTTAACTCTTTACCCCATAATGACGCTATTTGACACCTTGCTTGTATCCATGAACTGTTCTCTGGGTCAACCCATAATGACGCTATATGACGCCTTGACATAATTAATATTACACCGGATTTTATTTCTTTTTAATGAAATTTTTTTTTTTAATAACTTATTAAAGATAATCTTTTGAAGAATGTAAATGAATATGTTGTTCACTTATTGTCTTTGCTTTTCTGAAATAAATATTTAGAACAAAATAAGGTTGACCTGGTTAACTGTCTATGAATCAGGGCACGGCGTCATATAGCGTCATTATGGGGTAATGGATAAAACACTGCATGGGGCAAAGAGTTAAAGAACTAACATCATGAAAAACACCTTTTTCATTACAGTAGTTTTATAACAGCAGTAATAGCTGACTTCCTCAACCAAATGTTACCGTGAAATCCTAAGGCCTAAGCTGTATAGTTTCCTCTGATCAAACACTGGAGAAGATTCTTGATGATATTGTGATAAAACATTAGTCATTTAACATTCACATTGATCTATTTGTTTCCAAGTTAATTTAATTTCAAAATATAGAAAGTGTGAATCTTGGGCTAAACTTGCACCATCAAGCTATATATGCTGTATTGAGCTGATCCATCTTATGTTTCCCTACCTTCCTTTGATGACAGGTACCGTAGTCTTAAAATATAACCATACTTCTAGTAATGATAGCTTTTACTGCAGGAAGCAGGTCGGAAATATTTTTTGTGACCTGCAATCTTTTTTCTCCAAAGAAGTCTGGAACCCCATGTGTTTCTTGTTACATGCAGTTTGTACAATTTGCACCCATAGCTTATTCTTGCACATTTTAGCATTTCTCCTCTTGAGACTTTTTTTTTTCTCCTAATTTTTTTTTTTTACTATTTAAGAAAATCATAGATGGCTCTTGTTGAATGTATCTGTATATTATTATAACATGAAAAAGACTTGTGGAATGAATTCATCAGGGCTAGACAAGTTTAGTATCTGTCACCTTGCTTCTGGCTAGTGAATTTTGGGATAAAGGTACGGTAGTGAAAAATACCAACCATTAGTCGGAACTGCCTAGTTCCCAAAGAGACTGCTTCAAATGTATGCTCAAAAAGCCATGGATAATTTACTCTTGTATTGATGAAAAAAGACCGCTGACAATGATTTGTTTTCCAAATACATGTAGAAAACATGGCATAAAATCTTAGACAATTAAAAAAGTTGAAACATTTTTGCAAGGAACCAAATTTTGCATTTTTTAAAATCACCAATGATTATGTTTCTCCTGTCTAGTAATAACAGTGGGCAGGTGAGAATGTTTGAGACGCTTATAAAATATTACCCAAATATGGCTCTATTATTGGCTTGTGATGAAAAACGTTTTAATTCCAACACTGTTTAACTGAAAAAGTCCCCATCTATCCTACAGTTTATTGCTATAAATTATGATACTGTGCTTAACAATTTGCTATCATGCTACATTTATGTTGGTAGACAGTTTGCTTCATAAGAAATGTTGAAACTCTCTTTAAACATGGGTTTCATACTAATGAGAAATGATTTCAACACCTATACCGGTGTCTTTATCAAACATAACTTTTTCGTGGTGATGTCTCAATCATTTATCATTAGTTTGTTTTATATGACCCATTTTTAAAACCATGCTTATTTTACTCTGATTGTCTGAGAGATTTTGAAGTACATGTACCTTAAAAAACTAATAGATTGATGAGGAAATAAAAGATACAGATTAAGTCAGCAACCCGTACAAAACAAAGATATTAAATAAGACAAAATTATACATTTTAAGGTTTTTGTTACTCCTAGAAAACTATCGTAACACACATCTTAAAAAAATGACAAACAATAAACCATTTTTCCCCTTAAATTTGTGCGGCTCCTGCCGCTTTAAACAAGTTATGATGTATCCTTCACCTAAATATTTAAAAGCATTTGTTAAATGATTGTTTTGTAGCTATGTTATGTAAACTGAGTAATTGGTGAAAATTACTCACTAGAGAAAACAGGGACAATCTATTCCAGTCAGGAATAATGCTAGGAATGTCGCCTTTGTTAATCGCTTTATCACTAAACAATCTCTGAGGAAAAACAAGCCATTGTTGAGAGGTAAATAACTTAGACTACTACTGATTATTTCTCTCAATAAACAAACAGACATTTATTTTATCAACACTAATGAGATTGAGAGCATTCCTTCCAAAAATAAATCTGATTTTTACAAGTACGTGTATGTTATGTAAGCCGTTCACTTCACCAGCAACACACAAACATGCAATAGTGACGCCACTTTGGGAATTAAGACTTATGTTTTGTTCTTATAAAAAAAACACTAAAACACATACATGTGTAGGCACAGGGAAACTCTTCTTGACTAAAATAAGAAGGGAGATCATGTTCGAATCATTAATACATGTGCTTCAAATTTAATAATTCATTTCTGTTTTATATTAAGAATAATATGTTCATTATTCAACACAGCATTGTGCCTTTGAGGAAAATTACAGGTTTTAAAATTCTCACATTTTACTGTCATACACATCATGGGGAATGTCACTCGGTACATGCCTTCCATCGATGCTGCACAGGTTTGAATTCCACTCAGACCAAATAAAAAGTGAAACATTTCTGAGTGGATTATTCACTCGATAGCAGTATGTGAAAGAGTTTCCAGGTCCTCATCGAAGGTTAGTCTTTTCCTCCTCCAAATAGCCTGGTTTCCGTCCCCACTAAACCTGGCAGCGCCATCACAAATGTTAAATAATCTTGAATGCGTTGTAAAACATTAATTAATCATAATTGGTGTTGAGATGATCACCGATAACTTTTTCACCTTTTAATGCGGAGTTTTATACAACTTTTTAATTCTTTTGCATTTGGTTTGTTTACCAGTTACCAGTCACATGTTTCTAACAAAATGTTCCAGAGTGGGCTGTTGAACGCTTTCAACCTGGCCTATCAAATCTAAGTTTTTGTGGGTTTTTTCGGGATTATTTATTTATCGAAAAGATTTAAATGGCCAATTTCCGTTCTTATAACAAATTGTCAAACAAATTAGTGTAAAACTTCTGCAGACTGTTTAGTTTTAGATCTTTGTTGTATAAAGCCATTCTTTAAATCACTTCCAAATAGCCCAGCCCATTTGTTTATAGTAGGAGACCTTTAGAAAATATACAAGCCCTTTTCCCAGCCCTTGCTAGTTTGTAACTACTTTTCCTTGTGTCAAAATCAGTAAACACTATCTCAAGAGGGTAAAAAAAAAGTGGAGAAGAAAAGCCTTGCTGAGGTTTGGTCTGCTGAAACTCGTGGGGAAGTTATTGTTGGATGGTTTGCTCCACCAAAGACTTCGTATTAATATGGCGATTCTCAACTACAAGTAGGGGGCCCAGTGGCTCAATCGGCAGTGATAGTCTCTCAGTTTGACACAGGCACTCTATTGATGTGCCTACTCTGACGAAATAAAATTGAAAATTTTCTGAGTCAATTTTGATCGCATGTATGTGGAAAAGTTGCCAGTTGGGGGTTTCCTCTGGGCAAAGAGAACGGTTTTCTCCCCCCATTTAATCTGGCAACGCCTTGTGAGTGAAATCATCTTGAGCATGTCGTAAAACAATCAATCAATTTACATGTGGCTTGTAAATTTTCTTTCACGAAACTTGAAATATTACATATCTTTCATATTTATTCACACAGCTATGCCTATATTTTTTATCGTTCCAAGGTACTGCGTATAGCCAATTTTTGTATTAAAAGTGCATTTTGCATGAGTATAAAAATGGTTATTTTAGACACGAAGATTTTCCCTGTGCCCGTGTGTTTTAGTGTTCATAAATATAAAAACATTCTTAAATCCACAAAATAATCCAAACTAAAATTGATCTTAAACTCCTGACCAACATGTAACTTGACATCTTATTTATAGTACCTTTTAGGCCTGGAATCAAGTACTGTTTTAGAGGCTTTGACAGAAGTCTTTAGGGTTATCATTACACTAACTAACCAATCATTTCTTCTGGCTGTTTTTTACCTCTCTAAACTTTCTCATGTTTATCTTATTTGCCCCAGACCTGTCCACCCATGGAACAAAAAATTTAAAAGATATTTTGGGTGTTGCTGTTAACCGCTTTATCTTAAAAAGGAAGTAAAACGGAAACTAGAGACACTGGTTTAGACCAAGACAAAAAAAGTCTTTGTGTTATACAAGACTTTGGGTTTTTTGTCTTTATGAAGTACATTGTGTGTATCAGTAAGCTTATAGTTTACTGTTTAATTTATATAATTTTAAAGTGCCTTAATTTAATCTCTAATGTATTTTAACACAAGTTCTAAAATGTTTGGTCATTCTTGTAATGTGTCTTTTTACATGTAGCTATTTAACCAACACGAGCACCCAAATCTGTGGAACATTTTTTTGAAACAGAATTAGCTAATTATTAGTCAGCTTTTGAGGAAAGAAAAAATGAAGAGCTTTGCGCTTATACCAATTCTAATCTTTTTATAAGCAACAAAAACCCAAAAATTACGGCCTATTTGAATTTTGTTCATCATAAGAACATATCTTTGGTCTGTAATGCTAACTGGCTACTACAATTTTTGATTTCAATGTAAATCCTATAATTCTCCAAGGGGCTGCAATGTTCAACTTCACTGGACATTCAGAATTTATTTTTGAAAAAGTCTGAATTTTGACTGAGCTAAGTCTGAATTTTGACTGAGCTAAGTCTGAATTTTGACTGAGCTAAGTCTGAATTTTGACTGAGCTCAACATTTGCACTACATTTAGCCAAACAAGTAAGAAACAATACACATTAAATGAATTAAATGTAATAGTGTATACATACATGTACACATTGAAATTTCCTAGTCCTTCAGTTGGCTGCCTTAAATTGGCCGATTGCTTGATGATGTCACTTGGAATTTACGTGCAAAGCATTTCGGAGGATTTAGGGATGTTAACATAATTTTAAAAAAACGGCGGAAGAAATAATACTGCATCGAGAAGAAGGCGTAAAGTTACCAGAAAAATGTGTGAATAAAAACAGGTTACATGTATGTCTTCAATGCTTTCCAAAAAAGTGACGATCTTGCTAAGTACCAATAAACAAAATGGCGAACAGAGATACATTTTACCCAGAAAGCTTTGCGTAAATCTATGTGACATCATCCGGCTTGGTAGTTATTCCATACCTTAAATAGTTTTCTAAGTTGTCCTTAATTACTTAACTGAAAGGGCATATTTATTACCAGTTAAAGATAAGATAGGGTTATCTAGTACAATAATAATAGACAGGCTAGAGATATACAGGCTATTTATGCTTATATTAGTCCAACAAGTAGTGTTACAAGGAGTTCTCTACCTTTAAAGTGGCCCTCATGAACTGTACTTCATGGGCTATTCAGACCACTGTAATAACCACTTTCAGATAACATACCTACATGTACTAAACACTAACTGTCAGGTTTAATGGCCCTTTCTGTGGTACTAGGACTTATAAAGACATTTATAGGGCACAGGGAAAATCTTCTTGACTTAAATAAGTTTCTAGTTGTGTTAAAAGAGGTGTATATCATTCAGACCTTTATACCCAGTCATAGGCTGTTGTAATAAACTAAACCCCATTGTATTTCATTTGGTTGAAGACAGATAGGAGTTTGGAATTTTTTTCTGAAATATTATATATTGACAAAACTTGTTAATACATTCAGATGCTCAGTACTGTACATATTTTGGAAACAACTGTGCGTTTGCTATGAGCACCATGGTAATCTGGTTAAATTGTGTTGTCTTTAACAAACACACTTTTGAAACTAATTTTCGATAAGGTGTTCTTGTTTTACTAAATATTACTCTATCTTGCGCTCCCACCAATTCTCTTGAATGCAGACATCGGGTCACTGTTTCTTTCATGTTGGTGATAAAACAATATAGATGTATTGAAAATTGGGACTTATGGAACTCTCCTTAAATGACCATTATGGAGGATGAACCATTCAGAGTTATTTGCTGAAAGAAAGGTTAGCTGTCTGGAAGGAGACTTAAAGATTGTATCACTTACTGATTGGCTACTATTGATGGCCGGTTACCATGCCAACCGGCCCTGAGAGACAGCTGTGGGTAGATGGATGAAGGTGTAACAATGGTCAATAAATCTACTGACCACCTCTAGATGGCTGATTTCAAATAGGACTGTGCTTAAGCTTCTCCTTGTCAGTCTGTGGTCTGGAGTCCAGGAATGTCTTGAGATTACTGACCAGTCTGCTAGATAATTGTAACACCCTCAAGTGACATCTATCTGTCTAGCTTTGTCTAAAGTACCCACATTTTACTAATGGCATTCTCTGTACCAGCTAAGCCCTTATTAAACCTTGTCTTAAAGAAACTTGATTTTAAGCCCCTTCTTAGCGACGTAATGTTTTGCAATGTAAAAAGAACCAGTCTATAACAAGAACCTTACGTACGGTAGCACTAGAAAGGGCCATACTGAAAACCAGGCCCTGTGCTCCGAGGAAACCCTCACTTTCGGCGAATACCTGGTTAATCTTTCACATACAGAGATCTAGTGAAAAATACACTCAAGAATATTTTTTATTTTCTTTGGTCTGAGTTTGGTTTGATTCGAATCTGAGCCGTGTCGATTGAATTAAGGTTTGTGTCGGACTGAGAGGCTAACACTCTAACCGACTGAGACACCAAGGCCTCATTAAGAATGGAAATGCCGCCATTAAAGTGAACTGCTTATGTATATGATTTATGTAAATGCCTAATCTATTGTCCAGAAAAAGCGCACTAAACACCTGCTCGCTTGAAGTGTGACGCGAAAACAATATTGCCCGTTCATACAGAATTTTACAAAAAAGCTTATTTCTCAAACTGATTTTTTGAAATAAATTAAAAACAAATAATGTCATAACATGAAGTGTTCAAAGACATACAAATATTAAGTGATGATTTTGGAAAAACCTTTTGGGAATTATCTCCCCTTTACCCAATTACTTTTGGAGATCTACTTTTTCCGTGACATAAAGTGCTCTTGGATCGATTTGTAATTTCCCCTCTTCTCTGTGCCTGCGACATTCGTGTTGGCATTATGCCCAGGAATTTTTGATGAAGTATTATGGGGCGTAAGTTCCTAATCTGTGTAAATGATGCTTAAAGGAGATGGACTTTTATTTCCTTTAATTAATAATCCCGGATCCTATATATCTATGTTATTCCCGTCGACTCGTCGTGAAGAGTCTTATCAGATTTATTAACTTCAGCGAGATTCTTTCTAATGATACATGAAGATTAATCCAGCATGTTTGTAAGTAGAATAAATCCTTTGAACGCTGTAACACGACAGGGACTCTGTATTTGTTAAGTTCCAATAATTCCTAGTCGATTAGCGAACAAACTCGGGACGTAACCCAATTAAGTGAGATTAAGGGGTGAGATAGCTTGAAATACACTCTCGGGGAAACATTGATTGAGCCCGAGCTATATCGTGATGATATTGCCAGTAGTTCTGTCCTTCCTTTCACGTACAATTTCGATAAAATCTCGTCTAGGGGACTGTCTATTAACATTACTGGCACTAATTGTCAGGACTAGTATGATATAGGTTATCAGAATACAGTTAAATGTGTGAGGCCATTAACTCATCCCATAGCCTTACTTCTGGTGTGTAATACTATCTGGGTGTTCCCATTCAGGCATGTCATTCCGTTTGTTTCAATTATTACACTCAAATAGCTAAATTGGACAATTTTGCCAACAAACATTTGTGAATGGATGCCTTCAGGCAGCTACAGATATACAGTACTTCTAAATCAACAATCAGCCTTAGAACGTTTTGACATCCCAATTTATTTTCTATCATAATTTGTTGTAACCATTAGTCGATGGGTCTCCTTAATTAATGATCGTTTGGTTACTTGAGGAATGTTTGGTATTATTGTTTTTTTAAGCACACAATGAACTAACATTTGTACATCGTTATGCCGTTGTTAATATATTTGGATGGACTTGTACATGTATGACTTTTCTGTGATTGAAATAGCCTATGATCTTTTTTCTTTAAGATTCTCATGTAATTATTTGGAGAAATGTACTGGATCTTTTAAAGGCCTGTTCAGTCTGATTTGTAACACATGTATTGGGAGCTGAAAGTCATTTAATGGGGCTTTTTTGTTTTTATTACTATGGTCATTTTGTGGTAAATTCTAGTTTTATGTTGTACATTTGCTTTACTTGCCACTGGTCATTACATATTTATAGACACTAAAACACACAGACTCAAGGAAAATCTTCTTGACTAAAATAACCATGGAGACATGCTTCCAGTTGTGTTAAAAGAGGGTATGTCATTTAGACATTTATACCCAGTCCTAGGTTGTTGTAATAAACTGAATCCCATTATATTTCATTAGGTTGAACACGTTATATAGTGGTCAAGTTACATGGTACAGGGTACTAAAATGACCACCCGACTTCCTCTTGTGTACAGAGAGCCGGATTCTTTATAGACTGTATTAGTAGACACACTGGGTTTATTTCACCGCTGAATAAACAGACGCTGTGAACGACCATCCATACTTTTGTCCATCCCATTCCATTTTCTGGATGCCCTTTTTTTCTGGCTCGCAGGGCTAGGCTACTTTATCTTATGACCCATGTGTAATTTGCACCAGTTGTGGCTGAGTAAATTGAGTTTTCAGCCTGGTCTCACCATGCCCACTAACCATTCAGCTACTGGACATTACACATCCATTCATTCAGCAGCCCTGCTCAACAACCAGGGTAATAAACCCAAGACTATATTGAGGCATTGACCCACTCTCTGAATGAATCCCAAAGATGACTTAGCCACTTGGATAAATTCCTTTTTCACTGCAGATCTTGAGCAGTTCTGGTTGAATTGTTATACTGGTTTTTGTAACAATCAATCAATGAATTTAATCATTCTGTGTTATTTTTGTATGTATAATGCTGTACAACAAAATGCAGCTTATCTGTTCAAATAAGCATTGTGAAAAACAAAATTCCAATTGAAAGTTCCTTATTTGATATTTTACTCCAAACTCTGTCATCTCTTGTTCAAAATATCGCACACACCTTTTTTTCTGATAAAAAAATCATAACAAACCAAAACACATAATTACAAACCTGTCCATAATAAATTGAAATATTTGCTTGAGAACATCCATTTCACCCCCTTTCATCATAAGATAAAATATCTCATTTAAATAAATACAAATTTCACAATTTTATAGAAGTGATATCACTATCTTCACACTTCTGTGATCTATGTGGCTCGTTACGGTCAAGAGTTTCCTCCGATTTCAGAGTTTGTTTTTTTCACCCACTTCTTAATAACCTATCAATGCTGCCAGACATGTATGTTAATGATGTTCAGTACACATTTAAGCATCAATCGATCAGTCGGTACGAGTGAATGTCAATACATGTGCATGTGCTATCACAAACTCCCAGAAAGAAGTACATGTTAAAGCGTCAATCGATCAATCGGTACGAGTGAATGCCAATACATGTGCATGTGCTATCACAAACTGAAACTTCTAGCAAGAATTTCTGTTCGTAGATTTTGTGTATAATAATGTTATAATTTTTCTTTACAGTAAGAACACGGATGATAACCAATGGTGGGAGCTCTTTGATCCAAATACATCTAGGTTTTATTATTACAATGCCACCAGTCAGAAGACAGTCTGGCATCGACCACAGAACTGTGACATCATACCCCTCGCCAAACTACAGGTAAGAGACCTTATTACCCTCCTTCATTAATTAGATCGTGAGTTGTCAGGTACTCAACAAAGGTCAGGTTTCTTTCGCGCAAAGAGCCTAGTTTCCTCCACCGTTAAACCTGGCAACCCCGCCATATAAGTGAAATGGTGTTGAGAGCGGGGAAAAACATCAATCAATCAATCCATGTTGAATTAGAACTATAGGTCAATATGTTTCAAATTTTTTTGCTTAAGTTTTATGACATACCAGTACATGATGATACTGTTCTTGAAAATGTATTTCATTTATTTTTTGTCAATTCCAAAATAAGGTAAAGAGGTAAGGGAAAATCTCTAGAAATGCATACAGATTAACGTCGATAACAGCCATCAAAGTACTTTTAAAAAACATTTCACGTCAGTTACCGCCAGGGACCCCCTAGTCTAACGATAAAATTTTCTTTCCGTTTAAAAGGAATTAATCAAAAGGAATTAATCAAAAGGAATGGTGAAGAAAACATGATCTACGGAAACTAACAATGTAAATGAACAGTTCTCTAAGTCTTTACCTACAATTACCGCCGAGCCTGATGACGTCACATAGATTTACGCTAAGCTTCCTGGGTAAAATATACCTCAGTTCGCCATTTTGTTTATTGGTACTTATAGCAAGCGGTCACTTTTTTGGAAAACATTGATGACGTAACCTGTTTTTATCCACACATTTTTCGGATAACTTAACGCCTTTTACGTCCTTTTCTCGATAGAGTATTATTCCAACCGCCATATTTAAAAATTATTTTAAGATCCCTCAATATCCCGAAATGCTTTGCGCGTATATTCCAAGTGACGTCATCAAACAATCGGTCAATTGGCATAATGATACAAACCAGAGAAGGCTCATAGTGGGATGGCAGCACAGTAATAAACACATATTCAACAGATATTTGTATTTCATATGTACATGTTCATTTTCACTGGAATGACTACATGTAGGAAATAATTTTTTGCAAAGAAGGTATAACGTTTCTAAAGATGCAATATCTTTAGTTTGAATAGCCTAATTGTCTCCCCTTGTTACACTGACATTGTATTGCTCAGAAGACCTTTTTAACCTGCATAGTTATCCCATTATGCAGTTAATTCTGTCCTATTGTGGGCGACATTAAAATAACGAGACTTGATCAGGTCTTTAACAGGCTGGAATTGAACTCCTGTCAAAAACTCAGCCCTCAGTCAGCATTCCTTGTTTCGGAGATTGAGAATTGAATGACGTGGGAGCTCGTGTCAAAAACTCGGCCCTCCATCAGCATTTCATGGGGCTGAGATTGAGAATTGAATTGTATGGGAGCTTGTGTCACAAAGTTGGTTCTGTGTGAGAATTTCATAGTGGTTAGATTGGGAATTGAATGGTGAGTAATCTTGGGATATTGATCAGAGATTAATACTGTGATTGTGTCAGGGTGGTCATGTGAGCCCCTTTGGGCATCCTCGTGTATCCATCATCCCACACTGGCAGCTTTATCACTGCCCATCTCCAGTAGCCCTTAGTTACAAGGCTCCAAGAAAAAAACCCCACACAACATTATCTTCAGTGCGACGTAAAACATAAATCAATCTAAAAAGAAAAAAATTGGCTGGACTACACACCAAGGGGGTTTGCCCAGTTTTGAGGTACATGATAATAGTAACTTATTTTCCTCTTTCCATGCACAAATGTAACACTCAATCTGACAACCTGTCAGCAATGCGGCACAAGTTCTAATGCCCAGGTTCTAAAGAGTTATGAGGGGCCTCGTCCCTCAATCCGACACAGACCTTAGATCGATGCAGCTCGGGTTCGAATCACACTCAGACCAAATAAAAATTAAAAAATTTCTGAGTGGATTTTTCACTCGGCCGCAGTATGTGGAAGAGTTGCCAGGTACTCGCCGAAGATCTGGGGTTTCCTCTTGGCAATGGGCCCGGTCTCCTCCTCCACTTAACCTGGCAATGCCGCCATATAAGAGAAATAATCTTGAGTGCGGTGTAAACCATCAATCAATTACCAAAGAGTTGTGAGAATTTCTGGTTGGAATTTTTCATGAAATTTCCTGTTTGTATGTGATAGTGAAAGTTGAAATCAAGTTTTATAAATATGTATTTAAAGACACTGAAATACACGGGCACAGGGAAAATCTTCTTGTCTAAAATAACCATGGAGACAAGTTTGTAGACCCACGATATGTCATTAGCTTGAACACAGATACGATTTTAGCTTCAGTCAGTAAAAAAAATTCTGAAATACTTGTTATAAATTGTACGGATCTTCAACTATGGCAAAAAGTTGGGTAATCTGAAATTGAACAAAATATTATTGGGAAAAGAAAGGAAACATATGTAATTTGGTTCTTAGGTAGAAGACAGACAAGGGAGTTTAATGCTGACTAATAGCTTTTTCATAAACATATAGATGTGGGAGCAAAAGAAAATTATTTTTGATATTTATGAACACTTAAACACACGGGCACAGGGAAAATATTCTTGTCTAGAATAACCATGGAGCCAAGTTTCTAATTGTGTTAAACCAGATTTATATGTACATGTATGGTACACATAAATTGTTTATTAACTAGGATGCCAACCACTTTTTACAACTCTGTGGTGTAAAGCAAAAATTCTTCAGTGTTGGTGTATGCTGATATTGGTTACACTTTTTGTTTTTCCAAGAAAGGCTGATCAGTTACATGGGGGTGAGAATGACAATTGTAAGATCTGTCTACTGACATGATCTGGCGCCAAGACAGCTTTAATGCAGTTATCGTGTGAATTAACGCGTCTGAAGCCATTCACATATCTCCTACCAAATGACTCAAACTATTACGAGAATGCAGCATGCTCAATACCCGTTGACAGCAAGGGAAATGAGTTCTTGTAAAAGCAAGCTATTAAGACGCTCGGTGCAGAAAATAAAAGCCGGGATCGCTTAAGTGCTTTTATTAATTTTCTCCATTTTAGCTTTAGAGCCTGTGTAAACTTGTATTTCGATGGTCAACAGCATTCCTATTTTACGGTTATCTTTCATTAATACAAACTCCTACTTTATCACCATAAACTCTCAGAAAATTAAGTGCCTTGTCTTTTATAACGTAATCATTTTAGTGTTTGTCCGATTCATATCCATTTGTTTTTGTCTTTGGCTTTTTAACATGTACCTTTAACCTTAAAAGGCACATTTTTTGTATTCCTTCTCGTGTCATCGTTTTAAATTTAGTTGTTATTCGTATTAATTTACCGTCAGTTTAACAAAAAATTTATAAAATGAAATAACAATATAAATGCAATGTAAGAAGCACTTCTGGTTGCTGTCAACAATAGTTTAATGTGCACATAGCTGGGGAGATTGACAAAAAAATTTAATGTCAAAGAATTCACAGAAGCCTAATGAAGATTTAACATAGTGGTAGTGATTATTACCGTTTTCACCTGTTATTAAATTATTAAAGATGGGAGACACAGCTATTGTGTAAAGGCAAAAATACATGTACCTTAAACAGACAGAAACTTTTTTTCTTTTTCTTTTTCGAAGATTTTGATTTATTTCAAGACACCCAAAGTGCCCTAAAGTGGTAATTAAAGTCAGCAAAATCTCTATCAACGGAGGAATATTTGGTTGAAATGACTGCACAATTAAGTGTCCCTCTGAGCTCATTTGTTTCACTGTTAGCCTGTAAAGTTCACGCCATACTCATTCCCCAGTGACCTCCCTTTAATTTGTTTTTTTAGCCGCTGATGTGTTTTTCGTTTTGGTTGGATGTTCATTGCTCAATAGGGTGATAAATCAAGAGCACTAGCTTGGCATGCTCTGTCCATTGCCTATGCTTTACAATGATAATGCATTTTGGAAATAAAACATCCCGACTGCTTGCTGCCAAGACTGATCATGGACCAAACAATTTTGACCAATGCTAAAAGTACAACTGTACCAATGACTCACTTTCAAGAGCTTGAGTTAGGCGTAAAACATCAATCAATTGATTATTTTCAAGAGCGATCAAGTATTTCTAAATTATATTGTAGTATTTGTAGGTCAAATTTGTCAAAATTCTTAACAAGCATAATTATAGTGAAATAAAAAAAACGTGCTTAAAATGTGTAAATAAAGCTTCTTATTTTAAATGACATTTTTTTAATATTTAATTAGTATTTTAAGGAAAAAATTGTAGTAATTTACATTACACCAGAAGATTTGACAAAAATATATTTATGTATTTTTTCTTTCCTTTAATATGTGTGTTTGGATTTATTTAAAACATTATTGGATATATTTAATTTCATTTATTCACTTTATATTTCAGACATTAAAACAGAACACAGAAGTGCGCGAAGACAGTGAAAAGTCGATGTGTAAACGGGAGATCTCAACTCAAACAGCTGCTCTTCAGGCCAACAGGACACCGTCCAGTGTGGTATGTAACTTTCCCAGCCTTTCATTAAGTCACGCAAGCTGCAAATATGTAGATACTTGTTCCATTAATTTCCGTATGTGGAAGAGTTGCCAGGTACTTGCCAACGGTTGGGGTTTTCCTCAGGGCAATGAGCCCGGTTTCCTCCCAAACTAAAACAGGCAACGCTGCCATATAAGTGAAATAATTTAGAGTGTGGCATAAAACATCAATCAATTCATTTATTTAGTAATTTATCAACTTGTGCTCTCAACAGGGCTCGAAGTGGTGGGTGCATAGGTGCACAAATGCGCCCAGTTTTCTGTGTGTACACCTAGTTTTCTAAGCACCTAATCAAAAAATCTGAATTCACCTCTGCTCAAGAATTGCAAACTTTATTTTATTAAATACCACTCTCAAGAATGTTATTTAATGTAGACTAGTAATAAAATTTTAAAATCATATGCATTCCTGTTATTCAAATTGTGGTCCTTATTTGATAAAATCTTTGGTTTGTTACACGTACTGTTGACAGACAGAAGCAATATGTTTTATTGTAAAGTTAATCAATTTGGTTTTTACATATACCTTCTCTTGATGTTTTGAAGGGTTGAGAACTGTGGGAATTTTGTCAGCTAATTCCACTTTCAGCCCACTGTTTAAATTTAACATGTTAGTACATAAAAACTGTCCTCTATAAAACTGGCTGCGAGAAGAAGATGGTTCTTGATTATTCAAGAAAATATATTTCCAGTTTCCACTCGGGGGAAAAATGTTTTGACATACTTGAATTTTTTAACGCTGTCATTGTTGTTTTAACCGATCAGAAGATTTCATGCATTTTCTGCTTTTTGAGATTTTTTTCAAATTAACCTGCGTACGGATCAAACAAAAAAAATAAGGTGTGAACTATTATACATGTAGATCATATCATAGCTTCTACATCAGATAGAGTTTGTACATTACATGTTCCTAAATTTATTAGAAAATAGGATGCTTGGTCCTAAAATATTATTTGATAAATACGTTGAAATTCAGAGCAAAAAAATTAATTTGTTGGTCAAGATTTGATTCTCTGAACATTTTCACTGGAGAAACAATGTGCAGACATTATATTTCTACAGCATAGAATAAATACTGTACTTTTCTGTGTTTTGAGTTCTCATTCTTGTTCAAGGGATGCAACTGTGTACATTTTCTGTGTAATGTCAAATCAAATTACCTCCCTTTGATTACTTGTAAGCCCTGCATTTTATCACTTGTACAACTATTGACAACCCATTGAAACAAATCAATACTCCATGTACTTACAACAAGTTTTATCATACTATTTGTTGCATTAAACGTCTTCATTTATCTCAAATATATTTTCAAATAGCAGATATCTTTTCGTTGAGCTTGGTTCCATTTAATGAAAACTTCTATATCAAGGGAAATAACTGTAAAGACTTTCACATACATTTTCTGGTCTGATTATCTCCCTTTGATTGGTACTGTTTACTGACTATTAGTCAAAGATAAGATTTTGTCCTGAATTTACCCTATACCCTCTATTTCTATTGGTAGAGCTCTTCAAATTGTAGGAGGTCCAGTGGGTTTTTGTGATC
The DNA here is from genome assembly GCA_963971465.1 of Lepidochitona cinerea. NCBI lineage: Eukaryota > Metazoa > Mollusca > Polyplacophora > Chitonida > Tonicellidae > Lepidochitona > Lepidochitona cinerea. Next base: position 43,078,300 of record OZ020553.1, read on the forward strand.
GTCTCTCAGTCCCACACAGACCTTCCATCGATCCGTAGGGTTCCAATTCCACTCATACCAAATGAAAAGTGAATAATTTCTGAGTGGATTTTTCACTCAATCGCCCTAGGCTATGTGGAGGAGTTGTTATGTACTCGCTGAAGGGCGGGGGTTTCCTCAGGGTAATGAGCCCGGTTTCCTACCTCACTAAACACCACCATTTAAGTGAAATAATCTTGGACGTTTCTGTTGTAATACACAGGAATACAAACAACTTCTCCTTGATGGAAATGGAACCTATTGTTGAGAGGAAATGAATAGAAATGTTGCATCATGACCCATCTAACTCTGACCATGGTACTATGTTTTAAACATGAAGTATCAGGGTTGCATGAGCTGCCAAGATTTTTATATTTTTTCATTGAATCCAATTCCAATTAAAAGCCTTTCAATGATAAGCTTCAAAATGTATCACCAGCCCCGATAGCTCAATTGGTAGAGCGTCCGCTTCAGGCCTGGGAGATCCAGGTTCAAGCCTGGGTCGAGTCAGACCAAAGACTCTTAACAGTGGGAGCTGCTGCTGCTTCGCTTGGCGCTCAGCGATAGGAGTTAGAGCAGCGACTGGTTGGCCCGGTGTCAGTATAATGTGACTAGGTCAGGGGGCTTAATTTTTGTTGACATTTCGCAAAGACATATGCTTCACATACACCAAACATTCGAAAGATTTAACTTAAAGTGGCATGAGCTGCCAAAATGTTGATATTTTGACGTTAAAACAGAATGTTGAAATTATTGGCTATTTTTCTCAAGACGTATAATTCAGAAGCTTTTTAGTGCTTCTTGTCTCGAAAATATACGATAAAGTATTCTTTTGAACTAGCTTTGGCTTAGAATGAATGAATGAATGGTCAGCCCGTTTTTTTAAATTTTGTTTACTTTTCGAACACTATTCCAGTTCGTATAGACCACATACTGTATGAAACTTCCTCATTCCAACGCTAATCATTTAGTTTTTCGATAGTCTTCAAAGCCTCTTACTGTCGTGACGATCAGAAATTATGAAAAAAGTGTGAATTTTGGCAGCTCATGCCACTTAGATTTTGTTTTTCATTGCTGAATTTATGAAAAGGGCAAATGTTTACAGCTCTTGCTTCTTTAATCTCAGAAGGAGAACATCTGTAGTGTGTGTATTTATGAGGAAGTGACTGTGAGTTAAGACTCACTGATAAACTCCTTAGAGACTTCTGGCAGGATTTCCTCTGCCACTTCTTACGCTTCATGTATGTCTTATAAAAGTCTAACAGGCCCAGGGACATTGACACTTTTGACCAGAAAGTAGAAGGGTCATTTAGACAAGTTTCTATGATTGTTTATAATGAGCATATTGTCATTGTCCTAAACAGTTTGACGGTTGATCACAATTGAACATAAGTATTGTGCAAGAGGAAAGAAATTTAGTACACAAGTAGTATTATTCCGAAAAACGAAAGCTTCATACTGAATCAATATTTTGACTTTTATTCAGTCATCATCATGACATCATCTGATGATGTCTGAATAAAAGTCGAAATATTGAGTCAGTGTGAAGTGTTCGTTTTTCGGAATAACACTACTTGTGTACTACGTTAAACTAATCAGTGGAACTACTGGATTTAGGAAAGAAACTGTTCCTAGAGAAAGCAATTCATATGACAGCCCCTGCACATCCATCAGCTGGCCTTAAGTTTCCCTACTGTCAAAACCATAGTTAAGATTGAAGTGTTTTGAGTACAATAGGTTTTAGATTATAGAAAGAAATTGCTAATAAAAGTGAGTCAATATGTAATCTAGAAAATATTAGGGTAAATGTAAACTGGTGGATAATGATCAAAGGTGGTCGTTGGTGACACCATTTTGGTGCCCTCCTCTATAGTCTTCTTAAGATGCCAAAATTCCGATTTAAAAAATAATTTTTGATCTTCCTGTGAAGTTGAGCATATGAAATTCTGACATTGACTTTTTTTCTCAAATTTTATTAAGGGAATCGTTTGTCTGCTTTGTTTATTGACTTGAAAATAGATCTTAGTTAGGTGGGCAGGTTAGGTACAAGAGCGTTATGGGTGCGGGTGCTGTGCATTTTCGGCTGTTTGTTTACTGACTGTCAGACTAAAAACAAAGCAATAGGGAATTCCCTTAATAACCTTTTAAATGTATATTTTTGGCGGAAAGTCGACTTACATGTACAGTCATTCGAGATTGATCACTTCTTATTTTTCTACTAATCTGAAGGTCATCGGAGAATCACAGCAAACACAAAAGTGTCTCCTTTATTAGGAGCAATGTATATTTTATTAATTTGCATTAAGGGTTAGAATTGTATATACCCGGTACGTTTCCACTACTTCATCAGATTAGAGGACAAATGTCATTTTGGTCCACCATACTTCCATAATTGCCTTAGTAATATTTCCCTTCTTTTGAGGCTGTCCCCAGATCCTGTTGAGCTTATCGCTGTGACATGCATTCATAAGTTGCGTGCTGACTGTTACATGCAGCTGGCAAAATCATTGCCGCTCTGGTTCTATTGCAGCCTAACAGGTCTCCAAGTCTGTGTGTGCATTGTTTTTGAGGACAGCATTTGACAGACAGTCTGTCTCCTGCTGCTGCTGTCTTTCTGCCAGCACTGTGTGGTGGTCACTAGACTCCTGGATTTATGTCAAAGGAATTACGAAAAATGCTGTGATCTTAAAATTTTGATGTGTTTTTGAATGTGTTTGTGACCTGGAATTACTCAGTTTCTAGCACAAGAACGTGTTACATTTACAAAAGCAACAGTATTCTGGATTGTAGAATATGTTTCCATCTTTGTAGTAGATTTTGGGCAGATTATTTCCTTTTATACGATATGAAGTGCTTAGAATTTTCTAATATTCCAAGAACTGTTACGATTACTGTATATTTGGAATTTCGTTTGATTATGTAAAGAAACTCAAGAACGCCTGTTAATAGGAGATTTATTCAATATGTAATTCTGTGGATATTTAAAGTGCCTTAACTGTAGAATTTGTGTGACTCTGTTAACATTTTTTTCTCAACTTATGTAATCTGTTTTGTGGTAACTCGTCAGGAGAGTTTATTTCTTGTTACCAAGAGACATGTAATATGTGTCAGGGGAATGTCTTTCTGAGTTGAAAATGAAACTATCTAGACAAGTTTCTGTGTATCTGTATGCACTTCATATGCAGCTATGATATTCATTGTTTGTTCAAAGCCCATATAATAGTTAACCTAACCAGCCGGTGGCGTCAGTCTTAGGCCAGCAGGTGGCGCCAGTCTGTTACCACTAGATTCATATACTGTTATTCAATGGGTCCCTTTCTGTTTTCTTTTTGAATTAGCCCTGCAGAATAAACCAGATAGCTCTATAAAACCTAAGTGTACATGTTCTCCCAGGAGATTTAAAGCAACGTAGAAACATTTAGCTAAACCTGCAATTTACTTTTGTATAAGGATCTACGAATGGCTTAGTGCATTTGACAGATTGAGAAACAGTATCCATAATTATTTAAAAGAAAAACAGATTTGTATTTTCAAGTATATTTTCAGAATGCTCAGAAATTCTGTTTAGATTTTCTGATTCTAAATGGTTTAGAAACAAATTTTCTTTCTGCAACTATGACAATAAATAATATAAATTTCTAAAATATTATTATGTTTTTCAAATGGCATATTCGATCAAAAGCATTTCTGTTTATTAGTATAGTGCTAACACAAACAGATTAAATTTTAAGTGCTTAATTTCGGTATTTTGTCAACCAATTGTACATAATAGTGTAATTACATATAATTGCTCAATGAATTGTTACTTATACATACGAATTTACTTCTATTCTGTTTATGCACTGAATACATTAGTTTTGCATATATTAATTTAACACAACTTTTCACATATAAATCACACTACGTGTTGGTCAACTATTGCATAACATTTGCTTAAAGTGATGCAGCCTGTTTATTAAGTATCTACACTTTTATGTATGATTCTCTGGTGATAATGACAGCCTTATTATCCAACTGATGCTATGATCCCTTGATTGTCATTTACTGTCACTCACCTGTACGCTCAGCCTCATTAGCTGACCCAGTGTTAATTTGAACCGGTCATAAACAGCTGGTCACTGCAGCCAGTTTATATTGGCCCTCCACAGACTCTTATTAGCCCAGTAAATAGCCTTATGACACAGGCTACTAATGTACTGTATATTAAATGCCAGCTGTTTGACATACTAGTTACACGTCTGTTGTATATAGGTAGCTGCAGTGTGATAATACTATATCTAGGGAAATAGCAAATTTGTGGCGAAAGTTTTATGACGTTATTTCAAGTCACCATTGAACTGAATTTCATCACTTTGTTAATATCAGTCAAGGAAGGAATATCATTATTCCAGTGGAAAAAAAGAACACCTGAAATTCAAAGTGGATCTATTGGCTCTATGAAGCGACTGTTTTAGTTCTATCAACCAATGGATGTTAAGGATTACCTTCATTTTACCTGGTATTCAATGGAGTGACATTGCGTGTTTCGACGATTGTTATTTTTATCTCATTATTTAATTATTCGAATGAGTAATATACTTGGAAAAAGAACTATTCAATTTGCCACGGATGACATAATCTAAGTGTGCGGTTGTATCGTAATCATTAAACGGATACAATTGTAGGATCAAGTTCCAAGTTTCTCAAATTTAAATTGAGTAGACTTTGATGTTGTTGTCGATGACTTTTATCAGATTGAGATGTCCCGTTATCGGATGCCGGATGATCTATTTGAAACTGCTGTAGTGTACATTACTGGATTGTGCCGTCCTTCAATCCTCCCCTCACTGACCACACCCTATATCGTCATGGTGACCCTAGCCATTGCCCTTGTCCTTCCAGCGTTTCTAATCTATGCTGTGTTTTTATTTTGTTCAAAGCGACGGGATCACGTCAGACATGGTTCATTACGATCTCCACATCATTCACAGACCAGCCCACATAACTCAAGACGACATGTAAGTATGAGATTTTCTTTCTGCCATACAAAAGCCAGTCTTTCATAGAAGTAACTACCAGTTTTAGTCCCATTCAGTCCGTTAAACGTTACCATAATATTTGCCAAATAGTACTATAGACATAAAATTCTAAAGAATCAATGGTTGTGCATTGTATAATAAAATGTGACATTAAAAGTTGAGAGCGACCATTAATCCCGTTCTATGGTTCAGGGAGCCTAATATCAAAATTAAGATGCGTTTTGGTTGTGCAGGGGGATGATCGTTTGGTAGGTTGGTACTTTTGTCCCCATGATATGACTGAAGCTGTTGAGTGCATTTAAGCTGTAATCAATCAATCAATCAAACTAAGAACTCAACCAAACTGGGTATAAAGGTTTAAATGACATATGACTATCTTTTTAACACAATTACCAACTTGTCTCCATGGTTATATTAGTCCGGATGATTTTCCCTGTGCCCGTGTGTTTATGAGTATGTTTTGACCCAATTCGCTCATCATTAGTCATTACAGAAGGAAGGGAAAGCTGACATAGCTCATGCGTTCTTGCTCAAATGTACATTCTTTTAAGGCTGTTTTACCAACGACTCCATTGACAACCGTCGCCATGACAACAGATACCTGTAGCAGTAAACATTGCCCGTCAACCAGTAACTGATAGACATTATTAGAAAATTAAATAGTACTTGATTAATTATTTGACCATTATATGACCATGTGAAGCACCTCATCCGTCATTATATTTTATTGATTTCTACATGTTATTAATCAGCCACCCAAGAAAAGATCACCTTTTACCGAACCTAAAACCAATCAGAACATGATTTTGTTTTGTAAAGTGATATTTTAGAGTTCATTGTTGGGTCAGACCTTAGTCAAGTCGCTGTGACATTTAACTCCCAACATGGTTTAACATTTGACATCCTGTTTGTTTGTTGTGTAGTTCAGATTACTATTTAGAAAGGTTGCCGGTAAGTTTATGGATAAGAAAAATGGACCCTGAGAAAAAGACATCTTGTATTTACACGTGTAGCACATGTCCGTAGGGTAAGCCAGCTAACTGTCCAAGTGGATGGGCAGTTTAGAATTTAGACAAATTTTTGTTAGCATATTTAAAATTGGTCTTAAGAAAAAAAAATTGAATTATTTCTGAGTGGATTTACCAAGTACTCACCGAAGGTTGTGGGTTTCCTCCCTCACTAAACCTGGCAACGCTGCCATATAAGTGAAATAATCCTCAATGGAATAATCCTCAAACACTTTCAATAACACATGGGGCCTATGTGGCTCAGTCAGCAGAGGAATAGTCTCTCAATTTCAGGCCTTCCTGCAATGGGTCACAGGTTTGAATCCCACTCAGACCAAAGAAAAATTTATTATTTCTGAATGGACTTTTTACTTGATCGCTCTTGCCAGGTACTCACCAAATAGGTCAAGGGTTTCCTCCGAGTAAAATGACCTCTTTATTTTCCCACTCTTGCCAACCTTTACATTTATTTTCCATTGAAAATATACCAAGGTTGCATATAGTTTTAAATTCTAATCCTGTTTTAATGATATTATCTGGAAAAATGTTTGTCTCAGGCAACTTGTTTGTTTAATTAAAGAATATAACAAAAAACAACTGATATCGCTATGACTATAAATTATTCAATCTTTTCTATTAGACCCAATTCTCACACTACACACCTGATTTCTCCACTTGCTGGCATTGTGTCATTTTTTCTTCAGACAGCTATTCTTGAAAATAGATCAACGTCACCAGTCACCTCACATTAATTTCCAGTTGAGCTGTGTTTTTAATAAAACACTGTATTTTCGTGTAGTGTGAGAAAAAGATTACCCAATTAGATTCAATGTGTTGCAATGAATATCACTCTCGTTTATTAATTTCCAAAGTCAATCACTAGAGCCTCGTGACTTTGAAAATTAATAGACTCGAGTGATATTCATTGTAACACACTGACTATTATTATTATTAATATTCATATTTTACTGATGATGATCCATCCCAAAAAATAGTCAAAAATTCCATTTTAGAAGATTACAAAAGAACTGTCTCTCTTAGACCTATCTGGTTAAGTTTTGTTTTTGTTCTTTTTCACAGCGGCATTATCAAAGGCAGGATTCTACCTCATCTCATAGCAGTTCTGGTCGCCATGACAACTATGATCTGGCCAATGGCGATCAAGCTCACAGAAGGCGTGGAAGTCAACCATCGCCACAGCCATCCACCAATTCCAGGAGAGAATCATTTGACTCCCCTCGAAGAGTCCTGGAATCCCCGCGACCTCATCGCGCAAAATCCGTTCAGTCTGGCACGTTGGATTCTCCTCGTGGGTATAGCCGTCATAGTCAGCAGTCCTCGAGCGAGGAATATGGACCTATTCATGTGCGCGGGGGTAGTTTTAGTGACACGATGGCAGGTTTCCCTCCCCCGGACAATTTTTCAATGCAGGGGAGCTTTACAAGCCAGTTGAGCCATGGGCGTCAGGATAGTTATGGACAGGATATGTACACATCAACTAGTGGCTCGGAGACTTATGGCCCAGCTCGTGATCTCTACAGGCCTGAAGAATATATAGCGTTTAGTCAGGACATTGTTCATCAACAGGGCGATGTTAGTCCCATTCCTCATAGTTTGTTGGGTAAGCCAAAGCCACGGTCTTTTCCTCGGACAAACCCTTCTTATGTTGGTGTACCTCGTAGGGACGGACAGACAGCTTACAAGCGGATTAACCCTGACCAGCAGAGCTTAGGCTACGAATCGGGTCACGGAGAGACGAGTGGGGGGACCTCTAATACAGGAGTTCAGGCAACTAACACTGGGGAATACCCCGATATGTATGGACATTACTTCAGGCATGATCGGTCTGATAGCGATACGTCACACTCCTCAACTCGTGGGTATCGACATGATCGAACAGACAGCCAGACGTCGCATTCATCTTCTCGGAACAGGGAACAGTCGGACAGCCATTCTTCTCAGGGGTCATTACGAAATATGTCTGACACGCACTCGTCACAAGGGTCTTTACGTAACATGCAGGATAGTGCTGTGTCCGTACACGATAGTTTATCTTCCAAGGGATCCAGCAGGACAAGTAACGAACATGAAATCCAACTTGAACGCACTAGTAGTCAACAGTCGCAGCGCTCAGCGTCTGTCTCCAATTCTGAACCAGAATACGCAAACTTACCCACTGTCCACGATCAAGATCATCTGACAAGTCTCATCAAAGAAAAACAAAAATCTAAAGATGGTCAATTCTTGGACAAAGATGACCGTTACATCGATAATGTCAGACGTGGAGAAGAGTATTACAACCGACAAAACCTTCCTCTTAATGGTCAGTCCATACCAACCAATCAAACAACAGTTACCTTTTATACACAAGGTTAGTGCTATTCTTATATTTCTTATTCCATTTTTGTGATTCAATCCATCTTTTCTTGTCTATTTCTGTTAGAAATCGCTATTAGTTTCTACATATAGACATTTTTGGGGGTTGGAAAGCATTTAGCCTTGTCTCTAAACCCTCTTCTGTCAGTGTGTTAAAGGTTACAGTCCTACCACCCCACCCACCCCTGCCCCCACCCTAGCTAAGAATGATGATACACTTCTGACTGAGTTCACATGATTGTTTATAAGTGGCCTAATGCCTTGTCTGTTTTTGTTTTGATAGATACATTTGGCCCTTAAAAAGCTGGTGTATGTTGTACCAAATTTAAAACTATAGAAAATTACTGGTCGCAAATGGTTAAGGCGGTACGCCTCGAGACAGATAGTCTCCAGGAGTTTTCTTAAGACATCAAATCCAGTTTCTTTGGGCAATTAACAAAACCGAAATAATATAGAATTTAACAGTTCCAAGGAAAAGCAGTGGCTCATATGAAACAATTTTATGTCTTTGGAAAAGCCCAAACGTAAAACTTAACAAGGGATGGAAAATTCTTAGAATCATGGTGTTGTAAATTGCATAAATTCACGAGAGGTATGACAGTACAAATATTTCAGTTTGCTCCCTTGGTTCATTTGGTTTTAATGATAGACACACATGTCCACACAAGCCTGCCTTCAATGGATTGTGTGTTCCAGTACCAAAAATAAATTTCACAGGATCACCAAATCTTGTCAAATACCATGGGAGAGATGTCGTTTCCTCTAGCCAGTAAAGTAATCAAAGGAAGATTTCTTGCTTGCAAATGAATGATCAGGAAATAGAATATTTAATTAATTAATTCTTTTTTGTTCTTCCAGTAACACCAGATCAAGGTTATGGAGAGTCGGATTCCAGCAGCGTTTTCTCAACATCTTCCCCCAAATTGTCACAAAATAAACCCCCTCCACCCCCTCCCCTGCCCATTGAGACGCAACACGCCTCACTTAAACGGAGAAAACCTGAGGCTTTTCCTAAGGTGGCCACGGAACCTGTGATCACACCAGTGCTTGAGAAAAGTCAGTCGTTACAGCAGGACATTGCACAGCAGCGCCCTCTATCCATGGTTGTAGCCTCACAATCAGAAGTTAATATGGCCGGATCACCAAGCACAGGCTCTCTTCACAGACAGGTTAGAAAACTTAGCAATTTGGAATTTTTTCTCCACTTCTTTTTAACCTCTAAATTTTCTGATCCATCATAAGCTTAAGATTGTAAAAGAGTAGGGCCTTTAAGTTGATGCTTTTTTTTCTTTTTTGTTCACTTGAGGTATGCCAATTCATTCCAAGAAAACTGTTTATTTTGTTGTATTGATGTAATAAAAATATCAGATAGGTCTTTTTTCTGTCTCTCATATGTAGGTTTCGTTGGCAGACCAACAATAATTTTACTTCTTTTTCTGCCGATTTTTCTTTCCTCTGCACAATTGTAATTTTTGTCAAGTCCTCCCTTTCTGGCTTTTTCATTTGTACATAGTGGTTTTTTGGTCATTCTTGTTGCTTTATAATTTGTACATTGTACATGCACATGCTTTAAAAAAAAAATTTTCCCTTAGAAACTTCATAAAATATGTAGTTAAAGCACAAAGTGTCCCCAAAAATCAAAATGGTCAAATGAAAAATTGTGAATTTAACCAGGTACTTGCTTTACGGTCGGGGGCATTCCTCAAAGCAAAGACACTGGTTTGCTCTCCCATTAAACCTGGCAAAGCCTTTGAAGAAACGAATGACTTTGAGTTTAGTTTGAAGCATCAATCCATCCATAAAAAAGACATATAAAAACTGTAATTTCCCCGTTAGAATGTCAGACCTAAAGTCTAAATCACCAACACGTACCACCTCAGAAACATGACAACATATATCAGTTGTGTTTTGTGTATATGATTTAATTTAATGAGGTGACAGTTCAGAGCGAATCTTATGATTTTTTTCTCTAAGCTATTAAAGTTGTCTTATTGAACAATGGTCAATGTGGATATTTGTGTTTTCTTTATCGCTTTAGATCATAGAACAATCTGTCGACTTGGATTTATTGCTTGCAAGTATATTTTGACTTTTGTGAATGGTTTTGTATTTAAGGCTGGGTTTTTAAGTTCTGTTATTTATTTTATATTGCATGCAACCCTTGTCTATGTGTCTCATGTGTTCTTGCAATCGTCGTCCCCTTCATATTTTGTATAATCTTATGCTTTCTGCTGAATTTGTGTTGTATTTGTGGTTTGGAATTTAAGTTAGCGAATCATGATTGAGATTCATTAGTTTTTATCACCCAATATTCATAAATTTATCTTTGCCTTTGTTTTGTATTCAAAACTTTTGTTGCTCTTGGGAAACGGTGACTGTGCTTATATGTTGTCTTAAAACCTTCTGCTGATTAGTGGGTCGTCATTTTTCTTGTCTCTATGCTCATTTTGCAAATTCCCTTCCTGCGAGAATCCTCCATTTAATTTTCAGGGGCCTTGATTGGTCAGTTGTTTGCCTTCTATCAACGAGCTGCTGTTAATGCCCCCCCCCCCCCCCCCCCCCCCCGCGGCCCAAATAAAAAAAAAACTTTTAGTGGGTTTTCAGTCGATTCTCTATGTTTACGTGTCCATTGGCACCTGCTTAAAGTTGAGAGTTTCACCAGGCAAATAGTCTGTTCCCTGTCACACTAGACCTGGCAACGCCACCATATCAGCAATAATTTTGACAGTGGTGTTAAAAACCAAACAATCAATTTACGATTTCTGCCATTTGGGGAAATAAGTTAAATGTTTTTACCCTAATTTGACAATATTGTCTTTACATGTCCTTGTTTGTTTTTGTTGGTTTTCTTCCATGGCATGCATTTATGTTTTTTGTGCTTTTAGATGAAATATTTTACATTGGATCACATATAATTATTAAACAAACTCAATAATGTCACTGCCAATTGATTTTCTTTCTTTTTTTATTTTTTTCTGAATTGATTTTATTGCTCTCTATTAATGAGCTTGCATTGGTGTATGTCCATGAACGTTTTAAAAGTTGAAGGACTTTATGTGCTGTGTTCTTTTGACCTTTTTACTCACCATATTTGCTCACTACTTACTCTGGCTTATTCACCCCCCCCCCCCCCCCCTCCAATACTGCTTGAATTTATTTATTGCTACATGTAACTAAGCTGAAATTCATTAACATCCATGCTGTTTCAATTAATTTTTGGGTGCATTTTATATATCGGATGGGGAGATGGGCACTATTATTCCACAGTAGAGCCAGTCCTGCAGTCATCCATTTTTACGGCTGTACTCGCCGAAGGGCAATGAGTCCAGTTTCTCCTCCCCCACTAAACCTGGCAACGCCACCATATAAGGGAAATAATCTTGAATACGGCGTAAAACACCAATCAATCAATCAATCTGACTTCAGTTCAATGTTGCCAATTGTTATCTCCACTTAGATCAAAAATAGGTTTACATTGTCAACCATATGATTATCTCCCTTGTTTTCAAAAGAGGATTATATTGTCAACAATATGAGGCTAATTCTTTTAATTGTCTTTAACTTTATTTACCATAAATATTTTTCTCAAAACTTTTATAAAAATTTGACTTTTTTTTTTTACTAAAAAAAAGAAAGTTATCACTATCCACCATGCATTTGCAGTGCAATAACAAATATTAACCAAGCGATGAATAAAACATCAATGAATTCATGAATTAGATTTCCATCAATAACCATTGTATTTGTTTTGTTGCATGAATATCTCCTTGCCTCACATATATAGAATATGATATTTATTGCACTTATTTTACTTTTAAAACCCATAAATTGCATATTACCTTTAGTAGATACTTCTTCTTTCCAAAAAATTTTGACAAATTTTTCAAAAGGCTTTTGCTTTTCTGATAATCTGCTATATTATTCTCTTTTCTACTTGTACCTCTTAATATACACTGATATATCAATAGTTAATGGCTTACCATAAAATTTATGTTAGAACCTGCAGCACACAGTTCAGTATAGCTAAGTTCAGAATTACATTTCTTGTGTTACATATTCAAGCTTGCTTTAGAGTGACATGAGCTGCCAACATTCACAAAATCATCAAGAATTCTGAGTGACAAGAGAACAGGAGGGTTTGATTACCTCAGAATGTTTTATATTAGCCCTGGAAATAAAATAATACCTATTAAGTCAGTCGCTTGTAGAAACCCAAATATTTCTTCCAAACAAATGTAAATAACCCAGATGAAAATGCTTTCATTTTATATAATACCTAATATAATTTTATCAGTAAAATCTTCTGCACTTCTTAAAGCAATATAAATTCAAATTTGTGTAAGTGTTGATATTTTGCAGCTCTAGTCGCTTTAAGGAAAAAAGTTTGGTAGCTAATTGCATTTCATCCTCTGAATTTAAACAAATCTGTTTAAAACCTATGTTAAACTATACCTTATATATTTTTTCTCTCAGGACGTACTAATTTGTCATGTGTTTATTTCTTTCTTTCATTAGAAGCTCCATTCTGACAGTGATATCGAGAATTATGCTCAACAGAATCTGAATCGCCATAAGAAAGGATTATTTGGGAAGAAAGTCTCACTCGTGAACATGTTATCTTGGTCAAAGGTAAGAAAACAGCAACTAAAACTGAAAATTGCTACCCAATGATTACCAATCAGTTACAGTATCTTTTAAGATGCCGTTAATTGATATATGTTCTACGCTGCACTTGAGATTGTTTCATTTATATGGCAGCATTGCCAGGTTTAGTGGGGCTCTTTGCCTAAGGAAATCCACGGCCCTCTGTGATTAGTTGGCAACTCTTTCACATTTGACGATCGAGTTAAAACCCCATTTTGCAATTGTATTTGGTCTGAGTGGAATTTGAACCCATGATACAAGGATATAAGGCCAATGTTGCACTGAGGGACTATCATTCTGCAGACTGAGATGTCTGGAGCATTTCATGATAAGTTATCTTTTACACCCAGTCCCTTCAACAGTCATTTCGTGGGCCTCCGTGGCTCAATAGGTAGAGTGTTGGACGTTCAATCCGAACAGCCTTCCACCAATGGGTCGAGGGTTCAAATCCCACTCCGCCCCCCCCCCCCCCCCCCCCCCCCCCCCAAAAAAAAAAATTGGAAAATTTTCTGACTGGGTTCTCACTCGAACAACCTATGTTTGATGGTTGCCAGTTACCAACGGAAGGTCCTGGGTTTCCTCCGGGCATAGATTCTGCATTCCTCCCACAATAAAACTGGCAGCGGCGCCATATAAGTGAAATAATCTTGAGCGCGGCGTAAAACACCAAACAATCAATCAATCAATCATGATAAGTTATCTTTTACACCCAGCCCCTTCAACAGTCACTTATATAATCAATTTTTCTTCTGATAGTAAAAAATTCAATCTCTCACAACCTGTTTTGAAACAGAGAGAATGTAGAATTATAGCATACCATAAATTCTACTGACTAATGCCAAGGTCCTGTCAGTCGTCAACCTAATGAAATATCATAGGTTTACGTTATTACAACAATTTATGATGGGGTATAAAGGTCTAAATGATATACCTCTTTTTAACACAATTAGAAACTTGTCTCCGTGGTTATTTTAGACAAGAAGATTTTCCCTGTGCCCGTGTGTTTTAGTGTTCATAAATATATTTACAATACTAGTTGTTCAAGTTTCTAACATATATGTGGGATCTATATGCGATTACCTTATGAGTTCTTTATTTGACCCAATGAGTTATTTAATTGTTTTCAATTTGCAGGATCCAATACAAAAACCTATGATCAGAACAAACGACAAGGCTGTAAAGAAGGAAGCGTGTGAAATGTTTAAAAATATCCTTTTTACCTCATGTACATTTACTGTGATCAATGTAGATATTCTTGTGGGAATTTTGCTTTTTTTTTTTCATTATAGGCAAAACCTAAGTAAGAAAAACTTGATTTAAAGATGGATTCTGAAAATTGCTCCAAATGAGACGCTTGCACTATAATTACCGAAAATTGCAAAATAATAAGGCGAAGAATAACTTACGGATAACAACTTCTTGGTTTTTTGGGTGATAAGTTGTTATCCATAAGTAATTCTTCACCTTATTGTAACCTTTCAACTTCTAAATGCCATTGAAAGAATTGCAAACTAACTTATTGACACCCATAAAGCTGTTTATGGGCACTTATTTTTAATGGGGATTTTTGGATAATCTGTTTTATGGGATAAATTAAAATGTAACACCAGGATTTATCTCCCTTAACTGAGCTCACTGATTCAGGTATATATGGGAGATAGAAAGAATAAATCACCAGCTTCAAACATGGCTCTAGAGATTGTTAACAAAGGATGGAGTATGGGCATTATCAGGGATGAAATATTTATTCAACTGTGTCGACAAACTACAGACAACAAAAAAGAGTAAGCATTTTAATTCCTCTATAAATTCTTCAGATTTTGTATAAAATGGTCACAAAGGCTTCCATGTTCACGTAAATTCTCTTCTTTATTCTTCCATCACACCGTTTGTATAACATTTGAAAAAAAATATTAGTGAAATAATTCTTCATATAAATAAATTGATTTTATTCTCTTTTT
Organism: Lepidochitona cinerea; assembly: GCA_963971465.1. Classification (NCBI taxonomy): domain Eukaryota; kingdom Metazoa; phylum Mollusca; class Polyplacophora; order Chitonida; family Tonicellidae; genus Lepidochitona; species Lepidochitona cinerea. Next base: position 43,093,324 of record OZ020553.1, read on the forward strand.
TTTCAGTGAAAGTTTACAAAGGGGTTGGGAATTGTTAGCGATTTGCCTCTCGTTTTTTCCGCCGTCAACCAAATTCCACTCCTATCTGGAAGGATACATATCACGTCACACCGACCCAAACTGTGATCTCCCTAATGTAAGTCACACCCACCCAAACTGTGATCTCCCTAATGTAAGTCACACCCACCCAAACTGTGATCTCCCTAATGTAAGTCACACCCACCCAAACTTTGATCTCCCTAATGTAAGTCACACCCACCCAAACTGTGATCTCCCTAATGTAAGTCACACCCACCCAAACTGTGATCTCCCTAATGTAAGTCACACCGACCCAAACTGTGATCTCCCTAATGTAAGTCACACCCACCCAAACTGTGATCTCCCTAATGTAAGTCACACCCACCCAAACTGTGATCTCCCTAATGTAAGTCACACCCACCCAAACTGTGATCTCCCTAATGTAAGTCACACCCACCCAAACTGTGATCTCCCTAATGTAAGTCACACCCACCAAAACTGTGATCTCCCTAATGTAAGTCACACCGACCCAAACTGTGATCCCCCTAATATAAGTCACACCCACCCAAACTGTGATCTCCCTAATGTAAGTTACACCCACCCAAACTGTGATCTCCCTAATGTAAGTCACACCCACCCAAACTGTGATCCCCCTAATGTAAGTCACACCGACCCAAACTGTGATCTCCCTAATGTAAGTCACACCAACCCAAACTGTGATCTCCCTAATGTAAGTCACACCCACCAAAACTGTGATCTCCCTAATGTAAGCCACACCCACCCAAACTGTGATCTCCCTAATGTAAGTGACACTGACCCAAACTGTTATCTCCCTAATGTAAGTCACACCGACCCAAACTGTGATCTCCCTAATGTTAGTCACACCCATCCAAACTGTGATCTCCCCAATGTAAGTCACACCGACCCAAACTGTGATCTCCCTAATGTAAGTGACACTGACCCAAACTGTGATCTCCCTAATGTAAGTCACACCGGCCCAAACTGTGATCTCCCTAATGTAAGTCACACCGACCCAAACTGTGATCTCCCTAATGTAAGTCACACCCACCCAAACTGTGATCTCCCCAATGTAAGTCACACCCACCCAAACTGTGATCTCCCTAATGTAAGTCACACCCACCCAAACTGTGATCTCCCTAATGTAAGTCACACCCACCCAAACTGTGATCTCCCTAATGTAAGTCACACTGACCCAAACTGTGATCTCCCTAATGTAAGTTACACCCACCCAAACTGTGATCTCCCTAATGTAAGTCACACTGACCCAAACTGTGATCTCCCTAATGTAAGTCACACCGACCCAAACTGTGATCTCCCTAATGTAAGTCACACCGACCCAAACTGTGATCTCCCTAATGTAAGTCACACTGACCCAAACTGTGATCTCCCTAATGTAAATCACACTGACCCAAACTGTGATCTCCCTAATGTAAGTCACACTGACCCAAACTGTGATCTCCCTAATGTAAGTCACATCCACCCAAACTGTGATCTCCCTAATGTAAGTCACACCCACCCAAACTGTGATCTCCCTAATGTAAGTCACACCGACCCAAACTGTGATCCCCCTAATGTAAGTCACACCCACCCAAACTGTGATCTCCCTAATGTAAGTCACACCGACCCAAACTGTGATCTCCCTAATGTAAGTCACACCGACCCAAACTGTGATCTCCCTAATGTAAGTCACACCCACCCAAACTGTGATCTCCCTAATGTAAGTCACACCGACCCAAACTGTGATCTCCCTAATGTAAGTCACACCGACCCAAACTGTGATCTCCCTAATGTAAGTTACACCCACCCAAACTGTGATCTCCCTAATGTAAGTCACACTGACCCAAACTGGGATCTCCCTAATGTAAGTCACACCGGCCCAAACTGTGATCTCCCTAATGTAAGTCACATCCACCCAAACTGTGATCTCCCCAATGTAAGTCACACCCACCCAAACTGTGATCTCCCTAATGTAAGTCACACCCACCCAAACTGTGATCTCCCTAATGTAAGTCACACTGACCCAAACTGTGATCTCCCTAATGTAAGTCACACCGGCTCAAACTGTGATCTCCCTAATGTAAGTCACGCCCACTCAAACTGTGATCTCCCTAATGTAAGTCACATCCACCCAAACTGTGATCTCCCTAATGTAAGTCACACCCACCCAAACTGTGATCTCCCTAATGTAAGTCACACTGACCCAAACTATGATCTCCCTAATGTAAGTCACACCCACTCCAACTATGATCTTCCTAATGTAAGTCACACCCACCCAAACTGTGATCTCCCTAATGTAAGTCACACCCACCCAAACTGTGATCTCCCTAATGTAAGTCACACCCACCCAAACTGTGATCTCACTAATGTAAGTCACACCCACCCAAACTGTGATCTCCCTAATGTAAGTCACACCCACCCAAACTGTGATCTCCCTAATGTAAGTCACACCGACCCAAACTGTGATCTCCCCAATGTAAGTCACACTGACCCAAACTGTGATCTCCCTAATGTAAGTCACACCCACCCAAACTGTGATCTCCCTAATGTAAGTCACACCGACCCAAACTGTGATCTCCCCAATGTAAGTCACACCCACCCAAACTGTGATCTCCCCAATGTAAGTCACACCCACCCAAACTGTGATCTCCCTAATGTAAGTCACACCTACCCAAACTGTGATCTCCCTAATGTAAGTCACACCGACCCAAACTGTGATCTCCCTAATGTAAGTCACACCCACCCAAACTGTGATCTCCCTAATGTAAGTCACACCGGCCCAAACTGTGATCTCCCTAATGTAAGTCACACCGGCTCAAACTGTGATCTCCCTAATGTAAGTTACACCCACCCAAACTGTGATCTCCCTAATGTAAGTCACACCCACCCAAACTGTGATCCCCCTAATGTAAGTCACACCGACCCAAACTGTGATCCCCCTAATGTAAGTCACACCGACCCAAACTGTGATCTCCCTAATGTAAGTCACACCAACCCAAACTGTGATCTCCCTAATGTAAGTCACACCCACCAAAACTGTGATCTCCCTAATGTAAGTCACACCCACCCAAACTGTGATCTCCCTAATGTAAGTGACACTGACCCAAACTGTTATCTCCCTAATGTAAGTCACACCGACCCAAACTGTGATCTCCCTAATGTAAGTCACACCCACCCAAACTGTGATCTCCCTAATGTAAGTCACACCCACCAAAACTGTGATCTCCCTAATGTAAGTCACACCAACCCAAACTGTGATCTCCCTAATGTAAGTCACACCCACCCAAACTGTGATCTCCCTAATGTAAGTCACACCCACCCAAAATGTCATCTCCCTAATGTAAGTCACACCCACCCAAACAGTGATCTCCCTAATGTAAGTCACACCCACCCAAACTGTGATCTCCCTAATGTAAGTCACACCCACCCAAACTGATCTCCCCAATGTAAGTCACATCCACCCAAACTGTGATCTCCCTAATGTAAGTCACACCGGCTCAAACTGTGATCTCCCTAATGTAAGTTACACCCACCCAAACTGTGATCTCCCTAATGTAAGTCACACCCACCCAAACTGTGATCCCCCTAATGTAAGTCACACCGACCCAAACTGTGATCCCCCTAATGTAAGTCACACCGACCCAAACTGTGATCTCCCTAATGTAAGTCACACCAACCCAAACTGTGATCTCCCCAATGTAAGTCACACCCACCAAAACTGTGATCTCCCTAATGTAAGTCACACCCACCCAAACTGTGATCTCCCTAATGTAAGTGACACTGACCCAAACTGTTATCTCCCTAATGTAAGTCACACCGACCCAAACTGTGATCTCCCTAATGTAAGTCACACCCACCCAAACTGTGATCTCCCTAATGTAAGTCACACCCACCAAAACTGTGATCTCCCTAATGTAAGTCACACCAACCCAAACTGTGATCTCCCTAATGTAAGTCACACCCACCCAAACTGTGATCTCCCTAATGTAAGTCACACCCACCCAAAATGTCATCTCCCTAATGTAAGTCACACCCACCCAAACAGTGATCTCCCTAATGTAAGTCACACCCACCCAAACTGTGATCTCCCTAATGTAAGTCACACCCACCCAAACTGATCTCCCCAATGTAAGTCACATCCACCCAAACTGTGATCTCCCTAATGTAAGTCACACTCACCCAAACTGTGATCTCCCTAATGTAAGTCACACTCACCCAAACTGTGATCTCCCTAATGTAAATCACACTGACCCAAACTGTGATCTCCCTAATGTAAGTCACACCCACCCAAACTGATCTCCCCAATGTAAGTCACATCCACCCAAACTGTGATCTCCCTAATGTAAGTCACACCCACCCAAACTGTGATCTCCCTAATGTAAGTCACTCCCACCCAAACTGTGATCTCCCCAATGTAAGTCACATCCACCCAAACTGTGATCTCCCTAATGTAAGTTACACTGACCCAAACTGTGATCTCCCTAATGTAAGTCACACCCACCCAAACTGTGATCTCCCTAATGTAAGTCACACTGGCCCAAACTGTGATCTCCCTAATGTAAGTCACACCCACCCAAACTGTGATCTCCCTAATGTAAGTCACACCGGCCCAAACTGTGATCTCCCTAATGTAAGTCACACCCACCCAAACTGTGATCTCCCTAATGTAAGTCACACCCACCCAAACTGTGATCTCCCTAATGTAAGTCACACCCACCCAAACTGTGATCTCCCTAATGTAAGTCACACTGGCCCAAACTGTGATCTCCCTAATGTAAGTCACACTGACCCAAACTGTGATCTCCCTAATGTAAGTCACACTGGCCCAAACTGTGATCTCCCTAATGTAAGTCACACCCACCCAAACTGTGATCTCCCTAATGTAAGTCACACTGACCCAAACTGTGATCTCCCTAATGTAAGTCACACTGGCCCAAACTGTGATCTCCCTAATGTAAGTCACACCCACCCAAACTGTGATCTCCCTAATGTAAGTCACACCCACCCAAACTGTGATCTCCCTAATGTAAGTCACACTGACCCAAACTGTGATCTCCCTAATGTAAGTCACACCGACCCAAACTGTGATCTCCCTAATGTAAGTCACACCCACCCAAACTGTGATCTCCCTAATGTAACTCACTCCCACCCAAACTGTGATCTCCCTAATGTAAGTTACACTGACCCAAACTGTGATCTCCCTAATGTAAGTCACACCCACCCAAACTGGGATCTCCCTAATGTAAGTTACACCCACCCAAACTGTGATCTCCCTAATGTAAGTCACACCCACCCAAACTGGGATCTCCCTAATGTAAGTCACACCCACCCAAACTGTGATCTCCCTAATGTAAGTCACACTGACCCAAACTGTGATCTCCCTAATGTAAGTCACACCCACCCAAACAGTGATCTCCCTAATGTAAGTCACACCCACCCAAACTGTGATCTCCCTAATGTAAGTCACACCCACCCAAACTGTGATCTCCCTAATGTAACTCACTCCCACACAAACTGTGATCTCCCTAATGTAAGTCACACCGACCCAAACTGTGATCTCCCTAATGTGAGTCACACTGACCCAAACTGTGATCTCCCTAATGTAAGTCACACCCACCCAAACTGTGATCTCCCTAATGTAACTCACTCCCACACAAACTGTGATCTCCCTAATGTAAGTCACACCCACCCAAACTGTGATCTCCCTAATGTAAGTTACACTGACCCAAACTGTGATCTCCCTAATGTAAGTCACACCCACCCAAACTGTGATCTCCCTAATGTAAGTCACACCCACCCAAACTGTGATCTCCCTAATGTAACTCACACTGACCCAAACTGTGATCTCCCTAATGTAAGTCACACCGACCCAAACTGTGATCTCCCTAATGTAAGTTACACTGACCCAAACTGTGATCTCCCTAATGTAAGTCACACCCACCCAAACTGGGATCTCCCTAATGTAAGTTACACCCACCCAAACTGTGATCTCCCTAATGTAAGTCACACTGACCCAAACTGTGATCTCCCTAATGTAAGTCACACCCACCCAAACTGTGATCTCCCTAATGTAAGTCACACCCACCCAAACTGTGATCTCCCTAATGTAAGTCACACCCACCCAAACTGTGATCTCCCTAATGTAAGCCACACCGACCCAAACTGTGATCTCCCTAATGTAAGTCACACCCACCTAAACTGTGATCTCCCTAATGTAAGTCACACTGGCCCAAACTGTGATCTCCCTAATGTAAGTCACACTGGCCCAAACTGTGATCTCCCTAATGTAAGTCACACCCACCCAAACTGTGATCTCCCTAATGTAAGTCACACCGGCCCAAACTGTGATCTCCCTAATGTAAGTCACACCGACCCAAACTGTGATCTCCCTAATGTAACTCACACCCACCCAAACTGTGATCTCCCTAATGTAAGACCCACCCACCCAAACTGCGATCTCCCTAATGTAACTCACACCCACCCAAACTGTGATCTCCCTAATGTAAGTCACACCAACCCAACCTGTGATCTCCCTAATGTAACTCACACCCACCCAAACTGTGATCTCCCTAATGTAAGTCACACCCACCCAAACTGTGATCTCCCTAATGTAACTCACATCGGCCAAAACTTGCTAGTTTAGTGTCCTAAAAAAGACCTAGAAAGTAAATAGTAAAATCATCCTTCTTGAAAACAAAATATGTGTATTAGAAGTGTTTTCTCAATTATAATGCCATTTAGTAATTCCGTGAAAGAAAAGGTAGCTAATCCGTCTTCTCCTTCATTAAGGTCGCTTAGATATTGGGATTTTCTTATTTTCCTGGTTGTATTTTAGGTGCCAATTAGTCATTTTGCTGAACATTGTCAGAGACGATTGGAGAGAGCTTTGTCTGTAGGAGCCAAAAGGGGAGTTAAAAAACCTACTATTGAAGAAATTGAACAAGCTAAGGTTAGTAAAGTTACTTTCCTTTGGGTATCAACTTGTTTTACATGAGGAATGTGTTTGTAAGATAAGTTAAAGTGGCATGAGCTGCCAAAATGTTGATATTTTCACGTTAAAACAGAATGTTGAAACTATTTGCTATTTTTCTCAAGACGTATAATTCAGAAGCTTTATAGTGCTTCTAGTCTCGAGAATGAACGATAAAGTATTAATTTGAACCAACTTTGGCTTAGAATGAATGAATGGTCGTCCCGGTTATTATCCCCTCGCGACGAAAGTCGGGGAGGGATATAGCGTTGCGTTTGTACGTACGTAACGAAAGTCGGGGAGGGATATAGCGTTGCGTTTGTACGTACGTAAGTACGTACGTACGTACGTAAGTACGTACGTACGTATGTTCACCTTTTGTCATCACTCTAGCGACTTCATTTTTCAACGGATTCTGACCAAACTTCATATATGAGTCCAGCATAGGAATACCTCGAACAAGTTCGTTTTTTAGAGTGCCAAGGTCAAGGTCACAGTTACTATTTATAGAAAATCTTTGTCAGCGCTCTAGCGACTTCATTTTTGAACGGATTCTTACCAAACTTCATATATGAGTCCAGCATAGGAATACCTCGAACAAGTTTGTTTTTCTGGGTGTCAAGGTCAAGGTCACCGTTACTATTTTTAGAAAATCTTTGTCAGCGCTCTAGCGACTTCATTTTTGAACGGATTCTGACCAAACTTCATATATGAGTCCAGCATAGGAATACCTCAAAGAAGTTCATGTTTCAGGGTGCCAAGGTCAAGGTCACCGTTACTATTAATAGAAAATCGTACGCACGTATGTTCACCTTTTGTCAGCGCTAGCAACTTCATTTTTTACGGATTCTGACCAAACTTCATATAGTAGTCCAGCATAGGAATACCTCGAAAGAGTTTGTGTTTCAGGGTGCCAAGGTCAAGGTCACCATTACTATTTATAGAAAATCTTTGTCAGCACACTTGCAAATTCATTTTTGAACGGATCCTGACCAAACTTCATATATGAGTCCAGCATAGGAATACCTGGAACAAGTTCATGTTTCAGGGTGCCAAGGTCAAGGTCAAGTTCACCGTTACTATTTATAGAAAATCTTTGTCATCACTCTTGCGACTTCATTTCTGAATGGATCCTGACCAAACTTCCCATATGGGTCCAGCATGGGAATACCTCTAACCAGATCGTGTTTCAGGGTGCTAAGGTCATGGTCAGCGTTACTATTTATAGAAAATCTTTGTCAGCGCTCTTGCAACTTCACTTCTGAACGGATCCTGACCAAACATCATCTATTGGTCCAGCATGGCAATACCTCTAACGCGTCACCGCTTTTGGGATTTCATTTTTAAATGGGTTCTGACCAAACTTCATCCCCACCCCCCATTTTGCGTCAGAGTTCTTGTGTTAGCACGCGAGGGGATTTGTATCGTTTGCGATGCCTTGTTTAAATTTTGTTTACTTTTCGGATAGTATTTCGGTTCGTATAGGCCGTAGACTTTAAGGATCTCCCTCATTCCGACGCCAATCATTTACTTATTCGATAGCCTTAAAAGCCTCTTATTGTCGTGACGATAAGAGATTATGAAAAAAGTTTGAATTTGGCAGCTCATGTCACTTTAAAAGTTTAAATTAGGCTCTGGTCACTGATTAGCATGCTGGGTCACATTCCATTCTAGGAATAAAGCCTAGTGCACATAAGAGGCGCCGGTTGAGCTGCCGGCCACGCATGGCTGAGAAATAAGCTGTTTCCCTCGTGTGCACATACATTGTGGAGAGCGGGGAGGAAAGTATCTTGCATGTTAAATATTTTGCGTGGCAAGAATCTCACCATGTGCGCATAACGTGAGCTGCCAGCTTAACTGAGAGGAGGGAAAGGCCAAACATGGGTACTTATTGAAACATGCGATCACTTAAAATATTACATGACATGGGTAGTGACATCTATGTAGGTCAGTGAACTTGGGTGACCAGGCTAAGCCAAGAGTGTATCGTCTGCTCTGAAATTTGTTGCTGCTCCCTCGGCCATACGTGCCTTGCAGCTCAGCCAAATCCCCTCGTCTTTGCTTAGCTTAACTATCACAACCAAGGAGAATCTCTCAGTTAATACTGACAGATGAGAGGAGGGGTTGGGAGGCGATATCTGTCAAATTTCTCTTAAAGAAATTGAAATCTGACAACTATTGTTTAATTTGTAGAAGTCAATATTTCATCCGTCAATGTTTGGCAACACACTGGATGATATACTTCTGATGCAAAGTGAGCGCTATCCAGACAGACGGTTACCATGGATACAGACCATATTATCAGAAGAGGTGCTAAAACTTAATGGTGCTCAGACAGAAGGGATTTTCAGGTGTGCTCTCTCTCTACATATTTTTATTCATTTTATTTATTATCTTGGCTGGGCGCAGAAAAAGTAGTCCCATGTTTTAATCAAATCAAAAAACTTAGCATGGCACATAAATCATATTTGTCAAATTTGAGGCGAGATTGCATTTTTTGACATGGATTTTGACATGGATTTTTTAAGAATCAAAAGGGTGCTATTTTTTGGGACGTACTCGATAAATTCATGTACTGCAAAATCAATTAGCCTATAGTTCTCTCCCTTTGTTTGTTTACTCAGGGTTCCTGGTGATATAGATGAAGTGAACGCTTTAAAGGCCCGATGTGATCAGTGGATACCGCCGAGTGACTGTCCCGATCCTCACATACCGGCTTCGCTACTCAAACTGTGGTACAGGGAACTCTACGTCCCGCTAATACCGCCAGCATTCTATGACAGGTGTATAGAAAGCTACGCTGATCCCGAGGCGGCCATAGCTGTGATTAATCAACTCCCAGATATCAATCGATTAGTTCTGGCATACTTAATACGATTTCTACAGGTATGTACCTAATTGTAGTGAACAATCCTCTAATGAGCTAGGAGCTTCACTATTGTAGAATGGACGCCATTTTAAAAATGTAAATTCACTGATACAATAAATGCTTCAAAATGAATGACCAACCTTTTCTGTCTTGATATCCATTCTCTTGAATTATAGGTCCGAGTTATTGCATTACATCCATATCTAGAGCTGGTTGGAACACTTTCCCACGGTCACGGCGGCCATGTTTTATATTCTCAACCATTCAGGAAGTTTCCTTTTTTACAAATGGGTACCCTCTGTAGCTTTCCGCGCTTCGGGCCTCACATTAACGCTACATGGCAAAGCTAGTATCTACCTAACACCCCTGTTTCAGAAATGGACAAGCTCTGTTTAAATGAGGCTGCTGAGAGGTTCTCTCTCTTGGTATCCTCTCCAAATAAACCAACGTGCATGCTTCTCATGGCACACAGAAGTTTATGGTTTACTTTTGCCCAAATCGCTCCATCTTACATGTATCATGCTCAGTGTAAATAATCTGCAAGATAAAAATTCAATGTTTAACTTTTCTAGAAAAAAAAATACAATCTTTTTTTTTATCTTCCAGGTCTTTGCTGCCCCTGAGAATTCCTTGGTTACCAAAATGGACGTCAATAACTTAGCCATGGTGATGGCTCCAAACTGCTTGCGTTGTGAAAGTGAAGATCCGAAAGTCATTTTTGAAAATACTCGTAAAGAAATGGGTTTTGTTCGGACACTTATTCAACATTTGGACACTAGTTTTATGGAAGGAATCGTCTGATTGGCTGAGATATTCTGTAGCCTGTTACATAAGCTGTTATGAAATATGCACATTATAATGTGTAGTGTAGATTATATTTATTGAAAACTAATTGTATTATATATATGTGGTGTGTTGTCATGAAAAGTGGTATGCTTGGATTTTAAACTGTTCTCGTCTCTTATTTTAACCGTGGTGTTCTCTTGCACAATTTTACGCATCGGAAATTGTAACATCTCACAAACCGTGCTATTTGGTTGTTACAACATTTTAACGACTTACTCCCCTCCTTTTGGAGAGCAACAAAAGGGAGGTAATTTCTCCCATTTTACTTTATATTTTTATCAGGGTAAATCATGTGCGCCTGATTCAAGCTTCATTTTTGTTACAATTAATTTATATCATTGAAATTCCAAACCTGATATTAGTATGTTGCGTCACATTTTCCATAGTCATGTATATTTTTCTTGTTTGTTGAATGCAGGTTCTGCTAAACAGAATACATGTACCAGTAATGCTTTAACATGCGGTGTTTAGTTGTGAAAACAAGCCAGTGCTTATTTTTACGTTTCCATTTCCTTGATATTAATTTAGTCCTATTGCACTCATCTCGCATGTATATGGTATTTTTTTACACCCAGTGTTTTTAGACACAATACATAAAAAAATATTTTCTCACCAGTTGGCTCAGAATTAGAAAAATGGGAATAAAATGCTGCACTCTTTCGTTTTTGTAAATGTTGAAAATTGCATGCCTTAAATCGTTAGGATTTCATGGTTCATATCTGGAAGAAAAAAAACAAACTTTTCTTAGCTATTCCGTAGCAAACATTTCACTACAATATAACAGAATTAAGCATTACAAACTGCAAAGTTTTACCCTGAAATGAACTGTATAAAATAGATTAGCAGAAAGATTATCAGATTATATGCTATAGTAAAATCCATAAGTTTTCAAAATAACGCCTTCTTCTCTTTGTAAATTCATGATATTCCTATCAAGTTTTCTGACTAAGAAAGGGTATTAAATAGAAATGATAACCTCAGCCACTGTTATCATCAGTGTGATAACCTGATCTCAAAATCAAACTTATTTAACTGTGATAATAAATCTTAGCTTTAATTTTATGCTTCTTTATTTAATTTACAAACCACCCTCGTGTGTCTTGCTTATTTAGTCCCTTGTGATTTCATTTAGGCAAAGTCCTTACATCTATATCACTAAAGAATAAGTATTTCTTCTTTAAATATTTTTTGACGACCATGTGTTTGCTTTTTAATACTTTCTGGGCTTCCTTGGATTTCACCATTTTCTAGAAATGAAATCAAATTTAGTTGATAAATAAAGGACTTTTTTGTAATGGCAAAATTATGCTAATAGTAGTTACGTACCATTTGAAACTTGACTGTTTCCTCTGGGCATAGTGTGCAATTCCCCCCCCCCCCCTCCCTCCAAAGTCGCAAAATATCTGTACAATGCTATCATATAAATATATAATAAAGAGTATGTTTATCATCAAAAAATGGCTTCACTGAACAAAATACATGTAGTGGTTAATATGCAAGCTTTCGGTTTCCTCCCACAGTAAAACTGGCAACGCCGCCATATAAGTGAAATAATCTTGAGCGCAGCGTAAAACACCAAACAATCAATCTATACCTGAGCTTCAAGTCCTGCCTATGTCTTTCATTCAAATTTAAACGGTGAGCAGGACGTAAAACCCAAATCACTCACTCACTCAAATTTAAACTTTCCACAGCACAATTCTTATAGATGGATTGTTTCCATCGTAGCAGCAGAAGTTTGGGGGTCTTCATTTTGACTTAGTCTGCTATATAACAATAGTTATCATAGTTCGTGGATGAGGGATATGAAGTATTAACATGGTCAGTGTGGTAATTGATAATGGTTGAGTCGTTAGGCATCATCTGCATAACGTTTGCACATCACAATATAGTTGCAAAAGGTGACCTGATGGGAGCACGCCCTACAACGTCACAAAACAACGTTCAAAATAACATAATAAACATTTCATCTTGAAGCTTGCTAAATACCAACCAACCCTCTCAAATAAGTCTAAACATTAGCCATGGCATTATATTTAAATCCATGAATCAGGCGATCTTTATATTTTATTATTTATTTATAAATATTTACTGCACTTTAGGTTGTATTATTCATAATTTAACATTATTTATTGGCTTCTAATTTGCATTGCATGATACCATGTTGAAGAAAAGCTTTTTTGGGGCCGTAGGACAACGGGCAAATATTTTCATGGTTACCAAGGGGAGATAATCCCTTATGTCTGTCAAATGTTGACAATCAGTTGATGCCGTTTTAGCGTTTGTAAAATTAAGGGATCAAAGGGCATTGAAATAAATGTAAGAAAAATTTCTGTGAATTTGTATTTTCTGCCAGATTATCCAATGTACATATATACGCAAAGCTCTTTTTTTAAAGGGCGTTGTAAATTTTGTACATAAAATATAACATACATGTATTATTGTAAACCTGTTGATCCCAGGGCATATTTGTTTATCAGTTTTACAACAGAATTTTGTCAATCTATTTTCACTTCACTCAAGCAAATCAGTAATGCTTTAAAATGTCTTTTTGGATACAAGATGACAAAGATTTATCTAGTTCCTACAAGATGTTGATTGGCTGTAAATCAAGTTCTCTCCCTTTGAACCCAGAAATCTAGTACTTATTGAAGATTGCTAGTGTGGATTTTAAATCAACTTTACGGCACATTTGTGTTGAAAAGATGATTTATTGGGGAAATAAGGGTAGTGATATTTGCATATTGTTTCTGAGGGCGATATAGATGTATATATATGTGCAACTGTCTTGCCCTGTGGCTCCTCTCTCAGCTAACAACAGGCAAATAGCCCCATCCCTCAAATCTTCGTACAGCCCTAGTCACCCCCCCCCCCCCCCCCAAAAAAAAGAAGAGGGACTTGGTATATTTTAATTTACCAGTCAGAAAAGGTTGTCTATGGTAAACTGAATAACTATTAGTTCCAATGAAAATTAATTACATCTGAAACAATTACATGATGACAAAGCATGTCATTGATCTCCACACTCAATATCTTACCCCCCCACCCAACCCCCACCCTTATAAATATTGTCAATTCTTCAAGTTCTCCAGACTAAATGCTTCACTAACCATTATGTCAAAGTATTATATATCCACTGTAAAAAGAAAATGTGTGCGTGTGTTGAGTGCGTAGGATTCACAAGTATACATATGTTACATATATCTATAAATAAGCATTGTTATTGTACTAATTTATTTCTGAGAAAAAAATCTCCATGTTTGTTAAATATTGACATGTTGGAGAAGGTACCATTTGGCCACACCCCTTAGCAACGTGTTGCCTAGCAACAAGCCTCATTTTCACTTTCTAAAGTTCTGTAACCAACTGTTATTCCATTCGCCCAACTATTTTATAAACTCTGTTTATTTTATTATTTTTTTAATTCCAGCCAAATTGTACTGTCTGATTTTATAGTTATTTTTAACCTGTTATTGGTTGTTATTTTTATTCTTTTTTTAATGTGGTAGTTTTCAAACAGGCAGTAAAACAATTGCGTCTCAACATATCACTAAAACAGACCAATAACTGTTGTTGAAACACTTTCCATTAGCTTATTCTTAATTCTATATTTCACACCCCCGTGTTCATTGTGGTATCACCCATGACCAAGGTCAACTTTCAGAATGTATTGACTGAATGCAATAAACTCAGTTGATATTGACATCTGCCGATTTATATTCCGTCTGTAAAACAGGAGTTTTCTCTTGATGTAAGCTGGATATTTTACTAGAAACACATAATAATTTCACTTTTATACAAAGGTCCAATGACTTAACTGCCGTGTTAGCTAATGATATTAAATGGGAATATCTTGTTAGACAAAAGTTACCGACCGTATCTCTGACCGTTCTATTATTTTTTTTCTTCTGAAAATGTATTGGCACAGCTGCTTTTACGTGACTGGTGAGATTTAACCAGGTCAAAAAGAAAATTATTGAGCAAATATCAAATTGTACACCATTTACATGCAGCTCGTGTCACTGTCGAGAGACATCTTACAATCGTGCTCAATCTTCGTGTTTTTACTGACTCGACCATGTAAGGTGACGGTCGGCAAACTATAATTTTGAATTGGTTGGTTGATGTTTTACGCCACACTCTCTTATTTCGTTTATATAATATATAAATAAGGCGGCACTGCCAAGTTTAGAAGATGCTAAATGTCTACTACCCAGGAACTTCAATATGGGGGCCTCTGTGGCTCAATCGCCAGGGCCCTGTCTTACAAAGCTGGCGTAAGTTACGTCGGACGTAAATCGGTGTTAAAGCTAAAGGAACTTACGTCCTAGTCGCAACTCCTCCATGTTGTAACTTGTAGGCCTATGCGCAACTTTACGCCAGCTTCGTAAGACAGGGCCCAATCTGACTAAAGTCGAGATGCTTATTATCCCCTCGCGACGAAAGTCGGGGAGGGATATAGCGTTGCGTTTGTACGTACGTACGTATGTTCACCTTTTGTCAGCACTCTAGCGACTTCATTTTTGAACGGATTCTGACCAAACTTCATATCCGAGTCCAGCATAGGAATACCTCGAACAAGTTCGATTTTCAGGGTGCCAAGGTCAAGGTCACGGTTACTATTTATAGAAAATCTTTGTCAGCGCTCTAGCGACTTCATTTTTGGACGTATTCTGACCAAACTTCATATATGAGTCCAGTATAGGAATACCTCGAACAAGTTCGTTTTTCAGGGTGCCAAGGTCAAGGTCACCATTCCTATTTATAGAAAATCTTTGTCAGCGCTCTAGCGACTTCATTTTTGGACGGATTCTGACCAAACTTCATATATGAGTCCAGCATAGGAATACCTCGAACAAGTTCATGTTTCAGGGTGCCAAGGTCAAGGTCACCGTTACTATTAATAGAAAATCGTACGTACGTATGTTCACCTTTTGTCAGCGCTCTAGCGACTTCATTTTTTACCGGATTCGGACCAAACATCATATATGAGTCCAGCATAGGAATACCTCGAACGAGTTCGGGTTTGAGGGTGCCACGGTCAAGGTCAAGGTCACCATTACTATTTATAGAAACTCGTTGTCAGCGCACTTGCAAATTCATTTTTGAACGGATTCTGACCAAACTTCATATATGAGTCCAGCATAGGAATACCTCGAACAAGTTTGTGTTTCAGGGTGCCGCGGTCAAGGTCAGCGTTATATTTATAGAAAATCTTTGTCAGCGCTCTTGCAACTTCATTCCTGAACGGATCCTGAACAAACATCATCTATTGGTCCAGTATGGCAATACC